>JAJQWJ010000004.1:69611318-70941318 GCA_023637945.1 Phaethornis superciliosus
TAAAAACATTTAAGGGTTCAACATTCCAATGATATTCTAATGATGTCATTGACAAACTGTAAAGGAGGTGGAAAAAGTTGCTGGAAGCAAGAGAGAGGGAAAAGGGGGAGAAACGAGGAAAGGAAGAGTCAAGAGAAGAGGGAAGAAGAAAAGCAAGGACAGCAGAGGGGTGGGGAGAGAAGGGCTGGGGGCCTGCAGGCATCTGGGGGGAGTGCTATTGGTCCCATCCTCACTCACAAGGAGCAGCAGGAGGCTTTTCCCACCTGGCCTGGGAATATTTTTGCAGCAACTGCACATTCCTATCTGCTGGCCCATAGCCATGGGTCAAAAGGTTCTCCTGGTTTTCAGGCACATTGGGTACAGTTTCCCTTCCCCTCTCTCCCCTTTTTCCTCATCTCCAGTGTGTTTTCAGCTCAGGTACAGCCATCATTTACCTTTTATAGTTTGCTTTACAGCCCCTTGTTATGACGTTATCTGTTAAAGAATGTATTTTTAATGTCTTTTATAGCATGCTTTATAAATAAGTTATTAAAGAATGTACCTGCAGCTAGTGATCACTTAATAAATATTAATAAAGCAGTTCCAGATGAGGCCATCATTAAGAATGTCACAGCACACCCACGCTGGTTACCTCAAAAGAGTTTCTGTACTGGGTTCTGAAATGTTAAGGAGGGATGTGATGGTAAGAGCTGGGAAGCAGAAGTGGGAAGAAAACACTTTGGAAAAGTCCTTTTGGCCTTGAACTCCAGACTGAGTAATATATATATATATATATATGTATATATAATTTTTTTTTCTTTTTTTTTTTTTTCCTGAAATGCCAATGGTAGGTGGGAAAGGGGGGGTAAAAAAGAGGGAGAGTGACTCCAAAGATTATAAAATCACAGAATGGTTTGGGTTAGGAAGGATCTTTCAAGGCCAGTTAGCAGGGACATCTGCAATTAGATCAGAGCCCCATCCAACCTGACCTGGAATGGTTCCAGGGATGGGGCATCTCCCACCTCTCTGGGTTGGTGTCCATAGCTCAAAGGTGGCTTCACAGAAGGGTGATGCTTAGTTGACCTTCACTGGCTTTTCCACTCCAGCCTAATCTAAAATGTTAGATTAACCCTGAGAAATTTGGACATTTCATTAATCCTAGTTCTGTTTCTGCATGCCTCAATCTGTATTTTTTGTTATTTTCAGTTTGGATCTGGTGCAGCTGCCAGATCTGCAACCCCAGGGTACTTACAGTTCCTGCTGTCTGGAAAATTACATTTTGGACCTAGCTAGAGGGGCTTAAAAGCACCCACGGGTGAAAGATATATTCTGTGGATAAAGCCACACAAACACAGACGATTTATGAACTTACTTAATGTATAAGAAGCTTAATTAATATGCAAGTTCATAAACTCAGTTTGCCCACAGTCTGTAGGATGGGGCCAGCAGCTGAATTATTCCCACCACCTGTGGACATCATTCAGTGGTTGCATAAAACTTTCCTTAGTGTCTGAGACCAGAGTGGACAGATGAATGTTCACCTTTGTTCATGCAGGTCCTGATGGAGGAGATCAACCCTCCTGGGTAGCCTGGGAGAGGGAGATGATGCTTTGGAGTACTCTTGTTACCTCCCTGCCCATCCCTCTGCTCTAGGTTCTCTTCTGGAGCAGCAAATTTCTGGCAAACACCTCTGCCAGGCTATAATATCTTCCTGTCACATGGTGCCAGAATGAAATATGAGCAGTGGAGATATATTCCTGTCTTCATCAACAACCAACTCTTTCCAAATCCTGTGTGGGGCCCATCCTATCCAAGACTCCCTGTCCTGCTCCAAGATACCTCTTCAGGGATGACTTTCTAGAAAACCAGAGATGCTCCCAAAGGAGAAAAGGATTTCACAGAAGAAGAGACATCAAATCTGTTTTTCTCCTTCCAACTCTTCTTTTCTGTTCTCATTACAGGCCAGAGAAGGGGTGGAGTAAGCACCCCTGAAGGGATGTAAAAGCTGTGTAGATGTGGTGCTGAGGGCCATCATTTAGTGTTGGTCTTGACAGTGTTTGGGTAAGAGTTGGACTTGATCTTAAAGATCTTTTCCAACCAAAATGGTTCTCTGAGGATGGGCCAGGTATTCTCCTCCCACAGCACAAAAAGCAAAGGATGGGTTGGAAAAGAAAGTCCCTCCTCTCTCTCCTGCTCCTGTAATTGCCTTTGACACTGTTTATCATCTGTGATAATACAGCTGGGCCCTGTTACCTCCAGCTACCCTAATTCCTGTTATCAGTTTGGCACCAGGGAGAGGGAGGTGAGAGGTAGGGAGGAGAGGTGAAGCCATTACAGAGCTGACAGGGCAGTGAGAATGGAGCCTGGTGATGGACTAGCCATCACTTGACCTGAATGCAAACATACATCCTATTGGATTGACCTTTCGCTGAGACTAATGGATCTCCTCGTGCATCATTTTTGCTACATTGCTGGTCATTCCAAGGAGATAGTTTCTGGTAATTAAGATAGATCCCTTGTATAACCCACCCACAGCTGACAATCAATAGTCTCCTCTGGAGGGATATTTCCAGATTATTGCTATGTCAGCACAACTTTGGGAAGCTTTGTTGGTCTTAGCACCAGAGGTAGAATCAGCAAAGCAACAGAGAGGTGGCTGCTGGATAGGCAGGGTGTCTGTAGGTGGGGGTGGGTGACTGTGCCCTCTCTTGCTTGGGGTGAGAAATACTTAAGAATTCAAACCCCTGATGCTGCTGTGCTGAAGGGTCATAGCAGAAAGTACTCAGTCCTGTGTGACTGTGAGCTTGTAAACACAGCAGAACAGATCTGAGCCTCCTGTTTCAAGAATGGAATTCCTGCAACTACATCAAACTCCTTGTGGAGGAGTGGCTGGAGAGCTGCCCAGAAAAGAGGGACCTGGGATGCTGAACACGAGCCAACAGTCTGCCCAGGCTGCCAAGAAGGTCAACACCATCCTGACCTGTATCAGGAACAGTGTGACACTAACAACAGGACCAGGGAGGTGATCTTACCTGTGTACTCAGCACTGCTGAGGCTGCATCTCAAGTACTGTGAGCAGTTTTGGGCACCACAGTATGGGAATGACTCTGAGGTGCTGGAGAGGGTGTAGAGAAGGGCAGCCTGGCTGATTAGGGGTCTGGAAAAGAGGACTTATGAGGAGAGGCAGAGGGGACTGGGGCTGTGCAGTTTGGGAAGGAAAGGCTGAGAGGAGACCTTATAGCTCTACAGCTCCCTGAAAGGAGGCTGTGGTGGGGTGGGTGTTGGCCTCTTCTCCCCAGTGACCAGTGATAGGAGAAGAGCTACTGAGTTCAAGCTGCGCCATGGGCAGTCCAGATTGGGTATTAGGAAAAAAATTCTTCACTGAAAGAGTAGTGAAACATTGGAATAGGTTGCCCAGGTGGCAAAAGTGGGTAGATGTGGCACTTCAGGAGATGATTTAGTGGTTATGGTGATGTAGGACTGATGGTTGGACTCATTAATCTTGAAGGTCCTTTCCGACTATGACGGTGCCATGAATCCATGATTCCTTCTCTCGTTCTTCCAGCACAGAAGACATATTCTTACTCATCTTTAATCCTTTCTGTTGTGGTTTTTGAGTTGTTATGTGGCAGGGAAGCAGTGGTCCCCAGCATTCCATACAGATCCCAAACTGTACTTGCAGTGATGGAACTGGGAGAAAAAGTTTTCTCTTCATTTGCAGTTTGAGCCTGTTTGGTAGAGATGTCCTCCCAGGAACCACATATGCAGAGCATGTGAAGGTCTCTGGCTTCTCTTCATTCAGGCAGTTTTCTGGCTGTCAGACAGTGCTATTGTCCAAGTGTCCTGGTTTGGGCCTGGATAAAGGTAATTTTCTGTCTTGTCTTTCTGCTTTCAGAAGTAGTAAGTAGCTGCACTGGCTGACATTAACAGCAAGTTTCTCAGTCAGTGTCTGCTCCTGGGACTGCTCACACTCCATGTTTAGAGTTACTGCTGGAGACTGGTGTGCAGAGCCAGGGACACTGCTCAGCTCTGAGGAACATTTTGCCCTCCAGAAGGAGAAAAGGAGTAAAGAGGTCACAGCTGAAACCCTCCCTTAGGGAGGAACAGACAAGATAAATGACCAAAATTGACCAAACAGAGTATTCCATCCCACACACCTCATACTCAGTATAAATTTGAGGGATCACAAGGGTCAAACCCCTTCCTGCTTCCCCTTCTTCCCCTCTCCCTGTTTGCTTCAGCATCCTGGGAGGATTCCATCCATTCCTCTGCCTGTGCTCCTGATCCCTGCCAGCCTGAATCTGTGTGTTCCTGCCTCCAGCTCCCAACTGCTGCTGACTCCAGGATTCCAGCCTGGACTTTCCCAGGGCTGCCCTGCAGCCTCGGTGCTGACATGAGAGTTACTGGGGGGAAGGGGAGAGGAACGTGGGATTAATATACTTGTATATATTTAGTAATTTTTTTCTTTTTATCATTACTGTTTCATTAAAGTTGTGTAGTTTAGTTTCCAACCCATAAATGTCTCTCCCTTATTCTCTCTCCTTCCTTTATCTGGGAGGAGAGGGCGATTAATAGAGAGCATCTGTTATTTGGTTTAATTGCCAGGCAGTGTTAAACCATGACACATAACTTCTTCAAAAAATCCAACTCCAGATGTAGGAATGAAACTCCTTCACATTATAGCCATACAGATCAAGAAGTTACCCAGCTTGTGCTGCTTTGTTTACTGGTAACAGTAAACAGACAAAGTCTGTCAGTGAAACAAGGAAATAAAAAAATTGAAATAAAAAAATTTTACCTGAGGTTCAATTCCATGGTATTTGAACCAACTAAGTGAAGACGTTGGGTTCAAGTCTATTCTTATAATTTAAGGGATGACCTGAGAGCTTTAATGTCTGCACTGCATTCTTCCACCAATCCCTGACATTCTTAAGAACAATTCTGGAGCACCATGTCCAGTTCTGGGGTCCCCAAGGCCAGAAGGAGATGGAGCTGTTGGAGTGAGTCCAGAGGAGGCCATGGAGATGCTGGGAGGGCTGGAGCAGCTCTGGAGCCAGGCTGAGAGAGTTGGGGTTGTTCAGGCTGGAGAAGAGAAGGCTGCAGGGAGACCTTAGAGCACCTTCCAGTGCCTGAAGGGGCTCCAGGAAAGCTGGGGAGGGACTTGGGACAAGGGCAGGGAGGGAGGGGATGAGGGGGAAACAGTTGGAGCTGGTGACCTTGAAGGTCCTTCCAACCCAAACCAGTCTGGGATTCTATGTTA
This sequence comes from Phaethornis superciliosus, assembly GCA_023637945.1. NCBI lineage: Eukaryota > Metazoa > Chordata > Aves > Apodiformes > Trochilidae > Phaethornis > Phaethornis superciliosus. Next base: position 69,616,558 of record JAJQWJ010000004.1, read on the forward strand.
TTTTATGACTGTTTCTTGTTTGTTACAGGTAAGTAGAATGAAAGATGTGTTTGGATCGCTGGGCCTGCCCCAACACATTTTTGAGTGGAACAGTAATTGTGTGGGATGCACCAGCAATTTACTGAGATGCAGTAACTGGTGGGATGCACTATCAACATCAGTGTTTTGGAGCTCTAGAGTAGGGTTCGGCTTAGCAGCTCTTTCATTGTGTGGTAAAACCTGTGCTGATGTCAAGAGGCTCTGAAATTTATTCCCTTTGTCATATTCATCTAAGAAATGCAGCCAAACATGAGCTGGGATATGTGCTTTCAAAATGTCAAGGGGAAATTATTTCAAGCTCTGAATATACATGATGTTAATAACTTGGCTCTTCCCATTTCCCTTTTTAGCTTTTACTCTGGGTTGGTGACCTGATTTTCCAGAAAGGGATCTTTGGTGGGTCATTGGTGGGCAGGGATGGAAATGACTCCCTGTAAGGTTCAGGTATCATTTCTGCAACCAGAAGCTGGTCTTCTAGCAGAGTCCTCTGGGGGTTTCTGGTCCAAGAGAAAACCTCCAGAGTGTGACATTTCTTTTCTTGCTGAGCATTTAACCTTTACCTGATGTATATTTTTCATCTGAGTCATCTTCTAATGTGTCTTTGCTCTGGAAGTGGCAACTCTGGATATCCCGGTAAAAGGAAAATGTAGAGGAACCCTCTTGCAAAGGAAAATCTTTTACGAAGGTCTCCAGCCTTTCAGTTATGCTTCTAACACTGTGACACAGAGTTACTCTGTTTTGTCTTCAGATTTTCTTGTTACTTTTTCCATGTATTTGTGCAACATTTCTGCTCTCTGTCCTTCCTAACCCTTTAAATCAGCTTTACACTTCTATACCAAATCTGCTCTTCACACATTTTCATGTTTGTCTGTTTTGTTTTTTTTTTCCCTCCATTTTATCTTTCCATTTCATGTTAGCACATAAAGAAAAATACATTTTAGCTATGTTACAGCAAAGATTATTCTTCTCTCTGTGGATGAAACCAGAGAGTGCTGTACCATATGGTTCACATTATGGACACATTATCTCACTGTATGGTCAAAACCTAACCATTGCATTTTGAGAGGAAAATTCTGATTATTTAAATGCAGTTTCACCTGTGATACATTTTAGAGCCATAAAAGAACATTAACTGTTTTTTATTTTATTTGTTTCATGAAACTGAGGGTTTATATCAATTGATCAAGCTCTTAAGCCAATTATATTTGTAATTCCCCACACTACTGCATGTAAAATTTCTACACAAAAAATAAATAGAGAGATCAATCCACCACTCTGCCAATGAAATATCCTTACTGAAAACATGAGCTGCATTTCTGATTGGACAAAAAAATAAAAAATAAAAAATTAATCACTTGATGGATGCTTTCTGTTTGCTCAAATCAGCATTGTTGTTGGTGCAAAAAACCTCCATCTGGACTGAGGAGTAAGGCTTTAAATATGGATAACTCTTGATTTTCCATTTGGGAGAGGATAGGAGATACCAAAACATTGCTATTTTTGAGAAAGTGCGTGACTGGATTTTTTACAGAATAACACAAGATGTTGTAAGAGTTCTAACTTTCCTAATGATTTTTTTTCCCCCTTAATAACCCTGGAGTCCCTATCCCTGGAGGGATTTCAGCACTGTGTAAATCTGCTGCTAGAGGCCATGGTTTAGTGCTGGACTTGACTGTGCTGGCTTGAGGATTGGACTTGATGATCTGAAAGGTCTTTTCCAAAGCTAATAAGTCTATAACTCCATAAGAGTCCTGTGAGGAGCTGCTGCTAACTCAACCAAAAAATCCCCAACTCTTCTGTGACTCACTTGTTTTATCTAATCTTGAAAATCATAGGGCTGGAAAAGATCTCTATGATCATCCAGTCCAACTTACCACCCTACAACCCCTAACCACTAAACCATCCACTGTATCTTCATCTACCCATCTTATGAACACCTCCAGGGATGGTGCCCCCACCACAACCCCCTGGACATCCTATTCCAAAGTAATTCCTAATAAATAAACCAACAACAATATATTCTGATTTTGAGAAAAAGATATCAACCCACAGTCCCACACAACCACAAAGAAAAAAAAAAAAAGGATTGTTTCTGAGCTCCAGTGAAAGAGACCATTACAAAAATGAGGTTGGCTGACATGATTAAACATTATTTACCAACAGGACATGGATCTGATGAAAAGACAAGACTGAGTGTCCCTACTATGGTGACAGGAAAAAATACAAATAATTCAGCAGAGGTTCTTATTTCATTCCAGTAATTAGGGATGAAAGTAACTTGGACAGTCTGTCAGCTTTGATATGGTAGAGTTAACTCGTAGATCATGTAAATAAAAGCTGTTTGATTAAATCAGATATTAAAGGGCCATCATTTTCTCTGTTGTCTCACAATTTGCCTTTGAGGTCTTTGAAATGCTTTCACCAAGCACAGACCTCCAAGGTTTATTCCTCATAGGTTACATTTTTTTTAAACTACTTGAATAGTTTCCCTCTAGAACTCAGATATGCAACCAAATTTTGGGAAGATCTGGCCTGACACCTGTATGGAGAGACTGGAAATTAGCAGGGTTCAGTGTCTGAAATTCCTATTAGCTGCTTATCTCAAAATCAGACCCTAAAAATATCTGCTATGAGCATTTTTTACCCAGTTTTGTGTCCAAGTTTATTTTATTAGTGTGGGCAAGAAGAGAAAGAAATTTCAGTGCTTTTCCAATAAACTCCCCAGTGTGGCATAAAATGCAGCCATCCAGTCCCTTGCACATCCTGCCTAAGATTTGGGCTTCACTTGAATCATACTGAAATGAAGAACGGGGTAAGTGGGATTGGAAACCCTTGGAAAGCACCACACTGAAGGAAAGTGTTGCCAGATATTGGGAGCTGTGGAGTGAGGAGGAATCTTTAAATGTTACTGAATATCTGCATCCTCACCTCTGAGGGTAACTTCAGAGAATGACAGAATCACAAAATTAATTGGGTTGGGAGGGACCTCCAAGCTCCTCCATTCCCAAGCCCTTTCCATGGGCAGGGACACCTCCCAGCAGCCCAGGTTGCTCCAAGCCCCATCCAACCTGACCTGAGACACTGCCAGGGATGGGGCAGCCACAGCTTCTCTGGGAAACCTGGCACAGGGGCTCAGCACCCTCACAGTAAACAATTTCTTCCTCATGTCCAACCTAAACCTCTCCTCACCTAGTTTAAAGCCATTCCCCCTCATCCCCTCCCTCCCTGCCCTTGTCCCAAGTCCCTCCCCAGCTTTCCTGGAGCCCCTTCAGGCACTGGAAGGTGCTCTAAGGTCTCCCTGCAGCCTTCTCTTCTCCAGCCTGAACAACCCCAACTCTCTCAGCCTGGCTCCAGAGCTGCTCCAGCCCTCCCAGCATCTCCATGGCCTCCTCTGGACTCACTCCAACAGCTCCAGCTCCTTCTGGCCTTGGGGACCCCAGAACTGGACCCAGCACCCCAGGGGGGGTCTCCCCAAAGCAGATCAGAGCAGAGGGGGACAATCCCCTCCCTGACCCTGTTGGGGATGTAGCCCAGGACAGGGGTGGTTTCTGGGCTGCCAGCACACATTTCCAGCACATGGTGGACTTCTCACCAACCAACACCCCCAAGTCCTTCTCCTCAGGGCTGCTCTCAATCCATTCTCTGCTGTGGTTGTGCTTGGGATTGTCCTGACCCATGTGCAGGACCCTGCACTTGAGCTTGCTGACCTTGATGTGGTTTGCACAGGCATCTCTCCAGTCTGTCAAGTTCCCTCTGTGTGGACTCCCTTCTGTCCATCATGTCAACCACACCACACAGATCCTTTCCAAAGCTTTTCCATTGCTTTTTTTCCTCCTTTCTCCATGTCAAAACACTTCCCTGGTTGAATTCCATTTTGGATATGTTCTGAATATCTCTTTGATCAATAACCAGAGCATTGTATTTGTCTGAATTCTTCAGAAGTGAGGAGGAGGGTTGGTGACAGGGAAGTGCAAGGCAGGTGTGTGCCTGTCTATCAGCAGGGAGTTTATACTAATTATTTTTTATCTTTTTAAAAAATTTATTTATTATTATTTCTTTTTTTCTTTTTATTTTTTTCTTTTTCCCTGTTGTAGCACATAAAAGAATTTTGAATAAGCTGATGAGGTTTAGTAGTCTCCTGTGATGCAATGAGGTACTTTTTCAGACCCATAAAAGCCAGAATAGGATGAAAAGCAGCATCCAAGCACTGCCATTCCTGGCAGTGCCACAAGTTCATCCCTTTCCAGGTCTCTTTTGTTATTTTTATTTATTATACAGACTGTAGTCACATCTAAAAGTGTCATTTGGAGACCACTGCACAGAACTGCTGTGCAGGAATACATACCTAAATAATCTTTTAATTTTTTTTTTTAAATAGGCCTTGAAGACTTTTTTCACTCAGAAATTTCACTGCTATTTCCAACCACTCTTTCGACTGGATGTGGCATTGACTCCCAGTACCTTTTGTGAGCTGCAAATTGCCATTTTTATTCCTTGTTCACTTCCAGGACTTCCTCGTGCCCTTTCTTGCCTCTCTGGAAGGTCAGAGTCACAGATGCTGTGAAATCAGGGCAGGTCTCTTGTGCCAGAGGGGCAAAGCTCACTCTGCACTCCAGGAACCACAGATTCGTGGGCCCTATTCCTGCAGCCATCCCAAGCACATCCCCTGGAGAGAAGTCAGCAGTGAGATCCATCTGGCCTTCCTCCCTGAGGCTGTTGTTGTCAGAGAGCAGAGGAGAAGATTTGGTTAATTTTTGCCCCTGGTAGATATATTCGAGGACCAGGCAAGGCTCATCTCATATAAGAAGATGCCAAAAAGCCAGGAATATGAGTAGATTAAGAAGGATATCCATGGACCCTGGTACAGCTATTCCAAATTTACCCATTGATTATATGCTAATTATGCTAATTCTTCATATTTCAAGCACATCTAATATGTAGGGCTCTAAATGTGACCCACAGGAGAGCTGGGGAGGGACTTTTGGGGGCATGGAGTGTTAGGGTGATGGGGGGTGGGGCAGATTTAAATTGGAAGAGGGGAGATTGAGATGAGATCTTAGGAAGAAAATGTTTGTTGTGAGGGTGCTGAGCCCCTGTGCCAGGTTTCCCAGAGAAGCTGTGGCTGCCCCATCCCTGGCAGTGTCTCAGGTCAGGTTGGATGGGGCTTGGAGCAACCTGGGCTGCTGGGAGGTGTCCCTGACCATGGAAAGGGGGTGGGAATGGAGGAGCTTTGAGGTCCCTTCCAACCCAAACCAGACTGGGATTCTGACACCTTTGCTTAATTCCACCTGGCCCATTACTAGAAACCCATATGATCATGTCAAGCATCAAGGCATAAGAATCATAGAATGGTGAAAGAAGACAAGAAAACTTCTCCCTGTCTTTTTTATCAGTGCCAGGTCTTCTGCAAGTGTTCAGAACGCTCATCACCACTTGGAAAAATCTTTTGATACCTCTGCATTTTTGCTTTTCTTTCTATGAAAATAAAAGGGGAAATTTCCAATTCTGTTGAGCAAAAAACTGGCTTTCCTTACCCTCCCATTAGAGCCTGACCCAACCAGTGCCTCCAAAACTGTAGTTAATTCCTGTGGTGGTATTTATCCACTTCTCTAAACTGAAGGGCCCAGATGCAGAGCTCTGCATCCCCTTTATTTCTCCAGCAGGTCAATGTCCAAGCAAAGCAACTTCTATTTCTTCTTTCAGCTCTGTCCCTGGCTCCTATGGCCTTGCTGTGTCTCTCTGCTTCACCTTAAAATTGCCACTATATCTCTGTGCCATTGTTCCCCCAGTGGGGAGATGAGAGCAGGGCTGACGATCTCTTAATGTTTTCACAGCAAGGGAGGAAAGTGCTGAGTGTAATTTTAATAAATGGCAGCATGGAAAGTTTCCCTGCTCCACTGCTTTCTCCTGCAGAGGATATAAACCACACAAAGTACCTTTTTCCTTCTGACACTCCCTTCATTCCAGTGGAGCTGATTTGATTTAATGCATTTCCCATCCTGACAGTCGCATTTTAAGTGGAACGCTCCCAGTTGCAAAAAAGTCACATTTCAATGACATTTTCCCCAACAGATGGGTGGCTGCAGATCCTTTGACAACCCTCTTTCACCTTTGGGAAGAAGGAGCTCAGACCCTGCACCACTGCACAGCTTCAGCTGCCTTGAGCCCTCTGGCTCTGCCGAGCCCTGATGTCAGAAGATGCACATCCCACCAATCTATTTTTTTCATCTCAACTCTAAATTTGAATTCTGTGACTAAATTTGAAACCCAGGGCCTGAGAAAAGGCTTGGGACCCTTCTGTGCTATCTGCCAGAGGATGCTTTGCTGCTTTAGCACCCTCTGTGCTGTGCATTTTGGGCTTTCCTCCTTCTCCTGCATTTACAGTTGGCATCATTAAACTCTGGGTGTTTAGTGCCTGGGGATGTGCAATTATTGTGGAGCCTTCTCCTACTTACAGTAGGAGACACTCTGTTACTGCAGTCACTACAGAATGACAAATGAGGCTTTAATGACACCTACTCTACCTGGAATTATCTGTAAACTACAATTAAGGAAGGAGCTACTCAAGGAAATAAAGCTCAGAAAAAAACCCCAGTATGCTTTTATGGTGACTTATGGGGAGCTCTGTAAATTCCTGATTGTTTTCTGTGGGACAGGTTGGAAGATGCAACAGAATATAATACCTTTAAATGAGCTTTTCTTCACCACCACTGGAGTAGTGCTTATTGGCCAGCTCTTCATCTGGTGTAAATCTGCAAGGCTTCCATTGGAGTCAGTGGTTGAGAGTAGAGTTCATTGGCCATGTGTGCAGTCGATTTGGAAGGGCTGGTGTGAATTTTGGTGGAGCAGATAATTTAGATGGTTAACTCCACCACCACAAGGTCTGAATCTGCAGAGTTGGCAGGAATTTAGCAGTTTAGACTGGAGCAAAGGAGGCTGAGGGGATACCTGAGAGGAGGTTGGAGCCAGGGGGGGTCGGGCTCTGCTCCCAAGGAACAAGGGATGGGAGAAGAGGAATTGCCCTGGAGGTTGAGATTGGAGCTGGGGAAGAATTTCTCCCTGGCAAGGGTTGTCAGGGCCTGGAGTCCCCATCATTCCTGGAGCCATCATTTCCAAGCCCTGGAGATATGGTGTTGAGGGATATGGGGCAGGGGTGGCCTTGGCAGTGATGGGTTAAGGGTTGGACTGGGTGATCTTAAACCCAAATGATCCTATGACTCTGCTCTGTGATTTGCAAGGGACTCTGAAAAGAAACAGGGTCAGCTGGCAAGAATAAGACAATCAATTAGCAGCAGATCCAAAGGGTCTGAGGTAACCTGCTCATTGGTTTAGGGGTCCCAAAACTGAGGGATACCTAATGCATCTGTCTTTCAGTGTGGCCCTGGAGCAGGTATTTAGACTGCCTTTATGTTAGTGCTGTCCACAGAGAGGACATCTGTGGTCTTCCTTTGCAAGAGGAGAAAAGAGCAATATAAAAGCAAATCAGAATAATAAAAAAAATAAATTACCATGTTTCTTTCTAGTCAAATCTTCTGCTGGAATTGCAGTTGAGGCTACATGAAGTCCCTGGGATTTTACCCTAGAAAAGCACCAAGCTCTGGATGTGCATTCAAAAAATATTGACTGTCTCTGAGGTGATTTTGTCTTGGGAATCACTCTGACAGCAAATCTTCAGAGCACAAGTATTGCCAAGTATTAAAAATAGAATTACACTAAGCCATGCCTTCTTGCTTAGTCATCTTTCCTTTTCTGTGGTATTTTATTATTGCTATTCCAATGTGCTGGTTATTGAGTATATGATTATTCTTTCAAATGAGTTTGGACAGAGTCTATAGCTTTGTAGCAATTAAGAGGCCACAGACTTTAGCAGCTCAGGAGAAATGGAGGAGGTTTTAATAGCTTTATTTATCTTGAGCATCTGCAGAGCTGTTTGGACTTCCTCAATGGTGGGCAGTTTGGTATCAATAAAAGGATGCTGGGACTTATTTCTTGTAAATGCAAGTGGGTCATTATCAATGGTGTGGGGAGCCTTGCCGGGCGCTTGAGAGTGATGCTTTCCCTCTTAGCTCTGTCATCAATTACAAGACTGCCAATGAATCTTGGAAAATGTGAACAAAAGCATTTTATGACCTACCTCAATAGAAGTCTGGCAGGCTGTGATGCTTCCTCGCTCCTGCTTAATTGTCTTCCTCACGGTGCCAGCTGCCAGCTTTTAATGTCCAACACCTACCTCTACCTGCAGGCAGTGGTCTTGCCAGGTAAATCAGGTATCTGGTAATAAATTAACTCTTCTTGCTTTATCAGTTGTTAACAGGTTTTTCTTACACATGGCTTGAGTTAGCTGAGAAGAGCCTGAACTATATGCTAATTGCAGGTGTATCTTTGAGAAGGGATGAGGGGTGAATGCTGGTTTCAGCATCCAAGCTTGTCTGGCTCTTTTGAATGGTGAGGGATCAACCCCTTGATACCATCAGACAACCCATCATCTTCATCCTCCTGCTGCCAGCAGATTTTGTTCTTGCACCTCTGCTGGAAAGATTGGTTGGAAAGCTGGTGGGCAACCAGGAAAGGCTCTTTTATACATGATGTTGACTGAAGCACAAATGATTAACTTGTGGCTAAGTGCTGGAGTTTTATAAGAAGAATAGGAATAGGTAAAGTTCATTAGGGGATATTTGTATCTGTTTCATCATCTCCTTTCCCTGTCAGGTGACTAAGAACCTTATTTTCCTGGTCATGTCTGATCTATGACATTCTCAGCACTGTACACATACGTTTGTGTCCTGAATTATTGCTCAGGGTTTACTCAGGGCAGTTCCCACTGGGGCTATGGAGTGACTTTACTCCCATAGAAATCAGACCTAGCCTGAGCAGCATTGAGCGAGAAAATTAAAACAGCATCAAAGGATTTTTTTATGCAACTTTTACTGTATTATAATGAGAGCCCAAGAAATTTCAGCATCTTCATGTGTTTTCTGACTCAAGACACCATGCCAACGAGATCAGATGATCAGAATAGGATTGAATAATGGTACCCAGCAAGGTAAGGGAATTTCTTTCAGTGCAGCCAACTGACTCCTGACAAGTCTCTGAACCACTGACTTGCCTTGCATGAAATGCAGACACTGATGCCTTCTGCTTTTAATGCAGGAGATGGTAAGAAACTTCCTCCTTAGTGGAATCCTGACAAAAAGTCCTTCAACACAGGTGGTTTACCTGACACTAGTAAATCTGTGCATTAATGACAAATAACTGGAGCCACTACAGGTGCAAATGATGTTTAGGGATCTATTTAAAATGTTATTTTACTTTGCTTAGCTTCTGTTTTTCAATTATCCTTTCTCCTTTTTTATTTATTTATTTTTAATGGAATTCTCTTTTCTCTCAAATTCTACCTGGCTGTCCTTGTTTCAGTGCATACCCAAGGCCACCTCATACACTGGAGATCTCTCTACACATACAGATTCATAAATTAGTAATATAAATATTTTTACATACAGTTCAGGGGGCATTCAACATTTTGAGAAAAATATTTATTTTTTTTTGCCAGGCATTTTGTTTACATTAAAATTAAATTGAAAGGCCAGAGATGGGGAGCTAAAGTTCAGCATGAAGTTGTCAAGCCCGTCTGGCAAGATGCAAACCCAAATTTCTCACCTGAATGCTCTTCTCTGCCTACAGGCTAAATGTTCCAAATGATGCACAGGAGGTGCGTGAACCAAACCTATTAATAAATAATTGGTTTTGTACCCATGCCTCCTGCAGACTTTTTTTTTTTTTTTTTTTAAAATTCCCTTCTCCTCCTGGCCTCCAAGTGTCATTCGTGGGAGTTGAGAGGAAATAAGACTGAAAAGTAAATGCAAGGTAGGAAAGAGTGCTTAAGGGGAGAGCACTCAGCATCATTCCCCTCCAGCTGAGGCTGTGAAGGCAAACAGGGTATTTGTATTTCCTCCCACTAAAGGACATTTCTGTTGAGCACATATTCCACAACACGTAGCATTTTCCTTATCATCGCACGGCACCAATCCCTAGAAAGAGGCCTATGGCCCTCAGGCCTCATAATATCATCCTTTATTAGAAATAGGAACAAAGAATGCAATTAAAATACAAATATTTCACATCCCAGAGGTCTGGGTACTGCTTGGCAGTTCCCTGGTGGGTCTCTCTCTGAAGAAACGAGGAGGAGGATGCTCGGGAGGGGTAAGGAGAGTGGGAAGAGAATGCTGCTGGGGTAAAAAAAGAAGGAAACCTTTTAAGGAAATTTTTCTTTAGGTGGTTAGGAAATCTGCCTAAGTGGTGGGATTTTGTGTGGAACTAGGCAGGAAGGTTTACTTGCAGGTCACAACCTGTCCCTGTGCCTCTCTGCTCTTTGGGTTGTAACCTTGTTGGACCAAAAGTTCTGAGCAGCCCTGGGATGGACACAGTCCTGGGTTGTGATTTTGGAGTACTGACTAAAATCATAGATTCATTTGGGTTAGAAAGGACCTTTAAGGTCACTAGGTCCAACCCTGAACCCAGCACTGCCAAGGCCACCCCTGCCCCATGTCCCTCAGCACCACATCTCCAGGGCTTGGAAATCCCTCCAGGAATGCTGGGGACTCCAGCCCTGCCCTGGGCAGCCTGGGCCAGGCCCTGACAACCCTTGCCAGGGAGAAATTCTTCCCCAGCTCCAATCTCAACCTCCAGGGCAATTCCTCTTCTCCCATCCCTTCTCCCTTGGAAGAAAAGACTGACACCCACCCCCTGGCTCCAACCTCCTCTCAGGGGGTTGCAGAGAGCCAGAAGGTCTCCCCTCAGCCTCCTTTGCTCCAGGATCAACACCCCAGCTCCCTCAGCTGCTCCTGGGCAGACTTCTGCTCCAGACCCTTCCCCAGCTCCCTTGCCCTTCTCTGGACACACTCCAACCCCTCAATGTCCTTCTTGTCCTCAGGGGCCCAGAACTGACCCCAGGATTCCAGGGGCAGCCTCACAGGGGGACAATCCCTGCCCTGCTCCTGCTGGTCACATTGTTCCAGACACAAGTAGCTCCCCTTTGATTTGAAAACCCCTTTTGTTGTAACATCAATCCAATATTTTACTAGTTTTGCTTTTTAAAGAATGTCTTTTCAAGTTTATAAGGAAATGCCCAAATATTCTGGTTTGTGCGTGGCCAAAATTAATCAGACAAACACCCAATTGATTTCCTGTGTTTACAACCACAAGAGATAAGAAATACTATTGGCTGGATTGATAAATCACATTACTGGTTACACTGCATGTATTATCTTATTAAAAGCTCATGCAGATCAGCATTATACCCCATAAAAGATGATATTCTCTCCCAAATGAAATGCACCTTTTCATTCTGTATCTCTTTAAGGTGGTGGTTAAAGAAGCTCTATTGCCTAAAAAATCAGGTGCATTTCTGGAGGTGGCTTTCCCAACAGACCCTCAAATATTATTGTCCATGTTGGTCCCTCTGGAGGAAGACTCAGCATGGACACTGGTTTGTCCTGGATTTTCTTCTGCAGTGACCTGCACTCAAGAGGGAGAAAAAGTCCAAGATTTTGGAAGAGGGGAAAAAAAGGAAGGATATGAGTACTTCTGCTTTGCAAATCTGCTGAGCATCCTGCCCCAGGAACTCCCTGAGTGATGATTGTCCACCACTGAAAACCTGGGATTTACTGCTGCCCGTGGCTTTGTGCTCCTCTAAAATTCAAGATTTATCATCCCTTGACAATCAATTGGCCATTCCTGGATCAATACTTATACCACTTGGGTCAATTAATCTTGATATTCATTTTAAGAGTAGTCAGTATCTACTTATTGATTTTAAGAATAATGAAAAGTAAGTATGTGGGACCCATTTCCCAGGCTCCTGATGGAGAAAAACCTCCCACAGCAGTCAGGTTCTGCCAGACATTGGAGCAGACTCCCTGAGGGTTACTCTTCCCATTTGACCTTTTAAATTCTTGACCATCTCTTTGTCCCTTCCTGCAGGTGTCACATCACTCACTCACATGAGATGCTTGAGCGGCATGGTCAAGAGAACCTAGATCAGAGGCCAAGAACCTATAGCAGAGCAATTCCAAACCCAAATCAAGGCTGGATGGAGAATGGTTTGAGAGCAGCCCTGAGGAGAAGGACTTGGGGGTGTTGGTTGGTGAGAAGTCCACCATGTGCTGGAAATGTGTGCTGGCAGCCCAGAAACCACCCCTGTCCTGAGCTGCATCCCCAACAGGGCCAGGGAGGGGATTGTCCCCCTCTGCTCTGATCTGCTTTGGGGAGACCTCCCTGGGGTGCTGGGTCCAGTTCTGGGATCCCCAAGGCCAGAAGGAGCTGGAGCTGTTGGAGTGAGTCCAGAGGAGGCCATGGAGATGCTGGGAGGGCTGGAGCAGCTCTGGAGCCAGGCTGAGAGAGTTGGGGTTGTTCAGGCTGGAGAAGAGAAGGCTGCAGGGAGACCTTAGAGCACCTTCCAGTGCCTGAAGGGGCTCCAGGAAAGCTGGGGAGGGACTTGGGACTAGGGCAGGTAGGGAGGGCATGAGGGGGAATGGCTTTAAACTTAAAGAGGGGAGATTTAGGTGAGATCTGAGGAAGAAATTCTTTGTTGTGAGGGTGCTGAGCCCCTGTTCCAGGTTTCCCAGAGAAGCTGTGGCTGCCCCATCCCTGGCAGTGTCTCAGGTCAGGTTGGATGGGGCTTGGAGCAACCTGGGCTGCTGGGAGGTGTCCCTGCACATGGAAAGGGCTTGGGAATGAGTGACTTTTAAGGTCCATTCCAACCCAAATCAGTCTGGGATGTTGTGATTTCTGTGACCTTTCCAAAGCATGCAATGGACAGGTGAACGGTACCAGACTGAGACAGCGTTTTTGGTTTTCATATGAGCTTTCTTTGGTAGGCTACTGACACTTAGAGGAGGTTATTCTTGATATAAGGAGGAGGTTAGAGGGGGTTATTCTTGATAAAAAAGATTAAAAACTATCATTGCTAAGCCAGGCTCTGATGTTTTATGATTCGCATCTCCCAGCTTTTCTACTCAGCATGTTCAAAGGGGGGCTGATAATTCATAGGTGGTACTTTATCAACAAAATTAAATCAAACGACTCATAAAGATAAATACATTCCAACATTTTTTAGGCAGTTCTTGATCACCTATAAGAATTTTGCCTGAAAAAGCTCAAAAGCCCACAATATTTGGCCCTTTATTATTAATTGATGTGCTTGCAGTAGAGCAGTGCGTATAATTTTACGCATGAAATGTAAGAATATATTTATTTGACTTGAAAACAAAACAATGATATATCTGTAAATTCTTCTTTGACTACAAATTTATATCCTGGAAAGTGTTCATGAAATGTGTAGCCATTTGTATTCTCTCTGGTATTATTTCTGGTTCTTTAGAATGCTCTGAGAATAACAAACGAGCTGTCAGTTTAGAGTGACGATATGTTCAATAAGATGGAAATGGGCTATCTAATATTTGCAAAAATAAAATAAAAAATTATTCCCTGGAGGTAATTTTTAATTTTGGAGTTTCATGCAAAATAGTACAGCAAACTAAGTCATCAGTGTAACCAAAATGCATCTCTCCTCAATTAGTTATCAAAATGAGATTTTTTGTTCTGCTACAGTGTTATTCCTTTCCCTTTCCCTTTCCCTTTCCCTTTCCTTTTCCTTTCCCTTTCCTTTTCCCTTTCCCTTTCTCTTTCCCTTTCCCTTTCCCTTTCCCTTTCCCTTTCCCTTTCCCTTTCCCTTTCCCTCACCCTTACCCTCACTCTTACCCTTATCCTTCTCTTTTCCTTTTTCCTTTTTCCTTTTTCTTTTTTTCCTTTTTCCTTTTTTTTTCCTTTTTCCTTTTTCCTTTTTCCTTTCTTCCTTCCTTCCTTCGACCACAAATTCCCCTTACCCTCACTTCAGGTCACCCAGGAGAATTCTATGATCATCTCCACCTCAAGAACAAACACCCTTCAGAGAGGTTTGACCATCACTGACCAAATCCCATCCACCGCAATGGGGAGAGATTAGTCTCAGGGATTAATTATCCAAAAACTTGAATTGTGATAAATCTGGCACAGAGGTTAATTGGTACCTGAGGGCCAACTCCAGTCAGCTTATTCTGGTAAGTAGTCTGGTTTAGTAGTTTTTTTTTTTGGGGGGGGGGGAGATGGGGGGGTGGTTTAAAAAGAACCCACGGAAGAGCACCGAGTCCCACGTGAGGAGGTGGAGACATGATTCCCAGGCATGAGGATTTTGAGGAAATTGGTACCCAGCATCAGCTTACCCAGGGAGAAGAGAAAGAGTGAGCTTTGTGTGCTTGAGAAATGGATTCCCCATTGCTGCTGGTTCAGGCCTTATGGGTGCTATTTAAACGTGGCAGATCATAAATCCAGTATCTACCAGAGTGTTTGTTCTCCATTCCATTTTATTTGGGAATCCGTGCAGAGAATTGCAGTGGTGCAAGCAAAGATGGGTGACTGCAGCCAAAACCAAGTTTTGCAAGGGCCTTCTTCAAGAGAAATGTTTATTATTGAGGGCTGGTTAAACCCAAATCCTTTTGGACATTTATTTCTATGAACCTGGTGTCACATGAGCTGCAAAAAGCTCTCAAATCCCAGAAACATGAGAAAAACAAAGACCGGGAGAGGAAGGAGAGATGCAGATCTACAGCTCCCTGGGACGAGGTTGGAGCCAGGAGGGATTGGGCTCTGCTCCCAAGGAACAAGGGATGGGAGAAGAGGAATTGCCCTGGAGGTTGAGATTGGAGCTGGGGAAGAATTTCTCCCTGGCAAGGGTTGTCAGGGCCTGGCCCAGGCTGCCCAGGGCAGGGCTGGAGTCCCCATCATTCCTGGAGGGATTTCCAAGCCCTGGAGATGTGGTGCTGAGGGACATGGGGCAGGGGTGGCCTTGGCAGTGATGGGATAAGGGTTGGGCTTGAACTTGAAGGCTCTTTCCAACTTAAATGATTCTGTGGTTCTGTGGAGACAGGCTGGGATTGGACTTGTGTCTCTGCCTTGAGACGACTTCTGTCTAGTTGGCAGTATAGTCTCCTGTACATGAACCTGCAGACACACACATTCATGTCCATGATGTGTCCATCCAACACATGCACTCCTCATTGTTTCTTATGTACAGATACATGTGAAAAAAAATTAGGAATTTATTTCTGCATCTGTTTGTTGACCTCATACACACAGACCCAACGTGTGGCTACTCTAGCCATGCTTAAGATACTGTTTCTACAGCATTACACTACCATGGAGTACATCTCAGAGGAGAAGGGATGAGATGTAGGCTCAGATGTGCTGGTAAATAGGTCAGAAATTTCATTCTAAGTTCGCTCAGAGCTCCTGAAGACTGCCCAAACCCCACTGGCTGGCAAAATATGAACTGTGTGGAAACACTGCATGGGTATGAGAGACTTCAGGGTTGACCTGATGAACCATCAGTGATTATCAGAGCAAGGCAGCACATCCTGCTGTGCTTGGAAGTAACCCCAGCTTCGTGTTTCTGGTGGTCTGTTAAGAGGTTATGGTTTTGGTTTGGAAGTTCTTCCTGGCCTGCAATGTCCCAGGAGTGACCTCTCTTTTTTCCTGCTCCCTGCTTTACAAACTGGAATATTGCCCTCCTTTGGTTGTTGCCTCCTGCATCCCTGCAAAGCCCCTGGTAGAGAAAGTAAGTGATGATCCCGAGCTGGATTGCAAACCATGTGCAAACATCTGGCTGTGCCACAGCCACCACTGCCCTAACAGATGAGTGCAAATTTCTGGCAGTTCAAAAATGCCCAATGGACTTGAAGTTTTCCATTCTTTTAGTGGCTGGGAACTGGAGTTATTTGGACCTTTGGAAGGGGAAGATCATAGACTAACTGTGCTTTCCCTGAACAACAGGAAGAAGAGATGAGGAGCTGTGCACAAGAAGATAGAAGGAGAAAGTTGGAGGAGAGACACAGGTAATTGTTTTGGGACAGAGAGAGTGAATTCTGGCCTTATCAAGGAGATTAACAATATGTGCTGGAAGACCAGGACACTAAATTGCAGAAACACTCGTGGGGACTTGGTCAACAGCTTTATCATGGTTGCATGGTTGCAGTCATCATCCAAGAGCTGCTGATGACACAAAGGAAAGTCCATCTCACTGTCTCATCACCTGGTAAGATCTGACAGCAGCATCACCAAGGTGCCCGGTGTCAACTCACAACCCTTCCCACAGGGTTTATAAATCAGGAGCTGGCTCCTGGTTGACACCTGATGTTCAAAGTCTCAGCCTGCAAGCATCTGATGACTTCATTTTCCTCCCCATGCAGGTAGACTCCTCTCTTCCATGCCCCACCACCTGGGGCTGGCATGAAATGTCAGCAGCATGGTGTGAACATGGGATCTGAGAGAGTGGTGAGCCCAAACAGGTTATTCTGGAATTTAAAGAGGCTGTCTGCTCTTTTCTAAGTTCTGGTGATGCAGAAATTATCACATCCTCTGTCAGGGAAATGGGGAAGTAAAACAAGTGTCAAGCAAAAATAAGAAATTACGTTTAATGAAATTGGATTCAGAAATGGTTTTGTCCCAGCTACTTTGAAATGATAGTACTGGCAGCATAACTGAGGAACTGCCAAGAAGACCATAGTTTTTTCTGCTCTGGATGCTTTTCTCCCCTCTACCCTGACTTCTTTCTTGAGCACATTTTGACAAGTCATAAATCATGCAGTGGAAGAGCACTCCTGTTTGTCTTTAACTCTGACCTCAAAGAACAAACTGGTTTTGGGTATAGATTGTCTTTTGGATTACCTCAGTGCTTATGCAGAGCATGGGGAAGGGACCTTTTATTTTGCATGAATTCATAGGTCCTCATCTTGGAAACCATACAGGCATCTAAAATTCAAAAGATTTGTCTAGCAGAAGTCAGAGCTGAAGTGTGTTTCTGAAGGAACTCAAAGTGACAAAGTTGGACAGCTTATTTTTTTTAGTTATTGGCATCAAATTTAATCATGACTTCAGAGAACACCACCAACAGCAGGACTTTCAAATATATTTCCTGCACCTGCTCTGCACAGCTCCTGAGTTATTAAATAGGAAAACAAAACAAAACAAAACAAAAACAAAAAAACAACCGAACAAAAAAAACCACCCAAAAACCCCCCAAACACAACAAAGGAAACAAAACAGAACAACCTGAGGTAAAAAAAGGAGGCTCTTTTCAGCATCTGTGGTATCAGCAAACTCAGGGTAGCACACTCAAATCACAGAGTCTGACTGGTTTGGGTTGGAAGGGACCTTAAAGCTCCTCCATTCCCAAGCCCTTTCCATGGTCAGGGACACCTCCCAGCAGCCCAGGTTGCTCCAAGCCCCATCCAACCTGACCTGAGACACTGCCAGGGATGGGGCAGCCACAGCTTCTCTGGGAAACCTGGCACAGGGGCTCAGCACCCCCACAACAAAGAATTTCTTTGTGGTCTTTGCTGGTCTTGCTCCAACAGCTCCATGTCCTTGTTGTGTTGAGGACCCCAGAACAGGACCCAGCACTGGGGTACAAATCCTGAAGGACTCTGAGAAGGAAATAAACACTGCTTCTGTGTTCTCATCTCCAAACATCAATGAAGTTCCGTGTCACCTCCCATGGTGAACGTCACTTCAGTGCCCCATTTCTCATACCTGTTTTGTGTGTCAGAGCATCAGGCCAGATCCTGAGCTGTTTGGATGTGATCCTTGACCATCCAGGGATGCAGCTCATATGTTGGGCTCAGGATGAAGCTTTCCCAGTTCAATGTCATGAATCCCTCAGTGAAGGTGAAGGTGTCGGGGATGAATCCTCTTCTCTAGCATTTGGGGGGAAAAAAAAAATCCTATTTAGCAGCACCGTCATGGAGGAAGAAATTGAAAAATCTTTTGTTGAACAAAGTACCTTTCACTTAAAAAATCCCAGCAAGATAAAATGACATGTGTGCTAATGATGTATTTTATGAACCACCATCTGTCTCGGGAAAGGTCAGAGAAAAATGGCAACCGCTGCTCAGGTGATTGGTGGTGGAGGGGGGAAAATGGCCTCATCTGAACGTGACAAGAAGCTTCAGTGACATCATATAAATGCCATAATTGGGAAGTGGTAAATTGAACAGGGCTGCCTTCGGAATTTGATGTGTCAATAAACAAGTTCAAGGTGACACGTTGGATCAATACGGCACGACAAGAATCATCCGACAAATTTACTGCAAAGTAATTGGGTGCAAAATGACTCAACTCAACCTTCACACTGCAGAAAAACCAAACAAACAGGCAACCTACAGGCAACAGTTTGTATATGTCAGATGCTGCTTAAGGTAGCTTGCGCACTACTAATAGAGTTGTTTTAAAGGGAGGCAGGGAAAAAAATTAAAAAAAATAAAAGTGAGGTTCCCGTTATTATGAGTGGGACCTGAGGCCTTGCTATAACCCTGTATGCACCTTGAGGATGTATAAATAGAAAAACAAACCACAAAATTGCTAGAGGTAGTCTTAAATATTAATATTTTTCTTCCTGTCTTTGTGAAGATGACAAAAAAACCCAAAACAAAACAAACTGGGAACACCTTTTTTTTTCAGCACAGACAAGAGGCTCTTCATATAACAGGTTTCTTACCTCTCACTTCCCTTATTTTTTGATAAAGGAAGGTGTAATTAGGCAGTTCTATTAAAAAAAAAACCCTGTATTATCCCAATTTACACAGGGCTATTGAATGCAAATCGTTGGCTACAATTAGAGTTAACCATCCCTGCTTGCTGCTAAACCTGAAAAGAGAACCACTCCAAGAAGTCTCTTTGGTCCATCAATTTGTTGACAACAAACGTGATGCTTGATTTGTCCCCACTCGACAACCTTTAATCTTGAGATTCTCTGAGGGGAAAGTTGAGAGCTTATTTTTTTTTTTTTTTTTTTTTTTTTTTTTCCCTGAGAAATTCTGGGCTCTCGCCAAGGCTAAAAAGGAAAGCCTGCAAACTGGCTGCACACTTTGGAAATGCCATGGAGATTGATTGTGTTTTAATTGTACATTCATTCTGGAGTGAGAAAGGAGAGGGAAAGTGAGTGGAAAGCCACAGCCAGGGAGAAAGATGCCATTCACATTCCCAGCCCCACCCAATGGGGCTGAGCTGTAGCAGAAACCCCTTTTTAATTTTCTTTTTTTAAATTTATTTTTTATGTGGGCAGGGCGCTGCTGTTGGTTTTGTGAGTCCACAGAAATGATGGAAAAACTTCATTCCTACCCCATCCCCACTCAACCACACAATCCAGGGCCTGGCATCACTGTCTCCAACATCCACATAACTTACAGTAATCCCAAAAATGCAGGGAAGCCAACAAACTCAGCAGCTGAGCTTTATTG
The DNA here is from genome assembly GCA_023637945.1 of Phaethornis superciliosus. NCBI lineage: Eukaryota > Metazoa > Chordata > Aves > Apodiformes > Trochilidae > Phaethornis > Phaethornis superciliosus. Next base: position 69,635,925 of record JAJQWJ010000004.1, read on the forward strand.
ATGGACTGATGCCACTGGATAAAGCAGCGTGCCGTATTGGTAAGCTTTGGGCACACTGAGAATTTAATGGATGTCAAGATGTGGACAGGGGAAAAAATAGGAAGATTGAGGGAGAAGATTTGTGTCAGCAATGGGATTAGTGGGAAGAATTATGAGTGCACTGGTTATGTTAAAAAAAAAACAAAACAAACCCAAACCAACCCATATATATATTAAATAGAGATTTGCCATGGTAAGGCTCGTGTGCTCCCTTGGGCAGACATCCCCAGGAGCTCTGGCCAGAAGATGTGTAGCCTCTTCAAACACCTTCTTGAAACTGATAATTGCCACCAAGACAGTTGGGGTGTGTGCCATGCAACAGTTGAAACTAAGCTGAATAAAAGCCTCGTGGTCCATTCTTTTTTTGGAAAAATATTTTTTGGGAAAAAAATTTTCCAGATTTGGTAAGTGACCTAAAGCAGAGATGCTGAAGCCACATCAGGAGGGCCAGGCCTCCCACTTTGCCTGCTGTCCATCTCACATTCATTCTGTGATAGAAAAGGAAAAATATCCCTTTTTTTTTAACCCAGCACTGGTTTGGGATGCCCTCAGAGCCCAGCACATTGCAGACAGAAGGTTTTCAGGCAGCCAGATGCCCTCAGGCTGAAGGACAAGGATATTTGCTTACCAGAGAATTTCTTTGTCTTCCAAGAATGATTTAAAACCCGAGTCAGACAATGGGAATCATCTTAACACGTTAGATTAGGCAGATAATTCTGTAAATCTGCTATTCCTAGTGGGGTATTTTTGTCTTTTCACTCTGGCTGAGTCACAGAGGAGTCACAGCAAAAAATTGTCACTAGGCAGTCTGGGATGGAGGTAGAGTCGTGACATAGACCTGCTGGTGGGGGGCTAAAATGAGTTCAAAAGTTTCAAAAGAGACCTTGTGTCACTTCTTCAAAATGGATGCTGTGGTGGATTTACTGTTTGAGGGTTTTTTCTGGTTTAGTGTAATTTTTGCTTGCTCCATTATTTTTTTGTTTTCTGTTTGTTTGTTTCTAAGGGGTTTTTTTGGGGGGGGTTGTTGTTTGTTTTTTTAGGCATTTGCATCAAAGCCAACTATGGCAGTGGAGGCATAGTTTGAAAGCTGGGAAAATAAAAATGCAAGGATTTAATACTTTTATTTCAATCTTTTTTTTTTTTTTTTTTTTTTTTGAATCTTTGGATTATGAATTTGTTGCTAACGTAACTCGCAGCCCAGAAAGCCAACTCTGTCTTGGAATTCATTCAAAGAAGTGTGAATTCTCCCTCTGCATTTGTCCTCATGTGAACCCCCCATAACACAAAAAGAACATGGACATGTTAGAGTGACTCCAGAGGAGGACATGAAGATTAATCAAGGGATGGAGCAGCTCTGCTCTAGAGCCAGGGTGAGAGAGTTGAGGGTGTTCAGCCTGGAGAAGAAAAGCTCCCAAGGAGATCTTATTGTGGCCTTTCAGTATTTAAAGGGGACCTAGAAGAAAGATGGAGACAGACTTTTTAGAAGGATCTGTAACAATGGGACAAAGGGTGTTGGTTTCAGACTGAAAGAGGGAAGATTCAGACAAGATATAAGGAAAAATGTTTCCCACTGAGGGTGGTGAGAGCCTGGCCCAGGTTTCCCAGAGAGGTGGGAGATACCCCATCCCTGGAACCATTCCAGCTCAGGTTGGATGGGGCTCTGAGCAACCTGATCTAATTACACATGTCCCCACTCACTGCAGGGGGAGTTGGACCGGATGGCCTTGAAAAGTCCCTTCCCACCCAAATTATTCTGTGATTCTATGATAAATCCAATGCTTCATGTGCTCTTGGCAGAAATAATTCCTCTTGAGAAGGCTGAAACCCACTTGTTGCTCTGTTAGGACGCACCTCCCAGTAATATCACACGAAACAACGTTATTTCCAAAGTACAAAGTTTCACAAAGTGTCAGCAGACATTTTAGATATTTCTATCTACATCCATAGCCATATTTCTCCCTCTAGTGCCCTTCTGTCCTCTGAAGCACCATCCAATTCTGAAAAAGCACCTCTGAAAAAGCAGCACCATGCCTGAGAGAGGAGTCTAGAACATTAATTTTCCATCAATTAAAAGGGGAATCAGATACCTGGTCTCTCAGGTTGCTGTGCAAACAACACCATGAGGGAATCACACTTTGCAGACCAGAAATGGAGAGCTGACAGACTAAGGGCATCCATATCCATCAAGGACATGGCTCTACAGGGTGTTGCCACATGAAGTATGCTGGAAAAGCCCAGACCACCAGTTCTTTGCATTGATTTGCTGAACCTGTTATCCCTAAACTGAACTCAACTGATTTTCTGCCTTTGAATGGTATTGATTTCCAGTGTTGCTCTAATTTATTCCTTATCGTCTTTGTTTACTTGTAATGATTATTCTGTTGATAATTGACATTTCTGTTGTGTTCTTTAAGAGCTTAATTGAAAACCAATTCAAATCAATGGTAAAAGTGTCACTGATTTTGGTGCATTTTGAAGTTATAATTGTTACTGTTCCCCTCTTTTAGTATATCTAAAGGGAAAAAAAATAACCATTAACAGCAACAACAACAAACCCAACCAAAGACAATAGACCTTTAAGCTGTGTATCTCTTTCTGGAAATATTCTGTATGTCTGGTACCTTCCCTTAAATCCTAAATGCTTTGATTGTCTTTGGGTTATCAATCACACTGGTTATTTTCTGTTCTGCCTTAAGAGGATTATTGGGACTGGATTTTGTACTTTGTCAGTATTACGTGACACCTCAGCACTTGGGGCTGGGTTGTAGCCTGACAGTGAGCCTGCCCATCTTCCCTTCTTTCCCCCAAATCATCTGCCACCCAGATTGCAAAAATCTATGTTGGGGACTGTGTCTGGGGAAATTTGTCCACCCCAAACACAAAACTCAAATGAAAACCCCTGGGAGGTAGGGAAAAGGTGGAAAGGGCAGATTTCAACCCCAGGAGGAGGTGAGCACAGAATCACAGAATCACAGAAAGTGAGGGGTTGGAAGGGACCTCAAAAGATCATGAGTCCAACCCCCCTGCCAGAGCAGGGTCACCCACAGGAGGTCACAGAGGAACAGATCCAGGTGGGGTTTGAATGTCTTCAGAGAAGGAGACTCCACAACCTCCTTGGGCAGCCTGGGCCAGGGCTTCCTCACCCTCACAGGAAAGAAGTTTTTCCTTAGATTTACATGGAACCTCCTATGCTCCAGCTTGTACCCACTGCCTCTTGTCCTGTCATTGGGCATCACTGAGAGGATCCTAGCTCCATCCTCCTGGCTCTCTCCCTTTATGTATTTCTGGACATTAATGAGCTCCCCCCTCATTCTCCTCATTCTCCAAGCTGCAGAGCCCCAGCTCCCTCAGCCTTTCCTCACCAGGAGATGTTCCCAACCCTTCAGCATCTTTCTGCCTCTGCTCTGGAATTTCTCCAGCAGTTCCCTGTCCTGGAACTGAGAGCCCAGCACTGGACACAATATTCCAGATGTGGCCTCACCAGGGCAGAGTAGAGGAGGAGGAGAACCTCTTTCTCCCTGCTAACCACCCCAGGTGCTTTGGGCTTCTTGGCCACACTGTTGGCTCATGGTCATCCTTCCATCCACCAGAACCCCCAGCTCCCTTTCCCCTTCACTCCTCTCCAACATTTCAGTCCCCAACCTGTACTGGTACTTGGGGTTGTTCCTACCCAGATGTAAGGCTTTCCATTTAATTAATTAAATTTCTCCCTGCCCAATTTTCCAGCCTATCCAGGTCCCCCTGAATGGCAGCACAGCCTTTTGGGATGTCAGCCCCTCCTCCCAGCTGTGTGTCATCAGCAAATTTGCTGAGAAGATACTGTCCCATCATCAAGGTCATTAATAGAGATGTTGACCAGGACTGGACCTATCTGATACTACATGGTTTTACATCATTTTAAAGATTTCTCTGCTACATACATTCTCCCATCTCTCATCTCTCATCTATCTGTCTCTCATCTTTTATTTACCCATTAGGATGGACCACAGACTTCTGCAGCTTTTGGACCAAGCCTTGCCTGTGGGAGAGGCACCAAATGCTTTTTGGCTGCTGTGTTTGACCCTGGGTTGTTTCCCTCTTAAGTAAGGAGGAGCAGAAGAAGAATGGACGTGGCTGTCTGGTGCTCTGGAAATATTTCCATGCAGCACTCTAATGCTCTTTTTCTCCTTCCAGATAAATCAGAGCTGGTTTCCTTTTGAGACCCTTTAAAGCTCCATGTCCATCAGGTGCTTTCATCAAGAGCTGATAGTGCCAAGGACATCTGCAGGTCTGGCCCATCAGCCCAGGGTCTCCACTTACCTGGAACAAATATTGCAGCTTTTTGCTATTTAAAAACATCTTTCCATGTCTGTGTTAACTGAGCTGCTATTGCCAGTCCCTGAAAGGCAGCAGGATATGGAGATATTTTGTTTAGGGTTGCTATTTGTTGTTTTTGTTTATTTGTTTTTTGTTTTTTTTTCTGGGTTGCAGAGAAGCTTTGCATGGAAATTGAGCCCATTATGTATTTGGGTCTTGCTTAACGAGATGCAGTGCAAAAGGCAGTCCATTACTTTGGAACCAGAGGCTTTGCCTCCTTTCCAAGATTGATTTTTATTTCACAAATTATTACTGCCTGGATTAATGATCTCTCTGCATGTAAACGCTCTCGGCTGCTTCCCAGGTGCATTAACCTTTCCTAGAACAAAGAATTCCTCCTCCTCAACATTGCTTTGACCAAAACATTTCTCTTGTGGGTGCTGAATATTAAGTACATGGACATCACTACCTTGTTGTTACCAAGAGAAAAGGAGCTGGATCCAGAAATTTCAGTCCCAGGTGTGCATCTGTGACCTCTTCCAAGTGTCGTCTTCTCCAACAGATTCCTAATGCTCAAAGACAGACTTGCAGCCTTTAATTAATGAAACAATCCTGTTTACAAAACAGGATTTTTGGTGCCACCCCAAGAGGACACCCCAAAACAGGCCAAGGCTGTTATCAGTTTATAGACAAGTGAGATGGTAAAGCTGAGCTGAAAGCAGCACTGAAAACAAAACTGTAGTTCTTGCAGAAATTATTGTTTTCACAGAAAACATGTAGAACTTACCATTCCTCCAGATGGAATTTAGAGGTTGAACAAAATGTGGCCAGGAAGGTCCCAGAGTGAAGATTCCAAACTCTTGAAGCTTGTCTGTGTTCTTGCAAGATAAAGTTAAGTGGTTTTGTTCACTCCACCAAGCCCCAGTGTCCTCAGACTTGCTTAAGGATGTCCTCAACACAGAATGATAATAAAGGAGTCAACCTTGCAACAGCTTCTGCAACGAGGGTGATTCTATGCAGCAAGAGTTTTTTTAATAATTGTATTAAGTATATCTAGATTGTTGCTGGGCTGGGAATGCTTTTCTAATTTATGTAGACTGACATCCTTAATCTAGTCCCCTCCTGGTCACTCTGTCCTGGGAAGATGCTCATTGGGATGTGAAATCTGCTCTGCTGCCAGCCTGGTGCCTGCACTCAGTAAATAGCATGAAATGTAGCTGCCTTTGCTGTATTTGTGCAACTTTCCCCACAGCTCTAATTACGCCCGGGTAGTGCTAACATTTAGTCAGCTTAAATTATTAAACTCCTGCAGCCCCTGCAGCTAAAAACCTGTTTAATTAATGACTGATTAGTTAAGTCATTCTGTGTCCTGATAGGAATCACAATAGTTTTTAGAGTCCACGTTATCATTGCTAATTTATTGAAATTTATTTTTTTTTTCCTAAAAGGAACAGAAATAGGTGTTCCTTAGAGCTTAGGAGAAACCACCTCCTTCTTCAGGACAAAAGAAACCAGCAAATCTTTAATGTACAAAGATATTCCTTGGACAGTCTCAAGCGTTCTTTAATTCACCTAGGAGCTGGAGATGCTCAGGTTCTAGAGAAAGAATCCTTTGGAGCTGGACATTTTTGCATTTGAACTTGAATTTTAGATTACTTCACATTTTGGGGCGCTGTTTTCAGTAGATATGCCCAGGGAGGTGGTAGAAGTCCCATCCCTGTAAACATTCCAGGTCAAGTTGGATGGGGCTCTGAGCAACCTGATCCAGTTCTGATGTCCCTGCTGTCTGCAGGGGGCTGGGCTGGATGGCCTTGAAATGTCCCTTCCAACCTAAAACAGTCAGTGATTCTGTGGTTTTAGTGGTGTCACCAAGTATAGCACCCATGTCCCCTTTACATCACTGCCTTTCTGCTCTGTTCCTACCTGCTGCCCACCAGCACCATATCTCTCAGGGAACAAAATCCCCTGTTCAGCAGCAGTGACTTTCCGTGTTGGTTGGGACTAAAATGAAGCATCACTTTTTGGATGGATTCAACCAAGAAGCTTTTAACTCCCACAAAACCAGGAAATATTTTTGAGCCACACTGTCTGTTGTGGTGAATCACAGAATCATCAGGATTGGACAAGGCCTCTAAGGTCATCAAGTGCAGCTGCCAACCCAACACCACGGGTTGACCCAACCCCCCATGCCAACTAAACCATGTCCCAAAGTGTCATGTCTCCACATTTTTCTGAACACCTCCAGGAATGTTGGGGACTCCAGCCCTGCCCTGGGCAGCCTGGGCCAGGCCCTGACAACCCTTGCCAGGGAGAAATTCTTCCCCAGCTCCAATCTCAACCTCCAGGGCAATTCCTCTTCTCCCATCCCTTCTTCCTTGGAAGAAAAGACTGACACCCACCCCCTGGCTCCAACCTCCTCTCAGGGGGTTGCAGAGAGCCAGAAGGTCTCCCCTCAGCCTCCTTTGCTCCAGGATCAACACCCCCAGCTCCCTCAGCTGCTCCTGGGCAGACTTCTGCTCCAGACCCTTCCCCAGCTCCCTTGTCCATGAAGAACACTCTTTCAATCCATGGCACCACAATATCTGGCAGGACACGACCTGACATGTCCACCTGTTATCCTTTCCAGTATATGATGCTGCTTGCTCAAAATTTGGCTACTGTGAACTTTGCCTATGTCCTCACAGCTGAAATCCATCCCGGGCCAAATGTTAGTGGTTGGGCCAGAAAAGTAAGTAAATTTTTAAAGACCCTACCCAACTATCTTTTTCTCAAGGATCTACATGACAAACATTTCCTTTTGCTTTTTCATTGCTGCAGGTATCATCAGACAACCTAAAGTTCTACATGTTTTCTGTGAAAACAATAATTTCTGCAAGAACTACAATTTTATTTTCAGTGCTGCTTTCAGGTCAGCTTTACCATCTCACAACAAAATGACAGTGACAATATCTCTTATACTTTGGCCTCCATGCCATGCTTTCTGTGATAAATGCCTTTTCCAAGAAAAAAAGACATTTGATTGTTAGGAAACAGAGATGTACAAGAAATTGTGATTGTGTTCCCCAGATAAGAAAGGCTTTGGATACACTCTTCTCCAGGAGAAATGTCAATTTTCTTTTAATTAATTTTTTTTTTTTTTTTTTTTTTTTTTTAAGTGGAAACATGGTGAATAAACAGCAGACTTCTGCCTCCAAAAACCCATGGCCCCATTGAGCACCTACAGCTATGTTTAGGCTCTTGGGGACTTTAACAATCAAATTTGCAAGCCCAGGTGGTATGATGATATTTCCTGATCTTATTGAAGTTTGGTTCACTAGAAGCTTGCTAGATCTTGATGTCTTCAGAAGAGCAAAGCCATGACCCTCCAACCTGGTGACCTCAGAAGGTCCTTGAAAGGTCATCCAGGGTGACAGGATGATGATAAATCCTGTCGGATGTATTTAGTAGAAGTGTCTCAGGTCAGGTTGGATGGGGAATGGAGCAATCTGGTCTGATCCCATCCCTGCCCATGGAAGGAGTTTGGAATGAGGTGAGTTTTAAGTTCCCTTCTGACTCAAACCAGTCTGTGTTTCTATGATCTATATAATGTTATGTTAGCATGGGAAAGCTATAGACCTGTTGGAGAGTCCCGAGAAGGGCCACAAAGATGTTCAAAGGGCTGGAGTGCCACTGTTATGAAAACAGCCTGAAAAAGTTGGTGCTATTCAGCCTGCAGAAGAAGAGGCTCTGGTGAGACCTTATAGAGGCCTCCCAGTACATGAAGAGGGCCTACAGGAAAGCTGGGGGGGGAGCTTTTCACCAAAGAGAGAAGTGACAAGATAAGGGGTAATGGTTTTAAACCAGAAAAGGGGAGATTTAGGTTAGATATTAGGAAAAAAATCTGCACCATGAGGGTAGTTAGATACTGGAATAGGCTGCTTAGGGAGGCTGTTGCTCTTCCCTGGGGGTGTTTGAAGGTCAGGTTGGATAGGGCTTGGAGCAACCTGGGCTGTGGGAGGTGTCCCTGCCCATGGAAAGGGCTTGGGAATGGAGGAGCTGTAAGGTCCCTTCCATCCCAAACCATTTTGTCATTCTATGATCTCACTGCAGAAATCTAGGACAACACTTGCAGGAAGGAAAGAAGAAGAAATGAAGGTTCTTTCAAGCTAAATGCTGTCACAGGAGCATAATTCAGTGCCAACCCCTGCCTGCTTTTCCTTGGTTTTCCCAAGCTCTGCAGTCATGGATCGCGATGAGTGCGTTGCAGTTTCTCTGCAGCTTTCCCTTTTTTTCTCTCCCTCTTCCCTATCATATTGAATCACCAGGGTGTGAAATATAACAAAGCACCCTACCATTCAATCTGTCTGCTGTACCTTACAGGTGTACTCCAGGTAAATATCCCCTTGGCTGGTGAAAAATGAGCTTACCTGAAGCAGATGACTTTGATGAACTTCGGCAGCTGGGCCTCTATCACTCTTTTCCGAGTGGCTTCCCCAGCAAAGCATGGTTACCCAGCACAAATTTGTCTTACTGAAGGAAAGATATTCTCTAATTCACTTTTGTTCCCAGCATCTTGCCCCCCTTCTCTTCATCTGGCAGTTCCTGAAAGCAGAAATGGCAGGGCTTGTCATCTCTTCCACTGGGTCTCTCTGGGAAACAAATTAATTATTTACCAACCTATCGCATGCCCCATTGCTTTGATAAAACCCAAATATAAGTACAAATGGCCGTGGAGTAAAAGGGGCCATTTTCCTGGTTGCAGCAGGTTCAGGTACAGCATCCCAGCCAAAGCTGCTGCTTCCCCCCACCACCCTCCAAATACTGTCCCTGATCATGGCCATGCAAGCAGCAGGGACTAATGGCAGAAACAAAGCAGAAACTGATGCAGATGTGATCCTTGTACCTGCAAGGGTTCCTGCTGCTCGCCATTTTTATTTTAGATGAGTGCCCAAGGCCTCTTTACTCTCAAAGATAAGGATGGAGACACAGGAACAGGTTGACCAGGGACCTTGTAGAAAGTCCATCCCTGGAAATGTTTAAGGCCAGGTTGGATGGTGCTCTGAGAAACCTGACCTAGTGGGAGGTGACCCTGTCCATGCAGGGGGGTTGGAACAGGATGATCCTCAAGATCCATTCCAACTCTAACCATTCTATGATTCTATGTCTAGAAGACTAAGCCCATTCCAGAACACCTGGAGGTTTGTTTTCTTCTCCGTTTCTTCTCCATTTCTTCTCCTTCTCCTTCTCCTCCTTCTTCTCCTCCTCCTCCTCCTCCTCCTCCTCCTCCTCCTCCTCCTCCTCCTCCTCCTCCTCCTCCTCCTCCTCCTCCTCCTCCTCCTCCTCCTCCTCCTCCTCCTCCTCCTCCTCCTCCTCCTCCTCCTCCTCCTCCTCCTCCTCCTTCTTCTTCTCTTCCTCCTCCTTCTCCTTCTCCTTCTCCTTCTCCTTCTCCTTCTCCTTCTCCTTCTCCTTCTCCTTCTCCTTCTCCTTCTCCTTCTCCTTCTCCTTCTCCTTCTCCTTCTCCTTCTCCTTCTCCTTCTCCTTCTCCTTCTCCTTCTTCTCCTTCTTCTCCTCCTCCTCCTCCCCCTCCTCTTCCTTCTCCTTCTCCTCCTCCTCATTTGGGTGAAAGCCATATTGTGTCCTGAGGAAAGCTGTGATTTGGGGAATACAAGAGGTTGTTTATTTTTTTCCCCAAGTTTAGGGTTTTTTCCTTTTTTAAATTTTTTTGAACCTTTCAAAAAAAAAAAAAAAAAAAAAAAAAATCCAACAAAACCCCTACACATCACCAGAGGGACAGATTTGTCAGGGAGGAGGAAACGACCCTTCCACAGAAGAAGCCTTTTGTGCATCATTAATTATAATTTGCAGGAGCATGTACAGCTTTTCCTCTCTAAATGAGTCACAAGACGTAACAATCTCATCCATACAGACCTTCAACAGGGTTATATATAAAAAAATATTCCCTTTTGTCAACTGGAAAATATGAAGGTGATGAAGAGACCTCTCCACAACCATGAAACCAGGAGCTTTAAAACCTTAAGTAATTGCACTGGACATAATGCCCACCCTGACTTCATGACTGCATCTCCCCCTGAATGCTTTGTTGGTGCTGTCAGGTTTCACCTCCCACATAATAAAGAGATTTTATCAATTTTCCTTGTGCATCTGTCCCTCCCATATGGATAAGAGGAGAATGTTGGAGCTGTGAGCACCTGAATTTGCTTCTTTTCCACACTGGAAGATTTGGGATACTGGGTTGAATTTTTCTGACTGAAAATTGGGCAGAGTGGGAGACTCGTTTGTATTCTTCTCTCCCCTTTTCTGAATTCACAGATTCAAACCAAAGAAGTTTTCACTAAGTGGTTGAAAAAACAGAGCCACAAAGTTGCTAGTGGGACTCCACATGAGTCTGTGTATGAGGAGAGAAAGTTACATTAGAAGATACAGCAATGGCAGGATGCCAAAGGATGCCCAAAGGAGAACTTCTTAAAATCATCAGAGCATAAGCAAGGTTATTATGTCTACTTAAAAGTTAAGTGATCTGTAAGGTGGCCAGAGACCATATTTCCCATCCCTTTATGAACTTCTACAGAATCTCTGTAGACACCAAACTTTCTGTGCTGCCAGCCCAGAAACCACCCCTGTCCTGGGCTGCATCCCCAACAGGGTCAGGAAGGGGATTGTCCCCCTCTGATCTGCTTTGGGGAGACCCCCCTGGGGTGCTGGGTCCAGTTCTGGGGTCCCCAAGGCCAGAAGGAGCTGGAGCTGTTGGAGTGAGTCCAGAGGAGGCCATGGAGATGCTGGGAGGGCTGGAGCAGCTCTGGAGCCAGGCTGAGAGAGTTGGGGTTGTTCAGGCTGGAGAAGAGAAGGCTGCAGGGAGACCTTAGAGCACCTTCCAGTGCCTGAAGGGGCTCCAGGAAAGCTGGGGAGGGACTTGGGACAAGGGCAGGGAGGGAGGGGATGAGGGGGCAGGGTTTCAAACTGAAAAGAGGGGAGATTTAAGTTAGGCATTAGGAGAAAATTCTTTGTTGTGAGGGTGCTGAGCCCCTGTGCCAGGTTTCCCAGAGAAGCTGTGGCTGCCCCATCCCTGGCAGTGTCTCAGGTCAGGTTGGATGGGGCTTGGAGCAACCTGGGCTGCTGGGAGGTGTCCCTGACCATGGAAAGGGGGTGGAACTACATGATTTTTAAGGTCCTTTTCCAACCCAAACCTCTCTCTAATTCTATGGCTAAACAGTGATTACCCAGGACCAGAAATAATCTCAGTAGTCATGGAAACCTTCCTTCTCGTTGAATCCAGTGCCACCATGAGCATACCTCAACAGCTTCCCTTGTTTCTTAGTTTTTCATCCTGCAAAACAACAAGCAAGGAAGAGAAACCCTTCACTCATCACAAACTCTATTCAAACTTGAATGATTACAGGAACACTGTGTTCTGGTTTTGTTTGGGTTTGGGTTTTTTTTAAGCCATCATGGAATGTATTAATGTGAAACCACAGCCCTACCTAGGATACGTTTGAAAATATCATTAGATCAGAACTGTACTCATGCTCAGTGGCTGAGCTTCTGTTTCAGGCCAGGTTTGATTTGCATCTTCCCTCTTCTTCCTCCTGTTTTGTGGTTTTTTTTTTTTTTTTTTTTCCTAAGTGGTACTACCAAGTAGTAAAAGCACCATCCATGTTTCAGATGCATGGAAAATAAACTATGGGGGGGAAAGTGGCAGATAAATTTAACAAGCATTAAAGTTATATATAATTTAAATATGTATAAAATTATTTGGTGTATCGATTAGAAAATGGGCTGTTGACCGTTTAAAGGCAACAATCAATTTCATAGTTCACAGGTCAGGTCAAGTTTCGTTCTAATGATCTAAAAAAGCAAATAGCATTAGGAGATAATGAACTCCACAGGATTACAGATGTGATCTATAGCTCTGCTGTGGCACAAGACCCAGCAAATGAGAGAGGGCATCATCTGAAGTGCCCTGGCCCCCACAGACTAAAACCATGTTTTTATATCTTGGCAAGGTGTCAATTTATGATGTAATCAAAGGCAGCTGGTGGAATTACTTTGCTCCTAAAACACCACATGGTTAGACTCAATGTCATCAATGGGCAAGAGAGGTAGATCCTCATTAATGTGGTCTACAAAAGTTATCTTCCCTGTTCTGGTAAGTGAATGTCAAGCATCCCCACCCTGTTAATCAAAGGGAGCTGAGAGCTCTCACTGCTCCCACCAAAGGCTTGGGTTACAGGAGGGAAATGCTGCAGGGCTACCATTGAGTTGTCTGCTGGAGCATGGTTATAGCAGTGAAAAGGTTTCCCTCAATTCCAGTAAGAAAAGGAAGAAAGAGCAATGCATGTGTATATAGAGAGAATGAATCTGTATCCATGTAAATATCCGTGTATCTGTGTATGTGTATGGGTAAACGTATTTTCATTTGAACTTTTTGAAATTTTTAAACTTTTAATCAGACCAGTGACTTTGGAAAAGCCTGATATCTGACAACATTCAGGTGCTGTGAAAATGGGTACAACGTGTTTTCTGAGGAGCCATCAGCTTTTTGCCTGGGTCTAAAACATTAAAATCTTCAGTCCATATTTTCTGGAGCATATGATGAGGATTTTTTGGAGTCTCTACTTATTGCTTTGAATAGCTGGTTATCTTTGAATAACTTGAACTGAATGAATATCTTGTTATCTTTGAGTAACTTGAAATGAATATCAAATTCATCTAGATTTGAGTTTGGGATGGGCTGGGTTTAAATAATTTTAAAAATGTAATGTTAATTTCCCATTTCCAACTCTGGTTTAGGTAGAGATATATGGAGAGAGAGATATGAATAGAGAATAAATTTCACACTTTCTGAGTGGGTGCCTGAAAAACTTGCAGATGGACCAGGGCATCTGAGCGACATCTGAGCAAGGGAAGCAGCACCAGTTTTGTCCTGGGCATTTCTAATGTCATTTCAACATTTCAATAGTTATGTCCCACTTTACATTTTCATGCAGCTCATCTTGACCAGGCACACAGTTTTTCCATCTTTGTGCATCCCATGTCATTGTCTTGAGCTTCTTTAAGAAAGCATTCTCTTCCATGCTGCTGTCTTCTCAGTTGCTTCAGTGCTAATGGACTTCCCTAGATTATTAATTGGGCTCATTAAACTTATTTTCTTCTTTAATAGGAGTGCGTAAGCACCGAACTCTGATAAATGAGAAAACTGAATAATTGCAAATCATCTGTCCCATGCTTGTAGGAGCCTTCTGGAAAACAAAAAAAAAAAAAAGGAAGAGGGGGAAAGACAGAGAGAAAGCTGTCAAGAGACCCAGCATGTCCTGGGCTGCATCAGCAGAAGCACAGAGGGAGGGGATTCTGCTCCTTTGCTCTGCTGAGCCCCCACCTGGGGTCCTGGGTCCAGTTCTGGAGTCCCCAACCTCAGAAGGACACAGAGCTCCTGGCAGGTGTCCAGAGGAGAGGCACTCAAATGCTCAGAGGGCTGAGCACCTCCCTGGGAAGCCAGGCTGAGGGATTGGGGTTGTTCAGCCTGGAGAAGAGGAGGCTCCCAGGTGACCTTAGAGCAACCTTCCAATATCTGAAGGGGCTACAAGAAAGCTGGGGGAGGGCTTTGGACACGGGGGGGAGGGAGAGGACAAGGGGAAATGGGTTAAAACTTGATTGAGGTTGGACATGAGGAAGAAATTGTTGAATCTGAGGTTGCTGAGCCCCTGTGCCAGGTTTCCCAGAGAAGCTGTGGCTGCCCCATCCCTGGCAGTGTCTCAGGTCAGGTTGGATGGGGCTTGGAGCAACCTGGGCTGCTGGGAGGTGTCCCTGACCATGGAAAGGGCTTGGGAATGGAGGAGCTTGAAGGTCCCTTCCAAACCATCCTATGATCCTACAAAAAGAGAGAAAGAAAAGTAATCTAGATTGATGCTTGATCATCACCAACATTTGCATGTCAGGAGTCAGCTTGGCTGGGATTCAGGGCCCTTGATGTTGGTGGCAACAACATGGAGAATGTGGCTCCAGATTTAGGGTCTAGTTCATCAGGTTATATAAGTGTACCTAGACTAAGTCCCCACAGATATTCCCATGTTGAGTATCCTACTGATGAATAGAACAGGGGTAAATTCAGCACATCTGATTCATCCCAGATTCCCACAGATCCTGAGATAAGAAAATGGATACATGAAGAATCAGGTCCAAGGCATTCTGCTGACAAAATCCAATAATACCAAGGGAACAGTAAGCCCAAAGGCAGAGAGAAAGCAAAGAAACTGAAAGTGGTAAACTGAAAAGGAAAGAGATGTTTTAAGAGTCATCCCACTATGAATGCTCCTACCAAAAATCTTATTTTTTATTAATATATTAAAATTTGTTTTAGGTTATTACAGCACAACATCAAAAAACCTAAAAGAAACAAACAAAAAACCCAACAAAACAAAACCCAAACCTGCAAAGCTGTGCTGTTCCTTGCAGTCCTGGATCATTGTTTATCTCTTTTAATAGGCAAGAAATGTAACAGCTACATTCTAATTATGTACAGTACACAGCAGTGTTAACAAAATAACATGATGTTTGGTACATTTCCCATCATCTTCTTAGGAGGTACAGAGAGCTGCAGGTTTGTAACAATTTTCTGCTTCTTCACCTCATTAATCTCCCAAAGAGGAGAGAGAGCAATACAAGCAGAGGGAGCCTAGAAATGTATGTACATTACTGAATTAACCAGGCATGTAATTAGTGCTCAGGTGCTTAGTCAAGGAAGAAACATGCAGGATTATTTAGATTTGGATTTAACACCCCGAAGTTTGCATCATGGTGGGGACCTTGCATGAGATTTTCAATCATTCATCCCAACTGCTTTGGGAACAGGGATTTGTGCTCCCCCCCTACCCAGCCCAGGTTTCTGCCCATGGCATGGGGTTGTTTTCTGAGCTTGGTGTTATTTATGGAACAGATGAAAGTCTGAGCATGCAGTATGTCACTAGGAATGGGGAGGCAGAGCTGGTGCACTGACAGTGTCCAGCAAGGAACATGGAATGTGCTGCTCACCACAGGGCAGGAGACATTCACAACCCATGGTACCTGCAATCATGGTTTAACAGACTGATTTGGGTTGGAAAGGACCTTAAAGCTCCTCCATTCCCAAGCCCTTTCCATGGTCAGGGACACCTCCCAGCAGCCCAGGTTGCTCCAAGCCCCATCCAACCTGACCTGAGACACTGCCAGGGATGGGGCAGCCACAGCTTCTCTGGGAAACCTGGCACAGGGGCTCAGCACCCTCACAACTAAGAATTTCTTCCTAAGATCTAAACCAAATGTCTATTCTTTCATCTTAAAACCATTCCATCTGGTCCTATCACTACCTACCCTTTGTAATACCTGGGCCCATCTTTCCTGCTTTGCAGGTGAGGGTTGGGTTTGCTTTCTTATCCTCCAGAGGGTTGCTGCAGGGTGAATCTCTGCTGTGGTGCCTTCTGATTGCTGCCTGAACATCTCTTGTTTAAAGTGCATTTAGTGTCCATGGGGTCTTGAAGACAGATGAGTTCTGCTTATCCCAAAGGGCACCCATAACATTTCTGAGGTGCCCCCTTGGGATGCTGGATGTGTGATCCAGCTTGACCTTGAATTTGTCCCTGCTGTGACATGGATGTCAGACTCTGTTTCTATATCACATCTGGTGAGTCTTTTGCCATCCTACTCAGAACTCCACTGAGTAGAGCTGGCCAAAGCACACATCCCAAACAACAGAAAACACAAAAGCAGGGAATCACAGAAACCCAGGATAGTTTGGGTTGGAAGGGACCTTCAGGCTCCTCCATTCCCAAGCCCTTTCCATGGGCAGGGACACCTCCCAGCAGCCCAGGTTGCTCCAAGCCCCATCCAACCTGACCTGAGACACTGCCAGGGATGGGGCAGCCACAGCTTCTCTGGGAAACCTGGCACAGGGGCTCAGCACCCTCACACTGAATGATGGACTTAGTCCTATAACTCATCTCCAACACTTTTAAAGGCCAGCTTTCAATACTTTCAAATAATTCCCTCCCTCCATCCCCTTGATCCTCCTATATCTACACCATCCCATTGCAGGCACAGGGCTTTGCATGCATTTTCATGCTGGTCTGGATAAGCCCAGCAAGAGGCTGGATTGCAAATGGTAGCCTTGAGTTACATTTATCTAAGCACCACCAAGAAGCAGAGATAAGAGGATGAGACACATTCCCATACATCAGCTCACCCAGGTTATTTGTTGCTCATAAATGAATGAGAGGGAGGGCTCCCTGGAACAAGAAGACCATGATAAAATTATGATGAAAATATTTTCTGTATTGCTGTTCATTGAAATATTGCCCCTTGGCAGGAGTGGGTCTTAAGATACTATAAGCTCATCATGGCAAGCTCAGGCCCTGGTGTGATAGGTGAACACCCCCCTTGTACTTAATTTTGAAAGCTCAGGGGAAGGTTTGGCTGGAATAGTATAGGAAATGTTGAATTCGAGGGAGCAGGCTTTTGTTATGCTGAAGACCCCCAAAACTGTCAAGCAAATAAGGTAGAAACCTTTAATAAAAAGAGCTGAAATATTCCCCCCCACAATTCCCATTTTTCTCAAGGGGTCGCCTAGAAAATTTGCATGGGGGGTTGGTCTCACTCCACAGCTGGAAATTCAGCTTCATAGTTGGGAAAAAGTTCTGTGAATGCCAAATCTCAAAGGTAAAGCTAATACATGATGCTTTGGTAAAGGATTTGTCACAGGTTTACCACTTCCACATTCATCAGATGACCTGTGCATTCCCATGTGTAAGTGTTCTCCATAATGACCTGCTAAAATTCCTTTAAAGTAGTTAAATAAGGCCGAAAGAAAAGAATATTTTATGTGGATATGGCTAAACTAATCTATAACTTGGTTTGCAATCAGAGAAAAAGAAATTTCCTTTGGTTGCCTCATATTAAAAATAATATTTCTGTTGAAGTGAGGTTTAATTTTTTAAAATTTTGTTGATTTTTTTTGTTTGTTTTTTTGTTTTGTATCTTTATCTATTTATTTTTATTTTATTTTTATTTCTCCTGCAGCCACCAGGCTGTTGATGGGGGTCACAGGGTCTAATTCCAGGACAACCCCCCCCCTGCCTCATGCTTATGCTCTCAATTTTTTCTCTTCTGCTGGTAAAACAAGCAGGATTAGCCCATGCTAAGACCAAGGGAGATAATAATTACACTGGCTACAAGAGAATTGCAGAACCAGGGGCTAAATCCCCAAACAATTATTAAAATGGCTCAATGCATTAGACAAATTGGAAAAGACCGGGACATTTCGGGAGGGGCGAAAGGGAGGTAAGACACATTATTTAAGTGTTCTTGTAAGCCTTCTAAGATATTAATGTTGCAAAGCTTCTTATGAATATTTAAGAACATCAAATGGAGATACACTTCAGCCCAGCATTACCGCAGAAGCCTGTAATACAGTTGAGTCCACTTAAGAAGGCAATATCTGACATCCGTGACAGATTTAAACATGATAAGGCAAGGGTGGTGTTTATAGCTGAGAAGTCCATGTAAAACTAGTTAAATGTTGCTGCACTTAGATCTCCTACAGTTCTTCTTGTGTCGTGACACATGCATTTAAATAATTCCTTTAAAGATGCAAATTTGCCTCCAGGTTCCTGGACTTTTGGAAGCACTTAGTGAAAAATAATTATTCCTGAATTATTCCATGTTTGCTGGCGAAAGGAGTGCTACCTCAGTGCTAAGAAGGAAAAGAGCTTTATTTCTTGCTCTTTAAGCAGGTGCCTGAGACATATTCCCTAAAGTTGGCATCTGATGCCAATCAGTTTTTATTAGGTTTGGTTTCAACAAAACTTTTCATGGGGAATGTTTTAACTTGGGTAAAAAGGATGAGTGTAAAAATGTTTTCTTCAGAGGTCCTACAAAATTAATTGAAAAAGTTTTCTCCTTAGGGATGTGTTGTTTTTTTTTTCCTCAGCTGTTAATGAAAATATTTTAATTAATGAAGTTTAGATTTGCCAATTTTTTTTCCCTTTTAGTTAGTACCTTCCCTGAAACAAAAAAACAACCCCACAACACTTCTCTAACTGTGATACTCATTTTTTCTGTTCAAAGTGTCTAAGTCACTGTGTCTATTCAAAATAAACACCCAGATATTCCTATTCTTAAGAGACTGTTGAAAACTTTTGTGATCAGGGAGACTTTTAAATACAAAAATGTTTCTACCTGCCCATGGAAAAGTGAATGACACTATTTATAATGCCCCAAAAAATCACACCACCCACAAAACAAAAATAGAGGGTTGAAATCAGAAGTGGCCCCTGAAAATGAGTGAAAGGACCAATAAAGTTGGATTTTACAGGAGACTTGGCTGTAAGAGAGCTTTATAAACAGCAGATGGCTCCCATATAGAAGAGGCTGAGCAATCTGAGCAAACAATAATCAACATGCAAAGCAAAGTCAGGTTTGACACATGGGGAAACTTAAGGCACTAAAATTAAAAGATATATTGGAGCATACTGTAAAGAAAGAAAGAAATGTCTCAGTTTTGGTTGTTTGGGTCTTCAGTAGCTTGTCAGGTTGCTGTAAATACCTAAGTGATGAAAACCGTTGTGGTGATGGACCATATCTGATACACCTACAGGTTGTGGTATCCCAGGTGCTGCTATTGTATTTTTATCACCTCTTCCTGTACAGAAGAGAGATGATTATCAAGAAGATGGGGTTTAGCATAGCCCTGGTGCCCTCATTGGTACACAGATGTGTTGTCACCCAAGAGCATCCTTCTCGTGCATCGATACACCAGGCATAAAATCACAGAACTCTTTGGGTTAGAAAAGACCTTAAGGATCATCACATCCAACCCTTAACCCAGCACTTCCAAGGCCACCACTAAACCAGGGCCCTCAGCACCACATCTACATGAACATGAACATTTGTGTCTCTAGGAGTTATCAATTTCTCTCTGTAGAAGGGAATGGATAATAGAAATAATTTTCTTCAGCATTAAATATCTCAGAGAGAATGGAGCACTAGCATGGGTAGTGTAGTTCAGATTTTGCCTTTAAAAATGGATGGAAACTTCAGAAAACTTGTGTTTTTTAGCTCTGTGGTTCTCTCCAGTACAAATCCATTCGACTATTGACTCGAAATATCTTAATGGCTTCTAGTTATTGAAATTTTCCAGTAGTTTTCTGAGAGTCAAGCAAATTCCAGGTTCCAGCAGGAAGATCACACACACAGTCCTTGTACACACAAATCAAGAGAAGACCCAGATGGTTTCACAGTGCTCTGGTTCCTTCTTATCAGCTGCAAGATTTCCAGCATAAGGATTTTTATGACACTTGTCAAAATGACACATAGATAAAGAAATAGAAAATAATGAAGGAAGGCAGAGATGGTAGGGAGCAGGGAAGGCAGAGTGGAGAAAGGAATGGGGACAGAGGGGCTGCTTTCTGCCTTTTCCAGGTGAAACTCCTGCAGGGATGTGTAAAAAAAAGGGCTCAGGAAAGTGTTCCAAGTGTATGACAATTTTTCCAGGGTTTGCTGTGGGCTGTGTGTCATCCTTGGTGGTTTTGGATGAAGGAAACATTTTTCCAAAAGAACAAAAAAAGCCCAAACCAAACAGTGTTTTGCAGCTAGTAAAGCACTAAGGAAGTCTTCTCCTCTGGTTGTGTTCCCTGAAGATGTGACCTTTTCCCAAGGTGACCCCTTCTGAAGCTGGATGGATTCCCTCCTGTGCCTTGGTTTCTTCCAGTTTTATTCTCAGACTAAAAGTAGGCAATGAGGGTGACCAGAAGTGATGTGGGAGAATTGTTCCCTTCTTTCAAGTTCCGGTTCAGTTCAGCAGGAGCAGAGTTAATTTTGTAGGACAGGAAGAAATGAGATGGAAGGTCACAGAGTGAAATGTTTTCCACAGCCTCCTACCCTGCATTGCTCCATTTCACTGTGTGTCTAGGAGCTTTGTTTCCTGTTTTAGCTCCTATTTTGACTTCTTAAGCTTGTGCCACTGGGGAGCAATATTTTGCAGCTGCTTTCTTGGAGAAATAATACTATTTCCCTCAAAACTTAAGGTGTATGCCAAGCACAAAATGTAGGGATATATCTCTCAGCTGAATTAAAATTCTCGTGCCCATTCTTTTCTTTTATTAAGGCATTCTGTAAGGCAGAAAAAGTCTGTGTTTGACATTTCTTAAGGTGACAGAGATTTTAAGATATTTTTATCTTCTGACTCCAATGTTTTATGTACCTGGTGCCCAGGGAGATAGTGAAGTCCATTCCTGGAAGCATTTAAAAACCATGTAGATGAGGCACTTCAGCACATGCTGTAGTGGGTATGGGGATGAAGTTATTGACGTTTTATTTATTTTATTGTGGAGGTGGTTAGTGAGTGGACATGGTGATCTTAGAGGTTTTCTCCAAATGTGACAATTTTGTGATTCTGTTTATATGAGAATATATTAAAATTATTTTACTTTACTTCTTGAACCAGTTACAGGCATAATTTTTTAAGATGGAATTAAGCCATCATATGAAAATGTATTTATTAAGAATAGATATTTTTTGGTGTTTCTACAGGAGCCGTACCTCTTGGCCAGGTCCTTGTCTACAGTCAGATGCTGCTGCAGAAATACAGGTGAAGCAGGAGGTGCAAAGCATCTCTTTGCTAAACCAGATGCCATCTCCACCAAATAATCTGAGCCAGCCTGAGGGCAGCTGAAAAATATGCTTAATTGAGATGCATATTCAGTTTGAAATATATTGATACCTTGAAGTTTAACATACTTGCTCCTGCTCCAGCACCCTAAAGGTGACCAGAGCTGAGATAAAGACCTCTATATGTAGGTGTCCATGAATGACCTGAATGTCTACACCCCCATTGTAACCAGAGCAATCATTGGAGTATGGATGTGGTTGAGAACCAGGGGGTTTCTGCTTTTAGGTGAGATGGTTTTCTTACCACCTGGTCCCATGGGCTCTGATGGGAGCCTGGATACCCAGATGAAAGATAGACACACAGGGACCTAAATCTGGTTGTCTTGATCTGAAGCTGCTTCATGTGCTTGTCAGTTTCACAGAGTCACAGTTGGAAAAGACCTTTTAAGATCACCATGTCCAACTGACAACAATCCCCCAGTAAAATAAATAAAATATATATATTGATATCTGCATCACCATGGCCACTAGAGCATGTCTTGAAGCACCTCATCTACACAGTTTTTAAATAATTCCAGGGATGGTGACTCCACCACCTCCCTGGGCAGCCTTTTCCAGAACCTGATTACTCTCTCAGTAAAGAATTTCTTCCTAATATCTGGTCTGAACCTCCCCTGGTGCAAGTTCAGGCCATTTTCTCTGGTCCTATCAATCCTATCAGTCCATTTGCTCTAGTCCTAGCATAATTTACTTGGTTTGATCAGTTGACATCAGTCAGAGTTGGGGTTGTTCAGGCTGGAGAAGAGAAGGCTGCAGGGAGACCTTAGAGCACCTTCCAGTGCCTGAAGGGGCTCCAGGAAAGCTGGGGAGGGACTTGGGACAAGGGCAGGGAGGGAGGGGATGAGGGGGAAGGGTTTCAAACTGAAAAGAGGGGAGATTTAAGTTAGGCATTAGGAGAAAATTCTTTGTTGTGAGGGTGCTGAGCCCCTGTGCCAGGTTTCCCAGAGAAGCTGTGGCTGCCCCATCCCTGGCAGTGTCTCAGGTCAGGTTGGATGGGGCTTGGAGCAACCTGGGCTGCTGGGAGGTGTCCCTGCCCATGGAAAGGGCTTGGGAATGGAGGAGCTTTGAGGTCCCTTCCAACCCAGACCAATTTGGGATTCTTTGATATGCAGTTTCCTTAACAAAAAAGTGTTCCACAGCTTTTGCTGGTTTCATAGTTCTCATTTAGTGACAAACAAGAGCTAAATAACAAGACCCAAGGGACTGATATGGACAAGGTATTTGCTTATAGTCCACCGTGTGTTGTATCAACACAGGTTAGTAGTGGGAGGGCCAGCCTAGAGAGAAGGAACTGATCTCACTTTTTGCAGTCTCCTTGGCCTTTTAATCAGACACAGACAGTAATTTTTTGATGTGAAGAGCACATAACTCAGTGACTGCTATGATGGTCTTTTAAAACTAGGTTAGTTAATCTTTCCCACTCTCACTGTGCCTTGAAATATCTTGACAGAAGGAACTGAATAATGTGTGTTTATGAAGGATTAGCATAAAAAACTCATTTGCAGAGTGAAACATATTCTGCTTATACAGAAAACTGAAGATCATTGGGAGTAGGGACCATCACGTTACTGTGAGAGACAGAAAGAACACCTCTGGAGTTTCATCATAAACTCTTTTACTACCTTTTGTTCACACTATACCAAGACATTCAATGTCTAAGGCTTGGGACTCAACTGTTTTACTCATTCTAAGTTTTCCCAGTTGCAAATTAGTTGTGATTTACTTTCCAGGTTGATTACCCTCACAGTGTCACCTTGGTGTCTGATCCAAGCCACACTAAAGTAAATGTGAAGCTTTCCATGGACTTTAATAGGTTTTGGATGAGGCTTTAGCTGTCTGTGTAGCTATCAGGAGAGGTAAAAGTTGTACAACAAAGTGCAGGTGTTCGTGCTGCTGGGAGGAAGACCTTGTGCTGTATTTAATGGTCCTTAATTAATTGAGCCCCGAGGTACCAAGTGGGTTTATGTTCCCAGAAATTGCATTAGGGTAACACAGCACCTTCCATTTTCAGCAATCCAAATACAATATTAAAAGTTTTATGCTTATTGAATGAGGTCCAGGAACCCACGTGCAGGAGCACTTCACCTGGAACACTCATTTCATGAGGACAGGGAAGCTGTGGGATGGAAAAGGGGTTAAATTCCAGCAAAAACATCAGGTTTCTGATGTCATTCAGAGTCTTATGTGATGACTACCAGGATTTTCCCAGTGCCTTAACCTTCCTGAAGTAACCTCTTAGGAGAACTTGGTGCAGCTACCACTCTGCATGGTCAAACCAAGAAGTCACACTCCCACCAGCAAAGTATTTTAATGTTCTGCTGGAAAATCAAGGCCAGGTGCCACATTTCTGACTAAGCTGGCAGCCTGGGATGCCATCCAAAACAATGGAAAGAAAGATGTTTTTCCAGGGGGAAGGTGACTTATTTTTAAGAACAGGGATTCAATTTGGTGGAGCAGATCTGCTTCCAGTGTTGCCTCTTTCTCTTTGCTGACTGGTTTGGCAGAAGATGCCATTCAGGTGTGAAAGTGAGATAAATCCCACCTTCAGCTAATGAAGCCCCTTGGGAAGCCTACCTCAAGCTGCTTTGGTGCATTATATATATATACACAGACACACATTATATTTATGTATATAAAGCACCTATCACTATATTGATAAACATTTTTTGGAACCACTCTGACAGCAGAGGTAAGAACAGGAGTCAGCCAGTTAGTACCTCAGCACTTCTGTTTCCAACCAATTTTTAAAAAAAAAAAATGCCACAAGACTTTGCTGCTCTCCAGAGTGGAAAAGGATACAGGAACTCCTCTTGAAACTGAGAGAGAAGAGGATTGGCTTTGAAAAAGCTGTAACAGAAGTATGAATCTAGATACTTAAAATGGAAAAAACACTTTCTACAGAGTCCAGAATCTCTTACAGATCTTTTACATAGAGTCCAGAATCTCTTACAGGCTGGAAACCACAATGAAGAAGAAGATGACCCTGACAGACTCATCTGGGAAGAACAGGAGTAGCCTTTACCTCCAGAAGATGAGAGCCAGCATGGGAGGGCAATGGGATATGGAGATGAGGGGTGCAGGGTGGTGGGTGGCCAAAAGATGGCTGAGAAACCATGCAGACTAAATTTTGAGGGTTTGGTCCTCTGCAGAAAGTTTGGGGTGGCTGGAGGAAGCAGTGGGACAGCAGACAAAAGGTGACAGAGGAATTAGTGGCATGGAGGAGTTACTCAACAATTTGGTGAGCTACTCCGTGACCTCATGGAAAGATGTAAACCTGGAACTACAAAGAGAAGCAGCATCAAGGAAAGCTTTTTTTGGCAGCTTTTTTGGCAGTTTTTTTGACCCTTTTTTGGTAGAAAGGGTCCAGCCTCGTGGAGCCTTTCTGCAGATGTTGGTGGGGAAGAGCTCAGAGCACCACATTTGTTGGGTTGTGCTAAGATATATTGGAAGACCTCTTAATGAGATGATAAATGTGCATCCAGGACAGAGGAAGCCAGCCACCCCTGCTCAGTGATATTTATTGTGGAGTCCGTAAGTCATTAGGTGGTTGAGTTCAGATTTCCAAGCCCATGTTTGGCATTGACAAACCAATATGTTGGGGTTTTTCTGTTTTTTGTTTTTTTTTTCTTAATTTAACTTCTTGATTGACTTATTATGTACATTGGCACTTTTAAGAGCTTCAAATAAAACACAGTGAGAGTTCAGAACAAATGTAAATGGCCTAAAAGAAAAGGGAAAAAAAAATCCTATAATCTTTTTTAATGGCTATAAAACGTGGGAAGGATATATCATAAGCTCCCCGCATGGGGTCCTTGTCTGCGTTCAATCCAGTATTGTAATTTAGACATGACTTTTTATTTAATTTCTGACTGAGAAAGGGAAATTAGAAAACAACATTATCTCAGCTGCTCCGTTATAATGAACAATATTTCACAATGCCAGTATAAGTTACCTTAAGAACTTATTTTATGAGACAAACATTGGCTGAATTCCATCAGCAACTGGGTTTGTTGGTGTCTTTTGTCTGAAAAAGAGCCCAAACTTGAAGAAGATTTTTAATTGTAGTTAAGTGTCTCATTGAGGCGGTGGGCATGTTAAATGCATGTAACATGGACCACTGGAGGGACTGGCTGCAGGTTATCATCAGGGTGTTATTTCCTGCTGAAGTGCAAACAGAGGGTGCTTTGTTTCATGGTAATCATTGCTTTTTTTCACCTTTTTCTTCTAGTAAGTGTACCTGTGTGTGTGTCCAGCAGTGTTAGTTACTATAGGTATGATAGAACCACATGGAAACATAGAATCATAGGGTGGTTTGGGTTGGAAGCTCCTCCATTCCCAAGCCCTCTCCATGGTCAGGGACACCTCCCAGCAGCCCAGGTTGCTCCAAGCCCCATCCAACCTGACCTGAGACACTGCCAGGGATGGGGCAGCCACAGCTTCTCTGGGAAACCTGGCACAGGGGCTCAGCACCCTCAAATTCAACAATTTCTTCCTTGTGTGCAACCTCAATCAAGTTTTAACCCATTTCCCTTGTCCTCTCCCTCCCCCCCCCCGTGTCCAAAGCCCTCCCCCAGCTTTCTTGTAGCCCCTTCAGATATTGGAAGGTTGCTCTAAGGTCACCTGGGAGCCTCCTCTTCTCCAGGCTGAACAAGCCCAATCCCTCAGCCTGGCTTCCCAGGGAGGTGCTCAGCCCTCTGAGCATTTGAGTGCCTCTCCTCTGGACACCTTCCAGGAGCTCTGTGTCCTTCTGAGGTTGGGGACTCCAGAACTGAACTCCTACTCTTAAGATCTTCCAGATATTTCCAAAGACACCAGCTCCAGGCTAAGAAGCTGCCTCAGATGAGCTACCAGCTCTGCTTGTTTGTTTCCAGACAGTAAAAAACATCTGTCTCTGTTTTGCTGCTGTATAAATGTGGACCATGGATATAAAATATTGACATTAATAGGTGCTTTCTTTTTTTTTTTTTTTTTTTTTTTTTCTTTTCTCCTCTGGGAAAATCCTAGATTGGGATTAGGCAGCTGAATGGTTGTTTAGTGGTAAATAACACATTCCCCTGTTAATCTCTATATCTGTTTTATCAAGTTATTTATTTATTTTTAACTCAGGGAGTTTTATCCAGCCTGTAATTAACCCTTTTGCATGGTGAAATGCAGGACTGTCTCTTTCCCCCAGCCACTAAATACATAATGTTCTGATTAATATTTAAGCAGTAATGAAGGATGTAATGCACACTAATCCATTAGTGGGTGGGGGGGAGATGCATGGTGCTAAAATGGATGCCCTAAGTGCTAAAATCCCAGATTGAGCAGGAGGCCCACTGTGGGATTTAGCTTTGAACTGTGCTTCAGGTTGGGAAATCCATTTGAAGGTGCAGAAATTGCCAGCCAAGAAATTATTCTTTAAAAAAAAAAAAAAAAAAAAAAAAGAAAGAAAAAAAAGCAACCAACACTCAAGCAAGCAAAACAAACACCCAACGGTACCAAACCCAGCCATCTCTCTGGAGGGTGCAGCTAAATATTTCCCATTCTGAAGACTCCCAGAGGCCAAGAGCAGGAAGGAAGGACCTGAACCAGTGATGCACCAAAGGTGGTGGTGGAGGCACGGATCCCAAAGACATCCCAAACCTGTCTACACCCACGTCTTTGAGAACCTTCTCACTTTGGGTAGGTCTGCTACCTTTTTCTGCATTTATATCCCTCTTCCCCACCACCCCCTCCTTCAACCTTGTTCTGTGATTACAATTATGCCCACAATGCATCCCCAAAGGCCCCCAAAGGAGAACAAATCCCCCGATGGGCAAGGTGTCAGTTCCATCCTTGCTGTTCACAGCAGGGTCTCCTTTCCCACCAAGGGCAGGGAAAGGTGAGGTTTGGTTCCCAGCTCTTTGTGCTACAGGGAGCAGCTGCAGCTAATGTGACTGCTCACTTCCATGCAGGAAAAAAACCCAGCAATGCTGTCTCTGCTCATCTGTGTGCAGCCAGCAATGGTAAGTGGCTCTGGAGAGACGTCCCGCTGCGGTACACGGCTGAGCAGGATGCTTTGTGCCTTAGCAGAAGCTGATGGGAGAGCTGGTAGAAACCAGTGATTTTTCTCTGAGGTCATAGGAAAGGGAGGGCTTTGCTGGGTTGGTTGTTTTTTTGTTTTTTTGGGTTTTTTTTTTGTGTATCTCAAAATTTGCACCTGGACCAATAAACTTTTTTTTCTTTTTTTCTTTTTTTTTTTTTTAAATTGTTATTCATTTTACACCTCAATAAAGCTTAATTATAAGTAAGCAGTAAGAAAACCAGGAGACATGTTCAAGTAATATTGCACTTCTCTGAATCATTCCTGTGGGGCTCTGGCAGTTTTGTTACCATGAAGCAGAATAAAACAAATTAAGAAAACTATTCAAAATTCATTTAAAACCATCATCCGAGGAGCATCATAATAAAAGCACAATGAGAGACACAAGCTAACTTGGCTAATTTCCTTCATGTGCTGTGCATGTGTATAGTGTGTCTCTTAGTATGTTTTAATTAGCATCCCAATCATAAGCTGGTAACTAACAGCACGTATGGTTCAGGTTGGGAGATGCAGGCCACCTACTTGGAGCAGAAAGGAGGTGGACAATTTGTTCTTGACTTGGAGGATGTACAGGTCAAGCAGAACCCAAGGGCAAAGCTGGGCTGTAAAGCTTGAGCAAGAGGCCACCTTCCAGACCCCACATCCCTGCTCAGTGCTGGACTCTGAGGAAGACAACTGCATTGATTACATCTCTCACTGCCAGCCTGAAAACCCCTTTTGTAGAATCATAAAATCATTTTGGTTGGAAAGGATCTTTAAGATCAAGTCCAACCATTCACCCAGCACTGCCAAGGCCACCACTGACCCATGGTCCTCAGCACCACATCCACATGGCCTTGAAATGCCTCCAGGGATGGGGACTCCACCACTGCCCTGGGTGGACAATGGTTTTGGGGAGAATTTGTTTCTTGTACTCAACCTAAACCTCCCCTGGCACAACTTGAGCCCATTTCCTCTTGTTCTATTGCTTTCTTTTGTTTCTTGTGGGTATAACTGGACAATGAAGTCTCTTTTAGGTAAAAAACCATCCTTGTCCATATTTTCACCACTGGAAACAGATTGAACAATTTGCCCTTCCCAGTTTCTTGGCCTGGCTTTTTTTTTTTTTTTTTTTTTTTTTTTTTTTTTAATTATTATCAAAATTCTTCGTTCTCTTGCCTTTTCTTTTGCAGTGTTGCTCCTGCCTGCATCTGAGCCCCTGTTGGTTGTATTGGAACCACTTCAGGTACTTGAGGTTGAGGTTGAGGTTGTGGTTGAGGGAAGTGACCTGAGCTCACCAGGACAACATTTCTCTAACAACTTTCAGAACAGGGCTGACCTTCGTCTCCCAAGACTAGGAACTGGTGTGGACTATTTCACCAGGTTTGGCAATCTGTGGGCTAGCAACTGCTTCCAAAAGGGATGAGGAAGATGAGGGCATGATGGATGTTTAGTTACCTTGAAAGATGTTAGGATGCCGCCAACTTCTTTTTGGGCACTGTCTCTATCTGGAAAAGCATCATTCCACCAGGCCTCCTGAACAAAACCACATTCAAGTGCTCCTCCCTTGATGGCCCCATCTGAAAGGTTTTTCCACTCTTGAGCTGCTTCTGCCATCTCTGAAGTAGTGCAGACTGCTGCTCAATAGAGACTTTCAACTTCTTGCTCCTATCCTGATGCGTTTGGGGTTTGTAGCCCCAAACCTCTGCATCTGGAAAAAGAGGCGCCCACCAGTTTCAGCAGGTGAGTAGAGGAGGAAAAAAGATTTGGGCTTGTTTTTCATCTTAAAATACTTTCATCTTTAGTTTTGGCTCAGCCACATATTATTATTATTGGAGTATTTTGACTAATGCACTGGGGTTTTTTCCTTTAAAAAAAAACATTTAACTTCCCCTTAAGAATATGTTATGAACTGCTGCACTTTAGTACTGTGATAGTTCATAACAGAATCGAGAAGAGTGTGAATTATGTCAGAGCTACATTACTGATGTGTAATCTGCAGCATTGGTTAATTTGTTTGGATATTAAAGTTTTAATAGAAAAACGCAATTTGATTGCATTTTAAAAATAAAAACTGATTTTCAATATTATAGGAAAATATTATGAATAATAAGCAAAAAAAAAAAAAGGGGGGGGCGGGTTGTAATATAGCTAGGCATTTCTATTAAACAAACCAATGTGTTTCCTATGCTCTTTGGATACTAATTCAAATCATCTGATGCCACTTGGAGCTGATTTACCATAAACTACAGCCTTGCTCCTTTGCCTTTTGCAGCATTGCCAGAGTTAAACTGAGGATGGGATCAAAGTTTTGTACTCTCAGCTCCTTGCACACCAGCCATGACTCTATTATTAGAGGCATTAACACCTTGTGCAGCACTCCCAACTCACCAGCAGTCTGGTCTGTGGTTATAGATGTTTTCCAGCTGGACTCAGAATAATTAAAGAACCCAACTGTGCCAGCAATGAGCCCTCTGCTTCTTAAATCAGTCTTGGTGACTCATGCTGGTTGAAATGTGTTAATGGTTTCATCTTTATCATACAATTATAGAATGGTTTGGGTTGGAAGAGACCTTAAAGATCATCAATATCCAACCCCCCTGCCACAAGCAGGGACACCTCCCAGCAGCCCAGGTTTCTCCAAGCCCCATCCAACCTGACCTGAGACACTGCCAGGAATGGGGCACCAACAGCCTCCCTAGGCCACATATTCCAGTGTTTTACTACCCTCACAGTAAAGCATTTTATCCTAGTATCTACCATAAATCTCCCCTTTTCCAGTTAAAAACCATAGCAGGGGAGTGACAACTCAAGAAAAGTTCATCACTAAGTCTGGTGAGTGCAGTGAGATGATGTGAAAATGTAAGAGCAACCACATGGTGTCAAATGGAAGGTCCATCTAGTCTGTTTTCAGCAGCTGTCCCCCATGAACCCTGAGGAGGAGGGTAAGAAAAGAGTGAGCATCCTTTGGCTGGTGCTTTCTAGCCCCCAACCACAGCCCCTGCTGCATGGTTTTCCACATTTAACAACATTCAGCAGATTTCTCTACCAAGCTGGAGCTGAGATCATTGAATCACAGAATGGTTTGGCATTTTGGAGGTCTTTAAAGGCCATCTAGCCCAACACCCTTGCTGTGAGCATGGATATCTGCAACTGGATGAGGTTGCTCAGAGCCCCATCCAACCTGAGCTGGAATGGTTCCAGGGATGGGGCATCTCCCACCTCTCTGGGAAACCTGGGACAGGCTCTCACCACTCTCAGTGTAAAACATTTCTTCTATCTACTCTAAATCTCCCCTCTTTTATTACAGCTGAGGAGATACAGAGGAGAACTGATGAGGGAACATATTTCCTTCCATGGGTAACAAATCCCTCCCCACCTTGGTCTAGTGGGGAAAGACATAAGAACCAAGGACTGAAGACTAAAGCTGTAGACTAAAGATGACAGAAAGGTAAAGATGATTCCAAACTGGAAAGAAACCACGGATTTTTCTCAGTGAAGATAATTAATCGTGGATGAGAATCATCAGGGGAAGAAGTAGATTTCTGCCTTCTTGATGGATTAAAAAAAAAAAAAAATCCTGCCTTCCTTCTCAGAAGAAATATTTTTAGTCAAGTACAAGATATTGACGCAGACCCATAGAGATGATTAACATAGTAAGGCAAGTTATTTATTGTATTAGAGAAAAAAAAAAAAAAAAAGGACCCTTCAGATTTCAAAAAAATCAAAAATTTTCAGGAGAATTGTGTCCAAGATCTTCATCTGAGTAATTGTATTTCACCCACTTCAGTATTTCCTCTGGTTTAATTTCCATTTCAGCTGCACCCTGTGTTTGACCACAGATAGGTCCTGTTCTAGGATGGATCCTATTATCTACCACAGCTTTCTAGGTGAAATGAGGAGATGCATTGCTGTTTCCAGGTAGGTGGCCACTGAGTTTTGCTCCAGGGGTAGCACTGTGTATTTTTTTTTTTAATATGTTTCATCCTCTTTGGAATTGAAGTGAGATGGGAGTTTTGGATATTAGAAAGGGAGAAGAGTATTTTGAAGCTGTTGAAAAACACATCTCTGATAAAAATTCTGTACTTTCAGTATTTTTTTAATGTTGTTATTACTATGTTATTGGTGTCATTATTAAAGACCACTGCAGCACCTGTCCAAAGCTTCCCTTGCCATTAGCAGCAGGAAAAAATAATCCCTGGATACAACAGTGAGGAAAAAAATGTAAATTAGAGGGACATGAAACCCTTGATGAAGGAATTCAGAGGTTTCCAGGTGATTATTTTTTCTCAGCTTCAGTTCTACATTCCTGCTCTGTTTCTTGGCTGGAGCACCTTCCCAACTGACATGGATCTGTTCCCATCTTTCTGCTAATGTCTTTGAGTGCCCACAGAAACATTAAAGGTGTCATTGCCTAAGTAAGGAACAAAGAGATTCACCTCTGGCATCTGAATCAGCTTGGCAAGTGTCAGCTTGTCAGCTCCTGGGGAAGAACAGAGGATAATGAATTTCTTCTTCAGGTGCCTCTGGTCTGAGATTTTCTTTGGGTGAGATAAATTCCTGCTTTTGCCCTTCCCTGCTTACCTCCTGCTCCCACCTTTTTTTGTCATTACAGAAAAACCAAAACTCTTTTCTGTCTGGCTGTATAACAGAGGTTTTCTTCATTTTTACCACTCACTGAGTGGTTTTGTCTGGATCACATTTTTTTCTCAATGACATTTTCTATTTTTTTTCCATCTTGGCACAGATCTTCCAGTTCTCATTGCTCTTTATCTCTGGAACACTGGTGAATTATGGGGAGAAATAAGTTCAGCACCTCACTCCATCCTGGGTAGAGGAATTCACCTAGAAAGACCACCAGCCCTGGGGAACAGCTGGCTGGATGGATATTTTACTAAGCAACTAAATTCCTTTATTGATAGTTTGAATTTCTATGCCTACCAGAGATGCTTTAAATTTTGTGAAGTGTGAGACTAATCCCATCAAATCAAAAGCCATAAATATAAGCATATAACTGTAATGGAGGGGGAAAAAAAAAAGATTTATATTTTTGTTTATCCTTGTGGTACAGACTCAAGCGTAATCCATGCAACAATCTAGCCTAAACCATGGAATAAAATGAGGTTCAAGCCCACAAGACTTCTCCAGAGGAGTCACTGGGAATGGGTGATCCAATCTTGCATCACCTCTGCAAAGCACATTGTGGAAGGAAATGCTGAACAGATTAGTGGTTGGAATAAATTTTCCAAATCAGAGGTATGTAGTGCCATCTGAGATGTCTTGCTGTGCTGATTGTCCACACTGGGCTGGCAGGTATGGCACAGGAGCAAGAGTCAAAATGTGAGCAGGATCCTGCAAGCTGCCCAAATAGGAGTAGTTATTTATGAACAGGCTTAAAAAAACCAGATCCCTTTGCAATTGTGCAGCCTTGGAGGGGCATGTGATAGAGCCATGCACGTTCCTGAAAGACACAAGGAAATGCAAAGGAAATACTTGTTGATTGGTTTGTGTCCTCAGCAGGTTTGCTGCTGACACCAAGGTGTGTGGTGTGGTCAACACACTGGCGGGGAGGGAGGTCATCCATAAACACCGTGATATGCTGGAGAGATGCTTGTGCAAACCACATGGTGGTCAACAAGGCCACGTGCAAGGTCCTGCTCATGGGTCAGGGCATTCCCAAGCACAGAGGTTGAGTAGAGAATGGGTTGAGAACAGCTTGGAGGAGAAGGACTTGGAGGTGTTGGCTGATGAGAAGACCAATGTGAGCCATGAATGTGTCCTGGCATCCCTGAAACCACCCCTGTCCTGGGCTGCATCCCCAGCAGTGTGGCCAACAGGGTCAGGGAGGGGATTGTCCCCATCTGCTCCACTCTGGGGAGACCCCCCTGGGGTGCTGGGTCCCGTTCTGGGGTCCCCAAGGCCAGAAGGAGCTGGAGCTGTTGGAGTGAGTCCAGAGGAGGCCATGGAGATGCTGGGAGGGCTGGAGCAGCTCTGGAGCCAGGCTGAGAGAGTTGGGGTTGTTCAGGCTGGAGAAGAGAAGGCTGCAGGGAGACCTTAGAGCACCTTCCAGTGCCTGAAGGGGCTCCAGGAAAGCTGGGGAGGGACCTGGGACAAGCCTCTTGGACTGTCCTGATGGACTCCTTACACTGATGGGGCTTTTCTTAAATTAAAACTAATGAGGAGCACCTCATCCCCCTCCTTTACCAGGCAGTCCCATTTCGTGGAATTCATCTGCCAGCACTTTTTTTTAATTTGTTTTTATTTTTTCCTATTAAATTCCTTCTTTTTGCCACCTGTGAGTTTAAAAAATGCTATTTCTGCTCTGGCTGTCAGCTTTTAAAGCTCTGCTTTATATATCTGAAAACCATATTATGTTTCTTTTGTATTTACCATTTTCCCAATAAAGATTGTACATCCAAAGCTCACAGCACCTTTATCTCCAGCTATACCAGCTCCACAGTTGTAAAATCTCCATTCTCTTTTCTTTCCAGTCTTTCAGCTCTGCTGAACCACCTGCTTGTCCAAAGGAAAATTAAAACTTGCTGGAGGGAGGAGGAGGAGGAAGAGGAGGAATATCTAGGCTCAGATCCTGGTGCTGCCACAGACTTGCTTACTTGAAAATGTCAATTTTTAAGGCTCTCAACTTAAAATGAGGCTGGAAACATTGTCCTTCATGTGTTATTGTGACCAGTCCTGGTTCTCTGGGTAACCTGGGACAGTGTCTCACCACTCTCACAGAAAATAACTTCTTCCTAATATTTCATTTCAATCTCCCCTCTTCCAGTTTAAAACCCTTCCCCCTCATCCCCTCCCTCCCTGCCCTTGTCCCAAGTCCCTCCCCAGCTTTCCTGGAGCCCCTTCAGGCACTGGAAGGTGCTCTAAGGTCTCCCCATTGCAGCCTTCTCTTCTCCAGCCTGAACAACCCCAACTCTCTCAGCCTGGCTCCAGAGCTGCTCCAGCCCTCCCAGCATCTCCATGGCCTCCTCTGGACTCACTCCAACAGCTCCAGCTCCTTCTGGCCTTGGGGACCCCAGAACTGGACCCAGCACCCCAGGGGGGTCTCCCCAGAGAGGAGCAGAGGGGGACAATAAAAATCTTTCTGGTTTACCTGTGTAGACAGATTGCAAAGATTAAGTTGGCTCTACAGACTGAATTTAGACAAAAACCTGGCTCTGAACTTCAGAGGGCTTCACTTTTCCTGAGTTAAATGAGAGCCCCAGGCTTGATCAGCCCAGCACCATCATGAAGTGTGGGTTGGAAGCCAAAAGACTGAATTATTAAGGATGAGCTCATCTCTGCTGTGGGCTGTTCAGCATCATGCACAGCTTGATGGATTGGATTACAAATCTGGGCTGTGTTCACGTACAGTTGCCTGTGTCAGTTTCAAGCTGAGCTGCAAGTTCAGTGAAAGGAAAATAATTCAGAGTGAGAGCCTAGCTCATCTGCTGGTATTCTCCAGCTAAACCAGGGTTTCTCCGGTTGAAAGGTGAAAATTTCTTGGAAACCACATGGAAAATAAAGAAGGGTGGGCAGGCTGGGCTATGGGGAGAAGCAAAGCCTTGCTGAAACCCTGCAACAAATAGTAGAGTATATCTTGTGCAGAGACATGTAGTTCCTTTCCAAGTGGCTGTTCCATGGTTCCAAAGGGAACTCATGTTCTATCCCAAAGGGAAAAGCTGCCCTGTCCTGACTCAGACAGAAGATAGAAAGGGTTCTACAGAAGGTAAAAACACTTCAGCAGTCTTCATAGTGAGCTGAGGTGCCTTTCCCAGGGGTGCTCAATGCATCCCTATATCCCTGTCATTGTCACTATCACATCCCTTGTAGGATTATAGCACAGAACCACAGAATGTCTTTGGTTGGAAGACACCTTCAAGATCATCCAGCCCAACCTTTGACCAACACCATAAACTCACCACTAAACCATGTCCCCAGGGACCAGATCCACAAAGACTTTAAATCTCCCCAGGGATGGTGACTCCACCACTGCCCTGGGCAGACCATTCCAGTGTCTGACAACCCAATATCACATGTCCTTCCAAGATGAAGAGTGTGACAATTCTTTTTTTAAAAAAACAAACACACACTCTTTATCTTGTGTCCCAAACCACACAATTTTTTACAAGGACAAAGATTTTCCAACATTACAAGGTATGAAGAGTATAGAGCACTGAACTCACATGGATGCTCTGGGTCCAAGTTCAGCTCAGGGCTTTCTTTCCCTTCAGTACCTGCTTCACAAACCCTCCTTCTCAGAAATCACAGCCCCTTTACATCTTGCTACAACCCCATAGCTGCTCTCTCCCCTTTGTTCCCTGCTGCAGAAATCTATGAAATTCCCCATATTATAACAGAGGTCAGAGGGGAGCAAAATATCCCCTCCTGGCCTTAAAATCTATACATAATTTTTTTTTTTTCCCCTTTGAGACTCCATCCAGGATACAGTGGGAAAAGTCTCTGTCAAGTCTGCGTTATGGGTGCAGGTTGGATAAAGCTCAGCAGATGCTTTGCCTCTACCCCAGCCTCACGTGGCAGGAGCATCGTGGCCTCATTGCAGCAAAAGCCACTGTGAGCAGGGATGGCATCTCACATCTCTTGCTCACTGATTTAGTATTCAGAATTTAGAATTTATTGAGGATTCTTCCTTTGTCACATCATCTATCAGAGGCAGACACCACTGAGATGGAAGGGGGGGGCGGAAAGAAAAATTAAAAAAAAAAAAATTAAAAACCTGTTTATTGCTCAACTTGCTCTAGGCATGTTTTAGTTTATTGTTCAGCTTGGTTCATTTCAGTGTTTCAATTTGAACGGTTCGCTTAGCTGCTGTGGCTAAAAAAAAATAAATTAAGACAACCATAAGAAAACCTATTTACAAAAAAAAAAAAAAAAAAAAAAAAAAGAGGCAGCAGCAGAGGGAAAGTTGAGATTTGTGGGGGCCCCATGGCATCTCCCAATGTCAGAGGTGTCAGTGGATAATTTAATGCCACAATCCCTCCTAGCCAGTCAAGATGTGCTCCCAGTTGCCTAGTCTGCACGTGTTCACCCACCAAGATGCTCTCAGCACCCCTGGGAGGACCTCCCTGTGCTGGTGAGAACAGGCAGAGGAAACCTGCATTGCAGATCCCCTGATGGGGTTTGCTCCCACCCTTGGGGCTGCTACGTGGTGGGGTTTTTGGTATGGAGACCTTCATCCTTTGCTGGAGTGTGCAAGGACCCAACCATTGCCCAAGCTGGTGTCCATGAAATTGCTCTTGGTTTGGGATGGGGGTAAAAAGTGGTCACATCTCTTAGGGTCACCCAACAGCAGGTCTGATTGAGACCCTGAAAATGCCATCACCACATCTTGCCTCTAAACCCAGCAGCTCTTAGGTCCTGATTACAGCTCTGTTGATCCTCCAGACCTTACCTCAGGTATCTGCCTTCAGCAGGGTGGGGGCTTCCCCCCCCAAAAAAACCCCCAGGAACCAGCTCCTCCATGCAGCTGCTTTTAGGGTTTGAAGAAACCTTCTCCTCCATCAGCAAGTGCACTAATCTCTATGGGAGATAAGTCAATTACAGCAAATTGAGCTATTTCATTTCTGCCTGCAAATAGCTTTCAGTTACACAAGTAGACACATTAATCTAATAACTAATGATCATATATTTTACTAATCATACAACTCTGCGTGAGGTATTATATCTAATTATACTTAAGATTAAGACATCTTTAGATGTGTATTTTTGCTGGTTGCCAGCCTAGCAATAGAGTCTACAATAAAATATTCTATCATACTATCATACTTTCTTTTTTTTTTTTTTTTTTTTTTTTTTTTTATGAAATGATTGAATGCAGAGGTTTGCTCCTAATGGTGTCAAGAAAATTATATGAAATCACTCTCCTGCTCTTCTAATCCTCCTAATCCAGCCTTTGAACCTGCAAATTTGGGACCTGCAATGCAGGTGAGATGCAAACAAGCCATGTTTCCCCTTTGCAGAAAAGCCCTACTACTGCCAAATAATGGGGTTATTTACAGACACTCTCAAAGCAGATAATCCAAAAGAAGCTTCAGAGCCAAACCCTGCAGGGTTCAGACTCCTACCAAGGGGCCAAGGACCTCGCTCCTGTGGGAAACTTGGGTTGCACGTGTGTGAGCCCATGGAGACTTTGGGCAGAAATGGGTACAGTCACACATTTGTAGGGTTGAAGACTGAGAAAGGGCTCATAGAAAAAAACCCCAAAGCTTTCCCATATTTGCAACCCTGATGTTCTGCTCTGAATTCCAACCTCTTCTGCTGCCCACTGGCTGAATGTTCATTAGATGGGGGTGGACCATCTCCTGTGGCCAAAATGTTGCCCTTCATGATGCTGCTCCCCCCAGGGGGTTTCTTCCACTTTTCCTCCAGGAGGACACAGCTGTTTCCTCCAAGTTCAAAGCAGTGATGAGGTGCCCTGGGCTTAGACTGGGATATTTCCTTTTCCAGGCTCAAGGAAGCCCCCAAGAAACCTTGAGATGGTTATTGATGTAAGTACCTGAAACAGGATCTCTAATGCAATCTCTTATCCTTGAAGGGTATTACAATGTGCTCACTCCTTGAGGCTTCCCAGGCTGTTGGTCAATATGATAATGTGTCCTAAATGCAGTTATGCAATCACTGGTTATTCTCTTTGGTAAATATTTTTATTCATGTGGGTATTTTTTGCATCAGTCTAACAGCAATCCATCATTGTGGAAGGGCTGTTAAAATCGATATGTGTTAGGATGCCAGAAAAACTGAGCTCATTTTTCTCATCTTTGACATCGTAACTAAAGATCATAATAAGAGATAATGATAATGATGCAAGGCAATGATTAGAGAGAGTCCCTAAAAGGAAAGGAAAGAATCCAGCAAGCAAGAAAATAAAAAAAAGGTGAAATAATGGAAAAGGACCTTACTCTTCCCCTGAGGGAAAAGTGAAGTTAATTGCAATGGAGGCACGTATAAAAATCACAATTAATGTACCCTTCCTTCACTCTTCTCACACAGATTTTCCTACATCAACTTTACGGTTGTGTAGTTCTGCAGGAATCATGGCCAAATCCCGTGCCTGGGCTTTCAAGCTGAGCAAAGAGCTCTACAAATGCAATTGGT
The DNA here is from genome assembly GCA_023637945.1 of Phaethornis superciliosus. Lineage (NCBI taxonomy): Eukaryota > Metazoa > Chordata > Aves > Apodiformes > Trochilidae > Phaethornis > Phaethornis superciliosus. Next base: position 69,674,104 of record JAJQWJ010000004.1, read on the forward strand.
CATTTTTTGGGGAAGGGAAATCCCATCCCTGGGATGGGATTAATCCTGGTTAACAGGATTGATGTGGAACAAGCTCAGCTATAAGATGATATAAGGAAGATGACACATAATGAAGTTGCAGCACAGCCCAGATTTTGTGGGAATATTCCCAGGGCTGTAGATGTAGTGCTGAGGGCCACAGTTTAGTGGTGGCCCTGGCAGAGCTGGGTTAATGGTTGGACTTGATGATTCTTGCCATAATTAGCTATGACTTATTCTGCAGCCTATTCCAATGGAAGAAAACACTCAGGAGCAAATCTTCCTTCCTCTCAAGGATGTATAGACGTGTGCATGCATGTATGCTTGCATATGTATATCATATATCAACAGTTGTCTTCATGGATGGGCTGAGGCCAATCATGAGGTTCAACAAGGCCGAGTGCTGGGTTTTGGGTCACACCAAGCCCAGGCAATGCTCCAGATTCGGGGAGGAGGACAAAAATCTGTCAGTGTTGGTAAACAGCAGTTGAATATGAGGCAGTATGTGCCCAGGTGCCACCAGCATCCTGGTGTGGGCAGCAGGAGCAGGGCAGGGATTGTCCCCCTGTGAGGCTGCCCCTGGAATCCTGGGGTCAGTTCTGGGCCCCTGAGGACAAGAAGGACATTGAGGGGTTGGAGTGTGTCCAGAGAAGGGCAAGGGAGCTGGGGAAGGGTCTGGAGCAGAAGTCTGCCCAGGAGCAGCTGAGGGAGCTGGGGGTGTTGATCCTGGAGCAAAGGAGGCTGAGGGGAGACCTTCTGGCTCTCTGCAACCCCCTGAGAGGAGGTTGGAGCCAGGGGGTGGGTGTCAGTCTTTTCTTCCAAGGAAGAAGGGATGGGAGAAGAGGAATTGCCCTGGAGGTTGAGATTGGAGCTGGGGAAGAATTTCTCCCTGGCAAGGGTTGTCAGGGCCTGGCCCAGGCTGCCCAGGGCAGGGCTGGAGTCCCCATCATTCCTGGAGGGATTTCCAAGCCCTGGAGATGTGGTGCTGAGGGACATGGGGCAGGGGTGGCCTTGGCAGTGCTGGGTTCAGGGTTGGACCTGATGATCTTAAAGATCGTTTCCAATCAAAATGATTCCATCAGTCATACACATGGAGACACTCTGTATGCTTACAGCCTGATGTGCATGTGTAGGCACAAGTACACAGGCTATATGCAAAGCTAGAACCCAGTCAGGGCTAAATTAGCACGAAAAGGATTGGGAAGGAATGAGAATATTTGTCTATTAAGGTGTAAATGGCTTTCAGTCATGGCTCAAGCAAAGCTACTGCACTGCATAGGGGTGAAAAACCCTGCACTACAATGGCCATCACAGAATCATGGTGGTTAGAAATGATCTTTAAGATCACCAAGTCCAACGGAGGATAGCACAGCACATGTCTATAGCCCCCCCAAACATGGCATATGAACCATTATATACATTAATTTTTACACACATAAATACACGCCTGCACTCATAGAGTAGGGATTGTTTGTGTGGGAAGGATTCCAGCAAATTAGCTACATTAGGAACAAATTAATGTAAAGACATGAGAACATGTTTTCATACATCCTTTTCTTTTTTTTTTTTTGTCTGGATACACAGTACACGCATTTATTTGTGCTTCTTTGAAGAACACCCAGCGCCTTTAGAGTGATGCAAAATCTGTATCACCAAAAAATACATGGGATTATTAAACAACAGGCATGGAAACAAGAGAGATCCATGGCGTGGTCACTGAAATCCTGACACCAAGTCTGAGGTGAAGTCCCTTTGTGCAGCGAAAAAACTCGAGATCATTTGTAGCATCGCCGTAGCCTTCTTAAGGCTCCCAAATCCATCCACAGAAAATCGAGCTCCCTGTGGCTTTGAGCACGCTCCTCCTGCTCTGATTGCCTCCCAGCAAGCAAAGCCAGGGTGGAAAAAACTCCAGGCAGGTGGCATGTTCAGATGACAGGAAGAGACTGATCCTTCTCCTGCTGGCGCCTTAGGCGGATGCTTTTTGTAGTTCAGTTCCACTAATCACACGGTGGCTCTGACATCCCCAATATTTAACTTTCCTGGGACCTCTGGTAGTTTATTAGCATTTTCAGGCTACAGGTACTAGTGTTTCTGCCTTCAATTACCACTTTTTTTTTTTTTTTTTTTTTTTTCTGTGGGAGAATTCCCTGCCCCAGGCAAAGCGGCGGTGATGGGAATAATCATTTGTGGGTGATATTTCAGCGATGTGCAGGGGGAAGTGGAAGATGATCTGTGACAAATGAAACGGATGGTGTCAAAAATCAATTCTACTCTTGCTATAGGAATAAGCAAAGGGAAGGAAAAGAAAAAATAAACAAACAAAAAAACCAAACAAAAAGAAAGAAGGTAATTCAATGGCTTTTCGAGGGCAAGGGCTCGAAGGGAGGAATGAAATCTGATTAAAAGAAATATTCACTTTGCTCTGGTAGGAGGAAAAATGATGCTTAAAAAAATCTGGATCTTTGGGCTATACTCATCTATGTCTACAATTGGATATTATGACAAATTCCTTTACTGAAAGGCTTGTCAGGTGAAGTCACCATTCCTGGAGAGATTTCAAAGCTATGAAGATGTGGCATGTGGGGACATGTTTTAGTGGTGGCCTTGGTAGTGCTGCATTAACACTTGGGACTGGTGATCTTAAAGGTCTTTTCCAACCAAAATGATTCTCTGATTCTGTGGTTGTTAGCATCAGTTTAGGGGGTGGAAAATACAGGTAATTCCAGACCTTGGGCCTATATTCCTTGAACTCAGGTTGTTCATGTGTGGTGTGTACACATTTGCATGGCTAAATGTGCATGTATGTACAGGTGTGTGTTTCTTTTCACACTGTGCTGTCTCTGTAGTCCAGTATCTGTGGGATATTAAAGTTCTTTAAGGGCTTCATACAGTGGAAAGAAGACTGGAGCTAAAATCATTCTCCAAGGAGCCAACCAATGTCTCTCACATCCTCAATCCAATTGAGGATTTTTTGGCTATAGAAGCAGTTGAATTCTGCAGACCTATGCTTGTCATAAGAATGGAACATGTTGAAATGTCTCTGGTATTTGGAGGGCTAAACATTGCTGTGGATTTAACCAAAGCATCATAATTTGAAACAGTTCCTTAATATCTTGTCAGTGCTGGGTTAACTTGATGGTCTTTTCCAACCATAACAATTCTATGATTCTTTGTAGAAGCATAATCTTCATTGATAGGAAGTGGAAACATGCAAACAAAAAAGAGGTAAAATGAAAACAGAGGCAAGCTTTCTCCTCATTTTGCTCCTCTCTTTCTCCATCTGCATCTGAAACCATGGAAATTAATAGAGGAAAAAATTCAGAAGCCCCAAATCCTACAGTAACAGAAGTTTATTCCCCTGAAAATATAACTTTAAGGAAGGACAGGGTATTGTTTATGGTCTTCATTATTACTGTAGAGTCTACCTGAAGGCACATAGGGGTGTAGAACACAGCATATGATTTCCACTACTGGTAAGTAGGAAGAATTTATTGTGTGAGTGATGGCACCAGCTCCTACCAAAGTGCTCACAACCACCACCACCATCATCACCATCGATCTGCTTAGTAGGCTCTTTCCCATCTTTGCTCCTAACAGAAGGCTATTTCAGATATTCACAGCTCTGATAATTAGAAAGCTTCTTCTAATTTCCAACCTGAATTTATTCATGGGTATCTGAGATCCATTTGCACTTCAATAGCTCATTCCCACAGGGACCAGGAGGTTGGAGAGCTGTAGATGCAGGTGAAGGGTTTGACCCAGAGAGGAACCTGGTTCTTGCAAAAGTCCCTGGTGACTGGGTTGAACAATGGGCGTTTGCTGCCAATGAGTGGGCCTGAAATATTCACAGCATAAGCCCATGAGTGGTAGATTTAGAGTAGGTTATCACTTCTTAGATTAAATATTTAGTGGTTCCAAAAAAGTTTAACTTGGAGCTAAGAAATTTTCTCTTCCTTTCCTCAATATTTTTTTTTTAATGGAGCTGGAAGAAAGGAAAAGAAAAACTTTTAGTTTATTTTACCTTAATATATATTTTTTTATTTTTTTTTTTAATTGCATTTTTCTACCTTTTCTTCAGTGCTGAAAGAAGAAAAGAGGGTGAGAAATGCTGATTAAGCCACTTTAGCCCATTGGAGAAACCTACAGAAATTAGCTGAGTCTTCAAAAAATGATTTTCAAATATTTCTCGTTTTACACGAACAGGGCCCTGGAGGAAAATCATGGCACAGCACACCTTGCTGAGCATCCTGAGCATCCCACACTGCAGAGGGTATGGGAGAGCCCTGTCTGAAAAGTAATTGGAAGTTAGGACAGAGAAAAGGTCCATGGAGGGTCTCTAGTTGGTGTGAACAGAAATAAACTGTTGCCCCTTGAAAAGCCAAGCTGACTTTACTGTTTTCCCCACCTTAAAGAAATAAAGTATTTCAGAGTAGATGGGTAGGGATAATGAAAATATTACTATTTCAGAGCATTTTTTAGTCAACGTAAAAATGATTTGTGGAAAAAGTCATCCTTTCCATTGCTTCCACATGGAAAGAGATGTGCAGCATGGGAAAGCCTTGGGCTGATGGTCAGGTTGGAGCAAGATGGGGTTCTGCATCTTCTGTCCCCCCCATTGTTCCAGTGTCTCCCAACTTTTCCCTGGATTTTCCCCACACTGTTTCAACACCCCCTTGCTTCAGCACATCCTCACATTGCTCCAGCATCTTGCCACTTTGAATCACAGAATTGTCATGGTTGGAAAAGACCCCTAAGAGCTCCACATCCAACCATCAACATTACCCCTGCCACAAATGAAATAAAATAAAATAATATATATATTAGTGTCTGTATCACCCACTGGAGCATGTCCTGAAGTGCCTCATCCACACGATTTTTAAATACTTCCAGGGATGATGACTCCATCACCTCTCTGGACAGCCTGTTCCAACATCTGCTTCCTCTCTCAATAAAGAAATTATTCCTCAAATCTGGTCTAAACCTGTCCTGGTAAAACTTCAAGCCATTTCTTCCAGTCCTATTGTTATTTACTTGAGAGAAGAGCCCAGCACCCACCTCCCTGCAACCTCCTTTCAGGGAGCTGAGCAGAGCCAGAAGGTCTCCTCTCAGCCTCCTCTTCTCCAAACTCGACATTCCCAATTCCCTCAGACTCTCCTATCTGGACCTGGTCTCCAGACCCTTCCCCAGCTTGGTTGCCCATCTCTGGCTTCACTCCAGCCCCTCAATGTCTTTTCTGTAGTCAGGGCCACAGAACTGAACACTGGCTCATACTCAGCTGGCTGTTGACCAGCATCCCCAGGTCCCTTTCTGCTGAGCAGCTTTCCAGCCACTCTTTCCCAGGCTGGTAGAACTTCCTGGGTTTGCCCCACCATCTCCTCACATGATTCCATAATCCCCTCATGTTCTTCCAGCATCCTCCTTCATCATTCCAGCATCCTCCCTTGCTACACTGGGCTTCAGTCAATGCTCCCCTGGTGACCCCCAAATTATTCCACTAACTTTAAAACTTGGAAATAATTAATGTTGCAAAGTTTCATAAATAAACCCCCACCACTGTTGACACACAAATTCCACTAATGACTTGGAAACAATTAATTTTTTTCCAGGAGAGGGTTGATTGCCTTCACCCACGTTTGGTTTGATTTTTGACCTTCTGCTTTACCATCTTGACATTTGCCACAGCTGATGGGACACAGGGCTCTGGAGGAGTTCACCAGCAGGAAAAAAAGACCCAAGATGCTGGAACCCACACTTCATCAGCCAAGCAGAGCCACTCAACACAACCATTGCATTCACCATGTTTCACATGCTCCTAAACACAGTTCACAGCTGCTGAAATAGATGTTAAGACAAACAAATGTTGCAAAGTTTCATAAATAAATGCCCACCTCTGGTGACACCCAAATGCCACTAAGGACTTGGAAACAATTAATGTTTTTCCAGGCCATGGAGAGGGTTGATTGCCTTCACCCACATTTGGTTTGATTTTTGGTTTTCCCCTTTGCCGTCTTGACGTTTGCCACAGGAAAGTTAGGAATGCTTGGGGAGGAGGGATGAAAGGAAACAATACCTGATCATATAAACAATTAGACCTTTATCCATCCTGCCCAAAGAGGTCCTTTATCTGATGACAACCTCTGCAGAACGGAAGAGGAGTAGGTACCTCCCTCTGGGACCATCCTAACTATTCAATCAATTCTCCTCAATTACTAACAAATCTAAATGTGATTTATCTGCCCAGGAATCATTCCAATATCAGGCAAGGATCTATCAATAAAACCCTCAAAGGCAATCTTTTTTTTTCAGACCTGTCAATAGAACCTCTGAAGCACAAAGAGAAGGAGCCGACAATTGAGATATTTGGCTTTTTCTCTCCCCCCCTTTCTTTTTCCTTTTTCCCCCCCCCCCCCCCTTTTTTTTTTTTTTCTGAGCACTTAATTAAGTCGACAAGAAGCTGTCAAGGATAATTTTCAAAGCACACGGCCTCAGCATCTGACATTTGATAATATTACACTCCATGTTGATTGAAATTGATTTTTTCGCTTCTTTTTTTTTTTTCTTTTTTTTTTTTTCTTTTTTTGTTGCTGTTGGTAGAAGGCTGAAAAAAAAAAAAAAAAAAGAAAAACAAAAGAAAAGGGAGGAATTTGACAACTTTCTTGCCCATAGATCCAAGGACAGCAGGCCAGTTTGCTAAGGTCAGTCATGACAAACAGGATGATAGGTTTTTAAAACCAGCTGAGTTTAACAATAGTAGGGCAGGGTATGTTATTTCAGTGTCAATAAAGCAAGAGGCTCAGCAGTTAGCAAATATCTCAGCACAACCAGAGGCACCAGGATTAGAAGCAATAGTAAATTTATAGGGTCGGATTCTGATCTCAGTTAATGCCATTGTAAATCCAGAGTGAAATTCATTGACTTCAATAGTTTTTGATCCAGAATAGGCCAGATGTGGTCATTTTCTCAACTTGTTACCAGAGCTGCCAATTGCACCATTGCTTTGGATTTATTTGGATTTATTTTCCACCCTGATGAAAGTTGGGCTCTTCCCTTCCCTTTTCCTCCCCCTGTGAAAATCACTCCTGTAAATCTCCCTAGATGATCATCTGCTTAAGTGCCTAAGCTACTTTGTAAACCTATACATCCAAGAGCTGCCTTTCCCACAGCTGAGGAATGGAAAGAAGTGCAACTCTGCAAACATGGAGCAGAATCAGGTCCCTGTTGTGCTGCTTAGGCAGCTCAGGAAAAAAAAAGAAAATAAGAAAAAAAAGTACTGATGGCACAAATCAGGTTCCAGGTTTATCTTTCTATTTGGCTCTCTCAGTAGTGATCAGTATTTACTATTTGCTGCTCAGCACCCCACGAAGAAAACGAGGCAGACTCTCAGCAAATTGATTTCAGCAACAATATTTTATTAAAGTTCTGTACTTAGTTGCTCTCGCAGCTGCAGCTGAGCAATTATGGCATTTCAAGAATAATTTATTGGTGAGTGGAATCCAAGATGTTATTTCTTTTGTCTCCTCTACAGAAAAAAGACCCTGGAGTGTGGCTGGGAAAGCTGAAGGTGTTCTCCCTGGTTCCTTGGCAGAACAGGAATGACCTGCTAAAATTGGTGGGGGTAAACAAGGGGTGATATGATGAAGGATGGGACCCAGAATACGAAACTCATAGTTCTGCATGTGAAAAATCCCAGCTTGGCTTCAGCTCATGGACATAGAGTGGACAACATGTGGCACCATGGCTCAGCAGGATCTGGGAAGTATTGCTTTGATCTCAACTCCAAAATGAGGTGAAGACCTGAATTTGTTTTCTTTATTTCTTGCACAAGATGACATGGAGATCACCCTTATCTTGAGCTGCCTCACCAGGAGTGTGGCCAGTGGGGAGAAGCAGGGGATTCTTCTAAGAAAGATTTTGTGAGGCAGCTCCCACAGTGCTGGGTCCAGTTCTGGGGTCCCCAAGGCCAGAAGGAGCTGGAGCTGTTGGAGTGAGTCCAGAGGAGGCCATGGAGATGCTGGGAGGGCTGGAGCAGCTCTGGAGCCAGGCTGAGAGAGTTGGGGTTGTTCAGGCTGGAGAAGAGAAGGCTGCAGGGAGACCTTAGAGCACCTTCCAGTGCCTGAAGAGAGCACGTAACAAAGATCAAGATAAAATTTTAGAAGAGCATTAGGATGAGGAATGATGGTTTTAAAATGAAAGAGGGGAGATTTAAACTAGAAATGAGTAATAAATGTTCTACAATAAGGGTGATAAGACACTGGCACAGGTTGCCCAGAAAGGTGGGAGATGCCCCCTCCCTGGAAACATTCCAGGTCAGCTTGGATGGGGCTCCCTCCCTGCACTTACAGTCCTTTCCTTCCCATATCATAAGGGTTCCTCCTCAGGGGAATGAGGAACCTTTCCACCCCCACTGCTTTGTTTTCCCTTGTTGGAAGTGTTCAAGGCCAGGGTGGATGAGACTTGAACAAACTAGTCTAGTGGGAGGTGTCCCTGCACATAGTTGGAACTAGATGATCTTTACAGTCTCCTCCAACTCAAATCCTTATATGATTCTAGGATCTTGATACAATTTGTGGTGACCAGTTGAGGTCCCATATTCTCTCCTGGATCAAAAGGCAAGGAAAATAGACCATAAAGGCTACATATAAATGGACAAAATTAGATCACCTGGACCATTCTCTGGCACAAATGCCCTCATCTGTACTGTCACCTAAGGTGAGCAGCCTCAAACACATAGTCAGGGATGGTGCCTCACCCAGGCTGTCCCCCAGAACATCCCTGGGAGGTGGCTGGGAGAGGTTCAGCTGTCCCTGGCCAAACCCACCTTTAGACCAAGCTAATAATTTGACTTCGAGTCACATTCCTGTGCCCAGCAGTGACCCCCAGCACTCTTTAATTTCCAAGGTCCCAAAAGTCATAAAACCCAAGCTTCATCTGCCTGAAATGAGATGGAGAGACCAGAGATCCCTCACCCCTCCAACCTAAACTCCGCTCACTCCTGGGAACCCATCCTAATTCCGCTTTAATTGTTGTGAGAGCTTTCCAGAGCCAGAGCTGGCACTGATTTGGATTCAAACCTCTCTTTCTCAGGGTGCTGCAGGAGACCAACTTTTATAGTATTCCTCCGAGGGACAAGATGTACCTACTGTGAAATACCCCAGGTTAATTCTGGTTTGCAGGGGAGCAGCGGAGGAGGCACAGATTTAGATCATTTCACTCGAGTCAGGTGGTGCCTTGCTCCCAATTCCTGGCAACTTAATTCTTACCTGGGATAATTATGCTTCTCTGCAATCTAGCCCAGCTTAACCCTTCATATCCCCAGGATTAAGGGCATGATGGAGATGGTGGTTCAGGGGATGTCTGTGTCCTGGGTGACCTTGGGCAATTTGATTAATTCCTGCATCTTGCTTGCTCCCTGTCATTCTCTGATGGGTAAAAGCTGCCCCGTGTCTAAATTACAGACTTGTGAGGAATGATCTGTCTGTTGAAGACAGATGTGCCACTTAATATCTGGTTTCTGATGAGACTGTCCCTGAGAACACTGCTGAAGCCCCAGTCCCTCTAGAACTGAGTTTTCTGAAATGTGAGGCATCACAATGCGTGTAGAATCATGGAATCCCAGTCTGGTTTGGGTTGGAAGGAACATTCAAGATCATCCAGTTCCAACTCTTCTGCAGGAAAAAGGACACCTCCCAGCAGCCCAGGTTGCTCCAAGCCCCATCCAACCTGACCTGAGACACTGCCAGGGATGGGGCAGCCACAGCTTCTCTGGGAAACCTGGCACGGGGGATCAGCACCCTCAAATTAAACATTTTTTTCCTGGTGTCCAACCTAAGTCTCCCCTCTCCCAGTTTGAAACCCTTCCCCCTCATCCCCTCCCTCCCTGCCCTTGTCCCAAGTCCCTCCCCAGCTTTCCTGGAGCCCCTTCAGGCACTGGAAGGTGCTCTAAGGTCTCCCTGCAGCCTTCTCTTCTCCAGCCTCAACAACCCCAACTCTCTCAGCCTGGCTCCAGAGCTGCTCCAGCCCTCCCAGCATCTCCATGGCCTCCTCTGGACTCACTCCAACAGCTCCAGCTCCTTCTGGCCTTGGGGACCCCAGAACTGGTCCCAGCATCCCAGGGGCATCTCCCCAGAATGGATCAGAGGAGACAATCCCCTCCCTGACCCTGCTGGACACACTGCTGGGGATGCACCATGTTTGGTTTCTGGACTGCCAGCACTCATTGCTGGTTTATGTTGAGCTTCTCATCACCCAGCACCCCCAGTTCCTTGTTCTTAGGACTGATCTCAATGTGTAGAGACTGTCCAGGCTGGGATGGGATGAAGCCAAAATGTCATGAGCAGCATGACTGCTGTCAGTCCTGATATATCACCACCAGCCCTTTTGTCTCCTCTCCTGCACAAGGTTGGTGCTTCTAAGAGGGAAGCTTTACACCCTAAGAGCTTTTCTCGCTTTGCCCAGCTATGTGAGTTGGTCTAATAAAAGATAGTGTTTATCTCCCCAAAGCCAGCTCCACCTCAGAGGCTTAAATCAAATTGCAAAACCACCGTGCAAGGTGCCAGAGTAGAATTTAAAGCCATCAGTCCTCTCGAGTGCTGGGGTGATGGAGCCATGCTGGGCTGAGTCCTGTCTACCTTGTTCTTGGGGTGACCATTTGAGCCTAGATCAAACAACTCACCTAAGTTCTGAAGGCAACATGACAAGTTGTCCAGTTCTGGAGAACTTTTTCTGCAGTCCAGAAAAATATTTCCCCACTGAGAATGTGTCCCACTCTGGGACACAGCACCTGGATCCCCCCCAGGTTTAGCAGCAGCACCTTTGGGTGCTAACTGTATCAGCACCAGGCTCACCAGAGTCCATCATGGGCTGGTCTTTGGTAGGATGACCAAAGGGGTTTTTAGGAATTTAGGTTGATTTGGAATGTTGAGGACTCGAGGTGATGGAGACCAGAGGTGTCCAAGAACGTTGAGCTGATCTCCAGCCAGGCCTGGGAGTGTTCATCCTAGGAGGCTGGTTTTGCCTCTGTCAGATCATTTAATGGTGAGGTTTTCCCTCTGTGTAAAATGGGTAAAATAATCACTTCCTACCTTGCAGGGGTGACACGAGGCTTAATTAATTAATTAATTGTTTTGGAAGTAATTAAGTTTCTTATTTCACAAAGAGTGCTTTTTTTTTTTTCCTTTTTTTTTTTCTTTTTAATCGGAAAGCAGTTGTGTTTCAGAGAGCCTTGAGTGTCACCATGGGCCTGATGGGTGCTCCTCAGGACCAGGGGGGCAACTTTGAATCCTTTCCTGGGAGGGAAGGAGGATGCTGGCGTCCTACCACCCTCATCAGATTTTCGTGCTGCAATCACAAGGATGCTTTCCTATGCCAGATTTAAAAAACAATGTAGGCCATTTTCTACTCAGAAAGACCAAATCCTGGCAGTCCCCAGCTCCTCTAACACTTGGTCATGGCACATGAGTTGAGGTCCTTGCCCTAGGAAATCAGGGTGTGGTCCCTGGTCCCTCTGGTGTGCCCAAGCCATGGGGCTGATCCTGGGTTCCCCCTGGCAGCTCTGAGTTACAATCCCTTGCTGAGTCCATAGTGCCAGCAGAGATCCTGCCATGGTGGACAGGGACACAGGGGACATGACAGGAGCAGCTCTGCTGGCAGATGGCAGCAGGCAGTGACAAATTTTTCTGCACACGATGATCTCTCTTTGGTTTTCTTTCCCTAATGCAGCTGAGAGGTTTTTCATGGAATCACAGAATCTCAGGTTGGAAGGGACCTCAAGGATTACCTGCTCCAACCCTTCTAATATTATTTTTTATCTGAGATGTCCCAGCACCCCACTGAGCTGAGACTTCAAACTTTCCCAAGCTGGGGAATCCCACCCCTTCCCCTGGGAGACCATCCCAATGTCTGACTGTCCTCAGGGGGAAAATTTTTCCTCTTATGTTCAATTGGAATCTCCCCAGGAGCAACTTGTGCCCATTGCCCCTTGTCCTGTCCATGGGACTCTTTATAAATCAGGAGTCTCCATCTTCTTTGGAGCCACCTTTTAATTACTGAAACATCACTGTAAGGTCTCCCCAATCCTTTTCTTCTCAAGCCTGAGCAGACCCAGTTTTCTCAGCCTCTGTCCTGTCAAATGACAATTAAGACTACTGAGCAGCTCTCTATTCCTTGAGAATCTCTGCACAGTGTATTTAAAACACAGATTTTGAAGCTGATTTGGTAGCACGGCACATCTATTCAGATTTGCCTTAATTAACCATTGCAGAGCAGGTCCAGAGAAGAGCAAGGAGGCTGTGAAGGGATCCAGCACAAGTCCTGTGAGGAGAGGCTGAGGGAGCTGGGGGTGTTCAGCCTGGAGAAGAGGAGGCTCAGGGGAGACCTCATCGCTCTCTACAACTCCCTGAAAGGAGGCTGGAGCCAGGGGGGGGTTGGGCTCTTTTCCATCAACAAGACAAGAGGCCATGGGCTTCAGCTCTGCCAGGGGAGGTTTAGGTTGGATATTAGGAAAAAATTATTTCCAGAGAGGGTGATCAGACATTGGAATGGGCTGCCCAGGGAAGTAGTGGATTCTCCATCCCTGGAGATATTTAAAAAGAGACTGGATGTGGCACTCAGTGCCATGGGCTGGGAACCATGGGGGGAGTGGATCAAGGGTTGGACTTGGTGATCTCAGAGCTCCTTTCCAACCCAGCCAATTCTGTGATTCTGTGATTCCATTCAAACCCTCTTGTTCATCATCATTTTCAAAATATGTTGCAGGGAACAAGCAGTGATGGATGAGAAACTGAGCACTATCTGCTGGCAGCAGAGGTCTGACAAAGTGATAAGTATGGCTAATTCCCCTGGGCATTATTTGTACACAGTGCATAGATGTGGGTGAATTATGGCTGTCCCTGACTGTCTAATGATTTTTTTTTTTGTCCCCCTCTCCTATGATCTATTTTTTAAATTATTTATTTTCTTACCTGGTACTTTTTTGACATGGGAGAAATTCGTATTGGCAGGTTGATCTATATTGTCTAAGACAACGTGGAGTGTAATCAATCACAAATCCTGCTTAGGCTTTTTCAGTACCTCCAGTTACAGTGAAATGGCAGAGGTCTGTCCCAAGGTAATGAAGATTACATGACGAATTTCCACTAAAAACTTGAAATACAGAGCAGATCCATTAAAGAAGAAAAAAATCAGTGCTAAGCCCTCAAATTACTACACAGCGTTTATTACTCCAAGACCAGCCAAGCCAAGGGACTTAGGGAAGTTCTGACATTTCTTTCTGTGTGTGGTGTTCATTCAGAGACAGCCAAGCTGAGATGGACCCTCACCTCCCCTGCTTCCTCCATGGGAGCTGCAGAGGTGGAGATGGTCTGTCCTCCCCCTCTACTCAGTGCTGGTAAGGCTGAACCTGGAATCTTGAAGTCAGTTTTGGGCACAAGCAGGACATTGAGGGGTTGGAGTGTGTCCAGAGAAGGGCAAGGGAGCTGGGGAAGGGTCTGGAGCAGAAGTCTGCCCAGGAGCAGATGAAGGTCTGGAGAAGACCTTCAAGATCAAGTCCAACCCTTAGCCCAGCACTGCCAAGGCCACCCCTGCCCCATGTCCCTCAGCACCACATCTTGGAAATCCCTCCAGGAATGCTGGGGACTCCAGCCCTGCCCTGGGCAGTCTGGGCCAGGCCCTGACAACCCTTGCCAGGGAGAAATTCTTCCCCAGCTCCAATCTCAACCTCCCTTGGCACAATTTGAGGCTGTTCCTCTTGTCCTGAGGTGACTGACCTCCACCTTGCTATAGCTCTTTCCAAAAGCTGAAGGAAAATGTGAAGGAACAACAATTTGGGAGATTTAAATCCAAAAGCATAACAGTGCAGGAAACAAAAACAACTTTTAGGAAAAAAAATTGCTGAAGATCTGTATTTTGGTAACATATCAGAGAGCCTGCAGAGGGTTTTTAGGGCAATTACAGCACTGTTGGACTAAAGTTTCCTCTACTCTATGAGCAGCTGCTGTAAGGTGTTTAGGAAAGCACAGCATAGCCTTTAGTGACACTGTCCCTGTCCCCTTTCTCAGCCTTCACAGATCTGAATCTTGGTGGCTTGCAGTAGACCTCACCAGGGACTTCAGATGTTCATGGTGCAATATATCTTCAGATACGTGGGGAAGATGGGGACCCAGTGGAGACACAAAGTGGATTTTTCACATCTGTATTCATTACAAAGAAGCCTGAAGAGTTTCCTACACTTGTGATATTGGTTTTTTGTGGGCTTCAGCGGGAGATAAGTCAGAAATTGAAGATTCGGTAGAGAAAATGCAGAGCAGTTTGGTAAAGTGAATACAGGAATTACTGGGATGGAAAGATATTTTGCATGGTTGGTGCTCCTGAGGAACCAAGGCTTGAAATTGGTGACTATTACCTGTTGCTGTGTCCTTGCAGGAGGCCAACATGATTCCTGCCCACAAACACTGTTCTCAAGGGAGCCTGCAGACTGACAGCCCCCATAAGTCTATCCCAAGCAAACTGTGATGATGGAGAAGAGCATCAGGGGGGTACATGGCAAGCATAATACAGTGAAGAAAATTCCACCCATCCTTCATAAAGGCAAGCCAAGCTTCTAAACCTGTTTGAGCTCTTTGAAGGTCTTAGCCTATGGGAAATAGCATATGGGAAAAGGCAACCTGACAATAAACCACTTTTTTTTTTTTTCTTGTGGGGCCCCACACTGAAAGCTTGTGTAGCAGTTGGAGAGCAATTAATAACTAGATAGGGAAAATTCCCTAGGAAACAGAGCATAGGAACAGGTTTCACCAATCACCCAATCCCAAATGCATCTGTAGTAAGATCCACAGTGTTCAGAGTATTCATAAATAACCCAGGAAGCAGTGTGGATAGAGAGATGACAATGCTTGGTGATATTATTGAATTATTCAGGGTAGTAAAAATAAAAGCTGACTGCTGAGATTTGCAGAAGGCTCTGCAACCCTGTCTGACCGGAAAATAAAATCGGAGATGAAGTTGGATGTTGGGAAATGCAAAGTCATGCACAGGTGTGGGATCTGAGCTGTCTGTTACCATCAGGAAAGGGAATTTGGAGCTATAACAGATAACTCTGAAAAACTGTCAGCTGTTATGGGCAGAAAACCAAAGTGGCTCTTGATTATTATTGAAAAGGGGTAAAGAATA
This sequence comes from Phaethornis superciliosus, assembly GCA_023637945.1. Lineage (NCBI taxonomy): Eukaryota > Metazoa > Chordata > Aves > Apodiformes > Trochilidae > Phaethornis > Phaethornis superciliosus. The sequence goes on from JAJQWJ010000004.1 coordinate 69,689,287, forward strand.
AGCCAGGAATGTTATTTCACTGTATGAATGGAGGCTACACCTGCATCATGCCTTTCTAATCTCCCTGTTCCCTGAGGGAACTTGTAAGGCAAAAACGGGAAGGATGGTCCAACAGATTGGCTTCACACAAAGTCCAGAAAAGTCCGCAGAAAAAGATGTTGCACGTGGTGGTCTTCACGGCTCATCACCCACAGATGTAGTGGCTGCTTAGTTGATGATATAGGTTCAGAATGCAATGATACAAATTCATGGAAAAGAAATCCATGAAGACCATTGACACAGATCTGTCACTTTCAACCTGGAAAGTCCCTCTGCTGGAAATTTAGAGAAGGTACTTGATTCAAATGCTTCATATTTGTCATCTTCTCATACCTGCTTCTAAGCAGAGTACTGGGCCATGTGGTCCTTTGGGTTGATGTCCCTGTTTCTTTTTGCTTCTTTGGCTGTATCCCAAAATCTCACAGAATCTCAAAAAACATCCCATGGGATGCTCTGGGCCGACATCAGGAGTAGCTTAGACCTTCCTGCGTTCTCCTCCCCAGTTGTGGGCACACTCAGACGAGCATCAGAGTGACACCACCGTATTTCAGGATCATTTGCTCAGAAATGGAGGTTAGAAATGTAGTTTTAAAATGAATGCTGCTGGGATTCTTGTGGGCCCCGACTGCTCCACCGTGAAGAAGGTGGCCAGGTGTTAGCCTCCTGCTCTGGGGCAGAACATGTAGGCAGGAGGGGATGATTATTGCTGCCCAGATTGTAGGAGAGGTCCGAGCCTTGCCCATGTGATGAGCACCCTTGGGTCACCCAGGTGCTTTTAGAAACCCTGCTCTCTCCACCAAGAAGAAGGAGAGGGGTCCCGGCTTGTTGCTGACAGAAACACAGCCCCCACCAACACAACTGCCAGCACTTCATCCTCACCAGCCTTCCAGCTCTACCTTAAACCTCCAGCTTTAGAGGTCCCCACTCATCAACCTCTTGTCAGGCAAGAAGAAGGGGAAACAAGGAGGCCTTAATTGATCAGCTAGGAAAGTAGCCTTGAGAACTTGATTCAGATATTGACTTCCAACGAGCTGGTTTAACTCCAGCTTCCAGAGCCAGCAATGGCTGAACATCAAAACTATTAACCTCTGGCCTTACCAGTTGGTGAGACATCACAGCAGCAGTAATTAGGAAGTCAATCGGAATCACATGTCTCACTTACACTGCCATGTCAATCAATAGTGCCAGTGACAGATTCATTAGGCCAGGCCTTGCAGCACAAGCTAGTAACAACCTCATAAAATACATTTTTGAGGCAGGGAAAAGAAAAATCTGCTAGGAGGACTTGACTAGATGACAATATGTATTGATTAGGGCTCAAACAATTTATGAAGTGCTACTTGCTCTGCAACCTTTCTGGCTTGGTGTTAAATTTTCCCAAGTAGTTGCTAAATAAAACAAAATATTGCACTTTTTATAAGCCGTTTTCTGACAGGGCATTTTTTTTTATGTTAGTTACACCTAACAAATAATCTAGCAAGGTAAAATTTCAATAGTTACTTAATGGTGAAAGGTAGCTTTCATTTCTCTGGCCATCAGGCTTTGAAAGAAGACATCCATCTGGATGAGAAAAAAATAATAAATAAATCAGAAACATGATCAGGGAACTCTCTTACCTTCCAGAGACAAATGTCATTTTAGCATGACTCTCTTCAGACCATTTTAAGGACAAATTTTTTTTTTTTTTAATTTTTTTTTTTGTCAGAACACAAGAAAAGTAGATATTTCAGTTTTTAAAACTAAATTAAGAATTCAGTTTAGGGAATACAACCAGATATTTGCTTCTGGTTGCAAACATTGTGTCTTTTTTTAAAGACAGAAGTGCTGCAATCAGGAACTTACTGAAATGCACCTTGCAGGGCTATTTTTTAATTGGATCTTTTTGCCTTGCTTTGCCTTTAGCCACTTTTTCTCAGGCTTTTCCCAAGGTTCTTCTATCTTATTGCCAAAAAGCTAACGGGTTTCATGAAGAAGAGTGTCAAGGAGGGGTAATTTTCCTCCTCTGCTCTGCCCTGGTGTGGCCACAGCTGGAATCCTGCATCAGGGCTGGGCTTCCCAGTTCAAGAGAGACAGGGATCTACTGGAGAGAGTCCAGAGGAGGGTGACAAAGGTGATTGGAGCATCCCTGAGGAAAGGCTGAGGGAGCTGGGACTCTTTAACCTGGAAAAAAGAAGGCTGAAGGGAGACCTTATCAATATCTACAAATGTCTAAAGGGTGTGTGCAAGGAACATGGAGCTGGGTTCCTCTCAGTACTTCCCAGTGACAGGATTAGGGGCATTGGGCACATACTGCAATATAGGAAGACATAAGAAAAATAGGAAAGAAAAATAGAAAAATAGGAAGTTCCATTTAAACATATGAAGCAACTTCTTTAGTGTGAGGGTGCCAAGACACTGGCAGAGGCTGCCCAGGTAAGATGTGGAGTCCCCGTCTCTGGAGATACTCAAACCCCACCTGGGTGCAGCCCTGTGTAATGTGCTCTGGGTGGTCCTGTTTTAGTGGGAGAGTTGGATTAGATCATCTCTAGAGGCCTCTTCCAACTCTGACAATTTTTATTCGTAAGACTCTGCTCACTGCTCCCTATTAATTCTGTCACTGATGGTGGAATTTGTTTCCTCTTGCTCTTTGTGGCTAGAAACCATCATGCTTCAGGGGAACATGTCCACGTAGGGTCTGTTCAGTCACAGCTATTTCTGTGGGATTTCATGTCTTGCATGTCTTCCCTCTCCTCTCCAAGAGAAATTTCAACACTGGTGCATCTTCATCTCAATGCCCTAAGATGCCAAAATGAAACCATGAGGCAGGTGAGACAATTTTCACAAGCGTTAAAGAAATAAAGGATTACTTGGAGACTATCTAAAGGCATTATGAATTGTCTGTGTTTGTAATTTTAAAAATACCAAGGAGGCCATCTTGCTAATGACTTGGACACCTTATTGTAGTGCCAAAATCCAGAGATACATTCGTCACCTAAATGTGAGCAGACAAATTCAACTTTGGTCTCACATCACTGAAACTGTTTGGCTCCACATTTTTTTCAGGCTAATTACATCTACTTTCTGGTGTCATGTATTGCCCAAAACTTCATTGCTTTTCATCCAGATGGAGGCCAGTGACAAGTCATGTTCCCCAGGGCTCAGTGACGGAACCTGTTCTCTTTAATACCTTTAGCAAAGATCTGTATGAGGGGATTGAGTGCACCCTCACTCAGTTTGCAGATGACATCAATCTGGGTGGGAATGTTGATCTGCCTGAGGGTAGAAATTCTCTGCAGAGGGAGCAGAACAGGCTGGGCTGATGGGACAAGGCCAATTTTATGAGGTTCAACAAGGGAAAGTGTTGGGTCCTGCAGCTGGGTCACACAACTTCAGGAATAAATTCTTCCATTAGGAAGAAATTTCCTAATTTGAGGGTGCTGAGCCCCTGTGCCAGGTTTCCCAGAGAAGCTGTGGCTGCCCCATCCCTGGCAGTGTCTCAGGTCAGGTTGGATGGGGCTTGGAGCAACCTGGGCTGGTGGAAAACAGTGCCCATGGAAAAGAGTTGGAACTGGGTGATCTTGAAGGTCTCTTTCAACCCAAACCATTCCATGATTCTATGACAGATCTGGTGCTGAGGGACATGGCTAAGTGGTGACCTTGGCAATGTTGGTATAACGGTTGGATGTGATAATCTTGAAGGTCTTTTCCAATGAAATAAATCTACAGTTCTGTCTTGCCCTCCTCATTTCCCTTTCCTAATGCAGCTTCTGTTTCATTTTCCAGCAGGTGCTTCATTGTCACCAGAACAAACATGGTAGACAGTTTTATTGATCTATGGCTTTGCACAGGAAAGCACTTAAGACTCTTCATCACTTGTAGCTTGGTGTTAAAAAGTTGGGTAAGAATTTAAGCACTCTAAGGTGCTAAAGATTATTGGTTCTAAGGGAGATTTCTCCATTTTTCCAAACATCTTCAGCTCCGAAGTAGCAAAGGGATATTTCTCAGAGTGGAAAAATTAAATGCCTTCACTTAAACAATATCTGGAAAAGATGCATCTTATTTTTGCATCTGATTAAATAAAACCACCAAAGGCAAACCCTATGAGGCAAACACCTTTTCTTTTGGAATGACACTGACTATTTGTTTGACTATTTACTCATAACAAGAACTTTCTGGTTAATTAATTTTGGATCATTATTAATATTAATAGTACAATTGGGGCAATAATTTGTGAGGATTAATTTCCTCCCCAAATTCAGATCCTTTCTGGTCTGTCCAAGAACAGACTGTAGTTTTCTCAACTTGATTCATTAATTTGACTTATTTGCCAGATAATCTTTACAAAGAACTCAAGATTTAGGGTTTGGTTCACCAGCATTATGATGGATGTGAAAGCTGAACTGCAGGGTGGGACACATAAATCACTCTGGAGATTTGGCTTTTTAGTTTGGGGGACAAAATATTGTAACTAGCTTTCATTGCCCAGTGTGTGTGGGTAACACATTAAATTGCTTTTTCTCTATTTCCCTCCAAGATTCCTGCCAGTAAACTCATTACACCAAACAGCCCTGCCAGTAAATTGAAATCCATTGGAATAACCAAGGGAAAGGACTATAAAGAGGATCTAAGTAGAAACATGTTGATTTAAAATTCAGAATGAATATGCAAGGCTGTTTGTTTCCCATTACTTTTCATTCTGTACCAGTTAAATCCTATAGACTACAATCCTTTAATTTTTTTTCGAACATGGAAAGCTTTGGAAAGGTTTTGAAAGCCAAGCACAGGCTGGAAGAAGGTCACTTTACATATGGTTTCCTCGTAATAACAGCTTTAATGAAGAAGTAACAACTGCTCCCGTCGGCAAAGAATGAAATCAGCTGTGGTTTTTTTGTGAAACACAGTAAAATAAATTTGTTTCCTCCAGTAGATTGAATTTCTTGGGACTTTTGAACAGCTCTTTGGTTTTGCCCCTCAGTAAAGTTATTTTAAAGGGTCTAATGAAAAGACCAAGTCCAGCTCATTAGGAAGTTCAAGCATGAGGGAGGAGCAATTGTTCTCCTGCAAGAGAAGCACTGGATGAAGCTGATGGAAAGTTCTGGCAGGTCCCATGGCTCATCCAATCCTCCTTTGGCAGAAGCCCTGGTGACACTTCCCCAGGTCTCAGGTAGCAGCCCGAGGAGGTCACAAAGAGGATGGTCAACCTTCCTGTCAACTGACAGGCCACTTGCTTGTAGCCAAAACAATCCCACTGTTGCCACAATTTAGAGCTGCTGGTATGGACACACTTTGATGGTCACTGTCAAATGGTTTGTTCTTGGATGGCCCACTTGGTCAGCACCAGATAATTTGTTTTCTTTCCAAGCTTGGCAAGCTTCCCACACTTCAAAAAGTACTTTGGGGGGCTGATTTACCCCATGAACTCCTACATCTGGAAGAGCCAACTATTAAATTAATAACACAATTAAAATTCAATCAGGGCAGCACTGGGTTGAAATCTCTGAATCAACGCAATAGGTCATGAAATAAAATAAGGAAACATTAGAAGGAATCGATTGAGGCAGTCTTGTCTCAGCAAATGTAAGGGGAAAGGTTTCCTGTCTTGTCACAGCTGTCACAGCTGGTGTAGGAACACATGTCCATATGACTGATAATTAAATTTGTGATCTGATCCAAGACAATTTTGAGGCAATAAACCAAGCTTGAAAGGCACCGTTCATGTTCATGAATATACCAGACACACATCACACACACACACCTAATGGTTCTGCTTTTTCAGAAGAAAAATTCAAAGTTGGCTTCTTGGTATTGATTCTTGAAGCATCAGTTGTTTCCTCACTGAAAGTTTAGGACTGAAGTTGACACAAAATGCTTGTCCTGTAGGAGAAGCTTTGTAGATGGGTAAGTGGGTCTGTGTCTCTGCCTCCCTAATGACAACTCCTCTTTTTTTTCAGTTTTTACAGCTAAAGTTTGCCTTTGGGCATGTTCCTGGTTTCCATACTGCATGGAAAGCCAGGCTGTATTAAAACTATTTCATGTACATGGCCTTGGGTGGCAGTCTGGCATCCACTAGACATCCAGCTAATAAATACAGCATCCATGTGAGACATCAAATTAATAATTAAGCACTCTGAAGGTTTATTTATTATACCCATAGAGATATGGAGCACTGTGGTCTTCTTGCTGCACTCAGTACATGCAAAATTTAAGGTTTCCTATTTGCTAACTCCCCACCCCCACCTCCTTTTATCACATAAATAGCCTGTGTAACCATCTGACCATAAATAAAAAAGGGCTCAGTAATCACAGTATCCATGACTGGGTTGGGTTGGAAGGGACCTTCAAGCTCCTCCATTCCCAAGCCCTTTCCATGGTCAGGGACACCTCCCAGCAGCCCAGGTTGCTCCAAGCCCCATCCAACCTGACCTGAGACACTGACAGGGATGGGGCAGCCACAGCTTCTCTGGGAAACCTGGCACAGGGGCTCAGCATCCTCAAATTCAACAATTTCTTCCTAATGTCTAATCTAAATCTCCCCTCTTCCTCTTGAAAAACCCTCTGGATGCCAAACATAGAAGCAGAAACATGGGCAGAAAATTCCTCCAGAAAGGTGTCCTTCAAACTAGTCGTTAGTGTGCTTGGGCCAGAGGAAAGAGGAATTCCCCTCTCCCATGACACCTTGATAGAAAAAAACCAAGTTTAAAAAAAATTTTAAGACTCTTCAGAGCAATGTACACACCCCTTTGTGTCTGTGTAAGTTATAGGAGGCAGATGGAGCCTTGGGAAGCCCATACTCCACCATGGTGCAAGCCAGGCAGGTGGTGGTTTCCATCTTAAGATGCACAAAAGGCTTTACAACCAGCTCTGTGTCTGTCACTTGGCTTTACTCTGTATTTATTAAATAAGAGGGTGAGGCCTAGGTTGGATATTACAAAAAATTTCTTTACTGAAAGAATGGTGAGGTATTGGAATGGGATGCCCATGGAGGTGGTGGGGTTGTCATCCCTGGAGGTGTTCAAGAAAGCATTTAAACGTAGCACTTCAGGAGATGGGTTAGTGGTTGTGGTAGTTGGATCATGGTTGGGCTTGATGATCTTGAAGGTCTTTTCCAACATAAATTATTCTATGAGTAAAATTTGATTTGAAGCTGCTCAAGACTGTGATGGTCCTCCAGTGCCAGGTGTCTCATCCAATGCCTAACAGTCCTCAGCAAAGAAATATCCAGAAGAAAGGCAGTAAAAAAAGCAAAAAAATTGCTAGAAGAGGTAGAAGGATTGAAGGCCAAGGTCTTCTTGCCATGTCAAGAGAACATGGTGAAAATCCCAAACACTGGGTTCACCCTAGGTTGTGTCACTGTTTTCCATCCCTGGTCCAGCAGGATGCAGAGTTGAATTGTCACCAAGGTCCTGGGCTCTGCAGGGACAGGTCACAAAACACAAGGAGACCAACATTACAATTACTTGATCCTATTTACAAAGGAATGAGTAGGGAAATCCTTCCTCTTGGGTCCCTAGCTGAAGTGAAATATTTACACTCTTATGCCCTCAGGACCATATTTATCAGCATTCCCAGGCAAAATTTTTACAAAACCTTTAATTTTGGCTTCATCTTCTGTAACCAAAATTGATCTGCTTTTTTTGGGACAACCTTAGCCCCTTTTCTGATCTTTCAACATCGTCACCACTTCTAGGCTCATGCAAACACCAAGATTAAATTTGCTATGGAAGGTTGGTTGGTTTTTTTTTTTTTTTTTGGTTAGTTGTTTTTCTTTGTGCACAAAAGAATAATATTAGGGACCACAGGAGCAATTTTTGAGGGACTTCTTGTGGCTTGCTGAAAGACAACCAGCAGAAAGGTTGTCACTTACAAACGGCAAAGCAACGCCGAGCAGCCAACCAAGAGCTCTGTGGTTTCACCTCCTGTTGCAACACTTTTTATCACCATTTCACACCTCATTGACCAATGGATTTTTTTTTATTTATTTATTTTTAATTTTTTTTTTCAGCTTTGCACTTTTATATATATTTTCCCATACATAGATACACAATATAGGTAGGGCTTTTGACATGGGTGTGTAATGAGAGGACAAGGGGCAATGGTTTAAAACTGGAAGAGGCAAGTCTGAGGTTGGACATAAGGAAGAAATTCTTGAATCTGAGGGTGCTGAGCCCCTGTGCCAGGTTTCCCAGAGAAGCTGTGGCTGCCCCATCCCTGGCAGTGTCTCAGGTCAGGTTGGATGGGGCTTGGAGCAACCTGGGCTGCTGGGAGGTGTCCCTGCCCATGGAAAGGGCTTGGGAATGGGTGAACTTGAAGGTCCCTTCCAACCCAAACCATCCCATGATTCCATGATTCTATGGTTCTATGACAACTGTTATTATTATCTTCCCGGTTACATAGTGCTTCTTTTTGTGCCACTTAGACATGAACCTCATTTGAACCCTAAAGCTCCATTTGTGACACACAAAAATACTCTCATTTACATTCTGTGCCAAAGGATTATATAAAAAACATGAAACGGGAGGAGAGGCAGGAAGCTGGGAGTAAAGATATATAGTCAGCAAAGTATATAACTTCTGGCATATTACTGCTTAATCCTAACATAATTATTCTCATCCTTTTATTTGATTAACTTCTAATGGTTCCTCTTGGTGTTAAAGGTCCCAGTCTGATCATTTGATTTTAGTGTCTGCTATAATTACCGATAATGTTCTTTGCAAGACAATTTAATGATAACCGCATAATGGCCTATATGAAGAAAGCTGCAGGGTTTCAATGCTTTTGAGTAATATAAAATACATTAGACTAACACAAGCTATCAACATGACAGGGAATGTTTGATTTACACCGAGGACTACGTTATAGAGTCATGGAATTTTTTTTTTTTGCCCTTCTTCCTTTTTTTTTTTTTTTTTTTTTTTTTGGCAACCGTTTACAATAAATGACAGAACAGTTGGATGATCTGCAACTTGCTGAGAGCAATAAAACCTAACACAAAGTTAGCAGTGACACGGAGCCAGGCCTGAAGAGCTGCACTGAAGCATCCTGCCAGGCTGAGGTGCCTCTGCCCTCGCCAGAAGATGTCACCCTGAGAGAATCCTCAATGTCTTTTGAAGCCAAACTTAGGCAAAGTTTCCAACTTTCTTTATATTTTCTGGGTAAATATGTGGTTTAGATTTCCAGGTGGCTTTTTCATTGTATTTAAAATCACTGAATGACGACCAACTTGCCACGATATTTATTGATAGGTCTTTACCTCTGTTTCCCAAACCTGATGTAAAAAGAGGTTGAATTTCCCCCCTGAGTCAACCTGCTGTTTGCATCCACGTTTTGCTTCACACCATCATATTTTCACAGCTAAATACTGCACTGAACTAAGTGTTTCAAGCTAACCAACCTTTCCTTCGCTCGAAATTAAGCGATCGTTCATGGTTCTGGCAAAAATGCAGGACAATTTATGGTGTGCATGTAGGAGAGAAAATTTCCTGTCAAAAAAAAGGTTAGCCATGGACATATTACATTTGCTGTTCTGGTTTTTTGTTTTTGTTTTTTTTTTTTTTTTTTTTTACTCCAGGATAATGGCATCTGGACAAAAAGTAGGCCCGTCCTGTTTATAGTGCTTTATGCCCCATTAGTATTATTGCAAGTCTCTGGACTCACATGTTAAAGCACTTAATCAAAGGCAATGGGTTGAAAATCATGTCCCAGCACTTCTTGTATTTCATTCGTTCCTCCAAGATAGAAAGAAGTAAAAAACACATTACTAGCATCAAAACAGCACATGCATTATCTGCTAAGCAGTTGAGAAGCTATCATTGGGTTTTATCCCTTTGGGTACTAGGCCGGACAGAAATGTTCCCCACTCATCCATTCAGAGATCTGAGAATGCTATTTTTCATTTTTCACCCTTTGACAGACAATCCTGTCGTTTTTCACAGATCTCTCTTTTAAAGACACCTTCGTGTCACTTATTTTAATTGCAGGCTGCAGGCATCAAGCCTTAAAAAGAAAAAAATAAAATAAAGAAAAAAAAAAAAGGAGAAAAAAGCCTAAAAAAGAAAAGCTTTAGAGAGAGAATATTTGAAGTAGTGGTACTTTTATGAAGATCCTCCAAGGATTTTCTCTGAGACAAACCTAATAATGGGAGAGGAATGTATCTTAAGGGGAGAATTAATTTATACATTTAATTACTTGGGATCCACTCCACTTCTCAATGCTGCATTTCGATTCTCCATGAGAGAGCTCATCAGCCCTGGTGGGGATCAAGGGAGGCAGCAAATAGGACTGATGGAGCAAGCCCCATTGATCCAGGTCTAACTGGTTGCAGCTTAGAAAGATACTGGTGGTTTTTTTCCTCCCTTTCTTCCAAAGATAAACATGAATCTAAAACCCTGTCTGGTGAGTTTGCAACTTCCAGTCCTGTAGGAGCACAAATGAGGGCAATAAAGCAGAGTGGGAAGGTGGAGGCAGCTGAATGTGTTGGGGTGAGTGATGTGGGGTAGCTGCTGCTGCCAGGAAACCTCCCCCAGATGCTAGGGAATAGGTAGGTGACCTCGATTCTGGGTCTGTTCCTACTATTCTCAAACCATGAATTTGATTTTACTTAGGCATGGCTCAACCTGAAACCTGCCGAGATGCTCTTCATCAGCAGGGTGACCTCCAGGCTTGTTGGGGTTGTAACTTCCGACTTTATTAGAAGAGATTGGATGAGAGAAAAAGGGTGTAACTTGAAAGAGGAAAGGTTTTAACCGGGTCCAAAAGCAGCTTTTTCACCATGAGGACAGTCAGGCAAGTAGAGCAGGTTGACCATGGAGGTTGTTGCAGTCTCTGTCCTTGGAGGTTTTTAAGAAAACCCTGAGGAGCCTGGTCTGACCTCATAGGGAACCTTGCTCTGAGCTGGAGGTTGGAGCAGGGACAGCCTGAGGTCCCTTCCAACCTGATTTTCCCTGTAATCCCCCTCCATGTGGCTCTTCATGACATGCTCTAGTGGCATGGTGCTTTTTTCTGAGTTGATGTTTTAACTCAGTGATATTAGAGGTCTTTTCCAAACTTGACAATTCTGTGATCATGATTTGCAGCAGGAAGGATTAGGCTGCACCCAGGGAAAAGGAGGAAGAAATAACCCAGAATAATCCACCAAAGCTATGGATGCTCCTGGGGCTGTAGCTGACACAGAACAATTTTTTATAAAATTGGGCCAAAATAATTTGCTAATACCTCTGTACTTTCAATTCTGGACAGACGCAGTCCCATGGTTGGTTTTCCAGAGTAATTTCCTTCACAAAGAGCAAAAATCCTTGGGCAGGAACTTTGCTTTCAAGCCAAACACATTTTGGTTTGCATTTTGTAGTTTGCTTCACATCGGTGAAAGGTTCTGGTTTGATTTACACAGTCCTATCACTCTATTTTTGTTTTCATTTATGAGATGAAGAAAAATGACCACACCAAAACCCAAGCCTTTCCTTTTCCTCCTCTGCAAACTCTTTTGTGGTTGACTCTTTAGTGCTACCGACTCCAGGATCTTGTTCCAATGAAACACAAAGCACAGGGAGGAAACTCGATAATTTATTTAGGATATTTAATAGTTGCAGAGGGTTTTTGACGTATTTCTGTCAATACCTAAAAGGATGCAATAGCCTCATGAAGAGATAAAAGAAAAAGTATTTTCTTGGAGGTTTAAAGCCCTCCTCATCCTCTTTTCACTTTGTGAGCAAATGGACCACCCCAAACACTTGTCTGAGGACATGGAGGGAGTTTTCCAGTGAAATAAGGAATCCTTGACTTCAGAGTCCAGATGATTTCAACATGTCCCCAACATGCTACCTGGAGAAACTTCTTCTCCTAGAACCTGTGGTCTGTGCTCAAAGCCATCAGGCATTTCCTCCAGTCTAATTGTGCCTTTGGCTGACCATGGCATTTCCTTTTGAGGTCTCTCTCCCAAGTGCTGAAATCCCCCTGGGGTTGGCAGCTGATCGTCCTTGCCCTGTTCTCAACAACCCCAAGTTTGGGCCAACTGGCAAAGAAAGGAAAGCTGCATTTAAAGCCCAGACTCAATCACTTGTGCATGCAGCACAGACACAACCTTACATTTGCTATTTATTCTGCTCTTTATTCTCCCCCCTTCTAACACAACCTAATGCCTTATTTACTTTTTTGACCTCTGCTGCACATTGAGCTGTCAGTAGCAATGCCTAAATCTTGTCCCTGTGAGTTACAACTAATTCAGAACCCATCAGCATGTACAAGTAACTTAAACTGTTTTCCTTCCAGTGTGCATTACCTACACACTGTCTGTGTTTCTCATCTTCCACTGAGCTGCCCAATTATACCTTGGTAGGGCCTTCCAGCAGTCTTCTTTCATCTTAACAAACCTTAACAACTCTGAGTGGTCAGCACAGGAATCCAAAAAAAGGAGAAGGAAGCACTTATTGATGCCAAGAAAAAGGTTGTGGTTTTGTTTGTTTTTTGGGTTTGTTTGGGTTTTGTTTGGTTTGTTGTTTTTTTTTTTCCTCCTCTTAACAGTGCTTTGACACAGCATTCTGGCATGGCTGGGAGCTCATCATTTAATCTCCTGTAGCTCAATATCCCAGCTGGGTGTATGAAGGCTGCTGTGGTTTCATCTCTGGTGTTGAATTATGAGCTGGATGGAACAACCTCTGGTGCCAAAATGTGGGTATCTAAGAGGCTGGCTCACCCCCTTGCCAAGTTATTCTCAGCTGGGGCTGTCCATCTTTGCTGCTCTTCAGGAATGGAATTAAGGCTGCTTGGGAAACAGAGGGTTGGCTGAAAGAACTGGGATTGTTCAGCCTGAAGAAGACACCAGGGAGACCTTAGAGCTGCCTTCCAGTTCCTGAAGGGAACCTACAAGAAAGTTGGAGAGGGACTTTTCAGAAGAGGGTGGCCAAAGCCAGCTAAGGATTACACTATTTATTGAGAGCAGAGGGTCACCTTCCTACATTGTTTTTCATTCCCTATCTCTCTGTAACTGTCCCTTACCCTTTTTAATGTCTCTTGTTTACAGTTCACTTCAAGAGGAATCATTTCACTGGAAGGTCCCCAAGATGGTCAGCCTGAGGCTGCCATGAAGGCTGGAGTCAATGAACTTATTTGGTCCAGTAAAGAGGAATTTACAGAGGTAATCAAACTGAAGATTACAGCTACTTGAAAGGTAATTAAAAAGAGTCATTGGTTGATGAGAAGCTCAACAGGAGCCAGCAATGTGTGCTGCAGCCCAGAAACCAACCATGTCCTGGGCTGCATCAAAAGCAGTGTCGCCAATACATCAAGGCAGGGGATTCTTCCTGTGAAGGTGGTGAGACCCTGGACCAGATTGCCCAGAGAAAGTGTGGCTGTTCCATCCATGGAAGTGTTGTAGGCCAGGTTAGGTGGGACTTGGAGCAGCATCATCTAGTGGGAGATGTCCTTGCCCTGAACTGGATGATCCTTAAGGTTCCTTTCAGATCAAACCAGTCTGGGATTGATGACTGGGGAAATAAATTTCACCTGGGGAAGCTTTGTTTTGGACAACAGGAAAAAAATGTTTTCTAGGAAAATGGCAAAGACTTAGGCAGTAGTGACCAAACTGTTGAATGTATCCCACCTGGATGCATCACTGAGAAGCTGAGCTGATCTCAAACAATCTTCACTTTCCTGATGCCTCAGCTGAGGAAATACACATTTCTCCCGTGGTTACAAAGCATCCTCTGGAGAGACAGAGACAACTGAGAAACCCTCTGGATGGTTATTCAGACATGAGATCATTAAGAGATTCCCTACACATATCCTAATTAAAAACACTGCAACACAAATAGAGAGATAAAGGGATTGCTGACAATAAGCAGGATGAAGTGCCACTCGAGCACTAATTAAATATTATGGCAGTTAATCAACATGGAGAGTCTTGCAAAGCTTTGGTAATGATGATGGTGGATTGACCTTGAAGGCTCTAGGAAATGTTTTTCAAATTCCTTTTGAATGTATCAATAAAGTTGTTGAAAGTAGGTAGCACTCAATAAGAAAGTTTTGTTCTTCTAAAGGTTTGTAGTAGTTTCTTCAGGTTTTCAGGTCCCAGGTGGATCTGAAGACCCAGAATGATCCAGAAAATTGGCTTTTTTGCTCATCCTGGGAAGATGACTCCTAGTTTACCTCTTTTTCTCTTTGCTGAAAACTGGATGATGATTTGCTGGCTACTAGTTAAAAGCTGATCCTCAAAAATCTCCAGTACTATCTGGAAAGGAAACTGGGAAGATGGTCCCAGGACTTGCAGCAGAGTGAAAAGATGAGGTTTTATTGTGAATTCCTTATGGCAAGTTGATGCTCAAAGGGGTCTAGCATCTGAAAGAAGATTCACCAATGGGGTCAAAGGCAGAGAGGGAACTTGGCATAAAACTCCCTTGATTTACAAATCTAAAAACAGATAAAACATCTCAGAACTCAGATTAAAACCTGTATGGAGTAAAGCTGTGGTGCCAATATTTATATTTCAGCTTCATCAATCAATACCTTTAACAATAGGCGATCAATCAATGACTTTAACAACCCTGGGAGAGGACAACATCCCTGGTGAATCTGAATATTATGCTGCAGATCCGTGCCTTAAATACTCATCCCTCCATAGCAGTATTTGACCTGGAAGGGTCTGAGCAGCTGCAGTTTTCAGTAGGTGACTGTGTTCCCTGTAATAGCTGTTTTGTTGCTACTAAATATATCTCCATGTGTTTTTCATGTGGCCAAATAGAACATAAACAATTTTGTGATTTTGACAAGCCTGTCACCTCTTCCCAGCACAGTCCTAAGTATCCTGGTGGCACTGGACAATAGAGAGACAATCCCTGATGGGCAGAGTTGCCTTCTCCACTCTGACTCAATATTCCAAGCTCTTGCCAAAGAGACTCTCTATTAAGTTGATTTCACAAATAGATCTGTAGATGTTTCACTGCTGGAATCCCAACCATTTCAGCATCTTTAAGAAAGAAGGGCAGCCACCCCCAGGCTGTTCTCAGCACCCCTCATAGCTTGTTGCTAATTCAGAAAACAACCCCCAGCATCAACTGGCAGCAGCATCCCTGATTAATCCAACTTTTCTATCAAGACGCTTTGTACTGTGCAAAAATCTTACTGAACAGTCTTGTACACAACATAAGCCCATTAAAATGATGGTCTGATTCTCTAAAGGTTTGGCTATATGGCTTCCCATAAAAAGTTTCATAAACCACCCACAATCAGCCGCCTTAATCCTCAATTCCTAAAAGCATATTGTGAGTGGAGTGACACGTTGAAAAATGAGAGGAGTTCTCTGGGCACAGCACCAGAACTCGACTGCTAATTGTGGAAATAAATAACAACGGCTCCTAGAGGCCCAGTGGTTGGGTTGTTTGGTTTGTTGTTTGTTTATCCTCCCTACCAGCAAGATTTCTCCATGGGTGGAATATGGAAGTGTGAAATGAAACAAACAAACCCACCCTCTACTGCTGAAGTTTGATTAAATGCAATACCTTGTGGGGGGGTGGGTTTTGTTAGGTTTTTCTTTTTGTTTGTTTGTTGGTGTGGGGGTTTTTTGTTTGTTTTTGATTGTTTGGGGGGTTTTTGGGTGTGTTTTCTTTTTTTTCTTTTTTTTTTTTTTTTTTTTTTTGGTTTTGTTTTGTTTACTCTGGGAAGGTCATCAGGACATGAAAAAATCAAGCTGCTTTGAAAGTGAAATTCTCTCTTCTACAGCCCTTCAACAGCTTGATATCTCTGCTAAGTAGAAGGCACAAGGGTGCCAAAGCATTGCCAGCCATGCATGGCTGACAAGCAGACATTCTGCAGTCCAACTGAATATAAAATCCTCCTCCTTTCTTTTCCTAGGCCTCTTTTTAGCTCCAACTGGCTGCTGAGCAGTTCTCCTGCTTTAAAGCTTATTTTCTCCAGGTTTGCCAAGTCTTCCAGATTTTCTATGAATCTCAGCAATAACCTTCAGTGGCATTCCTGAAGGCCAGGAGAAGCAGGTGTGTGCCTTCTTAGGATCAGCTAAGGCAGTTCCCTGTGCCCAGCCCAGGGGATGGGCAGATTTCTGGATGCTTCCTGGTGGGTCCTGTTGGCCTCCATGTAGGCTCCTGGCTTCTGAAATCACTGCTCATCCATAGCCTGGGTGAATCCAAGATCCAGTCAATTGAGTCCAGAAGACCCCAGTGAAATCCCATATCTTTCCATCCTGTAGGGAAAATGGAAGCTGGATGTAAAAATGATTGCATCTTGATCTCCACTGTTAGGTTTTATAAAATATTAAGTGGGGTTTATATAAAAGTCTGTATAGATCTGGCCATAGCTTAAAATTCTATCCCACATGGAGTATCTTTCTCTTTGGGTATATCCATCCTCTTTGAGGGTAGAAGAAGGGAGTGTACAGAGTCCTCACTGCCATCAGATCACCTTCTGCTTTGATCCACTGGTGTTAAACTGGGTAAGGGCTGCTGAGAAGTGTGGTTGAGCCTCTGGATCCTCTTTGCCTCACCATCTGTTCCAAGTGGCTGGTGCATGCAGGTGGGTGATGCTGGAGACATGGGACATTCCAGATTCTTATTTTCCCAAGATGAAAAACAAGTTCTGTTGGAGTTAATTATTGGTGGAACTCGTTTGCATAGACCTGCAGGCTTATAGCATGGGAAGAATAAGAGAATAAACTACAGTCATAGAATTCCAGACTGGTTTGGGTTGGAAGGGACCTTCAAGCTCCTCCATTCCCAAGCCCTTTCCATGGTCAGGGACACCTCCCAGCAGCCCAGGTTGCTCCAAGCCCCATCCAACCTGACCTGAGACACTGCCAGGGATGGGGCAGCCACAGCTTCTCTGGGAAACCTGGCACAGGGGATCAGCAACCCCATAACTAATTTCATCCTAATTCATAACCTTAATCTCCCCTTTTTAAACTTGAAGCCATTCCCCCTCGTCCCCTCCCTCCCTGCCCTTGTCCCAAGTCCCTCCCCAGCTTTCCTGGAGCCCCTTCAGACACTGGAAGGTGCTCTAAGGTCTCCCTGCAGCCTTCTCTTCTCCAGCCTGAACAACCCCAACTCTCTCAGCTTGGCTCCAGAGCTGCTTCAGCCCTCCCAGCATCTCCATGGCCTCCTCTGGACTCACTCCAACAGCTCCAGCTCCTTCTGGGCTTGGGGACCCCAGAACTGGACCCAGCACCCCAGGGGCGTCTCCCCAGAATGGATCAGAGGAGACAATCCCCTCCCTGACCCTGTTGGCCACACTGCTGGGGATGCAGCCCAGGACAGGGGTGGTTTCTGGGCTGCCAGCACACATTGTCAGCTCATGGTGAGCTTCTCATCATCATCACCCAGCATCTCCAAGTCCTTCTCCTCAAGGCTGCTCTCAATCTATTCCTCACCCAGCCTTAATTGCTTAAGATTGCCCCACATCCTGCCTATAAGTAATATGACTGAAAACAAAAAAATTGTCTGAATATTTATATTTTACTACTGGACATCAAATCCAGAGCTGCAAAGGGGAAGCTTTGATTTTGGATGTCAGCAGTTGGCACTGTTAATCAAAGCCAACTTGCCCAGCAGTAAAATCACCTAACAGGTAGAATTTACCATGGAAAAGGGCAATGATCTTTCACACACCAAATTAACCACACACCAAATTAATCAGTAAAGTATCAGTAGGATCACCCCCCTGATCTTTCACTTCTACCTTGTGTGAATAAACAGAGGGGTTTATATTACACAAGACGTGGAGAAAGCTTGGTGAGATCTAGTTTGTAGTTACTTATAACCTTAGGTAAATACTGACTTCAGAAGTGGCAGGGAAGCAGCCTGGAAAATGTGGTCTAGAGAGTGTTTCTTCCTTTGGCATCTCCTTCCAGCTTCTGGCAATGAGCTGCCAAGGGACTGCTCGTGTTGTGAGTGCATCTGGACTTCTTATACAGTAACCACAGAAGAACTTCCCCTCTGTGAATTTATTTGCTCTCTTTTTAAACCCATTTGAACTTCTAGCCTTCAAAATATCCCAGGGCAACCAGTGCCAAAATGTAATTAAGTTCTTTGTGACAACTGTTTACTTAGCCTAATAATGTCAGACAGCACTACAGAGCCACAACAATTAAGGACCTTAAAATTTTCAGAAGAATATAATAAACAGTTCCCAAGCCTTCCACTGTAGCTTTCAAAGCTTTCTCCATTCTTGAGAAAAAAGCTGTGAGAGTTGTGACAGCAGTCATGACTTACCTCGATGGCCAAGGAAATTCACAGTAAAGCAAAAGCCCAGCTCCAGATCCTGCTTCAGTCCTACAGCCAAGCAACCTTCTCTCCAAGGATACAATCCAACCTCTGTGCTTCTTTTCACACTGTGGTGGCACATGATACCTTCATAGTTTCACCTCTGAGCACATCCAAGGAACCTTTGCCATCAAAAAGAGCAGCCCAGTTCCAGTGACCAAATTTGAGCTCCCAGGTTTCATCAGAACAGAAAGAATTAAAAGAAATATTAAACCACTCAAACTGCCCATTTAAACACCTCCCTTGTACAGTCCAAATGTCACTGTAAAACAGATATTGGGAACCATATATCATTTCTATCTTAGTTCCAGGTACTAGAACCTTGTTCTGTGTGGAAGAGAATACCATGAATAGGCCAGGTTACATTAGTGAGTGGGTCCCATCTGTCCCCTGCTACAGCTCAATTTAATTTCATTCATTCCCTTTTGTCTCGTTCACTCTGGAGCAGATTTTTGAGAATCTCACAACAGGCATCAGGGCAACTGCTTAGTATTCAAAATTGCTATTAAGAATCCACAGATATATCTCAGGAACAATAGGACTGGCCACTTTCTCCAGGTATCATTTCATCAGGCTCTTTAGAACCCCAAAATAGAAGGCAAAGACTTTTCAAACATTATTTAGTGAGGTTAAAATATCTGTAGAGCTTGCATCGGGCCAGTGTCAATGGGATTGTAAGGGCTTTTCTGAGCTTTTACTTATTCTTTTCTTGAGACAATAGTAAGATGGTATAGATATAGAGGGAGCTATTCTGCCTTTGTTTAAATTTTAAATAGGCCATAGAAATGCTGCTCTGTAGAATTTGATTAAAATTGAACTGAATGAAAAAGCTCCTTCCATTTTTACTCATGGAGCCTGGCACTGCATACAATAGAGGTATCCTTTCTGCAATACTCTATCTGCAATATGCATATTCAGATTAAAAATCAGCTTTCCACTGACACAGTTGTAAAGCTCCAGCATTGACTCCCCTTTTCATGGGGATCTCAACTCACTCCAGCTCCATTTCCACCAGCAAGTGACAGAGAAGGTTGATTCTTAACATGGAAAAAAAAAATACAAAGACCGAGGGTGCAGTCATGATCCTAATGAAATCCATCCTGAAATCCCCATTGATTTCAAGTCAGCCAAGATTGCTCCATAAATGCAGAAGCACTTTGGAACTCAAACTCCAAGCTGCTCAGTGGTCTTGGCTAAGCCAAGGAATGAACCCTATGCTGGCCATATCTTCTTCATCACTGCTACAAGGAGTTACACAGCATAATTCATCCCGGCAAAGTCAGCGTACATGATGGCAACTTCTTCCCTGATGTTAAAACCTTTTCCTAGGTGTTTCCTAGGAACTTTTTTTTTTTGAGTTTCCTAGGTTTCCTAGTTTCCTAGCACTACTTCTTGGATCTCTCTGAACTCCTTGAGAACTTCTGTTCTCAAGAACTTCTGTTCTGACCTCACATGCTGGTAAAACATTACTCCACCACACTTTCAACACCTGATTGAGGTGCTGAGTCACAGTATGATCCCTTATCTGACAGTGGAAAAAGATAGACCCATGACTTGGGTTTCTCCAGCCTGGTTAAATATCTTTGGAGAAGCTTGTGTGCCCACTGAGGACAAAGGGAATCTGCTTTCTGACTAATTCCTGGACACTGAAAAGGTTAAAGCTAGGTGGCCAAGTGTCCTCAGCTCTTGTACAACTCCAGCAGCCATGACCACAGTCCCCAGTTCCCCACAACTACATATTCACTCAGAAGAGGAACCTCTTGGCTGTTGTTGCCAGTTCTCTGAAGATCTGATTTGAGCCTGGTACACCATTCTAATTCCTCTTCCCATCAGCTCAGAAAAGTGACTTAAAAACCCCTGGAAGAGATTGTGTGGAACAAGAAAATAGTTTTTTCTTAAGACAGCCCAAGGAGCACATGAGAACATAAGGGTTGTGTCACATGGGAACATAAGGGCTGTGTCACTCCCTGCTGGGCTTTTGGGATACTTCAGTCACCTCTGGATTTCACTTTGCAAGGTGGTACCCCAGAGAGGAAAAGATGACTTTGTCTTTTCACCAGTTCTTTGGCTGAACTTTGTTCCCTGCAAAGTTTGCTGCTTTCTTTATTGCTGTTGATGGTGACTTTTAGTGGTCTTCTTGGTCTTCTGCTTAAAAATTTAACCTGTACAAACTTCTAAGAAACACAGAGGTGAAAAAGTCCAGCTGGTTTGGCCACTGATGTGAACACAGGGAATACCACAAGAAAATTAATGGTATTAAAGTCTCATGATTTGATGATGACATTTGATGAGGTTGCCCCATCCCTGGCAGTGTCTCAGGTCAGGTTGGATGGGGCTTGGAGCAACCTGGGGTGCTGGGAGGTGTCCCTGACCATGGAAAGGGCTTGGGAATGGATGAGCTTTAAGGTCCCTTCCAACACAAACCAGTCTGGAATTCTGTGATTTTATGGTGAAAGAAGGGCAGCTGCATCCACGTGCAGTACATGACATCTGGATCTGCAATTTGTTTTCCATTTAACCATATTCTTCCTCCACTGAACAGTTTCCCACAGACTTGCATTCCTGCAATAAATGAGATTTAAAAAGGAAAGAAATCACAACCAGCTCAAAAATTATGTGAAACCAAGTGGGACATTGTCCCATGATTGCTCAGGAACCTGTAGGGCTGCAGCGACCTGAGTGGATATCACTGACTCATTAGGCCCAGTCAAAAGCACATTTCAAATTTCAACTACCCACAGATCTCCATGGTGTACACTTAATTTTAAAACAATTAAAACAGCTGCTTGGGAGGCTGTACAGCAGTGAGGGCATAGAAGCTGCAAGATCATTATTTTTTAAGAAACTATCAGTCCTGTCAGAGGGAAGTTCTGCCTGCAAGAGACAAGGCTGTTATGTTAAAAATGAGACCATATGGGAAGCCAATATTTTATGGTTTAGTAGCTATGCCTTGTGAATGTGGTCCCATCCACTACAGTTCAGGAATAACAAATATCCAACGAACCTTACCTTGTTCTGTGGACCACAGGGATAGATTTACTCCATGGAAGGTTGCCCATATGGCTTTTAACCCTCACCCCATCCCCTAATGGCTCTGTTGTCTGAGATGAAACCACCCCCAGTTGTGTGCTGTAGAAATGGGACACCTCTAGGCAACACCTCCCAACACACATTCCAACTGTCCTGTATTGGAATTACCAGGGAATGGTTTTGGTCGGAAAAGACTTGGAAGATCATTGAGTCCAACTGTAAACCAAGCACTGCCAAGGCCACTCCTAAACCATGACACCACATCTCCATGGCTTTGAAATCCCTCCAGGGATGGGGACTCTGGGCACAGAGTGGCTGAGAGCAGCCAGGCAGAGAGGGACCTGGGAGTCTGGATTGACAGGAAGCTGAACAGGAGCCAGCAGTGTGCCCAGGTGGCCAAGAAGGCCAATGGCATCCTGGCCTGGATCAGGAACAGCGTGGCCAGCAGGTCCAGGGAAGGGATTCTGCCCCTGTACTCAGCCCTGGTGAGGCCACAGCTCGAGTCCTGTGTCCAGTTCTGGGCCCCTCAGTTCAGGAAGGAGATTGAGGTCCTGGAGCAGGTCCAAAGGAGGGCAACCAGGCTGGTGAAGGGATCCAGCACAAGTCCTGTGAGGAGAGGCTGAGGGAGCTGGGGGTGTTCAGCCTGGAGAAGAGGAGGCTCAGGGGAGACCTCATCGCTCTCTACAACTCCCTGAAAGGAGGCTGGAGCCAGGGGGGGGTTGGGCTCTTTTCCATCAACAAGACAAGAGGCCATGGGCTTCAGCTCTGCCAGGGGAGGTTTAGGTTGGATATTAGGAAAAAATTATTTCCAGAGAGGGTGATCAGACATTGGAATGGGCTGCCCAGGGAAGTAGTGGATTCTCCATCCCTGGAGATATTTAAAAAGAGCCTGGATGTGGCACTCAGTGCCATGGGCTGGGAACCATGGGGGGAGTGGATCAAGGGTTGGACTTGGTGATCTCAGAGCTCCTTTCCAACCCAGCCAATTCTGTGATTCTGTGATTCCATTCAAACCCTCTTGTTCATCATCATTTTCAAAATATGTTGCAGGGAACAAGCAGTGATGGATGAGAAACTGAGCACTATCTGCTGGCAGCAAAGGTCTGACAAAGTGATAAGTATGGCTAATTCCCCTGGGCATTATTTGTACACAGTGCATAGATGTGGGTGAATTATGGCTGTCCCTGACTGTCTAATGATTTTTTTTTTGTCCCCCTCTCCTATGATCTATTTTTTAAATTATTTATTTTCTTACCTGGTACTTTTTTGACATGGGAGAAATTCGTATTGGCAGGTTGATCTATATTGTCTAAGACAACGTGGAGTGTAATCAATCACAAATCCTGCTTAGGCTTTTTCAGTACCTCCAGTTACAGTGAAATGGCAGGGGTCTGTCCCAAGGTAATGAAGATTACATGACGAATTTCCACTAAAAACTTGAAATACAGAGCAGATCCATTAAAGAAGAAAAAAATCAGTGCTAAGCCCTCAAATTACTACACAGCGTTTATTACTCCAAGACCAGCCAAGCCAAGGGACTTAGGGAAGTTCTGACATTTCTTTCTGTGTGTGGTGTTCATTCAGAGACAGCCAAGCTGAGATGGACCCTCACCTCCCCTGCTTCTTCCATGGGAGCTGCAGAGGTGGAGATGTTCTGTCCTCCCCCTCTACTCAGTGCTGGTAAGGCTGAACCTGGAATCTTGAAGTCAGTTTTGGGCACAAGCAGGACATTGAGGGGTTGGACTTGATGATCTCAGAGGTCCTTTCCAACCCATCTGTTTCTGTGATTCTGTGATCCCACTACAACCCTGGGCAGCCCAGGCCAGTGCCTGACAACCCTTTTGGAGCAGAAAGTGTTCCTCATGTCCAATCTAAACCTCCCCTGGCAGAATTTGAAGCTGCTTCCTCTTTTATCACTTATTCCTTGGGAGCAGAGCCCAACCACCCCTGGTTCCAACCTCCTCTCAGTTTTTTGCTGATGGATCTCCCTGTCCAGGCTCAAGGGATTGAGTGGGCATCCAGATTTGAGTACATTGCATGCAATCTACAAACTGATGTATTTTTTTTCCAGCAATGAAGCACAGCATGTCCATCTGCATCTCCCTCCTGCCCTTGTCACTGAAGGGAAAAGCTGAAGGCAAAAATCAGTCACCAGATCTTCACAGAAACCATGCCAGTCATTTTCCTTGAAAAGCTCAAATTCAGTGGAGCTCTCCACAGCCTCAGAGAAGTGGCCTCCAGCAGGAATTCCAGGTTGGGCTCACTTTAATGCAGCCAACCCATCTCCATCCATGCTGCTGACTTCCAGGCACTGAGGGTCAAAAGTCACCTCCCTTGCTAAAGTTTCTAAGCTCTTCTCAGTCATTCCTAGGCTTGCATGCTGGAGAAAATAAGGCACAAAGCTGATGTGGTTTTCCCTGAGTCAGTAGTAGGGCGGAGCAAGTTACAACCCAGATTTGAGGCCAGAAGAACCGTTCTGGCTCGCAAAGCATCATCTCCCATCATCACTATTTGGGCCCCTCAAATTTCCCTTCTGCATATTCATCACTTTACAGATGAACCCTGCCCTGAGCTTTATTTCCTCCTTCCAGTTTTACCCTGCTGACACCAAAAATGTTGACACATCAAGTCAAAATGCTGGAAGACACCATTTTTCCTTTTTTTTTTTTTAATGAAATGCTAAGCAGCAACATTTACCATTTGCCATCCAATCCACTTGTGCAATGTGCCAAAAAAAAAAAAACAAAACAAAAAAACCAAAAAAAACCAACCCAAAACCAGCAAATGGCTTTGCCTCTGCACAAAGCAGTAATTTGTGTGGCTCAGTCAGCCTGACTCGGGCTGCACAGGGAATGAAGATCAAAGGGGAAATTCACCTGCCTGTCTTGTTTGCTATTGATCTGAATTGAAGCCACTTTATCAGCAGCACTTTGCCATCACCCTGCAGAGATCAGAGTCTCCATATATCTTCCCAGCTCTTTTATTTATAGAACCATTTAATAAATACATTTTCTTTCCCTGGTCTGCTATTTTTATGATATTTTTTTTCCTTTCTCCATGTGTCTGTGCATTCTGGCTTGGGTGACCATCAGAAAAAAAGGGTTGCTCAGGGTGTCAAGGAAAAAGAAAGGGGACATGGCCCCAGTTCTTCAAAGCATGAAAATAACTGCTCAGTTTTGAACAGGGTGACAATCACCACCCTTCCTTGTAGAACTGTGTAAATAAGTGTGAGGTTTCAAAATGTGACCGCCTGACCCCCAAGAAAATGCCACAGGGGGAAAAAAAGGGTCAGCTGAATATTTATTTCCCATCTCCCCTTCCTCCCCTCCTCCTCTGATTCATGAATCCCAATTATGGGGGTGAAAACCCTGCCTGGTGACACCACCTGAAGAACCCCGGTGAGGTTTTTTTGCATGGTGATGGGGACGAGGGTGTAAAACCAGAGAGGGGAAAAAAAATCCCAAACTGTGGAGCTAAGGAATGAATAAATGACTTTCTTCTCCACGCTGCCAGTGTTACACAACCTGCCTGCATTGGATTGAGACCTATGTGATCCTCTTCTAATTGAAATCACTTTACCTTGACCTCCAACAGTAAACTGAAAGCTTGTGGCTCTTGCTGCCAGCAAAGCATCAGCAGTAGGTTGTAGGAAATCCCAGCTGGGGACAGGAGTTGCATTCACGTGGCATGAATCTCACACTAAGTGGCACTGAGTCAGAAGGTCTATAAAACAGACATTGTGCCCCTCTGCTGCTGCTGGCTCAACCCAGGTTGATACCTCCCCTGGCTGCTGCCTTCTCTCCCCTGCTTAAAGTTATAGAAATGCAGCAAAGAAAGCTGGAAGGGACCCTACAAAGTTGTTTCATGCATGCCCTTGACCTAAGGTGAGATGAGCTGGACCTAAACCATGCTTGTGATGTATTTGTTCACCAGTGTTGGAGGTCCATCAGCTTTCTGATAAACCTGCTCCAAGGCTTTGGTGGACTTTTCCAGTGGAGACCTTTCCACTCCTCAGAGTCTGGGAATGTCATGGACATCTGATCACTTCAGCATTTCCCAGTTCTGCTTTTTCCCCACTCTTACTTTGGGGAGACATGTAGGATTTGCATGTGTGGCTCTGAGTAAGACCTGCCTTTTCTGAAGGGTTTTTATGGTCTTGTGACATTATGTGTGGGACCTGTAGGTTATCTTAGTGATTTTTTCCCTTCCCTTCCCTTCCCTTTCCTTCCCTTCCCTTCCCTTCCCTTCCCTTCCCTTCCCTTCCCTTCCCTTCCCTTCCCTTCCCTTCCCTTCCCTTCCCTTCCCTTCCCTTCCCTTCCCTTCCCTTCCCTTCCCTTCCCTTCCCTTCCCTTCCCTTCCCTTCCCTTCCCTTCCCTTCCCTTCCCTTCCCTTCCCTTCCCTTCCCTTCCCTTCCCTTCCCTTCCCTTCCCTTCCCTTCCCTTCCCTTCCCTTCCCTTCCCTTCCCTTCCCTTCCCTTCCCTTCCAAAACACTAAAAAAAACCAAAAAACAAAAACCCAAAGCAAAACAAACAAAAAAATCCAAAGCCCAAACCACCCCAAAACAAAACCAAAAGGTGAATGAAACACTTTGGTATTTTTAATACTTGGTTTTGTATTTTTCTAGCTGAGATTCTGAATCAAATTTGACAGGGATTTAAAGATGGATTTGTTCTAACCAAGAAGACAGGGGAGGAGGGGGAGAAGAGGGATTTGCAGTTCCTTAATGAAATTCAGTTGTTCTTTACTAATTGGGATTGTCTTCAAGAATTTGTTGTTATGAGTCAGGAATAACAAAATAAATACAAGTGAGTATTTAATGCAGCTGCAATCCAGCCCTTCCTAAAGTTTAGGAAAACTGGGTGGTCTTTATGGAGAACAGGTGCATTTCAAAGAGTTGAGGTCAGCTTTACAGGATGAAAACACAAAAAACAAACCAACCTAAGAAAAGCTCCACAATATTTTCCTCACATCTTAAAGTTCCTGGTGCTGCAGTGAAGGAGGTTTGAGGCTAATTCCTGGAGTGAAAAAATAAAAAAAAAATAAAAACAAAAAATCATCCCTTTTTTTGTTTGCTAGTATCTTGAGTTACTCCTAGAGTATGTGCTGTAGGAAATTGGACCAAACGGTCTGGTTAGAAGTAGAAGTGGGTTAGAAGGAGGAGAAAGGGTGGGAAGCCAGGCTATGAGATGGATGAGGTGAAACTGAAGTTTCTTAGAAGATTAAGTTAAGAAGCTGGGACCCATGGAATTGTGTGGAGAAACTCCAAGTGGGTTTGATGCCTTGGAACTGTCATAGGTTTCCCAAAACTGACAAACCTCCGTGGTTCCCATCTCCTAATTACTTTGTAGGGTATTATCATTCTAATACGTGAGCATCAGAACTGTGGTGGCTGTTGTTTTTTTTTTTTTTAATCTAAACTTGTGCAAACAGTGCAGCATTAGGAGTGTGGTAATAAACGAAAAACGTTAACATGCAATTCCCTTATGCTTTTGAAAAATTACTTCATAAATGCAAAGTAAAATATTTTCCTTTTTATTACCTGACAATTACATATTAAGAATTTCTTTTTTATGTTTAAAAACATATGCAATACGGGCAGGCAGGCTCCAAAATGTAATTGCTTTCTTTCTATAAGAATCAGATGTCATTTTCTCCAAACTAAACTCTGAAAAGAGATAGGGGAAGCAAATTGTTGTATACATTAAATTTTGAAACATCTGATAGCATTCCTCAATTAAACTATTTAAATGAAAAAAGATTGCTTTACAGCTCTATCATATCCACTGAATAAAACCTCTGTTGAGGCAAATTGGCAGTGGCAGGTACCAAATGCATTGGCCTTAATGAGACTGGACAACCTAATAGAGGTCATTGGTAATTGTTATTATATACAATATTGCACTGTCAAAAAAAAACCCTTAAGCTACACACATTGCTCGAGACATCTGAGTTTCATTGCTGCAAAGGAAGGGTTTTATCTTCCTATATAAAGCAATATTATTGCTATTTTTCATCATGAATTACAGGCTACTCTCTCTAGTAAAGGGAAAGAGCTTTGGTCACTATTGCCATCCTGTGAAAGACTTTCGAATGACATAAAAAGCCCACTCAGAACATTTTTGCAGCAATGTCAGTGGGCTGGGATTGTAATTATATGTCCTTGCTCAAACCCTGTGGATCCACTGGAAAAACTCCTGTTGACTGATGTGGATCAAGCTCTGTTGGGTTTTCTTTTGACATTCAGCTAGAAGCTGAAGGGCCAGAATTTGTCTGTAGGATGATGCTAATTCTCTGTCACTTGATAAAAATGACAGCTCTAAAGATTTAATTTGTTGCAAGGAAGAATTAACTCTTGTTGACTCCTTGGCCTGCTGTGCTCATATTAAAATGAGGTCTTGTAAAACAGGTTCATGTTCAGCACTGCAGATTTTTTGTTCCCAAGAGCCTCCAGGTTCCTCTCCCATCTTTCCAATGGCTAGTGGGCCAAATTTTCTGTGCTGTCAGGATTTTATTCAAACAGCACTGTGGGTCCTCACCTTTTGAATTCACAATAAATATTACCAAAATACCTTGGGACTACTTCAAACAATCTCTGCTTCAGGAATCCACCCATCAGTGTTTGGGGGATTTCAGCCCTGTGGGTTCACATCTGTTTTCTTGATTGCCCATGGCCATGTAATCACTTGATATTTTGTCTCCCCAGCACCCCCTGGGGGGGTCCTGAGCTCTCTCTCTTCTCACAGGGGATATCTGATGGCTTCAGTAATTACTCCATGTGGCTCCATGTGGGCCAGATTTTGGGGGAACAGTAGCTGAGCATCCTTCTTGGGGTCTGTAACACCAAAACAACACCATGGTTCACTGACAATATGTTTTCTTTCCCAACAGATAATGTTCCCTAAGGAAAAAGAGAAAACCATCTTTGATTACTGGGAACATCTTGCAGTTGGCAAAATCTTGATATGAACCCCACTGTCTTCTCCTTTTGCTGCTGTACCAAAATAGCTGATCCCTGCTGACTATTTTACAAAGTACAAAATGCGTGTCCATTTAACCTAATAAAATATTAAGTAACATTAAAGATAGGATATTTAGTTCTCCATGTTCTTGCAGTTTGCATAGCCTTGCACACCAGGGCAAAGTGAATGGAAGACATAGTCCTTCTTGACTCAGTAATGCTTTGCCCATAGCTCTGTAGCGGGCGCTGCAATGCTCTACCAGCATGAAATCATCTTCTGTTTCCATAGCCTGATGTGGTGGGTCAGGGTTGGGGTCTTCTTTTGTACCAAATCCCTGCCTGTCCCAGTCCAAAATGCCTGCATGGGGCTCTTGTAGCCCTCCAACCCATTGCACAATCAAGGGGTTGGATGGGACCTTTCCATAGTTCAAGAGAGGTTTTAGCAGGGCCTGGAACAATAGGACAAGAGGTCATGGGTTTCAGCTGAAAGAGGGGAGATTCAGATGAGATATAAAGAACAAATACTTTAATCTGAGGGTGGAGAGACCCTGGCCCAGGTTGCCCAGAGAGGTGGGAGATGCCCCATCCCTGGAACCACTCCAGGTCAGGCTGGATGGGATTCTGAGCAACCTGATCCAGTTGCAAATGTACCTGCTCACTGCATGGGGGTTTGCCTAGATGGTCTTAAAGGTCCCTTCACACCCAAACCAGTCTTTGATTCTGTGACTTTATAGAGGTACAGAAAAAGGTTGAAATTACATCAGGGTTATTAGTCATCTTCTGAGACCTTAATTCTCCTTAGACAAATTTTACCATGTGTTATAGCCTTGTTTTAGAGACTTAAGCTCTCAAGTTCAATGTTGTAAACCATTAAGGTCATCACTGCAATATTCTAATGTTGCTATTTAAAAAGAAGCAAGATTTTAATGGCAGTGAAAACTGCTGCAGGGAAAAGAAAATGTGACAGAGACCTAGCAGCCAATTGCGAATAAAAATCAAACAAAACTTTGGGCAAGTCCAATATCTTTATGCAATTGATGGCTTAGTTCATCCTGGCAGCCTGATAAAAAGAAATAACTTGTTTTTCTTTTAGTCTGGGGGATTTCCAGGGAAGGACAATACAAAAGTCCTTTCTGGAGCGGAAAGAAACAGCATTATCTTGCTCTTTTTCTCCATACCACGCATGCAGCTGATACACAAAAAGCTGTAATTACAATCTGACATGGAAGTGATTGTCTGAGCCTGAAAATCAGCAATGTTAACTCTTCTCAAAATAAATTTCAATTTGATCCTGTGAATTTTACATTGAAATGAGTTTTTTCCTTAAAACCCTGGAGAAAACAGCCCTGCATGTGCGCATTAACAAATAGCTTTGCAAATCTAGGCTAAAGTGAATATTCAATTTCAGGGAGGTCAAATTGAGATTCGCTCTCCACCACTAAGCCACATGAGCCAAAGTTAACTCACTTTGAGATATGACAGAGATTTTACTCTTACTAAGGTGGTTGGTTGCCCCTCAGCATCCTCTTTACATCCTCCTGTCTCTGTGACATTTATGTCCAAAACATATCCATTTGCAGCTGGCTAATTATCCATTTTTATCTTGTTAACTGTTAATTTGCACTTGGTTAACTATCCATTTTCAAGTGGCTAACTGTCCATTTTCAGCTGGCTACTTGTCCATTTGCAGTTGGTTAGCTAACACCTCTGCAATGAACATCCTGTAGAAGATGTCTTTCAAGGCTAAAAGAGATTTTTTTTTCAAGTCATTTCAGGATATCAAAAAGCAGATTTAAACTGTCTCTTGCTTTCGTACAGACTCCTCTATCCTTGTGGCTATCTGCCCTGGAGATGAGTAAGGAGGATTTCCAGGAGATACCCACTGGGTAGCAAACATATCGATCTCACCTCCCAGACCTTAAAAATCTCACCCTCACGTGGTGCTCATCAAGTCCCAAATAGGATTTAACTCTAGAACTGTGCTGGTGACCTGTGCTCCTCAGACTTCTCTCCACAATAGATTTGGTCTTCTTCTTTGCACTCTAACTGATGAGTCCTTGGCTGGGCAGAGGTTTTCCACTTATTGGGACCTCTACTGCAATTAAGCAGAAAGTGTCTGATTCTGGTTTTCTTTATCAGTGTAGACAAAGCACAATTACAGGTTGGGTGGAGAGTGCATTGATAACAGCTCTGAGGAGAAGGACTTGGGGTTATTGGTAATGAGAAGCTCAACGTGAGATGGCAATGTGCACCATGTCCTGGGCTGCATCCCCAGCAGGGCCAAGGAGGGGATTGTCCTCATCTGCTGCACTCTGGGGACTGTCCTGGATAAAGGTAATTTTCTGTCTTGTACTTTTGCTTTCAGTTCCTGTAAGTAGATACATTTACTGAAATTAACAGCAAGTTTCTCAGTCAGTGTCTGCTCCTGGGACTGCTCACACTCCATGTTTAGAGTTACTGCTGGAGACTGGTGTGCAGAGCCAGGGACACTGCTCAGCTCTGAGGAACATTTTGCCCTCCAGAAGGAGAAAAGGAGTAAAGAGGTCACAGCTGAAACCCTCCTTTGGGGAGGACTGGACAAGATAGATGGCCAGAATTGACCAAACAGAGTATTCCATCCCACACACCTCATACTCAGTATAAATTTGAGGGATCACAAGGGTCAAACCCCTTCCTGCTTCCCCTTCTTCCCCTCTCCCTGTTTGCTTCAGCATCCTGGGAGGATTCCATCCATTCCTCTGCCTGTGGTCCTGATCCCTGCCAGCCTGAATCTGTGTGTTCCTGCCTCCAGCTCCCAACTGCTGCTGACTCCAGGATTCTAGCCTGGACTTTCCCAGGGCTGCCCTGCAGCCTCGGTGCTGACGTGAGAGTTACTGGGGGAAAAGGAGGAGGAATGTGGGATCAATTTGCCTGTATATTTGTATATATTTAGCAATTTTTTTTCTTTTTATCATTACTGTTTCATTAAAGCTGTGTGGTTTAGTTTCTAACCTATAAGTCTGTCTTCCTTATTCTCTCTCCTTTCTTTATCAGGGAGGAGAGGGGGATAAACAGAGAGCATCTGTTATTTGGTTTAATTACCAGGCAGTGTTAAACCCTCACAGATTTATTGGTGCCCAACGTGGGGCCTGAGCTAATTAGCTTGAGCCCAGTTCAAATTTTGACTAACTTGCCTGAATAATTTGAATTCCAACTCCAATGGGAGTATACCAGTATGGCTTTGCTGAGTGGGAATCAGACCTCTTTCTTTGGAAATTTCACAGTGTTGGAGATTAAACCAATCGTGCCATACCTTTGGTATTCAGGGTATGTGGTATGTGCCAGCCAGGTGGAGGGGAGGGACAACCAAACTTATTGGGCTGTGTGGAGTTACCCAATCCAAATCTGCAGGTGACTACAGATCCCTGTACATCAGGTATGAATAAAGGGGATTTTTTTATCAGGGAGGAGAGGGGTATTAGTAGAGAGCATCTGTGATTTGGTTTAACTGCTGGGCAGTGTTAAACCCTGACAGGAGACACCACCTGGAGAACTGTGTCCACTTCTGGAGCCTCCAATATTTGTTGACCCTTAACTTTAAATATCCATGATGGAAAATCTTGTTGTCAGTGACAAGATGGAAGTTACAGGACATGAGCTAACCTTGGGCTTTGGGTGTGAAGAGAAGGAAAGCAAGGTCAGGAGGAGCATGGTAGGATCTCACATAGACCCCTGTGGAAGGGAGGGTGCAGCACAGTGTCTTCACCACCATGACATGTGGTGACAGATGGAGCTGCTGCTCATGACACTCACAGTAGGACACTTCAAAATGTTTTACACAGAAGAATGACCAAAGTGCTCATGACTGGACCATGCTGCAACCTTGAGTCCGTCATTTGTCCAAATTTTTTCAACCAGCCAGGAAAGATACATGCCTTCTGGATAGTGAGTCATGGTGTCTATGGAGCTATAACAAGCCTGGGGCTGAAAACTTCCCTCTTGGGAAGCTCATGGAAAAATTGCCACTAACTCTGGAGAAGCCAGACCATCATCACAGCCTTTAATCTTCCTCTTTGATGTACAAAAACCTTTTCATATCTTTCAAAGCAGTTTTCCCCACAGACCCTGCAGTGAGATGGATTTTCTGTTGAGTTGGGCTAGACCCTTATAGCATCTCCCATCTACTTTTTTATCTGCTTGGCTTAGTGAGGGCTCACCTCTGGAGGCCTGGGTTCAAACTAAGTCAAAGCTGATGAAAAATTCAGGTGTTTCATGTGATACAAGAGTCTGGGAAGCAGCACTGGTGTTATCACATGCATAGCTTGAGTTCCAGCATTGGATAAGCAGAGACTTCTTAGCTCTGGATACTCATCAGCTCTTCCAGAGTCTACGTTCTGAGCATCTCAGAGTTTACAGAAGATGATAAATTAAGCCTAGTGTCTTCTGTATCCTGAAGTATTATAGATGTTAAGTCTCCCAGTGCTTGTAACCAAGTCACTGGAAGCCTTCAGACAGCTCCAAAGCAAATAGAAACATATAATCATTTTGGTTGGAAAATACCTTGAAGATCACCCAGTCCAACCCTTAACCCAGCACTGCCAAAGCCACCCCTGCCCCATGTCCCTCAGCACCACATCTCCAGGGCTTGGAAATCCCTCCAGGAATGATGGGGACTCCAGCCCTGCCCTGGGCAGCCTGGGCCAGGACCTAATAGCCCTTTTGGTAAGAAATTTTTCCTCATATCCAATCTAAGCTTCTGAAAAACTTGAGGCCATTTTTGCTTGTTACTTGGGAGAAGAGACCAACTCCCTCTATTACCTTCTTTCAGGGAGTTTTAGGGTGCAAACATTTTAGGAGAAGAAATTCTGAAACCACAGAAGGAATCTAAAAGAATTAAAATGCCTTTAGTTTAATGGTGGTGATCAGACTTGATGAAATCAAAATTTCTTAAACATGGACATGGAAAAATAAAAGCCAGTGTGGACATGGAAAGCAACTGTGCTCCTGCATAACCAAACCCTAAAGTGCTCTACCACAACCTGAGTTTTGCTTTAGGGCTGGCCCAGGTTTTGGACTCATCCCAAACCCACTGACTTCCCTACCTGACACTCTGTTAGAGCTACCCAAAGGATTGCTATGGGTGTCTTTGCTGCAACACTCTGCCTTTGCTTTTTGGTTTCTTGTACACCACCATTTACCTTTTGAAAAGTGTTGTATGAATCAGTGCATGTAAACCATGTAAACTGGTTCCTTGTGGAACCGGTACTGCCAAAGGCACCTTCTAACCCTAACTGAAGTCACTTCAAAATGGAATATCCTCCTCCTAAAAATTAATGATTCTCATTAATTTCTCAAATAACACCAACAGGGACCATCCAAGCTGAGATGGTCCCTAACCCATGAGATGTGCTGACATGGCTTTGCACCCAACTTATCTAACATGAGCTTCAGTTTCAAACAGTCATGGAGCAGCAAAGAGCTCAGTTTCCTGTCCATACCATGGAGGTAGGAGATGGTGAAGGTCTCTAGAGGGAAAGCCTGTTTTCTGACTCTGTCAAAACCTCCACCCCTGGACCTCAGGCACAACCAGCCTTCAGGGGTTTGCAGAGATCCACAAGATTATAGGAGAAAAAGTGTGTTCAGAGCTTTGTCGGGGCTGTTCTGGCTCTCCCAAGGTGCTCATATACCCAGATTGGTAGATTTCTCATTAATACTTTCCAATGAGGATGCCAAAGGACTTCCCCATTTCCCACCAACACCCTTGCTCTTCAGATGCCCCTTTCTGAACCTTGGATATATCCACAGCTCAGGAGCATTGCAAGGCTGCAGATAAAACCACAGTGCTTTTCTTAAATTAATTGTAAAGAAACAACAGAAGAATTTAATCCAAAAGCTGATAGCATCCATGAAACTATCCTTCCTGAGGACTTCATTGATGGGGGACTTTTCCACCAGCAAACTACTACAAGATATAATTTTAGACACAGCTGGATGGGTCAGGAAACCAAAGAACGAATTTCCCAGATCGCTTGTTCTGCTCTAGTTCTCCACTGTTGTAGCTAATACAAGTATTGCCAGTTTTTCACTGGGGAAAAGCATGGTTCTTGTTGGCTGACATTGCTGGCAGGGGTTACAAATTGTCTTCTGAAATAGCTGGAGAGGTGTGAGGTCTCAGACATTCAGTTGTTTGACACTATTCCTTCAACTGAGATCCAGAATGTGCCCGGGCACCCCGTGGGTTTGCTGCAAATCCTGCCTCAAGTGATAGCTTTCCTCTCTCTCAGATCAGAATTTCAGATTCTCCCCTACCTCCTAGAGATCAAGTGGCACTTAATAATTAATACTCTGAATGCTTTCAAATTGTCTTCTAAAAGAGTCAGCACAAAATCGAATGGTTACGGTCATTGCCACTACTTGGATTGTGAAGGATGGTCTTTGGCTGTTGCAGATTTTTCAGAGCAGATTAGACTTGACACCTTTTTTTTCTGGTTTGTTTTTGTTTTTTTTTTTTTTTTTTTGTCTGAAGAAGTCTTCTCATCTATGTGGAGCAAAGCTTAAAAACCTTGATTAATTTTGTACAACGTTGCAACAGAGCCTGGCATGCTCAAGCGATGAAGAGAAGCTTTGTATGATGAAGAAAAAGCTCTGTAACCATCTGCATTAGGTTTGGCATTTGGAAGAAATTCTTAAATTTGAGGGTGCTGAGCCCCTGTGCCAGGTTTCCCAGAGAAGCTGTGGCTGCCCCATCCCTGGCAGTGTCTCAGGTCAGGTTGGATGGGGCTTGGAGCAACCTGGGCTGCTGGGAGGTGTCCCTGCCCATGGAAAGGGCTTGGGAATGGGTGAACTTGAAGGTCCCTTACAACCCCCAAAATTCTGTGATTTCCCCAGTCTGTCAGGATGCTGCCCATCAGTGACAGCCACACCGCTCCTTCAATAGTATACAGGATGCTCCAAGTTTATTTCTTTTTTATTTGTATTCAAGGACTAAATGCTGCATTTCCCCCTCCATCCCCAGTTTGTCTGTCCCTCCACCCTGTGAGATAAAGTTATCAGGAATAATCAGATCACAGAGCTTGGGCTGGAGAGGAAATGGTACATTAATACTAATGCATCTGGCATTGCAGGAGACATGAAGCCTGCTGTTCCCTCATTGGCCTGGGAATGTTTAACAAGCTCACTACATACCTTGGCTTTGCTTTGCAAAAGAAGAAAACCCCTCACAGCTCCCCAAGCATCTGACAAGAATACAGAGACATAATAATTTCTTTGACCTCAGCCACATGAGTTTCTGAAAAGAACAAAACAGCATCATTTCATGGCATTTACAGTTTAAACCTTTCCTATTCAAGTTTCTAACAAAAAAAGCCAACAGCCCATTCTGGTCATGATTAAAATTCATAGGCTTGCTGCAGAGAACAGATGCAGAAGCAATTTTAGGCCAGTCATATCCCAGCTCTGCAAAATTAATTTGACAGGTTTGCATTAAAGCACTGATCAATATCCACTTTAGAGCAGCAGAGGCTAACTGAGAAAAAATAAGTGACCGGAGTGCTACCAGACGAGAAAAAATGAATCTTTGAGACTTTTTTCCCTCTAAGCTTGCACCTACATCAGAAGTCCTGACCTCAATCCATTGATCGGTTGCAGTTAACATGACAAAAGGCCTGGCGGATATACCAGAGCTATACCTACCAGGGAACAATCAACCCTGATACACTAAATGTTTGACAGAGTGACTAGACTGCTGAATTAGTATTTGCTTTCCGAGGTCTGGCAGGCAACCTTTCCATCCTGCATTTTCCTAGATGCTTTCAAAAGGGATTATATAGAGCCGGTTTGTAGAACTTCTCTTAAACTTTCTTAAAGAAGCTCCTCGGAGTATTTGAAGCTGAGACCCAGGTAATAAAAGTCTGCAGCTTCGTGGTTGTTCCTCCAATGAAGGGAAGGAATATTTCCATTTTCAGCTTAATGAGGGCAAACAGTTTCATTGGAGCACTTTGGGAGTGTTTCTTCAGCGGTGGGAGA
The DNA here is from genome assembly GCA_023637945.1 of Phaethornis superciliosus. Lineage (NCBI taxonomy): Eukaryota > Metazoa > Chordata > Aves > Apodiformes > Trochilidae > Phaethornis > Phaethornis superciliosus. The sequence continues at coordinate 69,725,554 of JAJQWJ010000004.1, forward strand.
GCAAGGAAAGAACAGGAGGCACCAAACCTACCCCAAGCCTTGCTTGGGTGACAAAATTCATGTTGGGCCTTCATATTTGGCTCCAAATCTTACCTGCCTTGGGGTTTGTAGGTCGAATTCCAGCAAAGGAGAGCATTTGACTAAATCCATACACAACAAGGATGGCTCAACTCATCACCACAATCATTATAAGGGTCTTGGCTTGCGTTGCCTGTAGAAGGAAAGTGTGGCACTACAGGCATATTTTATGAGATGGACTTTGTATCTTGCAAGTGATCTTGCAGCTGTAAGGAGTGGTAATAACTCACTAGGCATGGATCTATCTAACTGCAAATCTCTTTTGCTCCTGTGGGATGCCAACTGTCCCTGGATGACATGGAAGCTAATTGCACCTACACCGTACTGCACGCCAAGCAGATTGCACTGATTTGCCTGGGGGAAAGGGAAGAGGTGGTCTGGGGGGTTGAAAAGAAAAGTTGATGTGGTTTCCAACCTGCCCAAGACTCTCTGGGTGTTGCATGCAAGGATGGGTGCTGGCCCAAGATATCTCCAGGGTCAACTTCTTCTTTATCTGTGGCTGCTGCACCCAACACCTCCAACATGTGAAGCAGGGAATGGCCACTGCTGGCTACCAACCTAAGTCAGGTGGACCACATCTCTAAATGAAAGCCTCTGCATAGATTTATTCCTTTCTGATACTTTTGCTGGAATTTGTCACACCCCATAATGTACAACTTTATAGCAACCCACAGGTCCTTCTTTTTTTCCCCCTGGAAATAGATGTGTTGTACTCCCTTGTATGGATATTGAGTTTATTACAGGGTCAAGAGGATGAATGAGATGTTTTCATTTCTACTTCTGATCATTTTAGGATTCCTTTTGAGGGCCTTTGACCTAAGCATCATAGTTTCACGGAATCACAGAATTATCAGAGTTGGAAGGGACCTCTAGATATCATCAAGTCCAACTCTCCCACTAAAGCAGGAGTTGCAAACTTAACTATAGTCCCATATTAGTAACCCTCACTCACACACTAATTACCTGATATCACAGCAGCTTTTGAAGTTTATGACCAGTGTTTTGACAAGAAAAAGATGAGTTTCCAGACAGCTATGAAAGCTGGTGTACCAGGCACAGAAGCAGGATACCCACTGACTTTGGTTGATGCTAACATGTTCCAGCCCCACAGAAGATGCCAAGCCATCCTTATAAACCTCATAAAAATCTCTGATTTACTTCTACCCAACACACTCGTGAACAGGACAGCCTATCTTATGGCTGAAGCACAAAATTCCGTTCCCCTATTAATCCAGACCTCACTCAAGCCACCAAGGACAAGATTTCCTAAATCTGAGGTGTCTAATTACCTCTGAGTTCAATGGAAAGTTCAACAAGTCTCTTAAATACCATTTAAAAATCTGTCCTGAAGCTACTTGCTTCCCTGCCAAATGACAGTCATCTCTTTCCCCAAATTCCCAAGGAATAACATGAATAAATGTATCAGGCAGCCCCCTACTCCAGTGATGGAGGGCATGAGAAGCCCACAGAGGAACAGCTAAACCCCACTACACTTCAAAAAGTGGTGAAAATCTTTAATTAGCCTATGCCATGTATGTACTAGGTATCTGTACCCACAAACAAACCTGGCAGGCATATAGCCACCTGGTGGTACATCAAGTTGCCTTTTCCCATGACACATCTGAGAATTTCAAAAGCTTTGTGAAGTGTCACAGTCATGGACTTACCATGCACAAAACTCTACTATTCTGAGCATCTGCATCAGTCTTTTGACCTGGCAACTGCTTTGCAAATCTTGTGTATCCATGAGAAATGAAAATACCTGTTGGCAAATACTCTGGTTTGACCTGCACATGCTGGTTAGGATGGTGCAAACCAAACTGTCAGTGCCAAGGCAGGACACAATGTTTGCCATCAAGCCACATTTCTGCTGGTTGACCATCTGAATTAGACACACCACCATGAACAAAATGGATGCAAAACGTGTAGCTGGGCCTCCCCACACAGGAGGATCCACAGGATGACACATGAGGTGTCATGATGAAGGAATCAGGCTTGTTCATTCTGGAAAAAAGGCTGAGGGGAGACCTTCTCCCTCTCTATGACCTGAAAAGAAGTTGGGCTGGGGGCAGGTCAGTCTTTTTTCTCAAGGAACAAGCAAAAGGACAAGACAAAATAGCCTCAAGTTGTGCCAGGGGAGGTTGAGATTGGAGCTTGGGGACAATTTCTCTCTGGAAAGGGTTGTCAGGGCCTGGCCCAGGCTGCCCAGGGCAGGGCTGGAGTCCCCATCATTCCTGGAGGGATTTCCAAGCCCTGGAGATGTGGTGCTGAGGGACATGGGGCAGGGGTGGCCTTGGCAGTGCTATGTTAAGGGTTGGACTGGGTGATCTTGAAAGTGTTTTCCAACCAAAACAATCTATGATTCTATGATCACGATCACCTCCCCAATCATCTTCACACTGCTTTTAGTAAAGATAAAAGGTCTCAGATATAACCAGTATCTTACCATGCTGTAAAACCAGGATCTGTATCACTGTGCAGTGTATATCCCTAAATGTACATAAAATGGGCCAAAGTTCCACCTCATTTGGAGCTGTGTCTTTATCTCTCTGCAGTAAGTTAACCTCTTAAATATTACAACATGCTGCTCCTTATGGCTCTTAAATATTAAACAAGGGCTGTGCACAAAATAGATTCAAGAGCATGAAGTAATCAATAGCAATGATCATGAGGGCAGGAAAATGGAATCATTTAAGGATTTGCAATCTAGTGAATAAACCTGGTGCTTTCATTCAGAGAAAACAATTTAGCCCAAATCTAGCTGAATCACACACCCTCTAACAACACAAATTTCTCTCCTTTGCCCTCTTTGGCATGACTTACTTTTTAAAAACAGTAAGGAGTCAACCAGTGATAATATCCACCAAAAAATATCCTCAGTCCCTAATTATTTCATTTAGTAAGTCTGTGCTTTGGAAATATAAACCCCTGACACATATGCACAGCTTGAATTAGCTGGGGGTTTTGGTTTTTGAAAACCCACTTTTATTTCTGGTGGCCATTGCCTTCCTCAGACAACAATTGAGAGGGATTAACATACTTTTGATGTATTTAAAAGAGCAGATCTCTATGGTCTCAGCTGCTTCTGATCCCTATCAACACTTGAAAGGTACATTTAGATACAGATATACCTGTAGGATAGATGTCTTCTAAGGAAAAGAAAAATTCAGTTCACATTGTAAACACCTCTTCGAAATTATCCATGAGAGAACAAGAGAAGTCTTGCATGAATCTGTTAATAATAGAGGGTCCATGACATCATTTTACTAATTACCTGGTTCTACTAAGCTCCATGTAATGGTATTTGTTTTACTTTACTAAATGTAGTCACTCTTCTCTGAACCGTTCTTCTGGGCTTTACTCTCGTGGTGGTTAAAGAGAAGTGAAATGAAAGTGTGTCAATAAAGAGGTCATTCCATTAATGCATATACCTATTAACCTCCCATCCAGGGAAGAAATCAGCTGAGCAGCTTTGGAAGGGCCTGGGGATTCTCATGGATGTAAAACCCTCTTTCTAAACCCATCTTTGCAGCCACGGGTTCATGTTATGAATCACAGCTCCCATCAGCATCTCCTAGAGTTCCTGACAGAGATGGTGAGACTGGTGGAAAGCTAAATTAGACCCAGTCCTCCTCCAGCAGAAAAGGTGAGAATGATGCTGAGCACATCAGGTTGTGGCTCATCTCATTCCACTGGGCTTCCTTGAGCTTGGACAAGCACAGAAATCCTTGTCTGGATCTGGCAGAGTGCACACCAGAGGATCACCAAAGTGGGGTAAGCTTTTCAACCTGTATTTGTGCCATCCTCACAACCCCTTGAGAAGACCCTTCCAGAAAGCCTCATTTCCACCAAATAAAAGATTTAAGACAGAAATTGTCCCCCTGTGCTGGGCATTGGGGAGGCTGCCCCTGGAATCCTGGGGTCAGTTCTGGGCCCCTGAGGACAAGAAGGACATTGAGGGGTTGGAGTGTGTCCAGAGAAGGGCAAGGGAGCTGGGGAAGGGTCTGGAGCAGAAGTCTGCCCAGGAGCAGCTGAGGGAGCTGGGGGTGTTGATCCTGGAGCAAAGGAGGCTGAGGGGAGACCTTCTGGCTCTCTGCAACCCCCTGAGAGGAGGTTGGAGCCAGGGGGTGGGTGTCAGTCTTTTCTTCCAAGGAAGAAGGGATGGGAGAAGAGGAATTGCCCTGGAGGTTGAGATTGGAGCTGGGGAAGAATTTCTCCCTGGCAAGGGTTGTCAGGGCCTGGCCCAGGCTGCCCAGGGCAGGGCTGGAGTCCCCATCATTCCTGGAGGGATTTCCAAGCCCTGGAGATGTGGTGCTGAGGGACATGGGGCAGGGGTGGCCTTGGCAGTGCTGGGTTAAGGTTTGTATTTCATGATCTTCAGGGTCTTTTCCAATTAAAACAATTCTCTGATTCTAACAATTATCTGCCATCTTTTTTGCACAGTGACTTACCAAAACGGTTTCTGTGGTAATCAATTTTACTGCGATAACTCTTATTTCTTCACTCATTTTGTAATTGTGAGCATGCTGATAAATGAGTTGGACAGTTACTTAATTTCCCATCAGGGCACATAAATATCCCTTGCTGGATTGTTATTTGGCAGCTATGGCAGCAACATTCAGTCACTGTCATCAGGTACCTCAAGCACCTTGGCCATGGTTCATGCTGGATGCTTACATCTGAGAAAAAACAACCAGGGAACTCAACTCTAATGCTAGAGTCCGCTTTGCCCATGGAAAATCCAAGCACTATAACATTATAGTTTGATTAAAACCTTCACATCTGCAAGGCTGTCCTGGTTTGGGCCATGATAAAGGTAATTTTCAGTCTTGTACTTCTGCTTTCAGCTCAGTCTCTTGTAAGTAGCTGCACTTGCTGACATTAACAGCAAGTTTCTCAGTCAGTGTCTGCTCCTGGGACTGCTCACACTCCATGTTTAGAGTTACTGCTGGAGACTGGTGTGCAGAGCCACTGCCCAGTTCTGAGGAACACTTTGGACTCCAGAATGAGAAAAAGAGTAAAGAAGTCACACCTGAAAACCTCCCTTAGGGAGGAACAGACAAGATAGATGGCCAGAATTGACCAAACAGAGTATTCCATCCCACACACCTCATACTCAGTATAAATTTGAGGGATCACAAGGGTCAAACCCCTTCCTGCTTCCCCTTCTTCCCCTCTCCCTGTTTGCTTCAGCATCCTGGGAGGATTCCATCCATCCCTCTGCCTGTGCTCCTTATCCATTCCAGCCTGAATCTGTGTGTTCCTGCCTCCAGCTCCCAACTGCTGCTGACTCCAGGATTCCAGCCTGGACTTTCCCAGGGCTGCCCTGCAGCCTCGGTGCTGACGTGAGAGTTATTGGGGGAGAGGGGGAGGAATGTGGGATCAATTTTCCTGTATATTTGTATATGCTTAGTAATTCTTTTTCTTTTTATCATTACTGTTTCATTAAAGCTGTGTAGTTTAGTTTCCAACCCATAAGTCTCTCCCTTATTCTCTCTCCTTTCTTTATCAGGGAGGGGAAAGGGATTAATAGAGAGCATCTGTTATTTGGTTTAATTGCCAGCAGTGTTAAACCCTGACAAAGGCTTACATGAAGCAGAGCTGGAGAGTTTTTACTTGAGCAAAAGAGAAGGTAGACCTGCATCGGGATGATTTGGAATCCTGGCCTGTATCAGGAACACTGAGGCCAACAGGTCCATGGGTGGGATTCAGCCCTGGTGAGGCCACAGCTCGAGTCCTGTGTCCAGTTCTGGGCCCCTCAGTTCAGGAAGGAGATTGAGGTCCTGGAGCAGGTCCAAAGGAGGGCAACCAGGCTGGTGAAGGGATCCAGCACAAGTCCTGTGAGGAGAGGCTGAGGGAGCTGGGGGTGTTCAGCCTGGAGAAGAGGAGGCTCAGGGGAGACCTCATTGCTCTCTACAACTCCCTGAAAGGAGGCTGGAACCAGGGGGGGTTGGGCTCTTCTCCATCAGTAAGACAAGAGGCCATGGGCTTCAGCTCTGCCAGGGGAGGTTTAGGTTGGATATTAGGAAAAAATTATTTCCAGAGAGGGTGATCAGACATTGGAATGGGCTGCCCAGGGAAGTAGTGGATTCTCCATCCCTGGAGGTTTTTAAGAAGAGCCTGGATGTGGCACTCAGTGCCATGGGCTGGGAACCATGGGGGGAGTGGATCAAGGGTTGGACTTGAAGATCTCAGAGCTCCTTTCCAACCCATCTGATTCTGTGATTCTGTGATTCTGTGATTCTGTGATTCTGTGATTCTGTGACTTGATCCTTGTTCTTTGGTGGGAATGTTCACAACAGTCCAGCTGTAACCTCAGTAGCAGGAGCCACCTGAGCAGTTACCATAAATTACTTTCAGTCAGAGGAAGAACAGACACTTCACAGCTGTGATTCACTCCCTGAAGGTGTCCAAGATAGGTCAGAGTCTTGCCCTCAGGGTCTCATTCCACTGACAAAAAGGACACCTAAAAGAGCCAGTAGGGAAATTTATGTGAGGTGAGACCCAGAAACAAGCCCTTTGAGCACTGTGGTTAATATTGACAGCTCCATCCCATTCCTCATTTCAACAGCCATCCCTTCCTGCACTAGCTTCTCAAGGCTAGGTACATGGGACACAACCTCAACCTTGACTTGTGCAGCTCCACTACACAATGATCCTCAAGCTACGTGGTTGAGGATCTCTATCCTTACTCCATGGTCATTGAAGATTTGTTCAGTAGCAGTGTTAAGACTATGAGGACCTATCTCCAGCCAAGCACCCATCCTCAGCTGCTCCTGACAGCCATCACCAATGCCTGTTCACCTGTCCTCAAAAGATGAAGACACTTTGTGGCTGGGGAAGACCATGCCATCACCTGCTCTAGCTTCTTGATTAATAAAAGACCTATCTGGATGTTCATAGTCCCTCAGAGATTCTCCTCCTGGGGTAAATTGTTCAGTTGGGTCCAGCCCATGGAATCACTTTGGCTGGACAAGACCTTCAAGATCCTCAGGTCCAACTGTCAACCCAACACGACCAAGGCCACCACTAAACTACAGCCCTAAGTACTATCTCATTTTCCTATCATACCCTGTTTCTAGAAATTTGGGGTCGTTGCTATCACCTCTGTAGATTCAGGGAAGTGGAATTTATGTGCTTGTTCTTTGACCAGTTATAAGCTTACATTTTTTTCCATGCCTTTTTTTGTGTGTGTGTGTCTGGAAAACTAAACAAATTAAATAAGCTACCACTTGGGTTAGTATTTGCTCTTCTGTCTGCTTTTACCTAGGATGGCAGGTTTGATTTTCCAGAGGACTCCAAGTGACAAAATTACAGCACCAGTTTGGTTTTTTGTTTGATTTTCTTTTAACATGACTCTTATTATCGTTGAGGGAAGAGTCAGAATTCCTATTCTTCTCACTCAAACAAGAAAACACTCACTTCATTGTCAGAGGTGCCTGGTAATTTCTTTTTAGGTGTCTTCAGTAAAAGTCTCCTTGGCTCCTGTAAGTCAAAGAAACTATAGAAGCTGCCACTTTTATGCTTTTTTGGAGAGGGGAAGGGATAGCGAGAAAGATTTAGCTATTAAATCCTGTTTGTTGTTGCCTTATGGGAATTCAAAGCATATTCACTGTAAAATGTGGGTTCTTTCAGTACACTGTTCTCATTGGTGCCGCCCCACTTCCCTCCTCTAACTAAAAAAAAGGTAGAAAATGCAGTAACCCTGCCCCAGCTTAGTGTTTAATGATGTCTCAAGTGCATTTAATTGTACTGTGGGACACTAAATATTTAAATATCTCTCCCTCACCCCCAAATTCAGAGGCCTGTCAAACTTCAGCCTTCCTGGCTAACCACCTGAAGGGGAAAAATTACCTGAAAGGACTTAATTAAAAAAATCCTTTAGGTCACACTGCTGCAGCTTGCAAACCAGTGAAGACGCAGACAGCTATGAAGACATCGATAAATAATCAGGGGGCTTAGACTTTTAAATGGCAATCTGAGCACTGAAACCCAAAGGTAAATTGAATCTTTTCCCCATCTTCCTAGCAGGTGCTCATGCCTGTGTAAGCTATAAAACTTGGCTCATTGTAAATGTAGCTTGCCCTTTCGACAGACATTTTTACATGGAAATGGAAAGTCAGAGAGCCTTTGAGACAGCTCAAAGGCATCTTTGCCCGCAGCAGCTTTGGGTTTATATTTTGTAAAACCCTTTTTTAATTTTTTTTTTCTCCCCATCACCTATTCTTTTTCTGTCTCCCTTTGCCGAGGGATATCTGAATCCTACTTACACATTTTTCCATGGTAAACAGCTTAAAAGAAGTGAGGTGTGCAACATGCAGCCAGCCAGTGGGGAAGGACTCTTGCCACAATTTATTTATTTTTTCATTTCCTCTCCTGACAAAACTGCTAAGCCTCTCCCTAGATGTTTGTCTGAAAGATGATGCAAGCTTGTCCCATCAGTTCGTAAGTGTTTATAAACTGTTCAGAAGCAGCAGTAGCAGAAGGGAAGTGGTTGTGTCTGGAGAAAAAGTCCTATGAGGAGAGAGTGAGGGAATTGGGAATGTTGAGTTTGGAAAAGAGGAAGCTGAGAGGAGACCTTCTGGCTCTGCAGAGCTCCCTTCAAGGAGGTTGTAGGGAGGTGGGTGCTGGGCTCTCTCTCAAGTGCACAATGGCAGGAGCAGAGGAAATGGGCTGAAGTTGCACCAGGGGAGGTTTAGCCCAGATCTGAGGATGAATTTCCTGCCTGAGAGAGCAGTCAGGTGGAGGAATGGGCTGCCCAGGGAGGTGGGGAAGTCCCCAGCCCTGCAGGGATTTAAAATCCATGGGGATGAGGCACTGCAGGACATGCTCTGGTGGATGATACAGGTATTGATAACACAACCTCCCTAGGCAACCTGTTCCAGGGTCTCACCACCCTCAAATTATTCCCCACATGTCATCTAAATCTCCCCTCTTTTCAGTTTGAAACCCTTTCCCCTCATCCCCTCCCTTCCTGCCCTTGTCCCAAGTCCCTCCTGGACTGGAAGGTGCTCTAAGGTCTCCCTGCAGCCTTCTCTTCTCCAGCCTGAACAACCCCAACTCTCTCAGCCTGGCTCCAGAGCTGCTCCAGCCCTCCCAGCATCTCCATGGCCTCCTCTGGACTCACTCCAACAGCTCCAGCTCCTTCTGGCCTTGGGGAGCCCAGAAGTGGACCCAGCACCTCAGGGGGGTCTCCTCAAAGCAGAGCAGAGCAGAGGGGGACAATCGCCTCCCTGACCCTCTGGCCACACTGCTGGGGATGCAGCCCAGGTCAGGGATGGTTTCTGGGCTGCCAGGACACATTGTCACTTCATGTTTTACTTCTCATCACCCAATACCTTCAAGTCCTTCTCCTCAGGGCTGCTCTCAATCCATTCTCCACCCAGACCATACCTGTGCTTGGGATTGCCCCACATCCAGATGCAAGACCTTGCATTTGGTCTTGTTGACCTTCATCCAGTTTGCATGGGTCCCCCTCTCCAGCCTGCCAAGGTTCCTTTTGATGTCCTCCCTTCCCTCTAGGGAAAGTTGAAATATTCAATCTTGATAGATTTTCCCTGTCTATTTTTGACTCATTACCACAGTATATGCTGCCTGAAGAGTCAGGCAGCAAACCATAAACCCAGCAACTACCTTTTTCCAGCCCTCCCCTTCTCATCCTTGACATTCTCTTGTTTTGGAATTACCCACACATTTCCCATAGAGCTGTGACTTGGGACTCTGCAGGCTTTACATCCTCCAAGCAGCAGGAAGAGATGACTGTTTGAAAAAAAGCCAATGATTTCCGTGCAACTGTCCTCAGTGATAACAAAGAAATGAAGAGCAATGTCCTGCCTATTGGAAGCTCAAGCAGAACTGCTTCTAAGCAGACTCTTTTTCAAAGTTTTCCATTAGGAGAAAGCTCCTTAAATATTCCTGTGCTGAGAGCTCTTCCCCACCTGAGGAGGCAGCCTGATCCATATGTATGATGGACCTCTAGCAAGAGATGGAACCTGCAGATCTGCATCTCATTTGCAGTGACTGTGGTTGGGGGGAGGAAGCAGCCCTGGGTGGAAAAAATGCTGCCGAGTGTGGGTGAGCATTAAAAGGAACAAAATGCCTTTGGAATTAAGTGAGCTAGGTTGACAAGTGTAAAAACAAGGACACAGTTGAGACCAAACATGATTTTGACATCTCCTTCAGCCTATGAAACATTGCAGAGCCAAAGAGGGTTTTTTTCCACATTTGCTTTGGGTCTATTCCCCTTGGATGCAGCTCCCAAAGCAGAGATCTGCAGATGGGTGAGCATCATCTCAGACATAGCACAGGAAAGATAAAGCCTTTCTTAGGCTCAAGACTCCAAAAAGGCTTCAAACAACCAATCACCATGCAAGCAGTGAAATATCTGTAGTTTGGCAACAGTGCAGGCTGTCAAATCATCTTTATAATGTTCTGGTCCAGGAGCAGAGCTGAGCTTACTGTATCTCAGTAGGTTTTAGGTCTTACAGGAGTCCTCGTGGAGCTGACTGTCTGGGGCAGACAGTGTGCAGAGTCTACATTCATCCATTTCCTTTGGCCTGGCAAAGGAAAAATCAGGTTATTCCATGTTCTTTGGTCACTTGAAGTGTCTTGTTTTCGTGGACTTGAAGCACACACCATATCATCTTAAGTGCTGCATGTGGATGGAGGGACGGAGGTGTCCATGGGTCACCATGAGTCACCTCTGTCACTAACCAGACCCTGTCACAGGCAGCAAGTAAATCCTTAGAACTGGGTGAACTTGAACTACAAACCACTGTGGAGTGGAAACAATAAAAATATCCTGAAGTTCTCCATCAAGGTAGCAATGTGGGTTGACCAGAAATTGCACTTCCCACAAGTTTCACTGATGCGTGGTTGTATCGTTCCATCCCTCAATCTGAAGTCTCAACCCCTGCCCCAAATTAGGCCACCTGTAGCTTTCTAAATTGGCCTTGTTTTGAGTGGACATTGCTACCCTTATATCATTTTATTTCTTCCATTTTTTTACATTTAAAAGACACTGACTTGAGAGTTTTGACATCAGTGTGCTTGAAGTCAGTGTAGATGTCATCATCATTTATTCTTCTGGCATCGGAAGGTCACGACATGGAGTCCTGGAATTGCTTTGGTTGGAAAAGAACTTTAAGATCATCCAGTCCAACCATTAACCCAGCACTGCCAAGACCACCACTAAACCATTGTCTTCAGCACCGCTTCTCCATGGCAAATCTACATGGAGGGATTACAATCCCTCCAGGAATGCTGGGGACTCCAGCCCTGCCCTGGGCAGCCTGGACCAGGCCCTGACAACCCTTGCCAGGGAGAAATTCTTTCCCAGCTCCAATCTCAACCTCCAGGGCAATTCCTCTTCTCCCATCCCTTCTTCCTTGGAAGAAAAGACTGACACCCACCCCCTGGCTCCAACCTCCTCTCAGGGGGTTGCAGAGAGCCAGAAGGTCTCCCCTCAGCCTCCTTTGCTCCAGGATCAACACCCCCAGCTCCCTCAGCTGCTCCTGGGCAGACTTCTGCTCCAGACCCTTCCCCAGCTCCCTTGCCCTTCTCTGGACACACTCCAACCCCTCAATGTCCTTCTTGTCCTCAGGGGCCCAGAACTGACCCCAGGATTCCAGGGGCAGCCTCACAGGGGGACAATCCCTGCCCTGCTCCTGCTGCCCACACAGTGCTGACACAAGCCAGGATGCTGGTGGCCTTCTTGGTCATAAATAGAGAGAAGGGCCTTTTCTATCTGCAAGAAATGTTCTCAGATGCATCCTGAAATCACCCACACATGCTCATATTTTTGTCTTCAGCAATCAAGTAGCTACATGACAGCAGCCCCCAGACCTTTATTTCTCAAAGGCAGTGTCTCCCTAAAGGAATCACATCCAGCCCTTGGGCTCTGGCAAAATTTGACTGCATCAAAGAAAAAGCCTGAAGAGCTCTTCCCCTCCTTATGAAAATTCTGCAGAATCATCACTCTCTCTCCTCTTTCATCTTTTCTATTCTATAGTTTGTGAGGCAGGGACTATTTCGCAGTGCTGGGTGTGAAACCCCAGGGGCTATGAGATAATTTTCAATGTAAATGTGATCTCATCATGATTGCTCACATTAAGCAACGCTGTACTTTGCAAGTCATCCTAATAAATTCACTTATCTGCTGAAGAAAAGAGAGCCACACATTTTGAATAGAAGCTACAAATCCAGTGTTTAACATTCAACTTTGCAGAGCCTGGGAGAATCCTTCACATGTGCTCAGCCCTGGAAGTCAATGTCACAAGATAACTTTAGACAGAGAATATTCGAAATAACTAAAAAATTAATCTATGTGAACTAAGTCATGAAGATTAAGGCAATGCCCAGATCAGGCTGTAACCCAAGAACATTAGAAACCACTTTTTTGAAGAAGCTGTTCCTTGATGCTTGATGACTCTCTTGCCAACTGGAGTTTGATGGTGACTTCTCCCATGCTGTGGGAAATGGAGCTTTTCATGGCATTTTTGTGGCTGCATGAGCAGGGGATCCTCTTGCTCAGCTCAGGTTCTCATCCTTGAAATACTGCTGACCCACAGAAGGAGACTATCCAGTCGTGATTCCTGGCAGCTGAATCATGCAAAAGCAATTTATCTGCATTTTCAGGAGTGCTCAGGGAAGTCACTCCACAATTATTCAGAGCTCATATGCTACGATATTGGGGTGGACTCACTCCCTATTCCACTTTTGTGATTGATGAGTCTCAAAATCTCAGAAGAATCATAAATTTCAGAGACAAATAATCATGCATTAGGAAAAAGAAAATAATCAATGCAATAATTGTGATTTTTCCATCCAGTAGATCATGTAATTTAACTTTTACAGGCACCCAGTCAGATTCCAGTCCCCCTACCACATTTTGGGCAGCAATCATGTACCATAAGGATGAAGCAGCAACTCTGAACAATTCATAACTGACTGACTGGAGGAAAAATCTGTTCTGAGGCATTTCCAGGTGAAAATTTATCAGAGGAACAGAATCCTATGAATCAGCATTAAGTAATGAACAGCAAAAAGGGGCAAATATATCAGACCTGCAGAGAACAAAAAGTAGTTGTCAACACCAGCCGAGCTTTAACTAGTTCTTAACCAATTTTTTTTTTTTGGTACAGACCTTAGATAAAAACAACAAGAGTTGTTCTTTTGATGGCTCCATCCATGGATCAGGCTTTTTTTACTGCAAAGTTTTCCTCTCCAACACAACTTGACATGCAGTATATGTTCTCTGCAAAGAGCTTAAAAGAGAAGGTAATTCAGCTGTTTTACTTTCCTGCCTAGTGGGAGCTCTGCTCAGTGCTCAGAAATGTATGCAAGCGTGTGACTAATGTACAGCAGAAAAGACTCAGGATGGAGCCACTTTATTCATTGTTTGTTATTGTTCTTTGTTGCTCAGTGTTTTGTAAATTCCCCCTGGTTATGGAGACGTTTTTATTAGAGAATACATTTTTGAAAATGGGGTTCCGCAAAAATGAAATTTCAGAGGTGTGTGTCTCAGCATTGATTTTTCTATTTGTAATAACACACTGTAGCATATCTTGGTTTATATCAAGAGGATAAAATGTCCCTAACACAGTGATCTCCATTCTGTGGTAATGGATAAAGCCTGTTTATGAGATGTCATTTATTCCACAATAGACAGTAAATAAAAGCCATTTCAAGCTTCGGTTAAATCAAAGCTTGTTCGGGATTTCAGCAGATTTGCAAATTACCTTTGGGACCATTTTCAGTTTCAGTAGTTTTCCCACATGCTATTGACTATCCATGTTTTACTATAAATACTACTTCTTGCTTGCTCGCTCTGTCTCACACCAAACCCTTGGATTGTAGAGTGATTTGTAAAGACAAGCAGAGAAAGTAAATACACAGAACTGTATTAAAATTTCCTTCCCATCGATGGAACAGAAATAAAACTACTAATTTTAATATTAAAGTGAAAAGCAAAGGAGTGGGCCCTGGACACAGATCTATGGGAAGTCCAGAGGTCTTTGTGGGATCTTGGAGAATAGAATCATGGAAACATGGAATTGTTTTTGTTGGATATTTTAGATCATGAACCATTAACTGAACTCTCCTGAGTACAATGTCCCTTAGCACCACATCTCCAGGGCTTGGAAATCCCTCCAGGAATGATGGGGACTCCAGCCCTGCCCTGGGCAGCCTGGGCCAGGCCCTGACAACCCTTGCCAGGGAGAAATTCTTCCCCAGCTCCAATCTCAACCTCCAGGGCAATTCCTCTTCTCCCATCCCTTCTTCCTTGGGAGCAGAGTCCGACCCCCCCTGGCTCCAACCTCCTCTCAGGGGGTGTCAGAGAGCCAGAAGGTCTCCCCTCAGCCTCCTTTGCTCCAAACTCAACATTCCCAATTCCCTCAGCTCCTCAGGAGTTCTCCAGACCCTTCTCCTTGTGCTCCAGACCCTTCCCCAGCTCTGTTGCCCTGACACAAGCCAGGATGCTGGTGGCCTTCTTGGCCACCTGGGCCCCCCCTGGCTCCTGTTCAGCCACTGTCACCCCCAGCTCCTTTCCCTCTGGGCACTTTCCAGCCCCAAGCCTGGAGCATTGCCTGGGGTTGGTGGCACCCAAGTGCAGGACCCAGCACTTGGCCTGCTTGAACCTCATACAATTGTCCTCATCCCATCAATCCAGGTCCCTCTGCAGAGACTCCCTGTCCTCGGGCAGAACAAGACTCCCACTCAATTTGGTGTCATCTGCAAAGTGACTGGAGGTGCACTTGATCCTTTCATCCAGATCATTGGTAAACATATGAACCAGAACTGGCCCCAAAATGGAGCCCTGGGAACACCTCTTCTGATGAGCCATTGGCTGAGTTTAACTTCAGCTTAGCCATCCAGTGCTATACCCATGAAAGGCACAAGAAAGAGGCATAGTAGAAACACAGGGATTTGGTAGGAAAAAAAATATACTAAAAACTACCTCATATCAACCCCTTTTGCTTCGACATCTATTACTGATTCTGGTCAGAGTCATGAGAGGGTGTTGGGACCATGGATCCCTTTCTTGCTTTGCTTTGTAGATGGAGGAGTTAACATCAGCATACAAAGAATGAAGGGTTCCTGGCCTCTGGACTCCAAAAGTTATGGTGAATTTGATTTTAATTTGGAGTTTGACCAAAATTCATGCAGAGCAGGCAGGAAAATTGATTTCAAAGGCCTTCTTTTGACACTGCTCAGAAAGTGTCTTTGAAATCCTCATGATCATACGTGCTTATATTATAGACTCTGAAGCACAGTAGGAAACTGGTAGGGAACCTGGCAGCTTTCCAATGGAAAACCTTCTTGTGTTTCAGTGGAATTTCACTGAAAAAAAAAACCCAAAAAAATGTTCTCTGAGAAGTTCTGAGCAGAAGAATCAGGGATTTATTTTTTTAATTGTTGCTGGGAAATTTCCAGACTCTCTACTGGAGATATCTTTGAGCAGAATCCTTCTGTTAGTCCCCAAAGCTCTGCTTTTTTTTTTGAGAAGTTCATTCTACTTTCAAACAAATTCACTTAAAAGTGCCAGGACACCTCAGATGATGGAAAGGGCAGGGCTCACACAGGTCCATCAGCCAATGGCTTTAGAAACATCTTTGTAGTTATGCAGCCTTTGATACCTAAGTGCCTTCCACGGGACCACTCATGTTCCCAGAATTATATCACTTGTTTTGCTGGAGAAGAACCCAGGCCAGGGTCTCTCTGCCTCAGAGGAGTCAAAATAGATATTCAGATATTCATGGAAATGTTTACAACCAAGAACAAATGTTTTGCAACCAAGAACTTCAGAGAGAATGGTTGCTCTACATAGATGTTGGGCCAAGAAGAGTTTCTTGACCACTGGGTATTCTTTTTCTAATATATTAAGTATCTCAGTCATCCATTGGGCAGGGAAATGGGGCAATAACTGTTCCACAACAATATTATTTCACAGAAAACACATTTTTAA
The DNA here is from genome assembly GCA_023637945.1 of Phaethornis superciliosus. Classification (NCBI taxonomy): domain Eukaryota; kingdom Metazoa; phylum Chordata; class Aves; order Apodiformes; family Trochilidae; genus Phaethornis; species Phaethornis superciliosus. The sequence goes on from JAJQWJ010000004.1 coordinate 69,741,599, forward strand.
TAAATGGTAATTTTATCTCTTAATATTTCTAACAAAAGGGTTTATATTGCAGGGTTTTAGTAGGAGCAGCTGATACCTACATTCTTCATTACTTGAGGATTATACTAACTCTCACTGTTGCTCTGATACAGAGAAGAACCCTGGAGAAAGATTTAAAAAAGGCATTTCTGGAGATGGCACAAGAGTACTGATTGTAGGGTTCTAATTTCTTTACAGTTTTGCCTGGAAGTACTGTTACAGTTAAGGTTGTGTCAGCACTTTCATTAGAAACACAGTTTTGATTTATAACACCAGCAGCAAAAAAATTTGCTGCTGGCTGAAATTCAGAGGAAGGTTTCTGGCCAGGGGAAACATTTTAAACATTTTTTTGAAAGCTTGTTTGAAACAAGTTCTATTATATCGATGTTAAACAGAAGCATTCCTTAAATTTTAGTGGGTGAAACAAGATTTTTTTTTTTTAATGAACAGAAACAAAGGGTTTTTCTGAGAGATCATCTTATTTTTCAAGGTATATCTTCAGACATTTTAAAATATTCCCTTAGAAATGTATTTGTTCTACCAGAAAGCCAAGTAGTTGCCTAGAGAAGCGAAGGTTATGAGGAGACCTAGCAGCCTTACAGTACCTGGAGGATGCAGGAAAGCTGGAGAGAGACTTCTTATAAGGGCATGGAGTGATAGGAATGGCTTCAAAATGAAAGAAAGGAGATTTAGATGAAATATTAGGAAGAAATTCCTTGCTGTGAAGGTGCTGAGCCCCTGTGCCAGGTTTCCCAGAGAAGCTGTGGCTGCCCCATCCCTGGCAGTGTCTCAGGTCAGGTTGGATGGGGCTTGGAGCAACCTGGGCTGCTGGGAGGTGTCCCTGCCCATGGAAAGGGCTTGGGAATGGAGGAGCTTGAAGGTCCCTTCTAGAACAGACCAGTCTGGGATTCTATGACTGTAGTTTGTTCTCCAATTCTTCCCATACTATAAGCCTGCAGGTCTATGCAAAGGAATTCCACCAATAATTAACTCCAACAGATCTTGCTTTTCATCTTGGGAAAATAAGAATCTGGAATGTCCCATGTCTCCAGCATCACCCACCTGCATGCACCAGCCACTTGGAACAGATGGTGAGGCAAAGAGGATCCAGAGGCTCAACCACAGTTCTCAGCAGCCCTTACCCAGTTTAACACCAGTGGATCAAAGCAGAAGGTGATCTGATGGCAGTGAGGACTCTGTACACTCCCTTCTTCTACCTTCAAAGAGGATGGATATACCCAAAGAGAAAGATACTCCATGTGGGATAGAATTTTAAGCTATGGCCAGATCTATACAGACTTTTATATAAACCCCACTTAATATTTTTTAAAAACCTAACAGTGAAGCTCAAGATGCAGTAATTTTTACATCCAGCTTCCATTTTCCCAACCTGGGCTGCTGGGAGGTGTCCCTGCCCATGGAAAGGGGTTGGAACTGAATGAGCTTTAAGGTCCCTTCCAACCCAAACTATTCTGTCATTCTATGTTAAGAAATACCCCTAAAACTAACCAACATTAAAGAACATCATCAGCTAATACTCATTTTGGTGTGAATGCTCCCAGCCCACCACACTCCACCCTGTGGGTTCCTGTGCATTTAAAGCACTTTACGAACCATAAAATATCTGGGCATTAGCAAACCCCAGCAGCAGCCATGGCACACGTTGTTGTTTAAAATAATTTAGCAATGGTGAGTGGTGTCTGGCTGACAACAGTGGAGATGAGAGACTGTTCATCACTTGGACACAGCAGTTTCCATTTTCCCACAGCTGTTGCCTGGAGGCACCACATTGAGCAAGAAGAACGTAACTCAACCCCGTTTCCATCCAACCACCAGCCCCTCAGTGAGGGATACCAGACAAGGTAGGAATTAAACCATTCCTGCTGCAGCTGGCCACCAGAAATTCTCAAGAAATTACCACTGAGAAGATCACACAATTATAGAATCATAGAATAGTTTGAGTTGGAAGGGATCTTCAAAGGTCATCCAGTCCAAGAACTAGACCATTCCCCCTCATCCCATCCCTCCCTGCCCTTTTCCCAAGTCCCTCCCCAGCTTTCCTGGAGCCTTATTTCCTTGATCTACATAGTTAAAAATATTGGACAGATTGGTTTGGGTTGGAAGGCACTTTAAAGATCTTTCAGTTCCAGCTCCATGCAATAGGCAGGGACACCTCCCAGCAGCCCAGGTTGCTCCAAGCCCCATCCAACCTGACCTGAGACACTGCCAGGGATGGGGCAGCCACAGCTTCTCTGGGAAATCTGGCACAGGGGCTCAGCACCCTCACACCAAAGAATTTCTTCCAAAGATCTCATCTCAATCTCCTCTTTTTCAACTTGAAACCCTTCCCCCTCATCCCCTCCCTCCCTGCCCTTGTCCCAAGTCCCTCCCCAGCTTTCCTGGAGCCCCTACAGGCACTGGAAGGTGCTCTAAGGTCTCCCTGCAGCCTTCTCTTCTCCAGCCTGAACAACCCCAACTCTCTCAGCCTGGCCCCAGAGCTGCTCCAGCCCTCCCAGCATCTCCATGGCCTCCTCTGGACTCACTCCAACAGCTCCATCTCCTTCTGGCCTTGGGGATCCCAGAATTGGACCCAGCACCCTAGGGGAGTCTCCCTAAAGCAGAGCAGAGCAGAGCAGAGGGGGACAATTCCTTCCCTGACCCTCTGGCCACACTCCCTGGCCATGCAACACAAGCAATAAGATTGGTTTCTGAGCTACCAGAATGTGTTGATGGCTCATATCCAGCTTTTCATCCACCAGGACCCCCAAGTTGTTCTCCTCAGGGCTGCTCTGCATTCCCTCATCACCCAGCCTGTACTGATAGCAGGGGGTTGCTTGACCCAGTGTCCTGGTTTGGGATAAAGGTGATTTTCTGTCTTGGACTTTTGCTTTCAGCTCAGTCTCTTGTAAGTAGCTGCACTTGCTGACATTAACAGCAAGTTTCTCAGTCAGTGTCTGCTCCTGGGACTGCTCACACTCCATGTTTAGAGTTACTGCTGGAGACTGGTGTGCAGAGCCAGGGACACTGCTCAGCTCTGAGGAACGTTTTACCTTGCAGAAGGAGAAAAGGAGTAAAGAGGTCACAGCTGAAACCCTCCTTTGGGGAGAAATGGACAAGATAGATGGCCAGAATTGACCAAACAGAGTATTCCATCCCACACACCTCATACTCAGTATAAATTTGAGGGATCACAAGGGTCAAACCCCTTCCTGCTTCCCCTTCTTCTCCTCTCCCTGTTTGCTTCAGCATCCTGGGAGGTTTCCATCCATTCCTCTGCCTGTGCTCCTGATCCATTCCAGCCTGAATCTGTGTGTTCCTGCCTCCAGCTCCCAACTGCTGCTGACTCCAGGATTCCAGCCTGGACTTTCCCAGGGCTGCCCTGCAGCCTCGGTGCTGACGTGAGAGTTATTGGGGGAAAGGGGGAGGAACCTGGGATCAATTTGCCTGTATATTTGTATATGCTTAGTAATTCTTTTTCTTTTTATCATTACTGTTTCATTAAAGCTGTGTAGTTTAGTTTCCAACCCATAAGTCTCTCCCTTATTCTCTCTCCTTTCTTTATCAGGGAGGGGAAAGGGATTAATAGAGAGCATCTGTTATTTGGTTTAATTGCCAGTCAGTGTTAAACCCTGACACCCAGGTGCAGGACCTTGCACTTGGCCTTCTTGAACCTCCTGAGCTTCATGCAGACCCACTGCCCCAGCTTCTCTAGGTCCCTCTGGATGGCCTCCCATCCTTCAGGCATCTCTCTGACATTTGCACCCATCACCTTCAGGAGGATGAAGGATCCTGCTGGGGGGAGAAGGTGCTGGGAGCTGTGGGGGAGTTCTGGGTGCCCTGCAGATGGTGACCTGGGTCTCACTGAAGCTCATCAGAGCTCTCTGTGGGATGAAGGCTCATTGTCGGGATGAAGGCTCATTGTCAGGATGACTGACTGGAGCAGCATCTCCATCAGATGCGTGGGGACAGCAACCCTCCCCTCTTCCCTATGGAGACACCCAGTGCCCCTCCTCATGGACAAGGGGTCCAGCAGTGCCAACACAGCCAAAAAAACCCCCACCCAACATCCCCACCATAGCTGTGCTATCGAGGCCTTTTTAACACCCCAGCTCATGTAAATAAAATTCTTTTTACTGTGAATCTTAATTAAGGGAATGCTTGTTTCTGGCCAGCACTTGAAAGGCAAATGTTTTAATTGGTTCTGATGGCTTTTCCTGCACAAGCTTTTTCCTCAGAAGCCATGGATCCCAAGGAGGTTGCTTTCCCTTCCTGGAAGGGTTGAGCATCAGAGGGGGTTCAAAGGGTGATTGAGTGAAACACACACCCATGAGTTAAAGAGCAGGAGCCGTTTCAGATCCCGAAGTGTCATTAGCAGTAACATGTCACATAAAATGAGCTGCAGATTTCCATTTTCATTTGAACTTCAGGTGTTTAGTAATCCAGAAGCTTTATTTAAGGACTGACCTTTAGCCTGGCCTGTCATTCCAATTGCAAGGAGTTGATGGCCACTGGGAATCCATGGGCAGCGTGAAGGTCACTTCCTAGAAAAACTGTGGCTATCAATGTGTCACTTCCAATGAAGTATTATAACAAAGCAGGCAAAGAGCCTATCTAGGTCTATGAGGCACCAGCTTGCTCTCAGGCTGCCTCTCTCCCTGTCTCCAGCTGTTTTGTCAAGACAAGTAGAAATAAGCTGCTCTTAAATGACACATCCAAAGGCATGTGGCATTTTTGGTTCCATGGGTGGCACGAGGAGGGGTGGTTAGAAACCCAGGACACATTTGATCCAGATGTGGGCAGAAATCCCCTTATTCCTCCACATCAAGCACTGCATCAGAACCCATCATAGATACTGGTCCAGGGAGACCTGGGCAACCCCTTCTGGCATGGCCATGTGATACCATGGCCACGCAACACTTTCCTTCTTGTTGGCATCCAGGATTTAACTAAAATCCTCAGGGAAGGATCTGGTTTGTTGCAGCATTTCCAAGGTGGACACGAAGATCACCCTTGTGCACAAGGAGAAGAAGGAGCATGGCAAGGATTGCCAAGAGAGCACAAATGTGCATGGGGACAGGACAGGAGAAACAGCATGTTGAGGTGGTGTTTGGGTCCCATGGAACTCAGAATGCTTCCCTGGGCCTGAAGAGTCTTTAAAAAAACACACTGAAGTTATGATCATCCTGACCTACTAACACCCCTGTGACTAAAACTGGGGTTTATTGAAATAAGGATTTGCTTTCAAGATTGGCACAGAGGCTCGTGTTTGTGTCCTGGCTAAAACTTGTGGGTTCTGTTCAGTGAATCCTGTTTGTAATCATGTTAAAAATGGGGTCATTTTGATTTCTACTGAAATCTAAGAACTTTAAGATTTTAAAAGCAGATCACGTAATAATTGAATAATTGTTTTGGTTGGAAAAGACCTTGAAGATCATCAAGTCCAAGGGGGGAACTAAAGTTCCATGAGTCTATCATGAACCTCAAGTGAAGTCACACCTTGAGGGCTGGTAAACCAAATCCCAACCAAAGGGTGAGAGAGCAGTTGGTGGGATGAACAACTCAAATTACACACATTTCACCCCACATTTTCCCAGTGCCATGTGGTATGGAGATGTAGCCCCTCTCCATCTGCTCCTCAACCACTGAAGGTGTTGCACTCGAAGGTCAAAGATGAACATCAGTGTTGGTTAAACCCTCACAAAAATCTGCAGCACCTTTGTGCTGGCTTTACAGCTTCCAGCCATCTACAGCAATCCTTCTCCAGACTTTGGGAAACTCCCCTAAGGAAAATTCCTTGAAAAGGCTTTCCAAAGAATTTTATAATTGTTAATAACTACAGTAATTTATTTTCAGCCTTTTTTTGTACTCCTAAAAAGATCACACAGTCTTCCCCATCAATTTGCGCCAGTTCTGAAGGAGAAGCCCATTCCCTGGAAATTCTGTAAAATATAATTTTAATTTAAATCTCTTTCATTTAAAAGTACAACCAAAGGTTTGGCAACATACAGATATAAATCGGAAGAGGTTCAGAGAAAGACTGGTAGAGCATTCCCTTCCTGAAGAGAATAAATCCTATGCCAAAGGGAAAAACATAAAACACATGAATGCTATAAAGAGTCTTTATCACTAAAAATGTGATTGATATTGGTGTCCAGTTTGAACACCCAAATAAAACAAAGTTCAAATACACATGGAGTCCAATTACCCACAATTTGGGCCCAGTCCTGTGTTCCATCAGCCACTGAAGAAGGGAACAGAGTCACTTTAGGAATTTAAATAGGTGAGTCAGATCATAGATGGGGATAATCTGCCAGGGTGTTGTTTATGATTTACCACACTTTAACTCCTTTATTTCCATTCTTTATATCTTGTTATTAAGTGAAAGAAAAAGTATTTATCATTCAGAATCACAGAATCATCCGGTTTAGAAAGGACCTCTGAGATCATCAGGTCCAACCCTTAAAGGGGCTGTTTAAAAGCTTTCTACAAACATCTCTCTGACTGCTAGTTATAAATGATTACCTTTAATTTTATTAAGTGGATTTTAAAATTTATTTATTCCCTTGCCCTGCCCTCACTTCCAGATTGAAATATGGGATATTAAACACAAAAGCAAACATATCCTTTGTGCAAATAACCACAACCCCACAAGTCCTTTAAATCAAATTAAATCCAGATTTTGGCCATCCTAAAATCTGAGTTTTCACAGGGTTGCATGGTGTGGGGAAGATTCCCCATAACATTGTGGGCATTTATTTAATTTGCTGCTTTTTTTTTTCATTGATTGGGTTTTTTTCCCCAGCTCCCATCCTGTTGTAGGGCCTAGACTGCCTTTACTTTAGATGTACTTTGCCTAATTTACAGGGTGACAGGTCCCTCTGTGCTCACTCTAATAACAAAACCACAAACTCCAGAGCAAATAAACCCAATGGGAGAGGGAAGTCCTCCCTGCTACACTGAGGAATCAAGATGATTTGGACTGTTTATGATGATTTTATTTCTTTATTTTCTTTCGCTTCCAAACTTGGAGATCCCCTAGCAAAGACCTGGAAGAGCCTGGGTTTCCATGCAATAAAGCAGCAGTGAGAAAAGCTCAGAGTAATTAAGTGGCTGACGCACAGAAGAAGCAGTTACAAAGATTTGACTAAATTGCCCATTCATTAGTAGCGCGGCATGGAAGGAGAATTACAAATAGACAATAGAGCCTGCAGTAATTCAATCTAACCTTGTACTTACAGAAAACAATGAGATAATGAACAGAAAAATTACCAGGCACATATTGCATTTGGTCGAAGGGAAGGAAAGGAAGGGGGGGTGGAAGGGAAAGGGGGGGGAGGATGGAGGGATGGAAGTGGGGGGTGCTGGGGAGAGCGTCCTGGCACATGTAGCACTAATGGCATCACTCAAGCTGAGCAAACGTTTCTCCAACACAATCATAGTTCTCAGTCGAAGGGCCTCTGGGGAGCTGAGATGAGGCTAGATTGTGAACAAAAAAATGTAATTTATAAGGCGTCTGTGGACTGGAATTTATCATCGGATCCGCTCGCCGACGCTCAATTGATATGTAGTTGATTTCAAACAACACCCCCCAGGCGCCCACGGGGAGCATTTTTTAGATTTTACGCTTGGATATATCTGTTTAACTCACCATTTACCAAAACAATGGCTGATGACAGCACAAACAAGTCACTCTGGGAAAAAAAAAAAAAAAGAAAATATAAAATACACGCACGCAGACACACACACACACACACACTGCCCTGGACAGGACTAAACCGTGAGTGCTAGGGCTCTGCGCGGGGAGAAAGCAGGGATAGCTTGGGGTATTTTGTAGGGAAGACATGGATGCATTGCCCACTTCATTTCTAAGCCTATGTTGGAGCTCTCCACTGGTCTTTTTGGGGGGAATTTCTTTGTCCAGCCTCATTTGCTGGAGCAGACATCAGGGCTGGTGGGCCTGCAAGGGGGCTATGGGTTCAATGTGACAGGAGGTTTGCAAAGCAAAGCAAAGGGTGTACAGAGTGTCCTTTGCCTGTGATGTCCCATCATCACTATCCTACTCACACCTGAGGTGTTCCTGAGGTTCTCCTGGCACCCTGAAGAAGAACCAGGCTGCATCGGTGACAGTATGGAGAAGAAAAGTTATCATCCCTGTGTTCTAGTGCCACCAGAGATTTGTAACCAATATCCTTATTGTATAAGGCATCTCATTGCCTGAGCAAATAAAGTGCTGCTACTTCCCATCTTGCAAGAAAACTTCTGAAATACCCACAGATGAATTTTACTATTAGTAATGAAAAATCTCCCCTTACCAAGCCAGTTCATGTAATAAGTTTCTGTTGCATTTACTCTCCCAGGGAGGAAAAACAATGCTGACCTTAAACTATTTCTTGTAATTCCCTCACAGCATTGTTTGGAAGACCTGGACTCAAGCCGTCCATGATGCTCTACAAACACAGAGCCTGGAGGTGATCCTGCCTGACAACGTTCACAGGGAAACCTAAAAAAACCCCAATGGAATTTAAAGAAAAGTGAATTTTTTTTGCAGGTCTTAGTGAAAGTTATGTTGTGCCACACCACAAGAAATTCATAAAAATAAATCTTCAGGATCCTCATTAATCAATACTCAAGTATCACAACAAGGTAAAGAACTGATGACAACTGGAGGTGGCATATGTCTGATCTACTTAGCATGGAAAAGCCTCTCCAGAGGCTAGAATAACACCAGTTAAGGTGTCACTGGGGCTATGGGGCAGGTGCCCCCACAGATGTCCTGTTCTTGTACACCACCATCATGGAACAAACTAGGGTTGCCTGTGGAAAGGTTTTTAGGATGCCCCAGTGAAGCCAGGGAGTGCTAAAGGATGGTGCAAGGGCTGAGTGAGTGATTGGGAGGAATCAGAGGTGATGCAGGGTAGGAAAAAACTACTGTGGGAAGACTTCTTTTGGAAAGCAGAATAAACACCAATGCCTAAATTCACAAAGTCAGTGTTATGTCTGTATGCAGTTTTTCCTGCTGACTTCTACTGGTTTCCCTCATGGCACTGGTTTGCTTCAAGAGGACTCTGCCATTTTCACCAAGCAGTGATTTAGTCCCTCATCCATACAAAGGAATGGGCCATGTTGGATCAACAGCAAAAATTATTTCAAATAGTTGAACCAAAGAATTAAAAAAAACATAGAATCTTTTTGATTGGAAAAGACCTTTAAGATCTTTAAAAGATCTTTAAGATCATCAGGACCAACCCTTAACCCAGCACTACTAAGACCACCCCTGCCCCATGTCCCTCAGCACCACATCTCCAGGGCTTGGAAATCCCTCAGGAATGTTGGGGACTCCAGCCCTGCCCTGGGCAGCCTGGGCCAGGCCCTGACAACCCTTGCCAGGGAGAAATTCTTCCCCAGCTCCAATCTCAACCTCCAGGCCAATTCCTCTTCTCCCATCCCTTCTTCCTTGGGAGCAGAGCCCGACCCCCCTGGCTCCAACCTCCTCTCAGGGGGTTGCAGAGAGCCAGAAGGTCTCCCCTCAGCCTCCTCTGCTCCAAACTCAACATTCCCAATTCCCTCAGCTGCTCCTCTTAATTGCTACATGGCTCCTTACTACTGGTTGTAAACCACAGCAGTTTCATCCAAGTGCTTTCTCACCTAAGACGTTTCTTCTGCACACCATGAAATGTATTTTGCAAAATATTTTCTAACTGGTATAAAATCTTTCCCTCCGTGCTGAAAGAGTGTGAAAGGGAAATGCTGACGTATGCAGTGCAAGAGGCTGCAGAGAGAGTTGGGACTCTATCTATGCAAAAAGCTTTCTAATACTAAGTACAACAAATGATTGCACCAGATCCAAAGGACTGTGGTTAGAGCTGCATAAAATAGTCTGAAATAAACATTACCCATGGCAAATATGTTATAACTTAATGAGCCAGGAATAAGCTTTCGGTAGAAAAAACAAAAAAAGAAACCCCAATGTGTTAAGCTTAGGAACACTGCCTTGGTTCTGCTTTGGGTTTTGCTTCCCTTGAAAGTGATATTATTACAAATTATGGTCCTTACAGGTTTCGTTGTGCTCTCCTCCAGTCAGGATCCGACCCTTTCACCACCAGATTTCAGCTGTGAGAGCAAACCTGAAAAGGCTACAGAAAACTGGTGAGGGATTTTTTGCCAAGACCATGATGGAGTGACAGGACATGGGGGGATGGATTCAAACTGAAAAAGGGGAGACTTAGATGACATGTGGGGAAGAAATTCTTTAATTTGAGAGTGGTGAGACCCTGGAACAGGTTTGCTGATGCCTCATCCCTGGCAGTGTCTCAGGTCAGGTTGGATGGGGCTTGGAGCAACCTGGGCTGCTGGGAGGTGTCCCTGACCATGGAAAGGGGTTGGGAATGGATGAGTTTTAATGTCCCTTCCACCCCACACAAGTCTGGGATCTGTGTTCATCAGAGTGTATGATGTTTATTGATGAGAGGGACAGTTGACAGTTGGACTGGATGATCCTAAGGCTCTTTTCCAATCTAAATCACTCAATGTGTTCAGCAAATCTTTTAGGGAGTGCTGTAATGGCTTCGCTACCAACATCACCTGAGCTGGGGCTCAGAACACCTCTCTCCACTGACTCTGACCTGGAGTTAGGAGCTAAAATGGCTTTTGTTATGCTAGTTCTCCTCTAAGTGAAGTAAATGGAAGTGCAGTGTTATGTCAGCCATGCCATGCCAGCAGCTATTTTCACCGTGGCAAAATGCCTTTTCTCTTTCCTCCTGGATCACACAGTTCCTTTGACAAGGAAGGGTAAAGACCCTCAAGGGTTCTCTGAGAACATCAATATGTTTTGTATTTCATGTGCTGGCTCGGTTACAGCAAATTAAGGAGAGTGGGCCTGCTACAAGATAATGCAGCCTGCAGTTCCACTCTCCCTTGCCGAGTGGTATACGCTGGAAATGATACTCCAGCGTGGAGAAATACTGCACATTACATCCCCCTGCAGTAACAGAAGAGACATTAGGCAAAGCCCTGACTCTTAATGGTACACATCAGGAAAACATCTGAGCTTGGGCCTTCAATCACAAACGCTGCAGGATTTAAAAATGAATAAACTTCACATTGTGATTCTCTTATTTATCCTTTATGCAAATGGTCCCTGGGAGGATGCATTAAGCTCGCAGCGCAGACCCGCATTAACGTGTGGAGGGACACTCTTATGCAACACACAGCCCTCCCAGCCCCTTTGTGGTGATCCTGGTGCAAAGAGAGACAAAAAACACCCATGCAAAGAGCAACCTCATCCCCCCAAACCTAGAAATATATCCCCTATTGTCTCCCTAAAATATCCCGCTCTCTTTTCCTGGTTATCAGCCCGTGACATGAAGAGACTGGAAAAATCTTGGTAAATTAAAATCTGTAAAAACTGAAGGAAACATTCTAAAAGCTTACAAGGTAGCTGAGAAGTTTCCTTAGACAAATGTAAAGCATTAATTCACTTAGCCACAACCCCTTCCTTAAAGCCAGCCCGTTAGGTAACCTTTCTGCTATCATCTCCCTCTTCTCGGTGGGAAAGAGACATGATAGACTTGATGGACATTATTTTTTCCTGGGCAACTTCTCTTCCCCCCTTCAAGCTTTTCATTATTAGCACAAATCTTCCACAGTGTCCTTGAACAAGCGTTTGCCAGATGACTGGATGGCAGAGAAGCAAACAGCTTCACACAGGAAGGGGAAGAGAGTTCAGGGACTTGGCCACAAAATTAACTGCTTGGAAAGCCACAGGGAAGACCTGATAAGTAGAGCTCCAAGGGCAGACCACCAGGTGGGTCAAAACACCATCATCACAAATCCATCCTCTTTAACATTACCTGAGCAATTTCCTAATATGACTCCTCTCTCCCCAGGCTGCAGCAGAGCGAGTGAGAGGTCTCTTGAAGTCATCTCTGTGCTGTTTGATTAAGGCTGGCAAATAATCCAAGCTGAACAAACCTGCTGTGTCAATGAGAATAATGACCAGCTGTGGTCTATCACTCTGGAAGATCTTCCTCTGGGTGCAGGATCTAATTCAATCCATCCTTCTCCATCCAAGACACACTGCAGGGGAGGAAAGGGTGTGTGGTGTAGATACCAAACAAGGGACATGGGTGTTGAGTCCCATTTCTGTGCATGACACAGTTTTGCTGCTGGTGGGACTGTAGGGGATGTGTGCCACTCCAGCACATTCATCCTCTTGTCCTCAGCCTCTTCTGCAATGTCTCCAGTAGATAAAACTGAAATCAAAGGCCAGATTAGGACTGGTGGTTTAACATATTTGTCAGTGACATGGGCAGAGGAATTAAGTGCACCCTCAGCAAATTTGCTGATGACACAAGTTGTGTGGTGTGGTCAAGACAGTGGAAGGAGGGAATGCTATCCAGAAAGACCCTGATAGGCTTGAGAGGTGAAAAACTCATAAAGTTCAGCAAGACCAAATATTCCATGGGTCAGAGCAACCCCAAGCACATATAAAAACAGGGCAGAGAATGGTTTGAGAATAGTCTTGAAGAAAAAGACTTGGGGTGTTGGTTGATGAGAAACTCAATATGAATCAAAAATGAGCACTGGCAGCCCAGAAACCACCCCTCTCCTGGGCTGCAGCCCCAGCAGGGTCAAGGAGGCGATTGTCCCCCTCTGCTCTGCTCTGCTTTGGGCAGACCCCCCTGGGGTGCTGGGTCCAGTTCTGGGGTGCCCAAGGCCAGAAGGAGCTGGAGCTGTTGGAGTGAGTCCAGAGGAGGCCATGGAGATGCTGGGAGGGCTGGAGCAGCTCTGGAGCCAGGCTGAGAGAGTTGGGGTTGTTCAGGCTGGAGAAGAGAAGGCTGCAGGGAGACCTTAGAGCACCTTCCAGTGCCTGAAGGGGCTCCAGGAAAGCTGGGGAGGGACTTGGGACAAGGGCAGGGAGGGAATGGCTTTAAACTAGGTGAGGAGAGGTTTAGGTTGGACATGAGGAAGAAATTGTTGAATTTGAGGGTGCTGAGCCCCTGTGCCAGGTTTCCCAGAGAAGCTGTGGCTGCCCCATCCCTGGCAGTGTCTCAGGTCAGGTTGGATGGGGCTTGGAGCAACCTGGGCTGCTGGGAGGTTTCCCTGCCCATGGAAAGGGCTTGGAACTGAAAGATCTTTAAAGTCCGTTCTAACCCAAACCAATCCATTCAACATTTTTAACTGTAGATGAAGGAAATAAGGCTGACAACTTCAGAAGCTGTTAAATAGTTTCAATCAAATATGATAAAATGTTAACAATCACAATTATTTCAATTTTATCAAGTAAGTTCTTGTAAATTTTCTGGGGGAAATAGAAATAGAGAAAGTAGACAAAAAAAAAAAAAAAAAAAAAAAGACACAAGATGAGCTGCAACACATTATTAGACAGAGAAGGGAAACATTAGGAGGTGTTTGCAAGTTTTGGAAAACATGTTTTAGAAGTCCCACTGCTCAAGAGCCAGGGTAATTGCAACCCAAGAATTCACAAATAAAAATGGAAAAATTTCATCAAATTTTGTTTCTATCAACATGGGACTTACACAGCTTGAGAGATTTTTCATATAGGTGAAAAAAATGAGCAATATTTCACAGAAGATGAGGGGGCAGTTTTTAAAATTCACTGTGACATCTTAAAAAAATGCTTGATGACATTTTTAAAATTTTTGGATGGTGATCAGATGTCTGAAGTGACTTAAATCAAAGTGATGGGGAGCAGTGCAGCAATTCCCCAGCAGTTCAGGGCTGGATTCCCTGAACTTGTGGTGTATCACATACCTGCCCAGCATGATGTCAACTTTGGAAGTGCTAAGGAGCTGAGTGCTTCCTCAGGCATGACAAATTTTGCTCTCTTCTTCCTCCTTACCAAGCGTTCCTAGGTTACAAGTTCCTCCAGGGTATTTGTGAATCAGAATTAGCTGCTGATGTTTTTGGCACTTTATAATTTAGAAAAAGGAAAAAGAGGGAAAAGAAAAAAAAAAAAAGTGGGAAAGAAAAAAAAAAAATCTAACTGTCCTTATTTGTCACGCCTGGCTTCCTGAAATCACATTGGATGCTCAAAACCTGCCTGAGCTCCAGGGGAGATGGATGAGCTCATGGAAGGGAGGTAATTTGCACAGAGCAACTGTGTTTAGCTCACACTGCACAAAAATTAGATATTTTGGGGAGCTGGGCAAGAGTTCAGAGGAAGCATCACATATTTTGAATTAGCCTTAATAAGTGCTGATGTCTTAAAGAGGAAAGATGGACTCAAACTCAGTGACCTGGGGGATTCCACAACTTCCTGAGGTGCTGAGATGTGGTGCAGAAGAAGGTTGTTTGGATCTGGCCATCCCTAGCTCTGGTGTGCTTGTGCTCTGGTGCTTGCTTGTGCTTTTCTGGCTTTCCTTCCTGGGACACTTAGTAATTTCTTTAGTCATTTTAATCCTGGTTTGGATGTTTTGTATGCTATCCTTTGTTATATTTTCTTCCTTGGCAAAAAAAAAAAAGAATTTCCCATTGTGTGAGAGCTTTGGTTTTGTCTTTAAAGAGGCAGAGGGAAAATAAGGTGTCCCAACTGAATCCCAAAAACATTTTTGATTCCCATGAGACTTCTGCCATGCACTAGGAAGAAACCAGAGCCTGGCAGTACAGTAGGTGCTCATTTTTCTCCCGGACAAACTCCAAACATCCCAGTTCTGTAGTTTAGCTCCAGGGCAGCACCTTCTCCTCCAAGGCTTTAAAAGATTGGTCTTCTGCTGATTGTTATGGACCTACCTGGGAAATAACTGTGAGAAGTGCTGGCAGGGTGCCATGAGACAGAATCACAGAATCAGTAAAGATTGGAAAACCCTCTAAAATCACCAGTTCCAAGAGTCAACTCAACACCACCGTGCCCACCAAACCTCATTCCCAAGTACCACCTCTATACATTTTTTGGAAACCTCCAGGAATGATGATTCCATGACTGCCCTGGGCAGCCTGTTCCAGTGCTGGTTCAGGCATCTGAAGATCTGGTGGCTTTTGTGCCCTGGTCCACTGCTAGGTATTTTCCTGCAAAAAAAATGAAGCAGACTCCTTGGATAAATCCCTTCTCCAAGGTTAGGGTGACTCTTCAGAGTGGTGTTTATTGTCTAAACCAAAGTAACTGTCTCCTACATCATCTTCCCAAAGGGCAAAATTCCCATTTGGCACCTACAGGTGACAAACACCTCTTTTGGGGTCTTCTCAAGACCTTCTCTGGGGACACACAACACAGCACCAGCCCCTAGCTCCTTGGTCCACATTTCTCTGCAAGCTCAGAAGTAATGTGCAGGATGAGATTAACAAAGAACCCCAGACTGGTTGGGGTTGGAAAGGATCTTAAAGATCTCACTTAGTTCTAACCCCCTGCCATGGGTAGGGACATCTCTCACTAGACATTTTAAACAGTCAGTGTCCTGCAACAAGATAATCTCACTTAAAAATTTAAAAAGAAAAAATAAATTCTGGACAAATTTCCAGAGGTCTTGTAATTTAGGAGAAAAGTAACTATGTAACACATCTTAGTACCTCCCAAAGAAGTATTGACACTAATCACCCCACAAACACTCTTCCCCTATGCCCATAAAGCTGTCAGAGAGCCTCCAGCCAGAAGGAGATGCAGAAACAGCTTTGATAGCAGCCCAATGCCAAGCTGTGCTCATAAGAGCTTTTATCTTACTACTGAACAACTTCATGAGTGATACAGTTGCTTGCTCCTAAGTAGATAATGGGAGTAATTTAGCTTGCAGTTAATTCAGTAAAAAATTCCTTAAAAACATCTGGGGAAAGAAGTAAACCTCATTTGTTCTAAAGAGAATCCTAAAATAAACATTTTCTCTCCTTTTTTAATTTTAATTTCACAAAATTAAAAAATTATGTCTTTATGTTGGTTTTGCAACTACAGAGTGGCACTTTCTGCAGTGTCCTCATAAGATAAGACAATCTTCTGTCTGTTCCTGGTGGCTTCACATACATGGATGGTTCTGAGTTATCTGCATGGAATCTCAGACTGGTTTGGGTTGGAAGGGACCTTCAAAATCATCCATTCCCAAGCTCTTTCCATGGGCAGGGACACCTCCCAGCAGCCCAGGTTGCTCCAAGCCCCATCCAACCTGACCTGAGACACTGCCAGGGATGGGGCAGCCACAGCTTCTCTGGGAAACCTGGCACAGGGGCTCAGCACCCTCACAACAAAGAACTTCCAAATAGCTCATCTCAATCTCCCTTCTTCCAGCTTGTTTACATTTACCCTTTTTTCTCTCACTACATGGCCTTGTAAAAAGTCCTTTGTAATTTTATTATATCTACAAGTGAAGAATTAAGTTCTGGAGAGAAGGTTCAAATTTCATTGGGGTAATGCTAGACCTGAGGTGTTTGCAGTGACGATAACTAGACCTCAGGTGGGCTATACCCATTCTAAACCAGGTCATTTCTATGATTCAGAAACATGATTTTGGGGGCAATATTATGCTCATCCTTATTTATCCTTTTCTCAGCACCTTCAGGTTCCTTCCATGCCAACAGGACCTCATCCTCTGGCCCTGATGGCATCCAGGAGTCTGTATAGTCATTCCCATTTAAGAAACCACTCTTAATGTTCCTATTGAACCATCCAAATGTTTCACTTACTCCATCCTGCTTAGATAAAATCCTAGAGAACCTTCTGTGAAGTAATACTTGGATGGTAAATATTTAACGAAGCGAACGCCTCCGTCTTCCCTCTCCCTATCTTCAGGATGACTGAAGGGTTTTATTTGGGCAATGGAAAGTCTGTTCTTCTGCCCATCTCCTTTTTTTCCCCATTTCAAACTCCTGTTATGGACTATCTTGCCTTTCTTAGAGGACTATTAATGATTTACCACTTCAGGATGCTGAGTCAAAACCCTGTGGAGGCTGTGGACCAGTCATGCAATTTAGGTAGCACCTTTTAGCTAAATGGAGCCCTGTTCTCTTTTAACAAACTGATTCACAAATGTAGAAGCTGATGCTACTCCAGTAAAGTCATTTCCCATCCCTTTTTTTTTTGTTTGTTTTATTTTAGTGGAGGAAGAGTGGTGCTGGATCCAGGTTTTCTTCCGACTTCATTCTGAAATGGAATTGTCCCTAAGAACTGAGGTGCAACTCTTGTGGGATATAACCAGAAGTTCTGAACCCAAATGAATCAGGTACATGGACCAGACACCAAATGGAAGGTGCTTAAGGGAAGTATCCAGGTGTAAATACAAGCTTGAGTAACCAGCTAGGCTGCAATAAATCAAGGTATGAATATAGATCCCACCTTGTTGAGATGTGCAAAGTAGGCAGGCAGCAATTCTCCATACCTTAATTTGCATTAAGGTATGCCAGAAACTCCCAGGCTCCAGAGCTGGGCACTGAACTAAGGACAGATTATGGCCTCCTAACTCATCATCATTATGCAAATATTTTTTCTGGTTTTTTAGTTGACCAAACAGCCTGTAAAAAGACCTCAATGGGCCAAATGAGTGAGTAAAACAGGAACTAGGAGGTTGTTCCATTAGCCATAGGCTGTCTCCAAGCAGCCTGAATTATGAGATTAAGTCCTGACAAGTGCTGGATGACATCTCTTACCCTGGAAAATGATCCACTTTTTTTGGGTCCCTGTTAAGTAAGTACTCGTGGGTATGCTGCTAAGGACATAAAGCAGCAGAAAGAAAGCAGAGAGACAGGGGGTTGGGAAGCATTCAGGAATTCGGTTTCTGTGGTCAAATATCTGTTCCAGCACTTGAACTATCACCTTCATTTGGAGAGAGCACCAAGCAAAGCCCAATAGGCAGGAAGTCCTATGACCGAGGGTGCTTCATCCTCCCAAACCATCTATCCCTGACCCTCCACCCATCATTAGCCAGACACAATTGGCTCCATTCAAGTCCAGGTTGGATGAGGCTTGGAGCAACCTAGGCTGGTGGGAGGTGTCGGAGGCATGGCAGGAGGGGTTGGAATTGGGTGATCTTGAAGATCCATTCCAACCCAAACCAGTCTGGTATTCTATGATCTACCAACACACCAACCTTGCCAAGGTACCCATTGTGCCTACACCTGCTAGTATACACAATGTAGGACTCTGGGAGAAGTACACAGGCATTGGCAGAGAGTTCTACTCCTTGTAGTAAACCGCTCTGCTAAGAAAGACAAAAGGGATGCTCAGCCTAGGATGCTCCAGCCATGGCAGCATCAAAAAAAATGGGGTTATTGCCTAATCCCTCCCAGCTTCAACGAATGGTGTCTGTCTGCAGCCTAAACCCTCGTTTATTTCAAGTTGTTTCAGGCACGTTGTTGCCTTGGAAAGCTTTTGATTCGATTTCTCCAGCCAGCCCAGCGCTCTTATGGGAAACAGTGGGAGATCATTCCATGCATGGCAAAGTGTCTTTGCTCAGGGCAAAATGTGCTGGTTGGTGAACTGAGCTGCATTGCCTTTGTGTCAGGATGATTTGAGGGCAATGTTGAAGCTTTAACAATGCAGAAAATAAATTCATATCTCTCTCTCTGTCTCTCTCTCTGCGCATCTTCCCGCACCTGTCTGTGAAAGGGGGAAACTTGAAAGGCAGGGGAGCAGGGGAGGTTTTATACAAAACTTCTGTCTGGGTGGAGAAGAATGATTGCTCTAACCCTCAGAGATGAAGCAGAGAGAACCGGGGATCCTGGTACCTGAGGCCACCACGCACTGGTAGTTTTAACTGAAATGGAAAACAAACGAAAGAAATTGATTAAAAATTCCACTTCTTTGTTGGCAGGGAGCAAAAATGCAGAGCTTGGACCCTCACTCAGCAGGAGGAAGGGAGGGAGGAAGGCAGACTTCTGCAACTGGATCAGGAGTAACAGCAGGACCAGCCCTCCCCAGCCACTGCTGAAGCATCATTAGGAGCTGTGAAGCCTCATCTGGGTGGCTTGGTGAGGATCAGCTTTGGGGTGGTCAGTAAGGACCTTGCAAGATCCCCCAGTGTCTGCTTTTAGGAACCAAGCATCCTTCATCCACACCCTCAATATCATCAGGATGCTGCTGAGGACCACGGTGCAGCCCGCAAATATTTTGAGGGTGACAGAAATGGGGTCAAACCCTTGTTGGTGACTTCTAGTGCCCAAAACAGGGTGAGAAAGGTCTCCCTCTCATATCTGAAGATTCAAGAGGTAAGAGGGCACTGGTATGAACCTCTTGCACTGTGGGCTGGAGAACAGGTCTGGCCCACTTTAAATACTGGTAAAGAAACAGCCATGAACTTTGGTGATGCCAAAATGTTTTACACTTTCTATGAGGCCTCCAGACCTGGGGCTATAAGAAAAATCTCCTCAGGTTTGTGGTCAAGTTTTCTTTCTTTCCTTCTATTATTTTTTTTTCTTTGGTATATTATTTTTAAACATGAAGTGAAAAATGTAATGATTTCCTATATGTATTTTTTTTTTAATATCCTAGTTGAGTGGTGCAGGGAGAGACAGGGGGAGTGGTGTCTGTGTTTTTCCTTCAGTAGGAGCTTCTAATTCCCATCCATGCTGATGGGACTGGCACGTATGCATCAAGGGGAGAAGAGACCCCTGAGGGTTCACAAAATATGCAGATGACTGGTTTTTAATGAATGCAAAATGGAAAACAAAAGAAGGATCACAGGCAAGCTGCTCATGCATAATAAAGTCACAGTGAAAAGGGAGCAAATAAATAGAAAAGTCGTCTTGGCTATAACCATCCTTAATATGCAATGGACAATTGGGAACAGCAGGCCTTCTGAAGCCCACATCATCAAATAAAAAAGCACATTTTGGCAACATGAAACCATCTACAGCAGCATTTCTCAGGCTTCTTCCCACCAAGTTTAAGGAAAATGGGGTGGTGTTCCCAAGGGAGAGCTCTGGAAGGGTATTACAACAGAGTGGTGGACCCAAAACCTGCTGAGATGGGTGGATGATTATTTCACTTTGCTTTGGGAGGGGTTTCACTGGGAGTTCAGCAAGGCAGAGCTGTAGGCAGAGCAGTCACACCACAGGGCAGGAGGACACAAGGGAGCTGTCTCACCAAAGTCAACAGAATTTGCTCCCTTGCTAATTTGATGACATTCTGGGCAGCAGATTAATTAGACATCATTTGACAAGTCCAGCATGGGAAGCTGTTCAGGAGCACGTTTCTGCCTCCTCCTCCTTCTCCTCCTCCTCCTCCTCCGTCCAGCAACCTCATCCCATCTTTTGTATCTCCTTTGCTCCTCTCAAAGCTCCTTCTGAAATGTGGCTTCATGTCACTGTTGCAACTACACACTCACCTATAAGCATGGAGCTGATATCCAGCCAGGTCCAGAAATCCAAGTCATGTCTCCTCTTTGTGCCAGATCCTCACTCCCCAAACTGACCTCTTTTCTTTCTTGCTACAACCTCAGGTACAAATTCCTGCTCAACCTGAACACACCTGGGCCAATTTGCTTTTCAGTCTCATTATAGCACCTATATCCAAGCATGGGGACACACCAGCATTTGAGATTAGATTTGGCTTGATAGAGGAATGGGATTTTTTTTTTATTAGGTCCTGACTAGGTGTGACTGATGAAGTTTGATATGTGGTCAGGTCTGCTCTGCTCTTTGCCTTGCATATAACTTGAGGGAATGCATGGCCACCTAAAAAACCTTTTCTCAAGAGCTTTCTAGGGATCATAAAATGCTCAGATAGATGGTAACATGGCAGAAATATCACTTATAGAATGACAAAATAATTTTGGTTGGAAAACACTTTCAAAATCACCCAGTCCAACCTGAACCCAGCACTGCCAAGGCAACCACTGCCCCATGTCCCTCAGCACCACATCTCCAGGGCTTGGAAATCCCTCCAGGAATGATGGGGACTCCAGCCCTGCCCTGGGCAGCCTGGGCCAGGTCCTGACAATTTTTTTGATGAAAAACTTTTCCCTTGTATTCAATCTAAACCTCCCCTGGCAAAACTTAAGGTTAGTTCCTCTTGTCCTCCCACCTGTTAGGTGGGAGGAGGGACCCAAGAAGATGACTTTCATTATCACATAATGAAAGTACTGAAGAAATTATGAGGAAGGCATCCTACACCAACACACAGTACTGCAGAGCTGTACTTAGTAACCTTCAAAATAAAATATTAAACCTTCTAATAAACCCCCTAATAAAGCAGTTTTCAACACTTAGGAAAATCAGAGAAATCATAATATCTGTGCTCCGTACCAGGCAACTAGGGGAGAGATTAAAGAGAACACATGTATAAATGTCATTAACATGCTTGCAGTGATATAAAAAAAAAACAAACATCCCTCCAACTTTTAAAATAAATGAGCTGCTGCAAAATAAACTACCTAACGCCCAAATGTACGTAGGGGATATACAAAGTAAATTAAAAAACAGATTAAAGCAACATCTGTATATTAACATTGTCATAAAGCAGCATAGTAGTAATAGCAGTGGCATGCAAAGGTATTATAAAATTATAATCTATCCAAGATGTTATGTCATCTTAATGAAACTGTACAGCCAATACATTATTCCTTCAGAGTTCCAAAACATCCTTGACTGCAGATATACAAAATCAGACCAACCTCAGTTCTGTTCTCTGTCTGTGCTTCTGCTGATGCAACCCAGGAAATGGTTGGTTTCAGGGCTGCAATCACTCACTGATGGCTCATGTTGAACTTCTGGGCCACCATCCCCTCTAAGTCCTTCTCCTCAAGGCTGTCCTCAGTCCTTTCTCTTCCCAGCCTGATCCATGCATGGAATTGCTTCAACCCAGGTGCAGCACCTTGCACTTGCTCTTGTTGAACTTCATGAAAATTCATGAATCCACTTCTCCAGCCTGTCCAGGTCCCTCTGGTTGGATCCCTTCCCTCTGTTTTGGTGACTTGAGCACAGTTTGGTGCCATCTGCAAACTTGCTGAGGGTGCACTCAATTCCACTGTCCATGTCACTGACAAAGTTGTTAAAGAGCACTTGTCCAAGCACTGACCTTTAAGGAACACTTTGTATGATTTGTGCTACTTTCTTGGTGGGGTTCCGAGGCAAAAGTTTCCTCCCACATCACTGAATACCTAAGCAAAACTCTCCAGTGCTGAGATAAGAGATGCCAGGGGTGAAGGGGTGAAAGTTTTGCTATTCATCTGCTTATTCATCAGACTTTGGTCCTTACATGAGGACCATGTGAGACTGAGGAGGCCTCCCTTGCTTCCTGCTTTGATCAACTGCATATCATGGATTTCCCATTTTTAGGGGAGTTTCCTATAGGAAGAGGAGTTGGAGAATATAGCAAAGTGTGAAAGGCAATGCCTGATTCCGAGGGGTAGCCAGGGGCACATTGAACCCATCTGTACATGACTGACTTAGCTCCCATGTAGGAAACATATTTTCCTGGATTTTTCCCACCTAAAAGGAGGCTCTCACAGGAGACATAGGGGGTGCAGCTGTCCATCTGCACCTCTTCTTGACAGACATGCAGAAAGCAAAACTTTCTTCACAGGCTCAGCATTGCTCTGATGTCTTAGAATAATTTTTGTTGGAAAAGACCTCAAGATCACTGATTACAATTTCTAACTTTGCACACTGCCAGGGTCACAACTAAACTATGGTCCTAAGCACCACAGCAACATCTCTTTTAGATACCTCCAAGGATGGTGACCCCACCATGTCCTTGGGCAGCCTGTTCCTGCCAGACAACTCTTTCAGTAAAAATTTTTCCTAATTTTCAATCCAAACCTCCCTTGGCACAACTTGAGGCCATTTTCTCTTCTTCTATGGCTTTTTACTTGGGAAAATTGTCACCAAGTGCCTTAATTCTTTCCCCAGGTGCCTAACAGTAATGGGATTTATTGTCACAGATTTAGGAATACATTTTTCCCATTTACTTAACACTTACTACCAACTTAAGACCACCTACAAGCTGTTGTGAGAGAGCTATGGACATCTATCACCCATCTGTTATTTACCAGCTGGGACACTGAAATTGAAGGTTATGTGGGTTCAAAAGAGCCCAGAAACATTCACAAAAGAAAAATAAACTGAGTGGAATGCAAGGAGGTCCCAGATCCAAGTGGTTTTGGAGTCTGGAGGAGCATCCTGGGGAGGAAACACAACATGCTCACTCCATTTCTCTACCCTCCACAACACCTTGAATTTTGGTCACTGTTGGACTGTGCTCTGGATTAATCTTTAGTCTGTGTTATTGTGTTCTTCCTCTTGGCCAAGAAGAAGGCAAAATGTGCTCATTCTGCACCTGGAACTTGCCATTAATTTTCCATTACATGGTGCCATTGTTGGAGAGGTCTAAAAAGGTCTTGCTGGATGAGGACTAAAATCTCATCGATTTTATTAGCATGATGGATCACAAGAGTCTACATTTGCTGCCATCACACATTAAAAGACTTATGTAGCCAGGCTAATACTATAAGAACTATGCAATGTCCATCATCTTTGCTGGAGCAGCTGTGGAGGGATAATGAGAAAGCAGAGGGCCTGCCATGATTTGAGGATGGAAAATCCAGATCCCTACCTTATGCCTGCTGGTCCTGGTGTGTTTTCTTCCCAGGTGCTCCCAGAAAAAGTGCTGGAGGAAAGGGGGTGAACAAACAAGGCAGGGCAGCAGCTGGGAGCAAGGGGTTGTGTGTATATCTACTGGAAATGTGCTTCTGCTTGGATCTCACCTTCCAGCTGTCCTTGAAGGTCCCAAATTTCTCCCTGAATTTTTCACTGCAAAAGCAGATGGAGGAAATGTGGTTTGGCTTCACCTGTGACCCTGTAGTCCTCTGCTGGGGAAACTCTTCCTGAGCTGCACTTTACTCAGCAACCAGCTGGGGCATTTGAGGTGGACATGGGACACCCAAAAGGTTCTCCAAAAGCCATGAATGATGGAGAAGGGTTCATGTCCAGCTCATGCATCAAGTTTAGCTGCTAAAGCTGCTTTTGCTTGCCATAATGTATTGAACTCACCTAGATACTCACCTGGAAACCTCAGTGAGGAGTGGAGGCATGGCAGTCCATGCTGGAGGGAGACCTTCTCAGTCTCCATACCTGCCTGAAAGGAGGTGTCTTCTCCCAAAAAACAAGAGACAGGACAAGAGGAACCAACCTCAAGTTGTGCCAGGGGAGGTTTAGGTTGGAGCTTGTGAACAATTTCTTCCTGGAACGGGTTGTCAGGGCCTGGCCCAGGCTGCCCAGAGCAGGGCTGGAGTCCCCATCCCTGGAGAGATTTCAAACACCTTCAAAGATTTTCCCTGGTGGCCTTGGCAGTGCTGGGTTAAGGGTTGGGCTTGATGATCTTCAAGGTCTTTTCCAGCCCAAATGATTCTGTAATTCTGTCCTGAGATGTCACCCAGCCCAGCTCCATCTTTCACTGCTGAGCCACCCCCTGCTTGTGCTCCATCCGCTGTGGGCTTGGTGAGCATCTCTGAAGGAAAATTCTCTGCTGGTCCCTCTGTGGTGTGGTGGTTTTGGTTGGTCGGTTGGTTTTACTCAAATGCAATACCTCCAGTGAAATGCAGAAGTTTTAATAAGAGAGGAAAGATCATTCAGTGGATTTCACTGCAGAGGGAAGAAACCAAAAAGGAGGGGTAAAAAATGGGAACAGTCACAGCTGATGGCAAGGGAAATGAAATATTTAATAAGCAGAAGGCTGTGTGTGCAAGGAAGGCTCCCCCAGCCCCCCGCTTTCTTCCTTGTCAGAAATTAAACAACTTTTACACACCACGTAGTCTTCAGTACAGTATGCTAATGATGTCCCTGATGCCCTCTTCATCTGATCAAACTTAATTGTCTGTGTCAGGCTGCCAATTAACAAAAGGATCTCCTAGAGTACCAACTTCCAGAGCTACCTTAAAGGTTAATTGAATCATGTAAGCCCAATGCTCTGGCGGACTCAACTTCAGGATCCTATTCTAACCAGGGGTCTGTAGGGGTAACAAATAAAGGAAAAGTTTAATTGCTAAAGCAGCCAAATCTAACAGTCACATTAGGAAAGAAATGATCTTTCACTTCTCTCCCTCCTCCCATTTATTTTATTTTTTTTTTCAAAGCTTTGAAATCATCTTGGGCTTTTGGCACATATGAGTGAGTTTCTAGATTTCACTAGCAATGGGTAAATAGGAAGAAGCACATTTTGCTCTTTGATGTCTAAGCAAACTGGGTCAAAGAAGACACCCAGGGAAATGCAAAAGTGTGTGTTGGGTTTATTTTTTTCTTTTATTCACCCACTGTTTTCTGAAATGTTCCCTTACCAAATGCAAAGTGGCAGCAGGTGAAGGGTCACAGCATGAGAGTCAGGGGCATACAGAAGCAACAAGCACTGTCATTGCTCAGAGTATCAAAACCCAGCTTAAAGGTACCCCTGTTTCTTCTCCATCTGCTTCATTTTCCAAGAGGTTCATTATCACCCATTTCTGATGGCTTCCCATTTTTCTCATAAAGTGCTGTCTTGCCAGAAAAGACCATTATGGATGTTTCAAAGAGGGCAAACTGGAAGACAGTGCCCACAGGAAGTATTCAGTCAAAAAGAAAAAAAGAAATACTATGAGTAGTCTGAATTGAGAGTAGGGGCCCTGAAAGCCGAAGATGGAGTCTCCTGGTTTTTTTGGAACATTTACTTTTAGGGAGAATCCTGTGAAGTCTGGATCAAGTGTGGCATTACCTCTGTTTGCCCTGTTACCCCAGATCTGGAGTTTTGAGTTGGGCATTGTGTCTGGTCCAAAAAGTAATATGGGGCCTCCAAGTGTACAAAATCATAAAGGAAGTAGTGAAAAATAAAGGTAACTTTTTAATGATGAAAATGGTGAGAGCCTGGCCCAGGTTTCCCAGAGAGGTGGGAGCTGCCCCATCCCTGGAACCATTCCAGCTCAGGTTGGATGGGGCTCTGAGCAACCTCATCCAGTTGCAGATATCCCTGGGCTTGGACTGGATGGCCTTGAAAGGTACCTTCCCTCACAAAGTGTTCTGAGATTCTGTGAAATCCTAATATTTTGAAGGATCTGAAGGGATTTGGTTACAAGGAAATACCCAGAAAAACTTAAAGCAGGCTGGTGAAGCAGTGGCCACAGATGAGACAACCAGGGAGCTGGACAAGGGAACACCTAAGCTGAGTGCAATTTTAAATTATCTCCATGGATTTGTGAACAGTCAGAGAACCAAGGGGAAAAAAACCTCACTAAAGCAGTAAGAACTAAGATAATTTTAAAATGTCAAATAACAAACAAAAATACCATGCCAGCAGGGGTTTATGAAGGCATCTGATGGCAGTACTTGGCAGAGTTGGGTTTCCTGGTGTCTTGCTAAGCTGCTGGATCTCTCATCTTTACCACAAAAATGCATGACAATGGCTTGTCCCCTTTTTTCCATAGCTGAAAACCTGAAGATGTCAGTGGCAGGGGCAGAAGAGGTGTGATAAGACAGGGAGCAGGACCCTTGCCCACCATCCCTCCACCTGTTTCACATCAGGAGCTGGTTTCATCATTCCTGACATGGAAGGGTGACCTGGGAAGAGATGCAAGGATGCTCATGGACCATGCTGCTGAACAGCTCAGCAAGGAAGGGTTTCCTACAACAGCTCTGGGGCAATTCCCATATTTCCCTAAAAAATAGCTCAGCAGGTCAAGATGTCGTGGCCATCCCCCAGATGTCTCAAGTGTCCTGAACCATGGGTGAGTTAACCCAAGTAAAACCTGTTGGATTTCCACCAGCACAAGTGTGCTGCTCAGGAAGAGGAGACAAAACATCATAGAATCATGGAATGGTTTGATTTGAAGGGGACTTTAAAAATCATCAAGATTGAACCCCCTGCATGGGCAGGGACACTTCCCACTAGGCCAGGTTGCACAAGGCTTCATCCAGCCTGTACTTCAACACTTCCAGGGATGGGGCAACAACAGCCTCCCTAAGCAACCTATTTCAAGTGTCTTGCTACCCTCATGGTGAAGAACTTTTTCCTAATATCTAACCTAAATCTCCCATCTTTCATTTTACCACAGCCAAGAGCTTAGGAATATATTTCAAACTCCCATGGTCAGGAAAAAAGGGCTGCTAAAGCTAACAAACCAACCTGGGTTATACCCCTGGATAATATGATCCCAGAGGTATTTATCCAGAATTTATTCCCAAGCTTCTGTTATTTGCAGCTTAACCCTCCCCCATGTCCATTTTTCATTGAAATCTATTTCACGTTAATAGCCCGGGTGGGATAAAAGTTTCCCTTTGCTTAAATAAGGGTGGTGAGACACTGGAACAGGTTGTCCAGAGAGGTGGTGGGAGCCCCATCCCTGGCAGTGTCTCAGGTCAGGTTGGATGGGGCTTGGAGCAACCTGGGCTGCTGGGAGGTGTCCCTGCCCATGGAAAGGGATTGGGAATGGATGATCTTAAAGATCCTTTCTAACTCTAAAAATTCTATGATTCTATGATTCTAAAGATTATGCCCTTCTCAGAATAATGCTCAACATTCCCTCTCAAAAACAAACAAACAAACAAAAAAACCAAACAAACAAAAAAACAAACAAACAAACCCAAAGATATATATATATATAAAACAATAGTAATAACAATAATAAAAAATAAATCACTGCATTTCTCTCCTATCTCTCTTTTGCCTTTTCCAAGGCTACTCCAGCAGCTCTTAATCTTTCTCACCAGGTTTCCCTCCCATTCCAGGGGCACTCATGGAGATGGTGTGGGGTGGTTTTGCACTTCATAGGACATTGCCTCAGCAGGAGCCACAGAGAAGCCACCGCCACCTCCCTGCTAACAAACTCCTGCAAAACGGATCTATTATGGGTGGCTGGGGCTTGCTGCATGGCTGGCAGGCACAGTAATTAATTTCCATGCATATCATTGCCAGGATCGTTTACTGATCCAGGGAAGGAGATCAGAGGTGTCACACCATAAATTGAGTCAGAGCCTTCACCTCTGTGTTCCTCGTGCAATTTTACACGCGCTTGACAAAGTAACAAACGGGGGGAGGGGGGAAAAAAAAGAGAAAAAAAAAAAAGGCAGCTGTTCCCCAGGGTGATGGACGGGGGGAATTGGCCCAATAAATTGTTCCCTGTAAAAAGCAATGTTTTCCTCATTAAAAGGCAGTGAATTCTCTATTGCTTTTCATTAGCTGTGGCCTTGCTAGACGTGAGGTTTAATTGGCAGTGTGTTTACAGGACGCCGGCCCCAGAGGTGAAGGAGACAAAGAGGCTGAAAAGAGATTCTTATTTATTAAGGAGAGGTGACAGGCAGCTGCTTAATAAGTTTTTGTGTGGGTCCTGGAAGAAGTTGTACCATGAAGGATGGCTGAGCAGGTGTAACCCCTTCTATGCCATTGCTTCCCTTGTTTTTACTGTCAGAACTGAAAGTCTCCAACCTCCCCCTTCTTGCAAGGATAATGAAAATAAAGATTATTTTTTTAATAAGTTAGTATTGCAATAATAAAAATAAATTTTTTATTTTTTTTTTTTTAAAGGCCCTGGTTAACCACTCTGTCCTCAGATTCATTTGAAATGTTGAAGCATCCTCCTCCCTGATCCGTGTTTTCAAGAGAGGACGTATTGGGATTAACCCACTGCTTCCTAATCACAGGAGAGTAGGGATGCACGGATAGTCCCCTCAAGCCCTCATAAAGTGAGGAAAGCCCAGGGAAACAGAAAAATATCCATGTGGAGATGAATGGGTCTTTTTCAGCTGTCCTCTGTGGGCAGCAAGGCCTGCAGAAAAGACTCTCAGCACCCAGCAGGGGCCCAAACCCAGAAATAATGAAAGAAAAAATAAAGAAAACACATATGGAAGAGCAAGGGCTGAATGAATGCACACAGAAAATGCAAGAAGCAAGGTGCTCTCTAACAGGAGAAGAGAGGCTGTCCTCATTGATGTCCAGCTGAACTGGTTTTCGCTACAGGGCTGAGCTGAATGGAAGAAAAAAAGGTTATGACATGGTGTGCAAGGTTGTCCATATCACTTTTCTTCCCCAAAAGAGATATCCATCCTTGAAAATTCCATGGAATGTGAAACATACCTTTTCTTTTGGCAAATTCCATCTCCCTAGCTATAAAAATAAAACATTGGAATTTTGGTGTGGTTAAATACATGACAAAGAAAAAAAACAAAACAAAACAAAACTGCTACAAGTTCTTGAAAAAAACAGGTCAGAACATTTTTCTGTGTGAAGGGATTAAATGTTACAGTTTACCAATCAGAGACATCTCTTCCAAATAAATTAATTTATCAGGGTCTACCTGAAATCTTCTAGATGAAGAGCATCACTTAAAAGTTTGCTTTTTTAACACAGAAAAATAGAATGTGTTGTGTTGGAAGGGACCTTAAAGATCATCCTGTTCAAACTGGATGAAAGAAATGGAGGGACACAATTTCTGGATGATACCAAAGGTTGTAGATGCTTTATGTACCTTAGGGAAGCAAACTGAAAACTGCAAATAACAGCTCCAAACACTATTGCAAATCAATGCTCTGACACTTATTCTCCTTTTATATTTGTCTCTAATCAACATATTTAAGAGCAACGTGACCATACTGGCACTCAGCAGCTTGTTGTGCTTACAAGAATTACTGGTGGAATGGGAGCCTTAAAATTAAGTAGCATGGAGTGTCCAGTAATTAATTTGATTTTTACATCCATTCTTTATTTAATGCAACTTTAAAACTAGTTTAAAAGCTGGAAATGAGCAGTGTAGCATGCAAATGAATTGGCCAAGTTCCAAACGAGGCAAGGATTAGCATAATGTTAAATGTTGAGGGTTGTCCTCCTCACCGAGTTTGGGAGGGGGTGATCTGGTGGAGGGTGACACCATCCATATGCCTATCACCATATACTGAGAGATCAAAGCCCAAATACTGTGTCATTCTTTGACCATAGAATCATCAAAGACTTTGGGTTGGACAGAACATTTCAAGGCCATCCAGTCCAACCTCAGGGATGTCTCCAAGTGGATCAGGTTGCTCAGAGCCCCATCCAACCTGACCTGGAATGGTTCCAGGGATGGGGCATCTCCCACCTCGGCCAGGATCTCACTTGCCTCATTGTAAAAAAGCCCTTTTTCATATCTAGTCTGAACCTACCCTCTGCTCCAGTCCCAACAGTGGAAAGG
This sequence comes from Phaethornis superciliosus, assembly GCA_023637945.1. NCBI lineage: Eukaryota > Metazoa > Chordata > Aves > Apodiformes > Trochilidae > Phaethornis > Phaethornis superciliosus. The sequence continues at coordinate 69,771,676 of JAJQWJ010000004.1, forward strand.
GGAAAGAAGGAAGCAAAGGACAGGGCTTTGACCAGAGCTTGGGAGGATACTGGTGTCTGGAGCATCACATCTGGGTTCTGCTCTGGGGACCATCCACACCTGCACCTTGCACCTCATGATTCATATTGCATTTGTGCCTCCACAAGTTGCTGGCATGTTCCCATTCCCCTGGATCAAATTGTTTCAACTCTATGTGAGGAAGAATCCTAGAGGAGCTGCAACAAATAATTTCCTCCTCTAATCCCTGTATTCTGAGTCTTTCCTACCTCTCCATCTGCTGCTTTCAGGTGAGATGACCCCATAGCAGCATCACTCCTCTGGCTCCTATCATATTGAAGTTGTTTTGGCAGCAGTCTTTTCGTGCCAAAGTCCGAGAGCCTTGTTTTCCATGGAGTAATGCCAGAAAAACATCCAGACAATATGGATCTTCCAAATATTTTTAAATCCAGAGAAATTCAGACTAAATAGCAGTCAGATATTTCTCACCCTTCATGCTCTTCTCTTTCAGCCTGCTTACCAGGTCCTTAGACAATCTATGAAGCTTCCTCAACATCTAAGATTTTTAGATAAAGTCCCGCAAATGGTCAAGAAAATGAATTTTTAGCTGGGCTCAACAGAATGGCTGACATCTACCTGAGCTCAAGCCACCTCTGCCATAATCTCTCACTTCAAAAAATTATGTTTCTCTGATCTTCTCCATTTAAAGAAAGTGCAGCAAGTGGAGACTTAAGTGATGGGAAAACTCAGTCTGGGTATCAGCAGAAAAGATGTGAGAATTGGAAGTGTTTTATCCAAACATATTTTGAGGAACATGTTTCTGTTGTCTCCAGGGAAAAAAAAAAAAAAAAAAAAAAAAAAAGAAAGAAAAAAGAAAAAAAAAAAAGAAAAAAGAAAAAGAAAAAAAAAGAAAGAAAAGAGAAAAAAAGAAAAAAGAAAAAAAGGAAAAAAAGGTAAAAAAGGTGAAAAAGGAAAAAAGGCAAAAAAAAGAAAAAAAGGAAAAAAAGGAAAAAAAAAAAAGAAAAATAATTTTTAAAAAAAAAGCATTTTAGTCCCTGAACAGATATTTGGTTCTTGGAGGAAATTAAAAAAAAATTCTTTTAGAGTTTTTGTAGGTTCTCTAAAGTAACTCTACATGATTTACGTTCTCCGTTCTCTGTGTGTCCCTGTTCTGCATTTTCTTGGGGTATCATCATCTCCACTGTTTACCAGATGTGACTGGGTTTTAAGCAGGCTTGGTTCTGGTCACTGCAGCTGCCATTTGCTGGTAAAGCATCTGGTCCTGAGAAGATGGGTGCAGTCAGATTTGGAGCCAAGGAGACACTGGTGCTAATGTACCACTCTTGGATACTCTGATGTCTTTGTTCATTGACACCCCATGAACACCCACCTTCCCCAAGGCTGCATCTTCACTCCTTGATTATGTGTAATTCCTGGCCTTCAGTTTCAGGTTTTCAACTGCTTTTGCCTTTTTAGAGTACAGCCATGGAAGACAAGCAGATACAATGGCATGAACTCCAGTGAAGATATTTGTAGACCCCCAGACTGGCTTGGGTAGGAAGACACCTTAAAAATCATCCATTCCCAAGCCCTTTCCATGGGCAGGGACACCTCCCAGCAGCCCAGGTTGCTCCAAGCCCCATCCAACCTGACCTGAGACACTGCCAGGGATGGGGCAGCCACAGCTTCTCTGGGAAACCTGGCACAGGGGCTCAGCACCCTCAAATTCAACAATTTCTTCCTCATGTCCAACCTCAAGCAAGTTTTAACCCATTTCCCCTTGTCCTCTCCCTCCCCCCCCCCATGTCCAAAGCCCTCCCCCAGCTTTCTTGTAGCCCCTTCAGATATTGGAAGGTTGCTCTAAGGTCACAAAGGGGGGTTCCGCTTTGATGGACCACTGATGGACCAATCTCATGCACCTTTCTTCTGGACACCTGGGTGCACTTGTGATGGACATCTTGTGGACCTCTCTTCTCCTTCTCTCTTGGTAGCTACTTAAAAAAAGAGGTTTTCATAGGCTTCTTGTAGAATTAGAGTGTTTTCTTCCAGCAACACAGTTGCTTATTGGTGGTTGATGCATGGGAGTCAAATTAAATGCATGACACCCCCAGGGCTGGATGTATGAGGCAGAAATGGCAGCATAAAAAATATTTGTCTTAAGTTTTCTCCCAACCCCAGGGGATGGCTATTTTCATTCCATCCTTGCGCACAACCCAGTGTTCCTCACTCTGAGTGATCTGTTCTCCACATCTTCACACAGATTTTAGGTTTGACCCAAGGGAGTGACAGTTGAGAGCAGATGTCTCCTGGACCTGCAATTGAGCCTTTTCACTGCTGTCTTTGCAAAATGTTGACTCTGGTGCTCAGCCTTGGTGTAGCTTTCCATCCAAATGTGGCTCCACAACACACACAGGCATCACCTGGCAGAACAACCTAGGGATGCAATGAAAACAAAGCCCACCAGCATCACAGAATCAGAGAATCATTTGGGTTAGCAAAGACCTTCAAGATCCTAAAGTCCAACAATTAACCCAGCACTTCCAAGTCCACCACTAAAATCAGCACCACATCTACACATCTTTTAGATCCCTCCAGGGATGGGGACTCCACCACAGATCTCACAGAGATCCTCCAGTGTCCCTTTTATTCTCATTTATTCATGGGATGCTCATCGATTGGATTAGGAGCAAAGCAAATATTTTGTTGCCTGCTCACAGCTCTGCCTGCTCACAGCTCTACCTGCCCAGTGCTGTACATTGATGTTTTCCTTGGGAGAGCTTAATACTTCAAGGAGAAATCTGTATTTACAGCTGGAGAAGGAGGAATTGCTCTTGTCTCCAGCACAGCCAGGACCAAGGTGCTGAGAAGTCACAAGCTCGGTTCTGCCTGTGGGTTGCAGAGGAGCACAGAAAGTCCTACCACAGGACTGAGAAGGAGCCCATCTTTAGAAGATTTACCAAAATATAAACAGATCACTAATTTTTTATATAATATATACATAGATTTTATATATATAGCATATTTATACACCAAAATACAATATTTACCAAAGTTGGCCAAAGGAGCTCCAGTAGGGATGGCCCAGATCGAGTGCAGTGGGATGAGGGAGGTCAGGGTTTGGCTACAGGACCCATCTCGGGGGTTTGAAAAAGACATCTCCTTTATCCTGGCTCAAAGGAGCTAAAAGTCTTCCACCTTAAAAGGAGAATATCCTGTGCTTACTATTAAAATGCTGAGGGATTCATTTTTTTTAACTGGGGCTTGGAGCAACCTGGTCCAGTGGGACTTGTCCCTGCCCATGCAGGGAGGTTGGAACCAGATGATATTTAAGACTCGTTAAAACACAAGTTATTCCATGATTCTATGAATTTTATGTTTTTTAAAACCGAGAGAAATTACAGATCTTTATCCCCTTCCCCCCCTCATCTCAGCACACACCTGTTCACATTTAAGGACATTTTAAAAATTATTATTTTTTAACAAAACTTTTAAGACAACAAGCATTAGGATAGCTCCACACTGCCACCAGTAATGACAACCAGGCTTGCCAGCCAGGAAAGCACTTTAACCCCTTGGTGACACCTTGCCTTTTAATTCCCTTTGAATAGGTCTGATACAGTTTTGATGGAAAACACATCAGGTGCATGGTTCAGAAGGCTACAGAATTGAGAGCTATTAAATACTAAAAAGACAAGGTGAGAAACAATTTGCAAAATCTCCTCTTTTTATAGACTGCAGCTATTGAGAAAAATTGAGTAAATTCCCCAGCTACCAAGACTGCAGTCTGTTTCAAGATTCCATCAATTTTTTACGGTACAATCAATATTTATGAATCCCCAAAGAAATGTTGTGAAGAGAAACATGGTGAAACATTTTCCATGCACTCACAAAGATATAACACGGGGACCTAAATAACTTTTAAAATAATCTCAATGACAATCAAAGTGCCTTACATAGCCAATATGGTTTAATGTCAGTGTTTATATTAGATCTCTTCCAAAGAATAGATGGAAAAAGGGGGGGTGGGGAAAAGTAAGGAAAATGTATGTAGTTTAATCTCTCCTAAAGAACACATTTCACTATAATAAGTATTCTGTAATTTGGTGCTTAAAAATTCAGAGGAAGTATGATATTGAAAGTTCTTTGATTTATTTTTTTTTTAATGTATTAAAAATATCCACCATCATGCAAGCAATGGATTTTTCAGTCAGCTGGAAAAAAAAAAAAAAAAAAAAAAAAAGGACTTCTACCAAAAACTGGGTAAACAAATCCACATTCCTTTAATGGCTACTTTAGGTTTAATATCTAAACTTATTTAAATAACTCTGAACCCTCCTGCTGAGAAATATTGAAAGTAATGGATTCCTTTGTGTGTAATCTCCATTTACATGTAGAGTTTAATTTCCCTCTGGGCTGAACCTGTGTAAAACTTGCCTTGAAATGTCCCTCTGTAAAAACACGATGTTTAAGGCGATGCCTTTTGTTTTATTTAAAATTTATTTTGTGCATTATAAAATGAGCATCCAGCCAACTCACCCACGAGCTGCCAAAATTATGATTGTGGTATGAAGTTGAAAATCAGTCATCCAAGATCAGTTTGGACCCCCAGATGCTCCAAAGTCCACCCAAAAGGGATGCTGGTACCCCCAGACTCCTGCGTAGCAGTAACGGGAGGGATGGGTTTGTTGTGATTCTTCTGCAAGGAAATCAGAGTTTGCTCTTTGAGTGGAGCATTTATAAATTTTAAGCTTCTCCCTTGCTATCTGGACATCTTTTAGCTCCTTCCTTCATCTCAGTCCTATCCCATCTGGAGCCAGGCAAGTTTATCTGCAAATGGTCCATCGTGCACTGTTTTGTTTGATCAACATCATCTCCTTTGGTTTATTTTTTTGTCTTGTTTTATTTCGCTGCTTTTTTTTTTTTTTTTTTAAACTCAGAGGAGACAATGCTAGAAGCAGTTCCTGTTAATGAACCAGTAACTCAAAGCATTTAATTACCTAAAACAAAGTCTTAGCTTCGATGCCAATATATATATTTTTTAATCCTTAGAGAGGGCTAAAGAAAGAAGGAAGCCTGACAAATTTTCAAAGCACTTTCAGTGAGCCTGATTTCCCCAAATTAATCAGGAAAGTTGCAGTCCCAGCTATTTATAAGTCTAGTTAAGTGTTGCTCCCTTGCAAGGTGTCTTTTTTCCCCTCTCCTCCTGTACTTGCTGAGGTGTCTCAGTAATTCAGCATCTTACCTAGATAGCTCATCCAGGGGAATCTCAATGGGAAGATCTGCTATCTGAGCTGCTTCTATATTTAATGGTTTATGTCATCAAGGGAGAATATTACAGTGAACTATCTCTCCTAGAACTGTATTTTTACTTTTTTTTTTTTATTAAAAGTTAGCATTAAAAAAAAAAATTAAAAAATCCCTGCATTATTTTCTAGTAAGCTGCATTAAACATAGCAATATTTTTAAAGCATGGTGGAAAACATAAGAAAAAATATATTGTACTCTTCTTCCAGGAGGATTAAGTAGGATCTGTCATAAGAAAAGAGTGGGACAGCAAGAAAAAATTCTTGTCCTTAGAAAACTGGAATGTTATTTAATTTCTACTTTTTTTTTCTTTTTAAAATACAACTTCTGAAATTCAAGTACTTGAGGATAATGATGATGGAAAACGTCCACAGTGAGGTGACCTATGGGTGTTGCACCACCATGGAGATGGGGACACCCTGGCTGTCCGCACCCTCTTTAACCCCAGAAAGTGTTAAAACATCAAATACTCTTCGAACCCCACACAGATCTCCAGTTTATGAAATATTTATATTTTTTTTAAACTCCACCCCCCCTTGCTAGGACAAAAAAAAAAAAACAATAAGGTTGAATTTGTGACAGAAAATCCCCTTCCTAACCCAGGCCGTCAGGGCTGAGTTGGCAAAGGTTTAATGAGTTTACAATGTTAGGTCTCTCTTAATCTTTTAATCCATTTAAACAACATTTCAAACAAACAAACAAGCAAGAAAAAGAAAGAACAACAACAACAGCAACCAAAAAAATGCCCCCAATTTGTGTTTTGTTTGACTGCGAGTAATATTCATGTCTGCATGAGGATGGCATGTAATTAACATGTCATAATCAAAATGACTAAGTTTGACACATTATAATCACTGCATGGAGATTATAGCATAGCCACAGGCGATCTGCACAGCCTATCTTAATATCATTTGCATAATGAAAGCATGGTGGCAGTAATAGCTTTTTTCTCTTGTTATCATAATTTCACCCAGGGCTGCAAAGGGCTTTGGTACTGTCAGATGTTGCCCGTTAAAAGTCATTGCAAGTTGAAGACTCCAGTCCAAGTGACCTCAGTATTTCCACATGAGCCAGCACTGTGTGGCTACATGAAAACACAGTGAAGTTTGGTTTTTTTTTTCCCCTTTGGATTTCCCAGAAAATCATGGGTTGGAAAAGACCTTAAGATCACCCAGTCCAGTCATTAACCCAGCACTGCCAAGGCCACCACTCAGGTCCAATGTCCCTCAACACCACATCTCCACAGATCTGAAATCCCTCCAGGGATGGTGAAGCTACACTTTGGGCTTCCAGTGGAGGACCTGTTTCTTACCTGGGAGGCTTCTGCATTTTCTGGGCAACCCCAAGATTTCCCATGTGTTAGGAATAACAGAGCACACTGACACAGCACCTCCAAAACATACATGGAGCATGCCTGGATGATGATGCTCCGGTCTTGGTCCAGGACCTCCATGGAGGATGATAGTAATGGCATTCTACTCTGACCCACCTGCTTGAAGCAGGACCACATCCAAGCAGCTCATCTTGCTGAGGTCACCACCAGCCACAGCTCCCCAAAATGATGCCAGGCTGGAAGGCAACCACTCATCCAAAATAAAGAACAGGATATGCCCCAGTGTCCAGTGGTCACTGCTGCCAACTCCTTAATGGGTTAATATCTAGTGATGAGACATCAGCACCACTTGTAAAAGCAGAGAAATGTGTGCAAAACCAAAACAAAAAAAATAATAAAATGCTGAGAGCTGATTCCAGACCTCAAAGAGCCATTCAGGTTAATGTCCCATGTCCCTTCACCTTGAAAGCAGAGCTTTGTGGTGCAGAGGGTTGGTGAGGAACAACCTGCTGTCCCTTTCCATGAAAAATGGGTGTGACTTGGAGAGTCACTTTTGACTCAAGAATGCTGCATACCCCATCCTGGGACCTCAAAGGGTCCCACCATGGGAATTATAGAATCATAGAAATTCTGGTTGGAATGGATCACCTGGTCCAACCCTTCCAATATTATCATTTATGTGAGATGTCTCAGAACCCTGTAGTTCAAGTGGGGGAATCCACCACTTCCCCTGGGAGACCATCCCAATGTCTGACTGTCCTCAGGGGGAAAAATCTTCCTCTTGTGAATCAGAATCTCCCCAGGAGCAACTTGTGCCCATTGCCCTTTGTCCTGGCCATGGGACTCCTTGGAAATTGGGAGTCTCCATCTTCTTTGGAGCCCTCCTTGAAGTCCTGGAGCATTGTAATAAGGTCTCCCCTCAGCCTTCTCTTCCCAAAGCTGAAAAAATCCCAGTGTTCTCAGTCCCTTCCCAGCAGCTCCCAAACTTTGTCCATCCCCAGAATCATACATAGATTTTGGTGGGAAGGGACATTTCAGGGCCATCCAGTCCAACCCTCCTGCAGTGAATAGGGCCATCTGCAACTGGATCAGGTTGCTCAGAGCCCCATCCAACCTTGGAATCCTTCCAGGGATGGGGCATCTCCTACCTCTCTGGACTACTAGACCAAGCCAGTGACTACAAAGCCTCTTATGCTTGTCCAAATCAAACTCCTCAGGACAAATACTCAGTACAGGGATGTATCTGAGCTGGACCTTGATCTGGATGTGAACCTTGTCCTTCCAGTTTTACCTTTGCTCTAAGAATGCTTGTAGAGCTTCTTAGCTCTACAAGATAAGGGGGCTGTTTCAGGAATTCACTCATCCCAGAAATTCCATATTTTGTAGCTCACAGTATTGGACTCTCCTGCCACATCTATATTGTTCCAGCCAGAACAAGAGTCCAATCACATTAGCACACAATAATCCTCTGGCAGACATTACAGCATTAGGAATTACAAAGTTATCTTATAGTAAAGAGCGGCACAGTAGCTTGTGTAACCTAAACCTATATAATCCTCCAAATATATTCAGGAAACTTCCTGCAGAATTTGGAAATTCTGATAAGCTAAGTTATTTGTGCAGTGTCCCAGTAGCTGGGTGAAATAGTGTCCTCTATACAGAATGATCTAAAATGATGATGTGTTAAATTTGGTTTTTGGTGACAGACTCAAGTTGTTTGCTGTGATCCTAGCAGGGATATTTTGTTGGCTCTTTTTATTTACGTGGAGATGGGATAGCAGTTCAAAACCAGTCAAGTGAATTACAAAATAAAATATCCTTCATGGAAAAACCTGCCAGCAGCTCCTCTTCCAGCATCTACCCTGTGTGGTTAGTTCAGGCTGGTTGGCATCTTCCATTTCTTAAGTCAGGGGATGCAACTTTGTCCTGTGCTTTCTGATGACCATTCATAGAATAATTTGGGTTGGAAGGGACCTTAAAAATCATCCAGTCCCAACATGTATTTCCTTGTCATCAAGTGATGGTATCATCTCCACACATTTGGGAAGCCCAAGCTAGAGTTTTCCCAGATGACAAACCAGGAGAGAGCAAAAAAAGGGGAAAAAAGCATCTACTAAAGCAACAAGGGTCATAGAATCATAGAATTAGGCTCAATGAGCACCTTGGTGCTACACCTGTGAGGCTTCAGGTTATCATAATCCAAAACTGCTTCTGCTCCAGTTGTGGACACCTCATGGAGACATCACAGATGCTAAAGAGTAAAGACCCTTGAAACTGTCCCTCATGTCATTGATCTCTATAACAAACCTGCAGTGTCCTACAGAGACCCATTCACCTGTATCCAGCCACTGCTTTTTCCAGATCAAGGTTCTTTTGGATGACAGAAACACAAATTTTCACACCCAATGACATCTATCAGAGAAATATTTGGTGTCCTGGTAATGTTTATGGTGCTGTCCTGCTATATCTTGGACCTATATCTGTCCTGCTGATGTCTTGGACATTTAATCAGATTATGTAATGTTTATCTTCTCCCATAAAGGGACCAAAGAGCCATTTCGATCCTCATGCAGAATCTTCTCACAGCAGACTCAGTGATTGTGCCCCAACAGATATTATTGACATGGCAAAGGTTGGACATCCTGAACAAACCAGCTCTGTCTCATAAGAGGGAATTCATGCTCCAGGAAACTATTATTTTAAACCAACAAAGCTGGAAAGCAGCTGAGCCAGGCTCATAAGCTCATATTAGAGCAGGATCTGGATGGGGCAGGATGCTACTTGGCTATCCAGGACCAGGACCTTGCAACCCTCATCCCATCCTCAATACACTGGAATTCCACCAAGGAGGATGTCCAGGCTCTGAAAAACTCTCATAGGACTGAGACATGAAGGTCTCCCCACCAGCCTGGCTTCTCACCATGCTCCCTCCTGGGGTGGCCACTGCCACAGCCATAGCTTCTTAAATTCCCATTCTTAAGTCATCCTAAAGTCAAAGCTCATCTCACTGTCATAATTCCAGTAGTTCATGTGCCTTCTAATCACATGTTTTATGGTTAGCAAAAATGCCCCATGGGAGCTGATTAAAGGTTTATGAAAACCAAGAAAATCTGATAGGATTTGGGTTGAATCCGACCAGTTTTTTAAGTTTCCTATCCCTAAGCTTTTAAGTACTTACAAGCCATTATTTCTGTCTTTGATGCAGTGGGGTGGTTGGTTGTTTTTTGGTTTTTTTTTTAATATATATATTTTTTTTTCCATGAAAAAAAAGCAACATAAATCTCAGTGCAGAGATTTTTTTCTTTTTAAATGATTATCAGATTTGAGTAAGATTTATCTTCCCCTTTAAAAAAAGCTTTTCTCAATCACAACATAAATGCATTAGCACAAAACCAGTCTAATGTCACATGTGGAAAGATACCTGGAACATGAAAGCAGATTAACTCTTTGCTTCCTGGTCTTCAACCATATCTTGCCATGGCTACAGCCAGAGATACAGAAAACCGAGTATTTCAAGCTCTATGAAGTCAACTCAGTGGAAGATCTTTGCACCAGTTGATGGTGGCCATGAAGTGAGGTGTCTTCCAAATCTGTTTCTTCTTCCCAGTGATTTGGCATAAGGCTTTTCTTGGCTTTTGATGGGAAATATAGAAACACCACTGGTTTAGCCTGTCCTTGAAGCTGAGCAGTGTAACTGGGACCCAGCCAAAGGTGGATGGCAAGTGTTTATTCAGAGACATTGGCCTTCCTCTAAACCCTTTTTTCCTGGTTTGGTTTCTTCTTCCTTTCCCTCTTTCAGTAGACCTTCATGCAGTGTATGGGTCTTGCTTTAGAAGATGTATTAATTAGAACCATGGAACAACTTTGGCTGGAAAAGACTTTTAAAACCATGAAGCTGCCCGCACTGCCAAGGCCACCCCTGCCCCATGTCCCTCAGCACCACATCTCCAGGGCTTGGAAATCTCTCCAGGAATGATGGGGACTCCAGGCCCTGACAACTCTTTCCAGGGAGAAATTGTTCCCCAGCTCCAATCTCAACCTCTAGGTCAATTCCTCTTGTCCCATCCCTTGTTCCTTGGGAGATGAGGCCACCTTTTAAAGCAGTCTATAGGAAACAGACCACATGAGACAGGAGATGCTGAACAGGGCAGCTGATCAGTAATGATGGTCCTGCATCCAACCTCTTCTGAGCCTGAGGAGAGCATTTTCACCTTAGTTTTTCACCTAGAGAAGAAGGAGTAAGAGAGTTTGGTTAGTAATCATAGAATGGTTTGGGTTGGAAGCAACCTTGAAGATCATCTCGTTCCAACTGCCCCCCCCTGCATGGGAAGGGACACCTGGTGAATACTGGTGAATAAAATAATAATACTGGTGAATAAAAAAACATTGCAGCTGCCAAAGTGCCAGAGTCCAAATCCACCTGTATTATGCCTATTTTATGGGTTTCAGGTATAAAGGCTTGCAGGTTACTTCTGCTCTCACTGACTGCAATTGCCATCAAGAGCAGCTTCATGGCACTCAGCGCCTGAAGAGGCCACAAAAAAACAATAGGTAGCTAAAATATTAATAAAAACTGATCCATGACCAACATCCAATGAAAAGGACACCATGAAGAGACAAACATCTGCATAAATACTGAGAAGCCTCTCTGAAATCTGCAATATCCTATCTCAGGCAGGAGCTGTTAAGATGTGAGATTTCTAATGGACATTGGGCAGATCTTTATGAAGAACAGCAATCTCTAGTCCCATAGCTTCCTTTTTTTTCCCCCTTAAAATATCTGATATCATCTTGCTAATCCTGAAGCACAGTCTGCAAACTTCTACTCGTGATGCTCTGGAGAAGGCCCTCAATGCTCTCTTTCCCGCTCCATCAGTTGGAGGGAAGATTTAAAACTTAGATCAAAAAAACTCCAGCAACTAAAAATAAATACTCACTTGACTGGTACTTATTTGCCCCCCCTTAAGACCATAATCCACCACCCCCAAAGAAGAAAAAAATAAAGTGCTTAGGAAAAAACACAACACAATGGTCTTGCAGCTGGACTTGGAAACCTGAGTCTCTGCAGAGCTCGGGTTGACCATCCCCTGGGGTGTGCCAGGCTCCAGTTGGTGTTTACAGACATTTTGGAAATGGCAGCCCCAAAGGAAGAAGCTGGGATCAGTCCACATCACTCCTAGCATCAAAAAACCAGAAAGATTTCAGCTAATTCAGGCTCTACCCTGGCACCCGATGGAGCGCGGCGCTAAATTCTGGCAACCAGAAATGCCCCAAGGCAGGCTAATAACAGCACTACTTAAGAACATAAGACAATTATTACCTCCAACTGTGAAGGAGTCTGAGTAATTAAAAAGGGTTCTTTATTTTGATTAAAAAAGATTCCTTTCAGTCTGCTTCAAGCTTTAGTAAAAGCCCAGAACGATATTTTTAGATGCCAAAAAAAAAAAAAAAAAAGAAAAAAAAGAGAAAAAGAAAAAGAGACTCTGCAATTGATGCAAGATGCATGATGAACTCATTTGAAAAATTCTCCTATTATCATCATAATATTGTCCAAAAAAAAAAATCAATTAATTTCTCATTCTTTCAGCCACATCACTTCCTGGAGACAATGCAAGTCTAACCCAAAGCTTCCGAAACCTTCTTTAGGATTAACAGAAATCCAAAATTAATTGGGTTTAATTACTATAAATTTCCTTCCCAATAAAATCTCAAGAATTTCCAATCATGCTGATTTATTTGAGTAATTAGAAAGCCATTCACAGATGTCACACTGTTAGGTAGTATGGATAATGCAGGGTTTGCTTAACTGGATCCTGCGACCACGGCGCTGTGGAGAGCAACAACTACAAAAAAATTCCAATAAAAAGTGAGAGATTAAGGCAAATGACATGACCTCAGGCTGTGCCAGTGGCTTCCCAGGGGAAACCCCTTCCCCTCCTCCATCCATCCCTGTGTCTGGATGTCTCCAAAATAAAAAGACCTACTGATCCTTACATTTTGCAGCAGTAGGTCTTGAGGGGCTTTGCAAACACCCTCCTTTTATAGAGGAGGAACCCAAGGTTCCTGAAGATGAGGGACCTAAACTTGGGTCACCCCAAGGATGGTGTCAAAGCTAAAAGAGGAGAAATACTGCTGTCTGCAGAATTCTCAGGGGGTTGAGCCTACTTCTCCACAGGGGAAGGGGGTACAGGCCCAGCAGGTCCCATGCACTCATGGTCTCCTTGCCTTGGAGGACAAATGGGATTCTGCTTTCTTGCAATGGTGTTTTGCAAAGCAGGTGATCTGTGTGGCCCAAGGTGGAAACCATTTCCCCTACCTTCAGATATCCATGATCATGCTGAGAACTGGACTGATCCCTATGCCCATTCAGTGGAAAAAACAAATTGCCTGGGTTGACTCTTCTGAGCTCACAGGTGTCCTTGCTCTTCCTATGGAAAGGCTGAAGGATTAGAGAGAGATCCTTAAATTGGGTTTTTGTCCCACCTCTTCACAACAAAGAAATCCCTCTGGTCAGCTGGAAGCTGGGCTGTTCCGTGGGAAGCAAAAGTCCCTGGGTATTCTTGATTGTCCTTCTTAAGATTCCTGGGAGTTTCAGGAATTTTTAAAATTACGAAGGATAACACAGCTTTCAGGTTCTCCTTCCCTCCAAGGGAAAAGGCAGATTTGACACACCACTCCCACAAATGGGACATGCTTGGTTTAATTGGAGAGGTCATTTGATGATAAGTAAATTAAAAATGAAAAAAAAAAATTTCAGGGTCACCAACTTTGAGAGGAAAGATTTAATTTGGTGTCGTAAATATAAATAACATTTTTTAAGAGGGGAAAGTCATAATTTTAAAGACACAGTTGGGAGCTGAATCTAACAGCTTGAATCTGAGCCTCAACAGTGGATTCCCCACCCCTTTCCCAATCTCCCCTCCAAATTATCTTGGGTTTATACATGTCAGTATTTGACTAATAACATAATATTTAAATACCACCATAATCTTAGCATCGTAATCCTGACACTCCCATGTTCTCTTAAATAAGGGTCAGCTGAAGAACATGGTGTTGTCCAACCCCCTGGGCTGTCAGACATCCTCAGCCATAAGAAAATCATCTTTACTTTTGGCCTGAGCCTTTAATGGCTCTGAAAGCTGCTGTTTTTTTCTAAATACACACACTGGGCAGCAGTTGAGGAAATAGGTGAAAAGGCTTTTAATGGAGAGATTAGGGCTTGACATTGTGAAGCTGCAACTAGGTCGTAAGAGATTTCAGAGGGCAGGAAATTTTATGAGAGAGAGAGTGAGAGGCTTAAAGTGTTTTGTAATGTAGTTCAGTTTGTCCCCCACAAAGCAGGACATAATGGATGCTTCAGAACTTGATTTTCATTGATTAAAAATAACCAGGCTGCTACGCTGGAAGAAGAGTCACTTGATCAACTCCAGCATCAACCAACAACTGCTCTTGGTTTCTGCAATTACTTTAATGGCTTGGGGTCAGGTGGGGCAGAAAAGTAATTTCTTGCCTAATAAAGGCCACCCAAAGTCAATGGATCATAGAATCATAGAATTATAGAACCATAGAATCATAGAATGGTTTGAGTTGGAAGGGACCTTAAAGCTCCTCCATTCCCAAGCCCTTTCCATGGGCAGAGACACCTCCCAGCAGCCCAGGCTGCTCCAAGCCCCATCCAACCTGACCTGAGACACTGCCAGGGATGGGGCAGCCACAGCTTCTCTGGGAAACCTGGCACAGGGGCTCAGCACCCTCAAATTCAACAATTTCTTCCTCATGTCCAACCTCAAGCAAGTTTTAACCCATTTCCCTTGTCCTCTCCCTCCCCCCCGTGTCCAAAGCCCTCCCCCAGCTTTCTTGTAGCCCCTTCAGATATTGGAAGGTTGCTCTAAGGTCACCTGGGAGCCTCCTCTTCTCCAGGCTGAACAAGCCCAATCCCTCAGCCTGGCTTCCCAGGGAGGTGCTCAGCCCTCTGACATTTGAGTGCCTCTCCTCTGGACACCTTCCAGGAGCTCTGTGTCCTTCTGAGGTTGGGGACTCCAGAACTGGACACGGTAATGAATCAGAGAAGTCTGACAGTTAGTAAAACCAGAAGCTCTTTGTCCCTCTTGTTGTCTTCCTTGTCTTTGGTAGGACAGACTAGGGAACACCTCATTTAAAAAGTATATACCAACCATTTAAATAGGAGGAATTGGGGTAAAGGAGGGGGTTAAGTGCAGAATGAGCCTTCCATGTAAAATCAATGCTGTTAAACTCCATACACTTGCTTTTCTCCAGGCCTAAGAAACCCCCTTTCTGATACCACTGGAGCATAAACCATGACCCCCAACCAGCACCAGCACCAGCCAGGAAAAGAGAAGTCATCTTGCAGATGAAGCATTCTTGGAGGATTATTTAAAGATTAATACCTCAAAAGCTTTCTTGTCTCCAATGACAGCTGCTCTTTAACCTGCTCTGCCCAATTTGCCCATTTTCTACTTGCCCACATTTGTATAATCATCAGAGATTTGAAGGAAGAGATGCACCAGCATGGGTGAACATGAATTCTGTGAGTGTTAGGTCAGTGAGAAGTCACCAAAGTCAACAGCATAGATGATGACAGCTCTGTGCATCCCTAGTTGCAGCCCTGAAATGACCCCTGAAATCTATTTGGGTGTGTAAAGCTTGTGGATCATCAATAGTCCATACTCATTGACTGAGAAAAGTTATTCTGAAATTCAGGCTTAGAGCAACCTGGGCTGGTGGGAGGTGTCCCTGCCCATGCAGGAGGGTTGGAACTTGAAGGGTTGGATGATCTTGAGGGTTGCTTCCATCCCAAATCGTCCTATGATTCTATGAAATTTGGGGGAAACCTAAGCTGTGATCATAGACAATAACAATAACACCTCTCAGAGTCCTATTCATGTCCAAATTTGGGTTTCACTTTGAAACAGTTTCCCAAAAAATCACCTGTGAAAATTCATGGATTTCTTATATTAAAAATAAAAAAATTAATCCTTTTGCAACCAAAACTCGTGATGAGTCATGGTGACTCTACAGGAAGTGTCAATGCTAATAAAGCAGCCTCAGGCTCCTCAAAGGATTCTGTTTCATATACTCCTTGAAATTTTTCATTGGAAAAGACCCTGAAGATCATCAGGTCCAACCCTTAACCCAGCACTGCCAAGGCCACCCCTGCCCCATGTCCCTCAGCACCACATCTCCAGGGCTTGGAAATCCCTCCAGGAATGATGGGGACTCCAACCCTGCCCTGGGCAGCCTGGGCCAGGCCCTGACAACCCTTGCCAGGGAGAAATTCTTCCCCAGCTCCAATCTCAACCTCCAGGGCAATTCCTCTTCTCCCATCCCTTCTTCCTCGGGAGCAGAGCCTGACCCCCCCTGGCTCCAACCTCCTCTCAGGGGGTTGCAGAGAGCCAGAAGGTCTCCCCTCAGCCTCCTTTGCTCCAGGATCAACACCCCCAGCTCCCTCAGCTGCTCCTGGGCAGACTTCTGCTCCAGACCCATCTCCAGCTTCATTACCCTCCTTTTGATCAAAGGAAGACTGAACTTGGAGTACCAAGTACATCCCTCAGCTGTAAGAGATGCAAAAACTGAGATAAAAAATATTCCACAGCACTTTTTTGCAACTGGAGGAACTTCAGACAGTGAGGAAGATCCCCTTGGATTTAGTACATCAAGAAAAAGAGATGAATTATCACCCTCCATAATCAGATCAAGAATCTGCCCTTCCCAGGGAGTAAGTACACAGTATTAGGCAAGATCTGAAAATGCACCAGGAAAGACACAATAAAAAACCCAGACAAAAAGCCAGGAAAATCAGAGCATGGCATTAAAATTTGTTGGTAATTCCCCAATTAATTAACCACGCATCAAGCAGGCTGCCAAGGAATATGGTAGATTCTCCATGGACTGATGTCTTCCAGCCCAAAAAGCATGGTAGCTTCCCTGGAAGATGCACTTCAGGTAGACACAGGTTCTTGGCTCAATCAAGGGGGTCACTGGATGGAGACAGAGAGCAAGCCAGACTACCTGATCCACCCTGTCCTTCATAAATCTCTGAAATCCTTCCACAGGGACTTGCCCTGGGATGCAAAAGATACATAGACTAAGGTCAAAGTGTTGGGTCAGACACCTACATCTTTGCCCAGGATTTTTCTCCCTCCTCCCAGCTGAGTGAAGCCCATGGATGCTGTAGCCGCCCAGCTGGGGGGCAGTTTGGTTAAAAACACTGATACTGCACTTCCAGTTCTTTCTTTGGCAGCTGATGTGGTTTGGAAATGTGTGAGGCCAAAAAAAAAGATGTGTGGCCCAGTGCACTCTTGACAAAAGCGTAGATTCACTGAAGCTCACCATGAATATTTAATACCAACAACCTTCTGTGATGCTGTGCGGATGTAAATAAGTGGAGAGAACGTGATATTTACCCCACTATTAAACATTGATGAGAGCTAAGCTATTTACAAAAGCTAAATATGACACTGTATTTACTGTAGGTCACCTCCTAGGGTTAGAGATGAAAAGTTTTTGGTCTAATGGAAAGTAACATAATACACCATAATAACACAACCACTGTCTCGTCTGCAAAGAAATATCTCCTGGCTCCTTCTTTCTATTGCAATTACAGGTGGGTAAAGCCACTATAGGGGAAAAAGAATAAAAGACAAAAATGAAAAATAACAAAAGGGGAGGGTGCCTTAAGGAGACTCAATACCTTGGGCTTGTTTTACTGTGCTCATTGGTAAATGTCATATTCATGCAGCAGCTGGGGTCAGTAGGCAGATCCGTGGGATGACTTCCCTTTAATTGAAGTTACATTATCCCAGGATTGCAACTTCAGTGTCCAAGTATGTTGGAAGTGATCTGGGGCTCCCCTTCTACTTCAATGTAATTCAGATTCCTTTTGGAAACGTTCCTTTGTAGATACCAACAGATGGTTAAAGGGGACTGCCAAAACTTAAAATGCCAATAGGCTGGGAGTGAACTCACTGATGGAGGTCCCATGGCATTAGGCTCAGGATTTATAGACCAGAATAATCAGGAATTTGTTGCCACCAATTAACACCCACAGCAAACCCCCTACCAGCCAGCAGCATTATTTTCTCTAAGTCTCAGAAATCACCAAAGAACTGTCAAAGCCAAAGCAGAGTCCTGATTTAGCAAGCCTTGGGGTGAAGTTGTAGTAGAGAGACTAACAAAAAAAATTACACATTTTTCACCGCATCCTGGATTTTTTTTTTAATTTTTGGTTTTGGTTTTGGTTGGTTGATTGGTTGGTTGGACATCCAAATGGAAGCTGGAAAATTGTAAGAGTAATCTCTAAAGTGATGGGCACTTTTGGTGGAGCAGCAGTAATTAGCAAGAAAAGCTTCAGTCTTTGGTGCATGTGGAAAGAGAATACATGTTATAGTGAGTAAAACAGAAATGGATCAGTGCCACCTACCTCAGTTTTCCCTTTATTCACCCAGTTGGTGCCATGTAGATGGCAGTCATCATCCCTTTGACATTTTTGCAGGGAAGGATGGGTTCTTTGTTCACCAGGAATTTAACAGTTATGAAAAATGATCCATGGAGTCACATCTAAAAATAATAGTATAAATCCATCTGGAAGGGACCTGCAACAATCACCTAGTCCAGCTGCCTCCCAGATTGAAGCAAAGATGGTAGCTTTGGGCCTTAGAATGGATTTTGAGGAAACATTCCTGAAAAAATGGAAGTGGTAACTACCATCTCCCTTCCTTCTCATGTCCATGTAAAATGGGACCCCAAGCACATATTTGCCAACTCCCCTTTCCCTGCAAAGCCCTTCCCTACAGGTGCATTGCTCCAATGGACAACAGCATCCTAATGTTGCTCTAGATACCACCAAGTGATGCCTCCTCTTACAGCTCCTGTGTGATGCCCTGCAGCCTTTCCACCTTTTCCATCTCCAGTGGACTGAACCTCAGGAGCTAAAAGGGAAGTACCCACTGACCAATGCAACACAAGCAAAGCCTCCATGTCCTCAAAAAAATCCACAATCTCCCAGCCACGTCAACAAGTTTGAGATGTTGCTGTGTTTTGGGTGACCTAGGAGCAAGGGACTTGCCCAAGGTGACTCCACCTGATCATTGACAGAACCCCAGAGCATTCTCCTTCTCCAGTGATGAAGCTGGAGCCACCATCTGTAGATCAAAGCAACTCTGGAACCATGGAGAAGATAATAAATAGAGACAGTGGTCTTTAACTAAGGCCTCAGATCTATCTCTGGGGGCTGCTCTTGGGGAGTAAATCTTACTACCAATATGCTCAGTGTGCATATGTCAGGATGGATGATCTATTACTGTGCCACACAAACCCTTTGTGATATCTACATACAGAATTCCCCCAGAGACAGACTAAGTCTCAGTGTGATTGATGAAAGAGGGTCAGGAAAAAGAGGGAGGTCTGTGGAGTTTCAGAATTATTTAAGAAGAGGGAGTTCTCCTCATCCCTTCAGAATTATCCATAAAGATTAGAAGATTACTCTTTTTACCTGACCTTTGATGCTGTTCAAGCCATGAGGAGAAGGAGATGCTGTGCTCAGAGGGCAACAGAAGAACCCCCACTGTTGACATCCTTTGCAGGCCAAAGGTGGTGGGATATTGGACTCAGCTCTTCAAGTTTAGTGACATTTGGGCTCATCAGCAACATGGTGGGGGAGATTTAGGTAGTCTTGATGCTGGAATATCTCAACCACTTCATGGTGATGGAGTCTCAATGGATCTCAGTGCATCCTCCATTCAAAAAAAAAGATTGGACAGCCTCTCTTGACCAAATTGCAGAGGAGGTGTGAATGAGGTGCCTAAACAGAGGGATCCAGTGCCATGAGACTATCCAAAACATCTCCAAAGGGGTGTCAGATAGAAGACATGACCTCTAGGACACAAACCTTCCACAGCATCTGGAGATCCTATTGGGTGCATTGAGGCATCTCAAGATGTGAGTGGACACCCAGCTTCATCTGAAGTCAACTCCAGGCCCTGAAGATCATAGTGCACATGTTGCCCACACAAGTATGGTGACTGGGACAAACTGGGAGAACTCTTGGGCCATAGAACTGGTGGGGTTTAACTTGAGAAGACTCTGGAAGAGGAAATAAATCCCAGGCAGGGGAAAGGTTGAACGATGGTGCCTACCTAAAAAGCAGAGTGGTCTGTAAAAAGATGTTTTCCAGAAGAAATGCACTTCTGGCAACACCAGGGAGTTTCTCGTGTCTGTACTAATTGCATCAAGTCTTATTACAAAGAATTAGGAAAAAACTGTCTTGTTTCAATTCTTATAAAAAAAAAAAATCATCTTCAGATATTCTTTGTTTCATATCATCTTTTCAGTAGGAAAAAGACAAAAAAATATCTAATTGAAATTTAGGATTTTTTTCAAGGAAATTGTTTTCAGACTGACTTTCCTCCCCCCCCAAACCCCAAAATCTAATTTTAAAAACTTTCCAAAATATTGGCTTTTCATCCAAATTGAATAAAAGAGGAATTTTGAAATCCTGAAATTTTTAATAAGATGGAAAAAAATAGCTTTTTCTCTGACCTGCTTTACACACAGAACAGCTTCCCAAAACTAAGGTGCCCCAGACTATTGTCATCAGCAAATTCTTGTCCCAAGAGACTATTCTGAGTTCTCATGCCTCCCCATTTATGCACTGAAGGACATTCCATTGACATCACTTTTCCCTCTATTTCCAGCTGTAGTTTGGAATTCAACTACAGGTGAATGCTGGTGGTCACATCCCTTATTTATTTTATTTGGGAATATTCAGGGGGGGAGTTGTTCACAAGAAAGTAGAAACAACCTCATATGAAGTGGGGGAGATGCCTGGCCAATCAGTTTTTTTAGATGCTCCTTCTAAGGCCAATCCAGAGAGCTTCTCTAATTATCAATTTCTCCACCAGCCACTTTGTAAAAGTCACTTTTTCTGCCCAGAAAAATGACACTTTGTGTTTATGAGAGGTGAATGAATTGGGGATGCTTCTGAGGATTTGCTCACCATCTGCTCCAGCTGGGGACGACCTTTACCTGAGAGCAGCTCCTAAGGTAGCCCTTTGGCAAACAAACCCTGGCCAAGCATATGAACACAGTGATGTGGCACCAGAAGATTTGTGAAGAAGTGATGATTAAAACCACAAAAATTGGTTGCAATGTGTGAAGGGGGATGAAGTGGGAGCAACCTGGTCTGGTGGGAGGTGTCCCTGCCCATGGCGGGAGGGGTTAGAATTAAATGACTTCTAAGGCTCCTTCCAACCCAAACCAGACTCTGATTCTGAGTGCTCCAGAGCCCAGAAGACCAACACAAGAATCTCCTGCAATGTGCATCCTACAGAGGTGATGTGGAGGATTTACTCTCACTGCTTTCCTCTTCTGCATCTCTGCCTCATGCTCCACTCCCTCCCACTCTCATATGATGAAACATCAGAGAGAAGATGCCCCAAATTCTAGTTCCATCTCCAAGATATGGACAAACATTATTTTTACCTTTCCATTTCCCTCTTCCTTCATTTACTACCCCACACAAAGAAAAAACAAAACAAAACAAAACAAAACAAAAACAAGAACCACCGCTGCCTTGAAAAGGCTGACAAGTAGTACAGCTATGACATTATCAAATTGATAATGCAAAAAATGTTTAAATATCCTCCCTGCAGAGCTGTGCTGAGTAAGTCAGGTAATCACTAAGGGGTGCACAACCATTTTATGGGTCATCAAGTGATAAAGCTAATATGCTGCTTAAACTCCCTGGGAGAGGGGTCTCATTTGGTTGCATCAGGACATTACACAGGGCTGTAAAAAATGCAATTGTTTGATTTGCCTAAATACAGGTGAGATGTAATAAAAACCCCCTTATTTGCCATCCCTTGCTGTGTTATGGCAATCTCAAAGCAGGGACTGACCTTTTTATTTGTCTCTGAAGCACTAGCCTTACCTGTAGCACCGTAGAAATAAAACTTAAGTATGTGTATGCATACACATATCTATTAGTGATGTGGTGGTTCTGAATAAAAAGCAAGAGGTCTTTTCAAGATGAGGCTACACAGACCTGGAGATGTGATTTCCTTGAGTTCACACCAGTATCTTCAGGCTTGGGGGAAGGGAGAGAAGAGGAGAGGGGAGGGGAAGGGATCCGAGCATCCCAAATGCCGGAGCGAAAAGGTCAAAGAGTGAGAAATAAAAGCGTTCACCAGGGCAGACTGGGGGTGGGGGGGGGGGAGGCGGGGGACAAAGAGAAAAAAAGAGAAGGACCCCGAGAGCATTACATCTTGATCAAGGAATGACTGATAATATTCCAGTGCACCATCTTTCAGGCCCCTCGTTTGATGACAAAGCACGGCCAACATCCCACATCCATTATCCGCTTCCCTCCCCGAGGCGAGCGCATCAATAACGCTCCCTCTGCCTCTCGCTGCCACTGCCCAGGGCTGGTGGGCATTTCCATACAGCCCCCCGTGCATCATTACAGCCCACCAATCTTTCACTGCCCTCCCAGCAGATCCTGCTGCTACACAGGAGCCATGGCTTTAACCAATTCCTCTCCTTTTGGGATGCTCCTGCCATCCCAGGAGGGTTGTGAGGATGAGTGCCATCTCTTATGGTGTGAGGTTCCCACCTCTCTTCCCTTTACACCTGGATGACACGTGGTGGGAAATGGCATTTTAGCACAACCACCTTTTTTTTTTTGGGGGGGGGGAGGGTGTTGTTTGGTTTTCCTTCTCCCCACTTTGTAATTAACAGATGAAAAATTGTTTTTTTTCTCCCCACCAACTTTATCCAAGAGAGCAAACAGTTTGAATTTGAATATGAACATCTTCAAACATCTGTTGCCATAATTTGGTTGGATTAACGGTCTAGTTTGTTCAACCATCTGCTGCTCTTCAAGAGCAGAGTTGGTTCCTGGCATGGATAGTCCTGTCAACCCATACTGAGGTGGGGATGGGCTTATCCATGGCTTGGTTACCTTCCCAAAACCAGCAGCGGGTTCCAAGACCTTCAGAATTGGGGGGCAGGGTGGAACTCCTGACCCCACAACTCACCCACCAAGATGTAATGGTTTGGTTTGGAAAGAGATGGGTTGGACACATTATTTGGAGCCTGGTGTGGAACTTCTTGACAGTGTTTCAGAGGGGTGCTCAAGCCTGCAAGAACCGACAGTGGGAAATATTTTAAATAATTTACTATTGGCTTTCCCTAAGCTGCAGATAGACAGAACTGCAACTGAGGTGCTTTCAGTGTGATGGAGATGGGGAAGACACCAAGACAGGGGAAGAAGTCTGGAAGATCTGTTGGTCAAACCTCTGATAAGCACATGTTTAAAAATTGCTGAAGCAGACTCAGTTGCCCACTTAGCTTCTTGGCAACCTCAAGCAACTCCTAGAACAGTTGCTTCTGCATCTGTATTTTGCATTTGTTGAGCCCCAAAAGGCACAACTTCAGGTGTGGTGCAGATCAGCTTGGAGACCAGAGCCACACAGATGGAGCTGTAACAGTGGCAGCTCTTCCACCTCTGCCATGCCCAATCCCAAAACAATTTGCTCCTAGAGGATGGATCTGGGAGCAATTCCCTTTCTCCTGATGAAGTCAACCACTGCTTGACCACTCCACCTGTGGGTGACCCCACAAGATGGTGGAAAGTGGAGCACACCTTAGAAGAGCAGCAGAAAGCTGCAAATTACTGGTTCAAATCCCAGCAGTATCAGTGATGGGTTTGAAACCAGATAAGGTGCACTCATGAGCAGCAGGAAAAAAAAAATTGAAACTGAGTTGAAACTGTTTGAAAAGAAAAAGTCAGCAAATCTGGAAAATTTCTGTCTCTTAACAGAGTTGACTCCCAGGATAAATGGGAGCAGTTCCAGGGAAGTCAGCTGGTAACATCTGTAATGATCCTTCGTCAGTGCTACAAAATAAACATGGGGTTTTAAAGGTGAAGCATCCACTGTCACGAGAGAACGAAATAATAATTAAAAAAAAAAAAAAGTTCCTAAAACTATCCTAGACCCACCAGTGTTTGGGTTTGGGGATTTGGGGTTTTTTTGGCTTTTAAGGAGTGACAAGGATCCCAGCCCATGCCTCCTGCCTTCCCCATCACAGCTTTGCACCATGCAGTGGTGAAACCCACAACTCAGTCCTCACTCCCATCCCAGCTCTACAGACAGCAAAACTCTGTCAGGAAAAAGAGAAGACATATGGGACCAAAACCTGTGCTTAATGCAGAAGTCTGAGGGCCAGGCAGTCTCCAACCTGTCACCTGCTCCAGGATGGGCTGGGAGGGAAAGGTCAGCTCCATCAAAGCAGTCAGTAAAGTAAGCTGGTTAATAGAAAACCTGTTTCTAATTGCTTGCTGCATTATGGCTACACCTTCAACCACCTGAGACCACCAGGAAACCATTCAGAGCCTTGCTTCCAAGCTTTCACATAAGCCTTTCATGTTTTATTATAACCCTGCTGATTTTTTTTTTCTTTTTTTTTTTTTTCTTTCATTTATGTGCAGGAGAGAAGGGCTGCATTGCTAACCTCAACACAGGAGGAGACTTTTTCTTTTTTTAAACCTTATTTCCACATACATTGCTTCCTTAAACCCCCTAGCAGATCCCCTCCGGATTCCTGGGGGCTGATGCTCTGTGCAAACACAGCTGAGTGCAGAGGCCACCAGCACCCTGGGGAACAAGAATTTCATCCTTCCTCACTTGGTCCAAGAAAACCATGCCAAGTGGTTTTCACATCTGGGAAGGTGGACATAGCACTTCAGGACATGGCTTAGTTGGCATGGTGGTGTTGGGTTGATGGTTGGACTTGGTCTCAGAGGTCTTTGCCATCATTAGTGAGCTTAGTTGTGCTGGTTTTGAGCCCAGTCTGTTACTTAAGTTTCCTAACTTCTTAGTCTTAATCTAGAACATAGGAAGTTCCACCTCAGCATGAGGAGAAACTTCTTTCCTGGGAGGGTGAGGGAGCCCTGGCCCAGGCTGCCCAGAGAGGTTGTGGAGTCTCCTTCTCTGGAGGCTTCCAAACCCACCTGGATCTGTTCCTGGGGGATCCTGCTGGAGGTGACCCTGCTGGACTGGATGATTTCCAGAGGTCCCTTCCAAGCCCTGACATTTTATGATTCTATGTTTCTGTGACCAGCAGCAGCTACCAAGGCAAGGAGCTCCAGGAGAGTTCCCCACATCCTCTTGCTGGTTCCCAGTCCCTGCAACCTCACAAGACACCCTGTGCATGCTCCCTCCATCCCATCCCAGCCTCACCCAGGTCCCTCATGATGTGATTCAAGCCATGGGGCAGGAAAGAGTTGGGCTGCAAAGCATGGTGAGAAAACAGCCGGTTCTGGTGTTCCCCTGGAAGCTCAGCCCCAAGGTATTTTGACTCTTGTTCAGAGTATGACCAGAAAAACTTTCTCTGCAGGTTTAACTCCTGCAGAAAGCACCATGAGCTGGCCATGCTCTCCTCTGCTCCTCCAGGATCCCAGCATCAGGGTTAACCAAAAACCCCCATCTTTCTTTAGAGGGATGGCAGGTCCTGGCTGAGGGAATCCCCATCCCTCCTGAGGCCAGGTCCCCAGCACTGAGCACCTCTCCCCTGCATGATTCTCCTTTCTCCTGACAAACTACACCTCTGGCAGTTAATTCCTCATCACCAACTCTTAATATTTCACAGCTGCAGACAGCACTGGGATACCAACCATGGAGGCAGCTTCAGAAACATGGGACCATCCGGGTGGCTTCATCACTAAATGGCTGAGGGCCACTCCAGCATCACAGGGAATTTTTTGGCATGGTCCAAGGCTGTGGCAGCTGACAGCATCACCTTGCCCTGAGTTTCCAGGCAGAGGTGGTAGGAAGGCATCAAATCAGAGCCAAACCCACCCATGCTCCACTCTTCATCCTGGCTCAGCTCAGCCACAGACACCTTATCTCTCTTTTTTTTTTTTTTTTTTTTTTTCCCTGTTATTTAAATGATTTTGAGCAAGAAAGTAGGCCATGAAAAAAAAAGAAAAGAAAAAAAGAAAAAAAAAGGGAGGGGGGAGGGACATTGTTTTAATAATTAGCAATTATGATGGCTGCAATATTAATTGCATATTTCCATAGCAAACACCCCCCTGGAGGGGAAAAGTAAGCGGTGGTTAGAGACTGCCGAAGCCTAAAACTGGAATTCCTAAGAACAGGGAGGGGGGAGGAAAAAAGGGAGAGAGAGAATGAACTTCTTACATTCGAGTAAATTACTACAGGGATTCCTTAGAAACCTTTAATTAGCCCTGCTCTGCTGTCGCATTGATTGGTCTGAAACTCATCAATTATTCAATGGCAGCAGCTCTTTTCTCTCTTTTTTTCTTTTTTTCTCTCTCCCTTTCCCACCCCCCCCAACTCCTTTTCTTTTCCTCCTTTAGGTGTTCTTAACCTGCTGGGGCATTGCTGTTTCCATGCTACCAAGCCATGGGCCAGAACCCCAACTCAATTTCCAACCTCCATCCCAAAACCTGTGGGGAACTGGTCCGATCTTCACACCAGAGGATGAGAGGTCTCCTGCCCTTGCCTTGCTGGGGTTTTCTCTCCCTGGCAGGGCTGGGATAGTTCAAAGGTGGCCCATGACTGGTTTTTGGAGATCCCTCACCATTCCTGGCTGCTTCCCAGTCTTCCAAAGTAGGGTTTTCCAAGAGACAAGGTGCTCCTCACACCTGGTGGCATCCCTGCCAGGGGAAAGGAAAGAGTCACAGCTCCTCCTGAGTCCAAGATGCATTTGCATGTAGGAAAAAGTCATTTTGGGCAAAGCAAGGAAAAGCAATTGAGCAGGAAGCCCTCACCAGTTCTGGCAAGAAGATGGGGATGACCTGGATATGAAATTAATTGCTCCCCAGACAAAATTTGGCTGAAGAATTTGAGTCCTTCATGCAGGATGCTACTTGCAAGTTAGTAATTCATTGCCATGAACCTGCCTTGGGGCTGGAAAATCAGGTTAGGGTTAGGGCTAACCTAACCTAGGACTAGGTTAGGACTAAGGTTAGGCTGAAAAACTGCACCAGCCAAAATTCATAGGAACAGCAAATCCCAGACTGGTTTAGGTTGGAAGGGAATTTAAGGACCACCTGGTTCCAACTTTCTGCCATGGGCAGGGTTGCCACCCAAGACCCATCCAACCTGGACTTAATTCATCCCTGTCTGCCTGGCAGAAACTGTTAGGAAAACAGCTTTTCTCCCTCTGTGTGTGTGTGTACATGTATTAGCTTGTGTAATTTTTGATCCCACTAATCCCCAGGAATTTACTCTCAAGCTGGATTTTGGAGACCCCAATGTTTTCAGGCTTCAGTCTAAAACATGAGATTCTCTCCTTGAATTATTTGAAAAATTTTGGCTAGCTTCACAAAATTTGGTTGTTTCAAAATCAGCTTTTTCCTTTAATCAATGATATTTTAAATTTTAAGTTAAAAAAAAACAAACCAAAATCCTACTAAATCCTGCTTTTTAATGGTTGAAATGGAGTTGTGGGATTTTTGTTTTGCTTTTCCCAGGCTCAATGGAATCTGCCTCCCACTCTTCTCCCCAAACAACCATTTTTAAACTTGCAGGACAACAATGTACCAGAGAAAGAATTTCAAGGGAATGAAAATAAATGGTAAAAACACAAAATTCAAAGACTCGACTCTATGGGTAGCTCCTAAATGTGTGTTGGGGGGATGCTGGCACATCCTCAGGTTTCTTGGTCCAGGTCCCTGTATTTGCAAAAGCAATAGAAAAACTGATGCCAGAATTAATTTTCAAATTCTTACTCACTTAATTTGTTGGACTAGGTGATTTTTTGAGGTCCCTTCCAAACCCTAACTTTCTATGATTTCTGAATTTCATGGAAACCATTCAAACAAAAAGCTGTGACTGGCTTTTCAGAGTGATGAACATATCCACAAATTGGGTTTGTGCTGTTTCCTCTCTGAAACAAAACTCGAAGAGGCCTAAATATTATTGAGAAGAGGTAGAAAAACTGATTCTATCTTTCCCACGTGAAAAAAAAAAAAAAAAAAAAAGGTCAGTTTTCAATGAAAATCCCTTTGTTTCAAAGAATTCCAGCTTCCTCCTATGCCTTTTCTGGGGGGCTACAGCCCCATTTATCTCACCTTCTTGAGGAAACCCTGGCAGGGCTGAACAAATTCCTCTGGAAAATGGCTTGTCCAGCAAGAAAAGAACTCTCACCTTTTAATGGAACCAGGACTGGAAGGGTGAAGGTGACTTTAAGATAATTAACCAAGAATTAAGCTGGAAGTGGATGAGCAGTGATAGAAGAGAAAAATATAAATGCCAAACCAGGATTAACATTCCAAGCACAATATTTCTGTCCTCATACACCAAAAAAAGTTGTATTTAACCCAACAAGGAGAGAAAATCAGGGCTGCAAAACCCCTTTTCCCCATCTGCTGGCACAGATCAGAGTCACACAATCCCCACCCTGCTCAGGACACCCCATGTCCTCCCCATCCACCCTCCACTGGATCCCATGGGAAAAGTTGATCTACTTTCTCCTATTTTCTCACCCCTGCAAAATTTTTGAGCAAAAAGTTTGTGTGATTCATCAGCAAAGTTTTTTACCCTTTTCTCTTAGTTAAGAATATTTATTTTAGGTTAAAGAAATGCTTAATTTGACCAAGCTTTTTTTTTTTTTTTTTAGAATCAAGATAGCAGTGGGGCCAAGAGCATCACATTTTCAGATCAGTTTTAGATAGTCTCAGAATGGTATTTTGAAATGTATATGTAGACTAACTTATAATGATGATTTACTTCTAAATTTCTGGGGGCACTAGGGTTTTTTCCTTGGGTTTTTTCCCCTTTTTTTTCTTTCTTTCTTTTTTCTTTTTTTTTTCCTTTTTTTTTTTTTTCCCCCGAAATGTGTTTAGATTTTTTTTGTGAACAGTTTTGTTCACCCCAAAGTCCACCTTTTGACATGGGAATGATTCACCTTCCCCCCCAGGTTTCATTCACCTCTCATAGTCCTCATAGTTTCCTTTCCATTAAGCTTGTTTTAAAATTCTCCATTTTGAGCAAAGAGAGGAATGAGTCATTTGTGTCTGCAACAAGAACAAAAAAAAAACAACAAGAAATGTTGAAATTCATGACACTCTCTATTAATTGGAATTTTGGTACCTGGGGGGACCCCATCCCCAAGCAGTATGGATGAGACTGGAGACCCTGGGAAGGTTGGGATGGTCCCACTGGGTATCCCAAAGTCCCTTTGCTCCTGCTCTCAATTCAGGGATAGCTGCAGAGAACTCACTGCTGAATACAGGCAAAATAAAAATAAAAATAAAAATAAAAATAAAAATAAATCCAAACCAAGCAAAACCTCAACCCCTTGCCCCAAGAGGGGGATAAGAAATGATCTATTGACTATGAATTTCATTTATCTTCCCACTTTCCTGGGTTGGAACAGTTGCAACAGCATCACTTGTGATGTGTGTACACATATTAGACTGTGTATTTCCCATCCTACTTATCCCCAGGAATTTATTCTAAAGCTCACTTTTGGAAACCCATAAGTAGGACATAATTTGGAGGATTTGATGTTCTGGTCAATGTTTTGTCAAGTAGTTATTCCACAAGCCTTGATATTGTGGAGAAAAATGTCCTTAAATCTATCTACCTATACAAATTTACTTATAAATGTATATATATAAAAGTCAGAGCCATACACAATAAAAATATCCAGAAACACTTGGTGCATTTTGTTTGCCTACCTGTGCAAGACAAGCATTTTTAGACAATTTTAGCCTAAAATAGGCACAAACAGGTTTGAGGCAGCTGATGGAAGGGAAGCCAGGCACAACTGTGTCACCCAGGTTGGATAGAAATGTTGCCATTTAAAACCTTTTTATTACGGATAATAATTTCTATCCCTCTATTAGAGCTCACATGTCCATCCCAACACCTGCTGCAGCTGATGGAAGATGGGAATTCTTCTGTACCTTACGGTACAGATATGATAAGTTTTAGCAACTTTAATAAGTTTAACCATCAGTTTTATGGTACAGATATGATAAGGTATAGATACCTTATGGTACCCAATATATAAATGAGGACATTTAATATATTAAATATCCTCAGATATTTTTACTCCAAGCCTTTTGAAAACAACTGGATTACCACAGAATGTCAGGGGTTGGAAGGGACCTCTGAAGATCATCAAGTCCAACCCTCCTGCCAGTGAAGGACCAAAACTGGGGCAGATCACTCAGAGATGCATCCAGATGGGTCTTGAAAGTCTCCAGACAAGGAGAAGAAGGAAAAAGGTGGCAACTCCTTTCTGGCTCTCCATGTCCCACCACCCCCATCTGCACTCCGGAAATGAGGGAAGGGGAAGAAAAATTAAATAGGATAATTTGTCCTCATTTTTGTCCCATTTTTCTTTTAAATTCCAGCTACATTGTTGTTTTCTGTGGATAGAGAGGATGATGCTCAATTTCTACTAAAGTCATGATACTACATGAGAAAAGACCAAAGAGAATTGATTAAAAAATTAAGCAAAACCATCCTTTCCCCTTGAAAACAAAACAAAACAGAACAAGCCCCAAACGACCCCAGACCTCTACGGTACCTTAAGAGCAACTTCAGAGAAAGTATTTAAATGGATTTGCACAGGATGCATTTAAAGACATATTGCTTCAAACAGTTTTGTCTTTGCTGTTATGGTTTAAATTTCCTGGCTAAAAAAAAAAAAAAAGTCAGAATGTTGCATGTTCCCTCTTTTTTCACTTTACAGTACAATCTAATTTTTAGAAAGTTGTGCTTTTACCATAAACATTTTTCCTCTTCCTCTGAGAAATAGATTTCTGGGGCTCCCCAGAGTAAAGGTGGGAGGAAAAATGAGGTATCTTGAGCACTGTTAAATTAAAATTTCATGCACTGGTGCAGGTAAATGCAAGCTCTTTAAATCCATACCCCGTGCCAGTGAGGAGGGTAAGGATTTGATTGTTGCTATTTTTTTTTTTTTAATTTATTGGGTTATTCCCATAGGTGTGGCTAGCAGGTGACCACATCTCAGGAATACAACAGGGAATTTACACCCCAGTTATACCAAGGAAAGTTTGCACGGGCTACTGGCACACAAAACTTGCTGGAAAAAGGGCTGATAGTGAAAAAGCATCTTTTCACCCCCAAGAAAACTCTTTTCCCCTAGAATCAGCCTCAGTGCTGCAACTCAAGAGGGACAGGACTGAAACTCCACCTGCCTTGCAATTTTTTTCCTTCCACTGGTGGGTTGAAGGCTGAATCTCAACAGCGTATGAGAAAAGGTTTTTTCTGGTTTGTTTTTTTGTTTGTTTGTTTGTTTGTTTTTTTTTCCTTTTTTTTTTTTTTTTAATCCACCTGGACCCCCTCCCTATTACTAAAGCAAACTCACATGAACCTGCTCCTGAATTTAAGAGAGTGCAGGTTACTTCACCCCTCTACTCCCTCCCCCCCAAATTTCAAGAACATACAGCTCATGAAACTTTAATGCCATCTGTAACAAAGCAAAATGAATATTTAATTGGGGCTTTTATGTGAAACCAGATAACAAAACCAGTAACACGCGGGGGGGGGGGGAGGGGAGGCGGGGGAATAAATACGTATAAGTATAAATATAAATAAATAAAATAAAATTAAGCCCCTTCAACGTTTGATAAAAACTGGTGCTGAAGCAGTTAAGCTATTGGCAACAAGCGGCTCCTAATAAACACTCAGCTAATTCTGTAGGAAAAGCACTAATTAGAAAAGCAATAATAATCGGTGTAATTGCTCTAAATTACCCTCCTCGCAGAGAAGTGTGTTTGGATACAGAAACGCAGCTGCTCCTGCTCCATCCAGGCACTCGTGGCCAAGGATGCTCTGCTTTTCTCTGCTGCCCTCTCTAGGTCCAGGAAGGTGGAAGAAATGTCACCTCTGACAATTCCAGGAAAGGCAGAGGGAAATCCCACCCCCTCGGGTGTCCCATCCTCCCTGAGGTCACCGGTGGCATCACCTGGGTGTGGAAAACACAGCATTGGGTTCCAAACCTGGGGTTAGGGTGGCTGAGAACTAAGGAGGGTTGGTAGGTGCTTCTGGACATCCAGCTGCTTATTTATCTGCCCAAATAGAAATGGTAGAGCTCAGTGGTTTGGAGAGGAGAGGGTTGCAGAGATTTTGCTTTTGCTTGTGGTCTGAGTGGTAAAACATGGTGTTACTTGGCTTAATTTCCAGGCCAGTGTTAAACCATCACAGAGAGATGCTCTCTATTAATCCCCCTCCTCTTCTTTATAAAGAAAGGAGATAGAATAAGGGAGAGAGATTTATGGGTTGGAAACTAAACTGCACAGCTTTAATGAAACAATAATGGTAAAAATAAAAAAAATACTAAATATATACAAATATATTGATCCCACGTTCCTCCCCCTCTCTCCCAATAACTCTCACATCAGCACCAAGGCTGCAGGGCAGCCCTGGGAAAGTCCAGGCTGGAATCCTGGAGTCAGCAGCAGTTGGGAGCTGGAGGCAGGAACACACAGATTCAGGCTGGCATGGATCAGGACCACAGGCAGAGGGATGGATGGAATCCTCCCAGGATGTTGGAGCAAACAGGGAGAGGGGAAGAAGGGGAAGCAGGAAGGGGTTTGACCCTCATGATCCCTCAAATTTATACTGAGTATGAGGTGTGTGGGATGGAATACTCTGTTTGGTCAGTTCTGGCATCTATCTTGTCCATTCCTCCCCAAAGGAGGGTTTCAGCTGTGACCTCTTTGCTCCTTTTCTCCTTCTGGAGGGCAAAATGTTCCTCAGAGCTGAGCAGTGTCCTTGGCTCTGCACACCAGTCTCCAGCAGTAACTCTAAACATGGAGTGTGAGCAGTCCCAGGAGCAGACACTGACTGAGAAACTTGCTGTTAATGTCAGCAAGTGCAGCTACTTACAAGAGACTGGTCTGAAAGAAAAAGTACAAGGCAGAAAATCACCTTTATCCTGGCCCAATCCAGGACACATGGTCAGGGGCACTCAGTCTTTGGGGCCACCTTCTCCCCACACCTCACGGAGGAGACAACAGGACCCGAGGACCCCAAGAAGGGATGAAACCCACAACTCTCAAACACCACTGTTGAGAAGCCAGAGCTCAGCTCTAGATTTAAAAACAGGAATATCATTAAGACCTCATGTCCTCTCGGTCCACTTACTGAGGACTGGAGTGGCCCTTCCTCTGCAGGGGAAACCCAGCTCTTTATTTCCAAACTCAAGGTGAGGACATGGAAGATGTTGGGTTTTCCATGGGTCAGGTGACAGTTTGGACACTTTGCAGCCCCTGACTGCTCCTGTGTTGTGGGCAGAGCACTGAAGTTACCAGAGCAATGACACTTTCCTTCACACTGCTGTTTATTATTGGAAAAGTTATTTATGCTACTTTTAAGTAACAATGACCAGAATAAGAAATTTTGATTGAGTGCAGGGCTGGGCCAGCCAGCCAGGCTTCCCTAGGGTTGATAATTGGCTTTTTCAGAGCATTAAATGATCTCCCCATGCAGTGAAGAAGTTAAAATATAAGCTCAGAGTGCCTGGAGATGGCCAGGTTTGCAGCTGATTTCTCACTGGTTTCTTCCAGCTGTAAGGCTGACCTCTCCTTTCCCACAAAATATGTAAACCCAGAAGCCCTGCTCTGAGCTACCAACCTGCCAAAGCCAAAAGCAACCTTGAATTGG
Organism: Phaethornis superciliosus; assembly: GCA_023637945.1. Lineage (NCBI taxonomy): Eukaryota > Metazoa > Chordata > Aves > Apodiformes > Trochilidae > Phaethornis > Phaethornis superciliosus. Next base: position 69,804,997 of record JAJQWJ010000004.1, read on the forward strand.
TGCTTTGAAAGCAAGTTATCCTGTGGGGCCTCCTCCTTGATGTCACCTGCTCTAGTAGCAGAGATTCATTTAATCCAATCCAATGACACTGAAGCTGTCACACAGTGTCACACAACTATTCACTGATAAAATAAAAATATTCTCCTCTTGGAGCATTCTGTGACTTTCACTCAGGAGCTTTGCTTTTCTTGGTGCCAGGTCAATGATGGGAAGATCAGGAGATCTCAACCCCAGGTGACTGCTATGCTGGGGTTGACTGAATTCATTCCAGTTCCCAACTTCCTGCTCACCAATGGGAGGCTGGGAAAACAGCCCTGAAAACTTATTCTCCACTGGTTGTGGTCTGAATCTTCATTTTGCTCTGCAAAGGCCACTCACATCTTGGTGTTCTCCCATGTGTGCTTTGCTTGTATTACACAGAGCTTCCAGGCAGCAGGATTTGGTTTATATCAATGAATATTTTAATTTTCCATTATTTTATGGTTTGAGCAGTGTTCTCAAATAAATCTGCATTGGCTCTTCATATTGCAAAACCCTTAGTAAATAAAAAGGTGGGCTGAGGTCCTCATGATGAGAGGCTTCCAAGCTGGCAAGAGGGATCATAGAATGGTTTGGGTTGGAAAGGACCTTAAAGTTCATCCAATTCCATGGTCAGGGACACCTCCCAGCAGCCCAGGTTGCTTCAAGCCCCATCCAACCTGACCTGAGACACTGCCAGGGATGGGGCAGCCACAGCTTCTCTGGAAAACCTGGCACAGGGGCTCAGCACCCTCAAATTCAAGGATTTCTTCCTCATGTCCAACTTCAATCAAGTTTTAACCCATTTTCCCATGTCCTCTCCCTACTGCGCTGTGTCCAAAGCCCTCTCCCAGCTTTCTTGTAGTCCCTTTACATATAGAAAGGTTGCTATAGGGTCACCTCAGAGCCTCCTCTTCTCCAGGCTGAATGGAGCAGCAAAGTCCTGGGTGGGTGGGTAAGCTGAAATAATCATTGAGTTCCTCTTTGGAGCTTGAACCTGTGGATGGCAGACACACAGGGATAACTCCAAAGTGTTCTCCAAAAGTGGCCCCAAGTGCCACAATACCTCAATTCACTTCCAGCAGCTCCCATGGCTGTAGAAGACACGGTTGGGTTGGGCTATTTCATTTCATTTCATTGATCTTGCTGGAGTCATTACAGAATAAACTATTCCAGGAATAAAATAAGACTCTTAGAACCTCTCCGCAAATTTTCACCCTAAGCAGAAACCTAAAACAGTGCCTTGGACAGCCAAACCCCTCCCGAGGCTGGTTGAATCCCCTTACAAGAGTGATGCTCCTCATGCTGCTCTGCAGCCTCAGAAAGTCACGCTCCAAGTTTCCCCGTGTAATTACATTTAAATCCTCATCTCTTCCATGCATGCTTCAGTGTTATTTATATTGGTTTAATGATCCATTAAGCAAATACTGTATTTTGGGAAGTGCTACTTTGCTGAGGAACAATTACAGTTTCTCCAGCCTTTGGTGGTGGAAACCACAAGGAAGAGGACTGCAGAGTGGAGTAGGGGCTTGGGGCCTTTTTGGGGTGTAGGGAAGGGCTTTTAGCAATGCTTAATGGAACCTTCTTATTGTGTGCATTAAAAAAAAATATATATTTTGAAGGCATTCAGCAGGGCTTTTTTTGCTTATTTTTAATAGAACCTTTTGTAGGAACCCAAATTGATTGCAACCTGTCACACTCAAGAGGGGATTCCTACCTGCTAGGATTTCCTCTACTAGAAGATGTGTCTTTTCCCAAGAAAGAAGTGACGGGACAAGAGGAAACAGCTTCAGGTTGTGTCAGAGGAGGTTTAGATTGGAGCTGGGGAAAAATTTCTCCCTGGCAAGGGTTGTCAGGGCCTGGCCCAGGCTGCCCAGGGCAGGGCTGGAGTCCCCAGCATTCCTGGAGGGATTTCCAAGCCCTGGAGATGTGGTGCTGAGGGACATGGGGCAGGGGTGGTGTCCTGGTTTGAGCCAGGATAAAGGTGATTTTCTGTCTTGTACTTTTGCTTTTCGCTAAGTCTTTTGTAAGTAGCCTTGCCAGTGCTGGGTTAAAGGTTGGACTTCAGGACCTTAAGTGTCTTTTCCAACCAAAACAATTCTATGTTTCTAAAAGAAACCAGAATGTACAGGTGGGCAGAGACCACCCCATAGCAAGGAGGTGGACAGGGAGGATTTGAGTACCACGGAGGGACCACAGAGACTTTCCCTGATGTTGGCAGCATTCAGGGCTGTGAGACCTCACAAATGCTGACAGCAGCTCAGGTCTGCAGGACCTGGGGCTTGGTTTTGTGTTCCACCTAATTAGGGTGGCTGGATCTGTCTGAGATGCATGCAGGCTCATTCACCCTTTACTCCTTTCCAAAGTGGTCTCCTGTGTCTTAAGATCTATCTTATTGTGTTTGGGCTGGCAGAGTGGAAAATTTAATTTTCAACTAATTAGTTTCTAAGTTGCCCAATATCCTCAAATTACGGGGCATCACCTTTCCCAAAGGGAGAGAACAACATAACTCACCTGTGTCCAACATTTGACACTGCTGGAGTCAAGAGCAGGGAAACAAAGGATCCCCAGTTGCTTATTGTCTCAGCTCAAAGGTTGAGAATCATTTATGACAAAGCTCTAATCAATAGTTTATTACTCGTAACTGACCATAGTCTTTTTTGTTGGCATTTAATATTACTAGCTAAAGGTTTGTTCTGAATCCAGAATGAGGTTTTTGAAATCAACTTGCCCACTTTCCCTTGGTCTTCCAACGAGGTTGCCCTCACTGCCACGTTCCCCAGGCCAATTGGTGGCACACCAGCTTTTCATCTGACACCAAATCATTGATGTGCTGTTGCTCTGATTACTTGGTCACTGAAAGGTCATCTGGATATAAATACTGTTTTCCAATTATTCCAATAAATGGACAAGTAACCACACAAAGACCAGCCAGCCCTTTCAAGTCACAATCACCATCTAAATTTAGCTTTCCAAGTTCCTACAACAACTGCGTTCCTCTGCCAGCATGCAATGGTTTTCAAAAGATCACATTGGCCTTTTTTTCTTTTTTTTTTCCCCCTTTTTTTTTTCTCCTTTGGCCCTTTGAAAGGCATCAAAAGGAGAGCCCTCATTGGGGTGCAGACACAGCGTCGGCCTTTGGGATGATGAAAAGTTTCCAACCCTCCTGGTTGGTTTTGGGAAGGGCTTTGGGTGGAAATGGCACCCTGTTTTCACAGCACTAACCCCTCCAGGATGGTGACCTGAGCTGGTAGCAACAGTGAGGACATCCTAAGGGGATCTGGGGAGGGAAGGGACAAGAGGGGCTTTGCACCAAGCAACGTGGCACCTCTGGGGAGGGACTTTCTATAACAGCATGGAGTGATAGGACAAAGAGAAATGTTTCAAGCTGAAAGAGGGGAGATTTAGGTTGGACATGAGGAAAAAATTCTTTGTTGTGAGGGTGCTGAGCCCCTGTGCCAGGTTTCCCAGAGAAGCTGTGGCTGCCCCATCCCTGGCAGTGTCTCAGGTCAGGTTGGATGGGGCTTGGAGCAACCTGGGCTGCTGGGAGGTGTCCCTGCCCATGGAAAGGGCTTGGGAATGGAGGAGCTTTAAGGTCCTTTCCAACCCAAACCAGCCTGGGATTCTATGATTCTATGATTCCTTGTACCTCTGCACAGACATTTGAGAATTTAAAGTACTTACAGATGAATGTTATATGTAACAGGTTGGTGAAGATGCTGTCAGTTCCCATTTGAGAGTTTCTGCCACCATCATAGCACCTTGTGAGAGAAACTGGGTGGAAGGGGCCAGGAAGAGCAGGTCTGGGATGCAGACCCTGCCTCAAGGACCTTTCTCATGCTGGAAAAACTGACCTCCCCACTGCTGCCTTGATGCCATTTCTGCATGTGGGACCCACACAGGGCAAGAAGAGAAGAGAAATGTTCTTTTAAGAAAAAACCAAAACCAATAAAATCATTCTTTGCTCCTCCCATCTCTCTTTTTTTCTGTAATTTTATCTTATTTCCTGCCACTGTGTCCATTTGTTCAGTGCCAAGTATGGCAAGAGGTCCCAGCAACAATGCTAAGTACCACAGGTGAACAGCAAATTTTTCCACTGGTCAGCAATTAAAAAAAAGAGAGAGAGAAATTAACTCTATAACAGCCAAAAGTATCAATAAATTTAAGAGTTAAGGGTCAGATATTTTCCACAGCTGAAGGAGTCAAAAGTATATTTTTCCCCATCAGAATTAAACTTGAAATTGAAAAATCTTTTAAATAGAAAGTTATTTTCTTGGAGAGTGTTTTTGTCCAGATATTCACCAAAGCTTTTCTTAAATCCTCCTCCTGTGACCCAATCTGTTTGCTACAAATCACAGCATCAGGGTTATTTCTCCACAAGAGTTTCAGCCAAAAAAGTTACTCCAGAGTTTCCTTCGAAGCAAAATGCTATGGATAGTTGTGACTCCATGGAACATTAAATGACCTATGTCTTTTAACTGTTAACCCAGCACCACCAAGCCCACCACAAACCCATGGTCCTCAGCACCACATCTGCACGTCCTTGAAATTCCCCCCAGGGATCTGAACTCTCAAAATTCCCGAACTCTCCACATTCCCGAAATCCCCGATGCCGTCCGATAGCAGTGCTCACCATTCCCTGTTCTCTGCTGCCATCAGGTGGATGTTTGATTTTATTCAGGTTAAAGATACAAAATCGTTTTTTCTTGGGTTATTTTGGCCATGGGCAATAGATTCCCTGGATTTTGGTCATTCAGAGAAAGCCACGCAGCCTGGAGACACGTGTCTCAGATTTTTCCCCTCTCCAGAAAAAAGCTGTGTTCGGACGAGCTGGTTAGACTCAAAAGTGCAGCATTATCACAGGAACAGAGAATCATTTTGGTTGGAAAAGACCCTGAAGATCACCCAGTCCAACCCTTAACCCATCACTGCCAAGGCCACCCCTGCCCCATGTCCCTCAGCACCACATCTCCAGGGCTTGGAAATCCCTCCAGGAATGATGGGGACTCCAGCCCTGCCCTGGGCAGCCTGGGACAACCCTTGCCAGGGAGAAATTCTTCCCCAGCTCCAATCTCAACCTCCAGGGCAATTCCTCTTCTCCCATCCCTTCTTCCTTGGGAGCAGAGCCCGACCCCCCCTGGCTCCAACCTCCTCTCAGGGGGTTGCAGAAAGCCAGAAGGTCTCCCCTCAGCCTCCTCTGCTCCAAACTCAACATTCCCAATTCCCTCAGCTCCTCAGGAGTTCTCCAGACCCTTCCCCAGCTCTGTTGCCCTGACACAAGCCAGGATGCTGGTGGCCTTCTTGGCCACCTGGGCCCCCCCTGGCTCCTGTTCAGCCACTGTCACCCCCAGCTCCTTTCCCTCTGGGCACTTTCCAGCCCCAAGCCTGGAGCATTGCCTGGGGTTGGTGGCACCCAAGTGCAGGACCCAGCACTTGGCCTGCTTGAACCTCATACAGTTGACCTTGGCCCATTGATCCAAACAGAAACATCAGCATCTGCTGAGCCACAAACAGAATGTGGCCAAGGCAACAGGAGAAAGAAAGAGAAAAGCAGCCAGGGGACCTGGATCCTATTCTCCAGGGATAAACTGTGCTGATGGCCTTAAAGCCCTCTGCCAGCTCCTGTTTCTCCTCTGCCCTCAAAGCCAATGGCATTGACAAAAGAGTGTCAGCAGAAAGCAAGGTTAAAAAAGCAATAATTCAGCCAGTTAACTGCCATGGTTGTTCCTTCCTATCTCTGCGTTCTTGATAAACAAATTCATAACAAGATTTTACTGCTCCATTCCCTGGAGCAGTCCATTAGGCTGTTGTTCAACATGCACAACCAGTCGAAGCCAAGCTCCCACAACACAATACCCCCTTCAGATGATCTCCTTTGCATACTCTATGATGTAATTATGCTAATTACCCAGCCAGCTTTGATATCCTCATCTCTTTTCCAGGAGCTTTATGAGCAAACCTGTTCCTTTAATATACTTTCCCACTTTCCAAGAGCTCTGCCACACGGATGGGTTCTCCAGGGCTTGTTACAGGATGGTCAAGGCCATGAGGAGCTCAGACATAACTTTGTCCCAGCTGACAAGAATTTGGACAATTAATTCTCTAGACCAGCATTTAGCCAATGTCTGATTCTCCTCCTATCTATATCTCTACCCCCACAGTGTCTGTACAGAGAATCATTGAATTACAGAATCACAGAGTGGTTTGGGTTAGAAGGGACCTTCAAGATAATCTGGTTCCAACACCCCTGCATGGGCAGGGGCACCTTCCACATGCAAAAAATTTAATTTTTAAATTTGTGTGTGTGTGTGTGTGTGGTTTTTGGTTGTTTTTCTGGTGCGTGGCTTCTGTTTGTTTGCAGCATAGTAGATTTCCTGGGAAACCTTCACATCTTTACCTGTCTACTTGTAATGAAAACCCTGCCTGGTATATAAATAAAAATCACTTATCAGTGGGGAAAAAAAAAAAAAAAAAAAAAAAAGGTCCAAAACAACCCAAAATCCTACCAATTTTGGAGGACAGAACCTTACAGAGAGTAGAAAATCGATGCAGTGCCTGAGAAAACCAACCTTTGGATGAATTGCTTTAAGTACTATGTATGAAAAATATAATTTGACATAAAAAGCTCATTATCTTCTCGACTGCCTGGTTCAAGCCCTGTCAGAATGGATGACAGAAAAGTCTCTCTTTTTGAATGAGTTTTAGCTTACTTAGGAATATTTTCTTTCATGTTTCCAAAGTTTCAGCGTGAGTGCTCTGCAGGATATGGGTTTCATTAAGCTTTTTCATTTCAAGTTCTGCTGTGTGCATTCTTTATATGTATATATAAATGTGTATATATATATAAATAAAAATAAATAAAAGCTGAATTTTCATGGCTTGAGGCTACCACAGATTTTTTCCCCCCATTAAAATGCATTTAAATACCAAGAACAGTAAACATAATAAAAGACCCAAACATTATCCAGATCCCTTTTATAGAGGGGTTTTTGGTGTGCATCATTTACATAAATGCCTGGTGGGGTGTGGTGGCCTTTGCTACTTGGTAATTTGGAAGCATTTTTACAAACCATTTCCTTTTTTGTTTCTCCCTCTGTAACCATTTAGCTGAACTATGTCACCAGGTGATAAAAATGTTGTTCTTAATAATAATATCTTTTTTTATATTATTATATTTTTAATATTAGAGATAATACTTATTAGTCTACATTTTATATTTATATTCATGGGCAGTACAGAGGATTTGTGGCACAAGCTCAGTGCCTCCCTCCCTCAGCATCAGTGCAGCTTTGGGGATGTGGAAATGGTGTGGAAACATCTGCAGAGTCTGGACCAGTACCTGAGTTCCCCACAGCTCAGTGCATGGATGGGTAACGGTTCATCACACCATTTTTTTTTTTCTCTGTCATGCAGAAATACAGCTCCAGAAGACCCCATGCAAGCAGCTGGGAGGAGGTTAACCAGCACCCACATTCTCTGTGCTCAATTATTTCACCCACACTGGATCTTATCTCTGAGTGACAATTCCCACCTTGGAATCTTGGCAATATCCCTGTGTTGTTAATTAAAGGGCAAAGGGTCAGCCCTCCACACCAAGTCCAATCATGAAGCTGCTCAGCTCAGTGTTGCATCTGCCCCCAAGGCTTCAGACAAATTATGCTGCTTGGAAAAGATATGGAAGATGACCCACAATGCATGGAAGAGAAGGAAAACACCTTGACTCCTTCAACTTGAAGGAGAGGACCCTGAAGCTGAACCTGGCAGATAGAAAAATTATGGAATATTTGGGGTTGGAAGGGACCTTAAAGCTCCTCCATTCCCAAGCCCTTTCCATGGGCAGGGACACCTCCCAGCAGCCCAGGTTGCTCCAAGCCCCATCCAACCTGACCTGAGACACTGCCAGGGATGGGGCAGCCACAGCTTCTCTGGGAAACCTGGCACAGGGGCTCAGCACCCTCAAATTCAACAATTTCTTCCTAAAATCTCATCTCAATCTCCCCTCTTACAGCTTGAAACCATTCGCCCTTATCTTCTCACTCCCTGCCCTTGTCCCAGGTCCCTCCCCAGCTTTCCTGGAGAAAACATTTCAAAGGCAGGTAAGTTCCACTAAGCTGGGACTAAAACAGTGATAGGAGGAGAGAGTATTTTAGTGGTCAAAGTCAAAATAAGTGACTTCTACACAGACCGAGATGGCCTTGCACACAGCAGCACCACAATCCCACAGATAATGCCTGCAGTGTCCTTGTACACAGCTCGGGGCACACCAAGGGTACAGCCACGGCTGTAATGTTCAAGGTGAAGCAAGTGGCATCGCTGAGACTGTAGAAGCAAGGAAAGAAATCCACAGGAAGGAGACTCCAGGATGATTCCAGCTGCCACCTGCTCATAAATGCAATGGATTTTCCCCCGGATGAGTCCTCTTTATCTCACTTTCCCAGGTGAAAGTTAACATCTGAGCCTGCAGGATGTCATTTGGTTGGGGAAAAGTGATTGCTCCCATCAGGTCCATCTGAAGGAGAAGCCTGGGCTGCTAAACACACACTGATCATGGAATGCTTTGGGTTGGAAGGGACCTTAAAGCTCCTCCATTCCCAAGCCCTTTCCATGGGCAGGGACACCTCCCAGCAGCCCAGGTTGCTCCAAGCCCCATCCAACCTGACCTGAGACACTGCCAGGGATGGGGCAGCCACAGCTTCTCTGGGAAACCTGGCACAGGGGCTCAGCACCCTTCCCATGGCAAAAAGACTCAACCCCCCCTCCTCACCTTTGCTTGGAATTGCCAAATCTTGTAGCAACAGTTGCCAGTGACCCACCAGAAAGAGCTTCAAGTGAAAATTTCAAGGGGAAGTTTTCACTTCTGCTTTCAAGGGAAAACTCTGACACGAAGGGGGTGAGAGAGCCCCAGAAGTGTGAGATCTGGGGAGGGAAACAGGATTAATCTGTGAACTAAACAGGAGTTTTAGAGAAAAAAAAACTCTGAAAGGATGTTCTTCCAAACAGACATCTAAGCCATGAGGACAAAATGGATCTTAAAAGAGCCATATTTGAAACCCAGGTTTCTGACTCCACTCCCAAAATAGTCAGAAACTGAGAAAATGGAAAGCTGCTCTTAGGAAACATCCCTTTCCTATTTTTGACCCCTGGTACTCCAGGGGAAGAGGTGTTAGCAAGCAGGAACACCTGCAGGGCATCCCAGCTGTGAGGAACAGTCTTTCAGATTCAGGATGAATAAGGAGGGCCAATCTCTGGCTCAGGAAGTCAGCCATTGTTCCAGATGGATTCCAGAGACCTCAAGTCTTTACCAAAGTGTGATATGAAGTCTACCTCCAAAGTGCTTCACTGACCAGCATCATCAGAACATCATCCTGTCTTCTTCAGAGCTACACAGGGAAATAGCAAAGCTCAGGAGGAGTTCAGCTCCAGGAGAGTTGAGCCACTCCATCTGAAACACCTCAGAAAGACCTTGGGACAGAACCTACTCAAAAGCAGAAGCATCAAAGTTTCCCTGGTCACGTGGGAACTAAGCAGGTTGGGTTTATTTCCGTGGAGCTAACCCTACATCACATGTCCTTGAAATCATTCCAGACTGCATCTCCTATCTTGGGGGAGAGTTGGAGGGGATGAGAAGCCAAACTCCACTCACTTCATCTCCAAAAGCCTTGAAGGACAAGCAGGAGGGGAGCTGCTGAGACACGCAAATCCTGTTGTCTTCACACCAAACCCACAGGGAAACTCAGGGACTGCCTGACAGGGGAGAAGGGAATCTTTTGGAGAAAGCAAACCATGGTTGACAGACCAGAAAGCTTTGCATGAATGCTTCTGAGAAGAGCCCAGAGCTTCAGGGCATGAATGGGAAATTTCTCTGTCTACCTAGGACTAAAAGCAAGGCTACTGAGGGTGCCTGTACGAGCTGAACCAGAAAAGATGGGGTTTGCTGACACTAACCTGGGGAGAAGACAGTTCCCAACCACAGAAGGAGTCTTGCCACAGCACCAAGGGTGACCAGGTTGTTGTGGGAAAGCCTGGCAGGAGAATAAAGACATCTGGGAACACCTGAAGGGAAGATTATATATTGTGAAGAACAAAGACCATGTGCCCAAGAGCCATAGACACCATCTGACCACACTGGTTGGCTGGGATGCCAACTGCATAATTGAGCTGAGCATAGTGGAAGCCTTGGAAAGAATAATAATTTGGGTTGGAAGGGACATCTAAAGGTCATCTGGTCCAACCTTTTGTCTTGTTAGGGAGTTATGAGATGGTCTAAGAAACACCATTCCCACAATAATACATGATTCCAACAAAGCTTGACATCTAAGACTACAAAAATCTTGCCTGCCACCACTGTAGGATGTCTCTGAACCTTGGGTTTGTGGTCAGATTCAAGCTTTGAGAAAGAAGAATGCTCCCATCCAACCAGAAGTTGCTGTGCTGGATCTAACAAGGGGCTCGAGGAACCCTGGAACTGGATGCCCACCCTCTGTGGAGACAGTCAGATCATTTTCACATTAAATAAGGAAGGAAAAATTCCAAGTGAGAAATATTCAGCAGCAGGCCTGTCAGAAAAATTTCATTTTGAAATAGTGGAGACACAGTGACATAAACTCACAGAAGTTGCCTGGCTGGAAAGATGACCAAGGTACTGACTTGTCTGGTTTTATTCAACAGTCCCATGTAAATCAATACTTTTCCATGTCACATCTCAACTGTGTTAGAAGTGCCTGGCTCTTCAAAAAAAGAAAAATCACAGAACTGGGTTAGAAGGGACCTTCAAGCTCACCCATTCCAAGCCCTTTCCATGGGCAGGGACACCTCCCAGCAGCCCAGGTTGCTCCAAGCCCCATCCAACCTGACCTGAGACACTGCCAGGGATGGGGCAGCCACAGCTTCTCTGGGAAACCTGGCACAGGGGCTCAGCACCCTCAAATTCAACAATTTCTTCCTCATGTCCAACCTCAAGCAAGTTTTAACCCATTTCCCCTTGTCCTCTCCCTCCCCCCCCCCCCTCGTGTCCTCTCCCTCCCCCAGCTTTCTTGTAGCCCCTTCAGATATTGGAAGGTTGCTCTAAGGTCACCTGGGAGCCTCCTCTTCTCCAGGCTGAACAAGCCCAATCCCTCAGCCTGGCTTCCCAGGGAGGTGCTCAGCCCTCTGAGCATTTGAGTGCCTCTCCTCTGGACACCTGCCAGGAGCTCTGTGTCCTTCTGAGGTTGGGGACTCCAGAACTGGAGCCAGCACCCCAGGTGGGGGCTCAGCGGAGCAGAGGGGCAGAATCCCCTCCCTCAGCCTCTGTCTGTGCTTCTGCTGATGCAGCCCAGGACATGGTTGGTTTCAGGGCTGCAATCACACACTGATGGCTCATGTTGAGCTTCTGGGCCACCATCCCCTCTAAGTCCTTCTCCTCAGCTCTGCTCTTAATCCTTTCTTTTCCCAACCTCCATCCATGCATGGAATTGCCTCAGCCCAGGTGCAGCACCTTGCACTTGCCCTTGTTGAACTTCATGAAGTTTGCATGAGCCCACTTCTTCAGCCTGTCAATAAATAAGCCAGAATTCAGTGACCTCATGAAAATTATGACCTAAACTGTATATCAAAAGCTTTCTTGATGTTTCAGGTTCCTCAGAAGCACTGTAATCAGCAAACAACTCTTCTTTCTGGTGTGGGTTTTTTTAAGTGTAGTAATTTTCAAAGGATGGAGTTACTCTCCACACTAAATCCAAAGTGCCAGTTTGCTTTTCTTCTTTCCAACTTCTTCACTCTTCCAAGTGCCAGGTTATATTTACAACCCTGCTAGCATGTGTCACTCTCACCCACCTTCTCTGAGAGGTGAGAAATGCACAGAATGTTTAGCAGATTGCTTTGGGTTGGTGCCTAAGGTCACACTTGCTGAGCTTCCAGAAGGAACCAAGGTCAGTGAGGGTCCTGAGACCTTCTGCAAAGCAGCTTCACCCTTACAATGAGCAAGGGCACCTTGTGGGAGTGTCACATCTGCAAATTCCAAGACTCCTAAGAACCAAAATAGTCAGCCAACTGATGTGCAAGTAGTTTCACAGATATCAACACCTGTTTCTTGTCACTTTGCCCCTTTGAAGAAGATACTTTCCTATTTCAGCTGCTCAGAAGGCCAACCCCAGCTTGAGTTACATTGCCACCACCACTGCCTCATTAACTGGGGACAGAAGAGTCACCCTGATGGGTCTGAAACCAGACCACTTTCATAAGGCAAAGGAAGGGGCAGACAAAGCAAAACACACCCCTGTAGTCACCTACAAATCACTTCAACATTTCTGTGGCTCAGAGCTATGGGAAGTCAACCGTGATACCCATCAAAAAGTCCTCTGGCTCAGAGAAATCAGCCTGAGGCTGGAAGGTCTGAAGAAAGAATCACAGAATGGTCAGACAGGACTTAAAAATCATCCAGTCCAACCCCCTTGCCACCTCCCACCAGCCCAGGTTGTCCCAGGCCCCATCCAACCCCAAGATGTGGGGTGGCTCTGCTGCTGCCCCACCTGGAAAGGGCAACCAAGAACTTCCACAAGAGTTTAAATTTCTTTGAAAGTACCCAGGGCTGACACACACAAGAAGCACCTGAGGACTCCAGCAAAAGAAGGGTGTAAATTACTGCCCACTGGGTTTACTGATCTGCTTCCCAGCTGTAACATCATACCATGCTTCCAGCTCTGCCTCCACACAAACATTTATCAGATCATTTTCCCCTTACTCCTCCATACTTCTGGAGGTTTGATGCCCACGTGGAGAGAACCTGATGCCTCTGCTCTCCAAAGCAACCCATCCAAGCACCTTTTAAGGGAGGGAGGGTGAGAAATGAGATCTCCTAGTTATTTTTTTTTTTTTTTTTAACTTCTGCAATTATGGCCGTGTGACCACCAACATATTTAATATCAGCATTTCATCACTTTTTCATCTTCACACTTAATTAAATCTTTCCTGGGGGAAAGAGGCTCTAAGGGGATTTGGCTTGTGACAGAGCTGACATTGCCATGACCATGTGGGGCAAGGAGAAGGTGAAATTACAAAAAAAGAACCCAGACTGCTCACTGAAAAGGCAAAGGTTGCATCAATGGCACCTGGAGCAGAGGATATTTAGGAACACCAAGAGAGGAGGAATAGCTCCTCAAAATAGGAGGAACAGACCTCCTCATTTTCAAATGAAAAGGCTCATTTTCAAACTGATTGCTTTTGCAATTTGCTCAGTCATGGCTGGGAAGAAATCTCATACCCAGAGCTCCATGGCTGCAGCCACACCAATATTACCACCCAATACATGAATTTTTGGTTGATCTGGAGCCATCATGGGGTTTTTCACTGATTGAACCTCATATTAAAGAAATACACAAGCATTTCAATCCCTAACTAACTCATGAAAGTCAGCTTTAGGCACGGCCCCAACAAGTTTAACCTCCAGCAGCCTCTGCAAGCAGACTGGAGCTCTTCAAGCCAGCACCTAAATCACAAAGAAATCAGTTAATCTTTTGCCATCTGTCTCCTTTTTGTTACCCCCCTAGCTGGACGCAACAGTGGCCCCCATTTGCAATTAGTGTGGCCAGTGCTGCCTACTGCACTGCTAATTAACAGCATATTAGTTCTTCTAAATGAACCCAGCTCTTCTGACAGCACCAGACATGGGGAATGTTGGAGGAAGGCAGTGGGGGGAAGCATCTTCACTAACACTACATCAGAGATTTAGTGTCCCCAGATCCTGCTCATCCTCCCAGCATCATAAAAAATGAGCAGAAAAAGTTATTTCAGTGTCTCGGATCTCTCTCACCTGTTAACATCCCCACCCCCCAGTAAAATAAGTAAAGTTTATTTATCACTATCTTCATCACCATGCCCACCAGAGCATGTCCTGCAGTGCCTCATCCCCATGGATTTTAAATCCCTGCAGGGCTGGGGACTCCCCCACCTCCCTGGGCAGCCCATTCCTCCACCTGACTGCTCTCTCAGGCAGGAAATTCATCCTCAGATCTGGGCTAAACCTCCCCTGGTGCAACTTCAGCCCATTTCCTCTGCTCCTGCCATTGTGCACTTGAGAGAGAGCCCAGCACCCACCTCCCTGCAACCTCCTTGAAGGCAGACCCTGAGAAAGGGCCTTGTGAAAGCTTTGAGAAACAGGACAAATGAACATTGTGTTTGTGCCCTTGGGATAACACCAAGGTCAGAACTGCCTTCACAGATATCCCAGACTCATTCTGGCATTAAAAAAAAATTAATAATTCAACCAATGGTTGACTGTTTTCAAGCATCTTCATGGACACCTTTGTCACACTGCTTGTCAGCCAAACAGAACTACACCAAACAACAGTGCCTGTGGATGCAGTAAATTACAAATACATTTATGACCAATATATGACCATTTCTACACTTGAAATTAAGCTTCTCTGAGTTTAACTTCAAGGAGGTTTCAGTCCCTCAACCAGGCAAGTTTCAACCCAGTACTCTCACTCCAAAAGTAATTAAAATATTTAGACTCTTACTCGCACTCTAATTCCTCTCCTACCCACCTCCCTTTTTTAACTTTGAAGCTGGTTTTTCCTCCCCCCTCTCAATATGACTTCCTGCTATGGGCAAGTAAACATTTTGAAAAAAAAATATAACAATCCTCTTTAATACTCTTCCTCAGGACCTCAGAGGAGCAGAGTGTTTTCTCCACACTGAATAAGCACAGCTGTTTGCCCTGCAAAAAAATCCACTAATTTTGGATTCAAGTGTTTTAAGAACAAAATTAAGAGACAATGAAGGCTTGCAGAGCTTCAGTAAGTCAGACTAAGTCCCTAAAAAAATAATAAATAAACTTCCCCTCTCCAAAAACCCACAAAAATCCACCCGCAGTTCAGTGGATAGGATATATTGTTTGCTGAGGAGCACCCAAGCAACCCAAGCATTGTAATAAAGGCAAAATTCTGGTCTCCGGAAAAATAATTCATTCAGATGCTGCAAGTAAAACTCTTCCCACAGAGGCTGTGGGCTTTTTATTGCTATTTATTTATTTCTTTTCTCACACTGATTCTCTTTGTGGTCTGCAGTTTCTTCCATCCCGTGCCAGGATGCAGGAAAAGTTGTGATGGTTCTTCAGCCTTGAGCTCAAGCTGCTCCTGAAGGGACTGTGTTAATCATGGAATGGGTGAGGGTGGCAGGGAGCTGAGAGCTCCTCTCCTCCAAGCTCCCTGCCATGGGCAGGGACACCTCTCATCCAGACAAGGATGCTCCAAGCCTCATCCAACCTGGCCTTGAACACCTCCAGGGAGGGGGCAGCCACAGCTTCTCTGGGCAATCTGTTCCAGAGGCTCAGCACCCTCCTGCTGAAGAACTTCTGCCTCACATCCAGCCTCAACCTCTTCTCCTTCCCTTTCCAACCATTTCCCCTTCTCCTATTGCTGGACACTCTGCTGAAAAGTCCCTCTGCAGCCTTCAAGACTGTTAAGCCTTAGTTTGGACAAGGACAGATGCAAAACTACATCTGTCCCGTAGGATCTGTGCTCCTCTCAGCCTGATTTCCATGAATTCCTGTGCTCCAACAACTCTTTCAGTGCTGTTGCAGATGGAAAACTAGTTTTATGATTTTTAACTAGAAGATCCACATCAAGAGCATTCAGATAATTGGTAAGGGTGCTTCTGTGACCATCTAGAAATGCTGCAGATGAGCATCAGCCACTCATTGTTTGTTTTTTTTTTTTCAGCTCCACCACTTTTCCTGCTCTACCAAACCTCAGTATTTCTCAGCCCTGGCTCTTTGCCCATTTTAATTTCCAACCTCGCACAAACCTCAAAGTCTGAGTTTGAAGATATTTTATGAAGATATTTTCCCCTCACACCAGCATCAGCCTTGCTAATAGCTGTGGTTTTCCCTCCCATTGGGCTCCCAGACTTCTGAAGTAGTAGAAGAAAAGATAAGCGTACTTGTCTGGAAGGGGATTATTGTTCCTAAATTAATGATATCATTTACAAGGCTTAAATACAAAAAGAAAGAGAGGAGGTTTATCTTGGCATATGAATGGACACCTCAGTGCTGTATGTGCATCATCCTGCTATACATCCAGCATGGAGGGTGGATGCTTTCCAGAGCAATCCCAGTCCTTCCCAACAGTCCTTCCATACTTCTGAGCCTGCTTGGCTCCCTCAGATGCCTGACACCTCCTCATCCAAAAGACAATTTCATTTGTTCCCCACTATAATTTCAGTTTTTTTCCAGCTCCTCCCCTACCAAAGCCTCGTTGCTGTTCAGCAGACTACTTAAAAATATACACCACAACTCATTTTGAAGTCCTTCCTCCATGCCTAGACAGCAGTCTGGGTAGTGAACACTCATTTAGCCCTCAACTGAGATAAATTTTGCTCTTCTCAGAGCTTCAGCAGGACCAAATCTTGCTCCTCTCCTGAGAAGTCTGCTTTTGCTGCCTGAGGCTTTTTTTTCTTTAAACCACAGGCTCCATCAGTGATTCCACAGGAAAAAAAAAAAAATCCTGCCAACACCCAGCTGTGAAAGCCCTGAGGAGTCCATGCTGAATAACCCCCACCCAAATCTCAACAGCTCAAGCACATCTTTTTTTCTCAGCTTCACTTCAGGAATCCTACAGATCAACTCTTCCAGGACAGGCAACACAAACAGAAGGGATGGGACTTCTGAAGTCTTTCAAAATTCATTATGCATTAATTGTATTTCAAAGTAAACCATGCATCTAGACAAGCTCATCTTACCCATTCCCAGTCCAACTGTTCCATGTCTAGAAGAGTTTGGAGCAGATGACAACCCTGGGAAGTTTGCAATTCCTTGGTCCAGAGTATGGCTCTGCCCTGAAGCCTCTGCTCCAGCTTCCTTGTAAAACTGGCTGCATGCCTGAGGCTCCAGCATCCCTGTCCTGTTATTCCTTGATCACAGGTGACCAGCCACCTAGAAAACTCCTTTCCAAGTTTAAATACAAATAGAAGGACAGCACCCACCCCTTCACCTGAAGATAAACTGCAAGCAAAGTTTAAATTATTTTCTATGATGGGTGCTACAACAGTTCTTGCCATTTTCCTCCAAAATGAAAAGGCAAGTAAGGAAGACTTTAAAGCTTTAAAGATAAGTTTGAAAACCCAATGGAATTTGCAGCCTTAGGTACACATTGCTCATAAGCTCAATTAATTCATGAGGCATACATAAATTTTTTTATGGTACCTCAACTACAGCTTTAGACAAGTGAAAAGATGGGTGCTATTAACAAAGAAAAATCAAGTGTGATAGAAGCTTTGTTTCAACTTTCAGGGCTGCAAATGTAAAGAAAATTTAGGACTGGAACATAGATGTCCACGGCCACTTTGGATCCTATTCCAAAACGAACAGGGCTGTACACTGAATCCATTCTGACTCCATCTTCCACATAGGGAAAATGGATCAAGCCACCGTTACATATCCATTATTTGCCACTCATTTTCCATCTGCCAGCTAAAGAGATTTAAGGCTGATTACAGTTAATGAAACAACAGCTAATGCAACATCAAAGACTGTTCTCAGCTTTGAAGCCTCGAGTCTCATTTTTGCAGCTGTGACAGCCTAGTACCTTAGAAACTTACCCCACAAACTGTGAGAAGAAACAGAAACCTTACTTTGAGGAATTTTTACAGGGGAGGTGAATAAGAGGAGCAGCCTGGCTGAAGGTTATTTTTAAAAGGCCTCCCTTGATAGTTTGTGATGGTTATTCACTACTCAAGCCTAAGTACTCAAGAAAACCACACATTTCCTTAATATTTTCTTAACAGGAATACACTTTCAGACCAGTTGCAATTTTAATTCCCTAAACAGCACTTTCTAATCCAACTGGTATATTACTTGCTATAAGTGTAATTTTTCTCACTAAGGCAATGCCACGCTGATTCTTCAGAGCTAATACTGAAGCTTCAGTGTGTCCCCCCAACCAAAAAAAAATAATTAGGTTATAGTCAAACTTGTTTTGGTAAAAGGAACACTGCTTGATCCACAAGTAAAATACTGTGTGGGTGGAGTATAGTGAAATCCTGTATTTCACAATATTTTAACTCAAAACCCAGCTGCAGCAAAATTTCAGTTTGCAGGGCTAAAAAAAGCTGCAACCACAACGAAGTATGACAAGCTTGAAGGGTAAAACAAAACACTTAGTTCACTGTGCCAACAATTTCAGGAGCTGCAGATGATTATCAAACCCCAAAAACTTCACACTCTCCCCACTCCGACAGGAAAAGTTGGAGACACGGAAATAAAAAGCTTTGTGGAATAGGGTAGCTGGGATTTTTTACAGTGTACATGAAATCTCCTCCTCCTCAATATCTCAGCTGACTCCTTTGATAGTGCCCAATTTTTGGCAACTATTTCATGCTTAGCAGCCTAAGCTCTCTACCAGAAAGCAATTCAGAGCCCCAGATTTCACCTGTCCCTGATGATGATGGAGTTTAAACTCTTCACACTGCAATCAGTCTCAGGAGGTTTAAAGTTCTGATTTAAGTGCTGAAGAAGAGCAAGAAAAGGACAGGGGGTTCCCACCATGTTCTGGATTTGTCTCAAGAGCACCTGGGGACAGTGCTCCAGAAACAGCAGAGAATTTCTGCTGCAGAGAGTTTACCACCTGGATAGGAGACAGGCACAAAAGGAAGGTGGAAATCACATAGAGATGTTGGTCTACACCTGCTTCTCAGAGCTCAAAGGTGCCAAGAGTACAAGCATTTGGCTTTTTCCACAAAGCCTCAGCCCCAGAAGAATTTCTAAACAAAACTGGGCTTGTCTTTGGAGGGGGAAGGGTTCTGAAATGGCACCCAAGCTGCTAAAAGGCAACTCAAAAATCATTTCCAGGCTCAGGTGTTTCTGTCAAGTACTGATTTTTGATAAATTGACTCCAGCAGTCCTATGAAAATCCAGCTCAGGCAGGGCTTAGTGACAAGAAAGAGATGAGAACCCAGGCACAGGGAATCCCAGCCCAAATTTGAGGTAGATATAGAGTGTTTTCAGCTTTGTGCTACAAGGAAGCAGCTGGCTACCCCTATTAAAGCTCCTTCAGCTGGAGTGCTCCCTGCTTGTAAGGATTTCATTCAACAAAACAACCTCCTTAGAGAAAAATTTCACTTTTCATTTGTGCTCTGGACATCAGCACTTTGTCAGAAGAGGGATGAAGTCACATTCCTTACCATTCCACATTAAGATGCTTGAGCAGGCACGGGTTGAGGAAGAGAACAGAGGGTAAGTCAGAAAGGCATTAAAGATTAAGAAAGAAGAGTAGGTTACAGTTACTCAAGAACTGCCAAGGGCAATGAAATGAAACACAGACAAGAAAACATTTCAAAGGCAGGTAAGTTCCACTAAGCTGGGACTAAAACAGTGATAGGAGGAGAGAGTATTTTAGTGGTCAAAGTCAAAATAAGTGACTTCTACACAGACCGAGATGGCCTTGCACACAGCAGCACCACAATCCCACAGATAATGCCTGCAGTGTCCTTGTACACAGCTCGGGGCACACCAAGGGTACAGCCACGGCTGTAATGTTCAAGGTGAAGCAAGTGGCATCGCTGAGACTGTAGAAGCAAGGAAAGAAATCCACAGGAAGGAGACTCCAGGATGATTCCAGCTGCCACCTGCTCATAAATGCAATGGATTTTCCCCCGGATGAGTCCTCTTTATCTCACTTTCCCAGGTGAAAGTTAACATCTGAGCCTGCAGGATGTCATTTGGTTGGGGAAAAGTGATTGCTCCCATCAGGTCCATCTGAAGGAGAAGCCTGGGCTGCTAAACACACACTGATCATGGAATGCTTTGGGTTGGAAGGGACCTTAAAGCTCCTCCATTCCCAAGCCCTTTCCATGGGCAGGGACACCTCCCAGCAGCCCAGGTTGCTCCAAGCCCCATCCAACCTGACCTGAGACACTGCCAGGGATGGGGCAGCCACAGCTTCTCTGGGAAACCTGGCACAGGGGCTCAGCACCCTCACAACAAATCTTTTCTTCCTCATGTCCAACCTAAATCTCCCCTCTTTCAGCTTGAAACATTTCTCTTTGTCCTATCACTCCATGCTGTTATAGAAAGTCCCTCCCCAGAGGTGCCACGTTGCTTGGTGCAAAGCCCCTCTTGTCCCTTCCCTCTCCAGATCCCCTTAGGATGTCCTCACTGTTGCTACCAGCTCAGGTCACCATCCTGGAGGGGTTAGTGCTGTGAAAACAGGGTGCCATTTCCACCCAAAGCCTTGTCCTCTCCCTCCCCCCCGTGTCCAAAGCCCTCCCCCAGCTTTCTTGTAGCCCCTTCAGATATTGGAAGGTTGCTCTAAGGTCACCTGGGAGCCTCCTCTTCTCCAGGCTGAACAAGCCCAATCCCTCAGCCTGGCTTCCCAGGGAGGTGCTCAGCCCTCTGAGCATTTGAGTGCCTCTCCAGGATAACTAAGAAGTGTTTTTAACATCTGAACTCTCACTTCCCAGCCAGAACATGCAGGACAGCTGTGCCACTTATTTGGCTTGGTCAGAATGATTTCTAATCTTCAACAACAAAAAATATATATACAGCAATTAATAAAAAGAGCAACCATCATGAGAATTAAAACTTTTATTAGTGTATTCACATATTAGGCAACTGCAACACGCATGAAGCTTATTTCTTAGGTTCACAAGTTCTACCAATACATTAGTCTACTGGTAAAACTAGCACAAACTGGTAACTGCTTTGCCAATTTTTGATGGTTTTATAAAGGTGTCTGGCCCACTTTGTCAAGGCTTGATTTTTGGTATTGCTTCTATGCCCTAGTCAGTACGGCATAAAAATATCCATCGCTATCATTGATTCAGTCAACTGATTAAAAGCTGTAACACTGGCCATGTTTTTTTTTTTTTTGTTCTCAAAGCTAAGTTATCACTAGAGCTGTACTTACAAAGCACAGTGCTAGTGTAATGGATGAGACAACAGGAAAAACAGACAAAGGCAATCCTGCTACTGCCACAAGAACAAAAGAATGACAGACAGCTAGATCACAAGATTGTTAGTAAGATGTATTTTTTTTTTTCAAGTCAGAATAACCCTTCTATACAGTTTACCAACCCTTCCCCAACCCAGACTTATTTGTAGAATATATTTCAGAATAATTTTTGTTTGTTTGTTTGTTTTATATGGTGCAGCTGTAGTGTCCAAGGGTTCACAATAACATGCACTGTCATGAAGAACTTAGAAGTCCTCCTTTGCTGGTCATACCTCAGCAACCACTATCCTAGAGGTTTTGCAGAAGCAACTACTTTTAATAACAAGGCCCATTATGACATAATGAATGCAGATGATCTGGTATGGAAGGAAGCTGTACAAAGCCACTCAGATCAGAAATTTAAATTCTGTTCCTGAAATATGTTACGAAGCTGCATCTATTTCAAACCTATACGAAAGAGTCTACCCTGGGAAAGAATTTCTTCAAGGTGTTTGGCTCCAAAAAAAAACCCCATCATTTTTAGTACCATCTGTTTCATGAAAAAAGAAAAAATTACAGATGTAAGGGGTCAGCCAATAACCTTGTGTTATGGTGAATTCTCAGTTCATGGGAAAAAACACTGATTTCAATGATTCAGGGTACAAAAAAGTCCCAGATTACAGCAGTGCCAGCAACACTGCTGGCAATAGATGCACTGGTTTGGATGGGTAGGAAAAAGTAGACTCATAGTGTAATGGATACTCAATTTATCATATGAATTAATTTTAGGCCCCATTAAGCATATAAAGTGTCTTAAGATATCACAGATGCATCTCAAGACATTTCTTTCCCTTCCAATGGAGGGATTTTTTTTTCTTTTTTTTTTTTTCTTTTCTTTAAGAAGGCAGCAAAAAGTTAAGCTTTTCTACAAGGAAAGTCTGCTTTTTATGTTTAGGACAACTCAAAAAAACCGGCTTATATAAAAAAATATAAAAGAATAAAGGAGAAGAGTCTTGGAATTTTATGAGAGATTTGTCCCAATCAAAAAAACCCAAATGACTATTTATGGGAACTAAAATGTAGAACAGCACAATACTGTGATATTTGAGATCATGATACATTGTCTGTACATATACTTAGCTATTCATGTTATTGATAAACCATTAGGACACTCAATTATATACCCAATAAAAACACCATTAAGAGTCTTTAGAATTGTCCCTTCTTTCTGAAGAAGGCATTTCTATACACTAAATTTTCATCTAGTATCAAGAGTATAGGAAACAGAATCCACAAGGTGCTTTAATTGATGAGACCTCAAGTGCTGTTTTTCTTTTCTTTTTTTTTTTTTTTTTTCTTTTTTTTTTTTTTTTTTTTTTTTCTCTTTTTTTTTTCTAAAAACCTTTTTTTTTTCTTTTTTTCTTTTGGATAGTAAACAGTTCATGGGGACCACACACAAATACTACGACAGACGAGCTGTTATATTAAGTCTGTTGATTGGACTTGATTTTTAGCCCAGTGGTGAGGGGAGGAGGAGTTTTAGGACATGCTGGAGCAGCGTACTGAAGGGGAGCCCATCTGAGTCAATACTTTGTCCAACCACTGTAGAGGTCCATTCAGATGAAGTTCAATCCAGCAAGGAGTGCTTGTTACTGTTTGCCTCCTACAAAAGAGAGAAAGCAGTGTCAGAAAAGAGAGAAGCAGAAAGCAGTTTTGGCTGCCAGAAATTCCTCCGTCATAGGAACAACTCAATTTCCATCCCTATTTAATAGACAGAAAGGTAAAAAACTGCATTTATTACCATATATATTATTCTTCATGGGTCACAATGTGCCCTTGAGGCCAAGAAGCCAATGGTGTCCTGGTGGGCAGCAAGAAAAGTTTGTCCAGCAGATCCAGGGAGGTTCTCCTACCCCTCTGCTCTGCTCTGGGGAGACCACACCTGGAATACTGGGTCCAGTTTTGGGCTTCCCAGTTCAAGAGGGACAGAGATCTACTGGGGAGAGTCCAAGGGAGAGCTATGGGGATGATGAAGGGAGCTGAGCATCTCTGCTGTCAAGACTGAGAAAAGCCTGGAGAAGAGAAGGCTGAGAGGGGATCTCTGAATGTCCATCAATATCTGAGGGGTGGGGGGCAAGAGGAAGGGGCCAATCTCTTCTCAGTGGTGCCCAGGAACAGGACAAGGAATAATGGGCTGAAGGTAGAACATAGGAAGTTCCACCTCAGCATGAGGAGAAACTTCTTTCCTGGGAGGGTGAGGGAGCCCTGGCCCAGGCTGCCCAGAGAGGTTGTGGAGTCTCCTTCTCTGGAGGCTTCCAAACCCACCTGGATCTGTTCCTGGGGGATCCTGCTGTGGCAGGGGGGCTGCACTGGATCATGTCCAGAGTCCCTTCCAACCCCTGACATTCTATGATATACTGTTACTAAGCCTTATTCAGACAGACTTTGAAAAAAACAAACAAAAAAACCCCCAAAACCCAAATAATAAAAAACCCAAAACACCAAACATCTATAGGACACACCAATAATTACATACTTGTCAATAACAGATCAAAAACATTCTGCTCTAGAGGATAAGAACTGCAGCATTTGCTCCAGGTGCTACACCAAAAGCCTTATTTCTAGAAAGAAATTCAAAACTTGCAATCCTAAAGTCTGTTTTTTTGCATCAATTGAGAAGATAAATGTAGAAGGGAACTGCCAGATGTTGTCAGCAACACTATGTCAAAACACAGTGTGTGGTTGTACTGTGCTAACTGATGCTATCTCTAAGGAACACCAAACTTTATCTCTGGTTTCCTGTAATCTCATACTGCTTGCATGTGCTGTGGACTGTGACAGCCTCACACAAACAAGTAAAAATATTTTGGGTTTGTTGGGTTTTTTCCCCCTTGTTCTTCTATATAAACTAAAAACTTCCCACAACAGAAGCTCTTAATTAAACACCATGTAGAAAGCCTCAATAAAGCTGAAGGATTTGATAAAAGCTTCATTCACTCTCCTGTTTCACAGCCTTGTTTCAGAGATCTGTTATTCAAAACTCTTTCTTCTCATCTCCAAAGTCAGGAAATCACTACTGGATATCCTCTGCCTGAGAGATCCTGTTATTTCACTCTACCCACTCCAGGCATGGGAGTTTTCCCAAACTAGACTGGCAAGACTACTGTTGCTAAGCCAGTTTTTCCTTTTAATTCTAACCATCCCTAAGTCAAAGCAAGGAGACATTAAGATTCAAAGGCAACATATTAGTCAGGCACAAACCCAGCCCCTTCATTTTTACTGTTGGTGCTACAGCCCTTTTGCTTTAAGGAAAATCTGTTTATATAACCAGAGGAACTGAACAGGCAGCAGGATTCAGTCATTCATTTCATGTTTTCAAGGAGCAGAGAGTGGCTGGGGTCTGTGCTCTCTCAGCACTCTAAAAGTTATCTTATGCCTATGCCAAAACAAAGTGATCCAAGAAGAGAACAATCTAAACCAGAGGAAATGTAATTCCATTTTGTCTCAAATCCTCTCCCAAAGAAGGAAGTTCATTATTCCACCCCTGTCAACTCCCCTACAATGTGTTCCACAACACACTTCCTCCAAATTTTACTGTTCAACAGCTTTGCACTACACTGGCAAAGTCAATAAAACAGTGACAATCACTTAGCAGCTGCCTCAGAGCTAAATCTCAGCCTCCCACTTAGAGATTTCCAGCTCTCCTATCACTAAGTTTCTTTCCCAGAATTCCCTCCACTCAACTTTTCTTTAGAAGGTGATCCTAGACCTGGAAAGTTGCTGGGCTAACACTTGACTTCTGAAGTTTTACCACCCCTCTTCAATTCAAAGCCAACATGTATTAAACAAAAAGCTGCTCTGGCTGCCAAGCTTATAGAATCTATCACCTTGCATGTGTATGCACTAAAATGAAATAATGTCCTGGCTTTGCCAAAGCCTGTTCTATGAAAAACATTTTTGATATATTGAAGAAGTTTTAACAAGAATGATGGGTTTTAGAGTGCTTCCTGGTCTAGTTTGAACGTTTAGATAACAATCACTGAAATTCAAGGTTGTGTTTGTGGGAGCAGCTCCTTGCTTTAATCACCTCTGTAGCGTAACTTACAAGTTTTGTGTATCTATAATTTATTAGCACCATCTTCAACACAAATTCAAATTACTTCAGCATTAAGTCAGTACCCAGTTCCTGTGCTGTTGCCACTTTTTCAACCCGGCAATCTCTGAAAGTTTTATGGACTGCTAACAACCTTCTCCTTCCTCAGAAAGAACTCGACAAAACCCCTCCCTGCTGCTTTAACCCAGCACTTCCAACTCCATTCACTTCAAGTTGTCTCCCCATAATCTGACTGATTAAGCCTTTCTTCTCTTCTGATTTGAATGTTGTATTTAATTATGCCCAAGTGTAGACATACTCCTTCTGAGCCAAATCCAACAGCTCTTTAAACTTCAGCCAGATTCTTTTTCTGTGCCCCTCTCACTAAAAAAGAGCTACCAATTTATTCCATTACTCAAATTTCTCATTTCATCTAATTAGGCTGTTACAAAACTGCCTTCATTCAGATGAGAAGCCTCCCCTCACTGACTGACACCACTATTTACATGTCTATACTTCAAGAGTAGGAAAAAGAATTCAAACCTCAGGATTCACAGTGGAACCTCCACACTGTGACTCAATTTCAGGAATGATATGGATTTAAAGAAAAAAAAAATTATCATTAGGTACTGCAATGGGGTATTGATATGCCAGGATTTATTTTTTCAGTGGAAGGTTTCTTGAGAAGTTTAAGGGATTTGTTGAAAACCACATCTCTAGCTTTCCAAACTAAGGGAAGTTTTAATATTGCTCAGTTAAAAGTCAATTCTTTTTCTTCTCTGATTCCCATATATATTACAAAAGGCACAGTCCCTAACTGCAGCTCCTAGTTTGTGCTATCAGAAAATACAATTGCAATCTATTCAGAAGCAGACAAAAGACTTTTTCTTTCCACTCAAAAACCAGGTTTTAGTGGTATTACTACATAAACACAGTCATCCCACCCCTGCAAAGTTTTTTCCCCAACTACAACTTCTAAAATGTTTGTCATCCTTTAAAATGCATATTTTCTAGCTGCTTTATCCTGCAGAACACACTCCAACTGACTCCAATGCATTTCCATTGGGTACCATGAACTGCATCCCACAAAACAAACTAACCAACTGATTGTGCTCCATAGAACACAGGACAAGGAGCAAAATGACTGTACAGCTTACAGTCAAAACAGCAAAATCATGGAACAAACTATCAACCTTCTAGATGGTGTCAGTGATTTCAGCACAATATTTCAGCCAACCATGTCCTGGGCTGCATCAGCAGAAGCACAGACAGAGGCTGAGGGAGGGGATTCTGCCCCTCTGCTCTGCTGAGCCCCCACCTGGGGTGCTGGCTCCAGTTCTGGAGTCCCCAACCTCAGAAGGACACAGAGCTCCTGGCAGGTGTCCAGAGGAGAGGCACTCAAATGCTCAGAGGGCTGAGCACCTCCCTGGGAAGCCAGGCTGAGGGATTGGGCTTGTTCAGCCTGGAGAAGAGGAGGCTCCCAGGTGACCTTAGAGCAACCTTCCAATATCTGAAGGGGCTACAAGAAAGCTGGGGGAGGGCTTTGGACACGGGGGGGGAGGGAGAGGACAAGGGAAATGGGTTAAAACTTGATTAAGGTTGGACATGAGGAAAAAATTGTTGAATTTGAGGGTGCTGAGCCCCTGTGCCAGGTTTCCCAGAGAAGCTGTGGCTGCCCCATCCCTGGCAGTGTCTCAGGTCAGGTTGGATGGGGCTTGGAGCAACCTGGGCTGCTGGGAGGTGTCCCTGCCCATGGAAAGGGCTTGGGAATGGATGAACTTTAAGGTCCCTTCCAACCCAAACCATTCCATGATTCTATGATAAGCAAGGAAGCAGGACCAAGGTAGGAACCCAAACTGGAACAGAATTCCTTGCTCAACAGCTGACTTCAAGGTGATACTGAATTCAGTTTACTGCTCTTTTAGAACCTTAATAGCTGAGGGGAAGAAGGAAGAAAATATGGGTTCAACTTGCAGACACCCAATCTATAGTAGAGGTAAGAAGTCTGTACATAAGGACAGAGCTCTGTTGGAACAAACCCAGAGGAGGCCCCAGAGCTGCTCCAGGGGCTGGCCGGAGCACCTCTGCTGTGAGGAGAGGCTGAGGGAGCTGGGATTGTTCAGCCTGGAGAAGAGCAGACTCCATGGGGACCTCAGAGCTGCCTTCCAATTCCTGAAGGGAACCTCCAGGAAGGCTGCAGAGGGACTTTTCAGCAGAGTGTCCAGCAATAGGAGAAGGGGAAATGGTTGGAAAGGGAAGGAGAAGAGGTTGAGACTGGATGTGAGGCAGAAGTTCTTCAGCAGGAGGGTGCTGAGCCTCTGGAACAGATTGCCCAGAGAAGCTGTGGCTGCCCCCTCCCTGGAGGTGTTCAAGGCCAGGTTGGATGAGGCTTGGAGCATCCTTGTCTGGATAAGAGGTTGGAGGAGAAGAGCTCTGAAGTCCCTTCCAACCTCAGCCACTCTATGATTCTATGACATATGGCTTTCAAAGCCAGGCAGAAATAGTATACAAGTGAAAGAAAAATTATTAACACTTAAGCTTAAAAGCAATGTTTTTTCTTACCTGTATTCAGCTCCCCAACCTTTAACAAAACTCATTCTTATGGTACACATTCTAGTAAGCTGATAAACTGCTTCAAAACCTTGATTCACAGATTGAGCCAGAAGAGCAGCAAATTCTTGGTTATTAAAGATTTTTAGATTGCATCCTATACAGGAAAAAAAAAAAAGGTCAAAAGGGTACAATCAATGAAGTCTTGTGTTTGCTAGAAAGAAGCCCCAAAGTGAGAAAAAATACAAACCTCAAAAGGCAACAAAAATGTCATCCTGTGAACATGTTCAGTGGATCTTTTTGCACAGGACCTTTGTGGGGCTACTAACCTGGTGGAATTTTGCAGACAGTTGCAGGATGCCAACCATATCTTTGATTACAGTTGGGGCTCTGCACAAAGATCGCACTATCACTTAGGCACTCAGCAAAAACTTCTCCCCCAATGTAGTAGAGACGCACACCCCTACCTGCAGGCAAGATTCAAAGGAACTCAATTATGATATGGACCCAAAAAGCTTAACAAACAAAGGAGTATTTTGTTTCAGAGAAGGCCAAGGATTTGCTTTACAACAGAAACAAAATTTGATTCTTTACAGGACCACACAGCTGGAGCAGGAAACAATTAACCTGGGTTTTTTCGCACAATTAACCTGGTTTTTTCCACACAATTAACCTGCTTTTTTTTTTTTTTTTCCCCCACCAACACACAATATTTGAAGGAGAAGCAGAATAATTTATTGGTCAAGAGAGAATTTTTTTGTCACCTAAGGTCTTGTAACCAAATCCAAGTCAGGAAGCAGCAGTGCTTCCTACCAAATAATTTTTCACTTGAAATACCAAATTGAAATACCAAAAATTGAAATCAAAACATCAGCTAATTAAAACTCCTGCTGCTATTAAGTGTTGGATGTGAAATGACAAGAGGGCACTATGGCAAAAAAGGAAAACACAAGTATACCACTTCAACACTCTCTGCTTACATTTGCCAACACTGTTTCACAACCCACTGCACACCCTTTCTCTGTACTCCTGTGAAAAAAGAGCCAGGCTTATTTC
The DNA here is from genome assembly GCA_023637945.1 of Phaethornis superciliosus. Classification (NCBI taxonomy): domain Eukaryota; kingdom Metazoa; phylum Chordata; class Aves; order Apodiformes; family Trochilidae; genus Phaethornis; species Phaethornis superciliosus. The sequence goes on from JAJQWJ010000004.1 coordinate 69,833,617, forward strand.
AAAGAAATACCCACAAGAAATCCTATCACTCACTTTTCTGATCATGTTCTCTCTACCTGAGGAGAAAAAAAAAAGATCTGCATCGTTTTTTGTAGCATGAGAGAAAAAAAATAATTAAACTCCCAAGCAAACTGTTTATAATTAACATGTCCTTTTTAAAGGGCATGGTTATTCTCCACTTTCTCTTTATTTTTCCAAGAAAAATAAAGCTGCTCTATCAAAAAATTAGATTCTTGTAGCTTTGCCTTTTCTTAACATTGACCATTTTGATCAGTTAGCACAGGCATAGCCTGGCTTTCTGCATAGCTAAAATTTTATAAGACAAGCATTTGGATTTGGCAGAGAGGGATTCTGAAGATTTTTCTCAAGAGGTTGAACTTTTTTACTGAAAGTAAAAAAAAAAGTCAAAGAAAATCTCATAAATGTTGCTAGGAAGCCTTAAAAAAATTAGCAGTTTAATGAACTTAAAGGCAAGATGCTGCATTGTAGAAAACAATCTTCTTTATTAATTACAAAAAAAATCTTTATCATGTCAAAACAGTGTGTTATCTCCATAGCAGCTTTTCCCATTTCAGAAAAGAATTCATGAAGTTTTACCAGTATCCACTCTGCATCTTCTACATCAGAATAAACTAAGCAACATATCAATATTGTGGCTTTAAAGCTTAAATTTTAATTGTAAGCAACTCTGAATACAAATGCTACCCTCCCCCCCAAAGGGATGAGTGGTCTTAGGAGCCAAAACCTTCCCCCCTTGGCATGCTTTGGTGGGTTGTCTTTTTCCACAAGGAAAAGCAGAATGTGAGCAACAGGAATCCCATCCCATTGAGGGGCTTCCTCCTGTACCTGGCAGCTGTGTGACTGCTGCTGCCACACACTCTGTGACTACAGACTGAAGGAAGGATTCTTGTGGGCCTTTCCACTTCTGTCCTTAGCAAGAGACCAAGCTCCTCTTTGCAAGTTTGGGGTTTTTTTTGAGAGAGAGAATGGTTGATTGCACAAGGGTGAGAAGATCTCGGGGGACAGATCTGCCTGGATCTTTCCAGATAATTCAATGGCTACACCAAAATGAAAACAGTAAAAGGCAACAAAGATTTTTTTACCTATGTGCCGCCTTGTCATTTCCACTGTAGCATTTCTGTTTACATTGGAAAGCAGACCTAAACAAAATCGTTCTGAATTTGATGGATCTGTAAAGCCATCTACAGTCAGGGAAGGTTGGGATGCATGGAAGGTTTCTCCCACTCTTTGATTCAATTCATAATATGCTATTGAACACCAAAATGCAGGCTCTGAATAAGTGACTGGCTGCAAGTCTGAAAAAAAAAATTTAAAGAAGTTAGAAAACATGCTTAACACAGAATTATGCTGAAAAGAACTTTATTTGCCCTGCTCTTCTTCCCTTTCCACAAAAGTAGTATTCTCAAACTCCTCAAGTTCTATTTTGCTTGCTGTCATTTTTACCCAGCACAGTAAACAGAATGGAATTTAATATTCCACACAAGGGAAAGAGGAGGGGGAGAAGGGGTGATCTAATCCAACCACAGCTTATGTAGTTCAGTACTTGCATTTTGCTCAAAAAAAAAAAAGATTAAGCTGATGTTAGTGTGAATGCCAGAAGCTGAGACATTCCTGTTGCCTTCCTATAACTTCCAAACATTTTGGCAATTTTAAAGCACAGATTAAACTAACAAACACTGAACCATACAAAGGCAAAAAATATTAATATGAAAATTATGTTTTCTTGTATTACACCATATGTTCCACTGTGTCTCTAGCTCAAGGCAGCTCGTAGCTCCTTTTACTTAAAGCTCGGGATCTTCCCAGCTTCTCCTGTGCCACTTCCCCTTTTTTACCTTACCCTAATTACTTGCTGAGTGTTCTGCACAGCATTTTCCTCTTACATTCTGTCACCATTCCTTAAACAAACCCGAGGGAATCTGATCTTCCTGAGGCATTTATACAGACAACACAGCAGTGGCACCTGATCAAAGCAGGTGGGCAGCTCCTGTGGGAGCAGCAATGGGGTTGTGGTCACAGGTGAAAGAGTAAAAGAGCAGCAGAACACACAGACAAGGGAGACAGCAAGTCTGAGGAGCACTGTGGATAGGCTAAAGGCCTTTCAACTACTTATTTTATAAAAGCTTTCCCTGCACACTCAGTTATTTTCTTCTTCCTCTTTGCTAGAAGCTCAACAGTTACAGAAACAGAGTAGTTGCTAACAAATTAACCCAGCCTTATCATGCTTATCAGGAAGCCAACCCAAGTTTCTTCCTAATACAGCTCTTAATTACTTTTTTTAAAGTACATTTTTATTTTTAATGTAAAGAGGAGTCATCACACACACGAAGAAACAATCAGAACTATTTCCAGCTTACCCAGGCTATGATTGACTGGGGAAAGAGTACTAGGAGACAGCTCTGCTGGAGATCCTGTAGAAGCAATACAGATTGTTTCAGAGCAAATGAATTTTGTTATTTCAGATGGGTGGCTTATGACCATTATCTATCTAGAGTTTTATATTAAAAAGCTTTGGAATAAAAAACCTGAGAAATGCTACAACAGTTTTCCAGCATGTCACATGTTTATTCTGAATTAAGATTACATTTTTATTTTCCAGACTCTTGGGAACCTACCCCTTTTCTCATAAAGACTCAATTAACATCACTGTGTGTCATTCAGCAGAGCTCTCACTTCGTGCACACTCCGTGAATATAATTTTATTTATGCATTTCTCCAGTGAGAAGGTAGTGACTTCTTCCCAACTTCAGTGAAAAAAAGCTAAGAAAAAGTGGATGAGATAATGAAGGTATTCCATCTCTACCCTCAAAGGAGAGGGTTTATCTCTAGAAAACTACAAGCTGGATTTTCTCATTTGAGGAAATAATTTTTTCCTGGAAGGAGGAAGGAAACAAACCTCAGACAAACAAGAACACTCAAACACAATTTGTGCTCTGGTAGGCAAAATGAAGTGAGGCTTTGCACAGACAATGATTGCTGATGCCAGCCTTTTTCAATTAAAGTACCTATTATGACAGAGTGGGAAAATATTGCAGTTCTTCAAGAAACTGGTGCAGTTGATTCCAATTAACTGGAAAAGGTTGCTAACGTTAGCTGACCAAACACACCCTGCAGTCTGCCAGCACATAGCAGGAGGTTCATACCCAGCACATTAACTGGGCTTTGTCCAAGTTGAAGGCCAACCAGATTATCTAGCAACCCTTTCAACACCAAGGTACAAATTCCCCATGTTTCTACTACTCCTCCAGTAAAGCTGGCCATAGAAGAATTCATTGGAAACATGGAAAAAGTGATAGATCAGGACACAGGTTCTCAAATACAGCATTTCTGTAAGTTTTTTAGGCTAAACAGACATTCTGCTTCAATGACCCTTTAACCAGAAGGTAAAGTCAGGGGTAAGTTGAAAACAGCTACAAAAAAAAAAAAAAAAAAATCTATTTTAAATTTTTCTGATGAAGTCTTAGACCTGTACACTTTTGTTATGAAACAAATGAAAGATACTTCATATGGTACAGAATGTTTTCAAAGCATTCCCTGAGCAAAACCAAAACCCATTTTGTTCACACAAGACTGAAAGTGATATTTTAAACTACAAACACTAGGCTGAACAGAGGGCTACTGCCATCTTCCTTCACACTGAATCCAGCCACTATCCATAAGGACCACAGCTAGTAGCCCCAGGTCTTGAAAATAATGAAAAATAAATTGTTACCTGTATCCATGCTTTGGTTCAACTGCTGGTCACTTGTTTCTCCATCTTCACTGATGTATCCTGGAGGTGGTGTTTCTGTCAAATAAAACAAAAAAAAAAAAAAAGAAAAAAAGAGAAGAAAATCCACCTGCTAGTTCAGTGACTGGGGATATTTCTAAGATTTTGCATTTGGGGGTTTCGTCCTCAGGTCTTCAAGAGCTTCATATAATAGCTGAATACTCAACTGGGATGTCATTTTGCTGTCCCTTTGGCCTTCCAGTAGGACATCAACCCCATTACCTGCCTTATTGCCTATTGAAAATATATGATTTCTTGTATGCCAGTCAATTGCTCAAATATGTTTTATAATTAACAGATAATCCTTGTTTGTTCCATTTAATACAAGACACTTAAACCACAATGAGTAATAATTTTGCAATTGTGATCAACAGCTTTCATGTTCAGTAGAATTACAAATGAAAAGAAAAAAACCCATCTGGTGACTTCTACCAAAAAAAAAAAATAAAATTGAAAAAATGTGAGCTGTCTTTATGTAGTATAACCATCAGATCAGACACCCTCCCACGCCTTATAGAAGTTGCAAGATTTAAAGGTTATTTTTCATTTCCATTCTTCAATACCCAACAGTCGATTTCACTCATTAATTATAACTATTATCTTACTAGTTATGCTGCATAAGCTGTATTACCATCATTATTATTACTGCAAACTTCTATTAAAATGATCATCTATTCTTCTAACTAGCTCTATTTAAAGAGAGAGTTTCAGAGCCACAGTAAACTCAGTACCAAGTCTGAAGAGTTCTGATACTAGAAGCTGTGTCTAATTCCTCAGAAATAGCTTCAAAACCCAAGAGAGTTTTGGTTGTTCCTTTTCTCCAGTCAAAATGTACTTTGTAATCCAGATAATGAGTTAACCAACTGCCTCTCAGGAAATAATTTTCTTTGAACTGGGCAAATGTCTTTTCCTATATATTACAGGCAAAACCTGGATTTCTTCAGTGAAAGTGTTTGAAGCAAACTATCTCAACAATCAAGTTAGAATTCTTCAAGACATCTGAGAGATTAAACACATTTAATTACATTATTACCAAAAGCAGAAAATGAAAGATAAAGCCTTTTGCTTAAGAATTAAAATCAAATTACATCAAATATTGTGGCTGAACTTGACAGCAATGTATTAAGATCAGTGGGGAGTCAGAGAGAGGAAGCCATAACACGGGATATGATTCTGTAAAACTAGATTAAGCCAGTTGCCTAAATGAAAATGAACTGAAATAACTATATCTCTGGCTCATTCTGCAAAAGTAGCCTGTTTAATATAGAGGTGACAAAACTCAAGTGAGAACTTACAAGAAAGATTAAGGGAAATCTTTTGCTAGCAAGAAGTACCAAAAAAAATCACTTTGTTTTGAATGTTTTTATAGGATTCATTGTGATAAAGTGGACTCCACCCATCTCCTAATCATTCCTCACAATTAAGCCCAGAGCCATGTTAAGAGGTCAATAGCCACTTCCAATCCAACCCACACCTCCTGTGTTTCCAGTTGCTAATCCTGGCTCTTTGGCACCGATCATTTTCCGGATCTTCTCCCCTTCTGAACAGAGGAGATTTCCTCCACCTAATACTATTAATACTGCTGTAGGGTCAGAGGTTGAGCACCAACACAGCTGGAAAGAAACACTCAAAAGAGCGGCATTAAAAATTTTTAGCAGAGCTTGAATGATGGCAGGTTTTGGACAACGCAGCTCAGCACATCTGTGACTGGAAAGGAAACATCCAGCCCCCAAAGCTCATCCTGCACCCTCACAAACACCATCTTCCCAGTTGAAGTGAAGCTTCCCAGCGATACCAACCTCTCATCTGACCAAGTAATGAGATGGCTTTGCAGTCCAAAACCAGCAGAGCTGTTAGCCTGGCTTACAGCTAAAGGAAAGGGCTCTCTGAAGCAAGACACACGAGACAGAAACTAGCTAAGTATTCAAGATGAAGCGAGCAAAGTCAAATAAAGTAAGATGCCATGATATGAACACAACAGGAGGGTGTCAGTGACAAAAGGAAGGGGGCAAGGTGTGGTTAGCTGCATAAACATTGGAGGTGAACACCCACAATCACCTTGAACAAACTTCCTGTAAATGACTACCTGGAGTTGCTTTCATTCCTTTCCACAGTACTGAGATTTTCAAATGGTGGCTTTTCCAGTAAGTTGTTTGCAAATGTTACCAAAAGCCCTCAGATGGAGTCAAAAAAGTATAGAGAAGTTGGTGAAGCATCACCAACTTCCATCTAGCACCTTGTCCTGGTTTGGGCCAGGATAAAGGTGATTTTCTGGTTTGTACTTCTGCTTTCAGCTCAGTCTCTTGTAAATAGTTGCACTTGCTGAAATTAACAGCAAGTTTCTCAGTCAGTGTCTCCTTCTGGGACTGCTCACACTCCATGTTTAGAGTTACTGCTGGAGAGACAAGGACACTGCTCTGAGGAACATTTTGCCCTCTAGAAGGAGTAAGGAGAAACCCTCCTTTGGGGAGAGCCAGACAAGATAGATGCCAGAATTGACCAAACAGAGTATTCCATCCCACACACCTCATACTCAGTATAAATTTGAGGGATCACAAGGGTCAAACCCCTTCCTGCTTCCCCTCTCCCTGTTTGCTTCAGCATCCTGGGAGGATTCCATCCATCCCTCTGCCTGTGGTCCTGATCCATGCCAGCCTGAATCTGTGTGTTCCTGCCTCCAGCTCCCAACTGCTGCTGACCCCAGGATTCCAGCCTGGACTTTCCCAGGGCTGCCCTGCAGCCTTGGTGGTGACCTGAGAGTTATTGGGGGAGAGGGGGAGGAATGTGGGATCAATTTTCCTGTATATTTGTATATATTTAGTAATTTTTCCTATTTATCATTACTGTTTCATTAAAGCTGTGTAGTTTAGTTTCCAACCCATAAGTCTCTCTCCCTTATTCTCTCTCCTTTCTTTATCAGGGAGAAGAGGGGGATTAATACAGAGCAATTCTGTTATTCAGTTTAATTGCTGAGCCAGTGTTAAACCCTGACACACCTTAACTTGCTCTTTAAAGAACTGCTGTCCCTAAGTGACAACAAATTAAATTGATGAGATCAAATTTATTGACATTTTGTTGGTGCCCTTTTAATTCTTGCATACATCCTGTTTAAGACATGGAGACACAATTTGTGCATTGCACATATCAGGGTTTCAAGGAAGCCCTCTTATTCTTGATGAGAGTCCAGATCTGAATTTTTCAGCTTGTTTAGAACATAGCAGCACGAAAGATTTACAAGAAAACTCCAGCTTTGCTTGGTTTTACACTCCAGGCAACTTCCTGAAGAGACAGGAAAGAGGAAGTTGGGGCAGGAAACAAAGGTCACTTATTTTATGTTTCCATAAGGGTACAGCCTTTCAGGTGCACCATAGCAGATTACTCTTAGTATTTGTTTTGGGGTAGGAATGAGGCAAAGAGGAGGAAGAATCCTTTAAGAGTTCAATATTGTTTGCTTGATAATTCATAGCAGAAAGACAAAACTGAACACACACAACAGTGACAAATACCCACAGCCGACCTCGATAAATTGTGAACTACAGATGAAAACACTTTAAGTCACTGTTTTGCTACTTAGTTTCCTACACATACTACAGGTGGTGAAATGATGTAGCAGTTTACTACTCAATTTCCAATATGCAGCATTTGACAACCCCTACGTGTTTGTAAAATGGGCTTAAAGCATAAGGTAAAGGTCTACTTTGTACTCATTAACATTCTGAATCTTAAACAAGCTACTACTGAAACCAAGTGAGCTATTGTAAAGCCACAGCAATATGGTCTCACACAGCCTGGGGTTCTGTAAACAGCAGTGTTAAGGTATTTCCATTGGAATGGATACGTGAAATCGATTAGAGTCATAGGTGCATCGACCACCTTTAGTAGGATGCTAAATGTACTGTATACAGAGGGAGCTGAGAAAATACCTGGTATGTAATTGCTCTGTGGTTCAATTCCAGCTGGAAAGTTAGTGTTTTCAGGAATGGAATGGGTATAGTCGTCGAGAGGTGGAAGCTCCGTTAGGATCTCGGTGTGCCGCGGCACGAGTACTGGAGGCAAGACTGGAAAAAAGCCAAATTCAAAGCATCAGTAAGACCCTCAAAACCCAGTCTTCTGTGAGCTAAGAGGAAAAAAAATTAGCAAAAATTCTAATAGTTAATTAATAAACAATTAATTCTGATATCTAGTAATTTCTTCTGATGTTTTAGAATTTCCTGAATCTCCATAATGCTGGAAGAATACTGGATGAAAACAGCTTCCTGAGGTGCCTCTTCAGTAAGACTATCCCACAGCAGCAAAGGTAAGTCATTTCTATTTCTTCTTCAGTCCAGATTGTAGCCAGCCAGCTGGAAAGTGCTGGCAGCACTGCAAGTAATTATCAGGGGTATTCAACACATCCATAACATTTCTTCAGTAACTTTGTGAAATCACAGAACTGTCAGAGTTGGAAGGGGCCTCTAGAGATCATCCAATCCAACTCTCCCACTAAAACAGGACCACCCAGAGCACATTACACAGGGCTGCATCCAAGTGGGGCTTGAGTATCTCCAGAGATGGGGACTCCACATCTTCCCTGGGCAGCCTGGTCACATCCATATCCTCTCTGGGCAGCCTGTGACAGTGCACCCTCAAAGTAAAAAAGTTTTTTCTTATGTTTCAACAGAACTTAAAATGGGAGTCATTATTAAAAACTTTCAGGGGATGGTATTCTGAAAAGCTGTACCTCTCAGAATCTTGTGCAAGAGAAAGCATCACCTTTCTGGTTTTTTTTCATTCAAAACATGACGCTGAGCAAGTACGTACAGATGCTGGGAGAAAAAGTCAGAAGCAGTCTTCCTACCTGGCGTCTCCACTCTCTGGTAGTGGTAAGGGTTTACACATACTTCATCCTTTTTAAGATTAAAAGCATATTCACAGTTTTCAATGGCTTTAAGTTCATGGTGACTGTGAAGGTCTGGCCAGCGCCACAAGCGGCAGTAAATAACGTGGGGTAATCCTTTACGGTGAGAGACCTGCAGGCGGCCATCGAGAGATCTAGAGGGGAAAAATGGGAAAAGTGTTTACATGCTGCCTCCTGAACACTCAAGCAACAGTGTACAACTCAAGGGCTGGGTGGTTAATTTATTATTCTCAGAGTTCAGTGGATTGACACTGCAAGTGGAGTTAAAAAAGCCTTCAACCGTGCTAAAAATGCTGGAATCAAGCAGTGTCCTAACTTAGTTCTGAGCTGCTCAATTTATTGCCAGTGAATTTAGAGTTCATTAAAAGCCACTTTACCTCCAACCAAGCATTTAGGATAATTACTTCGTATATTTTTCTTTTTTCAAATGCAGAAGACAGTTGTTTAAAAAATAGAAAACAAAATCTCACTTAAGAGTCTCTTTTGCTGCTAAACCTCAAGGCTTTGCTGTGGCATGGATGCTTTATGGCTTTAAGCATAAGAATTCCCACAGGGCTGCAAATAAGCCTCTAAGCAGTCAGCTGCCCAAGTGATCCACATGGCAGTGTAAGTGTAATGCAAGAAGCATGAATGCACATCTCGTGAGGGCTGCAGAGTTTTTTATCTTCTCGACTTCATCTGCCTCGCTACCCGCTGAAAACGTTTTGCTAGTTTTAAGACAGGCTGCATATGCTTACACAAATGCAGATGTTTATGGCTGTTATGGGAGATGGGAGACAAACCTCAATAGACAAAATCAAGCAATGTGACATGAAAAAAAAAAAAGAAAAAAAAGAAGAAAGGAAAAAAAAAAAGGCCCTGTGTTAAAATTTGCCCACCGTTAACTACTGAAGAATTTACAAACAATTCTTGAGTAGCTCTTATCTGAGCCAATTAGCAAGACTTAACTAAAAGCTTGTGGCATACAAAGCAGTTTAAACACTTTGTAAGATTAGGTCTAAAGAATTAAGTTTCCCAACTTTGTTAATATAAATACCAAATCACATTAGAGCTTGCATTTAACAAGTCGTCCCATTCTTTCAATAGCACTGGCGTGAAAAAGGAATATTCCAGAATTAGAGTTTCATTGGTCAAAACATCAGCTGAGAACACTTACAGATTTCTACACTGGCAAGCAAATATTTTAAAATGCTGTACCATGAGAGGCCTAGGAAGCATTTTAGTCTCTTTTCCAGCTAAAGCATCCCATTACAGACCCTCCAAAGCCAATCCCTCCCACAAGATGTCTATGATGCGAGAGAGGGCAGAATATTCACCTGGTTTGTTCAGAGAAGCTGTAAAGGCCTGTGGTATCCCACTGATCTATCGTGTTTGGTGTACTCAGTCCCCAAATTTCAGAGCAAGTGCTGTGCATAAATTGAAAACAAAAACAAAAAAAATCGATATGAATATGGAACATGGTTATTCAAAACACCATGATGTCAAAACATGGGAAAATGTACAGAAATAGTTCCTTTCACATAGAAGATAGAGCATCGTTAGGCTTGCACTTCAAACTGACATCTCATGCTATATTTTCTATATGAAGGAGGATATCAAAATGGAACAAGTGATTCAAGGTAAATGATAATGTTTTCAAGAGGTGAACAAGTTCTCTGGCTTTAAGTACTCAATATAGTTGTAATGTTCCTTAAAACAGGCAAAACTTCCTCAGCCTAGCTCTTCACAAGCTTCAGGTTTCAAGGGTAGTTTCTGGCTTGGGGGGGTTTGGTTTTCTTTGGTTTTAAACATAAGCTGCCCTAAGATTTCAAACAAAGGCCATGTGCATCTGAGACTGACCATCACACTCCTTCTTCCAGGTTTCACTTCAGCATTAAACTCATTCTCCATCCACATTCAAATTTGCTGCTTTTCCCAAAACAGGAAAATTTGGGACTCTGAAGACAAGCACGGTGTAGCTGATACTTTTGTTTTCTGTACTCCCCTTGATTAAAAAACACCTAAATATTCTTTTCTTCTGTACATAAAACATAGTATTTAACACACTTATACAGCATAGTATTTCAAGTCTTCACTATAGAATAACAAAAGTGCTAAATCAAGTGGGAGGAAAGACAACTATTTCTTTACCAAACTGGTTCAATGATAAGATCACAACAGTAAAAAAGAAGCCTCTATTGATAGGCTTAAAACAGCAGCATTTAAGTAAAGCAAGAAAACAGACATAGGCTTGTAAATGGGCAGCATATTTTCAGAACCATAAATCAAGCTCAACTTTATCACAGACTTGCTCTGTGATCACTGAAAATGAGTTTTACAGAAGTAAAATAAAGATTTTGCACCTCACAAACAGAGAATTTGGTTGATGAGTGACATACAAATCCATTCCCCCATTACAAAGCCTGAAGTCTGACATTACCTTTACTGTCCCTGAAAAGTGGCTAAGTTCAGAAGTTTACCTAACTCCAGGTTTTAAGTTTAAGTTTTTGCCATTTAAATTTAAGCTACTAAGATCAGCTGATACTCAAGTTTGAATCGAGTGCTCAAGGAAAAGTGAAGCCAATATTTTTATTTCCCACCCCTACAGAGAGAAAATTCATGAGTGTTACAAAAGAAGAAAGGCAGAGAGAGCACTTAAAAACACTTCCAGACCTCACATCCACCTCAATTCCATGGTGATTTGAATAAAACAGAAGTGTAGGTTTGGTTCTTGTCCCCTTCTTGACACACACCTCATGTCATCCCAAGGAGTCCAAAACATTCATGGAATTGAGCTGCAACTCAAATCAATGAACTGGTTCTTTGTCCACAAAACATACTGAGCTGAAAATTCATATTTTGAGTTACTTGTCAGGCAGAGCAGTTCTTCTATTCACTGTGGAGCTCCACAAGCACAGCATATGAGAAGCAAAAGTGGAATTTTGGGTAGCAGTCTTCATTTTTTACCAATAAAGATGTCATTTAAAACATGGCCTTTAATATTTTACTGATTATGGACATGATTGACATCTTGTACTAGATGACTATTTGTTTAGTTGAGAGCAGTGAAGAGGCACACACCATTCCCTAATATCCACCCAGCTCTTCAAAAGTCCTGAACAAGTTAAATCCATCTTGGACACTAGCAGCATCACAGCTCTCCCCCAAAAAAATAAAAAAAAAGGGGATGAGTATAAGAGGGACACTGGCCATCATTGCATCAGTAGAGCCTGCAACCTCTCTTTTTCATATTCCTAAGATGCCTCCAGTACCATGGGCTGACAGAAGCTGCAGAAGGACCAAAATAGTTGCCCCGAAAATACACAAGGAGCCTGTGGGACACCAGGGAGCATCCCTGCACTGTGTCCTTAAACATTGCACTGCTGGTGAGACAGATCATCATGCACATTAAATTAGAAGAACAATCAGCAGACACAAAGCCTGCTGCATATTAATTGACACAACCAGCTCTGACAGCTTACTACCTTTGAGCAATGGATCCATTGTACAAAGCAGTGCTCCAAAACTGATGCTGTCACACAGATTACACACTCCCAAAATTGGGGATGGGAGGGGGGTGTGTGTGTAAGACAGCACGTGCAAAAAATAAAATTTCTCAGCCCCTTGACAAAGCAAGATGAACAGGAACAGTATTTTATATTGCTAATCTCTCCTCTGTAAATATTCAAACTACCAAATCTGACAGCATATTCCAGAATCGACAGAAAGAGAAACAGCATCCTGAAGTGACTCTGTGACTGAGCTGTAGCTTGCAATGGAACTCAGGACACCATGGAGGGAGGACATGCCAGGAGGTCCAGAAAAAGAGCAAAACTGCTCTGATATTCAGCAGCTCACATGACAGGCTGCCTCCCAAGATGTCTGTCTGCTTAGAGCTGGGATTAATATCAATGTTTTACTGTCTCATCTACACCAGGAGTACTACAGTTCCAATAATCCTCTATCAAACACTGAAGAGCCTGCAGGAAACCATCCTGTACAATCAATCAAGTCAGCTCAACACAGCTTTTACTGTTCACTGGAAGAAATGCCTGAGGAAACAGGCATCTCCTCACTCCCCTGCTCACATAAAAGATCCACTGCCTGCAAAATTCAAAAACCCCACCACCACGTCACCAGAACAGAAAACTAGGGTTCTTCATATTCACACACACGCACACCAAATCAGAATTAAATTCCTGGAAACCACAAAAAAAAACCCCAAACCTCAACCAAAAAACAAACATCCTTCCCACCCATAACCTCGATGGAAAGCTACAGTGTGTTCATTCATACACGAGCAATAGTGTGACAAGAGGGCAGACACTACTGCCCATCCCAGAAAGGTGGTGGCTGGAAAGAAGGTGAGTTCTGAAAGGTGTTTAAACAACAACCACTAAAAGCAGATAAAAGGGAGACAGGAGGTAGAGCCTTTTAGCTGTGCAGAATTACCACCCCAAAATAAAGAGGAGGTATTCTAAACCTACCTGTCTGAACACCCCTAAACCCTTTGTGATGTGAAAAGTCCTTCTGTGCTTTAGTCTGTAAAGAATTTGGAAGAATCAAAGACTAACATCTGTACCAGTAAGTTAAATCATGTCTGGATACATTCCCAGGCACTGGAACATGACCATGTAGGCTAGAAAGCAGCTAAGACATTCTCCAGCACTGGGTCTTGCCAATTCCTCTTCTCCCACACAATTCCCAGGTTTGTGAGTTGGGACACCATTGGGACCACTCACAATGGGGCAGTTCAGATGCAGCCACCCTGCCCTGGGAGCTAAAAGCTTAATAAAAGTATGGCCAAGGCAGCTCTGAGCCACTTGGCCAGGGTGCCTGGGAACATTCCCAGGCACATTTAATTTATTAGGAGGGATGCTGCCAAGACATATCACTATTTCACCTTTAGGAAGCAGACTGCCCTCAAACTGAAACCTAGGAGAACACTCGGGGGCTTTTGTGTTTTACCAAACAGGGGCTTTGAACTCAAATGTCTACTGCAGCACCAGTAAGCCAGCATGGTTTCCGAAATATCACCTGCAATCCAAGCTGCACTTAAATCTTTCCTGGGTAAGAAAACATATACTCCAAAATACAAGCTTAAAGTTAAAATACTTCTTCCCACCAGAGAGGACACTTTCATTCCAAGGACCATTTTCATTGCTGTTCTCAAAACAATTTGCCTGTTGACAAAAAGGAGGTCAGCTATAAAAAAAGCTAATATTTTTATCTTTTCAACACTAGCTTAGATAAGCAAATCACCACGTTCTGTGGCCTCTAACACTCCCAGAGCAAGCTTGCTTTGATACTAGATTGCTGCTTTTGCAGACCCCACAAAATAAGCAGATTTATTATAAAGGACTTCAGGGACACAAAGCATCAAATTGGCTCAGTCTCCCAGGTGTTTTGAAGTTCTAACAAAAGAAAACTACTTCCTAGGGAAAGCAGAAATGCTCAAAGGATACTTGCAAGGAATAACAAGTACTCTTTAAGACTGAGGGATCTTTAGGGAAAAAAGATATCAAAGTTTAGCAGACAACTGGTTAAGCTGCTATACCAAAGCTGGGACAACACAGTCCTGAAAATTCCTACCTAAGGACTGACCAGAGGATGGACATGGGGAAGAAAGGGTCAGAGAAGTTATTGGTGGAATCAGAGCTACTTTCATCAGTGCAAGAGTTCATGTTTGAAACAAACTTTTCATCTGCTTATAAGCAGCAGCATCTGAGATGATATTGTACAAATTCTGGCAAGAAAAATCTTTAATGTGGCTATCAGCATGCAACAGCACACAGTATGCCTTCACTTCTTCCATTTCATCATTTCCTTTAACAGGAAAATCTGACTTCCAAAAAAACCCTGCTCTGGGCAAGAAATTACCTAAACAGCAAAGAGCTGTAGCAATGCTTCATAATTTGTGAGACAAAGTGCCAAAGCAGCCTTTTTTTTTTTTTACTAACACAGAAAATACTGATGCATGCAAGAAAAATGCAGGCACAGGAAAAACCTAAATATTCAAGATAACCAATCTATCAGATAACTATTGCCTAGCATCACTGAGGTGGTGTTCCCAATCAGCATTAATAGTGGAAAACACCCCAGCTAGAATAATAGTATCTAGAAGTCTGCTAGAGAACTGGATTGTCAAGTCATAGTTAAAATACAGAAAATATTGAAGAATGAGGATGGGCAAACACAGTTTGTGCCACACATGTAAGAATGCAATATGACTGCTTGCTTTAATACTGGAAGAATCCAAGTTCCTAACTAAATCCATTAAAAAAATCCCAGGTATAAATTACAGAGCATGAAACAGTCTGAAGTAACAAGCTGTAGTCACATTCAAGAGACCAAAACCACAGATGGACATCACCTCAACTGGAACACTGTAACCCCACAAAAGATTCCTGTATTTGCAGTAGGATTAGGTGGTGAAGGATGCTGACCCATCTAGGTGAAAAAAGGGAACAGGCTAAGGCTAAACAGGATAAGGTGACCTTTGCCAAGCAGAATATTAACTTTAGCCTGTGACAATGTGACCTCATCTTGGTGACTGTTTTCTGCTCTGCCCTGGTGAGGCCACATCCGCAGCAATTTTGGGCTCCCTGGTTCAAGAAGGGACAGCAAGAAGGGGACTGGGACATCTCTTAAAGGAAGACTCAAGAATTTGTGTCTTATAAATCTGGAGAATACTGAGGGGGAATCTCACCAGCATTTACAAGTATTTAAAGGGTAGGTGTCAGAGAACAGGGCCAGTCTTTTTCCAGTGGTGCCCAGCAATAAGACAAGAGGTAATGCTCACAAAATAAACACAGGAAGTTCCACCTAAACATGAGGAGGAACTTCTTGGCTTTGAAGGTAGCAGAGCACTGAGACAAGCTGTCCAGAGGTGGTGGAGTGTCTCTGGAGACACTCAAAACCTGCCTGGATGCCATCCTGTGCAAACTGCTCTAGGTGAACCTGTCCCACCAACTCTGGGGTTGGGACTACATGACCTCCAGAGGTCCCTTCCAGCCCCTAACATTCTGTGAATATAAAAATAGATAAAGCAGTCACCCTGAATAAGAAACTTCACTTTTTGGAGATGCTGCTACAAAAAACAATCCCCAACCCACTCACTGATACCCAGGTGCCAATTGATAAAGCCACCTCAGGCTGGTACTTGACCCAGGCCACTTAATTAGGCTCATTTTCTCAGCACAATTAAGTCAGATGGGCTGATTTGCAGGTTCCACCAAGGATGTGCAAGTCCTATGCAGACAGTCACTACTGCAGCATCAAAGAGGGCAGAGCCTGCACATGGCACTGCACATGCTCCAAGACACTCCTGTATTTTCCTCAAGCACACTTGCAAAATAAAAGAGGGGAGAGACAAAGGTGGTAGGGTCTTGTCAACAATACTGTTTGACACAGATGCTCTTTTATTTCTATACCTGTAAAAACTCAAATCCAGAGAGTTTTAAAGAGCACCTAACATGAGCTAAAACTCACACATTTTTTGGATGCTGCTTGTATATTATGTTTTGTTCCTACTATGAATTTGTTACCAGTTTTAGAGAGAGAGAAGGAACACAACCACCACCCTACCCCTAACACTACAGTGCTGGCAACTCTGCATATTCCAGGTGTTTTTTGTATGAAAAGTACCTACAACAAGCACATCAGATGAAAGTAGGAAGAACCACTTCAAAGATATTTTCATGTGAAGCACAAGAATCTCCACACAGACATTGTTAAATATTGTCACAACTTGCACACAACTGCAGTTCTCTTCTACTTTCTTCTTCAAAGTCTTGCAAAGAGGAACAGCTCTAAAGGAGCAAAAAGGCAGAAAGTTCAGCTGACAGCCCCCTCTTTACCTAAAGAAGCAGCAGCACTAGAAAAACAATAAAACAAACCTGAAGTGCAAATAGGATCAAACAAGTCAAATCCCATGTTGTACAGGAATCATTATAGAATGGTCTTAGACATTTAACTTGCTTGTTTCTGAAGTATTACACAGAATCCCTAACAATTTTCCTTAATCTTTCAGAATCCACAGCCACCAGCAAGTTTGCAACTCCATGTACAAGGCAATCTTCTCCATTTGTCTTTTTCCTGCATCGTATAATCATGAGCCTTTCTGCCACTGAATCTAATTTGCCTGCCCCTACATTTTCTGAGGCTGTGAATAAAAGGAAAAATAATTTCAGCAAACTGTAACAGTACCCCATTTATCCATTTTAAAGTGTCAGATGAAAATCATAGAATCATTTAGGTTGGAAAAGACCCTGAAGATCACCCAGTCCAACCCTGAACCCAGCACTGCCAAGGCCACCCCTGCCCCATGTCCCTCAGCACCACATCTCCAGGGCTTGGAAATCCCTCCAGGAATGATGGGGACTCCAGCCCTGCCCTGGGCAGCCTGGGCCAGGCCCTGACAACCCTTGCCAGGGAGAAATTCTTCCCCAGCTCCAATCTCAACCTCCAGGCCAATTCCTCTTCTCCCATCCCTTCTTCCTTGGGAGAAAAGACTGACACCCACCCCCTGGCTCCAACCTCCTCTCAGGGGGTTGCAGAGAGCCAGAAGGTCTCCCCTCAGCCTCCTTTGCTCCAGGATCAACACCCCCAGCTCCCTCAGCTGCTCCTGGGCAGACTTCTGCTCCAGACCCTTCCCCAGCTCCCTTGCCCTTCTCTGGACACACTCCAACCCCTCAATGTCCTTCTTGTCCTCAGGGGCCCAGAACTGACCCCAGGATTCCAGGGGCAGCCTCACAGGGGGACAATCCCTGCCCTGCTCCTGCTGCCCACACAGTGCTGACACAAGCCAGGATGCAATGCTGAGGTTTTCACCTGAATCTGGGCACTTAGCACAAGCACACTTATACAGCTTTACACCAGCCTCACTTTTACCAGACTTCCTACCTTGATTCTTGTTTTGTCAAGGGGTAAGGAAAGGGGTACAGAATGTGCTTCAAGAGACCAAGCAGTCCAAAGGGGAGCAGATTTCAGTCAAGAAAAGACTACTGGATTTATGGTATTCCATTTCCTCCTAACAAATGGGCAAATAGCATTGCTCCTGCATCACTCATGGTTGCTTCTGTACCGTTTGCCTGAGAAAACAGATGACAGTCTACAGACTAAATATCTCTAACTTGCATACTAACTTTTGGGAAGCTGTTTTTGTTTTTCTGTTTTCCACCTTGCTACGTAAGATGTCAGATCCAGGATTTCATACAAGAAGCCACTGAGCAGGAAACCAAGGTGGGAACAGCACTCTGGATCATCACTGGAGTAGCTGGATTGAAGTCTCACTCTTGTGAAGACACTTGCCCATTACTGATACAAATATGACAAAAGGATTGATGGATTAAAAAACAGAATCCTTCCTCTCACAGTTATTACTTTCTTTATCCCTGATGCAACTGTGGTTCAAGTCCACATAAAACTGGGAGATGTATCAAACTTTTGGAACAAGCTCGAGGGGGTTTTGAAGGCAACAGTAAAAGGAAAGACTGATTTGAAAGGCTCATGTATAACAGATGAAGCAATCAGCAATTTAAAAAAGTTCATTAGCTTACATACAGCATTGTATTCAGCAGACAGCAGTTCCTACCAAAGCTGCCTGATCATTGTTTTCTTCATTCTGAATATCAAATGAAAAATCTCTGCAGCTGCTTCTATATTCTGACCTGGCAGTCCTTTCTGTCCACCTCCAATTAGCATCACTCCCTACTACAGCCTAAAAAAATCTATGTTAGGAGCAACCCTAACTTTACTACCTGTCCAGCCAGCTGCCAGAAGCTTACAGAAAACATAGGTTGGTTCACCTAAGTTCTCAGCTACTGAAAGCTATGATGCTCATGGTTTTTTTCCCGATGGGTTGTCAGGAAAAAGGTCATTTGCCCTGTGCTCACTTGTTAGACATGAGAGAACTGCAATAACAATGCAAATGTTAAGTTTTTTGGGGAGATCTCTCTATCTTGCTCTTATTAGAGTCCAACATTTTGCATTCCCGCAGAACTGACCAATCCTTTCACTTGCATCTCACATTACATGGACAAAATGTCATCTGCTCACTGAACTGTACATCATAACCAGGCAGGGACATTTATCACATGGCACAACCCAAACCTAAAGTTCTCTGAAGTAACAGAGAGGTCCTGATGTCAATTCCTGAGAAGAGAAAACAGAGATTCAGTAATTCAGTGGGATTTCATGAGCTTTCTTCTAAACACCTGCTAGAGGGATGCTCTGATACCTTGACTGAGGCCAAATAAAAAGCAGAGGTGTGAATTCCTCTTCAAACATGTGCACAGATTGAAGTGGCACTCATCCCTAGGAGGAGCTGGACAAAATTCTTCCACAGAGGCCATTCCCTGGTAGACACTGTGGTAGAAAAGCAGACCACTAGGAAAGTTCTTTTTGAGGAAGGTATTAGGAACTGGAATAAATGGGTGTTTACACATGCTGTAAGCACGGGTGGGCAGTTAATTTTCCCAAGAGGTTCTCCCAGTTTTTCAAAGGAGAAACACTGTTAAGTCGAGGTAGAGGATATTAAGTAATGTCTAAGAGAGCCCTGGCCACCAAAAAAAGAAAGCTCTTACAGAACTGAAAGAGCTGGTTTCTTTCTCAGCACAAACTTAACAAAACTGTAATAAAACTGGCATCTGGGGCTCCCACAATTATGAGTGCTTCCCCAGGTGCCTTCAGCCCCTTAGATTTACCCTTATTTCAGCAACTGGTCCTATATATGTAAAAAAACAAAAAAAAAAAACAAAAAAAAAAAGCCTTATTCTCTTCCCCCAAAATCCAAAAGCAGACTTTTTTTTCCCCAAATATATGCAACACAGAAATATTACTTTTACTTGCTCAAAACAGTAATAACTGTACCTTCTCTCCATGCCTCCCTCCTCCCCCCACAAACACATTCAAGACATGCTACATCCAAGCATGAAATGTTTATGCATGTGCATATTTAGTGGAATATAAAGCAGGAACCAACTTCTCATAATCAAGCAGCCTTTTACGAATAAAGTTTACATAGAATTTTACAAAATACATTCCAAATCCTTCCATCAAATACAAAACCCAGCACCTGAACCGAGGAAAAGGACTGAAGTAACCTTCCTTAGAAATGGATGTATGCTAAAAAAATTAACACATCACAATAGGCAGAAAAGCAGGAGGCACAGGATACAATTAACCTCAGCACTGTGGGAAAAGCAGAGAGTCAGGGAACAACTCCCATTGACTTCAGCTGAAACCTGAAGGATGTCCACAGGGGATGCAAAAGTGGAACGTGAGGTACAAAAGATGCTCTGTTCAAGCCTCACATCTGAGCTGCTCAGTGCTCACTGCAGGGCCAGCAGCTAAATTCTTCCAGTTTTTCAGAGTGCCTGCCTCCCTGCTGAACAGTATATGCTTCTGTTGCCTTTTCTAAAGGCACAACTTCTTCCTCATCACATGTGCAACCAACTGCCCGCAAAGGCAAAAACACAGCTATGAGGCAGAACTCTTCATTCCCCTTTCTCCCAACCCCTGACATGCTAGTCCAGCACTCAGACAAAATTAAGAAGCCAGAACTAATCAGTGTTACCTTTATTTTTCTCTCTATGCCATGAGATGGATGCTGGAAAGATAGCACCCCAAAGTTCAAGAGCAATTCTTCTGGGATGCCATGGAAACCAAGCAGAAGTAAAAATATTTAATTATTTGCTTGTTGGCCATGTGGCCAGTTCAGATGCAGATCCTGACAAAAGAAGTCTTTACTCTCTGCTCAAACTTGCAAGCTTCTGAATGGCAAGGTCAGGGAGGGCAGAGATATAGGGACTGAAAAATAAAAGGTGCTTGGCCTGACTCAAAGAGTCAGCAGGAAGCTGGCCACAAGACTTATGCTCAGAGACATGGAGCTTGCAAAAGCAGCTGATGGAAATCATGAGCTAACAGCTTTGCTGGGAAACTTGCCCTGCAGTTCCCTGCTCTCAACATACCATCCCAGCTTTCAGCATCTGCAGTCTGTATCTCACAAACTCCAAAGCAGTCTTTACTGGAGATGAGTTGAACCACAACACAGATTTACTCTCCCCACCACCCCCACTATCATATGTTAAATAAAAAAAAAACTCATCAAAACCACCAAATTTGAGATGGCCTCCATCTAGTGAAGGCTGATGGCAGCTCCCCAGGGACTAACCAGGCAGGTGGGAAGAAAAGCCAAACCAACAAAAAAAAAAAAAAAAGATATCATGTGGACCCACAACCTCTGAGGGATGTGGATGTTTGTACTTTAAGATGGCACTCCTGAAATGACAGTTTGGGATTCCTCCATTGCTTTCATATGGTACAGTATGATACCACAAACAGGCTGATTGATTATTCTGCAGTTTCCACAGCATCTTCAGAAGCATAAACAGAGTGCTTCAGTTGGGAGACAAGTTTCCAAGTCTGAAACCAACATAGCTGAAAGCATTCATTAAGTGTCTGAGCACAGTAATGCTGAAGATATTATCTATATTTTATCTGAGAACACCACACTGGAAAGCTTCTCCAGGCTTTCTAACAAGACCTTTCCAGAGAACACAGGACTACTGCCTCCCTGAAAGAAATAAAAAGATCAGAACTCTATTATTAGGATACAGGAAACATAATCATCAACACAGGCTCCAAAAATGTCCACTTAGGAAAAGAACTGGAGCTTTGTGTAGCTAATGAGATGTTGCACCACACCATGGAGCAGGCAGCTATGAAGCAAGTATGTTCATCAACTCAGTTGAGCTGAGAAATCACCACCTGCCCTCCACTTTCATTACACCATGCCTATGAAAACAGCTGATCCAACAATTCCTTTCTAATATTGAAATCACCACTGAAGGGCTCCAAACCAAAGAGACAGATGATTAGCATCCAGGTGGGGTTTGAAAGTCTCCAGAGAAGGAGACTCCACTACCCCTCTGGGCAGCCAGGGCTCCCTTAGAGGGAAGAAGTTTCTCCTCCTGTTGAGGTGGAACTTTCACAGATTAAAGCTCTATATCATCCTTAACACCCCTAACCAGATGTATCAAAGCATCTTTATAGGAAGATGTATCCATCACAATACTGGCTGCTCTATCCCCAACAAATTGGTTTGTTAGCAGCAGATAACAATCAGAAGATCATACTTTCAAAAGACATAAACAGAGCTAAGCATATTATTTCAGAACCAGCCAGGTTGGACCTCTGAGACCAAGACCAACCCTTAATCCACTACCACTGTGATTCCCAGACCATGGCACTGAGTGCCACATTCAGTCCCTTTTTTAACACCTCCAGGGACAGAGAATCCACCACCTCCCTGGGCAGCTGGAAAAAAAAAAAAAAAAAAAAAAAAAAAAAAGAAAGACCTTTTTCTCAAGCTCTCTAACCACTACTAGTCATATTAGCTGGTGTGAAAGCTTCCCCCACCAGCTAACAAGTACAGCTACCCAAGGCTAAGTCAAATCACTTTGCTCAAGCAGCCCATCATCCTCCAAGTAGGTGAGCGGCCAATGATAACGCATGAGTGGGTTGGTTTGCAAGTGATGAACAGCTGAAAAAAGAGGTGACATTTTGATTAACCTTCTCCAACTCAAGGGTATTTGGAGTAGGGAGAGGGGGGGATTAGCTCTGCAAGCCATTTGTCTTGTCCACAGGAAAAAAATGCGAAGTTAGCTAAAAGATTACTCACAGGACATGGGTTACGGGGCCTTTTAAGACCCTGTTTCAAACTGAAGCTGCCTCCAGCCAGCTTCCCCAACAAAACACACACCTTAAGAAATCCAGGTAGACAAATGAAGGCACGATGCTCAAAATTCTCAGTGCAGGAAAGCCACTACACCCAGGATAACCTTCCTCACAGCCTGAGCCATGTTCACCCAGTAGTGAACTGGTGAAACAGAGAATAAATTGAAGTTGATTCATGCCAAGAGACACTGCCTAAAAATGAGGGATATGAAAATTCAAAGCAGCAGCAAATCAAAGGTTGGACTGGATAATCTTGAAGGTCTCTTCCAATGACATTCTGTGAGTCTGTGATTACAGAAGTCAGGCACTTGGTGTTTCCTATCTAGTATTTTACAAGAAGTCAAGGCTTGAGCCACAGGGGGACCTTCCTCAAGCAACACGTTTGAAGAGGAGAACTGATTGGTGCTCGTGCTGTGACTTGCATCACTCTGATAAATATGCAAATGCAAAAAATAAGCCTGACAATGGATGTTGTCCCTCCAGCAGTGCCCATTTTCTCTGAGAAACATGAAAGAAAATTCACAGCTAGCAAGGAAGCCACAGAAAGGCTTGAAGAGCCTCAGTCATCAGATACAAGAAAGTGATATTTGATTTTAAAGCTTAAGGTGGTGAGTCTGCTGAGATTTTTTGTTGCCTTATGTGGTTAGCAAAGGCAAAAATCAAGCAAGGAACTTCACAGCCAAGCTGCCCAACTACAAACCTCTGCTCTCCTTAGGCCCCCCTGTTAGAAACTGTTGACAGAAAAATCTGAGTATGCAGAGAACACCCTGAGAACACAAATCAAAACCTGCTTCCTGAGCTTCGCTGCCCAGAGCTAAACCAGAAAGGAAGTGCTGAGATCACAGAGCAGTCCTGAAGCCTTCAGCATCTTGCTCACAATCCACACCCAGAGCATGAATCTGAAGATAATGCCCAGAAGTACTCTTGCCTCATGTAATTGCTTAATAAAACAGTTAAAGTACTTTCCCAGGACTGCTTCTTCCCTCACTCCGCCTAAGAGGAGTCAACCCTCATCTACCACCTTCTGCCCTCTGCTGAGGTGGCACTTGTTCTGCTCTCTTTCACCCTTTTGCAGCTGAAAAGATGAGTTTCAAAGGTTTAAGCAACACAAGCATTCAAGAAAACTCTTCTGTGGCTTCTTGCTGCAAGGAGAGATGCTTCAGTCCTCCTTGGATGTCTGAGGTTATTGACCAAAATGTTGCAGGTTCCCACATGATGAACCAACATGCTGACTTCTGGGCTCCTGTAAAATTGTGTTCCTATCACTTAAGAAAGTCTGCAAGACTGTGGGACACAAGCAGAGCATTAGACAGCTAAAATTTAAATTAAAAAGGATTTTCACAGTTAGTGTGGTGGAATACATCAGAATGGACACCTGAATTCTTTCCCTGATATGGCTGTGAAGTTTAAAGCTCCTCACACTGTAAAAGGAGAGATTTATTACACAAAAAGGAGAGATTTATTACACAGAAAGGAAAAAACTATCAATAAACTTTGGTGACTGGAGGCTTAGACATACAGTGAGGCTCATAAGGCACACTTGGTAAATGTAGCTGGAGGAAAAAAAGGGAGAAAAGACTTCTTCAATCAAGCACCTGATTGTCAAACACTCTTTTGAACATACCTGCCCAGGACACAAAGCTGCAGGACTCCACATCAGTTGGCATCAGCCCTTCTTCACCTTTACTACACCACGAATTAAAATTATTTCCAACAACAGAGGAACTGGACTTGGAGCCTTCCACAAAATCAAGAGGAAGTGAAGATCACTTCTGGGATATAACTCACTAAATGGTAACATTGGAAATCTGTATTTGAGCAGAACTCAAGAGTTTGCTCCTTTTACATCAGACTTTTCTCTCTCCAGTACCTAAGAAATTATAACCTGAGCACCTGAAGAAATCATCACTTTAACCACCATTACAGGCCAGAATTCTAAATGCAACCTTTCAATTGACCTCTTGAAACTTGCTTGGGCATTTTGGATTATGTAGCCACAATTTGGGGCGGGGGAGGGGGGGGGAATCTTTTCTGAACAAAGGCTGAAGTCAGATTACTGTGCAGCACTTGTTCAAGGGGATTTCCCCAGTCTCATTGTTCTTCTGCCAATTTTGAAGCATATGCAGTGAGATGTGAACTTACTCCAGCTCCTGATTGTTCTCTTGGATCCTGCTGGTCTGCTTCAAACAATGCAGCACAACAGAAGCCAACCAAAGCTGTCCATGATGAGACTACAGCATTGTATACACTAAATTTGAGAAGTTTTCCACCAATCAGCACTGCAACGGAGCCAGAGGAAGGGAACAGAAAGAAGTGGTAAACAAGACACGGGAAATTGCTTTTATTAAATTAGCAGGTGTAGATTACAAGCAGGATTAAATCAGTGGGGAAGCTGTTAAGCAGTTATTTTGCTTTCAAAGCTGCAGCAGTAAAAGAACTGCAGTATGTTGTTTAGCCTATAAATTCTTCTAACAGCCAGAGCTACACAATTGGGAAGGTTTTTTTATTTTCCCTCCTGTAAAATCACTCTGGTTGTCATTAAACATTTGCACAGGTAAAAACAGTGCTCAGGTGTTCTGTTCCTGGACCAAGAAAACTAAATTGGCTGACTTCTACAGAAGAATGAGGGGAGGAATCTTTGCCATGCTGAATAGCTGGCCTGATAAAAAGACACTAATTACCAGAGTAAGTCAGGGAATTGCTTAGCACTGACTTGGGCTGATTCCTTTATTAGAGGAAAAAATAAGTACTTTCTATGACATAACTTGAGGCTCAGTATTAACAGTAAAGCACCATCAACATCTTTTTCTTCAGTGACTAACATGTCCTCTTAATGATAGCATGAAGTGTCAGAGACATTACTCCTCCTAGTTGGAGCTTGGTACCAGGATGCCCTAAGCTAGTTAAATCACTAAGGTAATCCCAGGTGACTATTTTTCATTTGCTTAAAATTCAAAAGCCCCTGCATCAGTTGCTATTTTTATTCTGACTCTTCCTGCTTCTTAAAGCAATCAGAATGAGAAGCAACAGTAACTTGAAAATAAAGAATTTTCACCAACTCCAACAACTCATCAACCCCAAATTTGCTTTCCACTTCACTGGCACTGCACTGGGAACAATGCCTTAAATTCACACTTCCTAACCAAACAATGCCCTTTGTTTCAGGGAGGTGAAGAGATAACACCTCTGAAAAATGACAGCAAATTAAAAACTTGCAGGGGTACCTGGGAAAAAGCAGCAAAGCCAAGGCCAGAATTCACATCCCAGTGCTCCAGGTAGTATACAGCTAACAGACCCCAAAATCTACCATTTTTTCCTCCTGACTCCAGAGGCAAACTCCTTTGAATGATGCAGGGGTTTGTCATTTATTATTTTATCTTGCACGTTTATGTTTTTCCATGGTGACCTGCCTCACACAACATGCCAGTATTTTCTGCTTGGCATGCCAACTCCAACAAATTCTGTGGGTAAGCCACATGACTTCCTGAATTGCACGAGCCTAAAACTGGCAGCCCTAAGTTTCTTTGTTTAATACTCTTAAGACTTCCTTTTTCAGGCTGACATCAATATAATAAGATGATGTAACTTGAACTATGGCTACACTAAAGCTTAACCTTAGATACAGCACTTCAGACCTCAACATCAGCCACAGCTCTACAACAAACCCAGCTAACCATGATGGTTTAGTATTTTTAATAAAACCTCCCTTAATTATACTTGAATGCTGTCACTAATTGCAATTAGCACTGTGGTAGAAGGTTTGAAAACTTAATTTTTCTTTTGTGAAGAATTAGTTACTTATGCTAGAGGAAAGCCCTGCCTGGGTGCAGTGCCTGGGTTGTGCCCTACTTATCCACATACACCCTTTTGTAGACAAATACAAAGAATAAGGCTGTGCTGCTAAGTGGTCATGGAGCAGGAGTGTTGGCAGAGGAAAAAAAATGCTATTAGAAAATAAAAATTTCTTAGGCTCATATTAATCCTGCATTCTACCCTAAAATTGCAAATAAATTTTAGATAGTTTGTAGTTAAAGGAAATGAAGGTAGTGTCAACACCGTTTTACTCACTGCTCACCTCAGATTTAGAAACTAAATTTCAGAGAGGCTTGAAGTAAAACTTGACACAAATTTTTATTTCCAATTTTATGTCCATGCAGCACTTAAAGGTGTTCTGCAACCTTCAACGTCAGGATGTCATTTTACATCCATGTAATCAGGGTCAGCATCCTTCTGCCTACAATGCTCAACATTTGGAAACTATGAATCACAAAATCACAGAATTGTCACAGTTGGAGAGGACCTCTAAGGTCACCTATAGCAACCATCAACACCTTCTCCCAATAAGTAAAATATACTTATGAATACCTGTATCACCCACCAGAGCATGTCCTGCAGTGCCTCATCCCCATGGATTTTAAATCCCTGCAGGGCTGGGGACTCCCCCACCTCCCTGGGCAGCCCATTCCTCCACCTGACTGCTCTCTCAGGCAGGAAATTCATCCTCAGATCTGGGCTAAACCTCCCCTGGTGCAACTTCAGCCCATTTCCTCTGCTCCTGCCATTGTGCACTTGAGAGAGAGCCCAGCACCCACCTCCCTACAACCTCCTTGAAGGGAGCTCTGCAGAGCCAAAAGGTCTCCTCTCAGCCTCCTCTTTTTCAAACTCAATATTCCCCATTCCTTCAGCCTCTCCTCACAGGACTTGGTCTCCAGACACTTCACCTTCTCTGGACTCACTCCACTTTTTTTTTTTTTTAGTGAGAGCCCCAGAACTGAACACAGCACTCAAGGTGCAGTCTCAGGAGATGGTCTTGAAAAAACAGCTGCCAGCACCAAGTGAAACCCCAAGGAAGATGCTGCAATCTCTCAGAGCACTCTTCTCTCTCCCTGCTCAATACAGCACTACAGAACATGGACCAGCCCAAAGCCACCAGCATAAAATTAGTGAAAGCAGCTCCTTAATCTTTTAGTGATTCAAAAGACACTGCAAAGGTCATCAGTGTTCAGTCCTCACTGCCTTGCCAAGGCCAGAGCCTGGCATGATGCACTCAGAAAGCCCCAAGAACTTCCTTTAGGCTTTTCCAGAGCCAAGATTCAAGTCTCATCATAATTATGGGACTGAGAAGAGCCATTTGACCCTCTTGCTACACCTGCCTAGTGAATACATTCAAAGCCTTCACAGCACCAGCTATCACACGGAGGATTAGGGGATTTGGAAGCTAATTTTGGCCAGCACCCCTCAAAATCTCAGTCACCTCTGGCCATACTTCCAGAAAAGATCTCTCTGGCTTTATTCTAAGGCATTCTTTTGATTGAAATTCCAACAAGAGAAAAGTGCAGGAGCTCTGCTTCATCCTCAGTAATCCTATCAGGAGAAAAAGGAGTCATCTTATCAACAAACCATTTACAGGCATGCTCCTTCCTGTAATCTCAGCAATAAAAACGGTGCTTTAGTGCATTCTGATGTACTGTCTTAAATATCTATATTTATTTTAGAAAGCTTAAGATGCTGGACTACAGCCTTCAACCATTTATAGACCCAATTTGGATCCAAGTGAATGCATCCAGACTGAAATAAGATGCATGGTTTAAGGATGTGCTTTACCCATAGAAGTTCTCAACTTGTGAGCTATGGTTAAGAGTCAATGTCCACCCCCAAAAGCTGGACAGTGAATTATCCCAGTCCTGCTGCAGACCAACAGGCAGTGCCAAGTTCTGTTTCTGGGAAAAAAAAAAAAAGACTTCACCCTTGTCTGGACAGCAATGTTATTTTAGGATCTACTGTGCTAATCCAACTGCCTGCTGTTGTCCTCTTAGCTAACTCCCTCATAGCTTAGCAGCAGATGTTGGGAACTCTCCCCTAAAAGGGTTTCCAGAGGAACCTCCCCCCCTGCAGTGTAAATTGCTGAAATCCCCACTTTCCTATGACTTGAACCTCAGAAGGAACAAAGGAATTTCTGTATTGCTATCCTCTTAACTAACTTATTTTGGGGAAAAATCTCCAAGCTTGAAAACAGTTTATTCTAGAAGGCACATTAGCTTGACAACTCTGCTCCATGGGTGATCAAAAGCAGCCCTAAAACTAGGTTACTGCATGCAGCTATGTGATCACTTTCCTGACAAATATTCCCCCAGAATTCAACAACTGCCCTTGTTCTTCTCAGTCCCAAAGTTATGCTGGGACTTGAATCTTGTCTCTGCACTCTCTGGAAAAGACAAAAGGAAGTTCTTGGGGCTTTTTAAGTGTGTCACACCAGGCTCATCTTTATACTCCAGAAAGAATGTGCCCTTCACACTTCAATTTGAAATTACATTTTATTCAGTTACATAAAGAAGAAGGCACCAAATGATCATCATTTTAAAAGAGCAGTTTGCTCTCAAACAGCAGTTTCAAACTCCTCATCCCATCTTTGGTCTTTGCCCAGTTTACTTCTACTGTTAACTCCTTTAACTAGTAAGTTCCAGGTATGGAAGCTAATACCAACTACTAAAGAGGGTTAGCCTTGAGAAAATAATTTAAATATGTGCTGTAAGATATGGCCAAGCTTCTTCTCTTCTCCAAAGCACCAACTCACTGCAGGGAATGAATGAAAGGGGGGACAAGCAAGTGAAGGAATAACAGCAGCAGAACAGAGAAAATCATAATTTCTTTAGAGAATTTTTCACTGTATCAAGTGGTCTTGCTTTCACACTTGATGAATTTTCAGCCTCTGCAGTTTTAAGTATCTGTATCCTTGCAGAATACATTGGAAATGCAACAAAATTAAGAGGGACTGGATTTTTTTCCAGGTCACTGTAAGGAACTATAAGAAAAAGCCACATGAAAAAATCCAGGATATGTAGATTTTTGATACACTAAACCCACTGAAAACATCAGCCTTCAGAATCAGTCAATACATATTACTGTATATTTATTTTCTCAAAGAAAAACCCGAATATTTAAAAGGTATTCTGAATGCAATGCTTAAATACCCCATTTCCCCAGGAGGATAAGGGTGTGATTGGTGCCAAGACAGCATCTTGAACAGTTACCAACCTTCAAAATTGGTTGAAGTGAAATGCATGCAACAGGAATGGCTTTCAAATATTATTACTTCATCCTAACAAGCTCAAAGAAAATCAGTGTTAGTGAAGTTGTAAGTAAGTAGCTCCTAATTTCAATGCCAAAAAAACCACTTCACTTGCAGCTGTCTGCTTTGCACTCCCAACACTCCCTCAGCAAACTTCCATATTCCAAAAAACGTGGAAGGGGTTTCCTCTCTGCCTCTGGATGGTGAAAAAAACAAAAAGTGCAGTATTTATTTCATATTTGAAGCAGAAGCCAGGTGCTTCAGAAGTCTAATCGTGGAGTTCTGCAAATCACTTGCACTCCTCAAAAAACAGCAGCTGGGATTTGAGCCCCTCTTAGCACTTGAGTTAGGAGAGGCTGAAAACAAAGCAGAAATAAGAAAAAGCAGGAAACATAGCTCAAGGATGTTGTGCCTGTGTTAGGCAAGAAGGACAGAGGGCACAGATAAGGCTACATTTTCTACAGACATATTGAACTGTTAAGCAAGGACAAACAACATTTTTTCAGATAGCACCTTCTCAAACTCAACAAACGGCAAGGAAAGCAAGGGGTTAGCAGGAGTATCAGCCCCTCTCCGAGCTGGAAGCAAATGCTCCACCTGCCCTAGGAAGTCAGGCTGAGGAGGTTGGGGTTCTTCAGCCTGAAGAAGAGGAGGCTCTGAGGTGACTTTATAGCCCAAGTACTTGAAAGGAGCCTACAAGAAGGATGGGGAGGGGTTTGTAGTGAGAGGACAAGGGGTGATGGTTTAAATCTTGAAGAGGGGAGATTTAGATGAAATATTAAGAGGAAATTCTGCACTATGAGCTGCTCAAGAAGAAAGTTTGTGAAGTCAGCAATCAAAATGAGGACTACAGCTGTAGCTGGGAGTACTCCATAGATGCAGATGCTCTCCATTACTACTCATCTTTCATATACGATAAAGCCCTGATTTAATTGTCTCAGTACCCAAATGCTGGCATGGAAAAGGAATTCAACATGTGATAGGGATGTACCCAGTTACAGCTGAAGAAGGACACATTCTGCATCAGCTTGCAGATATGAAAGCTCCAGACATCAGTCTGCAGTTAAGAAAGCTCTGGAGGAACTTAAGACATCAGAGAGGAGCCTGAACTCAATGTTTCCCTTCCCCTTGCTTTTTTTTTTTTTTTTTTTTAATTAAATCTTAAAAAATCAGCACTTAGAGCAGCTCAGCTCAATATTATTCCAAACCTTCACCAACTAACCTATGTTACTAGTATATTATCAGGTATTTTTACAAAAGCAACTTAATTTTGGACTTAAATAAAGCAGAAAACGTATCTATAACTCTTTTTAAGGGAGAAAAACCACACATCTGATCACACCACGATAGTGGGACACTGAAAACACTGATTTCCCTTCCTCTGCTTTGGATCCCACTACTCTGTCACCACTGAGATGACTTTTTTAAATAATAGGGAATAAATTCCCTAGGCCAGACTAGGGATTTGCCAGTTGACCATTCACTACATGGCAAAGTTTGGTTTGTGAAAGGCTTTGATTTTAGCTACCACTTGTTAATAAGTATTTATTTCAACAGAACAATCCATGCTAGTCAGGAAGAGACTGCTCCAAGAGCAGACAGATATATGTGTGCTCGTGCTCTGTTACTTCCCTGACTGCTTCTTGTGCTCCATTTGTGTCAAACCTGCAGGGGAAAGCCTGAAGAAGGGATCTTAAACTCTTGGCAAATTCATGGGGTGTTTTAGAAAAGTGAAGTCGCGTGCCAACGTTCAGTTTCAGGATACACAGGGATTATGGGATTAGAATCCCACTGGCTTGCAGGGAGGATTCAGCAAGATAACTACAAATTATTTAAAGGGCTAGTGTCAAAAGGACCTCTGTACTTATTTAGCCTCTGCTCTAGATTACTGACCCACTTATGAAGAGCTAAGCACCCCTGCTATTGCCAGGCCAACACCCACTCCATCTGTTTGCTTCTGCTTTCTCAGTAGCTCTCTTAGGCAGTCTAAGAAGTTGTGTTAATTACCACATGAGCAGCTTTTGCATCATACACACAGCACCAGCCTCCCCCAGCAGATAGGCACCTTGACAAAACAGCACAGCAACAGAAATGAGGTACCCCTGGATGACAAAATGTCTGCAGACTTCTGAAAGGGCAGCTGAGCTCAACTTTGGTCCAAGCTGCTGCTGGTTCTGGAAGGACTTCATAGGTGTGGAGCTGCTTTAGGTGTTCTGAAATATTGCATCAAACTGGAAATCTTCAAAGGGACCAGAAACTTGGGAAAGGGCAACCGAAACCTCTGCTGAGGCAATGATGCAACAGCTGCAAACAGAAGCATCCTGCAGCCCATCTACACTTGAGTTAAACAGTAATAAGAATTAAATCTAAAGCCACTTAGGAAATAAACACCACACAAAACAAAACATAACCCTTCCTCACTCAGAAGGCTTGGAAAGTTAGGCCAGCTGTCCCATCAGAACTGCATCTCAGCAACTTAGCACCTCAAACTTCCTGCTGAGTAGGAGGGGAGAAAAAAAAAAAAGTTCCAAATTCAAAAATTCAGCATTTTATTATTTATCTCTGCTGATCTGCAGCTCTCTAAGACACTCATTAAAAGTGGGTCTCAAGCAGCAGCTTCATTAACTTACTAAACCCAAGAACCAGAATCTCCAGAAGTCATTACAGTACTGAGTTGAAATTTCTTCTTTTCTGGGAACCCAGTCTACTGCTGTCAAAGTGAAATATCAACAGTCCAAAAGCCAGCCATGAAACTCAACAATTCTGTACAGCACTGCTGGCAACCATGATACCATCTCATTTCTTAGTACCAAAGCTATTTCTGAATTTAATTTTATACCTTGTATAATAGCCACCACCACTTGAAGAGCTCTCTAGCTACCAGCTTGCTCCCAAGGTGAAGAAAAGTAAAACCTTGGCCCAGTCCTTTTCACTGATGACTGGAAGAGAGATGAGAACCCCATAGCCCAGCAAGAACTTCTCATCTCACCTTGGAGACCATACAGAGTAAAACAGAGCTCCCTATTCTTGTTTGCAAGAATTATCTGCTATGTACAACACAAAAGGTCATGCAAACTGGAGGAAATACTCAAATACAGACCAAAAGTAGACTACGAAAACAATTATAAATTAGCATACTGTTTTTACCCTCTAACATAATCTGCAAAATTAAATGTAGATGATTATTCTTCTGAAGCAGCAACATTTACTGCCCCAGCACCCCTGCAGGTGAGCTCCAGGAAGTCTAAGAGCTCTAAAAGTTAGATACACATCTTACATCAAGTAAATTTATGAAATGCATTTAGTTTGTGTTGTGTGAAAGACCTTCCAAGTGTTTCAGCTTCATCATGGTAAAGTGAAAGGCCTTCCAATTAAGTGTTTCAGCTTTATCATAGTAAAGACTTGCTAAATACATAGAGTTATTTCATGTCAAGACTTACATATCCTGGTATGTTCCAAGTTTAGGCTACAGGTATACACTAAGACCAGAAAGCTCTAATATTTTCTGCCTGATTGTTTTACAGCTGGCAAAAGGAAGAAAGCAGAAGGGAAACCCTAAGAATTTGGGGTGTGCTTAAGGAAGGAAATTCGAGCAGAAGGCAGTGTTAGAATCAAAAGGAGAATAGAAAAGAGAGAGAACAGAATTAAAGTAGTCAGTCATTCAGAGTTTCCCAGCAAGATGTGTCAAATGTAAAACAGAATGCTAAACCCATTACCAGATAACACCTAGAACACATTTGATATATGGAAACCATTACTGACACCAGTCAAATATAGTTTGTGCTATGATTTATACAAAGTTTAAAAGCATCTGAGATGAATGTGCTCATAGAGGAATTAAGGTCCTAAACCAGATGCAGTTTCTGCCTCCTAGATATGATTCTGAATGTGGAACAGAGGCTAAGTGCCCAGAAATTTCTTGGGTCGCCAAATTTTCCCACTTATTTTCCTAGAAAAACACACTGAAGTGATTTGATACTTTTGTTGCACATCATGAGCTTACACATGCACCTGTGTTTCTGCAGATTGATTGGAGAGCAGACTGCAACATACTTACAAATATCACCCTTGCCTCCTGCACAGCAGTTGCTATGAATTAAGTTGGTAAAGTCAAACGCAAGTCGTTCACCTAAATGTATATACAGGTCAGGAGCAGAAGAGCAATTCCAGAAATACTCCAAGTTATTAAATGAAAAGCACTTTAAATAACCAATAACAATTTGCAGTAAATAAACTGGTCTTCATACAAGCTGCCTCCAAAGAGAAAAATCCTTCCTTTCCAAAGGGAAAATGGATGCAGCTTGAACAACTGAAACAAAGCTACCAAATACAACTGAGAATAATCATATGACTGAAGTGTTGACCAAGGAAAAACTAGTTGTTTGGGGTTTTTTTTGAAGTGGAGGCTCAAGTATGCCCTTCTGAATACAGGCAGGGTTATTAAAGCATCAGGCAGTGCTAGAAATGAAGAGCTGTGCTAGGCACCACCAGAACACAAGCTGGAATCTATGTAGTCAAGGAAATGTAAAGTTATCATTAGACACTGAGAGTTCACAAAGCATGTCATTCAGTTGTAAGCAAGCACTACATAAAAACCAAACTAGGTTTTATTACATTTTTTGAAAGATTTAAAAGCATGCAACTGTTGGTTTGTGGGTTTTTTGGTTTGGTTTTTTTTTTTTTTTTTTTAGTTATTTGCTCACAGGCTACATAAACATTTAGTAATTTCTTAAGTAGCTGCAATCATTTCAAACACAACGGCACTTACCTTGGTATTGTCACACATTTTGTATTGCAGTTCTGAGTGGTAATGGCCTTCTCCAGCTCATCCAGCTGTCCTGTTTTCTTTAGCTTCTTGACCAAGCTTTTCACTGCTTTTTCACACCACTTTTCCTCCTGCCCATTCTGCTCACCACCACCAGCCCCTCCGGAGCCACCAGCAGATTTTTTCCACCCCAGAAGTCTCTTCACAACTGGTGGAGTGAATGGCAATATGGCTGACATGACTTCCACCAGACAGAACACTCAGCAAGCAATAAATTAGGTTCCGAGCCCTAAAAACACAAACCAAAACAGACATGTTAGCCCCGAGGTTTCAGGAAACAAATATTTTGCTTAAGAGCCTTCGTTACTGAACATGACACTACATTCCAGAAAAAAAACAGGTAGGAAGAGTGAGAATTAGGGTTAGGTACCAGTAAAGTTAAAATGCAAGTTTGTTGCAGATTCTCCAACACTTAAAGCAGAACGAGGTTACTGTTGAACTTGACCTGTAATTTTTACTCAAGCTTCCCTGGCTCAAATTAATCCCAGAAAAACACAGAAGTTAATTTGAAACTAGCTTTACATCTTGGCTGGTTGGTTTGAGTTAATTAATTAACATTTTCCACAAGTGACTGGCAAATTGCACAAACGTGGATGCAGGCTCTGCCCATCTCTAAATCAAGTTAGGGAGCAAAATTTCATTTGGAATGTCATTTCATCATTACAGCTTGAGAAAAGTCTTCCAAAATCAAGCCAGTTCACAAGCCTGTACTCATTTTATTTGCCATGTTTTAAAGGACTATCAGATTTTGTTCCACTGCAGAAACCAATCTGAAATTTAAGTTTGGCAATAAGCTTATACCCATCTTTCATTCACTGGTTCACAAATAATCAATCTTCTCACCTGGCAATACTTAAGTCATCTAGGCCTTCAAAATTCATTAAATAAGATTTAAAGCCTAACTTAGCAAGCACCTGAGTAGTGGAACTGTTTTCAATTTTGATAGCCTTTCATTCAGTACCAACTACCTGATTTACATCAAATAGAAGATGAGAAGGGATACTGAAACTTGCTTAGCATCCACTGCAACTGGCACTTCAAATCATTTAAAAATAAGCCATTCAGAAAAAAACATCTTGGTTTTGGCAGCTTCTACTAGGCTAGTTTTAGGTATTAAATCACAAGCCCCAAATCAACTATAGTATTTCAGGCAGTCAGCTGTCAGAAATTGCTTGAGGACATAATGGTCCTACAGATAGAAGTATGGTTCAAGTTTAAAAAAAAAAAAATAAAAAAAAACCCCACACTAACTTATTTCCAAGCAGCAAATGGGTATTGGATCCCCAGAAAGTTACTTCCAAGCTGTTTGAGTGAGTTCAGACAGCTGAAAATATCTTGTTTTAGCTAAGAGCTAACACTACCTTCAGGCTACTCGAGCTCAGCTTTCAAGGCAGCTTCCACACCTCTCCATCCTCACTTCTACCCCAAATCATCTTACTGAAATTTCCCACCCACCGAGCAGAATGGTCGGTTTGGGATACTTCAGGCTCCAGTATTCGTGGTTAATTTATGCCTTCTCATGCCTTTGTGGTTGCAGAGGATGGTGCAACAAATGCTACGTTGTATTCTACACGGTAACTTTAAATAGTTCCTTTTCATCTCAATGGTTGAACACGGAGCAGGAATGAAGTTTTCAGTTTCAACTACATTCTGCCTCCCAAACCAGCTCTTGAGAGCACCTAGAAATATGACTGAAGCAACAAGTGTAGCTTTCTGGGGCCAGGAGATCCAATTAACAGGGAGTCAAGATGAACACTGCTGACTTTATGCAAGACATTCAAAAGAATCTATCCCAAACCAGAGAATCATAGAAGGTTTGGGTTGATGAGGACTCTTAATAATCATCTAATCCAACCCTCCACAGACAGGGACATCTTTCACTAGATCAAGTTGCTCCAAGTCCCATCCAACCTGAGCAACACTTCCAGGGATGAGGAACACACAGCATCTCTGGGTTCCAGTGCCTTGCTACCCACCTTGCAAAAAAATTCTGCTTTATACCCATTTTTCATCTACTTTTTCAGTGGCTCCTCATCCTGTCGGTAGAAGCTTTGGTGAAAAATTTGGAGTATTGCTTTTCACACAAGAGCAATACAAAAAGCACTTGTATTCTTTCAGTAACAACAAATTATTACAGAATTGTCCCCAGTATTTCCGACTGCAGGTTTTGCAGACTGCAAAAGCATTGCACTGGAGCCCTGGTTGCAGCAAACACCAGAAAAATAAACTCAATATCCAACATTTTCCTGTTTAATGCAGACTATGGTAGACTTCCACTGGGAGCCAAGCCAACATCTTCCCCCCATGGGAAGCCCAGGTCTCTTTCCTTTCTTTCTTTCCAGGGATACCTCCACCACCTTGGCTTAACACCTTTCCACAAAGACTCAGACAGACCACCAAGTAAAAACTGATGCAGTTTGGGGGGTTTTGTGGGTTTTTTTTCACTCAACAGCTTGCTTTCAGGTTCTGTAAGTATTCATGCTGATGAAAGGAGAGTTACAGGAATGTGGATGAAGGACTCCAGCCTACAACAGTGGTGTTAGGGTTGACTCAGCTGCTAGAAACACAGCCTAGGGAATGTACTTTTATTTAGATAATTTGTTTTGGTGGCAAAGCCAAATTCAGATGTTGTACACCCCTTCCCCACACATCCTGAACTGTTCAGGATTCAAACACAAACCCCTAATGCAGTGGTAGCCCCAGAGCTGTATCAGGAGGCTTGGGGAGCCTCTGAAGTTTGAAGAAATATGTACATTAAGCTTCTGTCACATGGACCTTTTTAAAAAGCCTTCCCCTTTTGAGCGAGGACAGGGTTAGATGTTTCAGAAGCACGTGCAAGAAATTCAGGAAAGCCCAAACCAAAGTGCAGGGTGCCTTTTGCTGCCAAGATTGTGTTTTAAACACCAGCAATGGATGGGGTAATATCTGAATGTTAAAATGCTGGCAGATGTAGGCAACCAAGTACCAATATCATTGCTTACACACATGGATTCTTCTCCCATTTATGGAGCTCACTGACACATCATGGACATGTTTCCTGTTCTTCAGCTTCCAGTTTGACACCTTGCAATGCCCCAGAATAACTCCTTTGATTGCCAGCCTTAGAAAACACACACACTTCAGCAGGGTCTCATTTACCACCAAGGTAAATTGCCTTTTCTTCCAGGCCCTCTAAACATCCTCAATGCTTTTATCCGATTTTTCAGCTTTACAATACCCCTTTGTGATGAGGTGTCCAATTTTGCACTGTTCTCTCCCTCAAGACATAACACTGATCTATATCTCATTTTCTGTATTCTCTGGTGTATATGTTGGGTTTTTTTAAAAAAAAAAAAAAAATAAAACAACTCTAAGATTTGCCTTTCTGCTTCAAACGCACATTGAGTGATTTAAGTCTTGCAGTTGGAAAGAATTTAGAAACTCAGGCATTTCAGTTTATATTTGAACTCTCATACTATTTTGTCATACTCAGAGGCAAAGAAAAAAAATAAAGCTATCTTCCCTTATTTCCAAAAGAACTGTCAGCTCAGACCTCACTAATCAGAAGTTTCCAGAGAGTATACTTATTTTTAACCAGTTGCCTTATAGATGTTTGCTCATCCAGTTTCAGCAGAAGCACAAGTTGATCTGCTAACCCTTTGAAAATTAGGTTTTTTACAAAAAACAACACAGAGGGACATCCTTAAGAAGCCCCTTATTAAAATGATAATTATTGCATCTTAACAGCTATTTAAAATAACAACAACAAAAACAACAACAAAAAAACCAACCCCACACAACATGCACCACAGCTGCAGCCTAAGAGTCTGGAAGGCTTAAACTAACTTCTTCCTTCTAGCCACTGTTTTAACAGGTCAGGGATTTGCCAGGAGTATCAACAAGAATTTCACT
The DNA here is from genome assembly GCA_023637945.1 of Phaethornis superciliosus. Classification (NCBI taxonomy): domain Eukaryota; kingdom Metazoa; phylum Chordata; class Aves; order Apodiformes; family Trochilidae; genus Phaethornis; species Phaethornis superciliosus. The sequence goes on from JAJQWJ010000004.1 coordinate 69,871,808, forward strand.
GAGTTATTCCAGTAGTGGCCCTGTCTCTTTTCAGAGGCTGAGCAGAGAGAATGTGACACAAGTAGGACAGGACCTTCATCCAGCTTCATACTTCAACTGATGGGGATGACTATTCCTTTGGAGAATATTTCAGCTTAAATTCAGTTTAATTTATGCCAAAGCAGCACTCTGCTCCAGGCCTAGAGGAGGCACTGCAAAATTCTGAGGCTTGGTTAGGTTGAACTTTAAGAAATCTGGATAAATGTAAATTATGCAAGGCAAACAGCTGACTGGGTCAGAAGATGGAAGCATCTTGCTAAGCACTCTGTCTCCAAAGGTAACAAAAGGAAAAGCTACTCAAGGAAACACATGAACCTGGCTGGTTTCTGTAACCTGTTCTCCTCATAATTCTTCAGCATCTTAAAACTCTTCCAGTAGGAAATTCATGGAAATGACCTTTAAGATCATCAAGTCCAACCATCAACCCACCACCACCATGCCAACTGAAGCATGTGCTGAAGTACCATGTCCACACATTCTTTGGACACCTCCAGGGATAGGGGCTCCACCACCTTCCTGGGCAGCTTGTTCCAATGCCTGACCAGTTCTTCAACAAAGAAAATTTTCCCAATATCCAATCTGAACCTCTCCTGGCACATCTTGAGGCCATAAATTAAAGGCTACATTCCTACCTACTCCCTTTAGCAGCCATTTATGGACCTCTTGTCCTCAAATTCATCTCACCTACTTTCTGAAACTGCCTCCACAACCTCCTGTGGCGGAGAGCACCAGAGTTTAACTGCTCACTAAGTACGTGTAGATGTTCTGGTTTTATCTCTTTCTAGCATCAGAAAGTGGTCCTTGTTCTACCAAGCTCTGCTGAAGAACTTTGTATGCATCTCCTCTGCAAGTTCCAGGATTCTGTATGTTTGAATCACATCCCAGATTTGGAGGGAGGGACTCATTGAGAGGGCTATCAGCCTTTTGTCACAAAGCACAAGTCTCTGAACACAGCTCACAGTTTTGGAAGCTCCTCTGGACAGATGCCAAGGCTGAAAGCTTTACTACTCCAACTACATTTCATATACATGAAGACACTGCCTAAGAACTCATCTAAAGATCACAGAGAAATTGTATCAGTCTATGGTTATCTTCTAGCTTCTCTTCTTTTGGTCATATTATCTATCCCACAAGCTCTCAACATTGTAATTAAAATTAGAAGTACCAAGAGAGAAATCTGCACCTGTGGAGATAAGAGGAATGGGGAGATAGAAGCAACATATCTGCTGCTGAACATCTGGCAGGAGCCACAATAAAAATGGGGAGCCTGACATTTGTGTTGGGACCCTACCTGTGTCTCTAGCCACTATGTTTATACTGAAGTTTTAGGAGTCACTGTTGCAGTAAATCCCATTTCAATTCAGAGCCTGTAAAGTTTGGCTCCAAATTAATACAGTACTTTAATCAGTTTTTATCTTTGTTCCTAAAGGATCATCCTCACAGGCTGCCACTGCAGACAAAAACCAGACCCTTGCTAAAAACATTCCTCTAAGTCTTTTTCCTTGTAATCTTTCTTCATCCACAAAAAACCCCCACAAGAAGTTTTGTTATTTTTTTTCCCAAATGCACAGTCCCATCCAACGCTGCAAAAAACATTTCCATGATGCTAAAATGTCTGCAGATTAAATGTGTTGTAAAAATTCAGCATCCCTTCTTTCTTGGGATACAGTTTTCCCAACTTCTGTGTAGTCTACAGCCAACCACCTCCAAAAACAAAGTGTCCATTTACAGCCTTTGCTTTTAAGGACCTTAAATGTACTTTGTGATTGCTTTTTTCTTTGCACTGCCTTTCCCTTCCTTGCTCACTTCTACCAAGGTCCAACATCACAGCCTCATACCTGATCCTTCACCATCCTGGATACAATTCCTACCATAACACACCAAAATACTGGGACTCTGAGCAACCTAAGTGAGGGGAATTTCAAAGACAAATCTAGGCTGGGGACAGAATGGTTTGAAAGAAGCCCTGAGGAGAAGGACTTGGGGGTGCTGGGTGATGAGAAGCTCAACATGTGCTGGCAGACCAGAAATCATCCCTGTCCTGGGCTACATCCCCAGCAGTGTGGCCAACAGGCTCAGGGAGGGGATTGTCCCCATCTGCTCCACTCTGGGGAGACCCCCCTGGGGTGCTGGGTCCAGTTCTGGGGTCCCCAAGGCCAGAAGGAGATGGAGCTGTTGGAGTGAGTCCAGAGGAGGCCATGGAGATGCTGGGAGGGCTGGAGCAGCTCTGGAGCCAGGCTGAGAGAGTTGGGGTTGTTCAGGCTGGAGAAGAGAAGGCTGCAGGGAGACCTTAGAGCACCTTCCAGTGCCTGCAGTGGCCCTAGAAGAAATCTGGGGAGGGATATCACACCATGAATGAGGAAAAGGGGAAATGGATTTAAGCTGAAAGAGGGGAGATTTGGATATTAGGAAAAACCTCTTTAGTGTGAGGGTGCTGAGCCCCTGTGCCAGGTTTCCCAGAGAAGCTGTGGCTGCCCCATCCCTGGCAGTGTCTCAGGTCAGGCTGGATGGGGCTTGGAGCAACCTGGGCTGCTGGGAGGTGTCCCTGACCATGGAAAGGGCTTGGGAATGGAGGAGCTTTAAGGTCCCTTCAACTCAAACCATTCTTTGATTCTATGATACAATTCCATAGATTTTTAAGACCACTTTGAGCTTTCCTATAGTTGAACTATTAGTACCAAGGCAGCAATGCGATACAGAGCAGAAAACATGAACTATTTTAATCCTTTCTATCTTCTCTGAATTGTGCCTTACAACCACAGCTTTGAGTGCTGCTCAGAGAGGGACGAGTGCTTCTTTGGATTGCACGTGTTGTTATTCCAAACAGATTAACCCTGGAAAATTTACAAATTGCCTAACTTTTGTGGTATTTGTTTCATCTCTGCCCCCGTGGTGTATCTCTGTCTCCTGATGCACACATGTTTCTATAGTTGGTCAAACAGTGTCATAGTTGGCAACTTTTAAAATCACAGTTTGAGTCATGTCTGCTATTATTCCATTCTGTGGTTCTCTGGAACAAGTATTAAATATTAAGCCCATGATCCCAGCAATAACTAAGCATAAAAGATGAAGAAAACCTTAAGGGCGGCCTGCTAGCTGTCTAAAATTTTCAAGGGAAATTTTCCTTTCCTGAGTGTCTGGAACATGCTACAAAACACACTGGTGCTACCAAAAATATCAAGTGATTTCTGGCTAATTTATTCTCAAGCCTTATGTAACATATTTCGTATCAGTCTGCTTATTCATCTTAAACTTGAAATCAAAAAATCTGATCTCTCCTGGGTTTACTAGAAGCATTCTGGCTTAGAGGAATTCCATTTGCTAGAGCTCTTCTAGAGTAAAGACAGAAGCTGCTGAGGAAGGAAGATCGAGGAAAATCATCTGTGGCATTTGAGAGAGGCTACAAGTTCATTTCCTCCCTATTTTTGTTCTATTTTCATTAATTTTTCTTTATAAAGTTGATGAGGTAAGGTTTGTGTTTTCTCATTAATCCAGGAATATGGACAAGATTCTCACAGGATTCCACCAAGTGCAGAATCTTTCAGATCTTTTGGAAGAGGGGGGAATACTCACCCTGCACCCCTGAGATCCACTCCAAAATAACTGCAGTATCAACCATTTAAGGGGGCAGCAAGACCTCACAGTAGGTTAAACAAAATCAAGTACTGAAGCTTTAAAGTTTATGCAGCACTGCTTGTTTATGATATTAATCAGAAGCCATTAAGGCTTAGAGAAATGATAAAACAAGTATTTAATCTCACACTGAACAGAAGCAAAACAAAACTAATTTATGATCTGCTTCTGGATCCATGAGGCTGCGCTATTCCAAACAACAAGGAGAGAGTTTATTCTCGTTGGAAACTGAAAAAAAACCTTTTCCCCAATTATCTCTGCTTGCAGAAAATCTGAATTCTTTATGAAGTTGAAACTAAAAATCAAAGCCAGCCTTTTGCCTTTCACAGACAGAACACACTCTAGGAAAACCACTCTGGGGAACACGAGAAGACATTTCACTTGCACTGCTCCCACAACCCCTCCAAAAGCTGCTTTTTGAGATTCCAGGAGTAATTTTTTTTCTTCACCTACAAAAGGCATATTAAAGACACCTGGTTCTGTCAAGCTGGAGAAGCTCAAACCTGCTGCCACATACATACTTTACTGGAGAACAACTACACAAAGAAGTGAGATGTTGCCCATCCTTCTCATATTCAAGTCAGTCAGACACCTTCAAGTTCTCCCTTCCTAGTTTTTGGGTGTTTGGGGTCTTTTTGCTTTGGGAAAGCTGGAGGTGGAGAGCTGGGGGAAGAGGAAACCATCCCTACTGAGCAAGGCCCTCAGATCTCCCATTCAGCTTTTCAGCCCATTAGGCCTGCAGTGGGGAGTGGTTCTAAAGAGATGAATCCCAAGGGGCTCCATCTGGCTCCCAGGCCAAAGCTTCTGGGTCAGCTCTGACACCAGCTGACAAAGTTCAAGGTGGGTGATCTGAGGGGACAGGAGTGAAGGGAAAAAAAAAAAAAAAAAAATCTTCCTCAGCTTTAGAATGAGGATTTTGGAACATGCCTATAGGTAGGTTTAAACTGCACATTGATTTTTAAGTTTATTATGCTCTAAGATTGCACTGAATCTTGAAAGTGCCTAACTTTTATCTTTATATAGCTCAATGAAAAGAGAATTACCTACTTTGAAAGCAGACTTTCCCCCACACACACACTCATTTCATGTTAAGATTGTGAACCAAATGAGAAACTTCATGTTTCTCATGAACAGAACTAAAAGAAGGACATCCATGATTTTTTGAAAGCTTCAGCAGTTAATTTTTCCCTCAATCATTAAGGACTCCTGCAAATTACAGACAAATATAATTAAAAGCTACACTGGTATTAGAAAATTATCCTGCAGTACTAACACGTGCATTCACAGCACAGTAAAACTGCAACTGAGGACACAAGAAAGAAGAGATCAATGTTTTCCAGCAACTCACCTAGAACTACAGAAGAGGAAAATTACCACAGCTGTAGTCAACCAATTAACCTGTCCCTGCAAAGCACCAAACTCCTTCCAAGTGCTCAGGAATATTAACATCCTCAAGGTACTGCTCCTTAAAACTGGAAGATCTTAACAGTTCCACAAAAGCACTGAGCAACCACTCTGAATCACAGCAGTTTAAGCCCTTCTCACCTCATTTGCCTAAATTTTTCTAGGTATAACAGGCAAGTGCTTTGTTATTTTAGAAACCAGTGGCCTAAATTTGACCAGAATATTCAATGAACTGATTATCAGGTACCTGTTTCAGCTTTTATCTGTAGAGCTTAGCAGTCTCTCCCCTTTGTTAAACCATAAACAACTGCATTTCATGACTACTTAATACAAGTTCACTTTCCCAAATGTTCTTCAAACAGGCCAGCCCCCCCTTGCTCTCTGGTAAGCAGAGTTCACTCTGCATATAAAAGCATCTTATGTTAAGCTCCAATTGCTTCAGTGTAATTAAATCAAGCTTGAATCCCAGACTAAACTGAGAGCTGACCCAGGAACTGCTCTCTTGTAGCCTCTTCCTGGTCTTACTTCAAACTATGGCAAAAAACACAAGGAGAGTAAAATGTCACCTGGAGTTAAGCTTTGCTGTTTGTTAACCGAGTTTCCTGGAAGGAGAGTGAAATGTTGAGGGAGGTTTTCTGCAGCAGCCAATTTCTTCTCACCTAGAGAATATTGAGCACAGGGTTGCCTGGACTCTCCATTCTATTACCAAAAAAAAAAAAAATAAAATAAAACAACAAAAAGCCAAACAAACAAAACAAAACAAAAAAAAACCCTAATCCCATCGCATGACCTGCAGCAATTCAGTTTAACAAATCAACAATTACAAATATTTTGGCAAAGTAAGCTTAGGTATTGTTTGCCTCTCGGCACAGTTCACAACCAGTTTGTGGCTTTATGATAAAAAGTCATTAAATCCAATCTGAAAAGCAGAATTTACAGCTCACTTAGCAAGTCAGGCCCATAAAAAGATGCTTTCAATTATAGGGCATTTACATGCACAATCATTAAGGCAGCGTTGAATCCATTTGAAAACTCCAGAACACTTTTGATAATAATTAAAACTTTGCGTACAGTTCTTTATATAAACAAAACTCAGGAATTCTCTTCAGTCTCAAGCGGAGCTCAGATTCCTTCTCACCCAGAACCTACTACAAAGCTTGTTCTCCCAGTATGTTTGTGGGAAAGGGATTAAGAGAGATGCAAACAAGTTTTGTTTTTTAAAGTTGCTCGCAGTAGCAGAGACTTTTTTTGAGCTCCAATAAACTCAATTATATCAACTGGTGCTCAACACTTCTGAAAGATCAAGTGGAACAGGAAGGTGGAGGAGGACCCAAGAGCAACTTTCATTTGGAGAGTCACTGTGTAATTCAAACTTATTTGATTCTGTTCCTAAAACTAGCTTCTGGCTGGAGGAAACGATCAGTGGAGAGATCAATTTTTTTCTTTTAACATCATCTTTTTTTTTTTTTTCCTCCGTTTTATCATCAAACAGAACCTCAAGAAAGGTGACAAATTCTTCTGAGGTTGTGTTACACACACCCAGCATCTTCCACAAACACCAGCACATCTTCAGCTTTGTTCATTTCAGTGACTCTCAGTGCAGTTTGATCCTGACCCAAACAACCACGAAATGACAACCAGCTACCAGGTTACTCGATTAAAGTTAAATATGTTTTTAAATGTGTTCTTAAGACTCCTCTAGGAGTTCAGGTTAAACGCCCCGAAATGAGATCCTCCCCCTTTCCTCTTTTCAAAGGCATTTGTAACTCATCCTATCTTTCATCAGGAGGATGCTAAGCAAATGGAGGGGAGGGACTTCAAAAACCTCCCCTTTAAGTTGTTCCCCTCTAATTCACTACAGTGTGTAAATGCTAAAGTTTTAAAGCTGTGCCTCAGAACACACACACAAAAAACAATCTATTCATGGACCATGCAAACTCCACCACTGTGATAAGGCCCAGGAAAGTCTAAACAGTCTCATTCTGCTATGAGAAGCCTTTTGCTTTAACAACAAGAGGGGTTTTTTCCAGCCTGGAGAACAGAGCAAAGTCTCACTCCAGAATCCAACCCCCCCTAGAAATAATGTCATGAATCAGTTGGAAAGTACAGCTCTCAAGGCTAAGAGAGGAGCAATTCAGAACAGAAAAACCTGCTGTTATATGCAAGGCTCCTCACCAGCTGCCTTTAAAAAGGTCTTGTCTTTATAAAACTCTTTCTACTGATGGAACCTGGCTGGTTTATAACCAGGAGCTAGGATAACACGAGCTCAAGGTACAACACACACAGGTTACAGCACTCATTTTCAGAACTAACCCAGGAAGGAAAGCTTTTTGTTAACGTGCTATCAAATCTTTTTGAAGTATTTGAACAGAGCACAACACACGTTTGGGGGTTTTCTAGGCAAAAAACTCTGACAGACAACCAGAAAAACATGAGACAAGGCTACAATCTGAAACCCAGCTGTCCAATTCAGCAGTTCTCCAAGACTATCACAAGGGCTCTTCACCCACCCACCCACTTTCCCCCCCTTCCTTTCTTTTATTTCCTCAGAGTAAAGACTAAAAAGACAGTACTGGACCACCTCTTTTTTTTCCCCTCTTCTCCTCCACTCCCCACAACAAAAAATTACAAATAGGAACTCTACAGCCCTGCAGGAACACCAGCTACTTGGACTTAACCACAAGACAACTTCTCCTGTGTGCTTATCTAGGTAGATGAAACACTTAACAGATTATGTTTGTTTACATCTCACAATGCACATAGCTGCAGCCTTAAAACAAATGACACCAAGAAAAAACATTCATCTCCATTCGCATGGAGTTGTCTCATGTAGGCAGTGTGTGTTTCACATCCACAGCTTTGGACCAGGAGAGGAACAGACAAAAGGGCCAAGCCTGCAAACCTAAACACTTCTTTACAACTCCCTCCTAACTTTCTCCACTCACCTCAGCACCTGGTGAAATAAGAAAAAAATAATAATAATAAAAAATTTAAAAAAACGGGCAGAGATGGAGGGGGAAGGATAAAGAAAGGAGAAGCAGAACTTTGGGGAATTTTTTTTTCTTCTCTTCCCCCCCCAGACACACACAGGGAAGCACAACCCAGCCCTCCCCACCTCACCCCCCGGGGGCTACTGCGGGGTGGGGGGAACAGGGAGAGCTGAGGAAAGCGGGGGTGAAGGCAGGAGAAGCAGAACTTTGGGGGGATTTTTTTTTCCCTTCCCCTCACTCCTCAGACACACACAGGGAAGCACAACCCGGCCCTCCCCACCTCACCCCCCGGGGCTGCTAAGGGATCGGGGAAAAGGGGGGTGCGGGAAGAAGGGTGGGGAAAGGGGGTGCGGGAAGAGGGGAAGAGGAAGGGGGTGCGGGAAGAGGGGAAGAGGAAGGGGGTGCGGGAAGAGGGGAAGAGGAAGGGGGTGCGGGAAGAGGGGAAGAGGAAGGGGGTGCGGGAAGAGGGGAAGAGGAAGGGGGTGCGGGAAGAGGGGAAGAGGAAGGGGGTGCGGGAAGAGGGGAAGAGGAAGGGGGTGCGGGAAGAGGGGAAGAGGAAGGGGGTGCGGGAAGAGGGGAAGAGGAAGGGGGTGCGGGAAGAGGGGAAGAGGAAGGGGGTGCGGGAATAAGAGAAGAGGAAGGGGGTGCGGGAATAAGAGAAGAGGAAGGGGGTGCGGGAATAAGAGAAGAGGAAGGGGGTGCGGGAATAAGAGAAGAGGAAGGGGGTGCGGGAATAAGAGAAGAGGAAGGGGGTGCGGGAATAAGAGAAGAGGAAGGGGGTGCGGGAATAAGAGAAGAGGAAGGGGGTGCGGGAATAAGAGAAGAGGAAGGGGGTGCGGGAATAAGAGAAGAGGAAGGGGGTGCGGGAATAAGAGAAGAGGAAGGGGGTGCGGGAATAAGAGAAGAGGAAGGGGGTGCGGGAATAAGAGAAGAGGAAGGGGGTGCGGGAATAAGAGAAGAGGAAGGGGGTGCGGGAATAAGAGAAGAGGAAGGGGGTGCGGGAATAAGGGAAGAGGAAGGGGGTGCGGGAATAAGGGAAGAGGAAGGGGGTGCGGGAATAAGAGAAGAGGAAGGGGGTGCGGGAATAAGAGAAGAGGAAGGGGGTGCGGGAATAAGAGAAGAGGAAGGGGGTGCGGGAATAAGAGAAGAGGAAGGGGGTGCGGGAATAAGAGAAGAGGAAGGGGGTGCGGGAATAAGAGAAGAGGAAGGGGGTGCGGGAATAAGAGAAGAGGAAGGGGGTGCGGGAATAAGAGAAGAGGAAGGGGGTGCGGGAATAAGGGAAGAGGAAAGGGGTGCGGGAATAAGGGAAGAGGAAAGGGGTGCGGGAAGAGGGGAAGAGGAAAGGGGTGCGGGAAGAGGGGAAGAGGAAAGGGGTGCGGGAAGAGGGGAAGAGGAAAGGGGTGCGGGAAGAGGGGAAGAGGAAAGGGGTGCGGGAATAAGAGAAGAGGAAGGGGGTGCGGGAATAGGAGGGAGGTGACAGCGACCACGACTCCCCCCTTCCCCTTCCCTTCCCGGCATCAGCCGCCCCTTCGCCTTACGCTGCCTCCCCTCGAAGCCACCCGAGCCCCCCACTCGCCCCTCAATCCCCGTCCCTTTCTCCGGGCCCCACCGCCTTCAGCGCCGGCCGCGTCCCACCGCAACAAAGAGGGAGGAGGGCGTGGGGAGGCTCCCCCGCTGGGACCAGGCCCCGTTCCGTCCTTCTCCAACCCTTCCCCAACCGCTGAGGTTCACCTCGCCGGGCAGGGACAGGTCAGCGAGTGTCCCACTCCTTCTTTTAACCGGGCCGAACCGCCCGCCGAAACCGCCCCGGGACCAACCTCCTCCTCCCCCTCCTCCTCCTCCGGGACCTGCGCTGCCGCCCTCCTCCCTCAGAGCTGCCTGCCCCTGCGCGCCCGCCCCCCGACGCGTCCCATTGGTTAACCCCGGTGCCCCGCCCCTCCCGAGCCTTGGGAAAGGAGGCTGACCATTGGCCGCGCCGCCCGTCGTTTCACGAATCCTGCGTGGTGATTGGGTAAAGGGAGGAGAGGCGGGGGCCGCGCCGGTGATTGGCGGCTCGAACCCCCAATCGCTCTCCGGAGAGGGGGGCGGGGTGAAAAGAAGTAAAGAAGGGAGGGAAGGGAGAGGCGGTTGGGTGGGCGGGGAGGGGAGGCGGCGCTGATTGGTCGGCGCGGCTGTCAGTCACGGCCCCCTCCCCCGCGCCCGACAGGGTTGGTTGAGCGGGAGCGGGGTTAGAGTGAGGCGCAGGCGCACTGCGCAGCGACAGGGTTTGCGCTGTAACCTTCCGCGGAGGGGAGAGGAGAGCTGAGAAAAAGTAGTGCGGCGCTTCCCGCCAAAACAAAATCACCTCAGGGGCAACCAATGCACCCCCGGGGCAGCCAGTGAGGCCCTGAATAAATATAAATTTAAATGCTCCTCTGGACCAAGCGAGAGTGGAGTGGGAGCCGTGGCAGCTCCTCAGGACACCATGGCGAACAGGGGGATGTGTAACACCAGGGGTTGTGTCCCCGCTCCCGCTCTGGGAGAGATTTACCACAGAATTATAAATTACAGAGTGGCTTGGGTTGGAAGGGACCTTCGAGATCATCCATTCCCAAGCCCTTTCCATGGGCAGGGACACCTCCCAGCAGCCCAGGTTGCTCCAAGCCCCATCCAACCTGACCTGAGACACTGCCAGGGATGGGGCAGCCACAGCTTCTCTGGGAAACCTGGCACAGGGGCTCAGCACCCTCAAATTCAACAATTTCTTCCTAAAATCTCATCTCAATCTCCCCTCTTACAGCTTGAAACCCTTCCCCCTCATCCCCTCCCTCCCTGCCCTTGTCCCAAGTCCCTCCCCAGCTTTCCTGGAGCCCCTTCAGGCACTGGAAGGTGCTCTAAGGTCTCCCTGCAGCCTTCTCTTCTCCAGCCTGAACAACCCCAACTCTCTCAGCCTGGCTCTCGGTGTCCCACTCCCTCTTGGTGACCCTTTTCCCCCTCCTGATGTTGTTACTGGGTTGTCTGGGGCTTTTTTGATTTTTTGGGGGGGTTCTGTTAGCCTTCAGTAGACTCTTTCACCTCTTATCCACCTTCATCCTCTACCCGACCACCTGCCCCAGCTCACCAGGAGCCAACTGGAGGCTGTTTGCCCACAGCTCTGCAGCAGGAGACACGTGGACATTCAAAATAAAAGAAAATCAGAGAAAAACATCACTTCTTCATCTGTAAAAATCCACGTGGTGATGCCTGTCAGGTTCCCCAAAGCATGAGTGGGAAGGTAGAAGACACAATGTAAAACTTTAACGAGGCTCTTTTAGGTGGAAAGGTCCATTTCTACTTTCCTCCGGGTCTGTTGTAGTAATTCTGGTTTTTTGTTTCCACTCTTTTATACTTTTCCTTGTTTTTCTCCTCACGGATCTCAGTTGCAGGCACCTTTCTTACACCCAAGCTCCCATCTCACCAACCTAACATCTTGGACACCTTTTTTTTCCAGACTGAAAGGGTTTCTCTGCTTGGTGATGTAGGTGTCATGATTCAGCATCTTGGGCATGGAGCCCATCTCAGCAGGCTCAGTTTTCTCAGGAGCCACCTCTCCCATCGTTTTAGCCCTTTTGATAGATGGGAGAGATGTGGAATCTCCCTCTTGCCTCATCCACCTTTGGATTTTCCCATCTTGAAGCAGACATGCAGCTTATTCAGGGTGTTTTTACTGTATTTTGATAGTATTGCCCTCCCCTCACAACCCCCTCCCCAGTTCTATCAGTTTGAGATTGGAGCTGGTCATGAACCAAACACAGAAAATGGGAAATATCCCTATGGCAGGCAATGCCACTAGATTACCATCATCTTTTTGAAAGATAAGGAAGTGTAGTACCTGGAAACAGCTCCAGGCTATCCAGCCAGCCCAGCACTTGCTCTCTGGAGGTTTCACTGCCTTCAGAGTGGATTTTTTTTTTTTTCCCTATGAACAGGGGAACAGTTCATTAAACTCAATTTCTCTCTGTCAGCCTTTCCCTTCACCTCTCCCCTGCAGAAAATCCACAGCCCCCTTTCCCCTCCTATCTCTGGTGCTGACCTTAGAGGTAGCCAAAGCTTTCTTCTATATTCCCAACCTCTTTTTATTGGCTTTCCATCTGGGCACAGGAGCAGCACATGTTTTGGCTGGTTCAGGGCTATGTGTGAGCTGGCTGGCCAGCTGCCTGTCCTTTCTCTACTGCCAAAGAAGCCAAACAGTGCTGATAAGGGCTAAGCTTTCTCTGGCTGTCTCCCTGGCAGAGCACTAACAAGGTTTGTTTGGGTTTTTTTTTTCTTTCTTTCTTGACGCAGACACTCTTCCCCACGAAGCTCAACAGAGATGGTGTTTCCAGAAGCTCTGCATCCCCACAAGGTTGGAGGAGGTCAGAAGGTTGGTGAGCTGGTACCCAGGGACTGAGGAAAAGGGGAATCAGTGATTTTAGAAAGCTCCTTTCTTTAGGAAAGGGCATGGCAAGCAGTGGGAGAAATAAATGTTAAGTGGTGGCTGGGGGAGGGCTGCAAACCACAGAGGCCAGAAGTTACCCTCCCATAGAGAAGCCATGAAAGATGTGCATCTGCAACTGAAACACTGCTCTAAAAAGGGCACCCGGGCACTCACCTGTAACTGGGGCAGTTGTACCCAATTTGGTAAAAACCAGAAAGAGCAAAACTCAACCCCTGACACCAAAGCTGGGTATGATCAACTGAATGGTGGAGCTCATCACGCTCTGGACATCAGTGGTTGGTGCCTGACAGTCCCATTTGGCTTTGACCCTGCAGTGGGAGAGGGTCAGCAACTCTCCCAAAGTGTGTTCAATATGGGGCAGAGGGATCAGCACCCTCACAGAGAGTGTTCTTCTGCAGAGAGAAGCAGCACAGTGATATTTCACTGCCACCTTGCCTGCTAGGAAGCAGAGAAATAATCTCAGAAACTGCAGGAAATGTGATGAAATGGATGCACTGTGCTACAGCAGAGGCTACATGGTGACTTCCCAAAGGCTGGGACCAAATCCCTGATGAGGTTAAAGACACTCCCAAGATCTGATGACTTCAAAGACACACAGGGTTTTGTAAGTGGTCTGACATGATCATGCATCCCAGTGTGAAGGTGGAGACAAGTGTGAAGCCCAGTGCCAGGAAGGGCAGAGCTTGGAGGCAGAGCCTCCAGTTTTAAGTTGAGGTCATTATTACCAAGATGTCAAAATGATCTTTTAAAATGAAAAATAAAAAAACAAACAACCCACCAACAAAGGAAGAGTTGTGGTACAAAAAGATCAGGCAGCACGTTCAAGGCAGGAAATAATGTATGACCAAAATGACCATAAATCCATGGAGAACCACTGCTAAGTGCTCCCAGATTTCTGAGGTCATTCAGTTGAAGCTCTTCAGTAAGTGCTTTGTCTCTTACATCAGGGACTGCAGCATTGCAAGTGCCACTTGAGGCTATTTTCTCTCTAAACTTAGGCAAAAGGCAGCTTTCAACTTTCACCAGTCTGCAAAAGATTGCAAGGATGGCACATGGAGGATTCTGGGGAGTGTGAGAGGGGCAGATTCAATTTCATGCCACATCATTTCATGGCCAAGTGGGAGGAGAGTCACCTTGGTGTGTCCCTGACTCCCACAAGGACCAACAGTGCTACCCTTGCAAGAAGATAAAGTCAAGGACTGATTTGGGTTGGAAGGGACCTTCAAGCTTATCCATTCCCCAGCCCTTTCCATGGGCAGGGACACCTCCCAGCAGCCCAGGTTGCTCCAAGCCCCATCCAACCTGACCTGAGACACTGCCAGGGATGGGGCAGCCACAGCTTCTCTGGGAAACCTGGCACAGGGGCTCAGCACCCTCAAATTCAACAATTTCTTCCTAAAATCTCATCTCAATCTCCCCTCTTACAGCTTGAAACCCTTCCCCCTCATCCCCTCCCTCCCTGCCCTTGTCCCAAGTCCCTCCCCAGCTTTCCTGGAGCCCCTTCAGGCACTGGAAGGTGCTCTAAGGTCTCCCTGCAGCCTTCTCTTCTCCAGCCTGAACAACCCCAACTCTCTCAGCCTGGCTCCAGAGCTGCTCCAGCCCTCCCAGCATCTCCATGGCCTCCTCTGGACTCACTCCAACAGCTCCAGCTCCTTCTGGGCTTGGGGACCCCAGAACTGGACCCAGCACCCCAGGGGGGTCTCCCCAGAGTGGAGCAGAAAGGAAGAATCCTCTTCCTCACCCTGCTGGCCATTTTCCCCATGTAATGAACAGCACTAAACAACTCCTCTAGGATGGAGGTTGTGTCTCCCCCAACCTCAGAGGGTTAAATATGGGTTTAAACCACTCCTGCTGGTAGCACATGGAGCTTGTAAGCAGCTCCACATCACATCACTTCTTGGGGCAGGATGAAGAGGGATGAAGCCAACACCACACTCTGCCTTTCCCATCATTTTTCCAGATGACTTCAGAGCTGGTGTAGAGCCCAAGCAGCCATAACAGTGAAGTGACTGGAGAAGAGCTTTAACATCATAAATGAAAAGGAAGCTATTGCACGAGGCATAAACATCCTCCAGATGAATAGTAACATCTACTCAGTCACACCAGCAAATAGCAGATTAAATATGTGCAAGGGGCCACTTGGAAAAAAAAAACAAAAAACCAACTGTGACTTATGGCTAAACATGTAAAAGTGGCATTTCATGGTTTTTTTCCTCTTCCATTTATCTTTTTCAATAACGAAATTTCCCTGAGATGCTGAAACTCAAATCCGTTCACTCCCTCAAAAAGCAGAAGCATGTTTCCAATATTACATAAATCACTGTCATCTCAGACTGAGCTGTTGGGAGATTTCAAAGCAAAGCAGAAAAAAAAAAAAAAAAAATAAAAGGGAACAGTCCCAGAGCGCAAAAAATAAAAATGTGAAAGCCCTTGATGTAAGGTTGCTGTGTCTGTGTTATCCCCTTGTCAATGGGGACTGAAGAAAAAACAAATTCCAAATAATGTGCTAAAAGCAAAGATTTGCCTTGCTGACTCGTTGCAGCACAAACTGGTTGGTGGTTGTGTTATAAAGTAGATTACATTTCTCAGATAAAATGGAGATAGACAGTAATCCTTAGGAGTGATATCTCCTGGAAGAAATTCATAGCACAGGGACAAGATCTCTGTGTCTGTTCACATTCCTTATTTACTCTGTATAATTCTGATGAGTAAATGATTTAACTGCCTTATCTTCATTCCTACTGCCTGCCTGCACATAAACACGATTGCCCTCCCTAAGCAAAATGCAGATTGAGTTGAGGGAGGACAATTTTGGCACAGCCAAACTTGAATTTTGGATTCTTTTGAGGCTGTGTTAACTTGCTTGTCTTTGAGCTGAAATGGATGGGAAGCTTTCAGGCCAGGGAGCAGCAAGATCTTCCCACAGGAAAATCCTGGTGGCTTGGATCCATCTGGGGAGCTTGGTGGCTCAGATGCCATCAGGGACATTCTCCATTGTCCTGGTGACCTTGATTTCATTCCATCCCCTGGCTTCAAATTACACCTGATTTTAGGTGTGGGCAGCCAGATGTTGAACCCCAACCAGTTGTTAATTCTCCTGGGCTGACTGGTTGCATCTGGGCAGACCATGGAGCCTCCAGGATGGTTTGGCAGAACCTCCCTCAGGCCCAGCAGCACTTCACTGCTCCCTGCAAAGATAAGGAAGGGCAGGAGCTCCCCACCCAAACTCTCCGAGGATCCCTTTGGATATACCCCCACCATTCCCTGCTGGCTAGGGGATGTCCCTTCCCTGGAACTGGCTTTTCTTTCCCCTTTGCCTGATTTTCACAGATTTGGTCAAAGGTTGAACTGGATGATCTTGAAGGTCTCTTCCAACCTAAACCATTCTGTGAAGCCATTTGTGTTGTCACCATTCCCCTTTTTTCCCCTTGGGTTATCCCTCTGCCCTTGCTGATTTTTCCAAATGCTGCCCCCTTCATTTGCCTGCATCCTTTATTTTGGATTCCTTGAGGCTGATGAGAAACACATTTCTCCTAACCCCCAATAAGCCATCATTAAAGTGGAACAGCCTTGTTTACAGAGAGATTTACACAACTTTGTCTTTATTGACTTTAAATAAACAAGTGTAATTTGTGAGGGGGCCTGGGGGACAATAGCTTTGTTTCTGAATTAATGGCAGGCCCTGGTCCAGCAAGGATTTGTGTACATATTTAAATCTATGCAGAGAATAAGCCAGCTGAAGGCAGCGGGCTCAGCCACAGGAATAAAATTCTGCCTGGCATGATTAATTTTTCCTTCATATGTTTAAATTTTCCTATCATCCTTATTTCCTTTTTCTGCTTGCTTTTTCCCTTCCTTCCCCTCTCCCCCCCGCAACCCCTTCCCCCCCATTCATTACAGTGAAAACTGCAAAATAATTAAAAAAAAACCAACAAAATAATAATTAAAAAAAAACCAAATAAATAGTTGGTGCCTCCTTAGGAAGGATCAAAATAAACCAATTTAGTCTGTGATCAGTTATTGCAATACAGTCTGTTTCTGTTTTACTCTGTGTAAGATGCACTATGCTAATTAAGCATATGTTTGTATAGCTTAGTCTCAATGAGATTTACCCCAGTTTTCTACACCATCTGTGCAAGACTGGGAGCTGAGCTGGAAGTCATCTCTGTGTACATTGTCTGGATTAGTTGATGGAGTGTTTAGAAGCCTCTGAGGTAAAAGTTTGATGTTGTTATTGGTCTCCCAAAGCTCTACTTACAGATTTTTTTGAACAGTCTCTGCTTTCACAAACTGGTGATTTACAACCTTATCATTTTAAAAGTCATTGTTATGCTGATGGATGGAATAGATCCATGAAGAATTCAAAGAACCTGAAGAATTCTTTCTTGCTTAGTTTTACTTAGAGATATGAAATATATATTAATGCTCTGCAGGTGAATCTATCACCAGATATAAATGTTGACACAGTAAAAAACTATCAGGCCGTCAAATAATACTGGGGCTTTATCATAACACAACTGTCATGTTGCTTGTTTCAGCTCTTGGCATTTATCCTCAAGGCATTTATCCTTGGCATTTATTCCTGGTGAATAACATATAAAAAATGGAAATAAATTAAAAAAACAACCCCTCTATCTTTCTCACAGTGCTTGAAGCACACAGGTAGTGTGGAACACCCAGGTAAGAAATCTGTGCTGGAGCTCCCATCCCTGGTGCTCCACATTGCCAGGGAATCTGGCTGATTTCTTCCACTGGGGTTGACAGAAGAATCCCAGGATCTCATGTTGGAAGGGACCTCAAGCACCATCTGGTCCAACCCTTCTAATATTATTGTTTATGTGAGATGTCTCAGTGCTCTGTAGAGCTCAGACTCCAAACTTTCCAAAGTGGGGGAATCCACCCCTTCCCCTGGGAGACCATCCCAATGTCTGACTGTCCTCAGGGGGAAAAATCTTCCTCTTGTGTTCAACCACAGGACCTCTCTGTTCTGGACAGCCATGGTGTGATACAGTGACAGCCCTCAGATTTACAGAGGATGCTGGGGAGAACTCAAGGAAGCATCTTTGCCACTGCCTCTTGGTGTAAGACTCTGCTGGGTTTGTCCACCCCCAGCCTGGGATCAAGATGAAGAAGCTGATGCTGGGCACATTTCCTCTCCCAGCACAGCAAAATCTACTCCCCATAAAAAGAATTTTTGTCCCATTGGACTTCAGAAGGTCCTTCCTTGCAACACAGACCAACTTCATGCCAATATGTGGGTGAGTACAGCTCTGATGCCATGCTCTGGCTGCAGGATTTAAGGCACTGAGAGGTTAAAATCCAGTATTTTACCAGACTCTTTGAATTTATTACTGAGATGGACCATTACAACCATCTCCTCTAGGTTATATTTTTCAAAGGGCAAATAATTTCTCCCTACAGAATCCTTTTTTTTTTGAGCTCATAACCTTTGCAGCTCTCAGCTCTTGCATATCGGCCATGGCTGCTTGCCTTCAATTACAAACCTGGTGTGGTGAAAACAAGATCCTCTTTTATCTCTGAGGCATCTGTTTAGCTTCAACTTCATGCCACTGAGACCTCCTGAGACCTTTTTGTTGGTTTTGTTTTGCTAGGCTGATGGTTTTTACATAGAAATCTTCATTGCAGGTAAGTATTTGGTGACTTGGAGCATGTTGCACCTCAGTGGTTTTCTTAAATAAATGAACTAGTGTTGAGTTTTACTTTGGTCTTTCACCACAAGGAAGGTTTCCAAGCTTCAGCTCTTATCCTAAATCCTCTTTACTTCTGCAACTTCCTTTTTGAAGCACGGAGGCTGAAACTATGAGTGCTCCTCTAAGCCATTTACA
The DNA here is from genome assembly GCA_023637945.1 of Phaethornis superciliosus. Classification (NCBI taxonomy): domain Eukaryota; kingdom Metazoa; phylum Chordata; class Aves; order Apodiformes; family Trochilidae; genus Phaethornis; species Phaethornis superciliosus. The sequence continues at coordinate 69,890,176 of JAJQWJ010000004.1, forward strand.
CTGTTAAAACCCTCCTCTGCAACACTTCAGTTGCCTTCTGCTTATGGATTTAAAGACCCCATTTTCTCTGCTATGTAAAACTGGGAATATATACATACAGTGTGTTCAACAGTGACCTGTAAATCCTTTTGAAATACCTTAAAAAAAAAAAAAAAAAAGCATTCCCAGCTCGTAAAATTTGAGATGTGCAGCCCTGATTCCTCGAGACAGTGTCTTAAACCCCTCCCAAATCTGAGGGATTGCATTTACTGTGATGTGCAGATTGCTCTACAGAAGTCATTTGTCAATATTTATGAAACATGGCAGTAGGAAAAGACTCCCAGTTTACAGCCACAGGCAAGGACAGCTTTGGATTTCTCAGCCCTTAGCATTTACAGGTGAAGAAAGGTCAGGCAATGGTGAGATCTTAAAAGCTTTATAGCAGTTTTGCCAGGGAAAATGGAAATAGAGAAGTGTGTCTCCTGATAGACTCCAGCAAATGAAATCTGGAGCTGTGGTCTGGCTGAGTGAGCTTCTCCACGTGAGTTTGGCATAACTTTAAAACAACAAATTAGAGATCACACAGTCTGAAGCACCTGAGACAAGGGAAAAAAAGGCACATAGGCTGCAAAAGTCAGATTCACACCTTCATCTGCCTGTTGATCCATGTCACAGGGAAGGGAAAAGCTACAGAAGATGAAAACCTGAGGAAAAACGTGGAAGAAGTTAGTGTCATGCACACAAAAAAAATGGAAGCAGTGACTGAAATAGAAGGAAAATATCTGCAAAGAGCAAGAAACAAATGAAAGAGGCCAATGTCCAATAATAGTGTGTATGTGTTCCTTCCAAATTAAATTGCTTTCAAAGTCTATACAAAGAGTAATCTGCAGCAATTTGTCATCTAGAGCAGCTGAAAACAAACAGAAACATCTCTCAGAAGCAATGTCTTGTTCTCCATCCACTGGCTTGAAGATTAAAGGAAAAAAAAAAAGGGGAGTTGCACCTCAAGCAAGACCTCTTTAATATATTAAAGATGTTCCAAGGACATCGTGTCTTCCTTTCCAGGATGAATCCAAGTATCTTGCACAAACTTAAAAGCTAAATCTGGTCATAAGGATTTAAGGCAAGTTTTGTCAATTATTTTTGGAGTCAAAGGACCCACTGTGTGGAGCTTTGCCCTTAACTGTGTTTAGTGTTACCTTAGTGAGCACAGGTGACAGATGTCTGTGCTTTTAGTGACTGATCATTTTGGCCCTGTGAAGCTCCAGGTGGTGTCCTGAAGCAGCCCCCTTGATAGGTGATATTATCAAAATGCAAAGCCTTGAAGGACCATTAACTGGGGGCAATTATTACTGTTAAAATTTGTGCCTGAAACTCAGCTTGCCTCTGGCCCACCAGTGAACAGAAAGCCCTGATGAAGTTAAAAGAGTACTCATCTGAAAAGCCCTTTTCAGTGGCTATAATTCAATCAGAGTTGAACTCAATAGCTCAGGTTTTGCTGTCTCCAAAGGAACAGGAGAGCTGGCTGCTTACCCCAGGTCCTGGAGGGATTTTGCAATGTGCCAAACTTGGGATTACAGGTGACTCCTCTGTCTGGGGAGGAGGTATTGGGGAATGTCAGTCTGAACTTTGTCCACCCTGAAAAACCACAGAGGAAACACCTCCAGCAGGCTTGGAATCCACTCTGCCCAAGGAAAGTGCCCAACATAAATCCTAATGATTCTTCTACAGCCCATGTGGTGGAGTCTCCTTCTCTGGAGATATTCAAAAGCCACCTGGATGTGTTCCTGTGTCACCCAATTTAGGTGAACCTGCTCTGGCAGGGAGGTTGGGATCTCTTGAGGTCCCTTCCACCCTCTAACACTGGGATTCTGTGACACACAGATTCTGACCCCAGAGAACCATCCACTCCTGGAAATGCTTGGGAGAAGGAAATGCCAGGAAACCCAAGACATGCTTGGCTTTCTTTCTGAGCCTACATTGCTGGCTTCTACCTTCTTCCCTTTCAACTAAAGTTCCTGTTATTTCTCCTCTGGTTGAGGAAGAGCCTGTGTAGCATCTCCCCACCACGTGTCAGTGCCAGACAGCTGATTGTCAGCCTACCCATGAAACTGTCTAGACACCATGACATGCTGTCAAAAGGCAGAAAGTGAACAAAATGAGAGGGGAGAATCTTTTCCCCCTGAATCCTCCTTCAGTCATTGCCTGGGAGGTTATTTCTGGCAGCAGCAGGCACAACGTTTTCAGGTGAAGATGTGATTTCATTAACCAGCTCTACCTCTTTCAAATGGTCTGGGTTGGTTGGTGTGAGTTTTTTCTTTTTTTTTTTCTCTCCAAAGTCCATCCCTGATACCAGCTCACATCAATTCCCCAGGCACATGCAGTGCTGCAGTTACAGGTAGTTTGCACTTATTTAACAGATAATGGGAGTACATTGTGGTCTCCTGCTGCTAGATAAAGCCAGAATAAGAGCCATGACATTTCACACTTGGTATGCATTTAAAAATTAAGGCTCATACTGTCTCAAAACATTTATTTTGAAACAAATAACCAGTTTCTCTTCTAAGCTTGCTCCTCAGTAAATGGGTGAAGGAGCAAGAGAATCATCTCAGCACTGCTTACAATTCCAGACAGATGAGATTGGATTCTGCCATTCCCCATTTTTTTGCCTTTTTTTCTTTTTTGCTTTTTTTTTCTTTTGAGCACAGCAACTTCACAACAGCTGATATGAGTCAAATCTGTGACATGGCAGATAGATTTACAATCTCAGCTGGAAGCATTGGAAAGGCTGAATTGCATGGCCACTGACTGGGGCAAGAACAAAGCCTGGAAAAGGAAGGTCAGAGAAGTGGGGCCATACTGGGATACTTCAATTCCCAGAAAAGAGTATTTGAGACATGGTTTTGCTCTACAATATACACAAGAAAAATAATTTATGGCATTTCCAGGCTAATAGTGTCTTTTGAGGGGTGCCTTGAGGCTACCTCCAGCACCAGTCTCTCATCCTTGCAGCCAGGTGGTTGGATGAGATCCCCCAAATCTTAGATGCCAAAGTCCAAGTTGAGCACCCTAAACTTTCTACAGTCATAAGGAAAAGAGGACTCTCTAGATGGGCCTAGCTCAGATCTTGTTTCAGAATCATAGGATCATTTGGCTGGAAAAGATCATTAAGATCATAAAATCCAACTGTTAACTTAGTACTACCACTGCCCCATGCCCCTCAGCACCACATCTCCAGGGCTTGGAAATCCCTCCAGGAATGATGGGGACTCCAGCCCTGCCCTGGGCAGCCTGGGCCAGGCCCTGACAACCCTTGCCAGGGAGAAATTCTTCCCCAGCTCCAATCTCAACCTCCCCTGGCACAACTTGAGGCTGTTTTCCTCTTGTCCCATCACTTGTTCCTTAGGGTAGGATGAATAACCCCCTGGAGTTCCTGTTATTCTTCACTGGTTATAAAGTGAACCTCTTCCTTTTTTTAATACCTCAGGAGGTTTCCAACCTACAAACCTGACCCCAGGCACCCAACAGAGGATGTGGGATTCAGACCTGGAACCTGATCTAAACTTGACCCCAGCAGTATCATTTTCTCTTTCATACAGCATCAAGGAGCACACCTGGTGCACCAGTGTGGAGCAGTTCATGGGGCACATACCATGCCAACTGGACCCAGACAGAGATCCCAACTGCTGTGGAATGAACAACACCCAGAGGAGCAGACTTTCAGCTTTCAAAACAGGACGGGCACATGAAAAAAATGTTGTTGCAAATGGTCCCTTGGCCTGACCTAAATCCCCAACCATGCCCAAGACTTGTCTGGAAAAGTGCAGCTGGCCCATGGCCAAGCCTTTGCCAGGGACTAGAGGAGCTGAAGAGCACAGACAATAGAGCTGCATGTGTTGGATTCCCCCTGGGACTTCCCATCTGCACCTACCTGGTCCTGGGATGAGACTGAGCTGCCCCTTGGGCTTTGACATCCTATTTTTCTGCCTCCAAGCAGACCTGATATCCTTCTTAGGCTTGAAACTATCCTTCAGTAGGTTAACGCATGCCATGCACCAGGCTGGGGCACAGAGTTTGCGTTTACAAATCAGTTTTGCTCTTCCAAACATACTCAGTGCAACCCCAAGGTCAAACCTCAGTTCTTCCAAGACAGACATGTATGCTGGAATGACAGACTGAAGAATTCAAATAGAAATCTGTTGACTACCAGGATGTCTATCTGGCATGTAAATCTCTAGTGTAACACCAGAGTGCCCAGCTGAGCTGGAAAAACTCTATGGCATGCTCAGGAAAGGGTTTGGTCCAGGAGCTCTGAAAACCCCTTCCCTGTTGCTCTTGCACAACATCCCTACTTGTTGCCTTTGCCTTCAGCCTATAAGTTCCAGCTTTTTCAACTATGAGACAACTATATTAGTTATATTTTCCCCATCCCTGGCAGTGTCTCAGGTCAGGTTGGATGGGACTTGGAGCAACCTGGGCTGCTGGGAGGTGTCCCTGCCCATGGAAAGGGCTTGGGAATGGAGGAGCTTTAAGGTCCCTTCCAACCCAAACCATTCCATGATTCTCCACCATGTTCAGAGAAAGAGAAGACAAAGAAACACTGGCTAAAAATTTTCACCCTGTGGTATTTTATATTTTTGCAGCTTAATCTCTACATGTCAGGTGTGCTCCTGGGGGACTGCATAGGGGTCCTGCGAGGGGAGTTCTGATTTCCTTCTTTTTCTACCCAAGAAAACCCCTATTTTGCTGCCATTTGTGCCAACAAACAGCAAGCCACCTCTGCTTGTCTTGTTGGGACAGCAGCTTCATCCTTCAGGAGATGGAGGAGCCAGCGTGCAGTTGCAGCTTGTGTACAACCCCCTGCCCAAAGAGCCAGTAATTGTTAAATAAATTATACGCTTTATGTGTCCGCATGTTAATAACTCTAATCCTACCTCCAACTACCAGGTTTAGAAATGTGATTAGGGAGGATTATACCTCACCTAATGCCTAATCTCTTGTCTGTTCTTATCTGGCCTTTTATTTCCACACAGGCAGCAGGAGGGATCTAACCCAACATCTCGCACGCACGGAAAATACCAAGTGAGTTAAAAAGCAGTCGAGTGAGAGCAGGTACCAGCTAGAAACCAGGTGTGACTGAGCACTGAAACATTAACCTGTGTGGTTACCATACCAGGCAGCACCCAACCACTCCCATTTCACCCCAACTGTTCAAAAAGGTGAAAAAAACCAAGAGGAATGAAGTTAAGATCTCCCCTGGGCTGGTTTTGTGAAACGTCTTTTGGGTTTACCCACACACAGTCCTTGATTTTATTTTACTTTACACAGGAAAATCTGGATGTCTTTTCCAGCAGGACTAATGGTGTTAATAAGGATGCCAGATCAAGAGCTGCCTCAAAGCTGCCCCTCACAGCTGGGGTCAAGATTTTGTTAACTCCCTTGGTGCTGCCTTGGTGCTGGGATGTGGCAATGAGCACCAAGTGACATCCTGCTGACCCAAAGTTGTCCCTGGACAGAACATCAGCCAGCAGAATCAGGGGACACAATGCTTTTCCCTTCACTGTGCCAAGTGAAATCACCAGCTACTCCATCTTTAGTGATAATTCACTCCTTTATGATGATGGGAAAGGACAGGCAGCACCTCATGGAGTTCCCCAGCCATCTATACCACCAAGGGAAACAAGTTTATATAAGAACTGGTAGGAACAGAGTCTAGAAAACCTCTTCCAAAAAATGAAGGACCAAGTCTTTCCCTCCCATAAGGTGGCATAACTCTGCTGACACCATCAGGGCCTCTGGAGTTGACCATCTGAGGCTTATCTGTGACTTCTTAGAGTGCCAGCTCTGTCTGGTCCCTCTTTCCTTTACCCCATCCACCACATCCAGCAAAAGCTCTGGGCCAGACAGGGCCCAAGGGACTGAGCAACAAAGCACAAATTCAATTTCTGGTAGCAGCAAACCAAACAAGAAGGTTTGTCAAGTCTGTGTACAAATCTGTTATAAAATAAAAACTACCAAAAACCAAACCCAAATGACCCTCTCTCTTTTTTTTTTTTTTTTTTTTTAAAGTGGCTTCATGTTGTTGATATCTTTCGTTTCAATAAAAATAATTTTCATTTGCATTGAAGTTTCTAATTACAGCACCCTGCTGAGGTATAAGGTTTAAGGGAGGAGTTGGTGCTCTTGGTCTGTCCACAGCATTCGCCATCAGGGAAAGGGGGTGGAGGGGGGAATTATGTTCCAGGAGAAAAATGGAATGAATGTTTGACAGAGAATTAAAACTGGGGCCTGAACACAAGTAAAGATGCAAATCAAAGTGTAATAATGGAGAAATATCCAAGGATTTAGCAATTCTGGATTAGAAAGAAGATTTCAGCTGTGTACTTCAAATCTCTAATCTCGAGTGAGCAAATAATCTAAATCCACCTAATAACAATGAATGAAATTATGGCTTGGCTGAGTAATTAGTCCTTTTTTTTTTTTCCCTTCTGTATTGTTCAAAATGGGTTTATCTTCCATTAACTTTCATTTTAACTACTGAATTTTGAGAGAGAGAGGGAGAGAGACTATCTGTTCCCTTGGTTCAACAAAATCAAACTTAGTCTCTATTTTTCCATTTCAGTGTTATAAAAAAAAAACAAACCCAACCCCCCCACTGTGCAGCTTGGTGCTAATGTAACCCCCACAACCTTCTTGCAAATCCTTGGTGTGTGAATTCTCTTCAGAGAATTCCAGGTGAGCACTAAGTATTGAAGCAGAGAGACACAGATATTTGTGATAGAGGTTGTAGCCTTTGCTGATGGACACCCCAAAGTCTGTTCTAACATTGAGCCAGAGAAGCTCTTAAGTCAGAGGCAGCACATTGGGAATCTAGCTGAGGACCAGGGCAGCACAATAAAAGCAAGAAGATTATATGTTTGTGGTCAAACAGGAGACTGAGGCTGCATAAGCTTGGGTGTAAACCTACACCAAGTTCTGGAGTCACCAGGAGGAGGGGAATCCGAGCAGATCTGAAGGGGAACACAAAGTTCATATGACCTGGCTGTACTTTTAAGAGCATTGTGATCAGATGAGGGGAACTGGTTTTAAGATGAAAGAAGGGAGGTTTAAGTTGGACATTAGGATGAAATTCATCACCATGAGGGTGCTGAGCCCCTGTGCCAGGTTTCCCAGAGAAGCTGTGGCTGCCCCATCCCTGGCAGTGTCTCAGGTCAGGTTGGATGGGGCTTGGAGCAGCCTGGGCTGCTGGGAGGTGTCCCTGACCATGAAAAGGGGTTGGAACTGGGTGATCTTGAAGGTCCCTTCTAACCCAAACCATTCTAGGACTCTAATCACATGGACCATGCTCTTTAGCCCCAAGGCCAAATTGTGGTTAGCCAAAGATACACACTTGGCTGTGAGTATGAAGTTCCTGCTGCCACACAACAAAATTGAAACCCCATTGTTTTTTGTCCTTAATGCCTGTAACACCTCTAGGGTCTTATTGCAGCCCACCAGCCAAAATGTCACACTGCAGGATGTGGCCACCGTGGTGGCAGGGGCTGCAGCTTTGTCTTCCCCTCAGTTCAGCCCTACAGCACTGATGGGCTCAGCCCTTGCCTTCTTCTCTACATGACTTTGAAGAATCTCAGCTGGATGCAAACAAGTAGAAGCCTTCATGGGCCTGCCCCTTGGCTAGGTATTTTTTTTTTAAAGTAATTTTTAAAAAATTATTTTAAAAAAAAAGAAACCATAACCCCAAGGAGTGATGACTCAGGCAGCATGCTGGTGGCCAATGCCTGCTGGGCACTGTCCCCTCTACACCAAAAATTATGATTTCTATTTTTAATTCCCCAAGCCTGCAATAATTCAGAAGGCATATCACCAAAAATCCAACCCTGCAGTAAGCTGGCATGCTCATCCTCCTGCTAGCCTGAACCTGAGTCTGTTGAGATGAGCTAAACAGAGATTTTCACCCTTTTACCTGTGATGATCTCTTCCTCCCTCTGATCCCTCCCCAGCTGCAGGCAGACCTTGGTGACCTGAAGCCTAAAGGTTATATCAAACACTGCCCAGACCTTCCCCTGGTTTCTACATCTCCCATCTGGCTCAAGAAATATTGACCTACAGATTTCTAACCAGCATACCCCAATCTTGGCTGCTCTTGTAGCCAAGGAGATGCTGGGTTTGAAGAGAATTAAAAACACTGAAGGAGAACCTGAGGTAGGGAAGGAGAATGGAAAGCATGGATAAACAGCACTGATGTTAGGAGAAAGTTCTTTGCCATGATGAGAAGGAAAAAAATGTCCCAGGTTGCCCAGGGAGGTGGTTGAAGCCTCATCCCTGGAGATATTCAAGGTGAGGCTTGAGGAGGCTCTGAGTAACAGAGCATCACAGAAGATGAGTTTCAAGGCCATGTCCAAAAAAGAAAAGAGAAACTGAGGACTAACACACTCCAGCAGCTGATGAATTACCTCTTTTCACCCAGAAGTTTCCAACACAAGCTCAAGACCACCTCAACATCTGTCTGACAGCTCTCAGCACTGAGCCAGGGAAAATGCTTCCCACTGCTTGGTTACTTCTGCCAGTGAAAATTATCCACCTCTGGCTGTCTGGTTAGGGAATGATCCACAGGTGTCTTTTTTAGTCATCAGGCTTTGTGATGGGTTTTGTTTTATTGTTACCTCCTCTCTTCCTCTGTGACAGCTGAAATTGCAACTGCTGGATGAATTTTGAACTTCAAATTGAAGAGAGGGCTCAGGAAGGAGGGGCACCAGGTTTCTGCCATCCTTGCACCTCCAGGGAAAGGCAGCAAGCTTGTACTTGAAAAATAAAATAATCAAGTAGAAAACAACAAGATCCCTTTTCATTCCCCCACTGATTATTGTGTTTTGTATCTTGGATGTGAAGATGGGCATCAGATGCAGGGACCTCTGAGGGCTTCAGGACGTAGTTCAGGTTCTATCAGATAAAGGACAAGGTGAAGCAGAAGACACAGGAGCCTGAGTTACTGGGCTGGCACTAGAGGGGCCACACATAGGGCATCTCTTGATAGAAAAATATCTCTTGATAGTAGAGCATTGCACCCTTTGGGGTGAAATAACCTTTTTGGTTATAGAAGATATATATTTTTATACATATATATATATAATGGCTTAGGCTCTACAGAGAGACTTGGGAAGTCAGGATGGGTGGGCCAAGGTCAACAGCATGATCTTCAACAAGGCCAAGTTCCAGGTCCTGCACTTGGGCCACAACAAGCCCATGCAGTGCTCCAGGCGTGGGGAAGTGTGTCTGGAAAGCTGCCAGGCAGAAAGGGACCTGGGGGTTCTAATTGACAAGGGGCTGAAGATGAGCCAGCAGTGTGCCCAGGTGGCTAGGAAAGCCACTGGCATCCTGGCCTGGATCAGAAATAGTGTGGCCAGCAGAAGTAGGGAGGTGACTGTCCCCCTGTACTCAGCACTGGTCAGACCACACCTTGGGTACTGGGTCCAGTTTGGGGCACTTCAGTATAAGAGAGATCTCGAGGTGCTGGAGTGAGTGCAGAGGAGGGCAACCAAGGTGGGGAAGGGCCTGGAGAATAAATCTTATGAAGAATGATTTAGGGAGTTGGGACTGTAGAAAAAAAGCTTTCACAGAAAAAAAAAAATTCAGAGATTGCAATAAGGGAGAACTTTATAGAGCAGGGTTGAAGGTCGGGCTCAGTGATCCCAAGGGTCTTTGCCAACCTGAAAGATTCTATGAAAACCAAATCCCCTTTTAGGTGGCCACATCCAAGATCCAAGCCCTGAATATACATTTTCAGCCACTGTTGATGTTTGTCATCATCTCTGGGACCTCAACCCAAGCACCCAAGTCCCTGCAGCAGCATCATTTCCCCCACTGCCACATTCAGCACTTGCCCTCTATCAAGCCTGAGTTCCATCTGCCATCCTGTGGCCTTCTCACTTTACACCATGAGTCCTCTGTTTCTTTTGGCATTCAGCTCCTCTGGAAAAACACACATTGCCTGCAGATTCCTGTCCAGATTCTTTTTCAGGCTCTGAAGGGACTTCTGCCTGCATCAAATGGTACAAGGTCCAGCTGAGATCTGCTGGTGACCTCCCTTCAGACTGGGAAACTTGGACCACCACTCAGCTGCTGGACTTTTTCAGGGTGACTTGAGCTTTTTTAGGGTGACTTGAGCTTTTTTGGCAGGATTAGGCTACAGGATTTTTTTTTTTTCCCCACACCTTTCAGGTTTTTAACCCCGAGTTTGATACCACAGTTGTTTTTGGAGGTGGTCACAGTGCTGGGGCATCTAAAGGGCTAAGGGCTAAGGCATCTAAAGGATCCAACTGGCACCACTCAGGAGGGTTTATATCCCTATTTCTCAGTTAATTAAAACTAATGGAGGTTTTTTTTTTTCTTTTCCCTGAGACATAATAGTTTCCATTGAAAATGCCAGTGTGTTCCCCTCCTCAGCTGTCCTCTTTTCCTTGAGCAGAAGCAACCCAGGAAAGGACATGGCTATTCAGTCTAACCATGTGTTTTACCTTCTCTCTAATCAAAACCATCCCTGTTCTCCCTCTCATAAGCTGGCACAGGCTCCCACCCCAATTTGGCTTTGAAGTTACAGTTTCTGACTTTCACCATCTTTCCCCCCAGCCCCTTCCCTTACTTTGAAGCACGAGATCATCCAGGGGACACCAAGACATGCACAAGAGCCCTCCATCTCTGCTCCAGAGTGCCTGAAGGAAGGACAAACCAACATTTGACTCCTATTCCATGGCAAAAGCTTACAAAAAGTCCCAATTTCCAGGCAGCAGGGCACGTGTCATCTGTTAGGGAGATGGTGCCCACCCCAGGAGCAAGACAACAAAAGTCTCAACAGCAGATGAAAATCAAAATCACAGATATCAGGGATTTCCTGAGATGCAAATCCTAATATTCATCAAGAGCCTGGAGGAAGGTCACCTAAAAAAAAAAAAAAAAAAGAGAGAAGATTTTCTAGTAATGTTTGGGAGGTTTTTTAGCCCATGTGCCTTTCTAAAACCACCTCTTCCCCCTCAGCTGGAATTTATGGGTTTGACACATAACCCTTGTCTTGGCAGATGGGAAATAAGACATCAAACCTGTTTGTCAAAGCTGCTTCTGTAGTCAGTTTTCAGTTTTATTCTATGTTAGACATTTGTCACAGGACAAGATGAGTGAGTCCTTGGGTACCCCTCTCACTATTGCACCCAACAGCAGCCTGGATGCCAATCCTGTAGGCAGCACAGGCCACCTTAGATGTGGAAATTCTACATTTCCTATTACAGAAGAGTTAAGCAGATGACCACAGTACCAGGAAAGTCATAAAACATCAGTGACACACAAGGGTTAAAGCCCAATCTCTCTCCCTGGATGAGGGAGGAAGCAAAATCAGTCCTTCAGATTTCAAGGTTCTGGTGAATTTATGACATAAATTATTCATTGCCCTAAACAAAGACATTCCCTTATCTACCTCATCTCTACTTGCCTGAGAAATAAATATGGCTGCAATTAATTCTGGTGTAGAAGAGCCAAGAAAATGAATTATCTCCCATAAACCTTTCCTTCTGCATCCTATTTTCAGGGCAGTAGCAAAAACACATTGTTGGAAGCTGTTCCTAGACACAGCATGATGAGTTATGAAGATGCCAGAGGGGAAGATGTGCATGCAGATCCTCTTAAGCTCTGCTCCTGGACCAGCAGAGACAACTGCACCTCTTGTTTCTTGGGCTGAGCCCAAGGCTTCCATGGCTGGATTTTGGGTCTCAGATGGGCAGGGCTGGTGGGTCCATGTTGACAGTGCTGCAGGGACTCTGCTTCTCTCTACACCCACATGTGGAAGGCAGAATTCCCACTGGGACGTCTTTATTTAGGGGAGGTGAGCTCAAAATAGGAACTGTCCCAGCTGCATGTCCCCCGTGGGGTACTTCATAACCCTGCAAAGGGGTCCTGAGCTGGTGCAGAGGACAGGGTTGAGGTTGGCCTAAAGTTTTCCTACTGTAGAATCATAGAATAGGTTGGAAGGGACCTTCAACCAAGCTCCTCCATTCCCAAGCCCTTTCCATGGGCAGGGACACCTCCCAGCAGCCCAGGTTGCTCCAAGCCCCATCCAACCTGACCTGAGACACTGCCAGGGATGGGGCAGCCACAGCTTCTCTGGGAAACCTGGCACAGGGGCTCAGCACCCTCACAGGAAAAGTTCTTCCTAAGATCTTATCTAAATTGTTCCTCTTGAAGCTTGAAATGCTTCCCCCTTGTCCTGTAGGGGAGACAATACATGCATCCGTCATCCATCCATCATCCATCATCCATCTCCATGGAGAAGTGGGGACAGGGTGAGATGGTGCAAATGGTGTAGGGGAAGGCTGATGGTTGCTCTCCAATCCACCCTCTGCCCGACAGTATAGGAAGGGAAGACCCGTGGGACAGCCAAATAAATGGCTTTTCAATGGAGAAAATGGCTTTTCTCTTCAAACCACATCCCTATCACCCTCTCATCCCCTGAAAGTTTCTCCTTTTCAGCCTCCTGGAAGTCCTGCTCTCCCAACTGCTTTATAGGGAGCTCTAGGTTGGTGTTCCAAAGGAGCCAGAAATACAACAAAAGGAAAACAGCCTCAAGTTGTGCCAGGGGAGGTTGAGATTGGAGCTGGGGAAGAATTTCTCCCTGGCAAGGGTTGTCAGGGCCTGGCCCAGGCTGCCCAGGGCAGGGCTGGAGTCCCCATCATTCCTGGAGGGATTTCCAAGCCCTGGAGATGTGGTGCTGAGGGACATGGGGCAGGGGTGGCCTTGGCAGTGCTGGGTTCAGGGTTGGACTTGATTTTAATTATCTTTTCCAACCAAAACAATTCCATGTCTCTTACAGCTTCTTTTTGTTGCAGCTTTTGCCTCTTTTCATGCTTTTCAGCACTTGGACACATTCCCCACATCTTGGCTGATGATAGAGCCACACCAGAGAGCATCATCCATGTGCTCAGGTTAAGGGCAAAGCAAAGCTCATCTCTCTTGGTATTTACATTTCCCCACCTCTGCCTCAGCAGTTGGCAACAGGGATGAGCAGGTACCTGCTCCCTTAACACTGAAATCACCTCCTCCTCCCCTTCTCCGTTGCCAGATCCCACCACATCCTTGGAGCAGAGGAGCTGCATCCCAACCAATACACCTCAGGCACCCTCTCCCACCCATCTCTCTTCCAGGGGTGCAGCCCAATCTCAGATTAAGGAGTTAATCCCACCACAGCCCACCAAGATGGATCAAGCCATCCCTGCCACTTCACAAAAGGTGGGAAGACTGGGCACCTTCCCTCAAGAAGCCCAGATCTTCAGGCCTGAACACAAATGAAATGAGTTTCTCCCTAAGCAGAGGGATGGAGCAGGATACAGCCATGGGCTGGGAATCACAGTGCACTTGGGGATAGTTTGGTTGGAGACAACACAAGAGAGGAGGCTTCAAAACCCCAGTGTCCAGCCCTTACTTTGTTTGAAGCCAAAAATCTTGTTCATCCAGATAAACCAACAGTTTTTCCAAAGCTAAAAAAAAAAACAAAAACCAAAAAACCAATTTTTATCATTTTAACTAACCTGTTGCATCTCTCTGTCCCCTGGATCTAGCTGAGCTACCAAGGATTCAGAAGAAACCCCATCCAATCCCATGGTGAGGGCTGAAGGAGGTGCAGGTCCCATTCCACCCCTTTCCCTGGGGATCTCAAAGGAGCTCAGTCCATCCCAATCCTGCTTTCCAGGGCTTTGAGTTGAACCTGTGGAGCTTTCAGGTGGTGGTGTCCCTCATTAGTACCTCACCTGCTCCTTAATGAGCTGTGGGCACCCAGACCCAGAACCTTCTGACTCTGCTCTGCTGATCCCTACAGGGAATTTGGCCTTTTATCCCCTGCAATGTCCCACCTTGGGCATTGTCATGTCTCAGGGTTGGGGTGGTGATGGTGACTGGTGATGGGATGGAGTTCACAGCCACAGCCAAGGCTCCATGCAAAGGACCAGGAGGAGAATCCATGGCTAGAGGTTGACAGCCCAAGGGACACTTGTTGCATGAGATGGGACACTTGGGACACACATCCTTCCTTTCCCAGACACTGCAGAGCAACCACCACTTGAAAAGTGTGGATTATTTGACCCATTTCAGATGTTTAGCTTGAGAGGGATTGCTTTCCTCTTGACTCCAGGAGTGTAGATGACAAACTGGGGTGACAGCATCTCTGCTGCTGGTGTCTGACCTAGATCAGCTGAACCCCTTTCCTTCACCCCCTCACCATTCCTCCTACCCAGGCAGGAGATGCTCCCAGTGTTCAGCAACACCATTCACCTTCAGGTTTCCATCATGTTTGGTTTTTTGTTTTGTCTTGTTTGGTTTTTTTTTCAGGTTTTATTTGTGTCTCAAACATCCCATTTTGTAATCAATTTTGCACACACAGCTTCCTCAGAAACACATTGAAATGGGGGGGTGGTGCCCTCCAAAACCCCCTCACCATCCTCCAGCTCTTTTTTTTTTTTTTTTAGCTGCTTCTCACCAGAAGCCCACCAGACATGGGTTTTTTTTTTACCCCATGCCTCCCTGTGTGAGCTCCTGCACCCATCACACCTCCTCCCTGACACCCACACCCCCAGTCTCTCTGAACTGCACCCATGGGCTCAAGTGTCCCTTTTTTTCCCCTTGAAGAGCATCACCCCCACATGGACACCAAGCATACGGCCAGGTATGGAGCTGGGTGGGCTTCAGGGTGGACGTGTTGGCTGCAAACAAGGAGCCCAGATGTGGGACATGACCATGTCCTGAGCTTTGGACATCCCTGTCTCATTTGGGAGGGTGGTGGCAGTGTCTGCTTTTCCTGTCCTGCTTCTGGGGTTTACTCTGATGCCACAGGGAAGGGGGTTTCTTGCATCACCAGCAGCAGTCATCCCTGTGTTTTGTTCTTTCTTGTTCTCCCCTTATTCCTTCAGAGCATCACCAGGAGGGACAGGGACATTTCTCACTGGGGTTGCTCACTGTTATTTTGGAGGATGAATCACAGAATGGGTGATGGTGGAAGGGAGCTGAGAGCTCCTCTCCTCCAAGCTCCCTGCCATGGGCAGGGACACCTCTCATCCAGACAAGGATGCTCCAAGCCTCATCCAACCTGGCCTTGAACACCTCCAGGGAGGGGGCAGCCACAGCTTCTCTGGGCAATCTGTTCCAGAGGCTCAGCACCCTCCTGCTGAAGAACTTCTGCCTCACATCCAGCCTCAACCTCTTCTCCTTCCCTTTCCAACCATTTCCCCTTCTCCTATTGTTGGACATTGCATTGAATTTGAGAGCTATGAAACCATTGCTGAGGTCAGACACACCCTGGCAATGATTTGTACCCATGCAAGAACCACATATAAATGAATTAAGATACCTCAGGTACCTGTGTGCTGCAAAGGAATCTCTGTGCCCTTCCATGCCTCAGTTCCACACCCCCCCCCAAAAAAAAAAAAAAAAGCAGAAATATTGCTGTTCTATCCAATAATCTAGTGAGGACCACAGCAAACCCTGGAAACCATGGCAGTATGTACGTCTGAACATGTATTTTCACAGCTATTAGGGTTGCTGATTCTAACTTAAAGCAAATGCATCCATTACACAGTGTGGATATTTCTTCTCCAGGAAAAGTTTAAAAAGAACAAACCAACCCCCCATCTCTGATGTTTGGAGCCACCTTTGGTTTTGGCTGAGCTGATCCAACACAGCAGGGCAGGACACCAGACAGCTGGATGAGGGGCACCTCTGCACATGGGCTGCTGCTCCTCTAGTGCTCTCAGCTCCTCAGTTTCAAATCATCTCTCAAA
Source organism: Phaethornis superciliosus (assembly GCA_023637945.1). NCBI lineage: Eukaryota > Metazoa > Chordata > Aves > Apodiformes > Trochilidae > Phaethornis > Phaethornis superciliosus. The sequence goes on from JAJQWJ010000004.1 coordinate 69,905,964, forward strand.
TCCTACGGGGCCTTTGCTCACCCTTCACTTGCCCCATCTGCAGCTTTTGGCCTGTCTCAGTTTGGCTCCTTCATCCCAGCAGTGCTTGGAGCAAATCACTTCGGCTTCAGTTCCCATCAAGGGCATGGAGTGAGAGGACAAGGGGAATGGTTTTAAACTGGAAGAGGGGAGAGTGAGGTTGGACATTGGGAAGGAATTCCTGAATTTGAGGGTGCTGAGCCCCTGTGCCAGGTTTCCCAGAGAAGCTGTGGCTGCCCCATCCCTGGCAGTGTCTCAGGTCAGGTTGGATGGGGCTTGGAGCAACCTGGGCTGCTGGGAGGTGTCCCTGCCCATGGATGATTGTAATTGGATTTTTAAGGTCCCTTCCAACCCAAACCAGTCTGGGATTCTGGGATCTCACAGAAGTTGTGAAGACTGCAAAATACTTTGGGAAACCAATTTGGATCGTCCAGGTATCTATATATAAAATTACAAATACTTCCAACTGAGTTTTCAGTCATTACCATTGTAACCTCCTGGCAACAGCAAGGTCCAGAAACAGCTCATAAAAAAACCTGCTTAAATAAGAACTCACATGCTTAGACCTCAAGGGCAAAGCCTTAAACATTTCCCAAAGGATGCAAAACTCCAGCTACCGTGTCAGAAGTTGGTCCCACCATGAAAAAACCTCTCCTGGTCACCATGGAAACTGAGCTAACAGCTACACCAGAAGGGCAGGGAGGTTTGCAGCCCTGGGTAGAAGGATTTGCTGGAGGTTAAGGAAGGTTTTAGGGGCTGTCCTGGAAATCTCAGCCCCTGCTTGGGCCAAGCAAGCCAGAGCATCACCTGCCTGCAAATTGGCTGCCTGAATTTCTGATGACCCCTGAGGCTCCAGGGTTGAGCTATTAGGAAGCCCCGTCTGATTTGTGCCATTTCAGCAGGAAGGAAGGAAAAAAAAAAATCAAACTTCCAATTATAAAATAAAAAAAAAAAGGGGGGGGGGGAAGAGGGGCTGGGCTGAGGAGGGTGTGGTGCTGTGGTTTGGCTTCTTCTTTGGGATTTGTATTTTTGGGTTATAGTTTCAATTCCTAAAGAAATGAGCTTTAGGCAATTGTGTAGGATTTTTTTATGTGGCTCCTCTACTCACCTGAACTGGGCAATATTCTTTTTTTGTGGCACGAGGGGAGGAAGGAAATATCAGTTGAGGCCATGGTGGGCATCAGAGAGTCCAATCCTGTCTCATCCTTGTGAATAAACTTCTCAAAATTATTGAGATGTCACTGATAACTGCGGATCAGCTGTCCCCAAACTCACTGGTCTAAATTATTTAGTCATGGTTAACTGGGGTGGCAAAAACTCTTAAGAATCATTCTCAAGATGGAAAAAAGACCCTTAAGGACCATCGAGTCCAACCACTAAACTCCACTTGATGTGCTTGAGCTTTGTGTTTTCTGTGCCTGGCATCATGGGAGGTGATGGAGGCTCCTGCCTCTCCTGGGACAACCAAGAACCCCCAGACACCTCCAGATGCGGGTGCCAGCCCATCAGCTGATGGCAGAGTTGTCACCACACGAGGGCAGTGCAAGTTTAAGCGTAGAGGGGAGCTGCAGAAAGCAGATGAGCAGAAACAGGGAGATAAAAAAAAAAACAAACAACAAATCGCACTAATTTTGGTTTTTTTAATTTTTTTTCTTTTTTTTTTTTTTTTTTTTTTTTTACCCTGACAGCCTCATGGTGACAGCCCAGATGCTGCCTGGATGGCCAGCATGAAGTGATCCATCACCATCATCTGCTGCCCTAACTTCATCCCCCCAGCAGCCTGAAGGATACATGAGCCACTCACAGCTTCAGGTAAGAGTTTATTTTTTTTCTCTTTTCTTTCTTTTTTTTCTCTCCAGGGGTGTGTAAAATGTGCAGCAGGTATCATGTGTATAGGAATGCCATTTTCCTAGCCAAGAGGAGTTGCAACCAGAGACCAAAACAAAGAAACCTAACAGTAGCCTGCCCTACAGCAATTAGTGCAAGTCAAGTAAGACATCTGTTCAACACAGGAAAACAAGGAATAATAATAATAAAAAGATAGAATCATAATAACAAAAAGGCATTTCCAAGCCACAGGTATTTTTTTTCCTGCCATCAGGGTGCTTGGGGATCCCAGAGGTGGGGCTGGGAGGTGGATGGGGCTGAATTTACTTGGGCTACACAAGAAGACTGGGTGGATCTACAAGATCCTTTTTTTTTTTTTTTTTTTTTTAAACTTGCCTTGGTAAGAAAGTCAAGTGTGGACCAAGGAGGTAAAGGTGCCAAAAGGTGAGGCAGATCCTAAAAACCCAACCTGGGGTGTCCCGCTGCAGAGCACAAACTTTATTTTTAAAACCCATTGGGGGGGGGTACATGTGTCTCACGTCATTTTCTGCCTTCAAACTTTCCTCTGCAAGCACACAAAAAATCTTCCAGCTTCAGGCCACCTAGACTGCACACAAAGCACTAAACCCCTCCAAAAATGAATGGGAAAATGCCTGGGATGGGGAGCAGGGTGCATGCCTGATTGTGTTACTGGGAGTCCAGCTCGAGGACCACAAATTGGGGTTTAAAGCATTGCTGGGGCTATTTTAAGAAATTCTTTTTTGTTTGTTTGTTTGTGGGTGACTGACAAATGGAAATTAAATAGTGCAGCTTCTTCCTTTTATTTTTTTTTTCTTTTTTTAAATTTGGGGGGAGGGGGTCTGGGGGGTTTCATGGTTTTTTTTTGGTGTTTCCCAACGAGAGGAAGCCCACCAAAGGCTTTCAAGTTGCCCACCCAGTTCCCTGCTCCACAGGAGATGCTCTTTTTTTTTTTTTTTTTTTTTTTTTTACAGCAACACCCAGGAAAAGCAAACACTGTTTCTGCTGCATCCCCCCCCCCCCTCTGCCATTTCCCCCCCACCAGGGTCTGGATGATCCAGCAGATAACAGCAGCTGTTCAGGAGCAAGAGTGTGGCCATATGTTGCTGCTAACAAGCATTTGCTGAACCTGGTGTCTTTCTGTGATTCCCATGTGTCTGATTAGCACACAGGTCCTCCGAGCAATATTCAGCTTTTTCCCCTCACATATCTTTTTTTTTTTATTATTTTTTTTATTTTTTTTTTTTATTTTTTTTTTTTTGGAGGGGTGGGACACAATAAGCAAACCAGGAGATGAGCCTGAAACAAACAACACAAACATAAACCCCCCCCCCCCAACATTAAAAATGTATTTAAATAGGTAAAAAAAGGATTTCATCTTCATTTTGCATTTTTTTCTTTTTTTTTTGTGCTCAGCAATACCAGAGTTTAGGTGGCAGATGATGACCTTGCAGTGGCACAAGGACCAGATGCTCAACGAGGTGGGAGATGCTCACCCTGGGAGGTGGGAGTTGATTTTTTTCACCTTGTCAAAGGCCATTTTTGGATGGTGCCCCTAAGTCCAGACCCCCTGCTCCAGCACCTGATGCTGTGGAGTGTGAAGAAAGGAAAATAACTGATGGGAGCCTGGGTGGGGGTGTTTTTTGGGTTTTTTTTTCTGGGATTGCAGGGAAGGGTGTGACCAATGAGCCCAAGTCCCTGATCTCCAGGTTTGGGAGGATGGTCTTGGATCCTGGTCTCCAAATTATGTTTGTGGCACATAATTACAACCAAACTGGGAAGAAGTCAAGTCGACCAAGCCTGGAATGATCCCTGGGTTGGGCCAACATCCCATCTTCCTGGGAAAAGCGGGATGCCAGGGCCTGCCCCAGCAGCTGAGCTGAGGAGAAGGAACTGCAGTGCTGGGAACATTCCTCCCAGTGGTTACCCTTATCTCTGGGAAAGGAAAGCCAGTTTTCCCAAACCATGCTGGTAGGGAGGAGATGGAGAGGTGCTGTTGAAGGTGATTCATCCCACCCTTGGGAGGTCCAGCGTGGGTGGTGGTGAATCACCCTCCAGCAGCACCCACCTCCCTCCAGAGTCAGGATGGCTTCAGAGAGAGCACGTTGCAGGTTAGGACACCCAAAATTAAAAGTGTCAACACGTAGGTGTCTCAAGGTGTCTGTTACTTCACGTCCAGGTGGCTCAATGGCACGGGATGAGTCCCACCATGCACACATGGAACCTGTTTTCCAGGGTTTTGCTCCTCTTTGAAAAAATAAGAAGGCAACCCTCCACCCTGGATGTGGCTCCTTCATGGCAACATGAGTTGCAGGGCTGTGTCCTTGGAATCATCAAATGCTCTGGGTTGAAAAAGGGCCTCTCAAGGCCATCCAGTCCAACCCCAGGGCCATCTGCAACTGGATCAGGTTGCTCAGAGCCCCATCCAACCTGAGCTGGAATGGTTCCAGGGATGGGGCATCTCCCACCTCTCTGGGAAACCTGGGCCAGGCTCTCACCACCCACAGAACATTTTTGCCTTAGATGTAGTCTGAATCTCCTCTTTCATTTTAAACCCATCACTCCTTGTCCTATCACAAGAGGGCCTGCTAAACTGTCTGTCCCCATCTTTCTTCTAGATCCCCTTTAAATACTGAAAGGCCACAATAAGGTCTCCTTGGACCTTTTTCTTCTCCGGGCTGAACTCTGTCAGCCTGGCTTCAACAGCAAAAGTTGCTCCAGCCCTCTGATCATTTTTTCTGTCCCTGCTCCAACAGGTCCATGGCTTTCCTCTGATGAATCACCTCCCTCAAACTCCTGGCCATGCTTCTTTGGATGTGGCTCTGTGCTCAGCAGTACCTGCTTCAGCCAGGAGCCATAGTGAGAAGATGGAGAAGAAGCACCATGAGGCGGGGGAGAGCCCTGTGTCCTTCCAGCCCAAAGCTTGGTGCTCATCAGCCCCATCCTGGTTGGAGAAGGCACCTCCCAGGTGGATCCCTGTGGCCTGGACTCACCATGCAACATCAAAATGAGAAGAAGAAAAAAGGTTTGCTCTAGCCCAACCTCCCCACCCCAAAACGTGGGGTGATCACCAGCAGCTCCTGACTCCATCCAACCCAGCTCAGCACAAGGTGGGAAAATCAACCTTAACTGGTTAATCAGCATCACAATGCCCCTTGGGCAGGAGCCCCTACCAACTGGATGCTGAATGAATGAATCATGCTTTTGGTTGGTCCAAAAAGGGGCTTTTTTGGAAAGCATCACATCTGGCAAACAGACATCGACCTGAGGCCACGGGGATGGCTACAGTGGCTCGAAGTGGGGAGGCAGCTCAACATCTGCAGCAGTTTCACCTTCTCAGTGTGGCCACAGGCAAGAGAATCAAGTCCTGCTAATAATTTAAGAGCATCAATTAACAGTTTAATAAATACAGAAAAGGATCTTAGCTCTTTTTTTCTTGTTTTCCATCCATTTTTTAGCATCAATGAAAGTTAAGGGTGATTGTCCCGTGGGTAACTAAGGCAAATTTGTTTCTCTGTCAGTTTTTCTCTCCCCCTTTTTTTTTTTTTTCATTTTGATTTTTTTCTTTCCCCATTGTTTTGTCCACAAAGCAATCACATAAAAATAGTTATAAATAGAAAAATTGCAAAGGTTTTCCCCCCCCTCCCCTAGACAAACAGGAAAAAACAAACAAAAAACCCAAACCAAACAACAAACCCAAGCAACCCAACAAACAAATTGAGACAGAGAAAAAAAAAACCATCTTGCTTCAAGTCCTTGTAGATTCTACAGTACTCAGCATCTTTGGATACTTTACAATGACTCCAAATTGTAGACAAAAAAAAAACCAACCCAAAACACCTGAAGTAATCAGTCACCTGCAAAACATCACTTGTGTAAGAAGTTGATACGGGTTAAAAAAAACAATCTGGTACAGTTTTAAGAAGTTTTCTTTCTTTTTGTTGTTTACTCAGTTGATTTGTTGTGGATGGAGTCCCTGTGGAGTTCTTTTTGGAGGAGGAAGGGAGCGCTGGGCAGTTCCTTGGGATTGTTTTGCACGGATGGATGGTCACAGAGCAAAAATCCTTCATGCCTTCACAGGAATCACAGAATCCCAGACTGGTTTGGTTTGGAAGGGACCTTAAAGCTCCTCCATTCCCAAGCCCTTTCCATGGGCAGGGACACCTCCCAGCAGCCCAGGTTGCTCCAAGCCCCATCCAACCTGACCTGAGACACTGCCAGGGATGGGGCAGCCACAGCTTCTCTGGGAAACCTGGCACAGGGGATCAGCACCCAAATGGTCCAGGACCTCTTGTGTCCCCATCATGCTCTGATAGGGAGACCCTCATCCAACCATCACTTCAGAGTACCACCACTGATGGGCAAACAAAAAGAAAAAAAATAAAAATCCAGGAACCTGAGGTCCTCTCGTTCCCCTTCATTCTGCTGATGTTGAATGGTAAGAATAAAAAGAGAAAGGAAAAGCCCTGATTTGGACAGTTACATTTTTGAAAGCTGGTTTCATGGAAAACCAGCTTCCTGGGGGAACTGCTTCAAGCTGTCTCAGCTGGTGGTGAAACTGGGGTCCCACCACATCCCAGAGGAGCTATTGGAGGCCATCAAAACCCTTTATCCTCAAGAGCAGCTGATGTGTTTAGGGGCTGAAGGCGACTGATGGGATCATTCCAGGCAATCTGCCACTTTTTTGGCCTCAAAAGGAGTATTAGATAGAAGTGACTAATCTGCAAGGATGCTGGTGAGATCCCCAGAGCGGTTGACCACCATGGGTGACCTTCAACTTGGAGTAAACCATTCTTTGTTACTGCCTCATCTTTTGAAGCAATGAATGGAGATGAAAAAGCATTTCTACTTGCTAGCAAGTAGATAATCTCATCTACAGGACATCTTCAATGGATTTCTTTTCCACAGAGGTCTCCTGAGACAAGCAGCAGGGTAATCTGCACACCCTTTTTTTTTTTTTCCCCATTGACACTGAAGATTCAGGGACACTCAAGTGTTTTGTACATTTTTTGTCATGTAAATATTTATAGGAATCAGGAGGCATTAAGGACAAACCCCCAGACATTTCCAAATGGTCAGTGGTGGTAGATTCTGACTCTTTGGTTTGAAAGAACTTTTTCACTTCAAAATCCCCATGTTGTTTATTTCCACAAAGCAAGAGCTAAAAAAAACCCCAACAAACCAACCTCAGGAACAATCTCTGATCCTTCCAAAAATTTTCCTTCACTTTTTCAAGAAACTGAAGTTAAAATACTCCAAACAGGCTTTGGTTCTCCTTCTGAAATTTGGAAATGGCCAAAAAAACAGAATAAGTAAAAAAAAAAATCTCCTTTTCCACCCTGCTCCTGTGGTTTTGTGCTCTTGTGTGGCTTTTAATCTCTTTATAAAAATTATTCATGTTTTTTTAGGGCCTGAACTCACCCTTTCACCAGCCCTGCAAGTCTGATCTACTGTTGAGAAAGGCAACAGCCAGGATCCCCTCCCTTTCCCAAGGTGGCTGCTTGACCTTCCCCTTTATTTCTTGTAGAATAAATTTCCTTGGCAAACCAAGGGAATTAATTAAAAAAAGAAATAATAATAAAAAAAAAAAAAAAACAAAATGCAAAAATCCCCAAAAACCTCACAAAACCAAAACAACAAACAAATCCACAAAAAAAGTCCTTTTGACCCAAAGGGCCAAGGAATGTGACATATCAAAACAAGTCTGGAGGGCTTGATGGTGTCCAGCCGGCCCCATCGGTGGAATATGGGGAACACCTCCCCCAAAAGAGCCATCTCCTGGTGATGGCCATGCCCTGGACTAAGGCAAGTGACATTTTTAGCATTAAAGAAAGCAGCAGTCCTGGCTTTGGCCTTCCTGGAGAGAGCAGTGAGTGGTGGAGTAGCTGGAAGGGGATCCCCGTGTCCCCAAAGCCAAGTGCATCGTAGAGTCTAAAGTGCCAATGGCCAAGGGGAGCAGTGCCCACCCACCCACCCACCCACCCACCCTGGGGAGGTCCCCATGCCCCAAGCCCTCCAATACTCATGGCAGAAGGGGGATGGAGAGCTTCTTGGGAGTCAGATGACTTGAAAGGTCAGGTGGGGACCCCGAAGGAAAAGGCTGGGAAAGGAGTGGACCCATGGTGGGAGCAGGAGTAGGTTTAGTTGCTCGTCTCCGAGATGGGAGCCATGTGGCCGAGCCCTGCCAAGCCACTGAACCCCGTGCTCCAAGGATCAGGAAGAGGGAAGAAAGGTTGGGCAGCAAGGTTTTCATTATGGCCCAAGGCGAAGGCGAAGATGCCCGCGTTCCTCTCCATCTCCAGCTGGGCCCGCCTGAAGAGCTTCATCTGGGTTTCTTCCAACTGGCTCTCCAGCTCTTGGAGGCTAAAGGGGGTGTTGGCCCCGCTCAAAAAGTGCTTGGGGCTGGGGCCTGGAAGGCACATGGCTGTGGTGCCGAGGTGGCCACTCATCCCCTCCAAGGTTGAGGGCATCATCTCCACGGGAGGTGCTCCGGGAGCGAAGAGCAAACCGGCCGCTCGCCAGGCCGCCGGCTTCCGACCTCGTCGTGGCCGGGTGATCCGGCAGCTCTGGCGTTTGATGTGGCGGTGGAGGTGGTCGGAGCGGGTGAAACTCTTGTAGCAGAACTCACACTGGTAGGGCCGGACCCCCGTGTGGATCCTCATGTGGTTTTTCAGGTCGTAGTTGTGGACGAACTTGGCGTTGCAGTGGATGCAGAGGTAGGGCCGCTCCCCTGTGTGTTTCCGCATGTGGATCTTGAGCTTGTCCTGCCTGGAAAAGGGGGAAAAAGAAAAAAAAGGGATGGTTAGTTTTGGGTTAGTTTTGGGAAGGGGTGAGATGTTGGGATTGCTGCTTGGATCAGGAAAGGCAATGGGAAGGTGAGAAGTTCATCCTGGGGCTTCCAGACGTGGTGCCGCCCTGCTGTATGGATGCTCTCGTGGGCTGGCACTTGCAGTTGTCTTCTCCTTGATGGGGTGACAGCAGCTAAACATCACACACACCCAACCCTCCGTGTCAGGAAAATGCCAAGCAGCCCAAGATGGAGGGAAAAAGCCCTTGAGAATAAAGCCAGAAGACATGCATGTGTATCTAAACATCTACTGCTAGATTCCAGCCTGCAGATCTGGAAATGAGTGGAGGCTGTAGGGCAACTTCCTCTTTGTTCCTTGAACAAAATCCCTCTTGGAGGTGATTTTTCCTTTCCTTTTATCCTTACAGTGACCACTGGGTGTCTCAGGAGCTTTCCTTTGAAGCATGGCAGAGGGTGAGGCAGGTAGAGGTGCAGACAGAACCCAGGTGCTCTGCACCCACTTGTCCTTCCCTTCCACCTTCTCCATCCACATCCAGCCTCAAACACAACTTGGAGAAGGTTTTTAAACACAGCCATGGAACAGCATCATTCCCATTTCCGCAGCACTTCTTTACAGACATCATTTTTCTTTTTCATAAGATATATCAAAAGGTTCTGGTTGGAAGGAACCTTTCAGGGCCATCCAGTCCAATCCCAGGGATATCTCCAACTGGATCAGGTTGCTCAGAGCCCCATCCAACCTGACCTGGAATGGTTCCAGGGATGAGGCAAGTGACATTTCTTTCTGGGCAACCTGGGCCAGAGTATCACCACCCTCAATGTAAAATATTTCTGTAGTCTGAATCTCCTCTTTCATTTTAAACCCATCACCCCTTGTCCTATCACAAGAGGCCCTGCTAAAATGTCTGTCCTCATCTTTCTTCTAGATCCCCTTTAAATATTGAAAGGCCACAACAAGGTCTCCTTAGATCCTTCTTTTCTCCAACCCCAACTCTCTCAGCCTGGCTCCAGAGCTGCTCCAGCCCTCCCAGCATCTCCATGGCCTCCTCTGGACTCACTCCAACAGCTCCAGCTCCTTCTGGCCTTGGGGACCCCAGAACTGGACCCAGCACTGGACCCAATACTGCAGGGAGGTCTCAGTGGAGTAGAGGGAGAGAATCTGCTCCCTGGACCTGCTGGCCACACTGCTTTATTTAAGAAGTACATCTAAAAGCAGCAAAAATATCTTCCCAGGCTGGGGCATATATGAAGTAATGTCATTACTATCATATATAAAATATATGACCGTGCAAATAAAACAAAAAACCACTCAAAAGAATCTATTTTTGCCTACAAAACATGCAAGGTCAGGATGGCTGCTCAAGTCTCCAGTGTGGAGCTCCAACTTCTACCACTTTGCCCTTCTTGCATCTTGAACCACATTTTGGTGCCCGTGCCCAGGGCCAAATCCCAACTTTGAAATTTTCCCAGATGCTTTTATCCTGAGGTTTGCACTTGTTTCCCCTCCAAATGCCTCAGGCAAAGAAGCAGGGAAAATTTCACCCCAAAAGGACAACGGGGAGTGAGGTGGTGAGGAGATTAAGGGAAAAGGTTTGTTCTGTGAAGCGTTGGGAAATGTTAATAAAACCCAGAGCTCCCAGCCCCACCTAGAACATAATTTAAGAGTCTGTATGTAATGTTTAACCTAAAGGGATCATTTTTCCTAATAAACACAGAACATGCCAGGACTCTGTAATGTAAACACAGGCAAAAAGTGCTTTTTTTTTTTCAGGTTATTACCCATCGACGGGGTGAAACTCAATCCTCTCTGCTCCACCAGCATCTCGGGTGGGATGGATGGATGCTGGAAGGTTTTATGGCTTTATCTTTTTTTTAATTTTTCCTATCTTTTCAGTGGTGCCCAGGAACAGGACAAGGAATAATGGGTTGAAGGTAGAACACAGGAAGTTCCATCTCAACATGAGGAGAAACTTCTTTTCCTGTGAGGAGCACTGGAGAGGCTGTGGAGGCTTTTCAAACCCACCTGGGTCTGTTCCTATGTGACCTGCCCTGGGTGATCCTGCTGTGGCAAGGGTTTTGGGCTGGATCATCTCTTGAGGTCCATTCCAACCCCTGGTATTCTATGATTTTATGATACCTTAAGGAAATCTCTGCCAGGCTTCCCTGAATGCTGCAGCTCATGTTACATGTTTTGCTCTCAGGGATTATCTCATCTTTCCCAAAACCACCAGGCTGGCACCCATGAGTGGTACCTTCACCAGGGAGAGGTTTTGAAACCAAAAAATCACCCCATGGGGTCCGCTGGGAATAAGGGAGGAGAGGTTCCCAAATGGGATTTCTGGCTTCATCACTCCTTTGCATTGTTTTTCTGTTCAAGGAACTGTGAAGGAGCAGATTTACTGGGTGGGGAGGGAAAGAGAAAGAAGAGATTTTCCCTGGATGGGGAATGCTCCAACCTCCTCATCAGTGGGATCCCACATCCCATGGTGAGGAGGTTCTGGTTGGTGGCATCTGGCTTGGAGCAGCCCATGCTGGGGCTCGTGTCACTGAACTGCAGAGGATGACAGATTGGTTGGTGTTGGAAGGGACCTTCAAACTCATCCAGAGGCTGGGGGGGGGGCATAAGATGCTTCAGCTGCAATGAATCATCCACGGAAGGATAAGGGATGGGAAACTGAGGCTTTGAGGGATGGGAGCTGGGCTGGCAGGCTCTTCCAAAGGAGAAGGTAGCTCTGGGTGTGTGTGAATAACCTGAATGGAATTGCATTAGGAGAGTGATTAGGGCTCTGTGAGCTGTCACAACACAAATAATTGGAACAAACAACGTTAACCTTTCCCGTTGGAACAGTTTCTCCTTCAGAGCTCCCCGAGTTAGTCTTGGTGGAAAAAAATATTTGCAGTTTTCTCCAACGGTTTAGCAAGCAAACTAGAAGCTGAGGAGCCTTTGTTTAAGCTAATAATAATAATAATAATTAATGAGCCATTAAATGAAGTCCTGCTTCCTGCAATCACATGGACCCAGGAGTGGGGAGCAGCAGATCCAAGTACATGTGGGCTCCTCACCATGGGATGTGGGATCCCACTGAAGGGGAGGTTGGGGCATTCCCCATTCAGGGAAAATCTCTTTTTTCTCTTTCCCTCCCCACTCAGTCAATCTGCTCCTTCACAGTTCCTTGAACAGAAAAACAATGCAAAGGAGTCATGAAGCCAGAAATCCCATTTGGGAACCTCTGCACCCTCATATTCCCAAGGGACCCTGTGGGGTGACTGTTTGGATTCAAAACCTCTCCCTGGTGAAGGTACCACTCATAGGTGCAAGCCTGATGGTTTTGGAAAGAATGAATTTATCCCTGAGAGTAAAACCTGTAACATGAGCTGCAGCATTCAGATAAGCCTGGCAGAGATCTCCTACATCTCAATCACCCCCCTTTCCCCTAAAGGAGAGCTCTCAAGTTAAGAGGAATGCTAAAAATGGTGTAAAAGAACCCAAACCAAAACCAAAACAACCCTAAAAAATCAAATGCATTTTAAAAATCAACCCTGGTTTTCAAATTCCCACTCTGATCAGGGTGTTAAAAAGACAAAACGCCTCCAGCTCCTCAGCTCATGAACCAATGGTTTAGTTTTCATGAGGGATGATAGGAAACTACACCATGGGATTAGTTCTGATTCTCTGTGGGATAATTTTCTTGTATTCAAGTCCTCTTATCCTTGTGCTTTGTTTTTAGAAGCTGTTAAGCATATGGGGGGGGTGATGTTGAAGCCATTTGGTTTCATGATGGCCACACCAGACCATCTCTGAATGGACTTCTTTACCTGCAAGACACTGAATTAATCCCTCTGGATTAGGGATTGGGATACCTGAAATCCCACCTGAACCCTCCTGCTAACCTCTGCAGTGGCTGTGAGTCACTACCAATACCCCTCCATGCCTCAGTTTCCCCAAATGAAGTCAATAATGCTGGCCATAAAGGGCTTTGGGAGCCCCCTGGGAGCGCTCAGCATCATTACTCCCATTACAGAGAAGGTGATGGGCCAAACTCTGTCCTCATCAGCAATTAGCAGCCACAGTGTCACACCCAGGAGATGGGGACAACAGAAAGTGGCTGGCCAGGTGGTCCCTTCATCCAGAAGGATGCAGCCACACACACCAGGATGAGCCCACTCTGCTCCTCCCACCAGAACCCATTTGTCCAGGGGTGACCACCCAGCTCAACCCTGGAGATGCAGCACCAGTAGGAACCAAATCCAAATTCCTGCTGGCAAGAATTAGGGATGCCCTTTCCATCAGTGATGCAATTAGGGATCTGTGCCACCCAATTAAAAGTCCCTGTAAAAAAAAAAACCAAACAAAACCCTCTTCAGCTTTCCTGTAGCCCCTTCAGGTCCTAGATGGCTGCTAGAAAGTCTCCCTGGAGCCTTCTCTTCTCCAGATTCCTGCTGGAAAGAACTAACCCCAGGCAGTGGGGTTTTTTCCCTCTGCAAAATATGAGGGTGAGCCTGCTGACAGTGTGAAGGAAATTTATTTTTCAGGTCAAATCCTCAGCATCTGCATAACTTCCAGGGGGATAATATCACAGGGGAGGGAGAAGAAAAGCCAGGCTGAATGGAAGAGCACCCCAGGTGTCCATCCATTGTCAGGAGCTCTCCTTTCCCTACTCTGCATTTTATTTTCCTCCCATTTGCCCTTCCCAGATTGATAGAGCTCTCACTCTCACACGCAGCCAGGAGCTGGAAACCCATGCTCTTGTCAGCAAGTTTTATTATTATGGTAAAGATTGTACTCATTAGATATTAATTATCTCCAGCGAGAGCAAGCCCAGGATTCTATTTGTCTCTGCTCACTGATTAACCATGCTCAGCCTTCCAAAGAGGGGTTATGAGCTGCTGCAGCATTAGATTTGTGTCACCTGCTCCAATTTTTTACCACCAAGGGCTTGGCTGAGGTGCAGAGAGGTGGAAAGGCTGAGAAGGAAACAATACTGGGACCAGAAGGAGGTTCTGGTTGGTGGCATCTGGCTTGGAGAAGCCCATGCTGGGGCTGGTGTCACTGAACTGCAGAAGATGACAGACTGGTTTGTGTTGGAAGGAACCTTTAAAATAATCCATTCCCAAGCCCTTTCCATGGGCAGGGACACCTCCCAGCAGCCCAGGTTGCTCCAAGCCCCATCCAACCTGACCTGAGACACTGCCAGGGATGGGGCAGCCACAGCTTCTCTGGGAAACCTGGCACAGGGGCTCAGCACCCTCACAACAAAGATTTTTTTCCTAATTTCTCATTTTAATCTCCCCTCTTTCAATTTGAAACCCTTCCCCCTCATCCCCTCCCTCCCTGCCCTTGTCCCAAGTCCCTCCCCAGCTTTCCTGGAGCCCCTTCAGGCACTGGAAGGTGCTCTAAGGTCTCCCTGCAGCCTTCTCTTCTCCAGCCTGAACAACCCCAACTCTCTCAGATGGTCCTGAGATACCTAAAATTAGATGCCTTCATCTAAGCCCTGCAGGCTGTCAGTGTGGTCAGGGATGACACCTTTGCTCATCTCCTTTCCTCATCTCCCTCTCTGTGGGTGCCGAACCCTTGCTGCTGATCGTGGGGACAGTCAAGGTGCCATGTTCTTTGACGGCCAAGGTTCAGGGTGTTGAATCACAGAATCATTTACATTGGAAAAGACCTTGAAGATCATCCAGTCCAACCCTGAACCCAGCACTGCCAAGGCCACCCCTGCCCCATGTCCCTCAGCACCACATCTCCAGGGCTTGGAAATCCCTCCAGGAATGATGGGGACTCCAGGACCTGACAACCTTTTCCAGGGAGAAATTCTTCCCAAGCTCCACTCTCAACCTGCCCTGGCACAACTTGAGGCTGTTTCCTCTTGCTCTATCACTTGCTCCTTGTGAAAAGAGACCAGCCCCCACCTCTCTACTCACATATAAAAATTAGGACCACTCCAGCCTCAGAAAGCCCAGACACTGTCATGTCTAAACATTTGGAACTTGGGTTTGGTCTCCACTGCTGCCAAAATGTGCAAACCCAAACTAATTACAACCCACAACTAAATGGCCCTCCCACCTCAAGGCATCTCCCAGGACATTGGAGATGAAGCCTCCTTGGCTTTTTGACCATCTGTTTTCCCATCTGCTTCTGGCCCAACTGTGGTCAACTATGGTGTGGTTGAAAATATCCTGTTGCTTTTTTAAGCTCTTGTGCAGGGAAAGGATGGATCCAGTGAGTTGTGGGTGTGACCCACAACCCACCCAAAAATCAGTAGGTTTGTTTTCTTCCTCCACCCTGCCTTCCTCCTTTTTTCTTATTTCCAAAGAGACAGACACCCTGCCCTGCTTTCTTTGCTGTTTTTTGGGGGGGAAAAAAGATTGTTTAGCTTAGCAATCAGCCAAAGGTCATGACGTGAGCCCTCCAACCACCACCACCACCCTCCTTGCATGGCCAACCAGTGCCCACCTGGTAAATCGGACTTCACAGATATTGCACATGTAGGGTTTCTCTCCTGTGTGGGTCCTCATGTGCCTGGGCAACTTGCCAGCTCCCATGATGATTTTGTTACAGATGGGACATTGTTGGGATGCCTTGGGCTTGATCTTCCTCTCCTCTTCCAGGGGCCAAGGGGGAAAAACTCCTCCAAACTGGGTCGCGCTTAGGAAATTGAGATAAGCGCTATAGTCAGTCTCTGCCTTAATATGGCCTAAGGGAGCTGCTGGGGTGGTGGTAAACATGTCCTTGAAGAAGTCATTAGGGAAAGGAGGTGGAGGCAGGTCTTCCTTCTCCTCCTCTTCCTTGATTTTCCTCTTTTTGATGACCAGATCCAAAGGGCTGTTGTCTACTGGCGGCTCCTCGAGCTGAGAGAAGGAGCTAAAATCCCCGTTCCACAGATGAGGGAAGAAGCTAGGGGTGAAAGGAGAGAGAGGTGGTCTCCTCTCTGGAATGTTTGCCTTTGGGTACAGGTTTTCCCTTAGCAAGGACTCAATGGAGAAGTCTCGTATCACACCCAAGTGTCCCGAGGAGTTATTGGCCGGGTAGTGATTTGGAAAGTCTTTAGGTGCTTCTGCGTACGCTTCTTCGGTGAGATCAGACTTCGACGGGCTTTGGTGACAGCTGACTTCTTGGACGTCGGTGAGGTTGTCCTGATTGACAAAATCTTCCACTTCTTCCTCCTCCTCTTCCTCTTCCTCCTCCTCTTCGTCTTCGTCTTCCTCGTCATCTTCGTCTTCTTTGTCATCTTCCTCTTCCACCTCTCTGTCAGGCTCCATGATTTCAAGGCATACGTTGATGATGCACTGGATCTCCAGCATCTTGGCAGCACTGAGGATGTGCTTGACGTTGGAGGTGGTGATGGTGAGGGTTGAGGTGTAGGCAAACTCTAGGATGGCAGAAAGTGCTTCAGGTTTGACAAAGTCAATCTCGTAAACATAGGGTTGGTCTGTTAAAGTGCCAGTAGTGAAGAGTTTTTTGAAGTACTTGCTGCAGGCAGCCAGGACGGACCGATGGGTTCGGTACTCCTGGTCCTGTACGATGAGGATGACATCACAGAGGAGCCCATCGTGCCTTTGCTCATTTAAACCACACAGGACTTCACTGCTGTGGTTTGGGAAGGGGATCCCAATAAGATCTTCAATGCCATTGGCCATATTCTCATTTAGTGCCCTAGGAGAAAACACAGACAGTAAGGAATTAGACGGGGGTGCCGATCGTAGAATCAATAGAATCCCAGATTGGTTTGGGTTGAAGGATCGTCCATTCCCAAGCCCCTTCCATGGGCAGGGACACCTCCCAGCAGCCCAGGTTGCTCCAAGCCCCATCCAACCTGACCTGAGACACTGCCAGGGATGGGGCAGCCAAAACTTCTCTGGGAAACCTATTCCACTGTCTCACCATTCTCATAGAAAAGAATTTCTTCCAATATCTCATTTCAATCTCCCCCCTTTCAGCTTGAAATCATTCTCCTTTGATCTATCACTCCCTGCCCTTGTCCCAGGTCCCTCCCCAGCTTTCCTGGAGCCCCTTCAGGCACTGGAAGGCTGCTAGAAGATCTCCACAATGACTCTGCCTTCTCTCAGTGTCCTTTTTTCCCTTGCCTCACCTGGACATCTGTGATCACCTCCTGCCAGCACTTCCCCTGTGCATCTCCATGTCACCTTCAGCTCCTTCCAGGTCCTCTGTAATTTCACATCTGCTCCCCTCCACATGTCTCCTGCTTTGTCTCCATCCTTCTCTTCCCTGCTCCCTTTCCAGAACCACCACAAACTCCCTCTTCTCTCTCACATCCCTCTCCCAGGAACCTTGTGCAACGATTCCCTCCCCATGAGGTTACTTTCACATCCTCTCAGTGCCAACATCTTTCCAGGCACACGTTGGGTTTGCCACGCCAGGAGCTATGTCAGGAAAGGGTGATGCTCCATTGCTTCACCCTGCCAAGTGCCAGCACCCACATGGATTTCAGCAAGATGAGCCAGGGAGTGCCCATCTCATCTATGCAATTATTTTTTTGGGACTGGTACAACTTGATGTCCCAAATTAATAGTGACTCCTGGTCATGGCTTGGTGCAGCTCTCCATTTCTGTGCCCTCCTGGAATGCCTGGAAGCTTGTCCATGTCACCTCAGCACATGGCCAGCCCACACAGGGACGTCTTCCCGAGGGATCTGGGAATGCAGGAAGCAAGTGAGGAGTAGTGTGTCACCTAAAAGCTCAGAGGAAGACAACCAGGAACCCCACCAAGAGACAAGGGCTTGGCCAGAGGTAGGTGGCTGCCTGCTATCTTCACCCAGGAGCTGAGCTTGCTCTGTTCCCAGTCCTGTGTGGACTTGTTAGCAAGGTATCAAATGCCCTCTGCATTTGGCAGACACTCTGACAGAGCAGCTCCACCTTCAAAGGGAAATTCGGAAGCAAAAAGCCCACACCCAAAAGGAAAACTTGATTATTATTTCTGTTTGCCATTTTTTTTTTTTTTAAATCTGTAAGATGTTTCCTCTTTCACATGGTTCCAGCAGCCCTTCCACATGAGAAATCCCAGGCAAGGAGGACAACTTCCTCCAGTAGGCAAGGAATGCATTAATCCCATCACACACACAGAAGGCATCAAAGAGCCAGAAGGATTTTGAATGCACCAACCCTTTGGAAAGCCCCAAGACACAGAGTCCACGCAGTGTCACCTCTACCTGCCCCAGATGGTGGCCCCACTGCAGACAGACAATTCACAGCAGAGCATCTTCAAAAGAACCCAGGGTACAGCTCTGTAAAACTGCAGCCTCACCCCAGCCCTTTCCACAAGGCTGAGACCATCGGGCTGGTTCCAGTTCCCACCTCTGCACTGCTCCTGGGATCCATTCTGAGTGTCCTTCCCTGCTCGGATGCTGGTTGGGCTGCTTCCAACTCTCCTATCCCCCAGCTGTGGGAACCTGGTCTGTTGGATAGGGCTGATTCCCACCCTCCCACCTGTCTCCATGCTTTGGGGATGGAAGGAGCCTGGAGGTTTTCCAGGGAAATCCTTCTTTCACCTTGGTCAGCAAACCCGTGACCCTTGAGGGAGGCTGGGGAGGGGACCAGCCTCTGCAGCAAACATTCCTGTGGGAAGAGGAATGTCACCTCCCTCCTCCACCTCCTCCCTCTGCAGGGTCAATCTCCAGCCAAGACCTTGCAGATATCTCCCCTACATCTCATCAGCACTTCCCAGCCCTTCCTGTGTGGGAGCTGGGAAGCAAAGACCTTGGGAAGACCGCGTGGCTGAGATGGAGAACATCCCAGGAAGGGTGGGAACAATGCCAGGATGGGCAACAAGCTGAGCTAAAAAGGCTCATGGGAGAGGCTGCAGGGGCACCCCCCATGGGAAGTCCTTTCCAGCCACCTCCCCACGTTCAGGGATGTGGAGGAGACCCAGGAATTCCACCCTATCCGAGGTCCTCCATCCGCTGACAATTTTTGGCTGAGGGAGGATGCTCCAGCCCTGCATCCCCTGGCGTGCTCATTAGCTCCACGCTAATTATGTCCCTTGTCTGAAACAAATTGATTCATTACCATGTGCTGAGCTCAAACACCTTAACCACCTACGTTCTTCCAACAACCCCACCAGCTCCATCCCAAATCTGCCTTGAAAATAGGGATGGAGCTGGCCAAAATGAAGAAGAAAAAGCATGGTGACACAAGAAATGAAAAAAAAAAAACAAAATCAAACCACCATCCCATACTTTCTCCAAGTGTGTGTGTCAGATAATAAATAACCCCCGAGCCAGGGAGGGAAAGCTCATTTCCTTTTTCAGGCTTTGCATCTTTAATAGTAAATGTGTAGCAATTAAATTTTTATTGCTGTGTTGAGCTCCTGCTCCTTTCTTTTTGTTTGGAAGGAGGGTTTGGTGGTACAGGAGCTCCTTGTGTGGAGGAATGTGTTGTCCTCCCAGTCTGTTTGGATCTTTCCTCCCTGGATTGCCCAGAATGCAAAGTCAGAAAAGCAGAATATCAGACTACCCTGATAATTGTTTTCATAAAGTGCTTTTTTTGTGTGGTTCTTTTTTTTTCTTTCTTTTTACAGACACTAAAATTTATGGATCCCTCCCTAATTTGTGGGTTATTCACTCAGCAGCACAAAAGCAAAAAAAAAAAAAACCAAAAAAAAAACACCAAAACAACCTGACAATTAAAATAGGATGAGCTAAAATGATATACAGCTGCTTTTTGGTGAAAATGGGATCTTTTTCCTTTCTTCTTCTCCTCCTGCTCCTCTCCAGATGTGGCTCTGTTAACCCAAGCACTTGGGGAAGATGATAACTTTCCAGATTGCCAACTGAAGGTGATTCATGTCATTTAAATGTGAAGGGGGAGGGAAGGAAGAGAAGCAGCCCACTCATTTGCATACATTTGCATTCTCTCTCTTTTTTTTTTTTTTTTATTTTTACCTAGCAGGGTGGTTTGACAGCTCTGGAGCTCAGTGAGCCTGAGAAATGACCTTCTGGCTCCCATGCCCTCAGGGAGGTAAATGGCCACAGGCTGGAAGTGTTCTGAGGCTGATGGTTTCCTTCCTCCCCCCCTTTTCCTTCTACAAACCAAGGGTGGGAGAAGAACAGGCTTAAAAATAGCATCTGAGGGTGACAAATGTCACCAGGGCAGGCATGAGTGGAGCACATGGAGTTAAGCAGGAAGAAAAAAAAAACAAAAAAACCCTAAAAAACAAAAAACCCCAACCCTATTTTATCAAGAGAAAATTACAGCATTGTTGCATGAAACCAGGGAGAGGGAGGGGCAGGGAGAAGGGTGGAGGGGGCACCGAAAATAAACGTATTCTGCAGATGACATCTTGAAACATTGCATTTATGGGCATGCTGAGAACTCATTCATTACTTTCTTGCCATGAAAAGGCCCATTTAGAAAGGAATGACCCTGAGAGATGAGACAGGAATCCAGGAGAGCAGGCACATGGCTAGCTCTGCCAGGGGATGCAGCTGGAGAAAAGGGGAGCTGAGGTTTCTCCTCTTTTTTTTGGAGAAAATCCTTAAATTTTGGGGCAGGATGGTGCTTAAAACCATCCTTTCCTGACCCCTCCCTCCCTGCCCTTGTCCCAAGTCCCTCCCCAGCTTTCCTGGAGCCCCTTCAGGCACTGGAAGGTGCTCTAAGGTCTCCCTGCAGCCTTCTCTTCTCCAGCCTGAACAACCCCAACTCTCTCAGCCTGGCTCCAGAGCTGCTCCAGCCCTCCCAGCATCTCCATGGCCTCCTCTGGACTCACTTCATTCCACCTCCATGCCCGTCACCTCCATCCCTCTGTAGAAGGGAAAATGTAGGAGAACTTCAGCTTGGAAGAGCTTTAAGCAAGCTGTACCTGCCCTGAGGTGGAACAGGATCCTGCCTCTGGGTCTCAGGATTTCTCCCAGCCAGGAGCAGAAGACCTGTGCAGGCTTCACATCAGCATCTGCCTCTCCCACCTCCTTCCTCATTTTTCACTGAAAATGCCCTGGAGGAGATAAAAGGCTGCCAGGGAGAGCCCAGGCTTGTGCAGTGGTTCAGGGCTACATCAGGGCTGGAGATGTCCCCTGCCCATCAAACTTCATCCAGCATTTCACAGCTTGAGTCTTAGCTGGGAGATGACAATTTTTGGCCTTTATTGCGTGCTGATGCCTGTGGCATCATTACTAGAACATGCAGCATTTTAAATATTTCATAATTTGTATATATGAATATGTATATTTTATAGATTTTAATACATTTATAAAGATTTATATAGCTTCATTTTTATGAAAACACTTTCTATGCGTGTATTTTATATGTGTATATTTTAATATACTTATATTTCCATATTTATATGCCTGTATTTTAATATTTGCATATTTAAATATTTGCACAGAGATTCTCAGAGCATTTTGTCCTAAAATGTGCATTCCTTGACCTTCCCTTTGCTCCTGACTACATTTCTTTTTGGGGTGCCTATAGTCCCTTCTCCTCATAAGGGCCACCCCAAAGCTAAGAGGGTGCCCTGGGGACAATCTGGGGAGCACAAAGATGCTGCCTGCCCCTCCATGCTGTGCTCATTCTAAATTCAGTGGGATGGTGGAAGGACCCTGAAGGAATCTCTGCCTGCAACTGGTGTCAGAATGATATTTTGCCAGGGAAAGGAAATGTTTTTTCCAGTTCTTCCCATCACCCAGCCTGGACATGGAGCATGTCTTGGGGTTGAGCATCTCTCCACGGACAGATCTTGTTGCCCTGAAAAAGCATCCCTGAAAAGTCGTCCCTCATGCTTGGTCTCTGCAGGCACAAAACCCCAGCAGGGACTTGAACTCTACACCTGGAGCATGAGGACATCCCACAAAGCATCTCTGAAGTGGTTGGACCTGGATTTGGGGTGCTGAGCATCACTGGTAGGAGTTGGAGTCAGAGGAAGACAGAATGATTTATAGTCCAACTCACCTGCAGTGAGCAGGAAGGGTGCTGAGCCCCTGTGCCAGGTTTCCCAGAGAAGCTGTGGCTGCCCCATCCCTGGCAGTGTCTCAGGTCAGGTTGGATGGGGCTTGGAGCAACCTGGGCTGCTGGGAGGTGTCCCTGACCATGGAAAGGGCTTGGGAATGGATGGTCATTAAGGTCCCTTCCAACACCAACCATTCCATGATCCTATCCTAGAATTCTACAATGCCAGCCCCACAGAGACAACTCCATCACTTTGACCAAATGCTTGACTCCAATTTGGAACCAAGGAGCTGGGATCCCTAAAAGCCTATTTTAAAGGCAGGCAGTGGTGTGGGTTTGTTTGTTTTTTTTTCCTTTCTTTTATGAATTAAAAAAAAAAAAAAAGAATAACATAATAAAAAAGAAAGAAAAAAAGCTCAATAAAAAGGAAGTATTTCCTTAAGCACACCTCTCCTCTGAACATCTTGTCTCCACATTATACCACCCACCCCAGTACTTAATGTTCCTCCCCTCTGGCAGGAAGGTGGGGCTGAGACTGCTCCTCACCTTTCAATCACTGCCCAAAATGGAGAAGAAAAAGCCCTGCCTCCCCCCCTCAGAAGAACACTGTTTTTTTTTAAAGGAGGTGAGCCACTTTGTAGCCCTAAATATGTTGTAGGGGGGAACCTCAGGATGCCTCCTCAAAAAAACCCATGGATTTTGCTTGGATCTGGACAAAGTAGGCAAGGGTGCCTTGTTGAGGAAGGATGCAAAGAAGGTCCCATTGGCCATGAAAGGTTCTTGCTTGCAGCAAGGATGGGGAAAACCCCTTGTGGGTGGCTGCAGAGGTGGCATCACCCCAGATGGCTCCTGGGAAGGGAGTGGCTGCAGAAATGGAGCAGGTCAGAACAATTAAAGGGGATTCTCCAGAGGGCTGGCAGTGCCAGGACTGCCTGTGGTGGCCAGTCAGAGCTCCAGCAATGTTGACACCTGTTGGAGAAGTGCCACTGATGCTGGGAGGAAAGGGATGGCCAAAGAGCCCTGAGGGGGACAGCCCAACCCTTTCTGGCCAACATCCAGAGAGCCAAGGATGGGTGAGATGGTTCCTACCTGAAGGAAGAGCCCTGGAAGTCAAGAATTTCAAATGGTTGAGATCACATGGGTGACCTTCAGCCTCCACTGCCTCCTGGCCTTTTCAATATTCATCCATATCTCCAAACAAAATCCCTGGATATACAAGGACTCATCCGTATCAACATCTGGCTGGCAAGCTGAGCCCATGTGAACCATATATATTTACACACATTACAGAAAACTGAGTTTTAGGAGCTGGAAATATTACTTTCCTATAAGCAAGGCCATCATCTTCATCTGAAATCCCATCAGGGAATCCAAAACAAAAGATGGTGGAGAACCACCTCCAGCATGTCCATCAATCCCTACAAGGATATATTTAACCTTTTCTTGATTTGAGTGACAGCTGATCTTCCCCAGTTTCCAAAATCCATAGAGATGTTTAGCCAAGCAAGATTGAGGATCTGCTGCACTTCCCAGGTAAGACATCACTTGGGAAATCCCACAAGGAATTACTTGTTTAAGAAGCTAACTAGTGATTATTGGTGCTACTCATTCACTCCCCCAGGTGTGGAGGCACAAGCAGCTCCTGTATCCCCTGGGAACTCTTTCTTGGGTATTTTTGAAGGTTGCAGCAGATATTATGCAGCTCCCAACAGGTTAGCAGGTCCCTGCAGGTTAGCTCCAGCCCAGCTACACCATTTTCTTCACCAGCTTGATGGACAGATACAGT
Organism: Phaethornis superciliosus; assembly: GCA_023637945.1. Lineage (NCBI taxonomy): Eukaryota > Metazoa > Chordata > Aves > Apodiformes > Trochilidae > Phaethornis > Phaethornis superciliosus. Next base: position 69,929,318 of record JAJQWJ010000004.1, read on the forward strand.
CTGGTGAAATTGCAAATTCTGAATCCCCCAGTGAGCTGAATGGTTGGGTGCTACTGGTTGTAATGGGAATTTGCTGCTACTCTGTGACCACCAAGAGCCAACCCCAAGCCCATGGCATCACACCACCAGAACCAAGCCTCATGGCTCTCTTATTTCCTTTAAACCAGGTCTTGAGCCCCAGATAAATCCAAACAGGAGCTTTGTCAGAGCCAGAGTAGACCTCAATGCCTCTTATAATGGAAGGGCCATGTTTTCTTCTTTCTGGCTTCTTTTAATTAGCCAGCACACTTCCCAGCTTCAGAGTTTATATAAACCTCCATAATCAGGAGCTTTGGGTCACTTCTGGGTGGCAACTCGAAGGAGTCCCATCTGATGTGCTGAGCAGTTTTTGGCAAAGGGGGATCCCCAGTGATGAGTGGTCAAATGAAGAGAAGAAATTAGTGGCGCTATGTCGAAGGCACAGCCTGGCTCCAGACGGTGGAGGGGAAATTCCAGGGGGAAATTAATTGACCACAGTGTCCAGGGAGGTCCTGTGGGACAGGGCTGTAGAGGATGGTCACAACTGACCAACCCAAGCAGCTTCTTGGAGGTTTGGAGCTGGAAGGGACAGTGGTCTGGGCATTAGGTCCCTCCTGCTCCACTCTGCTGTGGTTTCTGCAAGGCTGGAGATGCTCAAGATCCACTTAGTTATGGGGCTTTTTCTTGGAAACCATCAGCAGTCCCTCTCTAAATGACTCTGAGTTAGCCTTAAGGCTCTCCTGGCCATGCTCCAGCATTTGGGAGACTTTTAAGTGTGGTGTCTCTGGGAGAGGAAATGATGCAAAGTGAATATCACCCCTCCCTACGGATCCATATGGACACCCACTGTATATCTGTGCCTGTCTGCATGCAGAAATCCTGATAAATCAAGCAGAAGAACAGAGTTTCCAGTCCCCCTGGGCAGCCACCCCACTCTCATGGAAACTCACTCATACTTCAAGTGAAAAACAACACAAAACAAAACAAAAAAACACCAAACCCAAAGCCTGAAAAGAGACAAAATAAAGAGAGTCAGAGGAAAATCCCTAGCGGAGGTGCACTGAAGACCAGGTTGCTGGGTGCTCCAGCATCTCTGATGTGACCTGGGTGAGGGTCCATGAGGTATGTGACAATCTTGGTGGCATTTTTGCCACCCTCCTCCAAAAGCCACCCCCTTGTGCAAGCTGCCCAGCCCCTGATACAGAGGATTCTATAGGAGATACATACATATGGCTGCATCCCTACTGGTGCACAAGATTACAAAGTCACGAGCTCGGTGGTGGTGGGGACTTCCTTCCAGCATATCCTTAAAAAACCTTTCCCCCAAAAAGGGATTTCTGAGCATTCCTGGATGAAGAAGCAGGCCCCTTCATTCCTTCTCACTCTGCTTTTCTCTGGAGCCAGGAAAAAAGGAATTAAAAAAAAAAAAAAAAAAAAGGCTCCTATTGAACGCTGCGGACATGCTGGGTGGGTTTGCTTCCTGACACACACACACACATCAAAAAAGAGAGAGAAAAAAAAATAATAAAAATAACCAACAAACCCCCATGGTGGAAAACTGTGCCCAGCTTAACCATGGAAAACTGGTTTGGCTGGTGTCCCTCTGGAGTGGACAGGATTGTGAGGGACTTGGATGCGGCTCGGGGCAAAGCTGTCACCAGCCTGCAGGAGAAGAAAAATGATTTTTTTTTTTGGGTGCTCCTAAAGAATAAAAACCAACCCCATACAACCAAGGGGTAAAGGATGGCAAACCAGCTTCCCCTCTTTTTCTTCCCTCTCCCTGACCCCCACCGGGAAGGAAAAACCACCAAAAAAGAAGCCTTTGGGAGCAAAGAAAAAAAGGGTCAGAGCGTTAGGGCGTTAAATCAGAAGCAGATGTGGGCCTCCTCGCCAGCCTGAGTCATGGTGGGAGGGTGGGGAAGGGGGGGGTTATCTCTATTTTGGTGCTGGGTGTGGGGTACAGAAAACAATGGGAGGAGAAGGTGGTGCAGTGTTTGAGCAGGATTAATATCAGCTTAGGAGCAGGTACGGGCAGGCTCCAGAAGCAGTGGGATGGGGAGGTTCAGCTTGGTGGTGGCCCAGGTTGCAAGGCTGTTCCTCCAGACCCTCCTTAGCTTCCCTGCAGCACTGTTGAGCATCCCCCCAGTCACTCACATCCCTCTTTTGGGGGAGATTTTTGCTGGTCCCCACCACCTCTCCAAACCTCCTCGCTCCATGAATCCCCATGCACTGGCCAAGACGTGCCCATCACTGGCCCCACCACGTGGGCCACTTTGCACCAAGGCAGTGACAGGAATCTACCTCTCCCAAGGACAACCTTGTCTCTAAAACTCAGTTGGCTTTTGGCCAAGCTCCACGACACAAGTTTGGCCTCAACTTTCCCCTTGCACCCTGCCCTCCACCACCTTGGCATTCGCCAGGCTTGCAGCCCCATGGGTGTTTTTTTTGCTTTGGCATTACCCAAAATATGATTTTCTGCTTGGATCTCGTGAGAGCTTTTGTAGCCTTTGGTTTTAATTGCCATTTAAGTCCTAGAGCTCTAAGCACGGGAGTTCCTCTGCTATGGCCAGGCCAGAATAGTTCCCACATGGACATAAATTGCCTTTCAGAGAGATGTGTTCATGGGAGATGCCTCTGCAGAGCATCTTGTCCTGTGATGGTGAGCTGGCCAGAAAAAGCTTGTCCCCTCCAGCACCACAACCCCATCATCTGTACCATGGGCAGAAGTCCTGGGGTTGGGCAGTGCTGCCTCAGGGAACCCCAGCACAGGATGAAAATTCAAATCCCTGTCTCCAAAGAGGGGGCTCAATCCACCCAGCTTTTACACCACACAAGTGTCTCCTCAGGGTCACCTACAGCTCCAGCTCCACCACAGAGGGATGCTAGGGTGAACAGCACATCCCCTCATCCTTTGCTGACCTGAGGGAGAACATCAGGGATGCTCCATCCCTGGAAACATTCCAGGTCAGGTGGGATGGGGCTCTGAGCACCCTGTTCTAGCTGAAGAATCCCAGACTGGTTTGTGTTGGAAGGAACCTTTAAAATAATCCATTCCCAAGCCCCTTCCATGGTCAGGGACACCTCCCAGCAGCCCAGGTTGCTCCAAGCCCCATCCAACCTGACCTGAGACACTGCCAGGGATGGGGCAGCCACAGTTTCTCTGGGAAACCTGGCACAGGGGCTCAGCACCCTCACAACAAAGAATTTCTTCCTAAGATCTAATGTAAACCTCCCCTCATTTATCTTAAAATCATTTCCCCTCATCCTATCACAACATGCCCTTGTAAAAAATACAGCCAGATCATATGAACTTTGGGTCTATCTTAAAATCTGCTCTGATCCCCCTCCTCTTGGTGACTCCAGAACTTGGGGATTGGACTAGATGACCTTCAAGGTCTTTCAGAAGCCAAACCATTCAGTGATTATATGTTCATTTTTCTGCCAGACAAAGCTTCTCTGAATTGCTTCAGAGAAGAGGACACTCAGGGGAAGGAGATGAGAGTTCTACCCAACCTTCTTGTAAGTAAACCAACCAACTAATGACCTCTCTAAAGACCACAGGTAATATATGAGCATAATCTTACAGTGTGACCCAAGCAAGGAATACCCAGAGGCAAATTTCTGTCTTCAGGGGACCATTTAATCCATCACTCAAAGTTACAGAGCCACTGAACTGAAAATCAGGGGTGGGATTCAGTTCTCCTCTGTATCTCAGCTCCTTCTGTGAGCAAAGCCCTTGCTGACCTTCTGGAAAGGTAGAGAGAGTTGTCAGCTGAGCCCTGATCCTGCAAAGCTTCACCCACAAATTGTTGGGGTCCACCAAAAGATATAGTAAATATAGTCAAAGCTGGTGGAGAACCAACAGAAAAAAACAAAACAAAACAGGTGTAACCTGGAAAAAGGAAACAAAAAGCTACTGCTTAGAACAGCTCAGCTCAAACTCATGGAAAAAGAAAAAAAAAATCAGGGATCAACAGGATTAATTTTTAAACCAACACTTCTCCAACAAGGAGGGGGTTTGAGGGATCAGGTCCCCTGAGCAAGGCAAGTCCTAGGCCCCAGCTGACCAGGCACCCACCCCAACTCACAGCCTGATTCAATTTAAAACAGCTGAGCTGGAAATGAGGTTTATAATGGGATTGGCAACTGCCCCTTCCATGCAGTGCTGCAAAGCCACAGGGTTCAAAAATAACCAGGGCTGGAGTCAGGGTTTGGATCTTGGCCAAGGGCTGAGGGCAGGATCAGGGCTGCATCACACCACCAGCTAAGGAAACTGGGAGAGATCCCCAGCTTCTCCACTCTGGGGGGTTGTAGAGGGATGACCCTTCAAATTATTTAAAAAAAAAAAAAAAAAAAAGAGGGAAAGGAGGAAAAAAATGCAGCCCTGCCAGGTACAGAGAACCCTGTTTGGTTTGGCCCAGCCTGAACCCAAGGCACCTTCCATCTGGAACCCAAAAATGTTGATGGTGTTTGGAGTCTGTCTGCATCTCTCCCATGATATGAAGAGGCATTCAGGATGATGGGTTGAGATTACTTTTTTTTTTTCAATTTCTTTTTTTGTTTTTCTTCTTTAATTCCCCTCACAACTGTATTTACTGTTGCATTTTAAACTCACCATGCTGTCATTACAGAGTCAGATGAAATCATGTGTGTGATAAACCCCATGTCCATGCCTGCACAAGTTCACAAGGAAACATTTTCAAGGGAAGTTCCTCACATGCCTGGACTCAAAGGGGAAGTCCAAAGGAGTCTTTGAATTACAGGGTGCTGGCTACAGCCAGACCTTGCTGGAGCTGAACAGATGGATTTGATGCTTTGGGGGAGTTTGGCTGGGTAAAGCTTTTTTTTTTTTCCATAGAATGGTTTGGGTTGGAAGATGATCCATTCCCAAGCCCTTTCCATGGTCAGGGACACCTCCCAGCAGCCCAGGTTGCTCCAAGCCCCATCCAACCTGACCTGAGACACTGCCAGGGATGGGGCAGCCACAGCTTCTCTGGGAAACCTGGCACAGGGGATCAGCACCCTCACATCGAAGAATTTCTTCCTTACATCTCATCTCAAACTCCACTTTTTCAGCATTAAACTCCTCCTCCTTGTCCTATCACTCCATGCCTTTGTCAAAAGTTTCTCTCTCTCCTGGTGCTGTTATGGATTGTCTCCAGAGATTTAACTGATGCTCTTCTGCAGGGGAAAGAGGAGAAAGATGTTACACCAGACTGCAGGACAGCCTTGCAGGTGGATCTGAACTGCACCATCCTACCCTGAGCTTTTGTGCTGGTGCCACCATGAAGATGTTCCAAAGGGATCTGCAGATACTTTGGGACTTATAGAAGGAGCTGCACAGGCACAAAGGGGACAAACAGGGACAGCTAGGCCATCCTCAAAGCAACATAGATCAAGGTAGATTTTCCCTTTCATATGAAGGACCACAAGTGTCATTATACAGCACTTGAAAATGGAGGAGAGATGCTCTCTCCACGTCCATCGTGTGCCAGAGGCCCAAGAAATGACTCCCAGCTTCCCATCCACTCTCAGGCCAGAGGTTACCCACTCCGCACAGCTCTGCCTTTGAAGTTCTTTTTTTCTGAAAATCCCAATTTCTTCTGAGAGGGGAAAAAAAAAAAAAAAAAAAAAGTAGCAACCAAATTTCTTCCAACTGTTCCAGGCAGCTGGGTGAAGGCAACTTGGCTGATGCTCCTGGAGGATGGTTCCAGCAGCACAGCAACAGAGACAGGAACCTCCAGGAGAGAGGCATTGGCACAGCTGGATGTGTGAGGAAACATCTGTACAGCTCTGACCACATCTGCTTAGGGGAAGGGGGTGGTACAAGTGTAAAGAGGGAAAGTCCAGTTGAAGTCCACAACTCCCAGACCAACCTTGTGACAACAAAACCCATCTCTGTGTGACTAGTGGAGTCCCTCAAGGGTCGGTACTGGGACCGGTGTTGTTCAATATCTTCATCAACGACTTGGATGAGGGTATAGAATGTACCCTCAGCAAGTTTGCTGATGACACTAAGCTGGGAGGAGTGGCTGACACACCAGAAGGCTGTGCTGCCATCCAGAGAGACTTAGACAGGCTGGAGAGTTGGGCAGGGAGAAACAAGATGAAATTTAACAAGGGAAAGTGTAGAGTTTTGCATTTGGGGAAGAACAACACTATGTCCCAGTATAGGTTGGGGGCTGACCTGCTGGAGAGCAGTGTAGGTGAAAGAGACCTGGGGGTCCTGGTAGACAAGAAGATGACCATGAGCCAGCAATGTGCCCTTGTGGCCAAGAAGGCCAATGGCATCCTGGGGTGCATTAGAAAGGGTGTGGTCAGTAGGTCAAGAGAGGTTCTCCTCCCCCTCTATTCTGCATTGGTGAGGCCGCACCTGGAGTATTGTGTCCAGTTCTGGGCCCCTCAGTTCAAGAAGGACAGGGAAGTGCTTGAAAGAGTCCAGCGCAGGGCTACTAAGATGATTAAGGGAGTGGAACATCTCCCTTATGAGGATAGGCTGAGGGAGCTGGGTCTCTTTAGCTTGGAGAAAAGGAGACTGAGGGGTGACCTCATCAATGTTTTCAAATATGTAAGGGGTGAGTGCCAGGGAGATGGAGTTAGGCTTTTCTCAGTGGTGACCAGCGATAGGACAAGGGATAATGGGTGTAAATTGAAGCATAGGAGGTTCAAGTTGAATATCAGAAAAAATTTCTTTACTGTGAGGGTGACAGAGCCCTGGAACAGGCTGCCCAGGGGGGTTGTGGAGTCTCCTTCACTGGAGACATTCAAAACCCGCCTGGACACGTTCCTGGGAGATGTACTCTAGGTGGCCCTGCTCTGGCAGGGGGGGTTGGACTAGATGATCTTTCGAGGTCCCTTCCAACCCCTAGGATTCTATGATTCTATGATTCAGTGTTTCATGAAGCAGCTGCTTTGCTCTCACTCCCTTGCACACATAACAAAACAAAACAAAACAAAAAAGAAAGAAAGAAAGAAAGAAAAGAAATACAGACATCTCACACAACAAGGAAGAACATGGCTGATGATTCTGAGTACCTGCAGAGTATGTTCTGGGGGTGGGGCGAATGTTTGGAAAACGCCCTAAAGAACACCAAAAGAAATGTGGAATCACTCAGACTTCTTCAGGCCATAGTTTTTTGTCCTAGGTGGGAAAATCTTTCCCCCACTTTTCCCATCACTTCACTCTCTGTATTTTGTATCTCCTGGAGAGCAATTTTCCACAAGCGGATGGAGTGATAGGATGAGGGGGAATAGTTTCAAGATGAAAGTGAGGACATGAGATGTTAGGAAGAAATTCTTGAATTGGAGGGTGCTGAGCCCCTGTGCCAGGTTTCCCAGAGAAGCTGTGGCTGCCCCATCCCTGGCAGTGTCTCAGGTCAGGTTGGATGGGGCTTGGAGCAACCTGGGCTGCTGGGAGGTGTCCCCATGGCAAAGTGGTCTTGAAGGTCCCTTCCAACCCAAACCATTCTATGACTCACAGCACAGAAATGTCAGTCTCTGGTTAAAAAAGTATCACAGTCAATTTTCTCTCAGAGAGGAAAATTCCTTACTTAAGGGGCCACAATAAAAGCAGACATTTGGAAAGATCTAGCTCTCCATCCACCCACCTCACCTCCCATCCCTTGCATTTCTAATCCACATTCCATTGGCTCATCCACACATCACATTAGCAAAATACCCCTTGCAGCATTTTCATGTCTCCTCCTTATTTGCCCATGAAGACACGAAAAATGAGCCTGAATGCTGAGTCTTGCATTTTTAAGTGGGTTATATACATATATATATATGTATCCATTCAGCCCTTCTCACGAATGGGCAGCAACCCAGCACCTTGCCAACACCTCACTTCAAAAGCCCCAAACCATCCCTTGATGAACCACCAGGCTGGGGACTTTCCTTTTCCAAGTTAGTACTTCAAAATATTTATAAAGGCACTTAAAGCTCCACTTTTAAAAATTATCATCATTATTATTTTTTTATTTTTACCACTGCCTCTATTTGCAAACCCTGCCCTGAGCTTCGTGTCAGGTCAAGGGGAGTTATGCTCACATTGTTGACATACCTGAGGAGAGGCAGAAGGATTTGGTCCCTGCACCCAGAACAAAGCCCTGAATTATTGCAGCTCTTTGCCCTCCACTGAGAGTAATTATGGTTAAGAGAAAACCCTTCTTTATGGCAGAATCCTTCCAGATGGGGGAAAAAAAAAGAGATTTAATTATAAGGGAAGAGTGCTGTGGGAGGGGAGAGGAGATGTGGGAGATGTGGAAGATTGCTGACCTTGCCCAGGTGGATGCTGGTGGCTTCAGACCTTGTTGATGGGGATTGGAAGTTGAAGGCTGAGCACTGAATCAGTGCTAAGCATGGAGAATAAAAACTAAAATAACCCAGGAATGACGTCTGCCTCACCCAGGAGAGGAAAAACAGGAGGGGTTTTAAGGAGAGATGGGTGGCCAAAATTGTATCATAGAATCCTAGAATGATTTGGGTTGGAAACGACCTTAAAGATCATCTAGTTCCAAACTCCAGCCATAGGCAGGGATAATTTCCACCAGATCAGGTTGCTCCAAGCCCCATCCAAGCTGCCCTTGAACACTTCACAGAATCAGAGAATCAGAGAAAGTGAGGGGTTGGAAGGGACCTCAAAAGCTCATCCAGTCCAACCCCCCTGGCAGAGCAGGGTCACCCACAGGAGGTCACAGGGGAACAAATCCAGGGGGGGGTTTGAATATCTCCAGGGACACCTCCAGGGATAAAGCAGCCACAGCTTCCCTGGGCAACCCAAACTTTTCCCATTTCCCTGAGTCATGGCCTTGGAGACAGGCTGGCTCAAGTAGGTCATGAGCTGGGTTTGGTTTCCACTCCCTCTTCCAAATGCTATTGCAGAGTCAGAGCTCAATGGGAGCTGCTGATATTTTCCATACAGAAAAGGGCTACAGGACTTCCTAAGCCCATGAGTTCCACCAGATCCATATAAAAAGCACATTAAAGAGGAGAAGACACGATCCAGTTAAATATCCAGAGCTCCTCAATGTGGTGTGTGCCAAGGTACATGCTCACAAAGTGCAGGCACAGAGAATATTTTTCTAGCCCTGTCTTTTCTTCCATTTATTTTAAGGAACAGAGTGTGGTTTCCTCTCCTGCGTTTCTCATATTTGGCTTAAAAATAACATTTGAACCAATATCAAACCAAACAGCCTCTTGCCCAAGGAACAAAACACCCAACCAAAAAAAAACCCAATAAAAAACCAAAATAAATAAACAACATTTTTTTTTCTATGGTGAAACCATCAGGAAAGGAGAATATTTCTAAATTCCTCTGTGGTTGTATCCTCTCAGCAGCATTAAAAATTCAGTGCAAATTTTGTAGCAGATCCTTTACACCATTCCAGATGACTTCTTGGAAGGGTAGGAGGCATCTAATAGAGTGTGCTCTGATTTATATTTCAAGCAGGGTAACTTTATCAGGAGCAGGAGTGCAGGTGTAAATCTCCAGGCCGAGAAAACAGCCCTGGTTCCCTGAATTCTCTGTTTTGGATGCCATTGTATAAGACTGAGGCTTTTTGGTAAAAATGAGGGATGTCAATCTGGCACAGTGCTATGAATAACCATTCCAGCTATTTTGCATGTACTTCATGTAACCCCTGATAAGCCACAGAACTGGTCTAGAGAAAAGCCTGAGGATGATGAGAGGGCTGGGTCCCACCCAAACCATTCACTGATTCTCTAAAGACCCAGCTGATGAAATGAGGGGAAATGGAGGCTGCCCTGAACTCTCATTTATCACAACTCTCCAAAATGTGGAAGCCATCCCTGTTCACACAGATGGCCCTAGAACACACCAAGGGACCACCCATGCAATTGTGTCCTCCTCTCCATGCGGGGTGAGTTGTGGGGACAGTGAGTGGTGGTGTGACAAGGGATGATGCCACACTCACTCCTGCATCCCAAAGTTCTCAGACTCATCCTGAATCCAGACCGACGCCAAACAAACCAAAATTTCATAGAATTATAGAATAATTTAGGTGGGAAGGGACTTCCAAAGGTCCAACTCAGTCAGCAGGGACACCCTCACCTAGGTCAGGGTGCTCAGAGTCTCCCCAAGCCTCACCTTGAACATCCCCAGGGATGAGGCTGAACATCCCCAGGGACGAGGTTAAATATCCCCACGGATGAGGTTGAATAACCCCAGGGATGAGGCTGAATATCCCCATGGATGAGGCTGAATAACCCCAGGGATGAGGTTGAATAACCCTAGGGATGAGGCTGAATATCCCCATGGATGAGGCTGAATATCCCCATGGATGAGGCTGAATAACCCCAGGGATGAGGTTGAATGTCCCCAGGGACAAGGCCTTAACCTTAACCACCTCCCTGGGCAACCTGGGACATTGTTCCACTCCCTTCATAGTAAAGAACTTCTTGATATCATGCAATCTAAATCTGTTCTTAAATTTAAAACCATTGCCCATCATCCAATCACTCCAGGCCCTTGCAAACAGCCCCTCTCCATATCCTTGGGGAGAGTAAGGATGGGTGGCAGAGAAGCCTGTGGGAGCCTCTACATCCATTTTATTGACTTCTTATTAATGCATCTCTTGCTGTTCAGAGCATATTTATCCTCTCCACAGAGCAGAAAACAGAAATCCTAAATGACCTTCCTCTCACTTTCACCATCATCAAGGGCAGGTTGCATCTCCGCTCTTTGGAGTTGGAAGGCACTGGAGAAAGCTCCAAAGGAAAATAAAGAAGAGGCTGCTCCATGGAAATGAGAAAATGAAATGAACGGCCAGTCCTAAAAGAGAAAACTCCTGCCATAAAGCAGATTTTCTGGGTGAGGGTAAAGAACAGAAAGGAAAAAAGAAACGGTTGTGCTCTGCCCTGCTTTGCTAAACAGGCAGATGGGACCTGTATTTCTCTTCTGAAAGTTTAATGGGGAGACCATGATTCTGCTGCAAGTGTATTTTATATGCCTGGCGATTAAAGAGGAAGGGAAGGGCATAATTTATAGAACTGTGAAACACAGAGGAGAGCTTTCTGGCTGCAAGGTTTCTTTATTTTCCTGTTACTCCTTTTATTCTTCCTTTTGCTTCCAGCCTTGTGAAGGGTGATGGATGGGAAGTGGTGGAGACTGAAATCTCCCTTTTATATTCACAAGGCAGGTACCACATCAGCAACCCCAGGAGCTACAGGGGCTGCACCACTTCTTCTGAACAAGAACAATTTTGAGACCAAAAAAGGAAAAAGCACCTCAAAGTACCCTCAGGTGCTTTCTTGCTCCTGCAGCCATCTCATCTTTCAGTCATTAATGGGCTTCATGCTTTCTAACATGAAGCTTGAGCCAAATGGCCAAGCTCATACCCTGTGTGATCCTCTAGCCCCTGGATCTCCTAGGGCAGTCTCCACCTCACCTTTTAAGACCTTGGCACTTCCATACCACCTGTGTAGGAAGCAAGAACCACTTGTATTTGGTTAGAATACTAGGAAAAGACTTGATGGTCAGTGAGGTGCCCAGAAGTCAGCATCATGTTCTTGCAGGGAAAATGACCAAATTCATGGAGATTTGCATGAGCAGACACATTGTCTGGAGGTAAATGGATGCTCCTTCCCTTCCATTTGGAGCTTATGAGACCAGAGGTGGAGTGCTGTGTCCATCTGGGGCTCTCCAGACAGACACTGTCACTCTGAGGGTACAGCAAGATGGTTATGGGACTGGAGGTAACATGAGGTAAGAAGAGGGAGAAGAAGAGGTTAAGGGGGAACCTAATTTTTTTCCTCTCCTTACCAAACTCAAAACTACAGAGAAGATGGAGTCAGACTCACCTCAGAGGACAAGAAGTGATGAACAGAAGCTGCAGCAAAGGAAATTTAGATCAGATGGAAGAAAACCACTTTTTAGGAAAAGCCTGGTCAAGCCTTGAGCTGTGAAGCCAGAGAGATGTTGGGATTCATATTCCTTGGAGATACTCAAAACTCACTCACACAAAGGCAAGAGCCTGACCTAGGGTGGGAAGTTTAATCAGGAGTTTCCAAAGGTCCCTGCCATCAAAACCAGCTTCTGACACCATGTTCTGGTTTTGTAGACAGGGAACCAAGGCACAAAGGAGAACAAAACCACAAGCATCCAGGGGAACTGCACCTGAGGTCAGATGTCTACTGAGCAACCTAAAGCCCTCCTCTCATTGCAGAAATTAAGCACACAACACTATAGCCACGTGTGGTGGGCATTCTGGGGTCATCTGCTCTCCTTGCTTCTCCAGTAGAAGGTAGAGCAAAATTCTTCAGATATATGTTGGGTTATTGGGTTGGGTTTTTTTGGTTTTGGTTTTGTTTTTTTTTTTTTTTTTTTTGCATCTCCAGGGCCAACTCAGCAACTCATCTTTCTGCTCAGCCTGTCAGCAGAAGTGTCAACTGCAAGGCTGGTTTCTGTGATGTGGAATCATGCCCACTGAGACTTGGACCAAGACCACGCAGCCCATTTCACATAAGCCACCAACCAGCCCACACTTGGCAAAAAACCTGAAGACTCTATCAGCCATGCCTGCATGACTCCTGGCTTGGGGCCATTTCTCTCCAAGCCTCTGAGCAGCCACGATATAAATCTTGCTCTTCTTTCACTACTCTTTGCCATGACAACACAATCACTTGGCTCCCCACGCCACGTTCTCCTTGGGTGTTTGGCAGGGATGCGTCAGTGGAAAAATGAACTGGGGAGCCTGGCAAGAAAGGAGAAAGGTTCTGCATGAAACCAACCACTGCTGCCCTTTCTCAGCTCACTCCTGTGCTGCAGGAGGAATTCAAGTCCTCGTGAAGTTACGGTGAAAATTTATCACCACCAGGAGCCAACTCATAATCCTACTTCCTGGGAAATAAAGCAAGACAAGTTTGCCTTGAAAAATGCAGGGCAAGAGTTTTGCTTCCCTTCCAGGAGCAGAACTCTCATGCCTAAAGATCTCCATGGAACATGAGTGCACACATCCTTTATTCAGAAGATGGCTTGTCCCATTGAAGTCAAAAAGAAAGAAGAAATGTTTTTCACTCGGGGTGGTGAGAGCCTGGCCCAGGTTTCCCAGAGAGGTGGGAGATGCCCCATCCCTGGAACCATTCCAGCTCAGGTTGGATGGGGCTCTGAGCAACCTGATCCAGTTGGAGACATCCCTGGGGTTGGACTGGCTGGCCCTGAGAGGCCCCTTCCCACCCAAACCTGTACCAGCAGGGTGAGGAAGAGGATTCTTCCTTTCTGCTCCACTCTGGGGAGACCCCCCTGGGGTGCTGGGTCCAGTTCTGGGGTCCCCAAGCCCAGAAGGAGCTGGAGCTGTTGGAGTGAGTCCAGAGGAGGCCATGGAGATGCTGGGAGGGCTGGAGCAGCTCTGGAGCCAGGCTGAGGGAGTTGGGGTTGTTCAGGCTGGAGAGGAGAAGGCTGCAGGGAGACCTTAGAGCACCTTCCAGTGTCTGAAGGGGCTCCAGGAAAGCTGGGGAGGGACTTGGGACAAGGGCAGGGAGGGAGGGGATGAGGGGGAAGGGTTTCAAGATGAAGGAGGGGAGATTTAGGTTAAACACTGGGGAATAATTCTTGAATTGGAGGGTGCTGAGCCCCTGTGCCAGGTTTCCCAGAGAAGCTGTGGCTGCCCCATCCCTGGCAGTGTCTCAGGTCAGGTTGGATGGGGCTTGGAGCAACCTGGGCTGCTGGGAGGTGTCCCTGACCATGGAAAGGGCTTGGGAATGGAGGAGCTTTAAGATCCCTTCCAATCCAAACCAGTCTGGGATTCTGTGACAAATTAGCTGAGTCCTCCCATTCATCCCAGCAAAACTACAGCTCCTGGTTATCTGAGAAAACCAATTCCTGAATGAGTAAAACTGAAACCCTGCAGCAATTTTTATGTACCACCTCAACACCTTTTTTCCCTGAATGAAACCTGGTTTATTCAATTTTCGCAACTGCTGGCTTCAGAGCCTCATTAGTGCTGACTGATGGGATGCTGGGACCCCACTGCATGCTGGAGGGAACACACATCCCCAACAACCACCCATAGGGAGAGCATGAAACCAGCAGAGAAGACAGTGGGGTTGGACTTGATGTGGATTCAGCTCAGGAAGGTCAGACAGTTATTCTATTACTAGCAAAGGAGGGTGGAGTCCTTCTTCTGTCCAGAGTGAGGGAAGAGAGCCCATCCCCTGCTGAAAAACTGTGGGTGGACATATTGCACTTGGCCAGGCAGAAGATTAAGGCAGGACTCCTCATTTAACATTTCCCAATGGAAGGGAGGAAAAAGCAATTCTGGGGGTGGAAAGACCTCAGGTAAAAAGTCAGGTGGAGAAAACAGGGTAGGTAGGAGGGTGTCATGGTGTAAGAGAAGCTCCTCACCAAGAGGAGCTGGGAGGATGTTTTGCAGGGGGGGAGAGGAGGTTGCTTCAAACATGGGGCACAGAGAAGTGGAGTCACAGAGCAGGGTGGGAGGAGATGGGGGAAGCAGGCAGGAGAGAAGATTACAGGACTGAGAGGAACAACAAAGAGGAGGAGAGAGGAGAAGGAAAAATTATGCAGGGCCTCCAAGGTCAAAAGAGTCAACTTCAAAAGGATTCCTTAAAAGACATAAAGCCAAAGCCTTCATATTCAATTATTTCGTTTTCACACTATTCTTAGTAATATATCGGGGGGTGGAATGGTTCCCAACACTCAATTTGGTACAAAGGGATGATAAGAGAAGCCTGGGACTCTTTGCTCTCCTAATGGACCAGACAAATCGGAGCTTCGGATGTGGCATGAAGGAGAGGAGGTTGCTCTGGTTGATAGGAGTGGGAGTTGGGGTGGGGGAGTTCCTCTGTGGAACTGAAAACTGTTGAAAAGTTGCCTTGCTCAGCCCGAAACAAAATATTTTCCCCTAAATTCTGTGCATCTGCTTAATTAAAACCATAGGAAAAGCACTGAGGCAAACAAATCAAAGTCAACGAAGATGCTGAAAGGAAAACCCTCCCATTTCTCACCATTCCTCCCACCCTCCTTGACCCAATCTCACGGTAGCTCTTTTTTGGCCCTGAAAAAAACTTCCCTTTGTACTAAGAAAACATTTGGCTGAATTCTCTCTCCCAGCTGTACTTCAGGAAGCTAAAGCCAAGCACAAAACTGAAGGCTCCCATGTCCTGGGGCCTTCAGGCCATTGGCACAGTTAGCATCATGGACAAGCTATGGAATGGCAGGAAAATGGTGCCCAAAAGGAAGTTTGAAGCCACAATAGCAAGCTCTGTAATAAGTTCTGGTTCATTAAGCATCAGGCTTAAGTAAAATATTACAGCAGGTCACGTTTTAAAGAGGACAAAACAGGTTAGGGAACCACTAAGGACCCAGGAGGATGCTCTGGGAGGAGAATGGAAAATTCTGCCCTATCCTTTTTCAGTTCCCTGCCCTAAACACTGTAATTTTCCTCCTGACTGCAGGGGCTTCCTTCCACTCAAGATGATTTTTTTTTTTCCTATGGACATCTCCAGCAGTAGTTGGCAGCAGTGATTTGTGCCACCAATGCTACTATGGTTGCCCACCTGAGGTGATGACCAGCCACACTGGGAAAAATAAAAAACAGGAACCAAGTGATTTGAGGAAGGCCACGAAAGAGGTCAGCAAAGAGCAGAAACCATGTCCTTTGGCTCCTGCCCACCCAGATCCTAAGTATTTAGTACTTTTTTCTGTTCAGTTTTGACCTTACGAGTTCCCTTAACCTTCTCCTGGCAGCTTCCTAATGGGCAAATAAATCTCTGGAGAGTATCTTAAATTCTTTTTTATCACAGACTGTATCAGTGTGATAATAAGATCAGCCTTCAGACTCCCCATTAAGTCACTGAAGGTGTGGTCATCAGTCATGCTTTTCCCAGCCTTAATTGCCAGACAGACACTTTAAGTGGAAAGTCCATCTAATGAGCCCAATCATTAAAACATCCTGGCTCCTATTTGAGATGGAACAAAAATTATATTCCTCTAATAAGGGGGCTGCATTTTTGCCCCCCTATTCAATCATGTGGCAAGAGGAAAGGTGAGGCCTCTCTGTGAGTTTGTCTTGGAGGTATTTCATTTAAACACAGTCCTCAGACAAGAAAAAGAAAGAAAACTCTCCACAGAAGAACTGGGTGATTAGAGGAGATGGTGGCACCCTAGAACTGACCAAAGGGGTCACCAGAGATGGGGGGCTTACCACTGACAGCATGGATGCTCCTGAGGACTGCACAGGTGGAGATGGTGGAAAAGCCACCGTGGTGGCCATGTCAGAGTGTAGAGAAGGTGGGATGTTTAGTGGGCTTCTGGAAAAGGCCACATGGGATGTATGAAGTGGGCTCCTAAATGAGAATCTTCTTTCCTAAGCAGATTGGAAGGAAAGGCTACATTTGGAGAAGGAATTGATGATAATTGATAAGGACTCTGCACTATGCGGAAGAAGTGGATGGGGAATTAACATGATCCTCATTTTACAGAGAGGTGGAAAACAGGGGGGACAGGACACAATTCAGGTGCCAAAGCTACAACAGCTCAGCCACAATCCCAGAAGCCCTTGTATGGGCCAAGTGTAGCCACAGTCCCTAAAACAGGTCTCAAGTTAGAAGTCCTAGAATGGCTTGGGTTGGAAGGGACCTCAAAGCTCACCCATTCCCAAGCCCTTTCCATGGGCAGGGACACCTCCCAGCAGCCCAGGTTGCTCCAAGCCCCATCCAACCTGACCTGAGACACTGCCAGGGATGGGGCAGCCACAGCTTCTCTGGGAAACCTGGCACAGGGGATCAGCACCCTCACAATAAAGAATTTTTTCCTAACCTCATCTCAATCTCTCTTTCAGTCTGAAACCACTGCCCCTTGCCCTGTCACTCCATGCCTTTGTAAAAAGTCTTCTTCAAAGGAGCCTTTCCCTCCTGGCCCACCAGGTCCCACCAGAAATTCTCACCTTTCCCACCTCTCCATCTCCTTCTACTCATCATGGAAAGCTCCATCTAGAGAAGCTCCATGTAGGATCTAGGTGAGATCAACCCAAGTCCACCGTGTCCTCCAACAACACCGAAAGCCTTGAACTCCACACCAACAGCAAAACTCCCCAGCTGACCCACTCCCACCACAAACCATTCACTGGTGAGACCATCTCCCTAAGGAATCCCAGTGGGAAAGCCCAGACAAGCCCGAGTTAGGAGCTCCACATCCAACCTTGGCTTTGCCAAGGTGCTGGGAGCGCTGCTTGAGAGCAGATCCCTAATAACAACAACGAAGCACGGAAGGGTGTGTTCCTTTTTGGGTAATAATACATCTGAAAAACTGCCCGGTGAGGCAAAGACAACGCCCCACCCTAAGCCACCCAAAGGGTGTGGGACATTATACAACCATTCACCCACACCCAGAGCCTCTTGATGACAATGAACAGCCCCAGCCTGGCGTAAGAATCGGTAAATACTGCATCTCCAACCAGGAAACGTCGTGTGAATTTTTCGTGTGAATAGAAAAAAAAAAAAAAAACCCAAAACAAAACCCAAAACAAAGACAAAACAAACCACCCCAATGATGTGTCTTAACATGAACACCACTCCGGGCAGATCTGCACTATTGGAGTGCAAGGAGGGTGAGCTTCTGCCCTTCCTTAAGAAAGCAGAGACAAAATAACAGGTAAAGTCGAAGTATTCGAGTTCTATTAAGCACACGTTTCTTATTTTTCAAGATTAAAAAAACCCAAAAACAGAGATGATGGAAAAAAAAATCTAAGTGTCTAATTACATTTTGTTAACTCCAAAGTCATGCAAGATGCTTTGGAGATAATGAGATGACAAGATCTCATCACGCCCAAGTTTATTTTCATAGCCGTAAATCTACTTCTGGTAAAGTGGCCAGGAAAAGATTTTACTGTTGAGCAATAATGGAAACAAAATAGCATTTATTAAAGGGCAATGGGAGCAAAAACTCATCTAATGTCCAGAGACAACAGAGGAAATCAGTTTGTTATTAGCAGACAGCAGAAATAACTTTTTTTCTTTTGAGGGTCTGAGATACCTGTAGTGAGACCTCTTGGTTATGAACAGATCTCCCTTCCCATCCCCCCTTCCAACTAAATTGCAGTGGAGTTGCTGTGATGCTCATGAAAACAACATTTGAAGATGCAGCTGCACCTCCAGCATATTTTAGATGAAAAAAAATAATAAAATAATAAGCACAGAAATGGAGAGCATCTTCAAACCCACTCCAAATAATTTCTGAGGTCAGGAAATTCAAGTTGCTTTTCCAACCTAAATTCACCTGTCCCTTAAATAAAAAACCCAACAAAACAACAAAATCAAAACAGATTCAATAAGGAAAAATCTACTTTCTGGGTGATGGCAGGAAAAAGGCTGAGCTGATGCTACTGGCTTTGTGTCTAGGTGAAGGATGGAGTTAGAAAAGTTTTCATGTACCTCTCTAAAACAAGGAGGTTGAAAGTCTTCCCAAGAGACCACCAGTGCTCCCGAGGAGGAATGCTTGCTGCAATATTAATGAGAGAGGAGATAGGAGTGCCAGGCAAAAATTAAATATATCTTCTTGGCTGACACAGTGGGGACAGTCTGAATAGCTCAAAAAAAAAAGGTGTTATGGTGGACGTGGCTATTTACCTTCAGGGGAGGTAGTTGGGGTAGATCAGATGTTTGTCCAGGTAAAAACCAAAAATAATTCCAGCTTGAATGTCTGAATATTGATTGTGGAAAGGAGAAGGGATGGATTTGAATTTTCCATTTTTTCCATCTGTAGATCAGGAGCAAAGCACTGCCCTGACTACAAGTGTACAGACAAGGAAATTAAAATATCCACTAATAATCTGCTGATGATTGCTGGGAGCATCTTCAAATGAGTTTTTACAGTGCAAGGTTCAGGGTTGATTTTTTTGTTGTTATTATTATTATTATTATTATTATTATAATATAATCATCATTATCATTATTATTATTACTATAATTATCATTACCATTACTACCACCATCATAATTATCATTCTTTTACAACTATAATATTTTGATTATTTCAATTCTGATTATTACTTTTACCAACTGCAGTGACCATTTAAGATGTCCCAGTATTTTATAGCTCCAAGGATGCTCAGCCCTTTACAAGCACCTTATAAGGAAGACAAAAGAAGGAACAATCTATCTATCCCTAAGTGCTTGTGCTCCCAATAAGCAGTGGGAGAAAAAAACAAGAGATTACCTCGTTTGTACAGATGAGGAGTAGAGATACTCAGTGATGTGCCAAAGGCCATGGTAGAGCCAAAATTTCAAATTAGCTCTTCCAAACCCCAACTCACCACCTTGTCCAGAGGAGCTCAGGTTTATCCTAAAACTACAGGCAGCCAAAAACCCAGAGGGGCTACAGATCAGGGCCACCACATGGGCTTCCAGGTGGTGGCCAAGTTCTGAACCTCGTGGTTGGTGGCAGCAGCCTGGCAGCTGGTTGGGTCAGAGGATTTTGGGTTGCACTGGGATAGTGTAAATGACCCAAAGGAGATGGACTGGTGGAATCAGGGCTGGTGGCATTGCTGGAAGCTTGGTTTTGCTGGGATTTTCACTGAACGAAAGCAAAAGAGACATGGAGAAAGACATGCAGGTCTTGAAGTGAGTCCAGAGGAGGCCATGGAGATGCTGGGAGGGCTGGAGCAGCTCTGGAGCCAGGCTGAGAGAGTTGGGGTTGTTCAGGCTGGAGAAGAGAAGGCTGCAGGGAGACCTTAGAGCACCTTCCAGTGTCTGAAGGGGCTCCAGGAAAGCTGGGGAGGGACTTGGGACAAGGGCAGGGAGGGAGGGCATGAGGGGGAAGGGTTTCAAGATGAAGGAGGGGAGATTGAGATGAGATCTTAGGAAGAAATTCTTTGTTGTGAGGGTGCTGAGCCCCTGTGCCAGGTTTCCCAGAGAAGCTGTGGCTGCTCCATCCCTGGCAGTGTCTCAGGTCAGGTTGGATGGGGCTTGGAGCAACCTGGGCTGCTGGGAGGTGTCCCTGCCCATGGATGATTGGAATTGGATGATTTTTAAGATCCCTTCCAACCCAAGCCATTCCAGGACTGTGTGAAAATTACATGGGCACAATGGGAAAACTGTGTGCCCAGGAAGGGCTGGAGGAAATCTCCGAAGGAAAAACAGAGATGGTCTGGAAAGCTGAGAATGGCAGCTTGTTGCATCCAACACCCAGCCTGGCAGGGCACTGGGGCAAGAAGAGGGCAAAGAGGGCTCTGGAGGCAATCAAGGATGCTTAAAAAAAAAGAAAAGAAAGGTACAATCAGCAGACCAGAGGAGCTTTTCAAAACATAAACAGTTTTGGGAAGGAACAAGAATGGCGCACGAGCTAAAAATAAGCAGCGGCGAGTGAAAAAGAAAGAAAGCAAGAAAGGGTATAAAAAAAAGGATTAAAGAAGCCTGGAAGAAACAGCGATCAGCAAATTGCAGGGAATTGCTCAGCAAACAATAAAAAGCTCCTTCACCATCTCCCTGCAACAGGCGGGTGGAAGCAACCCCAGACAAATGACAGCTGCAAAAAAAGGGAGGTAGGAGGGCTTGGGGGGGGGGGAGGTGGGGAAATGGGGTGAAAATTCAGACCTGGCTGTTTTGTTAAGTGGTTATTTTCCTTGGCAGAAGACAAAGGGGAGGGAAAGCTCCCCAAGACAGGGATTGTATTTCACTCAGCAGCAGAGAAGGTTTTTGAGTGCCTGCAGATATCTGCGAGAAATGGTCCTAAAAAGATTAGAGCTCTTAAGGTAGGACAAGAGACTCTCTCCAGACAACACACTCGAGTTTTTAATGACAATGGGGGGAGAACTGAGTGAAGGTTGTCTGCTGCCTTTAGGAAATGGAAAACTTAATTTAAACCAGTCCAGAAAGCTAGGTTTTTCTCATCAGAAAGGTTTTTTTCCTGTCCTCTAAGCATCCTTTTTATCCTTGACATCTATTTTTCCATTCATTGCTTTCCCGGAAACAGCCCAGGTTTAGGAAGGGTCTTCCAGGTTTTCAGAAGGATTTGGGTAAGTTGCTTTTGAGCATCCCCCTGGTTATAATGTATTTCTTCTTACTGCATCCCTCTGTCAGGCAATTAACTGTGTTTACAGATACCCAGCTGCAGGATAAATAAAAAACCCAAGGGACTTCCTACAGAGGCAGAGGGGAAAGAAACTCATCCTGGGCTCCCCAGAATCTCAGTCTCCAAACCACTCCCACCTTCAGCTTTCCCACATCAGTTTGCTAAGTTGGAACACAGTTCCAAGTGGGTGCAAACCAGCAGAGCTTCCATACAACCTGGTGTATACTGTGAGCAAGACCAAGAGTCATCTTGAGTCTTAAATTACAACATCATGGAATGGTTTGGGTTGGAAGGGACCTTCAAGATCATCCAGTTCCAACCCCCTGCCATGAGCAGGGACACCTTCCATGAGACCAGGTTGCTCCAAGCCCCATCCAACCTGACCTGAGACACTGCCACTGAATTCTTTAGGTCGGAAAAGATCCTGAAGATCAGCAAACAGAAACACAAAACTGCCAAAGTCCACCACTAAACCATTTCTTGACTGGATTGGGGATTTTGTGTCCCCTCCACAAAGATGAGGCTGATTGTTAGGCACCCCACAGCAAGCAGTGTGTCCCAGGAGAGTCACCAGGACCCCCCCTGCACCACTTCCCTTAGGACAAGGACAAACCAGCAGCCACCAAAGCTGGGGGACATATCTCCTATGTCACACCCCCCCCTTACCTCCTCCTCCGCCGAGGTGACTTTGCCATCTCCAAACAGGGACTCTTGGCTGCACCCTCCCTCCCTGACCTTGCCTGGGGCTCTGTTACTAAGAATAAAACGCAGAGGGCTGAGCTGCACCAGTGCAGGAGGGGATAATTGCAGGGAAACAGCTGCTGGAGCCCAGAGACAGCAGTAATTGGGTCTGGGCCATCCTTGTAGCCAGGTTTCCCATCCTATTATCCCCTTATTAATAGAAACCAAATCTACCTTTGCAGAGACAGGATGACCAGCTTGGAGATGAAGGCAGGGAAGGGCTGAAGGGAGCATCTGATGCATCTACCACAGCCTCAGCCCTCAACCACCCCAAGGGGAAGATGCTGGTGGGGTCTGTGGGATGCTCCTGCTCAAGTTGTGGCCAAATCCCAGCTGTCTCCACCCAAAAGTCCCCTGTGGTCATTGGAAAGGTGAATGTTAAGACTCAACCAGGTGGCAAATCCTGGATTTCACACAGAAGTGCCTTCAAGAGGGTTTTGAAAACCTCCAGAGAAGGAGACTCCACAACCTCTCTGGGCAGCCTGGGCCAGGGCTCCCTCACCCTCCCAGGAAAGAAGTTTCTCCTCATGCTGAGGTGGAACTTCCTATGTTCTACCTTCAGCCCATTATTCCTTGTCCTGTTCCTGGGCACCACTGAGAAGAGATTGGCCCCTTCCTCTTGACACCCAAATGTCTTTGTGGAGGCAAGCGAGCAAGATTTGGTCTATGAACTGATCCAAAGGAGTATTAATTTCATCTCCCAAGGAGGAAAAATAAAGGTCAAAAAGATTGAATTTCCCTTCTCACAGATGGGTGGGACCACAGGCTGAACATTCATGGATTTAGGGTTGGAAAATTGGAGCATCTCAGGTGGGATGTTCCTGCTTGGGTGGGACGTCCAGTGTCAAAGCTGAAGGTAAGTGACAACATCATTTTAAGGAGAAATAACACATGATGCTAAGGGTCTCCTTGATGGGAAGTGGAAAGCAAAGCACTGATTTCTGAGAAACCTAAGGACAAGGTGAAAATCTCCTCAAGTGTCTTCCAGGACAGGACTTGCAGGTCCATACAGTATCGTGACTTTCCATGGCCAGGACTAACACAGGTCACTCTCCCCCTCCCCTTTCCTATTCCACACTAATTTCCCTTCTGAAGTTCAACCTGGAATCAGTCCTGGATAAAATGTGCCCCTGATCATGACTTTTATTCATTGGGTCAGCAGAGGTGAAGGCACAAGGCCAGCCTAAAAACTAGAAGGTAGTTCAGATGCCTCCATCTAAAATGCAGTTGGACACTGAAGAGAATGAGATTTAGTTTGGCAAATGGATTTTTTAATGCAATCAAGAAATGCAGGTTTATGGAGGTCTTCAGGCCCATCTGAATCTCATCTCAAATTTAGGATTTAGTTGGAAACTTCCCCAGAGATGTTCACCCTCCCCTCCCCATCCATGGTAGGCAAAGCCTGGCAGATGGCCTCTTACAGTAATGATTTCAACCATCAACGTTGTTAATATTCTCAAGAGTGATGGCAAGGCTCATCAGCCCCATCACCTTTCCCAACTACCCAGTTTTTCTTCACCTCATCCTCACCCAGCTTTTAACACTTCCTATTTCAATGGCAACCAAGATCAGCTTTGCTGAAGATGAACCCTATGGGCTTCCAACCAAGTCCTCTAAGAGCCAAAGCAGCACAGATGTGCTAAAGAGTGATCCAGATGGTTTCTCCTTCACCAGAAACTTGAGACTTTGCTTCTGCTTGATGCTGTGGTGTTTTGCAGGCTGGAAATCTCAGGAGCACCTCCCTCTCCATATGGCAAGTGAGAAGTCAACCCAGGAAGATTAAGGCAGAGAAAAGAGGAGCCCTGTGGTGCCTCTTGCCTTTTGCAGCCCTTCTCCATCACCCTGTGAAAGGCTGGGGGTGTTAAGCTACCACATTAAGAGATGAAAAGTGTCAGGGAAAAATAAACAATATATCAATGCCAAAATGTGTCACCAAGGCCACCTCCAGGATGGATCTCTACCCAGGAGTGATGCCCTCCAGACTGCTGCCTGCTCCTGCCCTGGGGAGATGTCACGGGGAAGGAAATGGAGCTTCTGGGCAAGATTTTGTTTCAGAGCGATGCAGCAGAGAACCTTGCAGGCGACAGAAACTCTAATTGCAGTGATGAAACTTCAACCAGCCCATCACACCCCACTCCCCCCCCCCCCCTGAAATCCAGCTCCACTGCTGCTTTCAGCACAAGGAGGATCCATGTCCCTACCAGAGGAGAGGTCAGGAGTGCCAGGGAGACCTCACCCCAAAGCATCAGCAAAGCCCTGATGCACGAGCAGTGGGTCCTCCTCAGGAGAAACCTTCTGTCCCTCTACAACTCCCTGAAAAGAGGAGGGCTCAGCCTCTTCTCCCATAGAGCAAGAGAGAAGACAAGAGGAAACAGCCTCAAACAATGCCAGGAAAAATTTAGACTGGATATTAGGAGAAACTGCTTCCCCAAAAGGGTTGTCAGGGCCTGGCCCAGGCTGCCCAGGGCTGTGGTGGAGTTCCCATCCCTGGAGGGATTCAAAAGCCCTGGAGATGTGATGCTGAGGGACATGGGGCAGTGGTGCCCTTGGCAGTGGTTGGACTCAATGATAATAAAGGTCCTTTCCAACAAAAATGATCCTCTGATTCTCTCTTGGGGCTTTGTGGATGCTCTGGCTTCCCTGAGGACTTGCCCAATGTTCTCCATCATCCCCCAGAGCAGTCTAAACCAGGTGCAGAGAGCCAACAGCCTGACTAAAAGTGCTCACAAAGCCAGTGTGAAATGCTACAAACTTCTTGGGGTTCAGGGCAGTGGTATTTAGTGCCCATAGGCTGCAGAAACCCCAGGGGAAGTACACTTCATCCCCCAGTTCTGTCCCCTTATTTCAACAGCAGCTTGGACTCCATTTCTCTCAGCAAACCCTTGAGAGTTTGAAGGTTTGAAGAGACAACCTATCAGTTGCTTCAGATAGGTAACAAAATGGGAAATAAAAGGCAGTCAGTGTGGTTGGATGCAGCCATGGGATGGGAGCTTCCCAGTTTTCCAGCGCAGAGGAACCACTTGAAGAGGTCCTCTCCCCACTTCTGGGGGTTAGGAGGTGAAGCATCACCCCTGGAGCAGGATGGAATGATACAGGAGCATCCAGTCCTGATGCACAAGGACACCAGGAGGTGATGGGCAACAACGTGGTCTTTGGGGTGGCTGATTCCAACTTCTCTGGGATGGCCAGGGCCTTCAAGAATGAGATCCTCTCTGATCTCAGCATAAAGCCCCTGCAAACTAAAACCCCATCTCCTGTCTGCTGGGAACACAACCAGTTAAAAAGCTTGCAGATGTTGCTTGAGAAATATTAGAGCTGTGGAGTTGTATTTACCTTCTCACTTCTCTCTAGTAGGTGATTATAAAGCCATGGAGAGAAAAAAAAAGGGGGGGGGAAGGTTGCGAAAAAACAAAACAAAACACTCTCCTTGTTTAGCACAAAACTGTTGGTAACAATTACAAAGCAATAATTGATTCATCCAATATTTTGTTCAGGGGGGGGTTGGGAAAAAACAAAATAAAACAAAACACTCTCCTTGTTTAGCACAAAACTGCGGGTAACAATTACAAAGCAATAATTGATTCATCCAATATTTTGTTCAGGGGGGGTTGGGGGTGAAAGGCTCTGCAGCCAGCCTTTCATCTGCCACATAATTATTAAAGGCTCTTTTTCTGGCTCCAAAAGGCAGTGGCTGGCAGATCAAAGGTCAGACATTTCAAGGAGTAAATTGGTTTAATGTGTCTGTGGATTGCCTGGCAAAAAGGAGTAAAAAAAGAAAAAAACCCACCCTAATAAATATGCAGCAAAATGTAAGGAGAAAAAATTGTGGACAAGAGAGACAATTACTTTGAAATCAGAGTAAGAGCAGCACAGGATGAAATTAATCAGCATCCAGGCTCCTTCTTGCTGTCTCAGGATTTGGAATTCAGAGTAGAAGTTGGCTGGATGTGCTGGAGGGGGTGACTGGTACCCAACCTGCCTGAGGTGAGATGCTAATCCCCAAGTTTTAGGTGGGATGTTGGTGTGAACCACCCCAGGGATGCCAGGCAGCCACTTGTGATCCACAGCAAAGGAACTTCATGACCACCATGGGATTTTGTGGTGGATGGTGAAGAGATGATCCTTCCATGGCTGAATCACAGAATCTCGTGTTGGACTGGACCTCAAGGATTATCTGGTCCAACCCTTCTAATATTATTGTTTATGTGAGATGTCTCAGCACCCTGTAGAGCTGAGACTTCAAACTTTCCCAAGTGGGGGAATCCACCACTTCCCCTGGGAGACCATCCCAATGTCTGACTGTCCTCAGGGGGAGAAATTTTCCTCTTGTGAATCAAAATCTCCCCAGGAGCAACTTGTGCCCATTGCCCCTTGTCCTGGCCATGGGACTCCTTGGAAATCAAGAGTCTCCATTTTCTTTGAAGCCCTCCTTGAAGTCCTGGAACATGGTCAGAAGGTCTCCCCTCAGCCTTCTCTTCTCAAGGTTGAGCAAACTTAGTTCTCAGCCTCTCCTCATGTGGCAGGAGCTCTGAATATTCCCTGGTGTGACCAAATGGGCTGACACAAGCACAAGGACACCAGTGGTCAGCAACACCCCGCCCAAACCCCAACATCTGGTGGGAAGAAATGAACATAAAGGGGTTTCATTGTAAGAATTGATGCTTTTAGCTCAGCTCCTCATTTTTCACTTGATCTCATGACTTTTTGAGAAGGGTACCTTACAGAACCACAGAATGGTTTGGGTTGGAAGGGACCTTCAGGATCATGTAGCTCCAATCTCTCTGCATGGGTAGGGACACCTCCCACCAGACCAGGCTGCTCCAAGCCCCATCCAACCTCCCTTACTTTGAAACACCTTTGCACAGAAAAAAAAAAAAAAAAAAAACCAACAAAAAAAAGCAATGGCTTCCATCCTTCTAATTAAAGATGAGAAAACACCCACTCCAGTCCTCTCATCTGGAAAGAGGACTTCCTGCACAAAACCAAAGCATGCTATTCCCCAGTGCCCCATCCAACCTGAGCTGGAATGGTTCCAGGGATGGGGCATCTCCCACCTCTCTGGGAAACCTGGGTCAGGCTCTCACCACCCTCATCATAAACAATTTCTTTCTCATATCCAGTCCGAATCTCCACTCTTGTAGTTTAAACCCATCACCCCTTGTCCTATTGCTACAGGGCCTCCTAAAAAGTGTCCCCATCTGTCTCATAGACCACCTTGAAGTATTGGAAGGACTCAGTAAGGTCCCTCTGGAGAAGTCTCTTCTCCAGGCTGACCAACTCCAACTTTCTCATCACCTTTGTGTCCCTGAGAATGAGATCCCTCTGCCCAGGGATCTGTCACCAACTCCATCCCTCTGCCTAGGATGGAGTGGCACCCATGGTAGCACTGCCACCTCCCTGGGAAGGAAATCTCATGAGAAGCCTTGGGGATGGGGCAGAGATGATCTTTCCAGGGCTGAATCACAGAATCTCAGGTTGGAAGGGACCTCAAGGATCATCTAGCCCAACCTTTCTAATATGGTTTATGTGAGATGCCCATCAAGCTGAGACTTCAAACTTTCCAAAGCTGGTGTCAGCAACATCCTGCTGACCATGAGACACTTCAGGGAGAACCCACACCTCAAAAAGAGCCCACGCCTCAAGGAGGAACACAACACTTCAGAGATCACCCACAAGGAGAACCAAAGGGGCACAGACCTCCCCACCTCCAACCCACACAGGGAGCTCTTGCCCCAAGTTATTTGTGTGTCTGTCACTCTGCCATAAATTAGGACAGCCTGACAGGCTAATTTGTATATGGGGAATCTGAAGCAATTACTAAATCAGCCTGAACACTCTTTGTTTCACAAGATTTTGCCCTGAGTTAGCACCGTCGCTCGGCTTTAATTACACTGTGATTAATTGTGACAAAACTCTTTGGAAAGTGTGTGTGCACGGTGGGAAGGATGGAAATTGCAACCTGCCTGCTCCTCTCCAGCCACCAGCATCAAATGTCTGCTCCTCTTTTGACATAATGCTTGGAATTCATTTGGCCACCTCATATCCAGAGCCATCTCCAAATCCTCTCAAGAGCAAGACCCATGGAAGGTGACTCCTGACTTGTTTGACATCCAGGGTGAGCTCCCACACCTCTCAAAACCAGACCAAGACCCACGGAAGGTGACTCCTGACCCATTTGACATCCAGAGAAATGAAGGCACAGAGGTGGTAATCTCTGTGTTTTCTCTTCAGACAGGATTAAGAAGGCAGAGGTCCATCAGAAGGATTAAGAGGACAGAAGTGAACCAAACTGGGGACTGGATGTAAATCACAACTTTTTTCTCTGCTCTGGGATGTTCTCCTTTTCCCTTGCCACCCCCAAAGCCATGAAGTACACCTTGAAAGACCTGGGACCTCCCTCCTGTCCATGGAGAAGGTTGTGTCCTCCATAAAAGCAACATCAAGCAACACCTCCCAAAAGACAGAAGGCACCTGATCATAGGAATCAAAAACCCATTCCTTCTGAAATCTGTCCCCTTTTAGTGTTTTTGGTGTCTAGGTGGGATACAGAGGCATTAACCTCAGCTGAAGTGGTCATTGGGAGGCCTTTTTAGCTTGTGTTCAGTCTCCTGGCAGGACCCAAAAACTGCTGGAAAATGAGAAGGCACCAAATGCATCTGAGGCCACCTCAGCCCTGACTGATGATTGCAGTGCAAGAAAGGAATCTGCACTCCTGCAAAGCTGGAGAGAAGGTCTGGAAGGGTCATCCTGGAAGGATGTGACTCACTTCCACTCAAACACCACCACCAAACAGCCAGGGGAGCATCTTCCTAATAGGGCAGGAGGGGGAATTTTGCATTTCAAAATTGCTCTGCTCCTCTTTCCTCTCCTCTCCTCTCCTCTCCTCTCCTCTCCTCTCCTCTCCTCTCCTCTCCTCTCCTCTCCTCTCCTCTCCTCTCCTCTCCTCTCCTCTCCTCTCCTCTCCTCTCCTCTCCTCTCCTCTCCTCTCCTCTCCTCTCCTCTCCTCTCCTCTCCTCTCCGTTCCTCTCTTCCAAATTCCATCAAACCTTCTCACCTCCATTTTCCTAATACCAGATGGAACAACTTGCCCCATCCCACAGCAGGACATCAACAGAGCACAAGAAAAGTGAGGAGAACATGACAGATCACCTCTCGTCCTCCAGTGATGCACCCAGATCATACATGGAGGCTTCACCACCTTTGGGATCGCTTCCCAGGAGCCCAAGGAGAAGGATCCAAGTAGTCCCAGCACAAGGGGCTGTGAAGCCACCTCTCTGGCTGCCCACCTCACACCACAGCATGACAAAATATATGGAAAAAACAAAGCCACCTGCTTTGAGGACCTCAGAAGCTCATGGCACACAGGACCAGAGCAGAAGCGGGTGGATCCAAAGGTACCAGCAAAATAAGATGGGATTCTCCCAACAGCAGTAACTCCAGAAAATCCAGCTGATCTAAGAGACCTCCCAGACACATGCCTAGAGAGCTTGGGGTTTGGCAGAGGATCTGCTCCATCAGCTTCAGCTCACCTTGGCAAAAGGTGCCCAGATACCATGGTGACAGGCTCAGTGGGGATAAACACCCAACCTGGGTGTGGGCTGTTTGCATAGTTAGGAAGCTGGCTGGTCTCCATCCCTCCACCCTACCTCCTTCCCAGCATTGCCAGGTTCTCAATCCAAAGTGGTCTCTCCTACCTCCTCCTGGGCTGGCTCAT
Organism: Phaethornis superciliosus; assembly: GCA_023637945.1. Classification (NCBI taxonomy): domain Eukaryota; kingdom Metazoa; phylum Chordata; class Aves; order Apodiformes; family Trochilidae; genus Phaethornis; species Phaethornis superciliosus. The sequence continues at coordinate 69,958,837 of JAJQWJ010000004.1, forward strand.
CCCTGCCAGGGAGGCACTTCCCAAACTGGTTCCCTGGGAGGCAGGGTGGGGGGACAGCATCTCGGGGTTGGCTGGCTCTCTCTCTGCACCCCAGGAGGTGGAAGTCATTTGATGGCCCCAGCATCCATGTGGCTTCCCAGAAAGTGCAGAGGAGAGGGTGGGACATCCCTTCCACCTCTTCTGCAGCTTCCAAGCACATCGAGGCCCTTGGATTCATAATAATTTGGGACGTAGCATCCTTCTCCCCTCCAAAAAAGCACTCATGACCACCATGCTCCCATGCCCTGGAGACAGGGACATCCCTTTTTGAGGGACAAAGCCACCCAGGAGCAGGGAGAACTAAAGCCAGCTTTAAGGTAAGCTGCTCCCAGGAGCCACACACCAAAATCCTGCAGACCTGTGTGAGGAACATTGCCACTGGGCTTCTCTCAGCCTTCCAGCGAGGAACAACAACAACAGCACACACACAAAAAAAGCTCTGACTAATTATAAGAGGCCTCCAGATCATTCTTGGCAGAAGCATCCCATCCCCATCCCCTACCTCTATGCATCCCCAAAGGAAAACAAACCCTGCAGCTTAGACCTCACTGAGCCAGCCCACAGTCTGCTGGAGTTGGGTGCCAGGACTGCCCCTTCCTCATAGATTATAAACTAATAGGCTAGTGAATAATGTATATTATAATATATGTAATGATATTGTTACTGCAACTGAACATTATAGGCTGTGATATATATAATATGCTCCTGAAATTTATATGCTGTGTGTCCATTTATTCAACGTATATTATATTTATAAATAAATACATGTAAACGCACGGAATCATAGAATGACTTGGATGGGAAGGGACCTCCAAAGGTCACCCAGTCCCACCCCCTGCAGTCAGCAGGGACACCCTCACCTAGATCAGGGTGCTCAGAGCCTCCTCAAGCCTCACCTTGAACATCCCCAGGGATGAGGCTGAATAGCCCCAGGGATGAGGCCTCAACCACCTGCTTGGGCAACCTGGGACATTTTTTCCACTACTATATGTTAATATAAATATCCTATAAATATATAAATATACTATTAAAATGTGCATCAAGAGGAGTGTGGCCAGGGGGTCAAGAGAAGGGATTCTCCCTCTTCTACTCTGCTCTTGTGAGACCCCACCTGGAATATTGCATCCAGGTCTGGTGTCCCCAGCAGGAGAAGGACAGAGATTTGTTGGAACAAATCCAGAGGAGGCCCCAAAGCTGCTCCAGGGGCTGGCTGGAGCACCTCTGCTGTGAGGAGAGGCTGAGGGAGCTGGGATTGTTCAGCCTGGAGAAGAGCAGACTCCATGGGGACCTCAGAGCTGCCTTCCAATTCCTGAAGGGAACCTCCAGGAAGGCTGCAGAGGGACTTTTCAGCAGAGTGTCCAGCAATAGGAGAAGGGGAAATGGTTGGAAAGGGAAGGAGAAGAGGTTGAGGCTGGATGTGAGGCAGAAGTTCTTCAGCAGGAGGGTGCTGAGCCTCTGGAACAGATTGCCCAGAGAAGCTGTGGCTGCCCCCTCCCTGGAGGTGTTCAAGGCCAGGTTGGATGAGGCTTGGAGCATCCTTGTCTGGATGAGAGGTGTCCCTGCCCATGGCAGGGAGCTTGGAGGAGAGGAGCTCTCAGCTCCCTGCCACCCTCACCCATTCTGTCATTCTAAGATTCTATACTGTAAATAAAGTAAAACAAATTTAAAATATGATTATAAATAAAAATATCTATGCATGGATGGGACCCAGTGTGACGCTGCCTTCCCACCCCAATCCTGCCAGGAGGGGTTACCTAGGATCCCCCATGCCCATGCTCCATCATCCTCCATTTCAAAGTGGTTTGAGATCCTTCACCTTTTGTAACACCTTCCAACTTCACCAATCCATCCCACGGGAGACACTTAATGGGAGTAAGAAGAGGAAGATGACTTGGGGGAGGGAAGACTTTGGTGTTTTGAAAATTATTTTAATAGATTTAATTAAGAGCAATAGCTCTGAAATTAAGTCAGTAAAACTCGCCACTTCTTTGATTAATTAGAGGAGGAATTTCAAAGGAGGTGAAGGGAATTAGGTGCTGGACAGCCCCAGGCTGGTTGGAAAATCCCAGGTTTTCTATGGCTAATGTTGGCTCAGCGCTCAAACACGCTGGGTCTGACTCCTCATCTCCTGGCACCTGAAGTAAACAGTGTCAGGAACAAGAGTAAAATGGATGTTCCATGCTGCCTGCTCCAGAGCCAGGGTTTGAAATGTCCTTTTTGGAGTGGTGAGAGAGATGGAAAGCACTGGAAGACCAGGGAAAGACAGCAGATCATCTCATCTACCTTTCCAGGAGTTATTTCCTGAGATGGAAATACCAGAATACACACTGAGAAGGGCCAAAAAAGGTAAAGGTTTCATTTTCAGTGTGGGGTGTTGGAGATGGTGAAGGCAGCAAGGTTGGCAATGCCCACAGCATCTCCTCCCTGCAACCAGGATTCAGATAGACCCAACTGCTCCCAGCCTCCAAATCATCCCAGGAGAAGAAACCTCCACCTGATCCCCCTTCCACCAAGCAGGAAGGAAAGGAAATCTCATTCCCCCAAGTATTTTACCTGGGTGAAGTGGAAGGTAGCTCCACATGCCCTTTTTGAAGGCAGCACAAGCTGCAGGTTCCTCTATGACCATGCTGAGTGTTTCTATCCACCCAAAAATGCTCCGGAGAGCCACAGTGGGATGGCCAAGCTCTGGTTCCTCCTCTGCTGAGCACATTCCTCCCCTCCTGTTTTTATTCAGCCCAACCTTAAACAAAACCGTGGCTGTTTTTTTATCTGGGAATTACCTAGGGAAGGATATGGGGGGGGAGGAGGGAGCCAGAGATCTTTGTGCTGCTGAAACAGCATTTCATCTCAAGAAGGAGTTGCTACAAAAACACCAAAGCTTAGACTGGGTGTGACATATCATCCTGCTGAGTCCTGCTTGCTAGTAAAGAAGCAAAAAGTTCCTGAGACAGATGGATATTGAAACCCAAACTCCAGGCTGGGGGAGATTGCAGATAAAACCCCTCCAGCTTCCCAGTGGAGGAGGCTGGTGTGATCCAGGCTCAACCCTGCCCTGAGCAGCAGATTCATCCCAACCATGCTTCCCAGCCTGTCTTTAATCACCAGTTCTCTGCCAGCACTAAACCTGCTGAGACTTTTTAACTAGTTCAGAGAAGAGTTGGTTTGTTTTTTTTTCCCCTGCAAGTTTGCTGCAAAGCAAAACTTAAATGTGATTTCTTTAAAACAAATGTTAATATATACTTAAAATACTCCCTTTCCTTTCCTCTTCCCTTTCCCCTTTCCTTTCCTTTCTTTTCCTTTATTCTTCCCTTCCCTTTCCTTTTTATTCTATTCCTATTCCTATTCCTATTCCTATTCCTATTCCTATTCCTATTCCTATTCCTATTCCTATTCCTACTCCTATTCCTATTCCTATTCCTATTCCTATTCCTATTCCTTTATTCTTATTCTTACTCTTATTCCTACTCCTATTCTTATTCCTATTCTTACTCTTACCCTTACTTTTATACTTATCCTTATCCTCATTCTATTCTATTTTCTACTCTATTCAAAATATTAATCATCTGCCTCATCAGAGCCCTTCTGTCTACCCAGCAGATGGTAACAGATGTTTTTTCACACTGATATTTCCTATCTAAAGCAAACAAACAAATGACTTAAGCCACACTTACAAAAAAACCCACAAACAAACACCCCCCCCCCCAAAAAAAAAAAACCACCAAAACCAGCACAAAATGGAGAAGTTGTATGGTATGGGTGTTGCTACACAGCCCAGATCTCCAGGCTTGGTAAAGGCTGAAGATACCAAGAGAAGAAATCAGCAAGAGAATCACAGGTTGGAGTTCAAAGAGCAATTAAAAACACATGCAAATGGCAATGGATTAGCACAGAGGATCTCAACGAGGAGACGGAGATTCCTAACACGGACCCAGTTCGCCTGAAATCCAAACACCTTCCCCTCCTCTTACTAAACCATAAAAAAACCCTAAAAGGGAGGAATAAAATGGAAAAAAAAAATCATATTATTTAAAAAAAAAAAAAATCCTATTATTTTAAAAGCTGAAAGTAGAGCATCAGACCCACCTTCCCACTCCGGGTCCTCTCTACGCCTGCCGGGGCTGCGTGGGGAATCCGGCAGCCTCGCTCCCCCCCGGGTGCCTGGAGCCTGGCAGAGATTGTCATTGATTTGTGCACAGGAAAGTTCAGCCTTTCTAGGAGCCGTGAGGAGAATTCACTCCCACCACTCCCTCTAAACCAAAAGTATTTGGCACAGAGCCCTCCTCGTCCACCTGTACTATTAAGGGCTAAAACACACAAGGGACGCGGACCCATTTGCTCTGGGAGCTTTTTGATGTTGCTTTTTGAAACCAAGCACACAAAGTTCTTCGGAGGGAAAAGAAAAACAACTGTGGGGGTTTTTTTGTTGTTGTTGTTTTTATTTAATTATCTGTTTATTCTAAATCTTTTTTTTTTTTTTTTTTCTTGAAGCAGATGTTTCACATCCTTTTCTGTTTTCACTCCAGCCCTTCACCCACAGTCCAAGCAGTGACCCCTTATCAGGCACTGACTTGCACAGTGACTTTTCCTACCAATCTGCTCTGCTTCCCCCTCCAAACCATCCACCCCTTTAGCTGAGAACAGGGAAACCTGAAGGGGAGATGAGGGGAACCTTTCTTTTGAAAAGAACCGGGTGTATTTTAAATAATAAAGATAAAAATACCAGGCTTTGCTCCCGAATGACCCGAGCAAGCAAGAAGATGGAGGCAAGGTGCCTCCAAAGGGGAGTTTGCTCGACCAAGTCCCCAGGCACTGTGCTGTGCAGCTGACAGATTGAGTGCCCGAGCCAAAGGGTGACTTGAAACCCTTCCCTAGTGCCCAACATCAAACTTCAAAGCACCCCCCCTGCCTTTGGAAGCCACCTCAGCTGCACCCATGCAGCCAATGACCCCATCCCACACCCATCTCCTGTGGTCCCCATCCACAGGGGATGTCCCCAGCAGAGGAGTCACCAGCATGCCACCTCCATGAGCAGCCTAACCCAGCTAAGCCCAACTTGCTGGCATGCACACAACCCCAAAGGCTTGGCCATCATGCTGAGTGATAAATCAGGTCCCTCCACTTCTCCACGATGGGTGCACCAAGGACCAGCTCCTTCATGAGATTCTGCCCCAGATTCAGCAAGCACATCTCTGAGCATTAAGTTGGATGCTGAATTTAAGAAAATACTACTTTCTGGCAGAGGTATGACAACAAAGAAACACTGATTTTTTTAATTTTTTTTTTTAAACTATGATAAATCCGATGAGAGCAGCTGGACACCAAATTCCAGGTTATGTGCATTTCTGTTGGGTTGCCTTTAAAGAATCACAAGAAAAACAAGAAAAAAAACCCCCAAACCGACCCAAATCACCAGCAAAATTGTTTATACAAGGGAAATCTTTCTGAAGCACGAGGCAAAATCAAGTGTAAGATAGCCTGGGGCAACCTGGCACTCCCAGACACGGCTTGGAATTGCTCCATCCTCAGAGCACGGTTACTTTTGAAACTTTTATTACACACTTTCTTGGTTTGTAGGAAAAAAAAAAAAACAACCAACCATGCTGCTTCCATCCCCACACCCAAACCACTATCTGCAACTCCTCTGACTACTGGGTTTCTAAGGAGTGTCTGGGTAAAACAGTAAATGAAGTCAGTGTGAACAATACGTCTGGCCCCAGATAAGGGTGAAGAAAAATTTGGGCAGCATCCAGAGCCTGCCAAGCCAGCATGGAGAGGAACACCAATTGCCACCCACTGCTTTTCCTGGTACTCCCACAGGCAGCATCCCCTGTGGGTGGGGAGCACCCATCCAATCACACAGCCCCAGCTCAAGCACAAAATGAAGTGACTCTTCATTTCCCTAAAAAAATGAAAAATGCTTTTTTTTTTTTTTTTTTTTTTACTCCCCATCAAACCAGCTTGCTCCCACCAATCCAACAAAGACAATCTCCTGAGGAAATAATTACTTCCATCTCATCCTAACCAAGCACCTTGGTGGTGGTGCTGTTTCCCAAGATGGTTTGATGGAAATGACCCCAAACCCCATGGAGGGGTTGGAGTGTGTCCAGAGAAGGGCAAGGCATCCAAAATAATTCTGTGATTCAAAATGTCCCCAAATTCCTGCAAGTCAAGCTCAACATTTGCATACAGAAGAATACTTGGGGTGGGACAGCAACAAAGAAGACATCTCAGTGATAACTTGCAGTCCAAAACCACTGTAGACCAATAGGTTCCCAATTAATCCTGGATATGATTTCCTATTTTCCACGTGAAACTGGTTGCAAATTTCTGATGGCCACTACCAGAGGTTCTGTTAGACTATAAAGGATGAGAGGCAAAACTGCTTCTAACAGGGTGTGAAATAAGAATAACAGGAGAAAGAACACAAGTGCCAGACCCCACCTTGGTTCCCAAGCACAGAAGGAAACACCTAGTGTAAAAAAAAAATAAATAAGAGAAGATGTTGTAATGAGTGCTGATTCCAGGTCAGGAAAGCAGGAAAGCTCCAATTACATCCATATTGAATTGAAAACTTTCCAGAAGAGGACGTGAAGGATGCCTGGCCAATGAGAACCATAAATGACCATCATATTTAAAGATCTTTGTAGGTAAAATAAATGTGGAGACAGTTTTGCTTTCTAGCTTTGGGATGTTGTGGGGTTTTGTTCTTGGTTTTCTTGTTTTGCTTTGTTTTTTGGGGTTTTTTGTGTTTGTATTGTGGTGCTTTTTTTGTGTGTTTTGTTTTGCCTTATTTTGTTGTTTTGTTTTTTTTTAAAAGGAATAACCAGTGTTTTGTAAATTTTTGCCATTTTTTCCTTTCAAACCTCGAGTTTGTCAGGATCGTTTTATATTTGGACTAGTTGGAGGCAAATAACTCAACCCCAGTGCATCTCTGAAAGGCAGGGAAAATGTTTTCCGCAACAAGATTTGCTACAACCAGTGTCATTTTTTTCACAAAGGAAAATCATTTCCTTTTTCCAAATGACCCTGTTTTGCGGCCAAACCCTGGTAGTAAAAAAATAAAATAAATAAGAAATAAATATAGCAACCTTCCAATATCTGAAGGGGCTACAAGAAAGCTGGGGGAGGGCTTTGGACAAGGGCAGGGAGGGAGAGGACAAGGGGAAAGGGGTGAAAATTTGATTGAGGTTGGACATGAGGAAGAAATTGTTGAATTTGAGGGTGCTGAGCCCCTGTGCCAGGTTTCCCAGAGAAGCTGTGGCTGCCCCATCCCTGGCAGTGTCTCAGGTCAGGTTGGATGGGGCTTGGAGCAACCTGGGCTGCTGGGAGGTGTCCCTGCCCATGGAAAGGGCTTGGGAATGGGTGAGCTTTAAGGTCCCTTCCAACCCAAACCATTCCATGATTCTATGAAACAAAAAATGGGGGGGGAATTTTTTTGCTGGTTAGTGTTGGTAAGATATAAGACTCAGGAAGGTATTTCCATCCTCCCCAATCTCACAAGAAACTGAAACTGGGAAACTTGGAAAAACCCAGAGAAGTGTCCTCCGAGGTGTCTACTACACACTCCCCCTCCTGTTTCCATTTGCTGTGATGTGGATTCCCATTAACTTCACCATTGCTCTCCAGGCCATAAAGTTAACCCTTGCCTAAGTGCTGCCAAATGTTGGATGAAAGATTAAGTGGAAGGAAAGGAGGTGAACCCACAATCTCACTGCCCACCCTCATTGCTGGGGTCCCACCCGGTCAGGAGGAAGGAAGATGGAGAAACAACACATCTGGTTTCAGAAAGTCACTGAGCTAATGGCTTGGGTAAGAACTGCTGGGTTTTCATCTTGAAAAGGTAATTGTGGACATTGGGAAAGAGCAAATATGTGAGTTCTGAAGTGTATTTTGAAGCATGTTGGATGGAAAAGACCCTGAAGATCACCCAGTCCAACCCTGAACCCAGCACTGCCAAGGCCACCCCTGCCCCATGTCCCTCAGCACCACATCTCCAGGGCTTGGAAATCCCTCCAGGAATGATGGGGACTCCAGCCCTGCCCTGGGCAGCCTGGGCCAGGCCCTGACAACCCTTGCCAGGGAGAAATTCTTCCCCAGCTCCAATCTCAACCTCCAGGCCAATTCCTCTTCTCCCATCCCTTCTTCCTTGGAAGAAAAGACTGACACCCACCCCCTGGCTCCAACCTCCTCTCAGGGGGTTGCAGAGAGCCAGAAGGTCTCCCCTCAGCCTCCTCTGCTCCAAACTCAACATTCCCAATTCCCTCAGCTCCTCAGGAGTTCTCCAGACCCTTCTCCTTGTGCTCCAGACCCTTCCCAGCTCTGTTGCCCTGACACAAGCCAGGATGCTGGTGGCCTTCTTGGCCACCTGGGCCCCCCCTGGCTCCTGTTCAGCCACTGTCACCCCCAGTTCCTTTCCCTCTGGGCACTTTCCAGCCCCAAGCCTGGAGCATTGCCTGGGGTTGGTGGCACCCAAGTGCAGGACCCAGCACTTGGCCTGCTTGAACCTCATCCAGTTGGCCTTGGCCCATTGATCCATCTAGACTATCCAGCTCCATCTGCAAAGCCTTCCTGCCCTCAAGCAGATCAATGCCCTCACACAGCTTCAACACAAATTTTGAATTAAACCTGTATTTGGCTTGGAACACATTGACCTTCACTCACTAGGTCTTATTCTCAGACAAACAAAAGAAGATGAAGCCAGGCAGAGCTGCTGCTCATGCAGTTTCTTGCTCCGTGGGAAAGATCATCTCCAGGGGCAACAGATGAGGATGTGGCAGGCTTGTTGGTATGGCATTAAAGAAGCACTGTAAGGCTTAACACACTAAATCCCCCTCCATCTCCCCAAACAAATCCATAACTGGAATAGGTTGCCTGGAGAGGTGGGGGAAGCCCCATCCCTGGAAGTTTTTAAAGTCAGGTTGGATGGGGCTCTGAACACCCTGAGCTGGTGGGAGGTGTCCCTGCCCAAGGGTGACCTTAAAGGTCCCTTCCAACCTTGAAAATTCTATGATTCTCTAATAACCACCTCACCTGAGATAACAACCATTCCCAGCACTGAAGCTCAGGGGCCAGGAACCTCATCTTGGCCCTGAAGCCACCAGCAAGGAGGGCATGATACCAGGTCCTTCTCACCAGGACAAATGTGTGTATATCTTCCACCTGGAACCCATGCCTACCTAAATCCTTGATGTAGCCCTTGATCACTTGGTTGAATGACAGATTCCTGAAAGCAGCAGCCAGGTCACTTTGCTCACTTTTAATGCTTCAGTCCTCCCTTTGTTGTTTTCTTTTGTTTTGTTGTTGTTTTTTTTTTTCATCAGGAAAGATTTCTGAGCCCATTTCAGCTTGTGATTGTGCAGGGCTGGGATGGGGCCAGGGCAATTAGAAATAAATGCTGGTAGGACATTTTCCTAAACACAAACGGATGTTAATAATAAAAGGCAAAATGTGGATCAATGAGCCACATCACAGAGTTGGATGGGCTGGGGCAGAGTTTTTACCAGAGGTACCTCTCCCACCCCAGGACAGCTGGAACTGGGGGAGATGAAGACCTCCAAGGAGGAGCAGACCACCTGAGGCTTCTGAACATCTAAGTGTCATCACCCCCAGCACCAAAAAATCTTCCCAGTACCCCAAGCAGACTTGAAATGGGTGGTAAAAAACTTAAGTGACACAAATACCATCTAGGGATGAAAGGGGGGAGGTGGAGAGCACCCACAAAGGTCCAGCCCCTAGTGATGACTGCAGATTTCAGCCTGAATTCCACTCCAATGGCTTTGGCACCATGGAATCATTGAATGGTTTGGGTTGGAAGGGACCTTAAAGATCATCAAGATCCTACCCACCTTGCATGGGCAGGGACACCTCCCACTCGACCAGGCTGCTTCACCCAACCTTGCCTTCAACAGTTCTGGGGATGGGGCATCAACAACCTTCCTGGCAACCTTTTCCTGTGTCTTACTCCCCCATGGTGAAGAAAATAGTAATAATAATTCACAGATCCAGTACAATTGCTTTGGAAACATGTCTCCTACCTCTCAATTTCTCTACAGGTTATTTTTGCATCAAATGAGCCACAATTCCTTGCTGGTTCTGCTGTACCATCCCACCCATGGATGGGCTGAGGATGCCCAAGCAAATTGCTCATTGTAATGAGCGTGGCAGCCTCCAAGCATTGAGAACCCACTGCCCAGACCACTTCATTTCCACAATTTTGGAAGTTATCCTTAAATGAGAAAAAGAACAGCCTTGAGAAGTCTGAGGGGAGACCTTCTGACCATGTTCCAGGACTTCAAGGGAGTCTCCAAAGAAGATGGAGACTCCTGATTTACAAGGAGTCCCATAAATAAGACAAGGGGCAACGAGCACAAGTTCCTGGGGAGATTCTGATTGGACACAAAAGGAAAATTCATCACTCTGAGGACAGTCAGACATTGGAAGTGGTGCATTCTCCCACTTTGGAAAGTTTGAAGTTTCAGCTCAGTGGGGTACTGGGACATCTCATATAAATGATAATATTAAAAGGGTTGGATCAGATGGTCCTTGAGGTCCCTTCCAACCTGAGATTCTATGTTTTCATGATTCTCTGAATAAGAAATTTAGAAGTTTCCTGATGTAGTTGGATAAAAATGTTTGGGATTTTTCTTTGTTCCTTTTCCTTTCCTTTCCTTTTCTTTGTGATGTGGACCAGGCTGCAGCTCCTTGCAGAACAGCACATTAGTAGAGAGAGGCACATGAGCCATTTTACTTCTCCTAGCTGAAAATAAAAATCAAATCCTAAAATAAATGCAGCTGACCTGATTTACCTTCCTCATTAAACAAACAAAAACAAAAACGCTCCCAAGCTGAGGACATTGCCAGTGGAGATTTCATATGAAATGAGCCTGTTCATGACATGACCTTCTGAAAAATGCCCCTTTGGATGGGAAAGCTCACAAAGCCCTCAGGTAGAATGACCTCAGCTTTATCACTAACCATGTTCCAGCAGGTTCATTAACTTCTCCCCAGCCCACCTGGCCACACAGCGATGGACTGCAGCAAGATGCAATGAGAAAGGAAAAGACTGAATCCAGCCATTTTTCCCCCAGGAAAATAAAAAAAAAAAAAAAAAGCCACTGTGGGTCATTCTTTTCCTTAGCAAAAGCCAAGCTATTATTTCCATGCTGCACTCAGGAGGAAGGAGCTACACACAGTATGGAATACATCCCATCCATCACCCTTTGGTGGTCCAAGGGTTTCATCCTCATCCCTCCTCAGGCATCCCCATCCCGGCCTCACACAGGCTTTGCAGCAGAACATTTTGCCTCCTTTGCCTGTTCCAATTAATACCTGCCCCATTAATCAATATTTTCATGTCCAAGCTAAGAGTGGATTTCAGACCACACTTGACTGGAAATTTACACTACGGAACAAAGGTCTATTTTGTAGAGGCATTTTCAAGCAACAAGGACCTGTATCATCATAAATGCCCTCCAAATGCCCTCCAGCTTCATACAGAATAAAATATTTCACCCACTAATTTCTGCAGCCAGGAGCTCGATCCTCTCAGCCCTCCAGAATTTGGAAGCAGAGACAACCTTGGCTACAACATTTCATAGAAATATCAAATTGTTTTGACTGGAAAATACCTTCAAGATCACCCAGTCCAACCATTACCCCACCCCTGCCCCATGTCCCTCAGCACCACATCTCCAGGGCTTGGAAATCCCTCCAGGAATGCTGGGGACTCCAGCCCTGCCCTGGGCAGCCTGGGCCAGGCCCTGACAACCCTTGCCAGGGAGAAACTGTTCCTAATATCCAATTTAAATCCCCACTGGTACAACTTGATTTCCAATCAAAGGTGTCTTTCCCTGACCCTTGGCAAGTTTTTATAGCATTTTATGTATCTCATTATTGAAAAAATAGCTTTTTCTTTTTTTCCTTTCCTTTCCTTTCCTTTCCTTTCCTTTCCTTTCCTTTCCTTTCCTTTCCTTTCCTTTCCTTTCCTTTCCTTCCCTTCCCTTCCCTTCCCTTCCCTTCCCTTCCCTTCCCTTCCCTTCCCTTCCCTTCCCTTCCCTTCCCTTCCCTTCCCTTCCCTTCCCTTCCCTTCCCTTCCCTTCCCTTCCCTTCCCTTCCCTTCCCTTCCCTTCCCTTCCCTTCCCTTCCCTTCCCTTCCCTTCCCTTCCCTTCCCTTCCCTTCCCTTCCCTTCCCTTCCCTTCCCTTCCCTTCCCTTCCCTTCCCTTCCCTTCCCTTCCCTTCCCTTCCCTTCCCTTCCCTTCCCTTCCCTTCCCTTCCCTTTTCTCTTGCCTTCCTTTCCCTTCCCTTCCCTTTCTCCTTTCCTTTCCTTTCTCCTTTCCTTTTCCTTTCTCCTTTTCTTTTTCTTTTCCTTTCTCTTCTCTTCTCTTCTCTTCTCTTCTCTTCTCTTCTCTTCTCTTCTCTTCTCTTCTCTTCTCTTCTCTTCTCTTCTCTTCTCTTCTCTTCTCTTCTCTTCTCTTCTCTTTATTTTATTTTATTTTATTTTCTCTTATCTTCTTTTCTCTCTTTCTCTTCTCTCTTCTCTTAGAAGAGCATGGCATTGGGCTCAGAGTGGAAGGAAAGGGATTTGTATAATAATAGCAGATTAAATGACAACAGATCCATGTGGTCCTGCAGCACAGGCACTAAGGGGAGTGGTATGAATGGGGACAACCCAAGAAGAAATTCCTGTTGGCCAAAAATATCAGCCCCAAGAGATGTTGCCAAGCTGTGGATGGGCTGTCCCACCATCTGGGCATCCTTGGGTGCAGTAATTGCAGGTCAGAGCCTTATTGTCAGCTCTCACTTTGTAGAACCCACAGCAATGAAGAGGTTAAGAGCAGAGAGGTTGGAACTAGACGTGTGTCACCATTGTGTGATTCTAGAATGCTGTGAAATGAAAAACTCCTCCATAAAAAATGCAAAGTGATGCAGGGCAGGGAGAGCAATTTCTGCTCTCCAGGTGCCTTCCAGGGTCCTAAACTGTGCCAAGCCAAGGAGAGGATCTCCGAGCAACAGAGGCAGCACAGAGCAGACCTCTGCTCTCTGAGCAGCCACAAAGCTAACAAGATGTTCAGCTGCATATGGAAAGGCAGGGCCAAATAATCCTGGAAACATTCTAATGCTTCGTCATAAATCAGGAGCGTGGCCTCAGATGGGGCGAAAAAGTAATGATGCAGAAAAGGCAGAAGTGTTCAATCAATATTTCTGCTCAGCATTTGGGAAGGAGCAGGATGAGAGGTTTGTAGCACACGTGGTGGATGAAGTACTTTCCAGTCCATTAGTAACCAAGGAGGTTGTTAAACAGCACCTACCAGCCATAAACAACTTTAAATCAGTAAGCCTGGAGAACTTGCTCCCAGGAGCCCTCCACCAGCTGGCTGAGAAGCTCTCTGGCTTGCTGATGTTAATTTTTAATAAATCTTGGAATAGCAGGGATGATCCAGACAGCTGGAAGGATGCAAATACTGCACTGGTGTGCAAAAAGGGGCAAGAAGGATGGTCTGATGAACAATGTTATCCTATCTGTCACCAGTCACGGGTGAAATAATGGGAACCCCCCTGAGGGTCACCCAGAAGAAGAATTAAAGGATAGGAAGAGAGTTCATGCTGGTCAGAGAGGTTGCAAAAGCTGATTTTGTTCTTCTGAGAAGATTACAACTTTGTTTCATGAAGAGAATTGCCTGGAGATAATGCACATCAGCCCTGTGGGGTGTTTGGATTTCCTGGGATGTGAGGGCACTGTACTCAAAGTAGAAAACCCATGTGCAGGGGATGGGGAGATGATCCCAACAAATGGCTGTCAGAGGGGGTTGTACTGTTTCCAGAGGGATTTCACAAGGTTAAGTCCCAGCCTCAATGTTTTTCTTATCTGGAAGCTAACAGAACATGTAGAGAGGCTAAGCTGAGCAGAGTAGAGATGATGGTAGCCAAGGATCTGATGGTTGGGATCAGCACTCCAACTCAGAGGAGAAGGGGACAGTCAGAGAAAAAAAAAAAAAAAAAAAAGAAGGGGAGATGCAGTGATAGGAGGTGGTGGAGACCACATCCCTCCAGAGACAAGGACACCTGGCCCAGAAGAAGAGCTGAGGGTTGGATGGTATGCACAACCCAACATCTCCAAGAAAAAATCCTTGGAATGGGGTATCAGGAGGTAATCAAAACCTGGGGTGTTGGGGTCAGAATACTCAACCCTGCAGGGATTTGAAGCACCTGGGTTGAGTATTGCTGAGGAAAGGACCCATGACCCAAACGAGCCCCTCCTGTGCTCCTCACAGGACTTAATTGACACCAACCCTTGTGATCCTGAGGAAATCAATTAAAGAGTCATCCAGCTTTTTTGTATCAGGAATATTCCACTTGGCCTTTCATATCCTTTCATAACCCACAGGACTCAGTCACTCCTTGGGCAAACACAACACTTAAAGCATGGGTGAACCTCAGAGACACCTCAAAGAGAAGAGCAAGGCTACCAGGCAGAGAAATGAACATCCCTGTGGGCAGCCCCACAGACCTGGACATTTAGATCTTCTTCTCAGAGTCCTAGAATCATTTTGGTTGGAAATGATCTTCAAGATCACCCAGTCCAACCCTGAACCCAGCACTGCCAAGGCCACCCCTGCCCCATGTCCCTCAGCACCACATCTCCAGGGCTTGGAAATCCCCCAGGAATGATGGGGACTCCAGCCCTGCCCTGGGCAGCCTGGGCCAGGCCCTGACAACCCTTGCCAGGGAGAAATTCTTCCCCAGCTCCAATCTCAACCTCCAGGGCAATTCCTCTTCTCCCATCCCTTCTTCCTTGGGAGCAGAGCCCGACCCCCCCTGCCTCCAACCTCCTCTCAGGGGGCTGCAGAGTATAAGTTATGGGTTATATCTTGACACAACTCAAAAGAACTTTCAAGCTTCTAGTCTTCGGCTTCATGGCATCTCAGTTACAAGCTGTCATCCATATATCCCACAGGATGTAGTGTTTGTGGAGTTCCAGATGCACCCATCTAGGGAAGGTGGGCAACAGTCTCTGGGAAAAAGCCTTATAAAAAAGCAAGATTTTTTTTTTTTTTACCTCACGTTGTTTTTTTGTCCTCCTGAAACTTACTCCAGGAAAAATTAAGTCTCCAACCTACTTTTTCCATCTGCCAGGATTTGTAGAGGGCTTCTTACCACTGCAGGTGTCCTAAACCTTCAGAGGTCACCATAGGAGCTGGAGATGAACCCTGGCTAAGGGCTCCTCACAACCCTGGCCTCACGTTTCTACTTGACCTCACCACTAAGTAATGATGGAGAACTTGCTGCTCACAGCATTCCTCAAAGGCTCCTTTGACTGCTCTTGCTTCAGGGACAGAAAAGGGTCAACAGCTCAGATCCCAGATGTTCAACCCAAGCAGGCCCCATCCATCAACAACTGAGCAGAAGATCAGAATCCATTGTTATTGCTGAAGGTGAAGGCAAGAGATAAGGCATTAAATCAAAATCTTATCTAACAGGAGACATTACAAAATGTTTCCAACTTGGGCCAGCAGAAAACAATCAAAAAACCTGCTGGGTTTAAAATCACTGAGTCCTACCACAAGCAATTTTGGTGAGGTGATCCATACCCATGGTGGAGCCTTGGAACCATAGAATGGTTTGGGTTGGAAGGGTAAAGCTCCTCCATTCCCAAGCCTTTTCCATGGGCAGGGACACCTCCCAGCAGCCCAGGTTGCTCCAAGCCCCATCCAACCTGACCTGAGACACTGCCAGGGATGGGGCAGCCACAGCTTCTCTGGGAAACCTGGCACAGGGGCTCAGCACCCTCAAATTAAACAATTTCTTCCTCATGTTCAACCTCAACCTCCTCTCTTCAAGTTTTCAACCATTGTCCCTTGTCCACTGGCTACACACCCTTCTTCAAGGAAGCTGGACCATCTTTAGCAGGATGCCCAGGTGAAAAATTTGGTAGTTCTCATCCAAAAAAGACAAACTGGGGTCTCGTTTGTGGATGCTCCTGGGAAGACCCAGTGGGTGCCATCCATACCCTTTGAAACTGGGATTGTCATCCCCACGTGGCACCACCCAAGCTGCCAGCTGCTTGAGAAGACTCCCACCTCTCCCAAAAGTCACCAACTTGGGTTGCCTCTTGTCTGGGCTTTTTAGAAAGGCTGCACCAAAAGAGAAGAGAGGAGAAGAGGAGGATCAGGGGAGACCTCATCACTCTCTACAACTCCCTGAAAGGAGGTTGGAGCCGGGGGGGGGGGGGTCAGGCTCTTCTCCATCAGTAAGACAAGAGGCTTCAGCTCTGCCAGGAGAGGTTTAGGTTGGATATTAGGAAAAAAGAATTACAGAGAGGGTGATCAGGCACTGGAATGGGCTGCCGAGGGAGGGGGTGGATTCTCCGTCCCTGGAGATAATTAAAAAGAGCCTGGATGTGGCACTCAGTGCCATGGGCTGGGAACCACAGGGGGAGTGGATTAAGGGTTGGACCTGATGATCTCTGAGGTCCCTTCCAACCCAGCCAATTCTGTGAGAAGTGGCAGCACCCAAATCCCTGTGGCTGCACCTCGAGCTGCTGTGCCCAGGCACCTCCTCTGTGATATTGCTCCTCAACTTTCCTTCAAAAACCATGTTTGGCATGAAGCCCTTGGTGGTTGAGAGCCCTGCCAAGGACCTCCCCATGCTGCCCACTGCCTCCCACCTCCTCTTCCTCCCTGGGGCAAAGAGGGAAAGTGACCACAAACCTTCCATCCTTCCAAAAAAGATATTATCTCCATTCCCACCTTCCTCCTCGCCCCCACCCTGAGCTCCTTGCTCAGCCAGAGGGTTTTTCCTCTGCTGTAATTTGATGGAGCAGAACCTTCCTCCCTCCCTCCCCCTCACCAGCTGAGACGGCACAGTCGAAGAAAATTATTTAGAAGAGAGGAGGAGAAGAGAAAAATTATAATTAAATAACCACAGCAGACAAAGGCTTTTTGTCCTCAAAGGAGTACTCAGATGGTGCATCAGGCAGGTTGGCAACTCGCTCAGGTCTTTCTGACAAAGAAGGGGTTGTGGTAGGGTTGGTCCAGGCACCGTTTTTGTAGCACCATCCCCAATTCTGCAATAAGATCCCTGAGTGCTCATCTGGCTTTAAAAAAAAGGGGGAGATCATGATTTCAGCTTCAGGGAGATGTGGAAGAGCTGGATGCTGGTGCTGAGTCACATCAAACACCCAAGAGGGACAGGATTTGGCCTCGTGAGGGTCCATCTCATTAGGGCTGTACCTCCCAGCACCCCAGAAGCCTCCAAGCACTCTGGAAAGATTGAGCTCTGACAATTCCAGTGGGACTCAATTTTTTTCAACAGGTTAAAATTCTATTTGCAGATTTTCTCCCTCCCTACATATATTTATATTTATTAAAAAAAAAAACAACAAAAAAAACCCCAACAACAATAACAACCAAGCAAAAAAGAAAAAAGTAAAGAGGAGGAGTAGGATGGACTCATTTATCATCTGCAGCCAAACCCCAGGCTGGACTCAGTGAAATGAAAATGAGTCAGTGACACTTTGTGTAATGGCATTCCAGCTTGTTCTCCTAAATAATTTGTATTTTAATGAGTCTTTCTTTTTTTCTTTTGCTCCAGTATTAGTTTGTAGCCCCCACACTTTCTCAAGTCCTTTTGTGCTTACATTTTATTTCAAAAACTAAAAAATTCCTGGTGTCGTATTTTTTTTAAATTAACATAAGAGGGAAAGAAAGAAAGAAAAAAAAAGCTCCTGGCTTGGATGGGAGCAAGTAATGAATCTGACATGCAGGAGATAGCTCTTATCTCCATGGCCTTGCCATTCCCAAACCTGCTTATTTCAAAACCTCCCCCATCATGAGATAATGGGAACAGAGAAAGTCAGTGAAGAAACAAAAAGGCAATCAGGAGCTTTAGAGAAGCAGGGGAGCATCATGATTTCCACCTGATCTTCTCCTGCCAGGACAGGTCTTAAGGTCAAGAGGCAGTAAATGAAAAGAAGTTGCTTTAGGGAGTGCAATCAGAGAGATGCACTCTAGGTTGAAAAGCTATTTTGCAGCTCTTGGACATGCTAAGGGCTTCCCCACTTGGGTGATGCTCAGCTTTCTATGTACGAGGTGGAAGCTCAGCCCTTGAAGCCACCACCCTGGCATGGCCAGGATATATGGGAGGTGCCCCCCATTCCCAAACACTGGCTGCTCCAGGTGGGTCCCCCAGGAGGGTGCTGATCCCTGTCAGTGCAAGGGGTTGGATTGGGAAAGGTGCCTTCCAACCCAAACTATTTGAGGATGCTCAGCCGCAATCCCAGCAGGGTGAGGGCACTTCCAAACCATTTCAACACGAAGTCTGATCCACACAAACACCAAATCACACCTACCCAACCTACTCCTGGAGGCTATCAGGTTTGTGGGTGCAGTGAGAAAGCTCAGCAGAGGAGTGGGGAACCCAAAACTGGGGTGGTGCCTTCCTTCACCTGCCTCCAAATGCCATCAGGTAGTGGTGGCAATCCCTATTTCTCCACCATCCTGATGACATCAACATGCTCCATGTTGGGGACAGTGCCTGGCAGGTGGCACCTTGCCAAGACACCCCCTCAGACCTGGCATCATCCCATTAGAAGGATGGAGCAGTAATGTCTCAATCAGTTGGGAAGAGGGAATGTCCACACACACACCCCATGTTAGCCTGATGAGCCTCAAGAATAGGGAGGGGGCTTTGGGGGGGATGCACAGGGGGAGAGATGAGGACTCCCTGGCCCTCTCTAGGAAAAGAGACACTTGGGAAGAGCCTCCATGGGCTCTGTGGAGGTCTTGAAGCCCATGCCATGTCAGGGATGGGGTGACACTGATCAATTTGAGGTATCTGGCATAAGGTGACCCAGTAGCTCTGCCTCTGCTTTGCTGTTTAATTCCTTGAGACACCCTCAGCATCCCTGGGCTGTAGGAGAAAAGAGGCACCAAATGATTAACTCAGAGATTGGAACCACAGAATGACAGAATATTAGGGGCTGGAAGGGACCTTAAGAGATTTTTGAGCCCAACCTCCCTGCCAGAGCAGGATCATCTACTGTAGGTCACACAGGGACACATCCAGGCAGGCTCTGACTGTTTCCAGAGAAGACAACATCTGTGTGCCAACATCTGCCCCACCTTCAGCCCACCTTTCATTTATTTCACTGGGAGAGAACCTGCAAAAACTCAGCAAACCTTCTCACCATCAGCCCAACCAGGCCCAGCCACAGCTCTCACCTTCATTTGGGGGAAACAAGTCTTAGGGGGTTTACACACCCATTTATTTCCACCCATTTAGGAAACCAACATTTCCCTCCCCTCCTCCTTCCCTGGAACTGCAGCCACTGAAGCTCAGAGTTAAGTGTTGTTCCTAGTTCCCAAAGCCTTGGAGACAGGCTTTGACCTTCATTATCTCCCTGATTTAATTCCTAGCCTCCCTTTGCTTCTCCTCCCCTCTGGATCCCTGCCAGGCTTCCTCCCTCCCTTTGGGACCATCCGTGCTGCTGTTTTCCTGAGGCTTTAATCAACCTTCTACTTTAATTACTCCACTTGCCTCTTTTACAGCCTTCCCTGGTGCTCTGCCATCTCACCAGCTTTTTTTTGGGAATACCAAATGGACCAGCAGCCGGATGACTCTTTGGAAATATCTGGTTTTTTTCTTGGTTTCTTCAATACCCTGGGAAGAACTTCAAAGCTGCTCTTCCTGCTGGCAGGATTCCCAGGAGGAAAGCTTTGTGCAGAAGGCCAACAATGATCTGAAGAGCCCAAGCAACCTGGCAATAAGGCTTTAGGTCAAATCCAAGTTCCACCAATTTGCCCTAAAAAGCCCAAGACCAACAAGCTGATGCATGAAACCTCAGCTGAACCTCCAGGAAGCTGCTCTCTCAGTGCCAACTGGCTCAAAATTGGTTTAAACCCTGAATAAGGAGGTCTAATCCCCCTTCCAAATCTTGTCTTCCTCCTCATTTAGAGTTCTGGTTCTCTTTGCCATTCTCACACAAGACCTGAGCAGTTTGAAGTTCCTGGCTTTGGAGGAATCCTGATAGGAGAGAATCTTCTCATCTTCTCTACTTTCTTAAGCAGACTTTGTGTGATGGGGAGATCAGACACATCCAAAGTACCTCCTATGCCTGCTCACAAGGTTAGAGATGCTGCTGTCTCCTTTTTCTCTTCCTGTGAATCTTCTCCAGCTTTTTCTCTCTCTCTCTGGGATTCTTCCTCTGTCTGGTGATTGTTTTCATTGCTCTTCCCTCGCAGATGGTCCTCAAAGACCTCACTATTAGCATGGTGCCAGCTCTCCTCAAGCCCAGCTGCTAAACTGCATTAGGAGACCCAGCTACAACTCATTGGAGATCCATTCCTCCACTTCATCTGCCCTTTCATACCCAGGCCAGAGCTGGAATCAGGGAATCATGGAATGGTTTGGGTTAGAAGGGACCTTAAAGCTCACCCATTCCCAACCCCCTGCCATGGGCAGGGACACCTCCCAGCAGCCCAGGTTGCTCCAAGCCCCATCCAACCTGACCTGAGACACTGCCAGGGATGGGGCAGCCACAGCTTCTCTGGGAAACCTGGCACAGGGGCTCAGCACCCTCATAACAAAGAATTTCTTCCTAAGATCTCATCTCAATCTCCTCTTTTTCAACTTCAAACCCTTCCCCCTCATGCCCTCCCTCCCTGCCCTTGTCCCAAGTCCCTCCCCAGCTTTCCTGGAGCCCCTTCAGGCACTGGAAGGTGCTCTAAGGTCTCCCTGCAGCCTTCTCTTCTCCAGCCTGAACAACCCCAACTCTCTCAGCCTGGCTCCAGACCTGCTCCCACCCTCTGGAAGAGGATTTCCCCACCACAACTGGGCAGCCTCTCAGTCCCATCCCAGCAGCACCATCCCCCCTTGAGCTCCACTCAAAGCCTCCCAGGTCTATCTGGATATCTTCACCCTGTCTTCCTCCTCCTTGATGTCCCTCCTGCCATGCCAATGAGTCACCTCCCGCTTCTCCAAACCTCTTCCTTGAGTTTTCCCATTCCCTATGGCTTCTCAGAAAGGTCCCAGCCCAGCAAGTCATACCCACAGAGGGCTACACGCTCCTCATGGAGCAGCTCCTGGACTGAAATTTTTTTTACTCTGAGAGTGATGAGAGCCTGACCCAGGTTTCCCAAAGAGGTGGGAGCTGCCCCATCCCTGGAACCATTCCAGCTCAGGTTGGATGGGGCTCTGAGCAACCTGATCCAGTTGGAGATATCCCTGGGGTTGGACTGGATGGCCCTGAAAGTCCCTTCTCACTCAAACTATGCTTTGTTTCCAGCCCCTGGGGTCAAGCCCTGCTCCACAGGGACAACCTGTACCACCACCCAGGCAGGATAGATGGAAAAGGAAGGAAACAAGAGGGGAAAAGACACAGCAGACCAGACAGGAGGTGAAAGCAGCTCTTATTTTTCTCAGGATCAAGTTGTTTTTGCAGCCACAAACACTGGGTTCATTCATGAAGTAGCTAAGTGCCAGGTTTTTGATGGAAACAATGAACTAAGGAGGATGAGCAGTCACCAGACAAATGATCTTTTTCCTGCTTCCCAAAGTGTCCTGTTTCTTTCCTAACCCAGAAGCCAACTTCTCGTTGAGCTCCACACTGCTCAGCCCCAGGGGCCTGGAAGCCCAAGGACTTGGAGAAGAGTTTCTGCAAGAGCCACCTCCTTCTCTGTGGTTCTGCACCTTTCTCACTCCAATCCATGGGGAGATGGGGGCTGGAGGGGACCCCACATGGCAGAAGGGATGTGAAGCATGAGCTTGGCCACCCAGCAAGGTGACAACCCCGTGGCCACAGCTGAGGCATCACAGAACATGGAGGGATGATTTTAAGCTTAAGAAAGAGAGAAGATTGAGGTTGGACATGAGGAGGAAATTCTTGAATTTGAGGGTGCTGAGCCCCTGTGCCAGGTTTCCCAGAGAAGCTGTGGCTGCCCCATCCCTGGCAGTGTCTCAGGTCAGGTTGGATGGGGCTTGGAGCAACCTGGGCTGCTGGGAGGTGTCCCTGACCATGGAAAGGGCTTGGGAATGGAGGAGCTTTAAGATCCTTTCCAGCTCAAACCAATTTGGGATTCTATGAGACAGATAGAGGGAAGGAAGGGTGGATCCCTACCTCTCTGCTGCCATCAGAGTGACCTCAGCCCACACCATGGCAAGCTCAGTGCTGAAGCTGATGTCCTTGTTCCCTCTTTTCCTGTGTTCCCTGCAGGGGAACTGGAGCACTGCCTTGCTGGAGAAAGCACAGGGGCCAAGTGGGTCACCTGCAAGGACAGCCATCCTTCCCTGGCTGGTCCCCAACACGAGTTAAATTCTGACCAAGCTGACAAACCCAGAAGATCATTTCAAACAGCAGTTGCTTCACATTCAGCTTGTTGCAGCCTGTGACCCTCTTGGCAGGATCTCCCTTCAGCTCAGCAGCTCTAAACAAGAGCTGACAGAGCTTCAAAACCTTTTGAACCAGCACTTGGGTCCTCTGGGGACTGAGGGGAGGATTTCTCTTAAGAGTGTGGAAGCTCTCCAGCTCTGACAGCCCTGCCTGGGAGGGCACCAGCATCTCCTTCCCTCCATCCAGCAGCACAGAAGGTCACCAGAGATGGTGCACTTGTCACCAGGAATAAAGCATCACAGGGAGGTTGTGTCACATCTTCTTTCCAGGAGGACAGAGGCAGCTGAAGGCAGTGAAAAAACTGCCCTGAGGCTTTTGGGGGCTGGGGTTTGGATCTGCCCTGTAGAAATGAGAAGAAACCCAGAGCAGCAAGGAGCCAAACTCCTCCTAAATGGCCCTGGCCTGGAGAGAGCTTCAGGGGACACCCTGGGCAAGTGGCCCTTCACACCAAAGTGTCAACCAGTCCAACCCAAGTATCTCCTCAAGAGAAGTCACTCCCTGACCACACAGACTGGAAAGGGACTGCTTTCCAGTCAAGCTAAATAAATCCTTTCCCTGTGCTCCCTCTGACAGCACATCCTGGCCAGAGCCACCAGCAGACCTGTGGGGTCAGGGATTCAGGGCTCCAACTCAGGAGATGGTGGGTGACCCCCTGTGCTTCTGAGATGTTCAAGTCTCCCATGGTTGCCACCGTTTCACTACCCTTAACTATCAGATACCAGCTTCATTATCAGATTAACTCTCAGGGTGATACCAGAGATTTTATTTCTGCAACACACAGCAAACCAGAAACAGGATGACAGCGAAGGTGACACGTGCAGACAAGAAGCAAACATCACTTGATCTTCTCTGAAGAAGAAACCAGGACCAGCAGCAATCCCTGCCTGCTTACCCAGCTCTACAATGTCCTTGAAAACCAAGGATGGACCAGACACCCCTTGCATGAATTCTCCAATGTCCTTGAAACCCAAGGATGGACCAGACACCCCCTGCATGAGATGTTCTCCAGAAGGAAAGACTATGTCCTTCCGTGCTCCACTTGAAGACCAAGGGAGCAAACAGCACCACCAACCCAACAACCATCAATTTTTTGTCACCTCACCACAAAAGAAGACCCAGACCAAGTTCTTCCTCTTGCCTCTGCTGATGCACATGTTTCAGGATGACCCTTTGCCCAAGCTCAAGTTTAAGGAGTTATCCAAAGGGTCGCCAAGCCAGATGTTGCTGCCTTTGGAACAGCTGGATTGGCAGCAGAGGGCAGGCAGGAAAGTGCAGGCAGGGGTCTGATGACACTGAAGAGCTGAATAGCCCACATCTGGCTCCTCTCTGCTCCGTGCTTAAATGGAGGTCAAGCCTCACCAACCACAAGGTGACCCTTAGCACGAGCAGAACCATCTCTGCCCACCCAGGTGCTCCCAGAGCTGCATCAAAAATTAAAGAGAAGCAATAAAAATTAAAAAGAGAAGTGATGTGGATCATAAAACCCAAGCAGAAGACTAAAATGTCCCTGGACACCAACACATCCTTAAGGCAGGGCATGAACCTCCCTCCCCTTGCAGTGCTGCCAAATTCCCTTTCCATGGGAAACTGTCCTCTTCTCTGACTGCTCCTCCAGCAGAAAGTTGGAACTGGTGTGTCATACCCCACTTTCTGTGCCTCATCTCCTAACTGGTCTTTGTGGCTTGAGACCACTTATCACCTTGGTGAGAATCACAGAATAATTTGGGCTGGGAGGGAGCCTCAAAGGTCATCCAGTTCTCACACACACACACACACACAGTGAGCAGGGACATCTCCAACTGGATCAGGTTGCTCAGAGCCCCATCCAACCTGAGCTGGAATGGTTCCAGGGATGGGGCAGCTCCCACCTCTGCAGTAACTGGAATAACTAAACCCAACCTAATCAGGCTGCTGGGCTGAGTCAAAAAAGCATTTTCCAAAAAACTCTCCATCCCTCAGCCTGATAACTCCAGGCCATCCTCCCCCATTACAACATCCCATCATCCTCCCACCTCAGAAGGTCACACTGATAAACAGCAGCCCCAGCACCAGGTTTTTGAGGGGGCGGGGGGAGGTGTCCAGTTTTGATTCATCTGGATGCAAAGCTGTGATTTTAATCACCCCTAGGACTAGGAGGGGACACACAGCCTCCCCACTGTCCCTCATCTCCACCCTCTCATCCCTGCCCAGCTCTGGTCACTTATTAACATCTCCTCCTTCTTGTAAATATTGCCCGAGCACTCCTGCCTGCCCTCCTGGCCTCAATTAATTGTGGCCTGGGGGAGAAGAAGGTAAAAAAGCACAGAAATGTAACTGTTTCTCCACCAGATTGTAAAATACAGAGCTCAAAATATGGAGCACAGACTGTGGGGACAGGAATGGGCAAGGCAAGGAGGAAAGTAGAACCCTTCTTGCCCCAACACCCTCTTGGATGCTCGTCTGTCCTCATAGTTTTGTGGGATTTGGAGAAATTCTGAATGTCATAGGGTTTGATTCTCAAAGGAAAAAACTGCTCTGGAGCAGCTTATCCCAGTGAGGAAAAATTCCTCTCCACTGAATTCCATGCTCCTACAGCCATCAGTCCAGCCCCACTGGTCCCATCTGGGTGGACCTCCCCTGAGCCATACTAGGACTTGATCCTGCATCTTGAGATACAAGGCAGAAGATGAATCCACAGAAGCTCTGCAGTTCCCAAGTCCCACAGGAGACTTGTTGGATGTGGAGACCATCCCATGAGGAACCACTGCACCTAAGAAACCAAGTGATGGAGCTTTGTTGGCTATGGAGACCATCCCATGAGGAACCACTGCATCTAAGAACCAAGTGAATCATAGAATCATAGAATCATAGAATAGGCTGGGTTGGAAGGGACCTCAGAGATCATCGAGTCCAACCCTTGATCAATTACCACCACAGTCACTAGACCACGGCACTGAGTGCCATATCGAGTCTCTTTTTAAATATATCCAGGGACGAAGAGTCCACCACCTCCCCAGGCAGCCCGTTCCAATGTCTGATCACCCTTTCTGTGAAAAAATTCTTTCTAATATCCAGTCTGAACTTACCCCGGCACAATTTAAGACCATGCCCTCTTGTCTTACTGAGAGTTGCCTGGGAAAAGAGACCAACCCCCGCCTGGCTCCATCCTCCTTTCAGGTAGTTGTAGAGTGCAATGAGGTCTCCCCTGAGCCTCCTCTTCTCCAGGCTGAACAGCCCCAGCTCCCTCAGCCTCTCCTCGTAGGATCTGTGTTCGAGTCCCTTCACCAGCTTGGTTGCCCTCCTCTGGACCTGTTCGAGGACCTCAATATCCTTCTTGAACTGAGGGGCCCAGAACTGAACACAGTACTCGAGGTGTGGCCTCACCAGGGCTGAGTACAGGGGCAGAATCACCTCCTTGGACCTGCTGGTGACACTGTTTCTGATCCAGGCCAGGATGCCACTGGCCTTCTTGGCCGCCTGGGCACACTGCTGGCTCCTGTTCAGCTTCCTGTCAATCCAGACTCCCAGGTCCCTTTCTGCCTGGCTGCTCTCCAACCACTCTGTCCCCAGTCTGTAGCGCTGCATGGGGTTGCTGTGGCCAAAGTGCAGGACCCGGCACTTGGCCTTGTTGAAGCTCATCCCATTGGAGTCAGCCCATCTCTCCAGTCTGTCTAGGTCTCTCTGCAGAATCCTCCTGCCTTCCAGCTGATCAACACTTCTCCCCAGCTTGGTGTCATCAGCAAACTTGCTGATGATAGACTCAATCCCCTCATCCAAGTCATCGATGAAGATATTGAACAGGACTGGGCCCAGCACTGATCCCTGGGGGACTCCGCTCGTGACCGGCCGCCAACCGGACGCAGCCCCATTCAGCACCACTCTCTGGGCCCGACCCTCCAGCCAATTCTTAACCCAGTGCAGAGTAGGCTTGTCCAAGCTGTGGGCAGCCAGCTTTCTCAGGAGGATGCTGTGGGAGACGGTGTCGAAGTGATGGAGCCTTGTTGGCTATGGAGACCCCAGTATGAGGAACTGCATCTAAGAAAACAAATTCTGGCAAGAAACATCTCAGGCTCTGACCAGCAGTTTCAGAATGCCTGATGACACCAGAAACACCAGTGCCTTCAGCACAGGACCAGGCTTCCAGCTCCTCTGGTCATCAACAGAGCAGTCCCATCTATACCCAAAGGTGGTTTATGCTGGAGCAGTAGAAAAGGCCACACAAATAAATTGATTTGGGTTTGTTTTTTCTCTCCTAAGACATCTAAACTCCACGAGCAGCTAGTGCCTCAGCATCCTGCAAGCAAGTCTTTCAGCAGGAAGGAACAAAAGGCTGTGGTGGGGAGGGGAACAGTGGGAAACCTGATGGGTTCCTGAGCTTCATTTGAGCCCTGGTGTTTGCAGCACAGGCTGCATTTTATCTTCTCATAACTAACTCTTACCAGGCAACATTACAAAAAAGGGAGCATTTCAAGGCAGAAAAGTTGGTCTCTAAAAGTAATTTGGTTTTGGTTTTTATTCCCTTCCATCTTTTGTTAGCAGCTCATCCAGGGAGCTGAATCCAGCGGAGGTGAGACAGTGCGACGCTCACTCCTCAATTAGTTTCCAGGCACTTGGGATGCTTTATTATTAATTTCCACCAAATATTAGGTAGTGCCTTTCGAAGTCCAGACGAAGGGTCTTTGATGCATTGTGGGACTTGAAAGTTGCAGGTCTGAAGCAGCACTGCTTTCAAGCCCTGCCTTTTATCAAGCGGGTTCTGTTCCGTGCGCTGTAACGCGCACAATGGCTTGAGAGTCTTGACCTGCTTCGTGTCTGATGGATTGAAATCTCAGATGCAGGGGATAAAACAGCCCTTCCTAGCAATCCAGCTTAAACACTCAACAGCTCTATTCAAGGCAAATATTACCCAGGGGTCTGCCAAGCCACTGAAAAGCCGCAAAAAAAAATTGGCTCCGGAGATGCTTGACCAATTCAGCGGCGAGAAACGACCCTGCTACATTAACTCCTCTTTTTCATTTTACCCCAGGAGAGCTGGGGTCTGGAGGTAACCACAGCAGGAGGCAAGAGCTGGAGGAAGCCAGATTCGTTTTCTTTATATAAGGTTTTTTGTTTGTTTTTTTTTCTATGTGTGTATATGACCATGAATGTCATTATGTGGATCTGCAAAAGAGGGAAAGTAATGGCATAAGGGCACAGGCACAGAAATTGAGGAGGTTTTTGTCTTATGGTTAACTGAGAGCTCTCATATGTGCTGGAGAAGTAAAATTTGTAGGCTTTAAGGCACTGGGAACATCTCAGATAAGCAGACCTCTGTCTCTGGAGAAGGTACATTGCCTACAAGCAAGCTGAGGTAGGGATTTTTATATGGGTGTGTAGCAAGAGGACAAGGGGCAATGGTTGAAAAATTGAAGAGGTAAAATTTCGGATAGACATCAGGAAAAAATTCTGTGAGGCTGGTGAGACACTGGAACAGGCTGCCCAAGGCAACTGTGGCTGCCCCATCCCTGGCAGTGTCTCAGGTCAGGTTGGATGGGGCTTGGAGCAACCTGGGCTGCTGGGAGGTGTCCCTGACCATGGAAAGGGCTTGGGAATGGATCTTGAAGGTCCCTTCCAACCCAAACCATTCTATGATTGTCTGGTAAATGGACTTTGGTGGGTCACTTTATACCACCCATCATCATTCTTCTCCACATGTTAACCAGAATTAATAGCTCTTCTTCCATAATAATTCACCTTTTTTGTCTTTTTTTTCCTGTTGACACATTGAGCTCGCTAGTTCAGAGGTGGCCCCTGCCCAAAAATATGTAGGAGCCAGGATAATGATGTCAAGTCGAACTTATGCTTGCAAAAGCCAACACAATTCAGTACAAAATTAAATGGTTTTGTCCTTCAGACACCGCACTGACATGTACAAAAGTACCAGGGCTGCTATTTTAGGATATTAATCTCCTCTTATCAACTTTCTCTTGACAGGTTAGAACTAGGTAAAGATGTTTCAAAGGGCGATCTTGAAATTCACAGGTAAATAAAATTCAATGTAAGGCCTGATGAGCTCCTACGTGAGTTGAAGCTGCTGAAATCTGCCCTCCATGGCTTACACCCTAGGAGCAAAAGATGTCTGTAGGATGAGAAATGTTCTGACTAGGTGGGAAGATGTTCGTAAGAGAGGTCCTTTTTTTAATGACTTTTTTTAATGAACTCACGTTTACCCCATAGCTATGCCCTGGTATGCCTGCAATCCCAGCCTGCCAGCTGAAAACATCCCTCAGAGTCCTGATAACCCCAACGTTTCGCCATGAAGACCATTTCTTAAGCTAAATAAAAAGGCAGAAGCCGCTTTTGCATGATATGTGTCTCCTGACATTGGCAAAACATCCAATAGCAGCTCCAGACTGTAAAGAAGGGGGACACGTGAGATTGTAGCTCCTGATTGCAGCAGGATCAGGTCAAAAAGCAAATCTGACCCACAAAAAGCCAAGCTGACCCACAGGGACCATCTCTCACATCCCATCTACCTCCTCCAGGATGCTGCAGAGCTTGGGAGGTGAAGCTGAGCTTGGTTGCTAAAGGTGCTGAGCATCTCTCCGATTGCTGGGACAGCGGTGGCAGCACCATGTCATCAAAAATAATAGGAGAAAATCTCAGCTCTCACATTACCCATGTGCTCAGGAAGCTTTTGAGGGCCCTTCTTAAGCATCCTAATTAAAATGCCATCAAGACAGTCAAGGTTTTTGCCCTCTGTGTGACTGGTGTGGTGCTGGAGGAGAGCTGACAGATCATTATTTTGAGTTCTACAAATTCTCCGAGGCGATAAAGAAAACTCCACCAAGGTGATGGTTTATCAGTTTGCAGGCTGGAAAAAAAAAAACTCTTCCAGTTGAGATAAGGGTTCTATTTCTTTCTGGCAAATGAGGGTTGACCTTTTTTTTTTTTTTTTTGGCAGAAGTGGAGCCCCAGAAAAGGATGGGACCCATTGCTCCCCAGTTAATAGAAAGATGCTGTGGGAGCTGAGGGGAGCATCTGAGCAAACCAAAAGGAGCCCAAAACTGCTCCTTTGAGAGAGAGAGAAGAAAAAAAGAAAAAGAAACAAAACTGCAGGAGAAACAAAATCTATTTGTAAACCCTAGGCAGAGTTGACATGAGATGATAATGGAGTCTGACAGATAGTTCACAGGATTATGAGAGACCCTCCAACTCAAATCTGCTGACGAGCCAATTATTTAATGCTCAGGATGATGCAAATGGATAGTTAACACCCTGAATCACTCCAAGATTGTAGGAGCTCAAGGGACCAAACCCCTTGCTGGTGTAAATCAGGAAATCCAGTCTTATCAAACCCCAGTGCTCCAGTTCCCCATAGAGATCCCTCATCTATTTCCCAGAGAAGCTGTGGCTGCCCCATCCCTGGCAGTGTCTCAGGTCAGGTTGGATGGGGCTTGGAGCAACCTGGGCTGCTGGGACGTGAAAGGGGGTGGGAATGGATGAGCTTTAAGGTCCCTTCCAACCCAAACCATTTTATGATTCTATGAAATGTCTGAAGAACAGTCCTTCCCAAAGCTCCTTCTCATCTCTGCCTGGGTCATCTCCTCCCTTCATCTAAGCTCAACCCCATGACAAAAGGAGCTGAGCTAAGTCTTAAAATCCCCATGACCCCCATACCATCACTACTGCTCCTGCTTGTCCACAAAGTCCAGGCTTCAGCAGAGACCAAAGCACAGGTATAAGGAAGAAATTCTTTATGCTGAGGGTGGTGAGAGCCTGGCCCAGGTTGCCCAGAGAGGTGGGAGATGCCCCATCCCTGGAACCATTCCAGCTCAGGTTGGATGGGGCTCTGAGCAACCTGATCCAGTTGGAGATGTCCCTGGTGACTGCAGGGGGGGTTGGACTAAGTGGCCTCTTAAGGTCCCTTCCCACCCAAACCATTCTGTGACATAACACAGCACCCAGGTGCTCCTCAGCACCCGTAACGTGTGCAGTCCCTGGAATTGGGGTTTTGGTCCATGAGGGATGGGGACCCATGAGGAATGACTCTGACAAGGGTTTGGGCAGTGCAAATCAGGCAGAAGCTCATGAAAAGATGGTGTAAAAAGAGCACCCTGCACCTGGTGCAAGGCAAGATAACTCAGATTAGCATTATCAACCCTGGCACGTCCAAACCAGCTTAGAGGATAAAAAACAGGATGTTCATTTGTTCTTCCTCTTTGAGACCTCCAGGCAAACACCCAAAGCCACAGCCTCCTGTGTGACAACTGCAGAAAACAGCTCTGGAGAGGACCTTGAAATGTCACCCCGGTCACGGGACTGGGTCTACAACGGGGCCAAGCACAACAAAAGCCAGAAACACAAATATTGTCCCTCAGAGTGGTCCCAGGCAGCTGCCAGTGGATTCATCTGCTGTCTGCTCTTTTCCAGCACTGAGAACACAAACATTCCTGAGAGCATCTTCTACGGATTTACAGGAGCAATGAGCAGTTTGGTTGCTGAGAACAAGAGACAAGCTGATTTCTGCTGCTCCATCAACACAACAAACTATCTCCTCTCTTGCAGGAGTCCCCCGAACAGAAGAGCAGGATCAGACCCCCAAGACCCCAAAAAGACATCAAGACAACCACTTTGTACTCCTGAATGCATGTCCTGCTTGTGAGGAGCCACCAGTTCTCCCCACAAAGCCACCAGCTCAGGACACCCGAACGCGTACTCACCGGTACCCTGGGTTTTGTTTCAAATCTCTGGTGATGTTCCCTTTGCTCCTCTGACCATCTCCTAAGGAACAAAAGAGAGGGGAAAAAATGAGACTAAAAACCTTCATCGGATTCAGAACTGAGCTCCTGGGTAAGAAGAGGCAGCTCTGGAGAAACCTTCTGCTGGGATAATGAGAAACTATCAACCCAGGCCTGGTCCTGCTCTCCATTTTTCCATGGTAAGCTCAGCCATCTCCTATCACCCATTTTTCCATGGTAGGCTCATGGTAAGCTCAGCCATTTCTCCATTCTTCATCCTCAGAAAACCACAAAGCAACATCACGCCATGGAGGTGCAAACCCACCCGATCTTCCTGCTGTATCATATCTCCTCCTCTGACAGCTCGCACATGAAAAGTCCAGAAATGGATCCTGTCAAAAGCAGTGCTGCTTTGCCCATCCCATCCCTTTCCCCCTCTCACCTCAAGGTGCCTTCTTGGTCCTTTTGGGATTATTGATTTCCTGTATTGATTTTTTGAGCCAGCAACCAGGGAGGATGCTCTGGTGCCCTTGTAGCTTTTTCTAAAAAAGGCTGGGCATGCCTGAGAGCAGCCCAGACTTCATTCTCCCCATCCCAAAACACAAGCAGGAAGAAAAGCCACAAAGCATCCAGGCTTGCCTGTGGCTTTCCCCCTCAGCCACAAAGTCCCTTTTAGCTTCTTGGGGTGGTTTCTTGATGAATCCAACACACCCTGAAGGATATGACGTGAAGGTTTCTAATTACCCTTCTTGAATACATCACCAGCATGCCACATCAGCTCACTTGTGAGCCTCTTCCTCCCACTGCCCGGCTCTGGAAGGGGAGTTTCTCTCCCTCTTTAGCACACTGAGCTCTCCATCCCTTGGCTGGGCTGAGCCTGGAAGGACCATTCCCAAGCAGCCTGGTGATGGAGCTGCTTTATCAGGTTTTAAAGTCAAACCTACATGAAGAAACAGCCTCTCTCCAAGGTGTCTACACTCACATCCTCCCAGTGGTCCATGTTCTGAGGAGTCCATCCATGCCCTGGCTCCGACCAGCCAGAACTTAAGCATCTCGGTTTAGGAGCCCACCTTCAAATGCTGGATTTAGTCACCTAGACTTGGGTTCCCATCATCATGTTAGACTCCCTAAGCTACCCAGGACTTGAGGGCGGATTGTGAGGGTACAACCCTGAAGGACCCAAGAGAGATTTCCACCTCTCTTGACTGGCAGCTGGGGACCAAGCAGTAATCACAGAACCAGAGGTTGGAATGGACCTCAGGGATCATCTGCTCCAACCCTTCTTGGCAAAAGGACAATATGTCTTGGGGTAAAACCAGGCACTTTCGTCTGGCAGCTGAATCATGACCTACATATTTGGTGGCTCTATCTGAAGTCCATGGGGGTGCAGTCAGCACAATTTGGGGTGTCTGCAAGGGCTCTTTGGTTCTTATCTCCTTTGGGGTGTGAAATACCTTCCAGACTCCACTAACCAAACATCTACTGCCTGTAACAGAAGATTAAGCAACAAGTTCATAGAATCATCCAATCATTTTGCTTGGAAAAGACCTTGAAGATCACCCAGTCTAACCCTGAACCCAGCACTTCCAAGGCCACCCCTGCCCCATGTCCCTCAGCACCACATCTCCAGGGCTTGGAAATCCCTCCAGGAATGATGGGGACTCCAGCCCTGCCCTGGGCAGCCTGTCTGTATTTTTTTTTAACCTTATTTCATATTTTTATCTTGTTTCATATTTTCATCTTCCCCTGGAGGCCACCTCCACCTCCTGGTCCAAGTTTCAACAGCTCCAAAATAAAACCTATTTGCCTCAAAAGATGTCCTCCAGCTCTGCACTCTTAGGCCCCTGCTGAGATGTCTGGCCCAATCCTGGCACATCAACGCTTCCAGGATGCTTCCAATGTTTGTGTGCCTCCTGTTTAGGATCACTGAAGAGGATAAATGGGACAAAGAAAGGGGAAGGAAGTGCAAACGTGTCATGAATCCTTCACTACATGGAATTTGCTCTCTAGGTTTCAAATAATCTTCAAGGTTGCTTTAAAGTGCTGGTTGCCAGCTCTCTGTTAATCTGGAAAGCAGATGCTGCTACAGCACCTTCAATAAATCTCCTTCAAATATTACTTTAAAATGCTCCAGGATTTTGGCAATTTTTTTTTCTTCTTTTCTTTCTTTTTTCATCTTCTTGGTATCTCTGAAACCTGAACATCAGAAAACACCTTTGATGTGCTTCAGCTTTACCAAACAAGTGTAAACTTCACATCTCTCCTTATGCCCTGGTGACCCCAGGCTCCTCCTGAAGGACTCTGCTCATTTCCTTCATATGCTCTCAAAAGTCTTTGACCTCACCAGATGCATTAGAGGATCAGGAAGGTGCCAGAACTGTTCTCTAGCAGGATGTAAAATGGAAAAAAAAAAACCCAAAAACCTGACCACAGTGCATTGGAACCTGTAGAGCAACCATTGCATGGCAGAACACCAGATCATACAACATCAGGTGTGCAAAACCCATGCCACAGTGTCTTTTGAGGATAAATCCCCTTCCAGACATTTGGCTTTCTGTTGGGAAATGGAATTCCATGGTGGGAAGGAGACATCCAGGGTCATGAACAACCTTGTGTACCTGCAGGAAAACACTGCTTAGCTAGATAGGGCTCACCAGCTAAAGTCCATCAGCAAAGGAGAGAAGCTAGAGTAAGACCTGACTGATCTCAGATAGATATCAACCTTAGGAGAAGAGAAACCACACCACTGGAATTGTGCCTGTTGGTCTCCATTGATGGGGAAGGTAGCTCAGGCAATGAGGGAGGAGGTGGCAACTGTTCCCAATATCTAAACATGGACAGATGAACCCTGCCTCCCCCCAGAAAACATTCTGCTCAGCTAAAAACCTCATTTTGGTCAACCAAAAAACAAGTTCAGAGCCTTGTGTTGCCTTGGCTAGGGAAGTGTCCTGGAGAAATCACTCGTGTCCCTGCAAAAAATCCCACCTGACAAAACAAATCTCCATGACTGACCCGGAATTTTTGTCTGTGGATAAAGGGTGCTCTGGCTGGTGGGATCCTGATGGTGTCAGCATGGATTGATGGTGTCAGCACCCATGGGAGATGCCAGCAGGACACAGGCAGAGTGGTGACACCAGGGCTCTCTTTGCTGGACCAGGGTTTGCCCAGGGACTGTGTCTTTCAGCCAAAAAATGCCCTGAGACAGCTCATCCCTCCCAGCATGAGGAGAAATGAGTTCATGGATGGTGACCAGGAGGAGGAGTGGAGTGGCTGTGTCTTTGGGCTGACATCCTTTCCCACCTCCAGCCCTGAATTTTCCTTTTCCTGTGTGAAAATGGAAACAATGATGCCGGGTGGGGCTGGAAAGGGCTTTGAAATCTAGAGTTGAAAAGTGGTAGATAACATTAACCCAGTAGATTATTCCATAGGATTATTCTAATAATGGAGGGAGAGGGAAAGTCAGTAAAGGGAGAACTCCCCCCTCCAAAAGTAAAAAGTCCATAAATTACATAAATCAAACACATTTTTTAAAAAAACAATCCTCTGAGAAGCATCTGCTTCATTCTTTACTGTTGAGAGCATCAGTGTAAGAGGGGAAATTACCACCTTCTCTTCTCCAAGACATCACACCAACTTCCCTTCAGACACTCTTAATGTCCCCTGACTGCAAAGTCAATTTCAAATTTACCATAACCCACAGAACCTCATAAACTTTCCAACTCAAATCACACACGTTCAGGGCTTTCACCCAGAACAAATGCATAGGACCTCACTTTGCCCTCCAAGGCAGATATCTGGTATGGATAGAAGATGGGAGAGCAAACCAGGACATCACTGCTTGTCCTGGACAGTTCAGTAAAAAAGAAAAAAAAGTCAGGTTAAAAAAATAAGCTGGCAAGTGGCTCTCTTGGAACTACACTCAGATCTTCAGGAGACAGCTCATCCCATGAAGCAGAAAATGAGAAGCTCAATATGAACCAAAAATGAGCACTGGCAGCCCAAAAACCACCCCTGTCCTGGGCTGCATCCCCAGCAGGGTCAGGGAGGGGATTGTCCCCATCTGCTCCACTCTGGGGAGACCCCCCTGGGGTGCTGGGTCCAGTTCTGGGGTCCCCAAGGCCAGAAGGAGCTGGAGCTGTTGGAGTGAGTCCAGAGGAGGCCATGGAGATGCTGGGAGGGCTGGAGCAGCTCTGGAGCCAGGCTGAGAGAGTTGGGGTTGTTCAGGCTGGAGAAGAGAAGGCTGCAGGGAGACCTTAGAGCACCTTCCAGTGCCTGAAGGGGCTCCAGGAAAGCTGGGGAGGGACTTGGGACAAGGGCAGGGAGGGAGGGCATGAGGGGGAAGGGTTTGAAGTTGAAAAAGAGGAGATTAAGATGAGATCTTAGGAGGAATTCTTTGTTGTGAGGGTGCTGAGCCCCTGTGCCAGGTTTCCCAGAGAAGCTGTGGCTGCCCCATCCCTGGCAGTGTCTCAGGTCAGGTTGGATGGGGCTTGGAGCAACCTGGGCTGCTGGGAGGTGTCCCTGACCATGGAAAGGGGTTGGGAATGGAGGAGCTTGAAGGTCCCTTCCAACCCAAACCATTCTATGGTTCTCCAATTCCATATCCAAATACAAAGTGACCTTGGGCACAGCTGTAGCTCTGGAGTCCTCAAGGTGGGACCAGCACCCTGTTGTCCTGGGCCTCCTTGCACTGGGACATGCTTCATATTCAGTTGGGTTTTGAGCATCTTTGTAGGCTCTGATGCAACTCCTAAGTCAATTCCCTACACCTGGGTTTCCTCCGGAGATTTAAGCCCATGTAGATCCTTCCAAGAAGAAAATCTGAGTTTTTACTGAAGGGAAGCAGCATGGAGCAACAGCCGTGCTGGGAATTGATCATTCATGGGTTCCACTCATAGGCTGATGAGGGAAAATTAGTTAAGCTCCTAATTTTGCTCCAAACACACAAGAAATCCTTTTCCTTCTGATGACAGTGCTGTCACTGAGGCAGAAAGCCTATCTCTCTGAAGGGGTTCAAAGGATTGAGGTCAAAGAGAAAGAAAAAGCTGCATATTTTAAGAGTCACTTGCCCAATATCCGTAAGGACTTCTGTTTGAATTTCTGCTATACTCCCCACAGAAACACTGGCTTCAAATTCTCCCCAGCTTCACCCTCAGCTCCCAACTGGAGGATACACTGAGGCAAAAACTGACAATTTTTTGCCATCAGCTGCTTGCATTTGCACCTGACTTCAATTTGCAATGAGATGCTTGAAGAAGCAGCAAGGGTTAAACCCTGCAGAAGGAGGAGAAGTCAGGACCCAGGGATGAAGCAGTTGATCAAAGGGTAGCTCAGAAGTTATTTAAAAATAAACCAGAAAGTAGAACTTCCAGGCAGTTGCTGCTGTAATTACAATGCAGGCAAGGGAGTCGTGGTGCTGTTAAGGTTACTGGATTTTCCTGGCAGATGTGTTTAATTTACTTAAAGCATCCAAAACCATCAGGTCAGATCCCCAGAGCACTTCCAGAGCCCTGGAAGAGCCCAGACAGCCCAGCACTGCAGCAGTGCTGAGGGCAAAACCCAAGTGAAAAAAAAAAAACCTGAAGAATCAGAGAATCATGGAATGGTTTGGGTTGGAAGGGACATCAAAAATCATCCATTCCCAAGCCCTTTCCATGGGCAGGGACACCTCCCAGCAGCCCAGGTTGCTCCAAGCCCCATCCAACCTGACCTGAGACACTGCCAGGGATGGGGCAGCCACAGCTTCTCTGGGAAACCTGGCACAGGGGCTCAGCACCCTCACAACAAAGAATTTCTTCCTAATATTTCATCTAAATCCTTCCTCTTTCACTCTGAAACTATTTTGCTTCATCTTGTCACTCCATACCCTTGCAAAAAGTCCTTCTCCAGCTTTCCTGTAGGAGACAGATCCATGCCATGGCCAACACCAACATTCCTTGCTTTGCCCCTCAACCACAGCAGATTCCAAGTGGTCCATCCCTCCTGCTCCTGGAAGGATTCATCTCTTTTCTCCTCAACAGAAGCCTCCTAAGGTCACCAGAGACAGAAATCACTATGTCTCTACTGGTTTTGACGGAGAAAGTATCCAAGAAATTTGGGATCAAGCTTTTAGGGAAGCCTTTTGAATGTCCTTTTCTCTAAGAGATATTTCCTGTGTGTCCTACAACCTCCTTATGAACAAGCAGAATGTCCCACCTGGATCCCTCTGAGCATCCCCCTGACTTTACCCCACACCGTTTTCAAATGGGATCTTGGTGGCTTTGTGGAGCCAGGCTCACCTCTGGAACTTTGTTCACACCTACTGAATTGGGGCCACATGATTTGTCAGGAGCCTTTCCAAAATACAGGGCTCCAAACTTCAACCTCCTTGACCAGAAAAACCTTCTAGAGATCTTTTCCTGTGTGATGTTTGGTTTTTGGTCATTCACTCAATGTTGGCTCAACACTGTCTCCACCAAAAGCAACATCAAGATTTCATCCACTCTTTGTGGCTCCTACCAGCTCATTTCTAATTCTAAAATTACTATCCTGAGACATTTAATTGCCAGAAAAAAAAAGGTGTCAGGTCACATTTTAGTCCCTACATGCTACTCTAGTGTTTTCTACACCCACCTCAGAGTCACCCATGGACTGAAGCTCAAATGGGTCCTGGTCAGCTGAACCCTGACCATCCTTTTGACAACAAAAAGATGAAAGCAGACAAGAACAGAGTGGAATATAAGCCAGATGCAAAGTCATTCCTCCAGAGAACAAGCAAATCAAATATAATAAAGGAAAATGAAAGACAACAAAACAAAACAAAATTAAATGAAATGAAATGATGAAATGAAATTACAATAAAGTACAATAAAATAAAACAAAATAAAGTAAATAAAATAAGGTAAAGTAAAACAAAATAATAAAATAAGGCCAAAAAAAAAAGTAAAATAAATAAAAGAAAGTAATGTGAAGCAGTGGGCTTGTTTCTGGGAACTCTGAAAACACCAACCCAGTTTCATTCCCCTCCTTGACAAGGACCGGCATTTCCCACCACCAGAAGCTCTCCTGAAACCAGCAGCTCCTGGAGTCACTGGAACCTCTTAAGATCCCTCTTCCAACCCAAACTCATCCTTCATGGTTCAGAAAGGCACTGAGACTTCTTTGCATAATAAACCACAAGGCAGGGACACAGATTTCTGACAGATGCCCTTCCCTTGGAAAGAAATCTTTTTTTTTTTTCTGAGCAAACCTCTCCTCCAGATCAATGACATCAGAATCAGCTCAGTGAGATCCACATTCTTCTCTGTGCCCATGATGATTTCCCACAGCCAGAGCCCACCTCCAGTCCTGATCAGGATCTCTTCTTCTACTTCTATCAGGAAATGGGAATTGCTTCCTTTACCTCTATCTCAAAGGAGCTGAGTGATTTTTGCTTCATATTTCCCACCCTGTTGGGGTTGGGGGCAGGGGTGTTATCTGATGCTGCACAGTTGTCACTCCTGGTTGTCATCCTTCTGGTTTTCATTCCACAGAATTACAGAATTGTCACAGTTGGAGAAGACCTCTAAGGTCACCATTCCAACCATCAACACCCCCCCCCCCAAAATAAAATATATAGATCATTATCTGTATCACCCACCAGAGCATGTCCTGCAGTGCCTCATCCCCATGGATTTTAAATCCCTGCAGGGCTGGGGACTCCCCCACCTCCCTGGGCAGCCCATTCCTCCACCTGACTGCTCTCTCAGGCAGGAAATTCATCCTCAGATCTGGGCTAAACCTCCCCTGGTGCAACTTCAGCCCATTTCCTCTGCTCCTGCCATTGTGCACTTGAGAGAGAGCCCAGCACCCACCTCCCTACAACATCCTTGAAGGGAGCTCTGCAGAGCCAGAAGGTCTCCTCTCAGCCTCCTCTTTTTCAAAGACTCAACATTCCCAATTCCCTCAGCCTCTCTTCATGGGGCTTCTTTTCCAGACCCTTCCCCAGCTTGGTTGCCCTTCTCTCCCAGTCCCTCCTTGCTCTGTGGTATCCTCCTGCTCCCATTTCTTGGGGAGAAGGCAGGATCAGGGCTTGCTTTGCCTTCATCTTGCCTGATGCCTTCTCTTGAGAGAGGACACAAACACTGGCCTTGATCCTACACATCCCACCTCTTTCCACCAGGGAAGTGTAGAACTGCACAGAGATTGTTCCTGCCATAGGGTTTGAAAGCAAAGAGCCCCAGGAGAAGAAGGTTTTGGTGGTCTGACCACTACAGCTCCTGCAACCAGGGAGCTGGGTTCTGAGTTCAGTTCCTGAGCTCCTGAAAAGTGAACCTACTGCCATGGGAAAGGTAGGAGAAGCCCGATAAATCCTGTGGGATAACACTGTGATGGATCAGTAGTGGCAAGACATTAAACTTCACTCTTGAGGAGACACCCAGATGACAACACCCATAGCCATGCCACTCCAGAGATCTAT
The DNA here is from genome assembly GCA_023637945.1 of Phaethornis superciliosus. Classification (NCBI taxonomy): domain Eukaryota; kingdom Metazoa; phylum Chordata; class Aves; order Apodiformes; family Trochilidae; genus Phaethornis; species Phaethornis superciliosus. Next base: position 69,998,394 of record JAJQWJ010000004.1, read on the forward strand.
CTCGTCACTTGGGAAAATAAATCTATCTGACCTAAACCATCATCCCATGCCCCTCCAGCTTCCTTGCTCAAAATCTTTGGTAGAAACACCAGCAGGGATGAGGAAAATCACACCTAATAATCCATGGAGTGTGTGCAACAAAGCTCAGATGGAAACTATTTCCTTCCAGTGTGTTAAAATAATTCTGCAGAGCAGGGGAAAAAAAAATCCAAACAAGACAGTAGGCTGGAAGGCCAATCTGCAGGGAAAGTGCTACATGTCAGGGACAACTGTGGAAGGACAGAAACCAGCTACCAAAACCTCAAGGAGCTGTCATGCACAGGAAAATGTAAGTTAATTAAAGCCACTTAAACAAATACATCTGGGACAGGGGTGTGGGATGGAAGGAGGGGGAATGAAGTGATATTTAAAAGCTCAAACAGATGGTGAATCCCAGACAGGAGGCAAAGAAAGCCATGCTGCTCAATCCAGATGAGTTCCTTGCCCCAGATCTGTGCTGGATGGGGCAGGGAGAGCCTCCTCCACCCCAGAGCTGTGCCTCTCATCAGGCACTGTATCTTACCCAAAAGAACACCTTTTCTTCCCCAAAAAGGCCCTGGCCCAGGCTGCCCAGGGCAGTGATGGAGTCCCCATCCCTGGAAGGATTTAAAAGCCACGGAAAGGTGGTGCTGAGGGTCAGTGGTGGCTTTGGCAGTGTTGGGTTAATGGTTGGACCTGATGATCTTCAAGGTCTTTTCCAACCTACACAATTCTGTGATTCCTAAAGCCCTCACAGAGATTCTCAGGCTCTGCCTCTCCACTAGAAAACACCAGGAAGGCTCCCTGATGCTCTCCCAGATGAAGCAGTGCTAGTTTGGGATTATAAATCCGTTTCTTGCCTCCCTAACATCTTTCTTCCTGTGCCTCCCACAACATTCAGCCGAAACAAGAACCACACACTGAGAGTGAGGATGTAAATCCACCTCTGACACAGAGAATCACAGAAAAGTGATTGGTTGGAAAATTGGTTAGAAAAGACCTTGAGGATCATTGAGTCAAACCATTAACCAAGGCCACCACTAAACCATGGCTCTCAGCACACAATCTGCAAAGCTTTGAAAGCCATCCAGGGATGGGGACTGCACCTTCAGCCTTGGTCCTCCTCCAGGAAAAGCAGCCCCTGAGCCTCCAGAGTTGACTTGCCTGCTACTCAAAAGACGAGTTACAGGTTACTCACATCAGCCCCTGCGGGTAGAAAAGCAAAAAAAGAAGGATTTGGACAGGCCCTGTGCAAACACCACACACCCTGTGGGATATATGGATGACAGCTCAGAATTGAGATGCCATGAAGCTGAAGACAAGAAGCCTGGAAGTTCCCTTGAGTCGTGTCAAGACATAACCCATAACTTATACTCTGCAACCCCCTGAGAGGAGGTTGGAGCCAAGGGGAACAATTTCTCCCTGGAAAGGGTCCTCAGGGCCCGGAGTCCCCATCATTCCTGGAGGGATTTCCAAGCCCTGGAGATGTGGTGCTGAGGGACATGGGGCAGTGGTGGCCTTGGCAGTGCTGGGTTAAGGGTTGGTCCTGATGATCTTAAAGATCTTTTCCCAGCCTCCCTGATTCTCTGCTTCTGCTTTGCTTTGACTTTATGGTTCCACCCCATGAAACTGAATTTTTCCTGCAACCAGCTCCCGAAGAAACTTAAAATATTGTCCCTTTCCATGGAGTCCTTTGAAGACTAATTCCAAAGCAGTACCAAAACACCCACACAAGGTTGGGTCATCCTGGAGAACCTGCCCCTGCTCCTGCTGCCTTTGAGAACCCCCCCTTGCCTGGAGGGAGCTGTGCCAGCCAAGGGGAAGGGAAACAGCAAAGCCATCTGCACACCATCAAACCAACCCTCAGGAGATGACAGCACACAAGTCTGCTGCCTGTGAGAGGAAGTCTTGCCATGACATCAGCCCGACCCAGTTGGAGCCCCAGGCAGCACAGAAACACAGATAAAGGAGCCAGGAGAATCCAGGTTTCCAACCCATCTCAAGTCTGCTTCCCATCCTCCTTTCTCTGCTGGGATGCCAGGAATCCAAGACCCCCCCAGTGTGGTCCTCCAGCAAAGCCAGGAGGAACCTGGTTACCTTGGAATAGTGAAGGACCCAAGACACATGGGAGAACGTCTGAGATACCCTTCTTCACACCAGAGCTCATTTTTCAGCCAATGCAACCCAATTTCCCATGGGTGACTTCCTTAAAGCATCCCAGCTGCCTGCCCCCACCCACCAAGGGCTGACAGATTTGTGCAGTTCCCTTAGGGTGGGGTAGGTGCATTTATTTCCTCTTTTCTTAAAAAAAAAAAAAAAAAAAAAAAAAAAAACAGAAAAAGGGAGGAAAAATAAAAAATAAAATTAACCTTTTCCTCTCCTTCCAAGGGGTAAAAAAATCATCCCTGCCACAGAAACCACAGAATCAGAGAATGTCAGGGGTTGGAAGGGGCTTCTGATGATCATTGAGTCCAACCCCCCCTGCCACCCCAGGACCACATCTAGGGCAGGTGACTCAGAAATGCATCCATATGGATCTTGAAAGTCTCCAAGAAGACTCCAAAACCTCTTTGGGGAGCCTGTTCCAGGGCTCTGTAACCCTTATAGTACAGAAATTCTTTCTGCTGTTGAGGTGGAACTTCCTTTGCTCTATCCTGAATCCATTGCCCCTCGTGCTATCCCAGGGCAAAAGTGAGAAGAGGTGTCCCCAGGAACCTGGGGGTCCCTTCCTTCTTGGCCCACAGGTCTCATGTATTTATACACATTAATTAGATCCCCTCTCCCCTCTCCAGACCAAAAAGCCACAGGTTTCTCAGTCTTTCTTCATCAGGCAGATGTTCCAGACTCTTCATCATCCTTCCCACCCTCTGTTGGACTCTCTCCAGTAAATCCCTGTCCCTCTTAAGCTGAGGAGCCCAGAACTGGATGCAATGCTCTAGGTGAGCTCTCACTAGAGCAGAGTAGAAGGGGAGAAGAACCTGGATCCTGGATCCCTGGATCTGCTGGACACACTCTTATTCATGCACCCCAGGACACCATTGCCTTCTTGGCCACAAGAACACATTGTTGTCCCATGGAGAATTTGTCCCCCAAGACTCCAAGGTCCTTCTCCATGGGGCTGAAACAGCTGCAGGACTAAGAGATCTCCTCAAGCAGCTGAGCTAAAGTGAAAGAGCTTGAGATGTAGGTGGACCTTCACAAAACTGTCAGGGAGACTCCCAAGATTAGAGGTCCACCCAGTGACCAGGAAGGTCATGGTCTATTCCCAGATGTGGAGAGGGATCCACACATTTCATGACCTCCATTTCCTCAAAGAGAAAAGAAAGACAGAGAAACTGTCAAAGAGAAACATCAAGGGGGTGTGAAGGGCCTGCAGGTCCCATAGGACCAGGTAAATCCATAGGATTAGACAGAGATATTGCTGCCTTCCTGGGTGGAGGGAGGGAGGGAGGGCTGGATAGATGGATGGATGGATGGATGGATGGATGGATGGATGGAGGAAGGGAGGGAGGGAGGGAGGGAGGGAGGGAGGGAGGAGGGAGGGAAGGAGGGAGGGAGGGAGGGAGGGAGGGATGGGATGGAGGGAGGAAGGAAGGAAGGGAGGGAGGGATAGAGGGAAGGATGGAGGGAGGGAGAGAGAGAGAGAATGGGGGACGGAGCAAGGGAAGGAGAGAGGGATGGAGGGATGGAGAGGAGGAGGGATGGAGGGAGGGATGGAGGGTTGGATAGATGGATGGATGGATGGATGGATGGATGGATGGATGGATGGATGGAGGAAGGGAGGGAGGGAGGGAGGGAGGGTGTAGCTCAGCTGCTTGTGCTTTGGTGGTCAGATCATGTGAGAGGATCTGCCAGTCCTTCAGGCCAAGCTGTCAGCCCCTCTAAGTAGTGTCAAGATGAGCAGATCCATAGATCCACCTCAGGACCTTTGCAGTTTCAAGAAGGAAAGAAAAATCCCATCTCACAGCTTGTCTTGGGTGCCTCAAGCTGCTCTGTCCCACTGAAACAATTCCCACTTATCCCACATTTCCCAGCCCAGAGGTCTGGTGGACACACAGCTGGAACACCTTGGCTATGGACACAAAAGCATCAGGACAACAGAGGAATCACAGAGGTCTTGCCTGATCACTGCCAGCACCCATCCAAACACCAGACAGAGATCTAATGCTGAAAAAAAAAAGTCATTTGGAGCCATTAGCTGGAATTCAACTTCTGGCTGATTGACAATTCTAAGACTCTGGGGCTACAAAGAGTGGATGAAGAGTTGTCCTGTTTTGATAGAGCTGTGGGGAGGGCTTTAGGGGGAGCAGGGAGTCTGCTCCACTCCACTCTCCCACTGCAGGCACTTGGTGACAAGATGCTGTGGGTGGTCACAGAGGAGCTGGTGCTTCCCAACCAGGAGAAAACAGACAGACTCTTTCACTTGGTACTCTGGTGGGACCAGGTGAAGGGCTTCACCCAGTTGTATCTACATTAAGGCAGCAAATCCCAGAAAGTTCAAGCTTCTATCACAGAACTCTCTTATTTCAAGGCACCATCCCTGAAGAATTCAGCTTTCTCTGCCTGACAGGGACCAACTCTAAGGTGGGAACACCTGGATGTGCCTGACCTTGTCCTTCAGCCTCTTGCTCATGTGCCACCCTTCCAACTATATCAGAAAACTCTGTATCAAGATACTTTTTCTCCAAAGGCTTTTATAGATGGAGCATTCTTGTTCCTCCCCACCCCATGCCCTCCTGGGGTGCTCACTTGGACTCAGGAGGAATTTGGTGGTAGGACATTTGTACTGGAGGATCTTAATCCAGCTGGACTTGTGCTCCAGTCTTGGCTGGGCACACTGGAGTAAGCCAACCAGCAGAGGAAGGCTTGACGAAGGAATATTTTACACCACAATAACCCAGTTGGCCTGGTTTGATGATGTTCTATCTACAGGTATGGATGTGTTTTGCCACGGGAAGCTCAAGAGAGAAGGCCAGAAGAAGCAGCTCTCCTTATCCACCACCCATGAGGACCTTGTGCAACACCAGACAGGGTGTCTAAGGTCTTGCAGCTCCCAGCTCTGAGGGGGATGAAGGGATGTACAAAAGGGAGCACTTCTCCAGGGATATGCTCCTGGTGGCAAGCAAGCAGCTGAGATGCTTCCCAATCCAGTGGCTGGACTTCCAGTACTGTGCTAACAGTCCCTGATGGCCATTCCGCAACTTTCCTTAATTGTTTTTTGAAGCCATTTATACTTTTGGCATCCACAACATCCTGTGGCAAAGAGGTCCACAGTTTAATTACATATGTTACAAAAAAAAAAAAACCCCATCCTCCTGCTGAAGGCCTCTGCCCAAGCATTTGATGGTTCTTCTCCAGTCTCTGTGTCTGCCAGACACAAGAAATAACTCTTCCCTACCCACCTGCACACCATGCAGGGCTTCTAAACCCCACTTAGATATCTCCTCAGGACATTCCCACCAGACTGAAAGGGTTGTTCTGCTCAGGCAGCTGTCACCTCAAAGCTGTCCCACATCACTCCTCCTTGTCCCTCTCTCCCCACTACTCCAGCCACACTATGAGTCCTCACACACCACAAAATGGGACAGATTTCTGGCTCCTTTCCCAAAAATCCATCTGGTGGCAGATCCTTGAACCCCAGTTCATCACACGAAGGAGATGCTGCCAGCACATCCCCACAGCAAGAAGCAAACCCTCAGCCATGCTGTGTCCCCAGCACACAAACCAAAGCATGTGAGGTATGTCCCTGTCCCCAAAACACAAGACACTCTGTGACAGGCTTGATTGGCATGGTGATAATCAGAAGAGGTCCCTTGGAAACTTATCTTTTCATGGGGCTGAAGACCAGCACCAGAGGGAGATGTAGCTCTGAGAAGACACCCAGCTGAGAGGTCCCACTGAGTCACACACTTTCCAGATAAAATACAGCCCCCGTCACAGAAAACAGAACAGTTTGGGTGGAATAGAACCTTTCAAGGCCACCTAATCCAACCCTCCTGCATTCATCAGGGACATCTGGATCAGGTTGCTCAGAGCCCCATCCAACCTGAGCTGGAATGGTTCCAGGGATGGGGCAGCTCCCACCTCTCTGGGAAACCTGGGCCAGGCTCTCACCACCCACAGAACATTTCTGCCTCAGATGTAGCCTGAATCTCCTGTTTCATTTTAAACCCATCACGCCCTGTCCTGTCACAAGAGGCCCTGCTAAAGTGTCTGTCCCCATCTTTCTTCTGGGTCCCCTTTAAATACTGAAAGGCCACAGTAAGGTCTCCCTGCAGCCTTCTCTTCCCCAGGCTGAACAACCCCAACTCTCCCAGCCTGTCCTCATAGCAGAGGTGCTACAGCCCTGGGATCACCTTTATTGCCCTCCTTGTAGAGAATCACAGAATCACAGAATGGCTGAGGTTGGAAGGGACCTCAGAGATTCCCTCAGGCACTGGAATGGCCCAGGACAGTGGTGGAGTCACCATCTCTGGAGGCATTTAAAAGGCATTTGAACCTGGTCCTTAAGGACATGGTTTAATAGTTGACTGTGGTGTTGGTCAAAGGTTGGACTGGATGAGCTTGGAGGTCTCTTCCAACCTAAATATTCTGGGATTCTGTGATACTCCAAGCTCCCTGCCATGGGCAGGGACACCTCTCATCCAGACAAGGATGCTCCAAGCCTCATCCAACCTGGCCTTGAACACCTCCAGGGAGGGGGCAGCCACAGCTTCTCTGGGCAATCTGTTCCAGAGGCTCAGCACCCTCCTGCTGAAGAATTCATTCCTGCTCACGTGTAAGAAATTCCAGGTGATATATGAGGTGATGGAGTTGCATGGTCATCTAATGGTATTGTCTGAAGCCAAAGAGCCAGCTCAGGTCCTAGGACCACAGCACCTCAGACTTGCACCCACCCCACACGTGGGTGCAGACCATCTCACACCCACCCTACCAGTTTCTGAATGCAAGGTGGGCAGATGACCAGTACCACACTGTGGAAAAAAATCAATTAGGAGCACACCAACCTTACAAGACACCCCCAAGGAGTGGGAAGAAGATCCCAGCACCCAACCCAGCTCCTCCAGCAGCTCAGCATCTCTCATGGTGGCTTTACATCCATTCCCTATGGATTTCCCTGAAAATTACCTCACAGATCATCCCCCTTCCAACATTAGCGATGGCGTTTCCATCACACCACCCAATCCAGGCAATTCCCACCTCTCACCTCACCTTTGCTAAAGCAACACAGCACAATAAAACAGCCCTGCTCAGATTCCAGCCTCATCTAAAAAAACTTTATGGCTTCTAATTTTAGCACTAATCTTCTTCTGCCACGGTTGTGTGATTTCTAATTATTTCATCCCCGAGCCTCACTCTGATGGATCGTTGTACCTTCTCCAAGCACCAACTGACTTGGAAAGTGCCTTAAAAAAAAAACAAAACAAAACAGAGACTGATCATTTCAGGTTCATATTCCAGCAAATAAAAAAATATTTGCTGAAAAAAATATTACTCTTATTGAAACAGTAAGAAAAAAACCCATCAAATGTAAAAAAAGGAGAGCTCGATTTCTTAGAGTGATCCTGTGCTGATCCTTCAAGCCCCCTGTATTTTCTCTCAAAAGTTTTTAAACAGCACAAATCTGTTATCCAGATACAGATCTCTTAATAATTCAGTGCCTTTGGCTTGGCAGCCCTCCCAGAACATTTTGCCTTTATCTATCCTTATTTTCAAGTTCCAACACATCGGAGAGCAATCAGACGCAACGAAACCTGGGGGGGACTTTGCGAGGGACGGCAGTGGGGACGCTCTCCCTTAGGGTGTTGCCTCCCTAAATCTTCTGAATTCATAGCAGGGGAGATCAGCCCACGGCTGGAGATGTGTTGCAAGGGTTTAGGAGGTGCCTCCAAGCCCAAGGCTCCACAACAGGCAGATGTTTGCTCTCCTACCATGCTCACCTGAAGCAACCTCTTGATCCTCCTAATCGCTGACCCAGATCAAATCCTGACCTGATCCTGTTGTATGAGCATAAAAATTTACTGGGGACAGGAGGCTGTTTGCAGAAGGTTTGGGGATGCTGAGGCAGGCAGCTGCCTGCCTGGCATTGCCACTCAGTTGCAGGTCCTAGTAGGATCTGCCACCAAGTTGTAGGTCTGAGCAGAACCCACCACCAGCCCCAGGGTAGGGGACACAAACCCAGGGCTGGTGGATGTCTGGTGGGTTAGTTCCTCCCCCAGGATTTACACTGCCCTCTGGTCAACTGGAAACCATCCTTTTGACCCCTGATATTTTTCAGTTGCTGAGCTTTGACAGCAGTGGTTGAAACACTGAACACGTGAGCTTCAGCACTCAGAAAAGCCCCCAGGCCCACAGCTTCAGGGAGGATGGGGAAAATACCCCCCCTGAAGCCCCAGTGCTGAACACATTTCACCTTTCTTTTCCTTTCCTGCACTTCCTGAGTCTGTTCCACCAGCTGTGTCCTCTCCCTTCCCATTGGAAACATGAGCTTAGCCCTTCCACCACAAGATTCAAAAGGGTATGGGGAGAATTATTATTATTATTATTATTATTCATTATTTTTCTTGTCAGTCCCTGCACAACACTGCATCTAGAATATTTGCAATGCAGACTGGCAAAACAGGAAACAAGTCAGTCGAAAATCCTCAGGCCTGGGTCCTGAAAATGTCACCACAGAGAGCTGCAAGGCATGGAGAATGGCTCTCTGTTCCCAAAAGGCCAGAAGGATGCTCTGGGAAAGTGGCCAATCCCACCCCACCCCAACCCGGGTTGATGGGTTTTAACCTCCACCAAAACCAGTGGGGAAACTGGTTTTTATTAACCAGTTTATTGGGAAACAAACAAAAAAATCTGGTAAAGGGAGCTCAAAACTAAAACCCATTGGTGGGTGTTTTTATGGATGTAGAGAACTTTATAAGGAATATAACCTTACTCAGGAAACCAACCCTACAGGAAATCCTTCGTCCTCAGTGCTCCACAGTAATATCCACAGCATCCTCCTGGCTTCCTTCTTACTCCTCTTAAAATCATGCCCAATATCCTCATTTCTCAAGTTTGAGCTGGATTTGCCAGGCTTGGATTTCCTGGGGTCAAATCCTGCCCACAGGGCAAGGTACTGGGCTGACACTGTATCTCCATGAGGATGCAGAGCAGGGCACTGCTTGGTTCTAAGGCTCTTTGATTTCCATCTATCCACCTGGGAGCAAACACTGAAAAAATCATGAGGAAATTTCTCCAAGGCACAACAATCAGGCCAGGTTTGGAGAAGAGAACACAGCTGCTGTGAAAAAAAGAGTCTCACAATTTCTTTTTCTGCAGAAAATAGTGCCTATTTGCTTAAAAAGAAAGCTCCTGCAGCTGAAGGTTTTGAGACTTTCTTAGAAGTTTGACCTAGACAGGCATCCTCCTCAACAAACACTGGTATTTTCAGCCTTTGATTACTTCTGATAGGAGTGAAAAACTCTTTTTTATTTTAGTTTTCTGCAAGTTAAGTTTAGGAGAACTTCCAAAGCTGAAAAGCTGATGACCACTACTGAAACTGTGACCCAGAAATTCAGGGTGCCCAGAGAGGTGGGAGATTCTTCATCCCTGGGCAGGTTGGATGAGGCTCTGAGTAACCTGACCTTGTTTCAGGTGTCCCTGCTCAGTGTAGGGGGTTGGACCACATGGCCTCTAAAGGTCCTTTTCAACCCAAACCATTCAGTGATCAGCAAAAGAGGGACACTGATTTTTGAGGGAAGAGTGGTGGTTATGGTAGTGTCAAGCCAGTGACCTACGAAGTGACAACCTTCAGGAGTTGGATGAACAACTCAGAAGGTCCTTTGAGGTGCTCTGCATAGCCCAGAACATCAGATTTCACCCATTATCCAGGCAAAAAAGTAGAATAATTACCTAGGGCTTGATCCTGAAAGGTGCTGAGTGCAGTCAAGTGGCCTCCACTCCTACTGAGTTCGGTATCTCAGGGGCTTTCAGCAGGGTCAGTCTTGGATCCTGGAAAACAGAAGACAGGTTGGTGTTAGTCTTTTGTAAAAAAATTTACATATCTTATAATACAATAAAAACCCATCCCAGCTCCACGTGCCAGCCCCATATTCCTGGTTTGGGGAGTGAACACAAAGGTCATGCAGACCACAGCTCTGGGAGATGTTCTCCAACATTTCAGCAGATTAAGGATGGAAGCCTGCAGCACCTGGGAGAGAAACTACAGTGGGATGGATGCATCCAGAGAGCTTTTGGTCCATATCCAGGACCACCACTGTGCTGCTCCTCAGGAATACTGTGTTCCATGGAGCCATCACACACAGACACTGTGAACAGCATCCCAAGGCAAACACACCTCCCTGGCAGAAGACAAACTCCAGGGTTTGTCTTGCCAAGTCTACAGGATGAGATACACCAGGAGATAAGAGAAGGAAGCTTGCTGGGTTTCCAGGGAAGAGGAACACCCCTCCATGCTCCCAGCTGGCTGGCTGTGACACCCCAGCCCCAGGCAGGCACAACCATGCCAAGAATGGGGTGAAGGGAGGGAAGAGGGTGATGGGGACAGGATGACAGCACTTTTCTCCACATGGCCCTTTGTTTTGGGAGGTCCCCTGAGATGCTCTGCTCGGGGTGGCCAAGTCCTCCTTCTTCTTCCCCTATAAGGGGAAAAGATGAGTGGAGGAAAACAATGTCCTCTTCTCACTTGCCTAATGGCAGAACAAAAGCACAGTGATCCCTTCCAAAAATGTCTTTTGAGGAACAGATGATTGAGCCTGAAGGCTCAGTATTTCTGGTTTGTTTATTTTTGGATCAACTCCCAACTCTTGGCAGCTTCTTTCTGTCCTCCTTCCAGGGTCTTTCAGGACTTGTCCAGAGCTTTATGGACCATGGAGACCTTGCACAGACGCCAAACCCAGTTGTGGGTTTAATATCCAGCACCTTGTAGTGATGATGGAGCCAAAGGTGAGGTTCCTCCAACAGCCCCCATCACAAACAAACCCCAGTCATGGAGTAGAAAACACAAGGGGACATCACCCACCCATAGCCCTGGTCCAGTGGGATGAGTGCAGCAGGAATGATCTGCCCCAGCATGATTCCAGTGGAAACTGGGACCGAAACCCATTACAGCTAAAATCAGCATCAGACTTTTCATTGCTCGGTGGCTGCTGCACAGTAGATGGGGATTTCTGCTATGCTGGTTGCCCATGGAAAGTCCCTGACTGGCCCAAAAACAGTGGAAAAAACACAGAAAATATAACTTTAATACTGAGTTGGTGGCAGGCTGTCTATTTTTCTCTCCTGTGACTGCTTCCCATGGACAGATTCCTGAGGTCGGCCACGCAATTGTTCACTGCGTTGCTCCTATTAAAACAGAAAATGAGCAAATCATCCCATTCACCCCATCCTTTCATTTCCAGAAATTCTTTGTTCATTTGTTTGCTTAAATTATTGCTCTCATTTAAAAGAAACAATGCAGCTTTCCAAAGCCAGGGCCCAAATCTCTCCAGGAACCCTGCTGGGGTTCATTACTGCGGCACTAGTTAACAAGATTGGTAATTTCCCCAAGGTTTAATAGAGAAATCTTCTTTCTGCTAGGCAGAAAGAGGCAGGACCATTAGCAAACTCATTGCTGCATTCCAGAGATTTTGTAGATGAGGGATCTCCAAGGAAAGGCATGGGTCCTCCCTGAAGGTACTGCCCAAAAAAAGGAACCTAAACAGAGCTTTTCTCACCCAAAGGGGTGAAATTAACCTAAAGTGAGGTTTATTCACCTGAAGCTCCACCCTCAGCTGGGGAAGCAGAGAATGGGTTAGGTTGGAAGGGACTTTAAAGATCATTAAACCCCTCACCCCTCATCCTATCACTCCACAGCTTTGTAAAAAGCCCCTCTCCAGCTTTCCTGCAGCTCCTTTGGGTACTGGAACATGCACATGTATTTCATTCTTCGCTCATTTTCCAACAGCTCTGCTCTGTGTTTATTTCAAATTTTTATAACATGTTCTGATTTAGTGCTGGAGAAAAGTTTGCAAAATGTAGTGAGAAGGAGCAGTTATATGGTCAAGGCCATCTGCAGGTGTCCTCCTTAATTTGTAATCCATATCTCCTTAGCTAAATGGGCTGTACATCCACCTCTGCCAGCACACCCACTCCAGGGAGATTTTGGATCTCCAGGATCATCTACTTCATTCCAGCATATTGGGATAAACCCGTCTGAATTTTGGGATGAGGAGTGGGATGCTTCAGGAATCAATTGCCAAGTAGAGCAGGAGAGACAAAGACCACCACATCTTCCTCCTGCTTCTAATTCCAAGGTCCTTAACAAAAGAAGGGCATGGAGCTTTTGGAGTGAGTCCAGAGGAGGCCATGGAGATGCTGGGAGGGCTGGAGCAGCTCTGGAGCCAGGCTGAGAGAGTTGGGGTTGTTCAGGCTGGAGAAGAGAAGGCTGCAGGGAGACCTTAGAGCACCTTCCAGTGCCTGAAGGGGCTCCAGGAAAGCTGGGGAGGGACTTGGGACAAGGGCAGGGAGGGAGAGAACAAGAGGGAACGGTCTTAAACTGGAAGAGGGGAGATTGAGATGAGATTTTAGGAAGAAATTGTTGAATTTGAGGCTGCTGAGCCCCTGTGCCAGGTTTCCCAGAGAAGCTGTGGCTGCCCCATCCCTGGCAGTGTCTCAGGTCAGGTTGGATGGGGCTTGGAGCAACCTGGGCTGCTGGGAGGTGTCCCTGACCATGGAAAGGGTTGGGAATGGGTCATCAGTGCTGCCTGCACTTACACCAAATGTGCCCTCCAAGTGCCCCTGCAGTTCCCCACTCCTATTTTCATACAAGATGATTTGTATCAACCAGATGGTTGCATGGAGCCTCCTGGCTTGCCCAGTGCCAACACCACCTGGTTGGGAGAGCCAAAGAAATCAGATGGTGTGGATAACAAACAGAGGGTTGGGCTTATCATAAAGTGGTGGAGAAATAACCTGGAGGTTCCCATCCACCCTCCCCACCATGAGGAAGGAAAGAAGAAAATGCACTGAGCTAAGCAAGGGTGAGTCTCAGACACAGCCAGATCCAGGCAGATCACAGGAGCTGTGTGCTGATCACTTCCCCAGCATGAATAATTCAAACAGAAGAGGCTGGAGGGATCAAACAGAATGCTGGGAGCTCACCACCAGCAGGTTTTGTTTTGTGGAGCCAAGTAAAGAAGCCACTGTTGTGACTCGACAGTGAATAGCACAATAGACAGGATTTTACCAGAGCACCAGCTTATGATGTGAGAACTTCCCCTTTCTCCTCAAAGCGATTTTGGGATTATTGGGCTGGGCAAGTGGTGGAAAACTATGCATTTGTTTTAAACCTTAATAGCCACCAACAGGCCACAACTGCACAAATCACAATCACAGAATAATCTGGGTGGAAAGGGACCTTCCAGGGCCATCCAGTCCAACCCCTGGGATATCTCCAACTGGATCAGGCTGCTCAGAGCCCCATCCAACCTGAGCTGGAATGGTTCCAGGGATGGGGCAGCTCCCACCTCTCTGGGAAACCTGGGCCAGGCTCTCACCACCCTCAGCATAAAAAATTTCTACTTTCTATCTGCTCTGACTTCCCTTTTTCAGTTTAAACCCATCACCCCCTGTCCGACTGCATCAGATCCTGCTAAAAAGTCTGTCCCCACCTTTCTTCTAAGAAAGAAAAACTGAAAAACCACAACAAGGTCTCCCCAGAGCCTTCTCTTTTTCTTCTTCTTTTTGGGGGCTGAACAACCCCAACCCTCTCAGCCTCTCCTCTGGGACCTTTCAGGTCCCTTCCAACCCACCCCAGCCTGAGATTCTGCACACCTGGTCATAGCCCCCTCACATAAAATGTCATATTGTATGATATATAACTGATTTAAAAATCAGTCACCCAACATAACCATTCCAATAAATTTGGGTTTGGGGGTAAAGCAGTTGAGGAGCACCTAGATATCCCAAGCTACCTGTGACCTTCGATGTCACCTGCAAACAAGTCTGAGCTTTCAATATGTCCTCAAACATAAAAATATTGACTCTCTACCTTCTTTTTCAAGTTCTTAAACTACTTAAGCTTCACCTTCTGAATTAAAACCCTCTTCCTGGAGCATCCTTGCTCTAGAAAGCTCAGTCTGTCAGTGACATCTCAATGGTATTTACCACAGATGCTCTGCTATCTACAGAAAGACAATTTTACTTCCAATTTTAGCACAAACCATATATCTCTGGCAGGAAACTTGCTCCTTTTCAAGAGCTACAGAGGCTTCAGAGACCAAACCCAGGCTGTAGATGACACATCTCAGTGCTACATCAACCTAACTACTTGGCCATGCACTGCATCTGATCCTCAGGGCTCTGGGTTCCCCACCCTTGGTTGTTAATTTGTGCTGCTTGGAATGAAAAAAAAAACAAAAACTAATTAATACACATCTGACACATCTCCTTTGAAAGATATGGCACATCTTCCAAACACCAGATGCTGAAAAGGGTGATGGAGGAGATTAGACTGACCAGAAAAGTGAGGCTTGTGGCATCAGAATGGAAAGCACAGCTTTAAATCTTTCTCTGCTATTTATGAGGGGGTTTATTTGCATATGCAAGTGTGTGCCAATTAGCTAGATATAAAGCTCTGATGAAATGATGCTGTGCAGCTCTCTTCAAGTCAAGAAACACCAGGGCTGGGCTGCATAATCACCCTTAACTCTGTCCCTCCAGGTGTTCCCATTCCAGCTTGCTCCTAATGATCATTTCCCAACACCACCACTGAACATCTGTGCAGCTTCTGCAGTCTTCCAGATGCATATCCAATATCTCTAAAGCTACTTTGTGTGGATGGTGGGACCTCTGCATCTCCAGTGGCCAATTCAGCATCCTTATTTTCTCCTCCAGCTTGTTCCACCTGCCTGTCACCCCTCATCTCAGTCTACCATCTTTATAGGGCAAGCTTTGGCTCTGCTGAGGTTTTGGGCAACATCCTAAGGGAACCTGCTTGAAGACCTGTAGGTCACACTGGGGAGCAAACAGGAATTGAGATTTACATTTCAAGAGGAACATAGGGCATGCAAGAGCCTGGTCCTGGAGAAGCATCACCTTCCAGTGCCCTGGAAGAAGTACACCTTGTAGAGCACTTGTAAGCCACCTTAGTGAGGCCTTTGTGCTCCACCAGGTATCTGCAGAAGGCTCCAAGCAAAGTTGGAACCTATGGTCCCATCTGCAATGGTTATATAGCCAGCACTGCCTGAAAATGGGGCAAGCCACCCAGCCCATGCAGGGGAAAAGAGGTCCAGGAGGATGCTGGTGCTCCCCATGGCTTTGTCCAGATGAGAAGCACAGTGCAGGTCCCTGGAAAAATAAACCAGGCAGCTACAGCCCATCTCAGCACCTGGATTCAGAGGTACCACTCCCTTTCAGTGCTCGGAATTGAAACTGGGACTTGGAATCATGCCATCATCCTATGGTATGGGTTGGAAAGGGCCTTCAGAGGTCATCTCATCCAATGCCCATGCAGTGAGCAGGGACACCTACAACTACACCATGTTGTTATGATGGTTACACCTTGGTTATGTTCCCCTTCCTCACTTGCTCCCTTCCCCATCCCACCTCTTTTACCCTAGGACAGCCACAAGATCTCCCATGATGTTCTCACTACTCAGAGTGAGTCCCTAAAACTCTGTTCCTCCCCAGTTCCCTTCTAATGGGATGCCTGGAGGAGACCAATTCTTCAAGTCATCAACTGGGTCAACTTTAATGGGCAACTCCACTATCTTATGGTTACCTCCAGGCTCCCTTCTGTCCCCTAAGGCCACCAAATAAAGGTAGCAGGAGGTTCCAGACAAGCAGACAGAGGTGGCTTCCCTGCAGCAGATGGTGGATAAGCAGAACTCCTTGCCAAAGGACTTGTGGGAGCTTCAGGAAAGACTGGATGATCCACTGGGATTAACACACACCACTGCAGGATGAGGGAACCCTCATCACTGGAAAAGGGTCTTCTGATGGTCAATGAGACCACAAATTTTATGCCACTGTGGAGTGTTTGGCTTGCAGGTGATTCATGGCTCCAAAGCAAGGGCAGCACCATTGATCCTCAGGTACTGGACAGGGACACAAGAAAAGAGATGCCACCTCAAATGGTTGGGACACCTCAGGAGAGGGGTTTTACTGGGGGGGAATGCCATCTGGAAGAAAAGTTGTACCCAAGGTTAAGAATCAATCCCTGAGCTCCTGTCCAGCTCCTAATGACATCCCTGTCCTTTGTAACTGAGACACACTGGTGTTACCTTCCTTCCCTGTACCTCATACACTGATGTTTCTCAAGAAACATCTTTTCCCATGTGGAAATCTTGTCCAGGCAGCAAGTGGAACTTTTGGACATCAGTAGAGGAGCAGGAACTCTGGGGAAGAAAGCAAGAATTCCCAGATGTTCTCAGCTCTACAGCATGTGTGGGACACACCACTGAAGGGAAGCAACCTTCCTGTTCATAAACCTTTCCTGATGGGATCATGATGGGAATTTTGGTCAGGATCAATATTAACTACTCTGAGCTTTCCCTACAGATGTCCTACCAAGTAGGTTTTGTTCCAGAAAAATACCAGACATAAGCAAGGCATCCCTAGAGATGATGTGGAGAACAAGAAATCATGGAATGGTTTGGGTTGGAAGGGACCTTCAGGCTCACCCATTCCCAACCCTTTCCATGGGCAGGGACACCTCCCAGCAGCCCAGGTTGCTCCAAGCCCCATCCAACCTGACCTGAGACACTGCCAGGGATGGGGCAGCCACAGCTTCTCTGGGAAACCTGGCACAGGGGCTCAGCACCCTTTCAATTCAACAATTTCTTCCTCATGTCCAACCTCAATCAAGTTTTAACCCATTTCCCCTTGTCCTCTCCCTCCCCCCCGTGTCCAAAGCCCTCCCCCAGCTTTCTTGTAGCCCCTTCAGATATTGGAAGGTTGCTCTAAGCTCACCTGGGAGCCTCCTCTTCTCCAGGCTGAACAAGCCCAATCCCTCAGCCTGGCTTCCCAGGGAGGTGCTCAGCCCTCTGAGCATTTGAGTGCCTCTCCTCTGGACACCTTCCAGGAGCTCTGTGTCCTTCTGAGGTTGGGGACTCCAGAACTGGAGCCAGCACCCCAGGTGGGGGCTCAGCCTGCATTCCTTGGGACCATGTTTTTTAACCCAACAAAGGAGTTTAATAATTTGAACTATTACATCCCTATTCAGACATAAAACATTAATAGAAGGGAAAAAGAAAAAGAATCAAAAGCAGCTTTGCTGGCTGGACTCAGGCTTTGAATTCATTAGTTGTATAAAAAATGTTTCTAAAAGAAGGAAAAAAGATGAAAAAAAAAGAAAAAAAAAAAAAGGGGGGGTGTCTTATCTTTTCAAGTACATCTGAAAAGGTAGAAATTCCTGCTTGAGTGCAGCACTTGGCCTGGCTAGGCTGGTAATTGGAACCAGGGTGCTCTGCATTGCGGGTGTCCCATTCACAAGCTCGAGGAGGAAGCATTTAATTTTTCAATAGGAAATTTCATCTGGCCGGACAAAAACAATCCCCACCTTCCTCACCTCTCCCACCCCCAAAAAAAAAAAAAATGCCAGAGGGTGAGTTCTTTCCTCAACCACAGGGGTTTGGCTTCCTGCCAGCCCCAGCTGTGGGGGGCAGGAGGAAAGGCTGCAGGACCGACTGCTCCCACCATCCCATCTTTTCCATGCTGTGAGCTCAGGGCTTTTTTTTATTATTATTTTTTGTCTTGTAAACACATCAAGTTCTTTTTCGGTTCCTTGGGGATCACTCAGAGGTCCAGCTGACAGCTTCTCTTTTCATAACCACATGGGCTGAACGAGCCCAGATTTTGTCATGACAGTTTTCCTTAGATTTACAGCTTTACACCCAATTTCAGACCTGGGGCTTCATAGAATTACAAAATGGTTTGGGTTGGAAGGGACCTTAAAGCTCCTCCATTCCCAAGCCCTTTCCATGGGCAGGGACACCTCCCAGCAGCCCAGGTTGCTCCAAGCCCCATCCAACCTGACCTGAGACACTGCCAGGGATGGGGCAGCCACAGCTTCTCTGGGAAACCTGGCACAGGGGCTCAGCACCCTCAAATTCAACAATTTCTTCCTAAGATCTCATCTCAACCTCCTCTTTTTCAACTTGAAACCCTTCCCCCTCATCCCCTCCCTCCCTGCCCTTGTCCCAAGTCCCTCCCCAGCTTTCCTGGAGCCCCTTCAGGCACTGGAAGGTGCTCTAAGGTCTCCCTGCAGCCTTCTCTTCTCCAGCCTGAACAACCCCAACTCTCCCAGCCTCTTTCAGACTTTATGGAAAACACTCAGATGTGTTCACTGGGCATGGAATTCCCAGGGGATATTTTGCACAGAGATTTTCCATCCCTTGATGCCTCCGAGCAGTTTTAGTCAGGCTTCAAGGCCACAAAAAGCCCTCTCAGAAACTCCAGCAGGACTCAAGCAAGCTAAAGAACAAGCAAAGGGAATAGGTAGCATGATTGCAGATGAAATACAGCCCAGGCCAACAAAAAAATGATGCAAGACAACTTCTGACAGCACTCACTGTAAGGATCAAGCTTTGGGATTAAGCAGGCTCAGGAGCAATCATCCCATGCTTCTGTGTGCATAGTGCATGTTTAAAAATCAAAATTTACTTCTCCTGTACTTGAAACATTCTTTTCTTCCTTGTTATTGATGACTTTTAAAGCATTCCCGAACAGTTCCCATTGGATTATTTCTTTTAGGTACCTACAGAAAAGCTGAATTCTTTGGGTCATCCCCACTGGATGCTTTTTGGGTCATCTCCAGGACTGAGCTCCCTCCAGCACAGGCTCTTGGTGCCTTCACATCACATCCAGAGCCAGAGAGATGGATGAGAACAAAATCACAGGCAATGCGTGAAGGAGTTCCTCGAAAGTCCCTCAAACTCCACCTTTACACCTCTTCTCCCCTAATGCATCAAGAAAAGGGTTGTCCCAGAGCCATTCTGAACTGATAGAAATAAAGAGAAACCCCCAGTGCAGCACCTTCAGGGTATTTGGAGCTGTAGGGATTTTAGGCAATGGGAGTACAAGAGGCTTTCCACAGCCCTAAAAGAAAAACACAAAGACTAAAGAGTCCTCAGGATGTCTCCTGGTTCAACCCTGGTCCAAAGTAGGGAGACTCAAGGATGCCCTTGTCTAGGGCAGAGCTGCCAAAGAGGCACCTACAGCAATGAGAGCTTCTCTAACCCTTTTTTAAAGAGGTATTTAACTGCTCACAATGGGAAAACCATTGTTGGACCTTCCTCTTCAAAAAGCCAAGAAAGTCAGGCAACACTTTACCTCTGCTGGCCTGGACACAGAAGGTTTGGTTTCAGACTCCAAACCCTAATCCAGACCTGAACACCAGAGTTTTATCCCACTCCTTGAGAGGATCACACTAAACCCTGACCAATTTTCAGAGCAAATGAAATGCAAACATCTATTTTTGCAAGCCAGGAACACTTTGGTCAAGCTTTTCCTCAAAGTCATTAACCACCCATGGCCAAAACACATCCCACCTCCCTCTCCTCCCTCTTCAAGGGAAGGATGGCAGCACTTGAGCTGCTGCAGCACTGATTGTCCTATTGTTCCCCAAAGTGGTTCCTCTCCAGCAAATTGAACAGTGAGAGCCATCAGAAAAAGCCTAGGACAAAGAGACCACTGCCTGTTGCTGGGATTATTAAGAGGGAAGCAGAAAGAAAACCCCTTGAAGAGTCTTTCTGGCACTTCATGTGACAGCTGGAAAAGAATGTCCAGGACAAAATAAAGCAGAGATGATTTAAATGAGGCAGCTCCAGGGAAGTGGTGTTCATTTGAGGCTTCCAAAGGAGAATTGCCATCTCTTAGAAATGCTGAGGCTCCTGTCGACCTGCACTCCCCCTCTGTACACACACACACACACACACATTCCTCTTTACCTGTTCTATAAAGAATTGGATGCTGAATCCCTCCCATTAGGAGATGGAAAAGGTGTAGACAAGCCGCACATCAGCTGCAGCTCCATGCTTCACCAAAAACAGTCTTTTAATTTCTACCCTCTGCCAAAAGCCCAGGGACATGGAGGCTGAGATTTACATACATTTAGAAACCATCCTACAGCTACAGGGGAAAAAAGAAGAGGAGGGGAAAAAAAAGAGGAAGGGGAAAAAAAAGAAGAGGGGGGGGGAAAAAAGAAGAGGGGGAAAAAGACAAGGAGGAGGAAAACAAGATAAAAGAAGAGGAGGGAAATAAAAGGAGAGAAAGAAGAGAGAAAAGAGGAAAAAAGGGGAAAAGGGACAAAACAAAGAAAAAAGAAACAGAAAAAAGTCGAAAGAGAAAAAAAGGGAGAGGGAAAAAAAGAGAGAGAGAAAGGGCAGAAAGACAAAGGAGAAAAAATAAAAAGAGGGGGAAATAGGAAAAGAAAAAGGAAGGGGGAAGAAAAAGAAAAAGGATCACAAAAAAAGGAACAAAGAAAGCCAGCATTAAAAAAAAAATTAGAGAAATTACAGTTTCCAGATACTAAAGGAACAACCTCCAGTCATTTTTTTTAAAAGTCCAAGTCCTTCCTAATCAGCTGCCTAACAGCCTGTAAATTATACAGCCACAAACCTCCTCCTTATGTCTGACATTTGCTGGTAGGAATAAATCAGGGCTGAGAAAAGAGGAGAGACTTTGGATTCCAAGGGGTATTATCCTAACTCGAACCGTATTAGTGGTGGGCTGAAAGAAGGACATTGTCATCCAGACAGAGGGACCATGTTCATAACCCATGGTAATTTGTAGGACACATAATTTGCTCCTTCCAAAATAGCCCAGCATGTGGGTTTGGGTGGGTTGGGTTTGGTTTTTTGGGTTTTTTTTTTTTTGCCCTTTTTAGTACAGAGCTGTGTCGTTTCTTGTGGAAAGAAATCTGCTCTGCCCAAGAGGAGCAAGAGCCTTTCAGCAGCTCATATAAAGCAGGTGGCCAGGCACTGGGCTTTTTTGGAAAGAGCTAATAAAATAAACAGATGATTATAGAAAAGGAAGATGAAACCAGCTTCTCTTTCAAAAAAAAAAACAAAAAAACAAACAACAAAAAGACCAGAAAGGCAGAGGCTAAGTTTAAACTGAGCAAACATTGATTGGAAACACACGCCCAGCTGTTACCTCTGCTTCATCAGCAGTTTTTAACCCCCCAAAAATTAAAGCCATTTAGGGAAAAAAATTAAATCTATTTAGGAAAAATATTTAATCTATCTCGGAAAAATATTTAATTTGTTTGGGAAAAGAGCCATCATCTGCACAGGACTGATCATCCCCCAAGCAAGTGCAGGCAAAAATCAGCCACCCCTGTTTTACCTGCCTGTTGGTTTAGGACTAATCATTTTGGGAGGCTCGTGAAAGTTAAGATAAATTTGCTGTCTTAAGCCTTCATCCCTACAGTCATCATCTCCCCACCGCCCAGAACACACAGCACTTACGTGGAGGTTGAAACTTTGGAGCTGCTCAAGTCCCAAACCTTTAATTTTCCACAGGGAAAACGTTAGGAGGTTTCTTGCCCATATGCTCCAAGACCACTCACTTAAACCCTGGGTTATTAAGTGGTGGAGAAAAAAAAACAAAAACCAACTAGAAAAAAAATAATAAAAAAAAAAGAAATCAAGCCAAAACACACCCCAGAAAATAAACTCCTGGAGCCCTAGCGAAGCAGCAGGGTGGAGCCAGCACACCCTTATATTTAGCTGCAGGCAAAGCCTCAAAGTAGTAGTACATTTCTTTTCCATGAATCCCATCAAAGCTACAAGATTCCAACCCCTCGAAACTCGTGCAGTTTGCCCCCTCCTCTGTCCCTGATGGGGAAGAGCAGGATAGTTGTTTGATGTTGTCTGATTTTTATTCTCCTAACTCAGGAGGCTTGGGATGGATTAGAGACTTCCAAGCTCTGCTGAAGTTTCCTCAAGCTGAAATCTATTTGTTTTGGTTTTTTTTAAGAGGGGGGCAAAAAAGTAGTTATCAGGCTTAAATCCCACTTTAGAATATTTAGAAAATGATTGAGGGCTGACTGCTGGTCTCAGAGGCTCTGAATTCCTCCCTTCTCCACCTGCCCCAGCAGATAAAGCCTGGGTGGTGGCCAAGTTCACAGCCCATCTGTGGAGGGCATGATGTGTTGGGACATCCCCCACAAAGAGCCATGGAAAAGAAGGGAAAATGGGAGTTTGGAGGTAGGATAGGAGCTGGCTCCATGCCCTCTTGAGGCCACATCCCCTCCACCTCCCTCTTGGCTTGCTATCTCCCTTTGACACAGGGACAAGGGGGTGGGTGCTGCAGCAGATATCAATGCTCCTCTGCCAAGGTGTGGGGACAGCAGAAGGCTTGGCCAGGCCATCAAAATCCAAATTCAGCATTTTGGCCACTCACACAGCTGTATGTAGGGCGGTAAGGTCTGCAGTCAATGTTATCTACAGGAACATCTGGGGGAAAGAGAAATGAGTCCATCATGTGCCAGCAGAAAGTGCTGCTGACCTTCCAGAAGTCTTTACAGAAGCTTCAGAGAAAAAAAATTAAAGGAAGGTATAGAAAATTTCATCTTTCTCCACCTTTTCCCTTTTCCAATAAAACTCACTGCGCAATTGTGCCTGGAAACCCCCAAGACACGAAATCAGCTGTTGGTTTGCTGAGCAAGGACCTACAAAACATGTTTGATTTTTCAGCCACTCATTCTCTTTTTTCCACTAGAAGTGTCATAAAACCTGAGAACAGGACAACCACCAACCCCTGTCACCAGGAGGTACACACTCCAACCAGCAACCACTGCTGGATCAACCCTACCTTAGACAGTTACAGACTCAGAAATTGGGTTGGAAAAGACCCTGAAGATCACTCAGTCCAACCCTGAACCCAGCACTGCCAAGGCCACCACTGCCCCATGTCCTTCAGGCTTAATTGACACTGACCCTTGTGATCCTGAGGAAATCAATTAAAGAGTCATCCAGCTTTTCTGTATCAGGAATATTCCACTTGGCCTTTCATATCCTTTCATAACCCACAGGACTCAGTCACTTCTTGGGCAAACTTAAAGCATGGGTGAACCTCAGAGACACCTCAAAGAGAAGAGCAAGGCTACCAGGCAGAGAAATGAACATCCCTGTGGGCAGCCCCACAGACCTGGACATTTAGATCTTCTTCTCAGAGTCCTAGAATCATTTTGGTTGGAAATGATCTTCAAGATCACCCAGTCCAACCCTGAACCCAGCACTGCCAAGGCCACCCCTGCCCCATGTCCCTCAGCACCACATCTCCAGGGCTTGGAAATCCCTCCAGGAATGCTGGGGACTCCAGCCCTGCCCTGGGCAGCCTGGGCCAGGCCCTGACAACCCTTGCCAGGGAGAAATTCTTCCCCAGCTCCAATCTCAACCTCCAGGGCAATTCCTCTTCTCCCATCCCTTCTTCCTTGGGAGCAGAGCCCGACCCCCCCTGGCTCCAACCTCCTCTCAGGGGGTTGCAGAGAGCCAGAAGGTCTCCCCTCAGCCTCCTTTGCTCCAAACTCAACATTCCCAATTCCCTCAGCTCCTCAGGAGTTCTCCAGACCCTTCTCCTTGTGCTCCAGACCCTTCCCCAGCTCTGTTGCCCTGACACAAGCCAGGATGCTGGTGGCCTTCTTGGCCACCTGGGCCCCCCCTGGCTCCTGTTCAGCCACTGTCACCCCCAGTTCCTTTCCCTCTGGGCACTTTCCAGCCCCAAGCCTGGAGCATTGCCTGGGGTTGGTGGCACCCAAGTGCAGGACCCAGCACTTGGCCTGCTTGAACCTCATAGAATAGAGCTTAGCCCACTGATCCAGCCCACTGATCTTTCCTTCAGCCTCTTTTTCTCCAAGCTGAACACCTCCTGTTCCTTCAGATGCTCCTCAGACAGTCACAAGTTCTTGTAAGGATGAGCAGGTTTGGTTTGGGAGCAAGGCTGCACCATGCTGCAGTGACACAGGAGGTGGCTGCCCCAGATGGGACCACAAGTTGGCAACCAGTGATGATGCAAGGAGCAGAGCAGCTTTTCTTGCCATTCAGGCCACTTTTGGAGGGACACCACAAGAAAAAAAAAAATAATCATGTATTGTGTCAATGTAGAGGCATCTGGAGACAACCCAGAAAGCAGAGCTCTTGACTGAAATAGATATTTTTGTTTGTTTGTTTTAAACTGTTGCTTGCCAGCCCAGGACCTCACATTGGGCATGTGTCCTGGTGTCCAATTTGCATGCCAGATGCTCTTCTGTCTTGCTAATTGCTGAAACAAAGTGAATACTGAATCAGGTCCTTTGAGGTTGGCAGGGGCTTCAAACAGGGCCAACACTGAGCTAATTTTGCTTCCAGAGAATGGAACTGGTAAATCCCTCTCTGCTCCTTTTTTTGGTAATAAAGCAAAACTGAAAGCTCAAGAAAAATGGTGAACACCCTCAGAAAGTCCTTTGCTCCCAAGGTCAAACCCTTTGCTGACCTCCAGCTTGCAGGATGAGCAATGTGGCACTCATACCACCCCACTGGGTCCAGCAGTAGCTTTATTCAGAACAAGAATGTCATGTGTCACCAGCCCCTTCCTTCTCCTCATCTACCAGCTGTGCCCTCCATCAGAAGTAACAGAAGCTGAAGAGGAATTTCCCATCACCAGAGATTTTAAAAGGATGAGCAGAAAACTGGAATTAGCTGGAAGAGTTGAGTCTCAGAGCCTTAGCAAGGTGTGACCAAACCTCCAGGACCACAAGGAACCAGCAGAAGGACTGTGTCCCACTGCAGGACAGCATGAGATGGGCAACCTGCATGGGCCCATAACACACCAAATCAGGTCTGCACATCGGGAAGAAATCCCTTCAGAAAAGATTGCTTAAACCCAGATCTTGTTTTTAACAGTGGCTGTCACTGGATATGCAGGAGAC
This sequence comes from Phaethornis superciliosus, assembly GCA_023637945.1. Lineage (NCBI taxonomy): Eukaryota > Metazoa > Chordata > Aves > Apodiformes > Trochilidae > Phaethornis > Phaethornis superciliosus. The sequence goes on from JAJQWJ010000004.1 coordinate 70,023,304, forward strand.
ATGCACAGAAATGTAGGAACAGATGGAGATGCTTCCTTCTCCTTCTGCTGAGCATCCACCCACCTGTGAGAGGTTCCGAGGCTTAGAAAAGGCATCTGAATCCCAGAGCCCTCACTGAGCCTTGAATTCATCTCATTGTTTTGCAAACCCTTTTTCTACCTTTGGTGCCAACAAACTCCCCAACTCCATCATGCACCATGTGAAAAAAATAATTCCTTTCACCTGCTTTAAACCTGCTGCCAAATAACTTCATTTCTAGGTTAGAAAAGAGATGATGAAGCAACCATTCCTTGTTCCTCTTCTCCACACCAGTCATGGCTTGAGATTTCTGCCCACATGAAACCTCCAAGGACAGTTCTGTTGTGGTTTTTTTAGCCCTAAAGACTTAATGTGTTGAGCTTCTCTTCTGACCACAGCTGCACCATTTTTCCTCCATCACTCCTTCTGCATTGGGCTGGACTTCATCCAGGATGTCTCAAGTTCTCCTTTTCTTCTCAACCTTCATCCTAACACCTTCTACCCTTCAATTTGCCTTTCTGACAGGGACTGTCTCCATGCTGAGATATTTCCCCACCTCTCTGTGATTTTAATTACCTAAAAAACTCCATGAAAGGGGGCAATATTGGCATCTCCCTGGTCACCTCTTTCCAGATCATTTATGAAGCTGTGGCAAAGCTCAGGTACTGGTGTGCATCCCTGTAGGATTCTCCTGGTGAAAAATAAGCATTTCCTTCTTTTCCCCAGTTTCTAGATTCTTTTTTAGTCTCCCAGCCTCTTTTTGGCCTCCACACTCACTTAGCCTCAACTCTTCCTCAGTTTCCCATCACCTTTTGGCTTCCCTCCTCCCAGCTTCTGACCCCCAAGCTTGTTCAGCCTCAATTCCTCCTCAGTTGAACTCTTAGCTCAGCCTTCCACCACCTTCTGGTTTCCCACCACTTTTTAGCCTCCTACCTCCCCTTTTGGCTTCTTACCAACTTTTCCCCTTCATGCTTCCTCCCCTCAAGCCAACCATGTAAACCCCAACAAGAGCCTTCACCCTTCGGCTTTTGACCCACACAACTTTGGACAAAGTGATGCAGATCACCTTTTTTCTCCAACCTAATTCTGAGCTGGTGCCCCCCCCAAAACATCAAAGCAAAGCTGAAGCCAGAACATTTCATTCCCCTAAGACTGTACCTGAGCTCTGCATTTCCAAGGGAATCCCAGCAAAGGTCCAGGCTGGATGGGATCTGTCACCATCTGGATAAGAATCACCCTTCAGTAGATTCCAAGGAGACCACACAAGGGCCTTCCAGGAGTTAGAGGCTCTTTAATAAAAATAGGGACAGACTTTTTAGCAGGATAAGGAGTGATGGTTTTAGATTAAAAAAGGGAAGACTCAGACTAGATAAAAAGAAGAAATGTTTTCCTCTGAGGGTGGTGAGAGCCTGGCCCAGGTTTCCCGCAGAAATGGGAGCTGCCCCATCCCTGGAACCATTCCAGCTCAGGTTGGATGGGGCTCTGAGCAACCTGATCCAGTTGGAGATGTCCCTGGGGTTGGACTGGATGGCCCTGAAAGGTCCCTTCCCACCCAAATCAGGCTGTGATTGTGATTTGGACAACTGTGGATTGTTGGTTTGATTATTGAGCATGCATGTGCACACAGACATGTGGATGGCTACTCTCCAAACAGGACACCATGGGCAGGACAGCATCTCCAGCCTTTTCCATCCATCCCTCTAGATATTTATATTCCAGCCACCTGGATAAATTCTATGCTGACAGAACTTACCCTCCCTCTGATGAATTTCATTCCTGCTGGTTGAGGGGGATGAAACCATTTCTTCTTTTTTTATTTCATTCCTCCCCTGGGATTCAAAACACTTTCAAGGATCTCCAGATCACAACCCTTTGATGTTACCCAAAGGGAGACAACACTCTGGGGCCAAACCCTGCTCCTAAACCTCAGGCCCTGATACCAAACCAGAGTTGGAACACATTGAGCACACAGGACCTGAGTGATGAAGATCAGGAGTCCAGCTTTAAACCAGAAGGGATCTCACCATCCATGATGCAAACCTCTTTCAAGGATGCTGTAGCCCTGGAAGGCAGCAGGGTGGGAAGGCAAAGCTGTCACCTCAACACTGGGCTACCTTCAAGCCCCACAGACACTCTGGGGAGACTCAGTTATCCAGGAAAAACAAGAATGGACTTCAGCATCCTCCCCACCCACCCACCCCCCCATTTTTGAGCACCACATGCCAGCCTGGCTTTGTACAGTGATTTTTCCCAGCAGAGGAGCTTTGGGTCAATGTCTAAAGGCTTCAAAGACACCAACAAGAGTGGCCACCAAGGAAGCCACCCCAGTTCCAGCTGCCTGCTCTCCACCCTGCAGTCAGCAGACACACAGCAAAGACTTTACCAAAAAGAGTCTCAGAAAAAATAATAACATGCTCAACTCTTATATACCTGGGTGGGAGTCAGGCACTTCACACCATCAGTCCTCTCAGAAATTCCAGTTTTGCTGCTACAGTGAAAAGGAAATATTTTTCTACACAAGGGGTTATAAGATGTTGGGGTGGTGGCATGTGTGGGTGTGCTCTGAGAGCACATCTCAAGGCCCAGCTCTGCAAAGAGGCACATAAATCACTTGGCTTCCAGGAAAACAGCAAGAAATGACCCAGCAGCATAAAAAAAAAAAAAAAAAAAAAAAAAAAAAGCATCTAATGACCCAAGGACTGAGATCAGACCCACCCTGACAACATCAGTGTGTGCAACTGAGATCTAAAAAAATGCAGAAAGAAAATGAGATGATGCACAAAATCTTCCTTCCACCTCATGGTCAGTTTGCTTCTGCATCAAACATGTTTTTCCATGTTGATATAAAACTCTACTGAAATCCTCACCAGTGAGATGGAAGGTGCTGCAAAGATGATGGTTGGGGCTTCCCACCCTCACCCTATTGTCCCCCCCTTTCCACTCAGAAGGGACCTGAGCAGTCACCCCAACACTGGTGATGAAGTTCCCACCTCTTCCTCCTTCCTTTGCCTCTCTTCCACCTTCTCCAAGCAGATAAAAAAGCAGCCAAGCAAGTTGGACATCCCTTGCTGATTGGATCTGCAAAAGCAAGGAGGTGGTGACCAAGGAGAGGAAAGGATGGAAGTTGGAAGAGATCTTTGTTTGGAAGAGCCCTTCAAGATCTTGCAGTCCAACTTCTAACCAACACCACAAGCTCACCACTAAACCCTGTCCCTAAGGATCCAGGTCCATTGAAATCCCTCCAGGGATGGTGACTCCACCACTGCCCTGGGCAGACTATTCCAATGTCTGACAAGCCTTCCAGTGAAAAGATGGGGATAAGGCATCCAGATAGCCCTTCCACCCCCAGGCACATGCAGACAGCCTCCGTGTCACTCAGGGAGATTGCCACAAGCAACAGCATCTCATTTGTCACAAAATCCCCTGAGAGAAGGTAAAGGTTCAAAAATAAAATGTGCTGGACCACAGCTGAGCATCCCAGGCCAGCACCTGCTGCTGCAGCTCTCAAAATTAAAGTTTAGGAGCTTTACTTTCGTATTTTTCATTCTCAAGCAAAGTAACGTTGGGGTTTCTGCTCCCTTCAGCCCTCCAGACACACAAGTAACACATTCCACCCCTCAGCCCTGACTGCCTCCATGGCTCTTGCATGAGCTATGCTCAATTTTTCCATTAATACAAGCAGTCTTTGGTCATATCTGATGAACTTAGGAAAGGTTGGTTGGTTGGTTGGTTGGGTTTTTTTGATCTGATTCAAGACACACATCTGCCCAGCTCAGACACATGTAAAAGGTTCAGTCCTTGGGTGCTTTACAGTCAAGTATCAGTCTGGCTCCTTCTTGCCCTTGCTCTGTAGAAACTGAATGGCTCCATGACATGCAAGACAGCTGAGAATAAGGTCCAGGATTTACCCCTTGGCTGTATGGAGACTGCAGGCACCCCTAGGCCTGAATTGGTAGTCCTGCCAGACATCTGCTGTTGGGCAGCAACCACCTCAAATGGTTCTTCCATCACCAACATCTAACATCTCTAACATCAACCAGACACCCAGCCAGTGAAGCACCACTTGACCTGCCCAAAACCCAACAACTGGACACAACAACCCACATTTCACTCCTTTCCTCTGCTTTACACCTCATTTTACTCCCTCTTTGCTCCTCTCTCCCTCTCCAGTCTGTGCAGTGTCTGTAATCAGGCAGCGTTTTGCTGCTGCTCAGCCACACCACCTCCAGATATTTAACTTCTTTTAATCTTGCTTCAGTCCCTGCAGCCCACTCCTAATGGTTGCTCCTCTTCTCCCATCACCCTCCAACTCCTCAATAGCCATGTCAGGCTTTGACCTCCAATTTTCTAACTGCTCAGTGAAACCACTCTGCCACCGGCCCCTTTCTTGCCTTTGTTAAAAAAGACGGGGGGGAACCTCATCTGCTTTCTTATTTCATCTTCACTTCTGTGGTGAGCACTCTGCTCCCCTGTCTTGGAAACCCATCAAGCAGCCCCATTCAAGGCTGATGTTGGGGCAGTTGTTACCACTAAGGAGAGGAAATTATGGTTAATGTTCCTTTTTTTTTCCCCCCCCACTCCTCCTCTTTTAATTCTTCTTTTTTTTTTTTTTTTTTTTTTTTTTTTTTTTAAGTGGCTTTCCCAGGAAAAGCAGAGCTCTGCCACCTGAATGCTAATGAACATGGAAGGGACTCCACATGTCTGCTTCCCTGCCAGACATCAAACTGATTTTCAAATTGCTTTGATGACATAAGGTGGTTGCACAGTTTGGACCCGAGTGATTACCTGAGCGTTTATCTCAGTGGGCTTTTCCACTTCCCTGCTCTAAAATGACCCAGGCTGCTGGATTGGACCTTTGCAATGGAGACTGTGGTCCTCCAGGCCCACAGGGGCTCAATCTGAATTCGTCTGATTTGGATATTGCTCCTGGCTGATGCCCAGCAAACAAAACCTTGGAGGCCAATTTGAAGCTGAAAGTCAATTACACCTTCAGCCCTTTGCTTTCAGAAGACAAAAAACCAAAAAAAAACAACAAAAAAGAGAGGTGGGAGATGCCCCATCCCTGGAAATATTCCAGGTCAGGTTGGATTGGCCTCTGAGAACCTGGTCTAGTTGCAGATGTCCCTTTTCACTGCAGGGGGGTTGGACTGGATGACCTTGAAAGGTCCCTTTCAACCCAAACTGATGGTTCTACAACGTGGTTCAGTGCTAGGAAAGGGTCTTGGGTGTCTAATAAAATCACAAAATAAATTTCTCTTGGTGAAATTAGGCTGCTGTGTGGGGGTCAAGATCCAACCTACGAGATTATGCTCATGCTTGGTCAAAAGCATGAGGATGAGGAAGGAAAGGCAATCAAAGAGCCAGAGAATGTGTTGAAGAACCAAGAGGCCCCTACAGAGAAATATCAGAGCTCAGGCACACTCCTCCCTCCTTCCAAAACACTCAGCTTCTGAGGGAATGATGGATGGGAAGGAAGTGCAAATGGCTGAGACCTCCATGAGCAAAGACCCAAGCCAAGGAGGGAAGGGAACAGAACCTAAAGAGGGAAATTTGAGCATTGCATCAAGCCAGGTGCTGGGTTTAGATCCATGGGAAAGGGCAGTGAAGGAAGGTGGCAAAAAACATGACCCCGCAAAAAAGATGATCAACTGCAGGCTAGGCAAAAAACCCCAGGATTTCATCAAGCCTCCAACCAATCCTTAAGGAGCCAAGACCAGGTCAACATTTTTCCTTTGGACGGAGGGATGCGAGATGGCTGCTGTGCTGCCTGAAGAGAAACCAAATCATAAACTGCTGCAGGCTGAGCTCCACCTCCAAATCCCCAGCGATCAGATCCTGGGGGAAGGGGGAGTGAAGGGCAATCCCAAGCATTCCCATTAACCTGTGCCTAATGTAAGCAGGGGCCCCAAAGCTGGGATTGCTTCTATTCCCACGCATCGCTCCATCTCAGGAGGCACAAGAGCTGGGAGGTGGAGAGGTTGGAGCACAATTTATGGAGTCCTTTGTGACCCCAAGGGATGAGGCTGACAGCAGGGTAATATTTATTATTATTATTTTACATTCAAAGGAGGACAGCTTGGTGGTGGTTTACATTTCTGGGGCACCTTTCATCTTAAAAGATAACAGAAGCATCCCACCAATACGGGAAGGAGGGGTGAGCCAAAGCCTCGCCACTGACTCTACCCAAGCTGATAAATAGGTACATTGTAGAGAGATATAGATAATTATATTTTTATATCTTATTTACATAGAAAATTCTTTTTATATATGCATATATTAGGAATCAGAGAAATTCAAATCATTTCCTTTGAGTGCAGCCATTTCCAGGGGCAGACAAAATGCTTCTCCCCTGAAACCCTCTGGTGCCCAGATGAAAAAATCATCAGAATTTAACAGCATTTCCCTCTCTGCTCCATCTTGCCATGCAGACAACTCCCCATTTGCTCTATATAAAGCAAAAAAACCAAAATAAATCACAGGCACTCTAAATAGACTTGAGGGTGGGGTGTTCTCTTTTTGCAGCCAGACAAGCTAGGACAGATACTGCTGGGTTTGGAGATGGATCATTAAGACAAAGCTCCGAAGGAAAAGTTCTGATGACCCCAAAGACTCTGTGTCAGATTTGATGGATGGGAGATCCCAGCATCCACAAGTGTTTCATGCCTGCACGTGGGCGTGTGGGAGGAGAATGCTCCTCAAGAGATATTGACCCCATCTGGAGAACTTCGTGCAGCTCTGGGGTCCTCAGCACAGGAAAGACAAGAAGCTGTTGGAATAAATCCAGAGGAGGCCATGGAGATGCTGGGAGGGCTGGAGCAGCTCTGGAGCCAGGCTGAGAGAGTTGGGGTTGTTCAGGCTGGAGAAGAGAAGGCTGCAGGGAGACCTTACTGGGGTCTTCCAATACATAAAGGGGCTTAGAAGAAACAAGGTGAGAAACTTTTTAGCAGGGGCTGTAGCTACAGGACAAGGGGTGATGTTTTAAATGGAATGAGGGGAGATTCAGACTACATGAAAAGAAAAAGTTATTTACACTGAGGGTGGTGAGAGCCTGGCCCAGGTTTCCCAAAGAGGTGGGAGCTGCCCCATCCCTGGAACCATTCCAGCTCAGGTTGGATGGGGCTCTGAGCAACCTGATCCAGTTGCAGATATCCCTGGGGTTGGACTGGATGGCCTTGAAAGGTCCCTTCCCACCCAAACCACTCAGTGATTCTTTGGTATCTGTCCCCACTGCATCCCAGGGTGACAAGTGACTGTTTTTGCAGGATCAGAGCCACACTAGCTAAAGCAAAAGAACAACAGGTATATTTTTACACCATTAACTCCTGAGATCACTTCCAGACCCCATCCATATTTTGCTGCTGCTGCTAAAAGTCTCTTCATCACCTCAACTGAGTTTTGTCTTGCGCCTTGCAGCAAAGAGAGCTACAAATTGCCTTCTCCAGACATGGTTGTTTCTGCTCTGAGCAACAGAAAACATGTTTCCCCACAGATGGGCAACCATCTGAAAGCCCTGCTTCACCAACTCGTAGGCAGAAGCAAGCAAATGTTTGGTGACATTTCCCTCTCAGTGCTAAATGAGCTTTGGAAAAAAAAAATAAAATAAGCTTTGCCTTGGTGCTGGTTAACTCTGTTCTGAAAGTGCAAGAATCCTGCAGAGATCAGCAACAAAGATTTGAAGATGGGGATAGAGGGGGAGAGAGGGGAAGGGAGGAGAGGGGGGGAAAAGGGGAGAGGAGAGGGGGGGAAAAGGGGAGAGGAGAGGGGGGGAAAAGGGGAGAGGAGAGGGGGGGAAAAGGGGAGAGGAGAGGGGGGGAAAAGGGGAGAGGAGAGGGGGGGAAAGGGGGAGAGGAGAGGGGGGGAAAAGGGGAGAGGAGAGGGGGGGAAAAGGGGAGAGGAGAGGGAGGGAAAAGGGGAGAAGAGAGGAGGGGGAAAAGGGGAGAAGAGAGGAGGGGGAAAAGGGGAGAAGAGAGGAGGGGGAAAAGGGGAGAAGAGAGGAGGGGGAAAAGGGGAGAAGAGAGGAGGGAAAAAAGGGAGAAGAGAGGAGGGAAAAAGGGGAGAAGAGAGGAGGGGGAAAAGGGGAGAAGAGAGGAGGGGGAAAAGGGGAGAAGAGAGGAGGGGGAAAAGGGGAGAAGAGAGGAGGGAAAAAAGGGAGAAGAGAGGAGGGAAAAAGGGGAGAAGAGAGGAGGGGGAAAAGGGGAGAAGAGAGGAGGGAAAAAGGGGAGAAGAGAGGAGGGAAAAAGGGGAGAAGAGAGGAGGGAAAAAGAGGAGAAGAGAGGAGGGGGAAGAGGGGAGAAGAGAGGAGGGAAAAAGGGAAGAAGTGAGGAGGGGAAAAGGGGAGAAGAGAGGGAGAAGAAAATATATACCCTAGCATCCCTCCTCTCCTCCAGCAAAGTCTCACAATTAGCAATTAAATGAAAAAAAGCCACGGGGAAGGCTGCCATCACCCTGCACATGGTTATTCCCAAACCTCATCTTTGGATGACAGCTCCTAGACCCAAGCTGGGCAACATGTTCCTCCAGAAGTTCCCAAGCTCCAGCTCACCGGCTGCAGCATTGACAGCTCCGAGGCTCCGGTGGGCGTTGGGATTCTCTCGCCATCCTGGTGGGATCACTCATCCCAAACCCCCAACCCACCCTCCCCGTGACTTGCTTTTGGGATGAGTTTTGGAAGCTTCACCTGTTGATTAGGGTAAAGGAAGTCAACATGGCCACCCCTGCCCTCCAAAGCCCTTGGGAACTGGGAATGCTGCCCTGGCACAAAGCCTTCCCAATATTTCAGCGAGCACAGGCTGCCCTCTGCTTTGCTGGTGTGTCCTATATCACAACAGGGAATTGTACTCCTCACCCCTCTGGATTGCCAAAGGATAGCTGAAAAAAGAGGAGAGGGGGGAAAAGAAAAGAAAGAACGTGAAGGATTTCATGCTCTGGTTTAGAAATTCAACAGCTTTTTCAGAGTTGTTTCTGGACAACTCTCTCGGATTTCTATTAATCGGGGGTTTTTTTGAATCTCATTTATTTCCTTCCTATTGAATATTAACCCTGGGGGGGGTACAGGTTTCCTCCAAAACCCAGCATAAAATTAGCAGGGGCTCCCTCAGATGCAAAACTTATTTCTTAGTGATTCCTCTACCAAAGGGGAATGTCTTCCAAGGGGTAGGAAGGATCCAAAGCTCCCATAATCTCTCACATCTCTCACTTTGCTGATGCTCATCCCTGGGCTCCAGCAGGCAGCATGCTGAATCTCCTACCTAAAATGCCAAGGAATGCCAAGGCATTCCTGTCTGCAAAGAGGGGATATGAAGACTGATGGCTTCCTGCAACCATCAGTGGCAACATGGACTCACTCCACCACTATGTCCAAAGGAAAACATATCTTGCATCATCAAGCTGCCCTCTGAGCCTGTTTTCCTTCAAAAAGAGAACTGGACCCCCCAAAAAAATAAAAACCAACACAACATTTTGCTTTTAAGCAGGCAGGAAGATGGTGCTAAGAGAGGATGGGTAGAACAGAGGCTTTGGGTTGGATAGGACCTTCAAAGGCCATCTAGTCCAACCTCTTGGGCTGGGGGTTGCTCAGATCCCTGTCCAACCTGGAATGTTTCCAGGGATGGAGCATCTCTTGGCAGTCTCAGCTAGGATGAAGCTCCACAAGCTGGAATGCCACCTCCCCAAGGTGCCTCAACATCTACAGCTCCACAGTGATTTTGTCACTGGGCTATGCAGAGCCTCTGCTGTTTTGTCATGGGGCCCAGGATGGCAAAGAGAAGCTGGGATGCTGAGCTGGGCAGTGTGGGCATCCTTCCATGAAATCCTATATTGAGGATCATCAGATGTTAAGGGATTGATCTAGATATTCCTGCACTGGTTTTACATCAAGGTTTTTCACCATTTCCAAACCTGGGCCCTCCAGGAGCTGGAAGAGGTTTCTAAGGAATCTTTCAAGTCCAGTGATATTTCCTATTTTTGCTAAAAGGAGGAGGAAAAGGGTTTGAGGGGAAGAGATTTGAGAGGGAAGATTTGAGGGGAAGAGAAAAGATTTGAAGAGAAAAGATTTGAGGGGAAGGAAGAGAAGAGAAGAGAAGAGAAGAGAAGAGAAGAGAAGAGAAGAGAAGAGAAGAGAAGAGAAGAGAAGAGAAGAGAAGAGAAGAGAAGAGAAGAGATTTGAGGGGAAGGAAAAGGGGCTCAGCAACATGCATACAAAAGAAAAAAAACAACCCCAAACCAGACCATCCTATGTTGCCATGTGTTGTCTGAATAAAAATGCAATGTCCTAAACATCTTCCCTCACTTCTAAGTCTTGTTTAACCTTTCCTCTTTTTGACTGCAAACTGTGATTTCCAAACAAAAAGTTGAAAAGCTCCATTGAGAAGATGTCAGCAAAAGAACGTTTTGTCATTTACAAGATGACACATTTCATTTGGACATTTCAAATTAAATGTCTGGTCATTCCAAATAAATTAACTCCCCTTGGGGATTCTAAACATTTTCAGTTGCCAACTTCAACTGAAGCTTATGAATAGCCCAGGTTTTCCCAAATTCAACTTCTTAATTAATGCACACTGAAAGTTCACTTCTTTTGTGATCCAGAGTTTGCTGCTGATATGCCCTTGGACGTGATCCTCCTCTGTACATTCCCAAAACTTGATCTCCGGCCAACATCTCAGGCTTAGAGACATTTCTACCTTCTGAAAATATCATATAAGAAAAGAAGGGGTTGGCCTATGTCCTGACAACAGCCTCTCCAATTATTTTAACATGTGCTGCGCTCCTAATACACTGCTGTCATTCATGAGGATTAATGCTTGTTATTAATCACCCCATTTGAAGGCCTGGAGGAAACCACCTCCCCATGCATGAGGCAGAGGGCACATTATTTATTGGCCAGCACTAACAGATGAGAAAAACAATTTCTCAGTAGATTTCTCCTCACATCCACAGACAACTATGTCAGGCCATGAGTGATTTGCAAGGCTTTGGTGGCATGACAAAACCTGCTGGCAATGATAACCAAAGTCATTGTCTCCCAACCCCTTTTCAGATGAGTAATACTCAAGGGGATAGGCACATCCATCAACAAAAAGCCTTGGCCAAGGGTTTTGGGGACACAAGAGTGGTCACACCCATGTTCATTTTCCACTCAGCTGGTGGTGGGGCACAGCAGAGCCCTCAGGCCACTGCAACACTCACTTGGTCTCCTCAATGTGATGGAGCTGCCTGCAACCACCATTCTAGAAGACTCCCTGGTTTTGAGCCAGCTTGGAGAAAGAGTGTCTAAAGCACCATTAGGCTTTAATCCATCGCTGGATGTGACCAATCCATCATGCTGATGTGTGACCTCCCTGGAGTGGCTGAGGAAACAAAGTGCTTTTGAGTCAGTCAAGGCCAGGAGAACCTGTCCCCAGGCAACACCAGCACTGTGCCAACTTTTGCTGAGGGTAAGAGATCTGTATATAAGATCCCCATTTTGCTGGGACACCTCAGAAGGGTTGTTTTTTCCTGCTTTTCCTTTTTCCTGTTGTCATTTTCCAGTGTGGTTTGGTTTGGGCAGGAAGAACCTTAAATCTCCTCCATTCCCAAGCCCTTTCCATGGTCAGGGACACCTCCCAGCAGCCCAGGTTGCTCCAAGCCCCATCCAACCTGACCTGAGACACTGCCAGGGATGGGGCAGCCACAGCTTCTCTGGGAAACCTGGCACAGGGGCTCAGCACCCTCACAACGAAGAATTCCTCCTAAGATCTCACCTCAATCTCCCCTCTTTCTGCTTAAAATCCTTTCTCTTCATCCAATCACACCCTTGTAATTTACTATAGCACTCAGCACCAAAGACAAAGCCAAGAAACAGGACAACCAACCTGCTCAGGACAGCCAACACAAACTTCCACTCTTTTCCTGGCTTTCTAAAGGATCTAAACCCCAAACATCCTTCCACCGAGACCCCGAACAGGGCTGTGGGAGGTCCAAAACACCGACTTCTCCTCCAGCTCCAGCCTTGCATTCAGCTACACACAAAAGAAAAACTTCCATGTTTATACTCCTTGCTCTCACAGCAAGGTACTTATAGGCAGGAGGCTCAAGTTCCTCCTTTTGATTCACTCCTCAAGTGAATCCAACTCTTTATTTGAGCTCGAAGCCGCGTGAGGTGCGGAACAGCTCCAGCTTTGGCTGAATGCCAACTGCACTCCCATTGTCCAGGACACAAAAGCAGGTGTCCCAGCATGGTCATGGGAGGCACAAGAGACAGAAGAAGACAAAACACTGCTTTTCTGAGACAGCTGCAGGAAAAAAAATTAATGTTCTAGCAGAAAAAAAAAAAAAATAAACGTAGATGCCTATTTCGCTTTTCTCTCCTGTTGTCCTTTCTCTCTTTTTTTTTTTTTTGAGGTCAGGGACAGAAGCCTCTTCACATTGAGCCTTTTCTCCATTCTTCACATATTCCTGTATTTAATCCATGCCCTTCTGGAGATTTTTAACAGCTGATAAATGAAGCTCAGCCAATGTCCCTTATTAAAAGAAATTGCCCCTGAACTACAACCAACAAAAAACATTCACAAGAGACCTCCTGGGAAATACAAAGCTCCTGAGAACACTCATAAGAGGGCTGCTCCTTTTCTCTAAACTCCTAAACTTTGGGGTATAAATTCAGATCTCAACTTTTCTTTCTCCAGCTGAAAACCAAAGCAGGGAAGGAAATACTCTGGAGAATGCCAGCCCCTTAGTACTGGGTCATGCACGAAGGTGGCACCTCCAAGATTTGGGGGACATGTACTCTTTTAGGTAAGATGCATGAAAGGTTCCTTGACTCCTTTTTACAAGTCCTGACCTTGTTGCCTGGTACAAGCAGTAATTTTGGGAACTATTTTGTGACTCCTGTAGAAGTTTCCTGTCATTCCAGGTGTGAGTGGAGTACCCCATGCATCCTGACAGCAGAAGGTCCAAGGAGGTGACTGTGCCACTCTGCACTGATGCAGCCTCACCTTGACCACTGTGTGCGATTTGGGGCACTAGAATATTAAAAAAAAAAAAAAAAAAAGGCATCCAGCTATTGGAGAGCATCCAAGAGTGAGCCATGACAATGGTCTGAAAGGGATGATTTATGAGGAATTAGCTGAGGTCACTTGGATTGTTCATCTTGGAGAAAAGTAAGCTGAGGGGTGACCTCACTGCAGTCTATGGCTTCCTCAGGAGGGGAAGAGATGGGGCTGGCACTCATTTCTTCATTCCTGTGACCAAAGACAGGACTTGGATGGAAGCTGAATCAGTGGAGTTTTAGGTTAGGTATCAGGAAAAGGGTTTTTTTACACAGTTGAGCATTGAAACAAACTCCCCAGGGTCCCAGCACCAAGCTGCCAAAGTTCAAGAAAGCATCTGGATGATGCTCTCAGGCACATGGCGTGATCCTGGGGGTCCTACACAGGGACAGGAGTTGCATTTGAGGTCTGATGCATTAGGGAAGAGGAATGTTGTCCCCAAAAGTCCCTGCCACCCTGTGGGTACAGCACACACTGTCAAAGACACCCTCAGGCTATCTCTCCTGGTTCCTAAATTTACTGGAAAGATTAAGCAAAACTTCCCAGCAATAAAATTTTCCTCTGATGGCATCACTGGAGATCCCACTGCTGCATTAATTCAGAGGCTGCCTGTTACCTATTAATTAGAGGACACTATTATGCAAATAATGAAAATTAATTAAGCCCTTGCTTATTAATCTGAACCACTCTCTTCCTTGCTGCTCTTGAGTACACCCCAGGCAAGAGGCAACCATTTTTTTTTAATCATTAAAGTGACAAACCTATGAGCTGACACTTCTTTAAAGGATGTCTTTAATATCAAAAGAAAATAAAGTCAAACAGCCTTTTCCCCTGAGCCAGCCAGCAGTAACAAGACCTTAAACCAGTCTCCCCCAGCCTGCTAGGTTAAGAAAGATGGAAAGTTTCTTTCCCAGAAACCTCAGGCCTCATCCAGGAAGATGATATTCTGGGAATATCTGGGCAAAACCAGTCCTGGCTAGAAGTTTGACTGAGGTCAGCACCCATCTCCCCACAACCTCCTCTTTATAGAGACCCATAAGGTCTCCTCTCAGCCTCCTTTTCTCCAAACTCAACATTCCCAATTCCTTCAGTCTCTCCTCATAGGCAATGTTGTCCAGACCCTTCCCCAACTTGGTTGCCTTCCACTGGATGTACTCTAACTCCATATCCTTCTTGGAGTGCTTGTGCAGCCAAAAGCTCCAGCAACCCCGGCTTAAGGGTACTAAACCTCAAGATCTTTTCCTGCCTCTGTGCACCCCTCAGAAGTGGGTGGAGGAGAGAGAATGATTTCATCCCTCTTCTTCCTTCTCCCAGCACCATAGACCCATACACCCTAAGAGTGACCCATCTGTGGGGAACAGAAATTAACTAAACTTGTGCCTCCTAAACCACAGCCTTCAAGGCAACCTCCTGGGATGCAACATCTCCTCTGGCTGCCAGGTGGCTCATGAGAGTTTTTCAGCTCTCTGAATGCCACAAATTGCCCTTGGGCTCCTGGGTATCCCCTGCCCCCCCCTTGCATTTCTTTCCCCTACCAGACAGGGTGCTGCACACTGCATTTCTCCCAAGTCAGGGCAGAGCACACAGGGCTGGGTGTGCTCCATGTCACCACGGTGTCATCAGACACCAATGTGAAGGATGGAAAAGGAGAGAAGGAAGACATGTTTTGCAGTTCTTGATGTGACTCAGAGCAGCTTGGGAATTACCCTTGGAAGAAGTGATTGAAAACCCTGACTACTCCCTCCATGACCACACAAGGGGGATGCTCCCAGCAGCACCCATTGCAGCTGCACCCAGCAAAATTCAAGTTATCCTGGTGAGGATAACTTAAATCACCAGGACTGAGAGCTGGGACTCCCCTAAACTCTTCCCTCTTCACCTGGGATGAAACTCAGGTGTGTGGAGATGGGAATAAGGGCTTGGAAAACCCATAGGTGGGAGGGGAACACACAGCCTGGATTTAATGATGGTTTGAACTGGGGCAACACAGTCACCTCCTGCAAAAAAAAAAAAACCAAAAAACTTCTGGGATGCCAGCCATCTCCTGGACAATGTTTGGAAGCAGTAACTGCTTGGAGAAACTTTCACAGGCACTGCAGGCAGTTTGAAATGGAGACCCTTGATCATATTTTACAGCCATCTCAAGCATGAAAATATGCAGCTTGAATTTCATTGGTAGGGAGGGAATCCTGGTGGGAAGAAGGAAACAGGATCTCAGCAGAGGAAATGGAGAATAGAGGAAGGGTTTGAAGGGGAAGGGAGGTGGGTTTCTGGCTACAAAACCAACTTGCTCAGATGCCCTCTTGAGGATTCAGGGCTCTGAAATGCCAACAAGAAACTGGCAGCCACTTCTCTGCATCAGAACCCTGGCAGCAGTTTGGCTCTGCCAACCCTCAGAAGAGCAGAGGTCTTGGCATTAATCCAAGCCCATTTTGCTCCAGAACATCAACCCACCCATTAAAAGCAGCTGGAGCTCAAGCCTTGCTTTTTTTTTTTTTTTTTTTTTTTTTTTTTCTTGTCAGCAGGAATTAATGCCTATTCCCTCTTTAGCTTCCCCTTTTCTTTGCTACCAAAATTCCTAACCCATGCTGGTTCCAGAGCCACCCTTCCATCACATCCAGAAGGAAGCCCAGCCTCAAGCCACCTCTTCAAAGAGGACTTCACATTCAGTCAAGGTCCTTCTGCACCTTTCCTTGTACTCCAGCCCTCCTCAAATCCCTGTGTCTTCAGCAGACCTGTCCAAGGGTTCATCACCAAACACCACCAAGCCCACCATGACCAAGCACTGAGCTGCCCCCCATGGGCACCAATTGATGGAAATATTGTGTGTAGAGCAAGAGGGCTCCCAGTCCCAAGCACTGCTGGGCTGGGGACAGCATCAAAGAGCCCAGAGTCACCTCCAGCCCAACTCTGGATGTCTTCTCAGGTAGGGAAGCCCCATCCTTCAGTAGAAGGCATGCAGAATACACCAACATCTTCTTATGAGTCCTCTACAAGCTCCAGTATGTAGCAGAAGGACACACAGAGGTCCTTGCTCTGGGGTGCGGGTGTAAAATAGAGTAAAAAAAAACCATGTGCATGGTGTTTCTAGACAGCCCTGCATCTTTAATGGTCATCTAATCCAACCCATCTGGAATATCAAATTCAAACCAGCTCCACTATATCTTCATCACCTACTTTTGTTTTTCTGCACATCTTCACCTTTCTTTTTTGTCTTTCTTGGGCACCACAAAATGGGCAACAGCCCTGAAATTACGACTACAATCACAGTTTGGGGGATCTTAAAGGTGGCAGAGAAAGACAGTCCTCCTCTTCATGATATTCTTGGTAGGACACATGGATGTCCCATCCCCAGAGGTATTTAAAGCCAGGTTGGATGGGGCTTGGAGCAACCTGTTCCAGTGGGAGGGATCCTTGACCATGCAGGGGTGTTGGAACTAGATGATCTTGAAGGTTCCTTTTCATTCAACCTAGTCTATAACACAGTAAGTGACCTAAGGAAGGTCTGTGGTGCTGAACATCAATGTGACAGGGCTTCTCAGAGCTTACTGCTAAAAAAGTCATGCAGGTCAAGTTTGCATCACTTCCCAGGCACACATCCTCACCTGCTGTACAGGAAGAGACCTCCAAAATCCACCTGCTCTTCTGAATATTCCTGGCTTCTTACTACTTCCTTTCTGGCCTTCCTACAGAGGCCTCTGATGCAATTTCAATTCAATAAAAAAAACCAAACACCAAACAAAATTAAATCAAAATTAGAGAGTGGAGAGGCAGTGAGGAATTCCTGAGGTTTGACAGTCCCTCAGAGACAAACTCAACTGAAACAGAGCTTTTCTTTGCAGGAAACAAAACTCCTGAACTAGGCTCTGCTCATTTTTAGCAGGTGAGCCCAGGCTAACTGCTGGTTGGCCTCTGATCCATAGGAAGCAGCACCTGGAACATGTGCCTTGCCCAAAGCTTTGGAGGATTGGGGGGGGAAAAAAAAAATTAATAATTCTGCAAGGGATTTGAGACAAGTCTCAGAGTCTGGAAATCCTCTGTGAAATTCAAGCTTTGGATAAGCAGGAACTTTGGAGCTGAGGTTAGGCTGCTGCACTTGGTGATGCATCCTTAACCAAGTTCTGCTGGGGGCATCAAAGCCCCAGAGATGTCACCAGCTGCAGTCTGGCCAGGGAACCCATAATTTCTCCCTAATCAGAAGCAAGAGGGGGAGAGTTTTAGTGGCCATAAATAATGCATGTCTTCTGGTAGGGCTGGGGAAGCAGGAGACGAGCTCCACAGCCCTCAGGGTTTAAACAATTAAACACCTGAAGAACCAAACCAAGCTGCCAAGTGCTCCCTGCAATCCTGAAGGACACCAGGAACATCTCCTCCATCCATCCTTGCTTCCTCAGCTCTTTTCCATGGCCCTCAGGAAGCAGGAAGGTGGTTTCATGGAGCTCCCCATGGTGGTGGCCCAGCAAATTGCTGCCCCTCAGCATGGATGAGGGCCAAGCACCCCAGCTCTGTCACACATTATGAAGAAAAGCCACTCCTTATCCCAAAATCCAAGGAAGCTGCTTTTATTCCTTTTTCCCTTTTATTTTTCCCTTGCATGATCTTCCCTAGACCACCCAAATGCCTCCCTGAGCCCTGGCTCCTTCCCTAAAAATCATGATCAGTTTTGCACATCCTGAGGACACCTTACAATGTTTTCCACAACCCCAAAATGCTCTTCTCCCAAAAATAAAACACTCCACTGTGGGCAATCCCATCGTTTAGGCTCACAGGGCTTTCAGGAAAGAGGTTCTGCTCCACCTCAGATGCACCCTGCTGCAAAACAAGGATGGTGGTGAGGGATGCATGAACGACCTGGGGGATAAGAGCAAGGAAAAAGCCAATAAAACTTCCCAGAAATGGGGGGAGGGTTAGATCCTGCTGCCAGCAAAATATCACCACCAGGATGTAACTTCTTCCTGCATTTCCTGGAAGTGATGAGCAGGGAGGAGACTCCCTGCCTTTTAGTCACCACCACTGAATGATGGTGCTGGGACAGAGCTAAGGAAAAGGTGGGAAGACAGCATGGTGTTTCCATGCCCTTGGAAGTAAGGGGGACACCAAGACATGAGTTTGCTTAAGCAGAGCAGACTAGAAAAACACTGACCATATCCTGCAAGCAAACTAAGAGAAAGATCTCCTGACATATCCCCTCTGGCTCTAAGCCTCAGCACATCTGGAAGAAGTTCAGAGAGTCAAGGGGACAAGGGCAGACAGCAGGCAAGTGGCAACAGCAGCACAAATTGGAACCCACCAGAAAAAACTCTGGAGATTTCCAGAAATTCTCTTCCTAAAAACTGGATTTCCAACACCAATCTTCTCTGCAGAACTTGCAGTGCTGCCCAGGAGACCCATCTTCTAAATTTTTACTACAAATGGATTTTTTTGTTTTGCTGGAGAAGACGACTCTCAAAACTCCCTTAGAATACATCTGCTCAGAGGATGGAAAACCAGACCCTTCCCTGACCACCTTCCTGCTCTCAACCCAAGAAACCTGGAAGATCAGACACTTCTGGGAATCCCACTCTGGATCTACACATCAGCTGAGGTGCAAGATCGATCTCAAGTCAGGTCCTGTGTTACTGCTTGGGTGGTTTGCATAAATGACAGATCCCCAGCAGCAGAAAGGGTATTTCAGGAGAAAAAAAAGCCAGTGAGAGACCTTCAGTTTGAATAATCTTCACCAGCTAAGGATCTTCTCCTGGGGTACCAGCACCCAATATGCATAAAACCCAACCTTGAGTCTTAAACCCATACTATTACCTAAACCCTCTATCCTCCCCACACAGAGCTGATTGCACAGATCCCTCTCCAGAACATGTTTGGTACCAGGCTACAGAGGGTTAAACTTTATAGTCTCAAATATAACACTTTCAACCCAAAAAAAGGAGGCAGAGGGGAGGGATAGCATGTTGTCCCCAAAGCCCTACACTCCTATATTTGAGGCAACCTCACCCAAATTCTTAGATAAAGCAACCCAAGCCCCCAGGCATACCAAGAAAATGCAAAATAAAACCTTAACAAAAGTAACAGAAAACCTACCAAAAAATGAAAATTCAAAGCTACCTCCTGCAAACCGACGTGCCCCAAGGTCAGTCCCTGGATGTCCTCAGGTTTTTTGGGGAGGACACCTCCAGATCAAGACAAAAACAAGAGGATGGAAACCGCCGTGCCTCATCTTCTGCCCGCGAAGGCTCCGGCTGGTGGGCTGGTTGTGGTTTTGTCTTGGGGTTTGGGTTTTTTTCCTCCAGCGCTTTGACTCAGAGCTCTGGCCAGCCTTG
The DNA here is from genome assembly GCA_023637945.1 of Phaethornis superciliosus. Taxonomy (NCBI): domain Eukaryota; kingdom Metazoa; phylum Chordata; class Aves; order Apodiformes; family Trochilidae; genus Phaethornis; species Phaethornis superciliosus. The sequence goes on from JAJQWJ010000004.1 coordinate 70,042,667, forward strand.
CAGCTCTCCAGTTGGTTTAATACATCATCTCCTCACCACGCCCAAAAGCAAAAGGCAAATCTGTGTCTCCCAGGCACCTGCTGATTGGCCTGATGTGCTTCTTGCTAATTACCCGGCGAGGAAGAGGACGGCTCGAGTGCTGCGTTTAATGAAGAGAAAATGTTTTAACTTCACAGGTAAGGCTGTAAACTCCTTCCAGCTGGAGAGGCTCTTAAGTTGATTCCAAGAGAAAAATGCCTCGATAATTCAGGTTTTTATAGATATAATTTTTTAGTTTTGCTGTTGTTTAAAGCCTGCAATAGATTCATTTCTGGGAAATCCATAGCGCAGCTTCCGGGGGTAATTAACAAATCAAATAAAATAACAAAAAACACTGCCAGGGAAGGGGTGAGAGTGTGGTTTTTTTTTTCTCTCCCCTCAGCAGAGGGAATGCAGAGCTCTGCCCTATCTCATCTCACTATAGCAACAGGAAGACCTTGGCAACCCCTATCTTCACAGTTATTAAGACAGGAGCGGGAAGAGTCGGAAGCGCAGCACCAAGGGATGCTCGGCCAAGCAGCTGAGCTGGCTCCTACCAAAGTGCCCCATCTGGCTCAGGGGGGATGGAAAGTCTGCCAAACACACCTGGCTGGGTGAGAATCCAAAGCTGGCACCCCAAAACTTCCTTTTGGTGACCTTTTTTGGGGGGAGAAGCAATGCTGAAGTTGTGCGTCTCCCTGTTGGGGTTGTTCAGCCCGGAGAGGACTCCGTGGAGAAGATTCCAAGGAGACCACACAAGGGCCTTCCAGGAGTTAGAGGCTCTTTAATAAAAATAGGGACAGACTTTTTAGCAGGATAAGGAGTGATGGTTTTAGATTAAAAAAGGGAAGACTCAGACTAGATAAAAAGAAGAAATGTTTTCCTCTGAGGGTGGTGAGAGCCTGGCCCAGGTTTCCCGCAGAAATGGGAGCTGCCCCATCCCTGGAACCATTCCAGCTCAGGTTGGATGGGGCTCTGAGCAACCTGATCCAGTTGGGAGATATCCCTGGGGTTGGACTGGATGGCCCTGAAAGGTCCCTTCCCACCCAAACCATTTGATGATTCCTCAAACTCCTAAGAAGGTGCTGGACTCAGACCCAAGGGCCAAGCCACCTCCTGTCCCTGAGCTCCCCTGGATCTCAACCTCAGCTTTGGCCATGAGGAGGTGACCAGACAGGACAAGGAGACTCTTCTGCAACTGCCACCCAGCCTCAGGCTGTCACCAACCAGCACCACTGCCATCTCAGTGCTTCCAGAGATCTCTCACTCACTCTCAGCTCTCCCCAGGATGATTCACCCACCAATGCAAAGGCAGAAGATTGCTCACATCAGCTCACTGCAAAATAGGACATCTTGGTGACTACCTGGCCCAAAGCTGCTTTGGTCCTGGGCTCCTAGACAAAGAGGAAAGCCTCAGGGCTGTCCCCAAATTCTGTCCATAGCTTGGTTACACCTGGAGAGAGAAGTGTTTGCTCTGATACTTTTGCCCTGTCAAAGAGGGACAGTTCACTAAAAGCCTCTTCACAGCTCTGCACCTCCTTATAAAAGGGGACTTCAAGTTGCTAGGACCTCCAAAACCAAAGACTGCTCCACCACCTCACCAGGATACTGACTCCAGGAGGAGTCTGCATGGCTGAGTTACTCTACTACTATTATTCAAACTGGTAACAGAATAAAAATAAACCATACTAAGCTTTCAAGGTAGCATGAGACAATCTTTAGGGTGGCAGATGTCTTTGTCTCTAGAGCCACTCTTCCTGGCATTCTTAAGTCCTGGAACTACCTTCCTCCTGCTTCTCACTCTGCTATCATGGTTTCCAGCCAGACTCAACTCTTTCTTTCTGTTCCAGCATCTGGATTAGCTCAAAGTTCCTCCACCAGCCTCTGAAACACTGTCTCACAACCTCACCCTACCATAGACACACATCCAGGCCCAGGTTGCCCAGAGAAGCTGTGGCTGCCCCATCCCTGGCAGTGTCTCAGGTCAGGTTGGATGGGGCTTGGAGCAACCTGGGCTGCTGGGAGGTGTCCCTGCCCATGGAAAGGGCTTGGGAATGGAGGAGCTTGAAGATCCCAACCAAAACCATTCTGACCCTCATCCCACCAGCAGCCAGAACCACCCTTCTTCCTCCATACTACCTTCTACTTCACACCACGACAAGTCCCTGTCTTCAACTCCTCCAGGGTTTTAAAAGTATTGCAACAGAAAGTGGACCAATTCCAGACGGGATGCGATGTTGCTGGTCATTTTATTTTTGCCTCTGAAGTAGTGAGGAAGCCCCTGCCACTTCAAATAGCTCTGGTGGTGATGTTCTCCACACAACATCCATGATAGAGAGCCCAAGGCTGAGCATCAAGGCAGACTAGTAGAAAAGTAACTCTGAATTTTGAGCACTGCTCACTGCTGTAGTCTTTGGAGGGACCAGAATGACAGCACTGTAAATATGAGTGGCAAAGAGGGCAGCCAAGGAGGTTTTGGAGGTCTGGTCTTTGGACCATAGTTTACAGCATTTAAATACCATTATGAATGGAGAAGCAGCAGGAAAAGAGGATAGATCACATGCAGCAATCACAGTATCACTCAAGAAGAGAGACAGTACAGAAATACCTGACTCTCAGCCCTCAGCCAACTCTTCAGATGGTCTGTAGCGGGCAAGTCCTATGAAGCTCATCTGATAGCCACCTCCTGAGGGCTGGATCCAAGCCTCAAGGAGCCTTCTGAGCATTTGTCACCATTTTTACTTGGTTTCATTTTTTAATTTTTGATTGGGGTGAAAAACACCTTAGTAAGATAATGTTTTGGGGTGGAAGGGACCTTAAAGCTCATCCATTCCAAGCCCTTTCCATGGTCAGGGACACCTCCCAGCAGCCCAGGTTGCTCCAAGCCCCATCCAACCTGACCTGAGACACTGCCAGGGATGGGGCAGCCACAGCTTCTCTGGGAAACCTGGGCCTGGATGTGTGTCTATGGTAAAGTGAGGTTGTGAGACAGTGTTTCAGAGGCTGGTGGAGGAACTTTGGGCTAATCCAGATGCTGGATCAGAAAGAAAGAGTTGAGCCTGGCTGGAAACCATGATAGCAGAGTGAGAAGCAGGAGGAAGGTAATCCCAGGAAAGTAAAAAGAAGGCAGCCCCAGTAACCTATTCCAGTGTCTCAACACCCTCATGGTGAGGAATTTTCTTCCTCATATCTAACCTAAATCTCCCCTCTTTCAGTTTAAAAATATTACCCCTTTTCTGTCACTACCCTCCCTTCTGAAAAGTCCCTCCCCAGCTTTCCTGGAGCCCCTTCAGGCACTGGAAGGTGCTCTAAGGTCTCCCAGAGCTTAGGCTTCTCCAGGCTGAACAACCCCAACTCTCTCAGCCTGTCAAAAGGTGCTGCACCCCTTAACACACAGTAAACCCAGGAGCTACCAGAGACCAATGTCAAAATGTTAAAATTGAGCAAGATCTTAATCTGGTCAAGAACAGCACTCTGCCACCATCCTAATTCAAGGCCAGGTTGGATGGGGCTTGGTGCAACCTGGGCTGCTGGGAGGTGTCCCTCCTCATTGGAACTGGATGATCTTTAGGGTCCCTTCCAACCCAAACCAGTCTGGGATTCTATGATCCCTGTGTCCCTCTCATCCCAGCTCCAAGGCCCCACTGCTGGCTATTCCAGCAGGGGGGGGATTTATGGGTGCAGGATACCAGTGTTGAGTAAACCCAACAAGAAGACAGTGTGTCACCCTGAGAGCCCATTTCAGCCTCAGACACCCGGGAGGCTCTGCACCTTGTCACCAGTGACTAAGAGCACTCATGGGATGATGGCCCCACAAAAATACAGGTGGTGGAAAAATGGCCCTTTTCCAAGGAGGATGGAGCTTTTATGATGTTCTGTTTATCTCCTGGCTTACTAAAGAGAAAGCCCATGAAGCATACAGTCCTTTTAGGTTCTCTGAATCCACTCTAGATTTTATCTCCTGAGCTGGAGCTTTCCAGGAATGAAATAGCTGCAAGACACAACGTGGGTGAAAGGAAATCAAATAGAGAGTCTCCAACATGAAAGGCAGACTAGAAAGATGACAGCATTTGTTAGAAGGGAGGGAGAAATAAGGAGGAAAGAAATTAAAAGCAATTAAAGGGAATTAATTAGAAGGTAGGCTGGAACGAGGAAAGAGGAAAAACAGCTATGCAGAGTTCACTAAATAACCCCAAACTTTTAATTGTTGCACTTGGAACTGCAAGCCCTGGAGGTTCAAAATCCCTCTGGCAGTTTCCAAACCAAAAAAATTCCCATGGCTTAAACAAATTAATTCTTTGCCTCGAAGTCTGCATGGCAGACAAGTTTTGGAGCTTCTCCTCCAAACCATGAAGGCAGAAATGTGTCCTGCTCTCCCCCTTCACTCCTCTGGACAACGCGGACAACCCCTGCCAGCAACCTGATGCTTGGGTCTCCATAAGCAGAGCTTTGATGCTGTTGTCCCAGGCATTGGGCTGAATTATTTGCATCTACCCAATGTTCCTGAGAGGGTTTCAAAGGGCCCTGAGGGTGGTGGGGCCACTGTCTGGGCTTGAAGTCACCAGAATGAGACCAGCCTCTGGGTTAGTCCCAGGGGAGACAGCTATCAGCTCCAGCATCTTGCCCTGAGTCAAAATGCACTGCCTACATTTCCCACTAAAAACCCAACAATCCTTTTCATAGGATCACAGAACTCTTTAGGTTGGAAGGGACCTTAAAGACCATCTAATTCTAACTCTCTGCCATGAGCAGGGACACCTCCCACCAGCGCCATCCAACCTGACCTGAGACACTGCCAGGGATGGGGCAGCCACAGCCTCCATGGGCAACCTGTTCCAGGCTCTCACCACCCTCACAGCAAAGAGTTCCTTCCTAAAATCTCATCTCAGTCTCCTCTATTCCAGTTTAAAACCTGCTCACCGTCCCCAGTTCTGAACTGGAAATGAGGCTCTAAATCAAAGAGTTGGCATGAAAAGGGCTGCAGAGAGCAGGAACCCTGAGTCTATCCGCATCTTCCCTTTGCCAACCCCTTTGGCTTGAACCATGAGAAGCAAGGAAGTCCCCTACAGAGATCAAAACATCCTTATTAAGGGAATAGTGTTGATGGCTGGGAGGAATGACAAGAGGTCATAAAAAAGCAGGCAGACACTGTTTGCCTTGGCCTCCTGGATACATATTATTTTCCTGGGATGCAAGCTCCAGCCCCAAGCCGAAGGCAAGGACGCAGAAAACAGAGCCGGGGTTTGTTTTGGAATAAACTCCTCACCCAACATTTCCCTGCAGGAAGGAGACAGGGGGGTGGCAAACCCAGAGCTGCTGGATGGTGCCTGGAAAGCAATGGTCAAATCCTTCAAACTTGGGGTAAATGCATGGGATCCATGCAGCAACCCAAAAAATCCCCTATGAGGAGACAGGCAAGGCCTGAAGCTCCTCAGAGTCTTCCTATGTTCTGCATCCATACAAAAAATCACAGAATGGGTTGGAAGGGACCTTAAAGCTCCTCCATTCCCAACTTTTTTCCATGGGCAGGGACACCTCCCAGCAGCCCAGGTTGCTCCAAGCCCCATCCAACCTGACCTGAGACACTGCCAGGGATGGGGCAGCCACAGCTTCTCTGGGAAACCTGGCACAGGGGCTCAGCACCCTCAAATTCAACAATTTCTTCCTCATGTCCAACCTCAATCTCCCCTCTTCCAGTTTTAACCCATTTCCCCTTGTCCTCTCCCTCCCCCCCCCCCCGTGTCCAAAGCCCTCCCCCAGCTTTCTTGTAGCCCTCTTCAGGGATTGGGAAGCCACCACCAAAGCCTTCATCTCTCAGGTCACATATGGATCCAGGGACTGTAAAAGGCTCCATCTCCACCCCCTGCCTCAGCAGCAGCCCTGTAGTCACCCCTGTCCCACCCACTGTTTGATGCTGCCCTCTTCAAAACCCACAGAGCCTTGATTTGGTTTAATTGAAGTGTTAATAACCCCATTTGCAAACACTGAGGCCTCAAGCAGCTCACCCCAGTGCCAGAACCACACTACACAAAGGAGAACTATATGAGCAGTTACCTATCACAATTTTGAAAGTTAACTTCATTTTTTTCAAAAAAAAACCACCCCAAAACATAGCTAATGTGACATGAAAACCCACTCATTTTCAACCCAAGCCCAGAGAAGAATTATTCATTTGTGTTTCTTTTTTTTCTTTAAAGACTGTTTCATGCTTTAAAGTTAATTATAACTATTTTGCTTTATCCATCACTTGCTCAGGAAGTTCCAAGCCTTCCAGCATCTCCCTGGTTGATCTGGTACCAAGATAGAGCAAGGGCTGAAAGCCCCAGAGGTCAGAGGTTCAGCTTCCATCAGGAAGATTCATCTTCCCCCAGATTCTTCCATGGGAAGGTCTGAATCCCAGGGCTGGATCCTGCTGCCAGTGACACAGCATGGAGCTAAGGAAACATTGGAATAGTCTGCCCAGGGTAGTGGTGAAGTCACCATTCCTGGAGGGATTTAAATGGACCTGGATCTTAGGGACAGGGTTTAAGGATGAGCTTATGGTGTTGGTTTAAGGATGAGCTTATGGTGTTTGTCAAAGGTTGGACTGCATGACCTTGAAGGGCTCTTCCAACTGAAGACATTCTGTGGTTCTGTGAAAAGCAAAGCTGGGCTGGTGGGCATCAAACCTTCTGCCATGAGCTGGGACAGCAGCCAGGCATCAGAAAAAAAATCACTTCTTTGGGCTATTTCAGAATATTCGTACCTTGTGCAGCAAATCAGTAACTGGCTTCTGGCAATGATCCCATTGGGAGAGTAAAATTCTAGGGAGCAGCTACCACCCTGAGGTGGTGGGATGGGAAGGTTGCAGTTGTTGGTCACTGGGGATGCTCATGGAAAGCCACTGCTGCTCCAAGGTGTGCCATGGCACACATCACAGCCTCCAGCCCTAAATCAGGGGAACCTGAGTGCTAAACCAACTCAAACACTGAAGCTGTGAAGGAACAAAGAATCCCCCAGCAACATCCCATCCAGCAACCCACAGGGTGCTACTAGAACGAGCAGCTCTCCAACAAACCCCTGCAGACAGGCACGGGAAGAAACCATTGAGCGCTGAATTCAAAGAGAAGAGCACCTAACATGTTGAATTAGGGTCACACCATCCTTCCATGGCACCTACATGGGAAGAAGACACTGGAGCTGGCAGATCACAGGCCAACTCAAAGCAAACCCCAGAGTCACCAGGGAGTTTTCAGTTACACCTACACACACAGACACCAAAGGGACATAAGGAACTGTCTGGAAGATTGGAATGGCTCCAAGCAAAGGGCTGCACTTGTGGTGGAGTCAGGACTGAAGTGCGCAAAGCTTCCTGCCTGCCTCTGCTGCCTACAACTTGCAGGCAAAAAGAACCAAGAGCAGGATTTATGCTGGTACAGTACCTGCTGATTGCTTTTCTGGGTGGGCCTCAAAGGCAGAGGACTTCAAGCAATGGTCAAGCTGGGGAGAAAATCATGGGTGGTGAGGTTCTGCTCTAGACCAAGAAAAGCCACGTTCTGACAGTCTGAGAGAGTTGGGGTTGTTCAGGCTGGAGAAGAGAAGGCTGCAGGGAGACCTTAGAGCACCTTCCAGTGCCTGAAGGGGCTCCAGGAAAGCTGGGGAGGGACTTGGGACAAGGGCAGGGAGGGAGGGGATGAGGGGGAAGGGTTTCAAACTTCAAGAGGGGAGATGGACATGAGATATTCCCTGGCAGTGTCTCAGGTCAGGTTGGATGGGGCTTGGAGCAACCTGGGCTGCTGGGAGGTGTCCCTGCCCATGGAAAGGGATTGGGAATGGAGGAGCTTTAAGGTCCCTTCCAACCCAAACCATTCCGTGATTCTGAAAAGAATCAGCGTTGCTCCTCCTGGTTTTGAACCATGCATGGGATGAGCTGGCAGCATTCAACCAGCTTTAAGCCACCTCAACAAGGTTTTGGAGGAGACAGAACCTGTTCAGGTTGGTGTTTTTTGCTTTGTGAACAAGCCCATCCCCTCCAGGGAGCCAGGTCAGGAGCCCATGAGCTAAAACTCAACTGCATCTGCAGCAAACACTGCAGAATCCAGGGCTGAATCCAGGGCTGAATCCAGGGGAGGCACAAGGAGATGCTGGCCTCTAATCTGGGGGACCTGCAGCAGATTAACATCACCTCATCCTCCCAGCAGCAGCAGAATTCAGTCAGCAAATTAAAAGGCAGCAGCTGATAAGCCATTAGCATGCAATTCCCCACTCTCCAAGGTTCTCATCTCCAAGATAACTACAAACCTTTTGTTTCTGAAGCACAATCCCTCCTGAACGAGCCTGCCCCCGGGCTCCAATCCAGTTTGCAGCTCCCTGCCTTTGTCTCCCAGCTGAGCCCATGGTGAGTGAAGCGTTTGCTGAGCATGCAGCTAAATAATGCAGGAACCAATTACTCTTGAAAAATGTCCCTTCCCATCCTCTGAACTGCAACCAAGAGCCTGCAAGAAGCCTTCTCCTGATGTAAAGACAACAACTTGTGCACCTAACACACACCTTGCTGATCAAAAGAGGAGGTGGATCATGTTTAGGGGCTGTAATCAGAGAATCATTAAGCTTGGAAACCACCCCTAAGATCATCCAGCCCAACTATCAACCCAACACCACCATGCCTACTAAACCATGTTCCAAAGTGCCACATCCACATGTTTTTTTCACACCTCCAGGGACGGGGACTTCCCCACGACCCGAGGTGGCCTGTCCCAGTGAAGTCTCCAGGTCAGCCACTAGATTGACACCTGAACAATTTAGGGGTGGCAAAAGGTCCTTCCCTGAACCATCCCCCAAGGATGGTTCCTTGGGGAAATCATAATGAGAAAACTAGAATCACAAAATGACACATTGGAAGGGACCTCAAGGATTATCTGGTCCAACCCTTCTAATATTATTGTTTATGTGAGATGTCTCAGCACCCTGTTAGAGCTGAAACTTCAAACTTTCCCAAGTGGGGGAATCCACCCCTTCCCCTGGGAGACCATCCCAATGTCTGACTGTCCTCAGGGGGAAAAATCTTCCTCTTGTGAATCAGAATCTCCCCAGCAGCAACTTGTGCCCATTGCCCCTTGTCTTGTCCATGGGACTCCTTGCAAACTGGGAGCCTCCATCCATCATTCCATGAGGAGTTTGGATTCCTCCTTCATGCCCCCAAATCTACAACACACAATATCTGATGTTTTCACCAACAACATCAGGGCCACCATATGGAGTCAGCTTTCCAGCAAGGGCTGCCAGTTTTCTCCAGCTCAGATTCAGCCCACACAAGACCTGGTCCTCCCAGTCTGCCTCTGTTCCTGGACTGGGACCTAAATATGCAGCTGCTCTCATTTTCTAAAGCCTCATCACTCCACAGTGTGCACGTCCAGATGCCCTCTTGGCTAAGAGACAGAAGCTTATTTCAGGGCTGAACCTGATCTTCTCCATGCAGCACATCACCAGAGCTCACCCAACCCATCTGCTTTTTGGAAGATCCCCCTCCTGCCTCCTCAGTTCCTGGGCTGTGTGGCTTTAAAGCTTTCTTCTGCACAGCTCTAAAAGGGTGTGAGAAAACTTGGAAAGGAAACCCTGGGTGGTACAGACAACTGGAACAAGGAGCAAACTGTGCCCCAGGGCAGGGGAAAAGGGGGGTGAGGGGGATGGCAGCGCCCAGTCGGTGCCACTGCTGAAGAGCTTGCCAGGAGGAAATGACACACTGCACTCTCCTGCTTTTGTCCAGGGACCAAAAACCTCAAGGAAAAAAAAAAAAAAAAGCCAAACCACCATTATTCTGGATTGTGCTGCTCCCTCCTTTCCTCTCCCCACTGGGCAACCACCTCCATGCCCACCTCCTCCTCCTCCTCCTCCTCCCCTGTGGACCACAGCATCTGGTTTGCTTTAGCAGGAGGCTTCTCCTTTGAGCTTCCCAGGTTTCTCCCTGGGTTTTTTATTTTCTTTTTTTTTTTTCTTTAAGGAGGAATGATGGCTCCCAAGCCACGGGGAGCTGGGTTTGGCTGGGCAGGAGAACACCCCGGAGGCTGCCAGCCAAACCCTGCAGGCAAGGAGGAGCAGGCAGTGTCCTCCAGCCCTACCCTTGGGTGAGGTGCCACCCAGCATGGTGACCACCCTGGCAGAGCTCCTCAAGCCTCATCTCCTGAAGGGATGCATTCACCCCCACCCAAAAAAAAAAAAACCAACAAAAACACTCCTACAAAGTTTTCACCTGCCCTTGGGTGAGCTGTCACCCAGGCTCCTCAAGCCTCATCTCCTGAAGGGATGCATTCACCTCCCCCCCCCCAAAAAAACCAACAAAAAGAGACTTCTAAAGTTTTCACCTTCATCATTCCAAAGAAAAGCTAAAGGAAAGAAAAAGTGTTTTCCCCAAATCCCCTCATTGGCCATGAGGCCCATACTTACCTCTATGGTACCCAATGGTCAGGGGGAGTCCTCTCCTGCCTTCCCCCCTCCATCACCTCAGCCTCTGAAGTTTCCCAGTGTCCATCACCAGGATAATCCCCTTCCCTCCTCTCCTCCCTTCCCACAGCTGAAGCTCATTGTGCAGCCACCTCTGGGTCAGACCCTCACCTGAAGTTCATGAGCCATCTCCCAACCACCCTTTAAAGCCCCACCCCAGACATCAGCTATTTTTTTCCATTTAAAAATCTGATCTTTTTTTCTATATCTCTCTTCCTCTTGTTCTTATCTCACTCACCCTTCTCTGTAAGAGGATCAGAACTCACATTTTATTCCTCAGCCAAAGCTCCCTCCATGTCTGGGCCATCTTTCAATCTTTTTGGTCTGTTGGTTTTGGTTTTTTTTCAGGCATAATGAAAACAAGCAAGATACTTGTCTAAGAAAATGCCGTTTTCTTAGAAATGAAGCCCTCCCTGAAAGGCATCCAAAATCTCTGTCACTGCTGGATGGCCCATCTTGCTAAAAACAAAACCCCAAAAGACCTTGCCAGCAGAAGCACCCATATTTGAGAGGAAGCCAATCCCAGCCAATATTCCTCAGTACTAATGGAGGAGCTGGAGGGACAGGGAGGCTGAGCAAGGTGGAAAGGTTTCTGCTGAGCCCAGGATGCCCTTCTGGCTCTCTGCTCTCTCCCAGCTCATCCAAGGCTGGGTCCAGCCTCAGTCCAGCTCCTCAAAGCTTACAGTGGAGGAAAGACACCAGGATGAAGAAAGCTGTCCACAGGTTTTGCCTATATCTAAAGAAAAAAAAAAAAAAGAAAAAAAAAAAAAAAGGACTTCTTGCCTCTTCTGCTTTTCAAAATCCAAGCTACTGAAAACCCCCAGACACGTACACGAGGGAAAACCAAAATGGAAAAGCTTCATCTAAAATATAAAGCCTTGATAACTTTGTGAGATAAGGGTGGTTAAGTTGGGGGTGATACAGACTCACAGAATCATCGAATGTTATGGGTTGGAAGGGATCTCTGGAGATCATCCAGTCCAACCCCCCTGCCACAGGAGGATCACCTCGGGGAGGCCTCACAGGAACACATCCAGGTGGGGGGTGAAAATCTCCAGAGAAGCAGCACATCCAAGGCTGGGTCCAGCCTCAGCCCAGCTCCTCACAGCTCACAGTGGAGGAAAGACACCAGGGTGAAGAGAGCTGCCCACAGGCTTGGTCTGGAGACACAGGACCCCCCCATCCAGAGCACTCCCCACACTCATGGGACCTCCTGGCTCCCAGCACCCATCCCCACTTTGCCCAGCTCCATCAGCTGGGGGCAGAAGAGAAGCCCCCAGGCTGCCTGCAGCTGGGAGCAAAGAGCCCAGCATCCCTCCAGCCCACAGCAGGGCTGAGCCCAGCTCAGGCTCTGCTCTCCCTCTCTGGACACCAATGCTCAAACCTTCTGCCCACCCCAACACTGCCTGAGCCCCCTGGGACAGAAGCTGCAAACAAAGTTAGAAAAACATCAGAATTAACCCTAGAGACCCAGGACCTCTGGAGATGATCCAGTGCAGCCCCCCTGCCACAGCAGGATCCCCCAGGAACAGATCCAGATGGGTTTGGAAGCCTCCAGAGAAGGAGACTCCACAACCTCTCTGGGCAGCCTGGGCCAGGGCTCCCTCACCCTCCCAGGAAAGAAGTTTCTCCTCATGCTGAGGTGGAACTTCCTATGTTCTACCTTCAGCCCATTATTCCTTGTCCTGTTCCTGGGCACCACTGAGAAGAGATTGGCCCCTTCCTCTTGCCCCCCACCCCTCAGATATTGATGGACATTCAGAGATCCCCTCTCAGCCTTCTCTTCTCCAGGCTTTTCTCAGTCTTGACAGCAGAGATGCTCAGCTCCCTTCATCATCCCCATAGCTCTCCCTTGGACTCTCTCCAGTAGATCTCTGTCCCTCTTGAACTGGGAAGCCCCAAACTGGACCCAGTATTCCAGGTGTGGTCTCGCCAGAGCAGAGCAGAGGGGTAGGAGAACCTCCCTGGATCTGCTGGACAAACTTTTCCTGATGCCCACCAGGACACCATTGGCTTCTTGGCCACAAGAGCACATTGTGACCCATGGAGAACTTCCTGCCCACCAGGACTCCAAGGGCTTTCTCCATGTAGCTGCTTCCCACCAGGACATCTCCTCATCTCCACTGGGGGTTGGTGTTATTCCTCCCCATGTGCAGGACTTTTTTTGTCCTTATTGAACTTCCTGAGGTGTATCAGCCTCCCCTCCCTGTTTTGTATCATCAGCAAACTTCAGGCCAAACTAATAAAAAAAAAAAAAAAAAGAATCAAGCCACCTCTTCACCCCCATCTTTGGTTTAACAGAAACTGGAAGGCTGGGAGATAGGTGATGGTCTTCTTCCACCTCACCCCTTTTTGAGATGGAATTTCCATTCCACCCACAAAGTGGAGGGTGGGCTGGGAACAAGCACATGGTTTGGGGATGGCTTTTGGTGGCCTCTGTCCAAATGCCCCAAAGCAAAACTAGAGGCAAAAAAGGGTCAGAAATGGGGGAGATGTCTCAGGTGAAGTTGCAGCAGCCTTGCACAAGGTCACCTTACTGAATGTGCCTCAGGTGAACCCCAAGTGAAGGCTGAAGATCTGGCACTCCCACCTCAACTGAGAGGGGCTGCAAACTTCTTCCAAGGGGCTCTGCAGTGCTGAGCTTGGATTAAGAATTCCCTTTTCCTTCTTCCCTCCCTGAAGGTTCATCTTGAGCATTTCCATCTCTGAAAAAGAACAAAACCTGACTGCTGTCCCTCCTGAAAAGAGCAGTGAGCAGAGCCAGGGGCACAGCCTCCTTCCCAAAGCCACCTCCCCCAATCCTCCTGCCAGCATCCACCCCCATGCATCCAAGAAAAGCTGCTCCATGGAGATTCACTGCTTCCTTCCCACTCCTCATGAACTGTTTTTCATGACTTATAGGGGTAGCAGAGCCTCCTCTTGCTCAGCTGTTGAAACATCTGACCTGGAGGTTGCTGGAGGATGAGCTCCAGTTGTGAAGAGGGAGAAGAAGAGCCCATGGGAAGGTGGAGATGGGATCATCCTGGCGATAGATTCTGGGAAAGGTCCACCCCACAAGGCCAAGGTGATGGAGAGGTGGCTGAGCAGGAGAGGATATCCCTGAGCATGGCATGCAGCAAGGGGGGGAGGGGAAGATTTAGCCTTCTGGGTCACCACAGTCACCTGAGTGTCCCCTGGGACCTGAGTCACCAGACACTCATGAGCCACCTCAGCCACCCAAGGCACCACTGGCCCTGGGGCCAGCAGGATGCAGGGAGCACTGGAGAAACATCAAAAGGCTGTGTGGAACCACCTCCATTGGCTCAGTGTTTGCATATTTGGAACCACATAAATCCATCCCCAAATACCACCAACAACAAAACAAAACAAAACGAAAAAAACCCCACCAGCTTCAGAACAGAAAGTGAAAGTGCACATGTTTTGGGGATGCTAATCCTTTGCTGAACACACCATTTGGTGATTGCCAAAAAAAATCCCCAGGACTGCACTGCTACAGGATCACAGGATCGTTCTTGTTGGAAATGATCTTGAAGATGTCTGAGTCCAACCATACAATTCTACCAAATCTGTGCTAAACCATATCCCTCAGCACCACACTTCCACAGCTTTGAAAACCCTCCAGGGAGGGTGATTCAACCACCAGCCAGGCCCAGTGTTTAATTACCCTTTCAGTGAAGAACTTTCTTCTACTATCCAATCTAAACCTCCCCTGGCACAACTTGGGGCCATTTCCTCATGTCCCATCACTTGTTCCTTGGGAGAAGACACCAACCCCCTTGTCTCCCACCTCCAACCTCCTCTCAGGGGGTTGCAGAGAGCCAGAAGGTCTCCCCTCAGCCTCCTTTGCTCCAGGATCAACACCCCCAGCTCCCTCAGCTGCTCCTGGGCAGACTTCTGCTCCAGACCCTTCCCCAGCTCAAATATGGTGGAGCACAAGAGGAGGCAGAGCAAGCCAAGGAAAGATGTCTAGCAGGGAAAACGAATTCAGAAGAAAAATAAGTGGTTTGTGAGGTTTTTTTACAAGCCACATATGCCCACTGTCCACCCATGCATTCCCAGGCTCCTCCAAACACTCACTACTTGCAAGACACTTCCCAACAAGGATCCACTTTGTTAAGAGCTCTAAGCAAAACTTGGGGATTTTTTTTCTCTCCCAGATAAGTAACTGCCCCTTGCAAGACTAAATTTCAGGTGGGACAATATTAAGCTTTATTAAAATGGTGCCTTTAAAGTACAGAGTGCTGTGACATGAGAGATTCACGTGGAGGATTTGCAGCTTTGGGAAACTGGGACTCCTTTTTTACCTTATTGTTTTGAGGAATACTGGACTCCAAGAGAGATGACCCTTAAAAATCACTACCACAGCTGTATTACTATTTGTATTTTAGAGGAAATACAAAGCCACTGCTTCCCTGCTCCTCCTGAAGCCCCCATAGATAGGCTCTAAATCACAGAATCATGGTTGGAAAGGACCTTCAAGACCATCAAGTCCAACCAAAGCAGCCTGGATTCCCAGGGTACCCCTCTAATATGTACAAAACACAAACCAAACTGCAACCTATGCCTTATAAATGGTGGTGAGAGGTGCCTTAAAATGTTCTTGGGGTTTCTTTGGGCCTGCCTAAAGAAGAAAACCCTGATGTTTCCACCTACATGGTAACATGGGTATGGCAGATTGAATATCAAAGCATCTTCACTGCCCACCAACAAACCACGTAGGTATTAAGCAGACAAACACAGACAGAGATTAGGAAACATTTTTGGAGATGAGAAGGACAAAGTAAAGCCACACGGATGCCACGAAGTAAAAGACAAAACAAGAGGCTTGAGATTTACATCCCAGATCAGTAACGGTGGTTCTGGATAACAGAGGCAGCAAACTGCATCTCATGTGGCTTCTTCAGACAGGCAAAGCAGGAGGGAATGAAGTAGGCACAGGTCTATGCAGATTCCAGCCCATGACACACTTGGAAGAGATTAAAAAGTCTAATTGCTTTCTAAAGAACCCAAAAGAAAAAGGCCCTTGGGTCATTGCTTCATTTCATTTTATATGAAGAAGAAAATAAGCAGCATCTCCTGGAACAGTTTCAGGGATGTCCCTCCTGCATGTCTGCTCTCCTCCACAACCATCCCAAGATCCAAGCTGGAGGTGAGAGAGTTTTCCAGGGGCAGGGAAACACACAGCCCTGGGAATATCATGGAAAAACAGATTCCTTCTCATGCTTGAGCATGGCATGACCGCCTCCCCTGCCACCAGGATCCCCACGCAGGACCTCAGCTGGCATGAAACTGTCCCAGGATTTTGCAGACACGAATGTCTGCATGAAATGAATGCAAAATTATGCAGCTAATTTGCATGTGTAATTACTATGAATTAGTATGCAATTGGCCAATTAGATTCCCTTCTTGCATGCATGGAGTTTCTAAATTCAGGCCTCATCATGGAGCAATCTCCTGGTTTAATAAGCAGCCCAGCCAATGGGGATATCTCCAAGTTCTGCTCCCAACCTCAAGATCATCCTCCAGCTCCTTCATGGCCTTCCATCCCAAGCCCAAGATAAAAACATTCCCTGATCCCAGGCAGCTTTCAATAAACTCCCAGGACATTATCTTTAGGGGACCTCTGGGATGACCTAACCTCTCCTCAACCTGAAGAGCAGAGCCTCATGAAGCCCACAGGGGATACTGGAGATGAAGCACTTTTTTCAGGAAGATGCCCAATTCCAAACTAAACACCGTGGAGAACCCCTCCCATTCCCATGCAAGCACATCAGCAGCCTGCCTGGAAATTTCAGCAATGTTTGGCACATCCAGATAAAAGATGCAATGGAAACACTCTTCCTCATCCACACTCATCCACAGCACATGTAATCCAAGTTCTGAGAAGGTATCAGGGAGAAATCATTCCTGGAAGGCAGCTCGTTTTTCACCTGGAAGGATCCAGCCAAGGAAGCAATAATCAAAGAAAAAGAGTGTCCCAACAAGATTAGTTTGAAGTCACCCCTGCAGGATGAGGGCTGAATGGATCTGGAGTAACAGAGAGCAAAGGGTTTGACCCTGCTCCTCACCCTTCCCCAGGTCCTCTCCTGGAGCTGAGGATCCAAAGGACAAGCAGACACTTTTTCAGGCAGAGACTTTTTTTTTGGCCTCAAGTGTCTGCCAAGGCCTGGAGTTCATCCCAAAGAAAGGAGCCCAGCAAGCTGGGAGCCCATTTCTGGGAACTTGGAATTTCAGGGGTTGCCAGAGGACTGGGACTATGCTGGGCCCCTCCAGCTGTGCAGCGCATTCCTGTTCCTGCAGAATACAGCAAGGAGGAGAAGGAGGAGGACAGGAGGACCAGGGAATGACTAAATCCCATTAACTGGTTGCCAAGCAACTGGGAGGAACCAGGAGAGACAATAAGAACCAGGGCCAAAACTGCATCAAGACCAGTGGGTGAGAGGAAGCTTGGAACTGGACTGCTGTTAACCCACACATACCCACCAGCTGCTCCTCCACCCAAAAAATAAAGGCCCCAAGATCCATCTCATGAAGGATGCTTCTGCAGCAGCTGGGAAGATGAAGAGATCCCTACTCATCCCGCCAAGGAAGGCACCACTACCTCATGCAATGTGGGATGAAGGGGAGTGTTGTATCCCAAAAAGCCTCCTACCAGCACCCTGACCCCCTACCCTTGCTCCCCACACCTTGGTCCCTTTCACCCAACACCTCTGGGTGACAATGGGAAGTCAGGGGAGGTCTACCCCCTGATGCTGCACCAGAGGAAACTCATTCATGACTGGAAGGTGACTTTGATTTCCTGCTCTTATTTTTTTTTTTTTTTTTTTTTGGGGGGGTGGAGGGGGAGGGCGTTATATAAATTTCTTTTTAACACCTTTGAGCTATGCTTCCCAGAAGAGGAGAATCCCAACAGCACACTCATCTGTAGCTGCTCGAGGGAGACTCAACACTTGGCACAGCAGCATCCTCCCCAGTTCTTATATTACAAAATCAAAAGTGTAATTTTCCTCTATTCCACACCCCAAAAAATACCGAAAATCAAGGAATCCCACAGTTCAGCTTGGCCACAGAGCTCCAATGGGGCTTTTTTTTTTTTTTTCCCAGCTCTGCAGCAAGCACAGCCCAGGGAAGTCTGACATGGAACATGGTGTGAAGAGCCCCTCAGCATAAGCAACCCTGAGATGCCATCCCCCTAAATTAATCCACAGATAGGGTTGATGGTACTTTGCTAACGATTCCTGTGTGTCTAAACAAGTCCCAGATCCACATTTAACTTCAAATTGAAAGAGAGGAGATGGAGATGAGATTTTAGAAAGAAATTCTTTGTTGTGAGGGTGCTGAGCCCCTGTGCCAGGTTTCCCAGAGAAGCTGTGGCTGCCCCATCCCTGGCAGTGTCTCAGGTCAGGTTGGATGGGGCTTGGAGCAACCTGGGCTGCTGGGAGGTGTCCCTGACCATGGATGATTGGAATTGGGATGATTTTTAAGGTCCCCCCCAACCCAAACCAGTCTGGGATTCTATTATTTAACATTTGGTGTGAAGAAGGTGACTCCATCAGCAACTGCTGTGAAGACCCCACATTCTCATCCTCCCAGCTTCTCCCTACACCAACACAGATTTAAAACATGCTGTGGTTTTTTTCTTTTCTCACTATCTTTCACCTGGGATTGCATGCTGAAAACAAGAGCAAACAGAGATTTTCCGAGGACGGTCAGGCATTTCTTTACAATTCAAAGCCTGATAAAGATAAAGGGTTTAGAATAACCCCATACGGGCAGCCCTGGAGAAGGTCTGCTCCTGAAATCAATGGACCAGCCAGGTGAATAAAATCACTCACACTTGGAAGTGTTGTGAGCTCAGTTTATAATAAAAGACATTTAAAAAGGCATCAAAAAATAACACAGGGGGTGCTGCAGGGGTAGGTAGGTGCCTGTGCAAAATGAAGCTGCTGAAGGGAGATACTCAAGCTGCAACAATATAAGGAAAAATGAGGTTTTACACCCCCTTCTTCTTATGTTGGAGGAGAATATATAAAATGGGTTATTGGTGAGCTGCTATTAATTCCAGAGTGGATTTTTATTTTGTGAAGTCTGTCGTTACAATGGGTCACTTCAAATTTGCAACCTGAACCTGGGAAATTCCTGCCTCACCACATTAATTGCCCATTAGCAAAGGGCTCATTTCTTGCTTCATCATTTGGAATGGGGAATGTTAAAGGAACCCTGCTGCTCATTGCCTGCTTAGAGTTTCTCTGCTGACCAAGAAGTATTTATTTTCTGGGGGGAAAAAAAAATCAACTCCAAAACAGAATATCAGGGATTCATTTAATCCCCAGTTCCATGTCTGCACAAGCTTTTGGGTTAAAGAGAAGATCAAGGCCCCCAGTACCAAATTCCAGTCTTAAAATGATACTCCAAGCTGCAAACATCCACAAAAAAACAACCCCCAAAAGGAGGATTTATAAAGGCAAGGCTGGCAAGTGGAGTGCTGCTGGCAGACAGCAATGCAATAACAATGCTGCCTGCAAATCCCTGCTGAGCAACCTCAGTGACTGCCATCAGTCAAGTTTCTCCCCTCCTCTGTTTAATTGACAATCAGGATGCTTGAAAGCAACAATGAACACCCCCTATGTTTTATCTCCCATCCCCCTGATTAACTTCTGGAACTTAATTCTCAAGCTGGTCCCAGGTTTTGGTGCCTCTTCTGGATGTTAAACCTCAACCTCCTTGCTGGCCTAACTGAGGTCACCATTCTCCTGCCCACCCTTTTTTGGTTTTACTTTGATCGTGTGCTCATCACAGGGCAAGGCAACCTAAAAATAAATCCCCCAAAGGGATTTCTATTCCAGAGTTGCCACTGGCTTCTTAGTCCTGTCCCCGTGCCAAGGTACAACATGCTTTCCAGAAGGGCTCATCTTCATTGTAGTCATGGAGTTCATCACCTGCCAATTAGCTTGAGGTCCATACATTTGCTAATGCTGATTTGGTTACTCCCATCAGATTTGATCAAGTATGCAAATCTTCAGGTCTTGTGCTAGGCAAAGCCTGGAGAAAGGAGAAGGCCTGAGACAATGAATAAATAAAAATGTCATTTGGGGATTAAAGTGAAAAAAGAGGACATGAAGTAAACTTTTCTCCTTCCTCCCAACCTCCTTCTCTGCTGTGTGTTGCTAAACCTGATGCAATGAGAGGGTTCAGATAGCACTGTGGAAAGGCTCCTTCCACCAGGAACAGTGCCCAGGAGGTCCTACAAGGCTAAAGTTCATCTTGCAGACTGCTGAATCTCATCTACTCTAGACCCCAAATCTACAAGAAGCAGCCACCACAGACTGGGAGGACACCACTTTTCTCAGCACATCAACAACCTGTGAAGTTCCTTAGGGTTTTCCAGGTTTTCCACCTCACAACCCAAAAGGAACCATGTTCCTCTTCGAGATGCTTGGCTGGCAGAGGTGACAACTTCCAGATAAGCCAGAGAGCTGCTGGTTTGCCCACTGGAAGATAGAAACAAAATGTCCATGTCACAGGGGGTGTCCTGACCAGTTTTTAATAGGGTTCATCCCGTTTGTGGACTTTTAAGATTTCCCTGCAGCTCCAAGCAGAGGCTGTAATTCTGTATTTCAGGACCTGAACCCCCGTGGAGTTCTGTCATTAAGCAGCTGATGCTGCCTTGAAGCCTGGGAGCAGTGTTTTCTGTGCATGTGAGTTTATGGAATGTTTGGGCATCATTTCTGACGAACGGCCCCGTGTAAACATTTGAGCTCCAAGCCATGGCTCTCACAAACACTCTTATTTTATTTATTTATTTATTTATTTGGATGGCGCTAATTCATTCAGGTGCCAGACAGGAGTGAGGCCACGCTATCAATCTGCAGTGTGACAGCAGCAGCAAGAGACAGCTCCAGATCTACAGACCAGGGAGGAGCAAAGGAAGGATCAGAGCAGGAGCTGGTGGGGAATGGAGGTGAAACCAAATGAGGTCCCCAAATCCCAAGGAAAACCCCAGCAGAGTGAACAGGAGGAAGATTCCAGTCCCCAGAGTACCAATCCAAAAGTTTTATCTGGAAGAGGACCACGAAAGCCCTATCTCCATAAGAAGAGAAGTGTCCCCAGCAGGAGAAGGACAGAGCTCTGTTGGAACAAATCCAGAGGAGGCCCCAAAGCTGCTCCAGGGGCTGGCTGGAGCACCTCTGCTGTGAGGAGAGGCTGAGGGAGCTGGGATTGTTCAGCCTGGAGAAGAGCAGACTCCATGGGGACCTCAGAGCTGCCTTCCAATTCCTGAAGGGAACCTCCAGGAAGGCTGCAGAGGGACTTTTTGTCCAGCAATAGGAGAAGGGGAAATGGTTGGAAAGGGAAGGAGAAGAGGTTGAGGCTGGATGTGAGGCAGAAGTTCTTCAGCAGGAGGGTGCTGAGCCTCTGGAACAGATTGCCCAGAGAAGCTGTGGCTGCCCCCTCCCTGGAGGTGTTCAAGGCCAGGTTGGATGAGGCTTGGAGCATCCTTGTCTGGATGAGAGGTGTCCCTGCCCATGGCAGGGAGCTTGGAGGAGAGGAGCTCTCAGCTCCCTGCCACCCTCACCCATTCTGTGATTCACCTGCTGGTACTGCTGTGGAGAAACTCCTCATTGTTGGCTTGTTCTCTTTTTAATTCTCACTTTTTTGGGTTTGTTTGTTTGTTTGTTTGAATTGGTTTTTTTTATAATTCCAGGGAGGTTGGAGGAGCTGACCTCCGAGGTCCCTTCCAACCATTCTACAATTCTATGATAATCTCAGACACAACCAGGAGTCTTAGGCAAATCCCTGATATTGAGATACTTGTCCCACCAAAACACCTAAACCATGACACGAGCAACTCAAGGCCACACCTTGCAAAGCCAGAGACAAAGCTCTCCTAGCTGGGACAGCCTCCCTGCCTGCCCCGGGGACCTGCAATCCTGCAGGAAAAAGAAGCACACCCCGCACGTGCTCCGGTGCTGGACCAGCAGGATGAGATCCTATCAGCCCCTACCACTCCTCTTCTCCACATCCAAGTGCCCCAAGGCAGCGTGTGAGCCCTGCTCCTGCTGAGCACTGCACAAGGGGTGGCTGGACTCTCTGGAGCTCCCTTCCAACCCCTAACACCTGCAATAACCCAAGACACACCACCCTTGATGATGCCAACCTGCTGGCCACAACCTGGTGGTCAGAGGCCACCGGTGCCCGGGGGGATGTGGGCTTGTGTTTGCCCCACTGCATGCATGTGGACAACCACCCCAAGGCAAAGCAGCCAAAGGTAGCACCAGGATTTCCAAGCCATGGAGATCTTCCAAGATCCTAGTCCTTCTTGCTGGGAATTCTCTCACCATCAGCAAGAGAGGCAGAGCTGGCTCCTGTTTCTCCTTGCTGACAGAAAGAGGGAGTGTCATCTCAGCCTTCCTCCTGAGTCCCTGCTCTTCCAGCCAACTCCCATTGCTCCTGGAGATCCACTGGAAAGGAAACCAGGAGCCTGGCAAGCCCCACCGCTCCCCACTCACCCTCTCCTTCCTCCTCAACACCAAAAAAAAAAAAAAATGTGAGCCCTTCCAGACCAGCCATCTTAGGTAAACAAGCCACAGCACCTCCTCCCAACCAGGAAGAGCTAAGATCTAATGAAATAAATGAAACAGATTCAGAAGAAGAAGGGGGTTTTTCCTTTGAGCTGGTCATGGGGAGATGAAAAGTACAGCAAGGCCTGGATCCCTTTTCACCAGAGCACTGAGAAACAAGTGGCACAGACCCAGCAGGGCTTAAAATACAGGGCAGGGCACACCCTTCCCTCCAAACACACCTGCCACTTTTATTTTTTTTCCTCCACTCCTTTTTCTCTCCCACATCCTCTCTGGAAAAGCCAAACTTCATTCATTACAGAACCAAACTATTTCCTTTTTTTTTTTTTTTTTTTTTTTTTAAATTCTAATATTTCCTTTTTGTTTTTTTTTTTTTTAATAGACAATCATCTGGGAGTGGGCAGGGAAAAGGAAGCCCTGGAGCATTTCAGACACAATAAAAAAATAATAATAATTTTTTTTTAAAGTATGATTAAAACCAAAAAGCATAAACAAACAAACCATGTTACCCAGGACAATGACTCTGGGGAAAAGGGCCAAAAAAATTGTATAAGCTTCTGGAGCGTGGCAGGAGAAGAGAACAGAGAGTCCTCACTGCCAAGGAGAATGTGCTGCTGTGGTGGGATGATCCCTGGGACAGCCAGGATGCTCTGGGTGAGCCAGGAAGCAGAAAGGTTTCACACAGATTTAGCTGTCTAAATAGGTTTTCAGGCACTTGGTTCTGGTAAATGGCAAAGCCCCTGTATAGGTAAATTCCAACCCTTCTGATATGGTATAATCCCCCCTCGACTGCACTTTGGGGAGACCCCCCTGG
Source organism: Phaethornis superciliosus (assembly GCA_023637945.1). NCBI lineage: Eukaryota > Metazoa > Chordata > Aves > Apodiformes > Trochilidae > Phaethornis > Phaethornis superciliosus. The sequence continues at coordinate 70,065,557 of JAJQWJ010000004.1, forward strand.
AGTGCTGGGTCCAGTTCTGGGATCCCCAAGGCCAGAAGGAGCTGGAGCTGTTGGAGTGAGTCCAGAGGAGGCCATGGAGATGCTGGGAGGGCTGGAGCAGCTCTGGAGCCAGGCTGAGAGAGTTGGGGTTGTTCAGGCTGGAGAAGAGAAGGCTGCAGGGAGACCTTAGAGCACCTTCCAGTGCCTGAAGGTGGACTAAAAGAAAGATGGGGACAGATTTTTTAGCAGGGTCTGTAGCAACAGGACAGTGTAAACATCCCATGTCAGACTGGATGATGCTCTGAGCAACCTGATAGTTGCAGATGGCCCTGCTTGCTGCTGGATCAGATCCCCCCGTGTTGGTACCAGGGACTGCCCCAAGACATCTGCAGGACCTTGCACGTGGCCTTGTTGGAACCTCATGGGTTGAAGCCACATTTCTCAAGCTTGCCCAGGTTATTCAGGACGACATCCTGTCCCTCAGACAAGTCACCGGCACCCCTCAGCTTGGTGTCATCTGTGAATACAAACCCCTCTGAGCTAGTCCTGCTTTACAGCTTCATCATTTGCAGCAGCACAGTGCAATATTTCACAGCCAAGACAAAGAGGGGCCACACAGGGATATCACCCAGAACCAAGCTGAACAACGGGGAGCACAGTGAAGGAAGAGTTTGGGGGGGAGGGGATGCTTTGCACCCAAGGGTTTCCACTCTGACACAGCACCCAGGCCCCAAAAAATAACAGGGTGCCAGAGCCACATGGGAATGAGGAGGAGGATGGTAACGTGCAGCAGTGAGACAGGGCCAGGAGAAAATGCAGGCAGCACCAGCAGCCACACTCCTGAGACACTGACACTGCAGCAGAGAAGATAAATGAGAGGCCCAAGGCCACGCAGCGAGACGGTGTCCCCTCTACGTGACTTTCATCCCCTCCTCCAGCACAGGATCACTGAGGGATCCTGCAACAAAATATTACATTGCCTTCAACACCATGTTGTTCATTTTACACCCAGACACTCACACAAACAAATGCACACTTCATTTTTGCCTCTTTCTTTCTCATCTTGCCAAAGGACGCCCCAAAACCTCTGCAAATAATGAGAATTGGGGGGGGGGGAAGGGAAAGTTCCTGTTTTTCTGCTGAAGGAGAAGTGGTAGGGGTTGACTTGACTCCTGGAGCTGGGGCTTTGCAGGAAGCAGGATGCTGCTGCCAACAGTTCCATCTGGAAAACCAGTGCCTGTATTTACAACCACAAGCCAGGGAGATAACTGCAAATATTTCCTAGAAGCTGTATAAAAACCCACCCCGACGACTGCAACAGAAGCAGGGATGAATTAGCTGAAATCTGTCACTTTGGAGAAGTCACACTGGAGGAGATCCATCCAGGTAATCCATCTTTCTGCTGGGTTATACAATGCCATGGTAATAGCCAGCCCGGAGGGATTTTCCTTCAGGAAAACTCAACTGTTACTAAAATGGTAACTTAATACCAAGCGAGAACTCAGCCGCCCTTACACTGAGGGATGAGCACCACAGGGAATAAAATATTGCAGTCCCCATCCAAATATTTTTATTTGTAAGAGCAGAAATAAATAGACCTATCTGGAAGCTGCAAGGAGAGGAGGCTGAAATTAAAACAAAACAAAAAATCCTGCATGCATCTACTCCTTCTTTGCCGTTTTTTCCCTAATAAATAGCCCAGCACAGCAGTGCTGATGGGGAGGTAGGGAGGAATTGAGACATTGCCCTGATCTTGTGGGGATGCAGGGCACAAATCTGAGCTTAGTGATTAAATGAAAATGAATACGAGAAGAAAAAAAAAAAAAAAAAATAAAAAGGAAGAGTAAGCAAGCAAACCAGAAAAGTTATGTAGCTAATAAAGGGCTCTACTGTGCCATCAATTTTTTAAGCTTTAATGATTTCGGGAGGAAGTTCAGCTCAGCAATCGATATCACGACAGAGGGAGGAGGGAGCTGCGGTGAGGGCTGGCAGAAAAAGGGGGGAGCGTCAGAGGAGGGGGCTTCCCTTTGCTGGGGGAAGAGAGGGGCTCCCGGGACCCGCAGGGAGAGGGACCCGCACCCCTCCCCGTCCTGTTGATCCGGCGCGGTGAGAGCTCCCCCTCCTGCCACACAGCATCTGCGGACAGGGGACACCGGGGAGGGACACCGGGGGATGCGAGGGAGGGGGAAAAGCAACCCACACCCCACGGTGGGGATGGGGATGGGGATGGGGAGGGGGACAAGCTCGCCCCACGCTCCCACCCTGGGGCTGAGCACATCATCCCGGGAATTCTCACCCCACAGGGTCCCCGCAGCTGGGCTGAGAGCATCCCGGGAATGCTCACCCCAGGATGAACCCATCCCGGGGATTTTCACCCCGTCTTCCCCCCCCCCCCCACGTGTGAGCTGAGCACATCCTGGAGAACCTCACCCCACATTGAGTCCATCCCAGGGATGTTCACCCCACGGCTTCCTGCATACAGGCAGAGCACATCCCGAGGATCCTTGCTCTACACTCCCCACATCCCAACAGAGCACATCCCAAAGATGCTCACCCCATGCTCCCCATAACCTCATGGAACACATCCCAGGGATGCTTACCCCATGCTCCCCATAACCTCATGGAACACATCCCAGGGATGCTTACCCCATGCTCCCCATAACCTCATGGAACACATCCCAGGGATGCTCTCCCCATGCTACTCATACCCTCATGGAGCACATCCTGGAGATCCTTGCCCCACATTCCCTACACACCAACAGAGCACATCCCAGGGATGCTCACCCCATACTCCCCACACCCCAACAGAGCACATCCCAAAGATGTTCACCCCATACTCCCCACATCCCAACAGAGCACATCCCGAGGATCCTTGCCCTACACTCCCCACATCCCAACAGAGCACATCCCAGGGATGCTCACCCCATACTCCCCATACCCTCATGGAGCACATCCTTGAGATCCTTGCCCCACATTCCCTACACACCAACAGAGCACATCCCAGGGATGCTCACCCCATACTCCCCACATCCCAACAGAGCACATCCCAAATATGCTCACCCCATGCTCCCCATAACCTCATGGAGGACATCCCAAAGATGCTCACCCCATACTCCCCACATCCCAACAGAGCACATCCCAAAGATGCTCACCCCATGCTCCCCATAACCTCATGGAGCACATCCTGGAGATCCTTGCCCCACATTCCCCACATCCCAACAGAGCACACCCCAGGGATGCTCACCCCATTCTCCCCACACCCTCCTGGAGCACATCCCAGAGATTCTCACCTCCAAACCCAGAGGTTCCCGGGGCAGTGGGACCAGGGGGTACACAGCCAGCCCCCCCGCTATGTCCCCCTCCTCCAGGCCACCAGCTGTGAGTGCAGAGAGTCCCGTTCTGTCCCTGCTACGTACCGAACCGCATGGCCCAGGCTGGGTGCTGCCGGCGGGGAGGCGGGACACGGGGTGATCCGGGATGGGGTGGGGAAAATCCTGCGCCAGCCAAAAATCCTAAGTGAGAGGATGACACAGCTTGAAGCGTCTGACAAGGGGGGACAAGGAACGCCTCCGCCCAAAGTGCCACCATAACCCCCCAGGCACAACCCACGACCGTCTCCGAGTTCACTAGGAGATGGATAAATTCCCGGGAAGCAGATGGATAAATTCCCGGGAATAAACCCACCCTGGGCTCCCCAGAACCAGGAAAAGGATGGGGGACACCGAGCCCTGCGCAAGGTGTAGAGGAGCAGGGCTAGGCTGGGCTGGCGTCACCCTCAATTAATTGTCTTAATTACAATTAAAAGCTGATCCTGGTGAAGTCAGCGGGAGCTGAGCAAAGCGCTGGGGATCGCGTCAGCAACCTCAGGCAGCAGCAACTCCGGCAAAAGTTCGGCCAGAATCCTTTCCCCCCCCCCTCCCCGAAAAATAAAAAAAAAAAAAAAACAGAATCAGAATAATTAATCAACAAAATAATTAATTAAAAAAAAAAAAAAAGGGGGCATTAATCGCGGAGCTGGAAGCCAAGAGTGAGGGGGAGAGCGGGTGATTGCTGCCGCAGCTCGGGGACCCACGGGTGGTGCCGCCACACCGGCAGAACCGGTACCGAGGAGCAAGGGGGACACACACACGCAGCCCCACGGAAAAGGGGTCCCCGAAAGGAGGTGCCGGGGGGGGGGGGGGGGGGGGGGAACCCGAGCCCCGTTCCCTCCCCCTCGCCGCCCAGATAGGGGATTGGCGGTGGGGCTGGGTAGAGAGGAAAGGTGGCTTTTAAATGTATATATATATGTATATTAAATAAGAGAACTTACCGCCTAAAAAGGAGTCACAAGTGAGAGAGCGCCGGCGGTCAGAGAGCGGGGAGGGGGGGACGGGACGGGACGGGGCGGGACGGGGCGGCAGAGCTGCCACCTCGGGGAGGTGATGGTGGTGTGGGGGGGGGGGGGGGGGGGGGAGGAGAGAGAAAAGGGGGTGTCTGTCAGCTGAGGAAGGGTCGGAGAGGAGGAAGACGCCGCGATGGAGGCGGCCAAACGCCGCGGACCCACCTGCCCGCCGGCAGCCGCCCGCCCCGTCCGAGGCGGCGCTGACCCGCGGCTCCCGGCGGCGGCTCCCGGCGGCGAAGCGAAGGGCCCGGATGTCGGGAGCTCGCGCCCTCCCCTCAGCGCCGCTCCTCACAAACACCCCCACCCCCCCCCCCTGCTTTACCCCCCCCCTCTTTTCTCCTTCAACCACCGCCGCTCCACCCCCGCCGGGAAGAGGAGGAGGAGGAGGAGGAGGAGGAGGGGGGGGTCCCCGCCATCCCACCCGCCCCGTCGGGACGCTGCCACGTGGGACCGGAGGGGGGGACCGGAGGGAAAGATGGAGGGGGGGGGGCGGGGGGGGTTGGGGGGGGGGGGGATGAGAGCGGTGCCCGCCCCTCCCTTCTCTCCCTCCCTCCCCTCCCGCCGCCGCGGCGGGCTTGACAGGTCCACGCGACCAAACAAACGGCGGCGGATGGACGTGCGTCTCAGCCAATAGGGATGGAGGGGCTGGGCGGATCGGCCAATGGGAAGGTGGGAGGCGGGGCTTGCGGCAGCCGGAGGGGAGCGCGCGGTGCCCGCTGCCCATCGCCTCAGGGGCTCCCCCAAGCCCCCCCCCCCCCCCCCCCCCCCATTCTCCAAATCCTTTTTTTTCCTCACCCGCCATGCCCTACCCGCCCCTCACCGCCATCCCTTCGCCCATCCACCGCCATCCCTTCGTCTCGCCTCCCTCACGACCATCCGCCGCCATCCCCTCGCGGCGCTCCCCTCAGCGCCCTCAGGGAAGGGCCGCGGGGGTTGTTTCTGGAGTGGGGAGGGAGAAGAATGGCGGCGGGAAGTGGCGTCGCTATCCCCTCAGCTCTCCTTGAGGGAGAGGAGGGAGAACCTGGCCCGGAGATGGGACAAGAGCTTAGGGAAGTCGGTGGTGTTGGGAAAGGGGTAAGCTCCTCGGCTTCCATCTTCAAACCACTTCTCACTGTCCCTCATGGCCGCTGAGGGGGTTGGCTGCACGGTCTGCTTGGAGTGTCAGGTAATTCCAGCCAAATAAACCATAAAAAAATCCCAAAACATAGTGACAGTGCTGCACTAACATCATCATCCTGCTGTGAGGCTCCAGATGGAACAGGGCACATCTCGGGGATACTGTTCCAGGCACCTCAGGGATCCAGAAGATCTGGACTTTCTCTAGCAGCCGTTCCTAAGTGCTGTTGTCCACCTGAATTCTCCAGTGAACTGGGAGAGATTAGATAAAAGGAATAAATGGTGTTTGAAGGTGGTGAGAGCCTGACCTAGGTTGCCCAGAGAGGTGGGAGCTGCCCCATCCCTGGAACCATTCCAGCTCAGGTTGGATGGGGCTCTGAGCAACCTGATCCAGTTGGAGATGTCCCAGGGGTTGGACTGGATGGCCCTGAAAGGTCCCTTCCCACCCAAACCACAAACAAACAAACAAACAAAAAAACACAAAAAAAACCAACCAGCTTTCCACCAAGCATCATTTTTGGTGTTGGACCACCAGCTTAGGGTGCCACCTGCCCTGTGTTCTGTTACACTGACATCACCCCTGAAGCTAACCTGACAAAACTTGAGAGATGATCCCACATCACTCCTCAGCCTCTTGAGGGTTCGGTTGTGAGGGAATAAAATCTTGCAGAGAAAAATGGACCTAAATCCTGCTCACGTCATAAAATCAGGATAGCAGCAACTCTGCTTTTAAAAAGAAATAAAAGAAGAAATAATACTAAAAAAAGAAATAAAAAGAAGAAATATCAAGGTCCCGACGCCAGGAGTTGTGGGGTTTTCGGGTTTGTTTTTGTTTGTTTGTTTTGTTTTGGGTTCTTTTTGTTTTGGTTTGGGTTTTTTTGGTGATTGTTTTCCTTGGCAGGCTGTTGCTTGGGGGATTCGGGATTTTCAATATATTATTTTTAAGTCAGACCTTGCCAAAATCACAGTTTGTTTTCTATTTCATCTGGCAGCCTACCCCATCATCAGTCCCTGATGCTGCTTTCCCACCAGTCCCCCAGTACAGTGGGCACGATGCTGAGTCATGGAAGAACCCTGTCAGCTTAAACCTTGGGTACTTGAGTCTTCACCCTCAAGATCATCTGTTTGGTGGGGTGTCTTCCCAATCCAAGTTTAAAAAAAATGCCACCGTATTTACATGCTATTTCCCAGGATTTCTGTGGTGGGGGTCAGCAAACTCGTCAATTGTTTTCAATGAAACACCCAGGGTCTGGCTCTGGATACCCAATTTAACCCCATAATTCTCTGATTCCAATGGAAATATTTTATTTTTAGATTTAAAGGGAAGGTTTTGATTGGAAAGTGCAGGAGCAGCTGCTGTGACTTTTCTCTGCTGATGGAAGACTGTGAGTTCCCAACAGGAAGCTGAAGCAGGATCTGGGGATACCCCCCAAAGAACCACAGAGAGATTCTGCTTGGTGTAACAGTGAGTGCTCTGTACCATCTGGGTAGGGAGAGGAAGAATCATAGAATCATGGAATGGTTTGGGTTGGAAGGGACCTTCAAGATCACCCAGTTTCCAAGCCCTTTCCATGGGCAGGGACACCTCCCAGCAGCCCAGGTTGCTCCAAGCCCCATCCAACCTGACCTGAGACACTGCCAGGGATGGGGCAGCCACAGCTTCTCTGGGAAACCTGGCACAGGGGCTCAGCACCCTCAAATTCAACAATTTCTTCCTCATGTCCAACCTCAAGCAAGTTTTAACCCATTTCCCCTTGTCCTCTCCCTCCCCCCCGTGTCCAAAGCCCTCCCCCAGCTTTCTTGTAGCCCCTTCAGATATTGGAAGGTTGCTCTAAGGTCACCTGGGAGCCTCCTCTTCTCCAGGCTGAACAAGCCCAATCCCTCAGCCTGGCTTCCCAGGGAGGTGCTCAGCCCTCTGAGCATTTGAGTGCCTCTCCTCTGGACACCTTCCAGGAGCTCTGTGTCCTTGTTATAAGGATGCAAGGAGTGAGCAGCCATAAAGGACCAACAGCACTTTTTCCATCCAGAGGAAGAATGTCATCCAGCTACAGAAGCTCTCCATAGGGGACAGAGAGAATTTTCCCTACTGGAAACCCCACAAGTTTTATCTTCTTCTCTAGATCCAAAGTTAGCAACCTGATTATTTTTAAAACAACAATCTCACACGGAACACACTGACAGGAACAACGTGATGCTGCCCCCTGATCTCCTCAGTGCAGGCTCCTGTTTTCAAAAATCCATCGAGATGATAGTGTTTTGTTTTTGTTTTTTCTTTTCCCAAATATCCAAACTGACTGCAGCAAAAGCCTCTTGGACAGAGTGTGTGACACAGGACAGAGGAGCCCTGCACGCCTTTGTCTGGCAAACACTCATCAGCACAGCAGGTGAGAGGCTGCAAGGGAGGGCAGCTCTCAACACGACACGTCACCAGGCAGAAAGTGTCACTGGGATCTGTTTGGGATTGTTTTCTCCTCCTGCCCAGCCACAGGCAAACTTGAGGTGGGACCAAAGCAAAGACCTTACCCTGAGATTAGGAAGGGATAAAATAAAAACTTCACTTTTCCCACTCCTCTTTGCATCTGGATCTGTCCGGGTGCTGAGTGCACTAATTGGCTTTAATTACACTGAGCAACCTCACCTCCTCCCAAGCATCTTTCACTCATCAGTTCAGAGGCTCCACTTAAACTCAGGGCTGTGTGCCTCACCTCAGCTGTGTTGTGGGAGCCCCTCTTTGTAGTCCTACCCAGGGTCCTGTGTCTTGGACCAGTGTCAGACCTACATTGTAGCCTTATTCCTGCCGTTCCCAAGTGGACTTTTCATCCCCTCCCCTTTCCTGGGACTCTTGACAATTCCTTTTTACCAGTATCTGACCATGCCAACCCTCCTTAGATCCAGTGGGAATACATCCTGGCCAGCCAGGACACTGCCAGTGCTGTGGTCATCCTTGGCACTTGGCTCACCTTCCCTTGGCAGGAAGGATCACTGAACCTGAATGCCCCACAGCACCTGGGAAGAGTGTTGTGTGAGCACCCTTCTCCCAGACCATCTTTCCTCCCTAGCTCCGCAAGGCATGTCTGGCAGCTCCTGTGGCTCTTGGACTTCTGAGGACCTTGGCGTGTGGTTTATAGGGTCAGGAAGATGTGGGCACCCTGGACTGACTGCCACGTTTGTTCCACTTGTACTTAACGGGCATCTTTGGTCAACTAAAGAGCTCTCAGACATTTTCCCAAGAGTTTTTTGAGGTGCCAAGCTTCTCCCTTCCTAAGAGAAGTAACTCATCTCTGTAGGAGCAGGCTCAGCTCTGGCATTTGCTTGGAATGTGAGGCAGAGTGTGGGAATTGTCAGGAGGGGTAGGGTGCTACCTCATCTTCATGCACATAATCAATAGCAAATCATGACTTTAAAGTGGTTGGTGGTGGTTTTGTGGAGCAAGACATGCCGTGCTTTTGCAGGCCTGGATTCATGCTGCTTAATATGCCATGAGATGGAGCTCATGGAATGATTCACCTTGAAAAAGCTCTCCAGCTGCTGCCTCTCAGCGAGTGTGTCATGGTTGCTTCAGTCTCTCTGTGTCTATTCTCCATCCCAGCTTTGCAAGGCCCTGGTAGGGAAATTCCTAAGCCTGGAGCTTGGAGGAATGGCACCAAAGCATGCCTGGGGCTCCTGCCAGGATCAAGATTCTCTCAGTCTGGACTAGGTCCAAGCTGCATAGGGCAGAGTGTGGTACCACTCAGTCCACCTGCAGGTATCAGCCAGGAACCTAATGAGGAGAACAAGCTGTGGCAACCAACTCCTCTTTGTAGGAGAGAAGAACCTCACTCCTACCTTCCAACATGTTTCTGGAAGGCTCTTCTCATTCCCAAATGCTTGTTCTCTGAATTTATGTCACCACGCCCACCAGCAGTGCTTCTGCGGTGTTGGATTCTCTGAACACAATGTTCTGCCCATTTGAGTGCTCCTGCAGGACTCAACCAAAAAATTTCATGGTCTTTCTCCTATCATTGCAACATTATTTGTCTTACTCCAATAACCTGGCGACTGATTTTGGTCTGGAGATGTCAGTTCAACAGATGACAAAGCTCCATCAGACCCTTTCTTACTTTCTTTATCTAATTCTACTCACTCCCCTTGGAGTTACCCAGGGGTTTCTGTCAGTTTGGGTGGGATGGTCCTCAGATGGTCCTTGGAGGAGAGGTGGGAGCTGAGAGCTGCTTTAGCTGGGAGGAAGGATGCCCAGAGGAAGAGCAGCAACCATCTTGGGCCTTGTGAGATCTCCACTCAACAGTGACCTAAACTCCCCTGTCAGAGTAGAGCCCTCATCATCCCCAGGTTCATGCAGCAGATTGGATGGGGCTTGGAGCAACCTGGAAGATATTCCTGCCCATGTAAGGGTTTATATGAGGTGATCTTGAATGTCCCTTCCCACCCAAACCATTCCCTGATTCTATTATATGAAATATTGCTTACACCTGCAGCTCTATTCCTCCCACTACACCATGATGAAGAATATTTGGTAGACTTCAGACTCCCCTGGTTTGTGGAAGTAAAACCTGCTCAGGCACCAGTGTGTACTCAGTGCTGGACTGTGCTTCACAAGGACATCAGTTTTGCCATCATTCCTGGAACTGGAGTATGTGTCTCCCAAATGGGAGAGCTGGGATGATGAAGACCTGGTTGACCTAACACAGTCATGGAATCATGGAATCACAGACTGGTTTGGGTTGGAAGGGACCTTCAAGCTCCTCCATTCCCAAGCCCTTTCCATGGGCAGGGACACCTCCCAGCAGCCCAGGTTGCTCCAAGCCCCATCCAACCTGACCTGAGACACTGCCAGGGATGGGGCAGCCACAGCTTCTCTGGGAAACCTGGCACAGGGGCTCAGCACCCTCTCTTTAAATGATTTTTTCCTAAGGTCTCATCTAAATCTCCCCTCTTTCAGCTTAAAACCATAACCCCTTGACCTATCAACTCCACACCCCTATAAAAAGCCCCTCTTTCCCCAGGACCTGAGGACACATGAGCTCAAACTACTCAGCCAGGCTTTGCCAAGGTGACCTCTCCCTGATACAGTGACTCTCCTGAGCTAATGCTTAACCTCTGCATCACATCCAGCTGACCATCTGCAGCATGGTCAGGCGTCCTTTCACTTTGTCACCTCTTTGTCACCATTGGGTCTCTGTTTTCAGTGTGCTGTTCAGAGGCCATGATGATGCTGATGATGTCCCTGGAGATGCAGGAAGGCAGCCAGGGGTGCAGCGTGGGTTCTGCTGAATCCAGAGACAAATCTGATTTCAGGTCAATGCACCAACTCCCCAGTTGCATCACCACAGCAACACAGGGCAGCAAGGAACCTATCCTGATACGTGCAGGGAAGGAACTGGAGCAGGAGAACCCCCAAAATCCTGCTTGAGAAGCTGCCTGCAAGCAGGGAACCCTTGCATCCCATTCTGAGCAGCTGAAAGCTTCAGCAGCAGTTGAGCTCAAGAGGAATGTGAGGGGTTACAGAAACTTGTGAGGTGACAGGAGGTCCTGGGCCAGGCTGAGCACCTCCTGTGGAATCCATCCAGCAGAGCTGACTTGATGGAAGTGGGAGCTGAAGCTGGCACTGGATGCTTGACTTGAAATGGCCGAGGGACTGAACAGATGGCTCCTCTTTATTTGCATGCTACTTGGGTTTGTGAGTTGAGCAGAATAACTTAATTTTTGACATTTGCTTCTCCTCAGAGCCCAGCAGAATTTTTGTTGTCCTGGCATTTGCATGAAGGATGTTGCTTTAGGCACAAAAACCCATCCTGGCTTTAACCCTAAAAGTGGCCAAAATAGGCAGGAGCCATGTTCCTCCCCAGCTCTTTCGTAGGCTCTGCCAGGGGATATCTCACTTACACAATGACCAAGGAATCAGGAGAAAACAGTCATTTCGGGCTTGTGGAAGGAAGGGGCAGGGTCGAAGTTAAACTGGGCTGGAAAATATCTCATTTGTAGGACTGAAATGAGAGACTTGTTTATGGGTGAGGTTTACCTCCTATTAAAAATACCCATCCGAAGCCTGTGCAGTTAGTCTGGAGCATGGGGGATAAATTTAGTAGAGTCCTGTTCCTGCTGACACAAACTTCAGTGAAAATAACATGCATGGCCAAGGCACAACATCTGCAAGCCAATTAAAAACCTGGCTGATCACACCCAAGATGACATTTGCCATGACTGGTGTGTCTGTGTGCCACCCCTTGGAGAGGGGGAAAAAAAACCCCAAATAGATCCTGCAAGGTTGTTCAGCCTCTTCATATCCCCATGACACCTAATGAGGATTATTTGATAACTTGAGTCCTAGGAGCATGTCACATCTGTGATATTCATGGGTTTGATTGTGGATCAGTAATAAAAGAGACACACAAATGCTCAGAGGGCTGAGCACCTCCCTGGGAAGCCAGGCTGAGGGATTGGGCTTGTTCAGCCTGGAGAAGAGGAGGCTCCCAGGTGACCTTAGAGCAACCTTCCAATATCTGAAGGGGCTACAAGAAAGCTGGGGGAGGGCTTTGGACACGGGGGGGGAGGGAGAGGACAAGGGGAAGTGGGTTAAAACTTGACTGAGGTTGGACATGAGGAAGAAATTGTTGAATTTGAGGGTGCTGAGCCCCTGTGCCAGGTTTCCCAGAGAAGCTGTGGCTGCCCCATCCCTGGCAGTGTCTCAGGTCAGGCTGGATGGGGCTTGGAGCAACCTGGGCTGCTGGGAGGTGTCCCTGCCCATGGAAAGGGCTTGGAAACTGGGTGATCTTGAAGGTCCCTTCCAACCCAAACCAGCCTGTGATTCTATGGCACAGGATAAGTGAAAAGGCACAGGATAAGCGAACAAAGAACTTTTTTTTTTGTTGTTTGGTTGTGTTGCATGACTGTAAGATTTAAGACTTACAGTCTTATGGCCAACATAAACATCAGTATTTTTCACAGGGTGTATTTGAAATCCTTAGCCGAAAGAGATGTTCAGTTCTGCATCTGCAATTTGAAGGGAAGTGTCAGGTGTTGTTAGGGAAAATGGTCGGTGGATGAGAGACAGAGCAGCTGGAGCAGGGAGATCCTTACCCCTGAAGGTACTTTTCCAGAATGTTTCCCAGTTTTCGGCATCCCTTGCATTCACTGTGATCCCCCTCTTGTGGCTATTCCAGCGCCTGCAAAATTTCCCTGCTTCTATCTGTCAAGACTCAGTGGCATGAACTTCCCAGCCAATGCAGTTTAAACATGATGGCTTCAGAGGGTTAACTGAGCTCCTGTGACCATCCTGATGAGAACCAGAAGACAACCCAAATTCAGAGGTAATATACATCACCTCAAACCTCTCCTGTTGTCAGTTAAAATCAAAATCATCATCATAGGATGTCTGAGGTTGGACAGGACCTCAGAACTCCTCTCCTCCAAGCTCCCTGCCATGGGCAGGGACACCTCTCATCCAGACAAGGATGCTCCAAGCCTCATCCAACCTGGCCTTGAACACCTCCAGGGAGGGGGCAGCCACAGCTTCTCTGGGCAATCTGTTCCAGAGGCTCAGCACCCTCCTGCTGAAGAACTTCTGCCTCACATCCAGCCTCAACCTCTTCTCCTTCCCTTTCCAACCATTTCCCCTTCTCCTATTGCTGGACACTCTGCTGAAAAGTCCCTCTGCAGCCTTCCTGGAGGTTCCCTTCAGGAATTGGAAGGCAGCTCTGAGGTCCCCATGGAGTCTGCTCTTCTCCAGGCTGAACAATCCCAGCTCCCTCAGCCTCTCCTCACAGCAGAGGTGCTCCAGCCAGCCCCTGGATCAGCTTTGGGGCCTCCTCTGGATTTGTTCCAACAAATCTCTGTCCTTCTCCTGATGGGGACACCAGACCTGGAGGCAGTATTGGAGTCTGTTACCACAGCAGCCTGAGTTACCAACCTGCCTTGGAGCTGCTGACCATGTGTAAGCTCTCTTCAGTTCTGCAGTCAAAGACATGGTGTAGACACCATTGGTGACAAGTTCAGCTGACACATTTTCCTTCATCACGTGGCCAGGCCATGGGCACACACACAGGAATGATTTAGCAACCCAAATCATGGGTCATAACTTGTCACAATAATTTGTTTCTGTTTGGTGGTGTCTTTCAGGTTTGACCTGAGCCCTAAGTGAATAAAACACACTTGGAGTACAGCAGCATTGCTTGGATGCTTGGAGAGGAATGTTCCCTGTGGAGCAAAGAGTCCATTGCAGTTCTGACCTCACTTGAGTTGGTAGCTTTGCAAATGAGCCCAATGTTCCCATGGAGGTCCTTGGGTTAGGTGTGGGGATCCCCACAACCATGGTGTGGGGATATGATTCTCTCTCCAGTGTCTTTGGGAAAGCCAAGATCTCTGCAGACTGAATTACCAAGTGGCTGTTCAAGATGAGAACTTGCTCTTGCCTCTTCCTTTGGTGCTGCAAGGAGCTGGGACAGATGTGCTGAGCCCCATGAGCTCTTAGGACCCATCCACATGTTCAGATCCAGCACTGAGACCTCTTTGAATCTCCTTGTAAGTTTTCACCTCCTGTTTTTAGTTTCAGTAGCAAAATGCCCTGTGCTGAAGTAGCCTCTTTGTTGGAGGTGACACAAGCACATTCTGATGTTTCATTTTCATCCTAAATCTCCCTGGATGAGAGCCACCACAGCACAGAACCCATTCACGGCTGAAACTCTACTGTGTTGTTCTCAGCAGTGGGGCCATGGTTCCTGGTGAGAATCAGGAATTGCTCTCCCTTTCCTGGCTTTGCCCTCCCCTCCCTTTTCCTAGAGCAGAAGACCCTAAAGCTTCATCATCTTCAGCCCATGCTCAGGGCAAGTCCTACACATCCAGAATTAACAACAGAACAGAGCCCAGGATGTAAAGCCCTGGTCATTTGGCTGATGTTTTCATCTCTTTAATAGTTTGGGCAACAATTTTTCCATGCCAGATGTCTGCCTTAGGCTGAAGTTCTCTGGAAAGATTTGACCAAACTATTTTGACCATTTCCAAGAATGAGGGGAAAGCTCAATGTTTTGCCCAGATTTTGGAAAAGAAATAATTCCACGAAACTGCTGTAACAGAGAAAAAAAAAAAAAGGCCCCACCTCGTTGAAGAAAGAGCATGAAATTTGGTCCTGCTGTTCAAATGTGCCACTCGCCACTTCCAGGAAAGTTTGTTTCATTTTTTGAATTAATTCTAAACTCTGCAAATGTTTTTTTGTGTGTGCTCAACAGATCTAGTCACAGATTAACAGCTCTGTTCTCTGAGGACCATCTGCAGCAGGCACAATCCAGCCCAAGGCCACAGAGGTTTGAGTGTGAAATAGCTGTTTCCAATGCTGGAAATAAGAACTGGGGAAATGAGGAAAACTGGGGAGAGCAGAGAGACCCAGAGGTGAGGTGTGGAGATGGGGTCAGAAATTAGGATGTGCTCTTGGAGATTTCTTCATGAGTAGGATAGAACGAGGAGGCTTTCCAAGCTCCTATGAGGGGCACAGGCCAAGGCACCCTCTGTTCCTCCAGAAATGCATCCCTTTGGAGGCAGGGACACAAAGGGCACTCATCAGTGTGGTTGTCCCTTTGCTGGAAGTGTTGAGGGTCAGGTTGGGTGGGGCTTTGGTATTTACCTGGAGAAAAAAACCCACTGTGTTATTTTTTGGACCCCTGAGGACAAGAAGGACATTGAGGGGTTGGAGTGTGTCCAGAGAAGGGCAAGGGAGCTGGGGAAGGGTCTGGAGCAGAAGTCTGCCCAGGAGCAGCTGAGGGAGCTGGGGGTGTTGATCCTGGAGCAAAGGAGGCTGAGGGGAGACCTTCTGGCTCTCTGCAACCCCCTGAGAGGAGGTTGGAGCCAGGGGGTGGGTGTCAGTCTTTTCTTCCAAGGAAGAAGGGATGGGAGAAGAGGAATTGGCCTGGAGGTTGAGATTGGAGCTGGGGAAGAATTTCTCCCTGGCAAGGGTTGTCAGGGCCTGGCCCAGGCTGCCCAGGGCAGGGCTGGAGTCCCCAGCATTCCTGGAGGGATTTCCAAGCCCTGGAGATGTGGTGCTGAGGGACATGGGGCAGGGGTGGCCTTGGCAGTGCTGGTTGGACTGGATGATCTTCAAGTTCTTTTCCAAGCAGAGCCATTCCCTGACTCTCTGGTCCAGTGGAAAGTCTCCCTGCCCATGACAGGGGGCTTGGATCTAGATGATTTTTAAGGTCCTATCCAAACCATGCTATGGTTCTCTGGGCCACCTCCTGAGCTAACAACCTTCCCATGCAGGCAGACCTTCTTCTCACAGCTGCTATAGGGATGGCAGAAAGAGTTCGGTTGCTGTGCCCGTCATCCCAGGGGCAACTTCTGAGGGAAAGCAGGGATGCCTCAGGAGCATGTCTAGGGGGACTTTCAGCTGCCTTGGGATGGAGGAGCTGTGCTGACTGATCTGGGATGTCTATGGGAGCATTTGGCATCTCAAAGACTTGGGGCAAGCTCAGGGCTGCTCCTCCTGGCACCATGCCTCTGACATCTAAAGCTTGCCCTGGGTGTTTGGACACAGCCCCACAGCGTGCCCCGTGGACTGGGGCACAGATAACATCTGACTCTCTCTTGTCCCAGCAAGAAGATCTTGAGAAGGCTGCCAACCAGATGCCAAGAGAGAGCCCTTTTGCCACCCCGAGGAGGTCAGGTCGTTGGGGGTGGAGATGCTGACACAAAAGTGGCCCTGGGGGAAATGGCAGGGAGCAGCACCCCAGGTTGAAGAAGCTGTCTGAGTTTAGCAGTCATCTCTTGTTCCCAGGCTCTGGGCCAGGGTTGGATTGGCTGCAGCCTGCTTTGGGAATGAGGATTTTGCCTCCAGGGGAAAAAAGAGCTTAGCAGAACTCTGCCTCAGGTCCCTCTTGAAGCTCATCCACACAAAGGGGTGGGTGCCAGCTCCTCCTGGCTGGACCTTCCCTGCTGGGTATAGCAAAAGGTGCCCTTGAGCAGGGACAAGAAGAAGAAATGTGAGGGCAGAAGGGGAGAAGAGAGGCAGGAGGGGGGGCTCATGGCTTCTTCTGTGAAGCAGAAGCTGGAGATGATTGAGTGGCACCTCCCTAGTGAGGAAGGCAGAGATTCAGATGTCTTCTCTTTCCCTGTGCCCCGAGCTTTGCAAAACACAAGCCCATGTTCCCCACTCTGCCAAGGATTTGAATGTATCACATGGTATCTGGGAACAATCAGAACCCCTACACCCTGCTAAGCTGCTGCTGCTGGGGATGCAGCCCTACCCCTGGGTTTGGCTGGGGGAGGAGGAGGCAATGAGCTCTGCTGTAGCTGAGAGGTCCTAGAGGGTTTTCTGTTAGCTCCAGCCTCTGCTTCTCCCCTGGAGTCCTTCAGGTTTCAGGACTGTTTACCCTGAAAGGGGAAGAGTGACCTGTGGCAGGCAAAACAACAGGAATCTCGTGATCCTCATGGTTCCCTTCCTTAGTGAAGAGGAGCATGGCTGTAGCTCAGTCCCAAGGGGCTCAGGGTTGTCTCATTGAGAGTCTCCTCTCTTACCTGAGATATTTGAGGCCAACTCTGGCCTTGCCTTCAGCCTCCGCTCCATGAGATGTCTCCTGAGAGCCCTGTGTCCTTCCCACCAGGATTTATCCCAGGATTAAGCCCTTGGTGTTCACACTGCACCTGAGACATGCCATGCCTGCTGCCCACCTCACCACTACCTTTCCAGGATTCTCCTTTCAGCCCCCCTGCCTGGATGTCCATCTGCCTTTTCCTGGAGAGCTAGAGAACTTGGCCAGGGCAGGTGATGGCCCTGAGACCCAGGTGAGGGAGCAGAGGAAGTTTTATTTTCCCCTCTGATCTCACACAAATCAGAGCTCCCTGTTTCCTGCTTGAGATGCAGTGAGCCAGCAGGATGGAGACCAGAATTAATCTCTTCTAATGGCTTCTTCTTAGAGCAGGTTTTTGTATTTAAATTAGGTACAACTTTAAAAAGAAAGGATTACAACTTCTTGAAAGTCCAAGGCTTATAACACTCTATGAAATTTCCTTAATTACCGAATTTGCAAATGCTGCCAGGGCAGTGGAGCAGCCACAGTCAAAGCAAAAAACATGAAGCCCTGGTTTCTTGAGGAACCAATGCACCCTTTGACAGGAGCCAACTTTTCTACAGATACAGGGAGACTATTTCCTTCATTTCCATTTCCTTCCCTAGCTCAGTACAATAATTTCTTCATCCAGGCCTCAGAATAGAATTGTCAATTGAAATAAGCAACAAATTGTGTTCCAATCCACCAGGACAAAAAAAGAAAACAAAAAGAAGAAAAAAAATTGTGAAAATATACTAATTATAAAAGATTTCTATACTCCTCACTGTGTGCATCTGTCAGATCAGGTCACTGGCAAGAGGAATTTCTTTGTTTCAGTTGAATTTTTACAAATTGGTGCTTCCCTCTTTACCCAACACATTGAGGCTTCCTGAGAGCTCTGTCTGGGAGTAACCCATGTCCATGATTTTGGACTCCCTCATCCTTCAGAACAGGGTGGCCCTCAACAAACTGTTGGCTGGAGCACAGCTCTCAGGTCCCTGAGAATAAATTTGAATGAACTCATTAATAATTCATTTGTACACTACATTGTAGTTCATTTCCATTAAATTCCAGGATTTGGTACAAACAAGTCAAGGCATGTGCAACAGCTATTGTTCTGTAATGTAAAACATAGACATATTAACACTGAAAAACGAGTATTCATTTTTTATGGTGACCTAAATATTTGTTTCTGTCTTAGAGTCAGAGCAAAACAGAGCTGGGAGGGACTTGGGCTGTTCAGCTCCTCCATCCCCTACACCCAGGGCAAGGTCAGCTGTGATTTCTGGCCCATTTTTTATTTGCATGTTACTGGTGATCTCCAGTGATGGACATTCCACGCTGGCTGCTTTCATCTCATACCCACCTACTACCCAAAATCTAACAAAAATGTTATATTTAAGTGGCAATCGGCGTCATTTAATAGTTACTAATAAATATATATTAAAGAAGAGCTCTCATTGCACACCACGATTAAACACAATGTTTTCAAACACAACCCACATTTGAAAATCTAAGTAATTTGACTTTAGACTCTTCCTGGCACCAAGCCCCACCACCACAAACCCCCTGACTCTTGCTTTTTTTGTAACCTGGAGCAGTTGTCTGAGCTGCTGCAGTGCCAGGAGAAGTGAAGAGCAGAGGGTGATGCAGGCTGGGGAGAGCAGAGATGCATGGCCAGCAAGGGAGGAAGTCCTTGCACATCACCCTGCTGCTGGTTAGGTGGCTTTCCCTTAACCCACCTGCCTTCACCAGCAACTTAAAGCTGGGATGAGCTGCTGGGGATGAGCTCAGGGTCTCCCTGGTTATAAAATCAGAGCAAAGCCTTTGGCTTTTCAAACACTTGTCTAACCCAACGGGGAATCATTTGTGAAGGAAGCCTGACTCTACTTGTCATTCAGTTCATTATCTTTATGATCCCCATCCTGAAAAACACTTAATGGTTAATAATCCTTAAGGAAATACAATCTTTTAGGCAAATGTTTTGGCTGAGCATCTGCTTCAGCACTGGCAAGGGTTGTTTTTTTTCTCTTTAATTGCCTTTTTGACCTTTTCAGAATCCAGATTTCTACACGAGCTCTGGGACAGCTGCACAGAGCCAGTGACACTGAACCCCTGGCTACACATCCCCTACAGATGCTCCTGCTTCAACAGCTCTTTTGATGCTAACCTTTCTGCAGGCTCTGTTATTCATCCCCCCAAAAATGTCTTGAAAAACCCCCAAGGAAGTGTCCTGGCCTTTTCCAAAATGTCCATCGGGAGGCCCAGAGGGCGGGTTGGAAACAATCCTACTTTTGTGATGCCAGCACTTCAGCCTCTGTCAAGGTATGACTGCAGAGCCTCATTTACATACAGGAAAACATTTCTGAGGAGAGTTCCACATTGCTTTACCACATTTGGAGAAGACCTTCAGTCCCAGGTGAGAATGTTTTCTGCAGCAAAGCTGGGCTACAGCTGTACCATGAGGGGAAGAGCTTCAGAGATGGGCTGAGCAGCATTCCCGAGAATCTGCAGCAGAAACAGTGGGCAAATCTCATCCTGAGACCATGTCTGGATGTCTCCTTTGCTGATCCTGTAGTCATGGCCTGAGTGGCAGGCTGGGAAGAGATGATGAGACCATGAGGATGATGAGAACACTGGGGCCAGGTGGGTAACAGGCAGCCAGGAGGTGCAGGCTTCCTCTGAGGGGTCTGTGCAGGAGCACCTCTTGCAGATTAGTGTCCAAGCCAATCCCTTCTTGCAAAATACTGTCATGGGGAAGCTGTGCCTTTTAACTCAATAACCAGAGCACCCATCTGGGAGTTCTTCAGGAGGCCTTGAAGCCCCCTTCCCAGCTTTAAGGAGATTAGCCACCTGGCAAGTTATCCTAAAGTGGGGCTTGTTGAGCTTCTTTCTCTGTTTTGTATAAAATAATTAACTGCTGGAGAGAGTGAGACAGAGAGAACATGTGAGTGTACAGCTCGTTGCTTAAGGATTTATCTGGAAGAAGACTTAGTCCTTGCTCTCAAGACTGCTGAAGTTAAACAGAAAACTGCACACACCTCCACAGACTGCCCAAGGACCCTCTTTGTATCCCAAAGGAAACACAGAAGTTAAACCAAGAGAAGCAAGGAGAGGTGAGTGTGGAGTTTCCCAGGTCCGTGGTGGCCTCCTTAACATCACTTAATGTCACTCAACATCAGTGAAGCCTGGAGACCACACAGCTCCCTTCTGCACCTCAGGCCCTAAGTCTTCATTGATAAAACACCATGGCCAAATGTTTCAAAAGCACCTCCCACCTTGACACCTCAACACAAAGTGATAAAATTAACATATATTAGTGTTATGTCCTCATCCTGAGGAACGGAGAGATGCAGTCTTTTTTTTTTTTTTTTTTTTTTTTTTTTTTTTTGCCCAGTTCCTGCATTTTTATTTTGTGTGTGTGTGCAAAAGGCCCTGAAGGAAAGGTTTGCCCTTATTCTAAACATGATTTAGCTGGAGCTGCCTCCTGGCCTTCCATCTATGATTTGTCATTGCAATGCCAGCTCTTAGCTAGTGGTGTGTTTAGGGAGCCTTTGTTCTGCTGTTCGGAGAATTGATCTCCATCTGAGAAAGTATCACTCACTGTCAGAATTTTAAAAAAAAAAACAACAAAAAAAAACAGCTCAGTGCAAAAGAAAAGGAGCAGCCTGACTTCAAAGGGCTGTGGTTCATTTCTTGTGGCCTCCCCTAACTTGCAGGCAGCTGAAAAACTTGTTTGACCCAATTCATCCCCGGCCTCCTTTCCCCTCCGACAGACAAAGAGGCCCAAACAATGAGAGCATTCAGGTGCAGAAGAGGGAGGGGAACCCCAAGACCTGGGTGAGGCTCCTGCCCCACACACCCCATTCCCACAGATAAGCAGAAAGATAGAGGAGTGACAGGTTATCTGGGGGAGAACCAGCTCCGTGCAGGGTCTCCTTGAAGTCACTGGTGTCTCTGTGTGTCTGTGTGTGTGTGTGGAGATGCTATCTTTTACGAGGCCAACTGGTAGAGTCAGAAAAACAAGGTGAGCTCTCAGGCAAGCAAAAACTTCTGCTGGGCCACATGAAGCCAGGAGGAGTGTGAAGTGTCCTAGGAAGGAGAGAGTAGGGGTAAATAATTGTCTAGGACAACCCTGAGCTAAGTGTCTGGTGAGTTGGCATAAAGACTTTGAGGGAGACATTTTAGTGGCCTTGTTAAGGACCTGCAGGAAAGCTGAGGAGGGACTCTGTCATGGAATATGTAGTGAGAGGATGAGGTGGAACAGTTTCCAACTGAAACAGATTTAGATGAGATGTTCAGAAGAAATTCTTCACTGATGAGCCCCTGTGCCAGGTTTCCCAGAGAAGCTGTGGCTGCCCCATCCCTGGCAGTGTCTCAGGTCAGGTTGGATGGGGCTTGGAGCAACCTGGGCTGCTGGGAGGTGTCCCTGCCCATGGAAAGGGGGTGGGAATGGAGGAG
The DNA here is from genome assembly GCA_023637945.1 of Phaethornis superciliosus. NCBI lineage: Eukaryota > Metazoa > Chordata > Aves > Apodiformes > Trochilidae > Phaethornis > Phaethornis superciliosus. Next base: position 70,087,025 of record JAJQWJ010000004.1, read on the forward strand.
CTTGAAGGTCCCTTCCAACCCAAACCAGTCTGGGGTTATGTGATATTTAAATGATTTTTTTTTTTGGACCAGTTTAGCTTCTGACTCGTTAAGTGACACTCTCTGACTGGCATGTAGTCAAGGGTGGGACTGCAGCACTGAGCCCTTCCATCAGTCTAAGCTGCCGTGGCAGGGTCCTTCAAGGTCATTACCAGGCAGGGACGGGGTGCCTGGGGTGGCAGCTGTCACCTTGGGGGTTTCCAGCTCAGAAGAGTTCTCTCTGCAGCAGAGGTGCCCAACCACTCCCAAGCAGGGCTGACCCCAGCAGGCAGCCCTTTCAGCAGCACGACCTCATACAGAGATCTCTGAATAAATTCCTCCCCTTATTTCTATTTTTAAACATGCTTCAAGCTAATAAGATCCTTCTTTCTTTCTTTCTTTCTCTTTCTTTTTTTCTCTTTGTCTCTCTTCCTTTCTTCCTTTCTCTTTCTTTCTTTCTTTCTTTCTTTCTTTCTCTTTCTTTCTCTCTTTCTTTCTCTCTTTCTTTCTCTCTTTCTTCCTCTCTCTCTTTCTTTCTCTCTTTCTTTCTCTCTTTCTCTCTTTCTCTCTTTCTTTCTTCTCTTTCTTCTCTTTCTTTCTTCTCTTTCTCCTTCTTTCTCTCTTTCCTTTCTTCCTTTCTTTCGTCCTTTCTCTTTCTCTCTCTCCCTTTCTCTCTTTCTTTCTCCCTTTCTCTCTTTCCTTCTCCCTTTCTCTCTCTCTTTCTCTCTTTCTCCTTCACTAATGCATGTGCTTTCATTCCCCCAAGCTGACATTCAGTCATTCGTTCCTCCCTTCCATTTTCCAAGAGGGAAATAACATTTGGGGGAAAAAAAAAAAACAACCAACAAACCAATAAAAAACCCACCAAAAACGTACCGTTTTTGCACTTTAGAAATGGGAACGTGACACTGTAGCAATTATCTCCTGAACTTCACTAAACAGACATAATGCTCTTCTGATGAATAGGAACTTCATCACCTCTGAGCATTTGTCTCTGTTAATTTTTCCCTGGTGGCCCTTTCTCAGTCCTGCTTCACTGCAGCTGGAGGCAGCTCTACTGCAAGGCAAGAAGATGTCAGCCCAGGATCTGCCCCTCTGCATGGCAAACACCTCTGCAGGTTCTCAGCTCGATGTCAAGCAGGGGATGCAGGCAGAGGCCTAGATCAAATCAGCCAGCAACCAGATGAGCTTTGGTCACGTCACACAGCATTGGGCCAAGTGCCTGAGATGGCACCAAAGGGGTTTGGATTTGGTGATAATACTGCTAGAAAAAAGGCTGAGGTTCAAAACATGAGGAAACCAAACACCTTCAGCTTTGAGGTGGTTCTTCAAGCTTTTTGGAAGTGTGTAAAAGTCTGCTTGGCCCCCGAATACCATCACTTCATGATGTTCATCATGTCTTCATCATGTCATGATCACTTCATGACACCGAGGAGGTGCTCCCTGCTGTTAAACACAGAAAATACAACCTCACTCAGCCTGGCCCAGCCTGGGACCTCCCATCACCAGGTACAATGAGCCCTTCATCAGCCTGCTGCAAATGGACTAGAAGTAAATTTGGCACAGCTATCCCAGTCACCCAGCTGGAGCCTCTGGAGTCCTCCAAGCTGATCCATAAGTATCCCTCCCACCAGTGCCTCCTGGCAGAGCTCTCTGCAGGCACCAGAGAGGCTCTGCAAGGAGGCACCACCCTGAGTGATTTCAGCTTGGCCAAGACTTGAAGCAGCCTGCTCTAGTGAGAGGTGTCCCTGTCCATGGCAGGGGGGGTTGGATCTAGCTTATCCTGAAAGTCCCTTCCAACCTAAATCAGTCTGTGATCCTGTTCTGTGATCTCTAAACTTTAAAAGGTTGTGCTACACACGTTCCCATTCGCTGCCAGAGCTGCGGTTTCTGTGTCTCTGCTCTCAACCTGTATCCCCCCAGTTATGACCACAAGTTAGTAGGTTGAAATACCTGATGCTTGTTGTGGGTTTGGATCATGCATGAGGATGCTTAGAGCTCCTCTGCTGTGGCAGGAGATCAGCAAGCTCCTCAGCCTCCTTATTTTAAACTTAATTACCCTGTCTGTATCGACGTCTCCATGTTCCTGTTTAAATGGTGGGTGCACCAGAAAGAGCTGGAGATCTTGGTGAGAGAACCTGTTCTCTTTTCAAACATTTTATCTCTCCTGAGCAAGGTCTAGGAAGGTGGTGCACAGATTTATCTGCCTTGGTAGGAGGTGGTGACAGTCCTTGTGTCTGTCACCTGCAGGTTTCCCCCGAGTCCTGCTAATGTGAAGTGTAATAACTCATCACAATTATCAGGCACCTCCAGAAGAGCCAGGGTGGGCAAACCTCCCTCATCACCCTCCCTGCTGACTGCTCCCAGCTCTCAACACTCCTGACAGAGAAATCATCTCCTGCCAAGATATTTCACTTTAGTGGCAAAGAGATTTGAGAAGAGCACAAGAGAGGCCAACCCTGGCACTCATCTCAGCAAGGCTTCCAGAGCCTGAGCATCAACCTGGACAACTCCAAAAGGTGTCTTTGAGACATTCCCACACAGGCCAAGCCCTGGGACAGGCAACTTCTCCTTTGTTTCTCATCAACTTTTAGCCAAGGTCCAGATGCTGAGTCTTGGATCTTCACTCCCCGGCTGACTCCACGCCTGCTGCTCGACTGTAGCCTGTCAGTTCCTCAGCCATCTATCACAGCACATTTCCTCTGACACCCTCTGAGCTCACAGGTTAGTGCTGCTCTGCCAGGCTCAGCAAAGGCTTCAAAATATATTAGGGAAGGAGAAGGATCTGGGATGGCTTCCAGTTTTCACCAAGGTCACATTGCTGGTGTGCAGCAGTGAGGATCTTACACGCAGCATCTTTCATGCCAGCTGCATCCCAGCCCCGTGTGGAATTTCTGGCATGAAACAGAAATAGGGGAGGCTGAGAGGAACAAGAAGCCTGGGAGATACCTAAAATGTTGCCACGGGCATGGTGTGTAGCTCAGGGTCTTTGTACCTTTGCTTCTTTTTCCTACCATTAAAAAAAAAAACCCAACCCCAGACCCAAACTGTGCAACTTAAGCAGTAGACTCAGGCATAATGTTTTTCAAAGAGCTGAGAGCTTTGGGCTTTTGGATTCATCCTAGCAGACAATTTTCCCATTAGGAGGCAGCCAAATGCTCCAGGGAAACATTCACTGCTGGAAACAGCACCCACATTCCAGATTTACCCAAGTCTCTTGATGATGCATCCTAAGAAGAGCTCTCCTCCTAGCCACAAGAAAGGGCTGGGAAAGTTTAGGCAAGGCCAAGGACTGGAGGTGAGACACATCACAGATGAAGGGTTGAAATCCCCCCTCTGGCAGGGGTGACTCTCTGTGACTCTCTCCATGGGAAATGGAAAAGACCTGGACTTTTAATTGCAGCCCTGGACTGGAGGAGGAGAGCCAGGAGTGAAGAAAAAAAAAAAAAAAAAAAGAGAGAGAGAGGAATAAAGAAGAGATGCATAATAGGATGAAGCTCAGCAGGTCCCAGTTTATAAGCCTGGCTAAAGAGCAGAAGGAGGTTTTTTGGCTTTCAGTGGGGTTTAAGAATCCCTGAAAGTTGAGACAACCTCCCCATTCCTGCAGCAAGGGAGTGGAGAGCCCTAGGCTCCCCTTTGAAGAGTTGAAGGGCGAAGTCAGGGAGGAAAAGGAGTTGCTATAAATCACCTCCAAGGCTCAATGACCCAGAGCTTCTCTGGGGTCTCACTTAACCCTGATAAATCTGGTGCTGGAAAGGATGCTAAGAGCATCCTGGTGCCCTGCCCTGATGTGTTTCCCTGTGGTGAGGCAGAAGGTGGGGGTTAAAGTTCCTTTCTTAAAGAAATTCCAGCTTCTTCCTGTCTCCCCCTCCCAATATGTCCCTTAGGACATATTTCAAGCTCCTAAGGGTTTGGAGTTTCAAAGACACATTTATGCTTTAGGTGGAAATAATAAGAAGAGGAAGACCTTTCCAGTGCTCCATCAAGGAGCAAGCTGTCAGGAGAGGACTCCAAGCCATCAACAAGGCCAAATATTATTATGGAAGCCCTTGGCCACAGGAGCAGGCTACAGAGAATCCAGCTGTGCAGCCCTAATCTGGTTCTCTGGGGCCAGCCTTAGTTACTAATGAGCTTTGTCAGTGGAGTAGGGGATGTTTTGTCTACTTGCCTTTATTTTTAGCAGCCTTGGGTCAGCAAAACAACTCAGTAGCATTGAGAAGAGATGCATCTCCAGATTTTATCAGCTGGCTCTGGGCCAGCCCCAGTGCAGACAGCTCACCTGCACTTAGTTTTTTCTCCCTTCTCCCCAGCTCATCCTGCTCCTGCTTGCTGGCTGATGGCTCCATCTCCTCCAGAATGTCCCAGTTGGTGGCTCTGGGACACCAGCCTCCTAGTGTGGAGATCTCCAAACCTGCCTTGAAATGTCTGCTTTCCTTTGGGAAACTGGATGTTCACCATCACTGCCAAACCCCTGCTCCAGCACGCTGCTCTTCAAGGTGTAGCACCAGGCTCAGTAGAATTAGGTTAATGGTTGGACTTGATCATTTTAAGGAACTTTTCCAACCAAAAGAGTTCTTTGATTCTGGGCTTCCAACACTGGAGGACAAGGGAAACAGGAGGATAGCCTTGGTCCACTCAATCCCTGAACAGAGGTTGGAAAGTCAATGTCACAAGCCCCATCCTCAAGCTGGGTGCAGGGCCAGGAAGGCTCTCTGAAATTAAGAATATTTTTTGGTCGAGAAATCATCTAACAGTGTCTTGCAAAACTTCCAGGATTTCAGGGTTGGACTCGGACAGAAATGCCACAAGCAGTGCTGCCAACCCCAAGCATTCAAACACCATGAGTCAACCTCCCCCTCCCTCACTCTTCTTTCCTCTCTAAGCTTTATTTTATTTTTTTTTTTAACTGTGAGGTTACACTGCCTTCATATTTTCCAGCTTTCTCTTCTCCCCCAGTTTTTTTTTTTTTTTTTTTTTTTTTTTTTTGGAAGGCTTGAAGCTTAACTGTTTTTTGGGAGTGTTTCTAAAAGGAAGAGGAGTTGTCATGCTCTCAGACCCCTGAGCTGTAACGTTGTGATGTGACTGATAAATTTGGGCAATTTGGCAGTGCTCCAGCCTGGCTCCTTGTTTAATTGCCTGCAGATCCTGCCTTGTCATTAACACAAGAGGCCAAGGTGCCAGCAGGAGTTCTGTGATTTGTGGGTGCTTGCTTAATTTATAAAAACACCCTTGGCTTTGCCCCCCAGTCAGCCCTCTGTGCTCATCCAGCTGTGACAGATGTTCTCCCCCATCCTGAGCTCTTTCAGCTGACTCCTTCTGCTCTTCCTCACTTGCAAAGTGCCTCATGAAAGGCCTCTGCTCCACACCCAGCAGGAGCTGAGCATCCTAAACACTCATGAAAACTGGGATATTTGAATCAATGCCACCCAGAAAATGTTTTTTGCACCTTTAGGAACACCCTTCCTGGAGGGGGGTCAAAAAACCCATGGACATAAAGATTGAGGACATGGTTTAGGTGCCTGGTGGTCTTGGGTTGATGGTTGGACTTGATGCCCTTAGAGGTCTTTTCCAGCCTTCATGACTCCATTCTATTCCATTTTCCTCCTCTGAAGCTTTCGGGGGAAAGGAAGCAGAGAGGAAGACAAGTGAGGAGAGCCCAGGGAGCATCCAGGAAGTTCTCTGAGCAAAGGAGAACCTGCCAAGAGGCAACGAGGAGCACATGTGAGGCTACCAAATCCTGCAGCATCTCAGCTCCATGAAACCCACCCTGCATGCAGCTGGGAGATTCCAATCTTCCACTTTGAACAAGGGCTTTAATCCCAGCTTCATCCCATATTCTGGTTAATCCCTCTTTTACAGTACTCCAGAAGAGAGATTTGGAATTCCACGTGGCAGATGGAAAAACAAATGTTCTGCTCAGCCTCTGAGCTCCCTCAAGGCCAAGCTTTGGGGATGAAGATTTCCTGAAAAACCCCAGGTTGCTCCTTAGGACTTGTTCCAAGCCCTGGGTGACTCTTTTCACCTTCAAACATTTACTCCCTGCTGATCATACGAGAGGAAAACATCACTCCAAAGGGACACAATGTGGGCAAACAGCATTTAGCATATTTCCTTATTCCTGGATTACTAAAGGGCTGACTTACAACTCCTGTGGGCTATCTTGGGCCATCCTGGTCCTCCTTGCCCTGCTTTTCACTGGGAAATCTTGGTGAGACCAGCAGCTTTGCAGAGCTTTCCACAGCCTGAAGGATCCAAAGGGTCTGGAGAGTCCGAGATGCTGGAGCACGACCCTGGAAGGGCACTTTGTTGGTCTGAGGAAGCAGGAGAGGGCTCTGTGCCATGGGTTTGGTGCTTGGCAGACAGAGAGAGGGAGGGAAGGAGGGATGGATGGATGGATGGATGGATGGATGGATGGATGGATGGATGGATGGATGGAGGGATGGAGGGATGGAGGGATGGATGGATGTCTGACAGGCAGTCTCTGGCACCCCTGTGTGGCCACACGCACAATCACAGCCCAAGAGGCGCTGAAGGGTGAGGGACACCGCAGCCTGTCCCGAGAAGCAGCTCCCTGGGAAACGGAGGAGACAAGGAAACATTTCTGAAGGATTGAGAGGGGAGGTTAAATGCTGTGTTCTGGGGAAGGATGGGAACCCTCTTGTCCTCTGAGCCAGGAGGTCATAGAGAATCATGGAATGCTTTGGGTTGGAAAGGACCTTAAAGCTCCTCCATTCCCAACCCCTTTCCATGGGCAGGGACACCTCCCAGCAGCCCAGGTTGCTCCAAGCCCCATCCAACCTGACCTGAGACACTGCCAGGGATGGGGCAGCCACAGCTTCTCTGGGAAACCTGGCACAGGGGCTCAGCACCCTCAAATTCAACAATTTCTTCCCATCATCTCACCTCAATCTCCCCTCTTTAAATTTAAAGCCATTCCCCCTCATCCCCTCCCTCCCTGCCCTTGTCCCAAGTCCCTCCCCAGCTTTCCTGGAGCCCCTTCAGGCACTGGAAGGTGCTCTAAGGTCTCCCTGCAGCCTTCTCTTCTCCAGCCTGAACAACCCCAACTCTCTCAGCCTGGCTCCAGAGCTGCTCCAGCCCTCCCAGCATCTCCATGGCCTCCTCTGGACTCACTCCAACAGCTCCAGCTCCTTCTGGGCTTGGGGACCCCAGAACTGGACCCAGCACCGCAGAGCAGAGCAGGAGAACGTGGACACCTGGAGCAAAGCATTAGGAATGGGCTTTGGGATTTCAGTGCCTGGGCACAGCTGGGGTGGGACCCTCTCCTGGTTTTGGAGGTGCCCCCTCTGGACTGGGATGGGAAGGGACAATCAGGAGCCATGGGGTGCAGGAAAAGCCCCCCCAGACCCCACATGTCACACGGAGGTAAGGGGACAATGGTGGGGTGGGCTGGGAGTGGTGGCAGATGTACACCTTGGGGGTGCAGGCAGGGGTTTGGGGGTGCTGGAAGGGATTTGGGGTGCTGGAAGGGATCCTGGGGTGAAGGCAGGGGCTCAAGGGGTCAAGAGGGTGCTCAGGGGGCTTCAAGCAGAGGTTTGTGGGTGCAGGCAGGGGTTTGGGGTGCAGAAAGGGGTCCAGGTGTTGCAGGCAGGGGTTTTGGGGTGCAGGCAGGGGTTTTGGGGTGCAGACAGGGGGTGTGGGATGCAGGCAGGGGGCTTGGGGTGCAGAAAGGGATCCAGGTGTTGCAGGCATGGGTTTGGGGGTGCAGGCAGGGGGTTTAGGGTGCAGTAAGGGGTCCAGGTGTTGCAAGGCAGGGGTTTAGGGTTGAAGGCAGGAGTTTGGAGGAATGAAAGCAAAGTTTTGGAGGAACAGGAAAGGTCTTGGGGGTGCAGACCCCCAAGGGTAGGGTTTGAGGGTGCAGATGAGGGTCCAGGTGTTGCAGGCAGGGTTTCGGGGGTGCAGGCAGGGTTTGGGGGGGGTGCAGGCAGGGTTTGGGGTGCAGGCAGGGTTTGGGGGGGTGCAGGCAGGGTTTGGGGGTGCAGGCAGGGTTTGGGGGGGTGCAGGCAGGGTTTGGGGGTGCAGGCAGGGTTTGGGGGGGTGCAGGCAGGGTTTGGGAGGTGCAGGCAGGGTTTGGGGGAGTGTGCAGGGGTGCATGGAGGGTTTGAGGGGTGCAGGGAGGGTTTGGGGTGCAGGCAGGGTTTGGGGTGCAGGGAGGGTTTGGGGGTGCAGACAGGAGCTCCCGAAGTTTTCGTTTTCCGCCGCCAGGGGGCGATACAGTGTCACGCGCTGCCTGCAGGGGGAGGGAGGTGGGGGGGGATACTGGGATGGGGATACTGGGATGGGGATACTGGGATGGGGATACTAGGGTGGGGGTAATGGGATGGGGATACTGGGATGGGGATACTGGGATGAGGATACTGGGATGGAAGGACCGGGATGGGGATACTGGGATGGGGGTAATGAGATGGAGATACTGGGATGGGGATACTGGGATGGGAATATTGGGATGGGGGTAATGGGATGGAGATACTGGGATTGGGATACAGGGGTGGGGATACTGGGATTCGGGTACTGGGGTGGGGATACTGGGGTGGAGATACTGGGATAGGGATACTGGGGAGGGGGGGATACTGGGGTGGGGATACTGGGGGGGGGGGAATACTGGGGTGGGGGTAATGGGATGGAGATACTGGGATTGGGATACTGGGATGGGAATACTGGGATGGAGGTACTGGGATGGGGATACTGCAATGGGGATACTGGGATGGGAGTAATGGGATGGAGATACTGGGACTGGGATACTGGGATGGGGTTACTGGGAGGGGGATACTGGGATGGAGATACTGGGATGGGGATGCCTGTCTGAGGAGCACTGGGATGTATGATATTGGTAGTTAGAGGTGGTACTGGGATGGCAGGAATACTGGGATGGGAACACCAGGATGGGGTGGGTACCAGGCTGAAGGAGGCAGTTGTGTCTGCCCCATCCCTGGCAGTGTCTCAGGTCAGGTTGGATGGGGCTTGGAGCAACCTGGGCTGCTGGGAGGTGTCCCTGCCCATGGAAAGGGCTTGGGAATGGAGGAGATTTAAGGTCCTTTCCAACCCAAACCGGTCTGGGATTCTGTAAATGAAGGATCCATACTTACCTGGTATCAGCATCATTCACCTGATTTACCTGAGATGGGCTGGTTTGCTGGAGCTGAGGATCTGCTCCAGAACTTTATGTATTATCTGGGTGTAAAAATATTCAAGGAAGCTTCCTAAGAATAAATTTTGCAGGTCATTAACACCATCCTCCCTTCTCCTTTTCTTTTTTCACCCCACGCTCTTGCCTGAAGTCCCTTCACAGCTTTCCTGGAAACCATTTTCAGGTAGGAAATCATTCTTGAAGGAATGTGGTCATTTAAGTTAATTCAAAGATGAAATAAATCAGTTCAGTGTAGTAAATAGCAACTTCTCCTCCTGAAGGCATAGCTTTGCTTGGTGATCTTTTCTTCCTTTGTCCAGTACATGCATTAATTATTAGCTAGTATACAGATATGTTAATTCCACATTTAATTGCTTTTTAATCCCATTTTCTCTTCAGGGACAGCCTTGTGGAGAAGCACAGAGTTCATACTTAAATTTAAATCTGCTCCTTCCCACTCTCTAACTACTCAGTGGTAAGAACCTCAATATTGAAGGTTCTTTCCTCTTTTTTTCCCCTTTCCTGATTTTCTATCCTCTGAGCCCACAGGTTAATGATCAACCTTGGGCTTTGGGTTTAATCTGACTGCCAAGTGTTGGGAAACACTTGTGCAACAATTCCCAGAGTGGGGGGATTGGGGCATTTGGGATGTGAAAGGATTCAGCTGACCTGGTGTGTCTCAAATCCTGAAGCTCAATGAGGTCAAAGGGGCAGGGAGCTCAGTGGCAGGCAAAAAACAGAGGAGGTTTGTAGGTGTCTGATCTCCTCCTGGGTCTCTGCAGAGAGAGGTTTGTTCCTGCTAAAGGAACCAGAGAATCCCAGAATCGTTTGGGTTGGAAAGGACCTTAAAATTTATCTAGTTCCTACCCCCTTTCCATGGTCAGGGACACCTCCCAGCAGCCCAGGTTGCTCCAAGCCCCATCCAACCTGACCTGAGACACTGCCAGGGATGGGGCAGCCACAGCTTCTCTGGGAAACCTGGCACAGGGGCTCAGCACCCTCAAATTCAACAATTTCTTCCTAAGATCTCATCTCAACCTCCTCTTTTTCAACTTGAAACCCTTCCCCCTCGTCCCCCCCCTCCCTGCCCTTGTCCCAAGTCCCTCCCCAGCTTTCCTGGAGCCCCTTCAGGCACTGGAAGGTGCTCTAAGGTCTCCCTGCAGCCTTCTCTTCTCCAGCCTGAACAACCCCAACTCTCTCAGCCTGGCTCCAGAGCTGCTCCAGCCCTCCCAGCATCTCCATGGCCTCCTCTGGACTCACTCCAACAGCTCCATCTCCTTCTGGCCCTGGGGATCCCAGAACTGGACCCAGCACCCCAGAGGGGTCTCCCCAGAGTGGAGCAGAGAGGGACAATCCCCTCCCTGGCCCTTTTGGGGCTGCAGCCCAGGACAGGGGTGATTTCTGGGCAGGCAGCTCACATTTTCAGCTCATATCCACCTTCTCATCACCCAACACCCTCAAGTCCTTCTCCTCAGGGCTGCTCCCAATCCAATTATCCCCCAGCCTTTAGTGACATCAGGGATTGTCTGGGTTGAAGAGATTTAACACAATGTCTGCTTCAGGAGCAATTCAGGCAGAAATCTTACTCCAGGTTTTTTTGAGCAGAGGGATGAATGCACCAAGGGTTGTATTTCTACTTGGGTGTCCTCAGGCCAGAAGGTGAACAAGGACAACCCAGGTCAGCAAACACCTCCATCTCAGGAGCAGTAAACATCTGAGTCTGGAACAAGGTGTGAGCTATGGCCACAGGGAACAAGGCAACTCCCCTGCCCTTCAGGACCTGACTCAGGTTGCTCTGGGGCTGAGCTGCTGCTGGCAGAACCTCAGATGTGGGAAAAGGGTTGGGATGAGGAAGCTCCTGGTACAGCAGGGTCCTGGCAGTGAGAAACCATTCCTAGAATTTATTCTTCATGTCACCAGCTATTGCATGAGAGCCAGAGAAAGGCAACAAAAAAAGCCACCTGCTTGTGTCACTGGCTCAGAGGCAGAACCCCAGCTCTGTTTGACTCAGTTTTATGTAAATTTTGCCACCAGGCACTTTGGTAGGAGCCCAGGGGGGAGGTTTCAAAGGCTGACTTTGTGCTGGTTCAAAGCTGGAACTGCCCTTGGATGTGGGGTGGGATGTGGTGCTGCTGGGACAGCTGGTTCCCTGCTCCTGCCTCAAATAGTTGGTCATCTTAAGAGGATGGAAGAGGATAGGGAAAGATGGGGCTGCAGGTCTGGAGGGCTTGACATGGAATTAGTTACAGAGGACAGTGGGACCAAGGAGGAGCTCCTCAGGATGGACCTTGGTGGGGGCATTGTGCCCCCAGTGACCCAAAGGACCTTTGCTGCTCCCAGGTGTGCTCCTAGAATTCTCCTGGAATTCTCACTGCTATGGGGAAGAATATATTCCCATGTATTACATTCAGATTAGTTAACAGGAAAAAAATCTTCACTGAAAGAGAAATGGTTGTCCAGGGAGGTGATGGAGTCCACATCCCTGAAGGTATCTAGAAAAATGGGTAGGTGTGGCTCTTCAGGAGATGATTTTGTGGTTAATGTGGTGTAGGACTGGTGGTTGAACTTGATGATCTTGAAGGTCCTTTCCAACCATGATGATTTTATGGTTCCAACACCTCCACCAGACCTGCTGAGCCCAGGGGAATCAGGCAGCAGAAGGAAAAAGCAGGCATGAAGACAAATAATCTAATGCTGAAAATGGGGAAAAGAAACCTCCTGGCATATATTGGAAATTTCTTAGCTACTTGAAGCCATCAGACACATTATCTGACCTCCAGCCTTGCAGCACTCTGTGAGAGGTTGGTATTCCCCATGCCTGAAATCTGGCTGATGGATAAATCCTTTGCAAAGAGCCCATTTAACCCAAACAAACTCAATCTCTAAAAACCCAAAAGTCTTGTGTCTCCAGATGGGGTCATTTGATTATGTGATTTTCCTCCACAGCCCCATAAAAGGCACCAGGTCTGACATTTCCCTTCATCTGGGTCTGCTGGGATGTGGTTTCCCCAGGATTTCTGAGGTGATGTCTGCAGGTAGATGTTTCCCAAGTTGGGCAGGGACAGACTTGTTGAGCTCAGGGCCAGGAGGGATGGGTTTCTCTGCTGCCCTCTCATATGCAGCCCAAAGGACCCCACCCAGTAATCCCCACCCAACATCCATCATTTTGTTTAAGCTCTAGCACAACATTTGAGAAGCCTCTATTAAATACACCAAGGAAAAAAAAAAAAGAAAGGAAACACCTTTGATTAAAGACTCCAGGAGATGAGGAATCCACCACAGCCCTAAGTCCCACACCCTTCATTACCTTTGCTGTTAAATGTTTGCAATTAAATTTGTCCATCTTTCATGTCCTGCCACACATCCCTGCATTTCTTGATTGTTCCTCATCAATTATGATCACTGTGTCCTGGAGTCAACAAAGAGGAGGAGGTTATTCCGGGTTATCTTTGTAGCAAAGTTCAGCCCTGTCTGAAGTCCAGGCCCTTTTAGGGGAATACATCACTTTGGAGAGGCTTTTTTTACTAGAAAATAATTTTCCATTCCCTTACTCTACTGTAAGTGGTAGCAGGAGTCTGGTAATATTTAATTCCTTTGATTACAGCTTGCTAGAATCCCAAAATGGATCAAAATCTCATTGTGAGTGGATTTTACCGGGTGCAATCACTACCTGCTCCATAAATGCTGGAAGTTTTTTGGGGGGGAGAGAAGTTGGGGTACATGTTTGTTGTAGGACTGTTTTAACTGAACTGTACTATTCCAGAAGCTCAAATCTTGTGGATTTCTGGAAGGTGCTGAAGATTTTGAGATGTTTGGCTTTATAAACCAAGAAAATCAGGCTGGGGGAGTTGGGGTTGTTCAGGCTGGAGAAGAGAAGGCTGCAGGGAGACCTTAGAGCACCTTCCAGTGCCTGAAGGGGCTCCAGGAAAGCTGGGGAGGGACTTGGGACAAGGGCAGGGAGGGAGGGGATGAGGGGGAAGGGTTTCAAGTTGAAAAAGAGGAGGTTGAGATGAGATCTTAGGAAGAAATTGTTGAATTTGAGGGTGCTGAGCCCCTGTGCCAGGTTTCCCAGAGAAGCTGTGGCTGCCCCATCCCTGGCAGTGTCTCAGGTCAGGTTGGATGGGGCTTGGAGCAACCTGGGCTGCTGGGAGGTGTCCCTGGTTGTGATGGAGGGAGAGGCAGGAGACAGGATGAATCTTTGGACATGGGTTTCAAGGATGAGAGAGCCTTGGGGGTGGTGAATTTGTCAGCAGGAATCTGGAGCCCATCCATTGTCTTTGGCTAATGGGGGAGGCAGATAAAGAAGGGGCAGCAGGAGATGAAGGCTCCTGGTGATCCTCACGTTCCTGAGAAACCCCAGAGCTTCTCCAGTCAGTAAAAGATGATGATTTGAGGAGATTTGGGTAAAACAACCTGATTTAACTAAAGCATGAGACTTTGATGAACTGTTGAGGCTTTGAGGCAAAAACTTCCCTCTGCTCTGGACATGCAAGGACCTCTGTGTTCTGTTTTTTAATGGCTGTTGTAAATGCCTCTAGGAAAGGCATAGGGTCAAATGAGGCTTTCAGGAAAATATCAGTGAGAAAAACACAAAAAGGTGGTAAGATTCTGAATGGTTTGGAAGGGAGGTTAAAGCTCCCCCATTCCCAAGCCCTTTCCATGGTCAGGGACACCTCCCAGCAGCCCAGGTTGCTCCAAGCCCCATCCAACCTGACCTGAGACACTGCCAGGGATGGGGCAGCCACAGCTTCTCTGGGAAACCTGGGCCACAGAACCACTCCAGAACTGCCTGGAGATCCTGGGACGTAGCTTGCTTCTGGAGATGGGGAATTCAATAAGGACCACAACAGGGTTCCTGATGTTTAAATGGTGAAAACATCAATGATTAAGCAAAAGGATTCAACAACAAAAAAAAGAAAAAAGCCTCACTTCTGTTGCATGAATCAGTAGGTGCCTTCCTGTAGTGGTTCTTCAGCAGCTTCAAGTTTCCATCTGGTGCTACTGTGAGATTAATCTGAGGGTCCCTACAGTGTGGCTGTGTTCTGTCAGTATAAATCTGCCCTGCTTGGATTCCTGAAGGCCACAGAATGACAAAATGCCTGCCAGACACCCAGCATGCTTGTGGTTTGATAGTCTTGTCTCTTTCTTTCCCCTATCAAAAGCAGGAGCATGTAGAGCCCTTTTCTCCTCATCACTTCTACAGTGAGCAGGGAATTAAAATGCTTCCTTTCCCCCCCTCCCACCTCCCAGTCACCTTACTGGGAAGGAAAAGGGGTTTAAACTGGGATGCCAGCCCCCAGTAGCTGCTGGGGAAGGGAGGGAAGGACTTCAGCCTGGTGTATTTTTACCAAAGCAATGTGATAAGGAGCACAGCCCTTGTGAAGATAAGGTGGTTTATTTTATCAGCACGGAGACATCCTGGGATCTTTCTGGAGTGTGGAAACCCCAAAGTGTCGAGGGTAGGATTTGGAGTAGGATTTGGAGTATGATTTCATTTGATTGTGTGTTTCAGGGCTATCATTTCCTAGCATGGAGATGTCCAGTGGGATAAAGAGGATGAAAGATTTGGGTGCTCTGAATCATCCCATCTCCTTGGTGGAGATAGGTGTCTAAGTCCTTCCCCTTGAAGGGATGGAATCTGAGGGACCCCAATGGTTTCTCCCTTTGCACATAATCTCTAAAATATACAAATCTGACAAAAATATCTAAGTTTTCCAAGCTCACTCATGCTTGGTGGGCACTGGAATGATGGTTGCTGCCAGTTCTCCCTCCTGTTTGTGGTGACTCTGCTGGTACAAGGAGGAGAGAGGGGAGGACTTGTAGGCTCTCCATCCCAGGAGGTGAGTCAGGGCCAGGAAGAGCACCTTTGGGAGATGTGTGGGAGATAACAGAGGCTGCAGGAAGGTGACTGCAGAGGATGTGGGCTCCCAGGGGCAGGAGAAGCAAGAAGCTGGGTTGCTGGTGTGAGTGGTGAAAGCCTCATTGGTGAGCTCTCTGCTCTTCCCCACCAGACCCTAAATGAACTCAGGGTCAGGCAAGGAAGCTGCCACCACCCTGAAGAAGATGAAACAGAAGACTGTAACACCCTGAGACACTTCTAATTTTCCCAGAGAGTAAAATTTTCTCCTAGGACTTTGTCCTGAGGACAAGATGTTCAAAGAGTCCTTCTCAGCCTCTGCTAACCTGGGGCTGCTGGCAGACATGGGTGGGGATTTACACCTGGTGAAAGCTGACTCACAAAGTCCTTTCACCAAAAGCTTGAGTTGGACCCATTTCAGAGGAGGAAAACTGAAGGTTTGCATCTGTCAGCACCAGTGACAGAGCCCTGGTGATCCAAACCCAAGCCCCCTGACTCATGCTACCTTCCCCCCCTCTTCAGCCAAGGGTTGGTCTTCCAGCCCCACAGCAGTTCCTGGCACAGTGAAGCCATCCCAAATCCCCAGCCTGCTCTCTTCAGCTTAGTTCCAAAGAAAAACTATTCCCAGAACTCCTGCCTGGCTCCCCAGCTGGTCTGAAGCATGGCTTTCCTCCAAAGTCCCTGATTTTTTTGTCTCGTTCTTGCTCCTTCTTCATTCCAGGTCATTCTGGGGGGGATTACAGCTTGGTTAAATGTCAATGGATCAATATGATTGTATGGAACATAACACTGTGTGATGAATTGGCCACAGAATCATGGAATCATCAAGTGGTTTGGGTGGGAAGGGACATTTCAAGGTCGTTTAAATCCAACCCCTTGTAGGGACAACTGGATCAGGTTGCTCAGAGCCCCATCCAACCTCACCTGGGATGTTCCAGGGATGAGGCATCTCCCACCTCTCTGGGAATGGTCTCACCACCCTCAGCAGGAACAATTTCTTCCCTCTACCTACTCTGACTCTCCCCTCTTGTAGTTTATACCCATCAACCCCTGTCCTGTCACTACAAACCCTGCTGAAGAGTCTGTCCCCACCTTTCTTCTCAGAAAGGCCACAGAAATCCCTGGACTTCCAGCTTGGCTCTTCAAAACTTTAGGAACCACGTGGCTGTTGTCCTCCATCCAGCACCCTGGAATTTTAACACCCTAACCCTGCTGAAATTCCCTTGCTTCTTCTCCCACCCCACCAATCAGCAATCCCCACTCCTCCAAGCAGCAGCAGAGTCCTCTGATGCAATTAATATCCACAAGAAGGGATGTTGTAAGGGGAAAAAAAAAATCAATTCTTTTGCCACCAGGGAAAGAGAGATTTCAGGGCTACCAGAAGTTTTCCTGCCCATCCCTGCCTCTCCAAAACACATTTGTCTGGTGGCTAATTTGAATTTCTTCTCCAGCAAAGCCAGAGTTATTGATGTCCCTGTCAGTGATGCTTTCTGTCATCCTGAGGTGGCATCTGACAAGATCTACCCCTCCTGCTATGGAAGAACATCTTTCATCACCTACCTCACCTCACTGAGATCCTTCTGCCAGCTCTGGGCTTGGACTCCTCAGCAGCTTGACCTTTGCAAATGTCCATCTATTTCCTCCAGGCCAGAACAGTGTCAATCTTTTCAGTTGGTAATTTGTTCTTAGCTGGGCAATCATACTTTGCATTTCTAAGACCTCTTTAATCCAAAGAAGCAGCTGTGAATTAAACTGTGGGAGAAACATCAGGATTGCTGTCCATTAGGCAGCTGAATTATGTAAAATATGGGAAATTAGGAACATGATTTTAAGTGGTTCAGGAGGTCAAGGAGAAAATTCATATGTTCTGAGCTGCATCTTTTCATCTGCGGTATGGCAAGCTGCATCAGAGCTGGATTTCAGCCCATCTGCAGCAAAGTGTTCTCCCTAAAATCACCTCTCCAGGACCCATCCTGCTCCAGACTTCCACCACATGCCAGAGATTGTTGTCCTGACTTGAAAACAGCCTTGGCACCCATTGCTGGGCTGGATACCAATGGCCTTCCAAAAATAACTCAGAAGTGGGGGAAGGAGCCTGTCTGCCTTCACTTGGTGTTTCACAACCTGCTCCTTCTCTTGAAAAAGCTTCACCCATGCGTTCCCTGCTCCAAAATTTGTTTTATACTTACATATAAATATATAGGAGAGTCTTGACAGCTTTGTGTTGTCTCTTTCAAGTCCCATCACTTCAGTTTCTCTCTGGCTTTACCACCAGGTTATCTCACCTCACCATGTTTCCCCTGGAATACTTTGTCCAACTCTGGAGCCCTCAGCACAGGAAGGACATGGACCTGATAGAGCAGATCCAGAGGGGGCTATGGGAATTATCTTGGAACATCTCTGCAAGGAGAGGCTGGGGGAGCTGGGGGTGATCAGCCTGGAGAAGAGAAAAGCTCCAGGGAAAGCAAATTTCCAATATCTGAAGGGGGTCCAGGAAGGTTGGAGAGGGACTGTGTGCAAGGGGCTGGAGTGATGGGATGAGGGGCAATGGTTTTAAATTAAAGAGCAGATTGAGATTGGATGTGAGGAACAAGTTCTGTGCCATGAGGGCAGTGGAACAATGGCCCAGGTTGCCCAGGGAGGTGGTTGAGGCCTCATCCCTGGGGATGTTCAGCCTCATCCCTGGGGATGTTCAACCTTATCCCTGGGGTTGTTAAGGTGAGGCTTGAGGAGGCTCTGAGCACCCTGATCTAGGTGAGGGTGTCCCTGGGGTTGGACTGGGTGACCTTTGGAGGTCCCTTCCCACCCAAATAATTCTATGATTCTAGGTTTAGGTGGAGGAGGGAAGGCTGGAGCTCCATGAGCCCCCCAGGCATAGACAGACATCTCCATGCTCAGGAAGCAGAGCAGAACTGCTCACTCAGGCTCTGTGAGGACAGGAATAAAGACCTTGTCTGTCTCCAGTCCTTACTCCTACAGCAGATCTATTATTTGGGCTTTTAAAAGACATCTGTTTGCTTTCAACTCCACTGCAGCCCAGCCAGAATAATGATCTCTCTGATTCTGGCAGGAAGATTGTTGACCCAACCAGTTTAAGGGTTTCTTTTTCTGCAGGAAGTTCTGATGGGCCATTTAAGCACTCAGTGACCATGGGGGTGTTTTGATGGTGACTGCTGAGAAACATCAGCTGAGGCATCCCCATGTCTCCATGCTGGGAGACATCCCCATCATCCCACCTCTGCCAGGAGTCCTTGGAGAAGAAAAAAAGGAATTCCCTTCTTTTCTTTAGTACCTATCTGGATGTTGCCCTGAGCTTTCCATGCAGGGGATGTATAATTTCAGCAGAACACAGGATGCTGAGTCTTGCCTTCAGCAACACTCTGGGAAGCCAAAACTTGCTCCAAGCTAATGAGGGAGCTCCAAGCTACCAGCACACCACAGCTACAAGCAAAGTACTTTGTAAATATGCTAAATATCCCCTCCAAAGCAGCAGCTCCCCATCATTCCTACTGCATTATGAAGAGTACTGCCAGGGTGGGGGCAGAGTTTACCACAGCACCTTTTTTGCTCTCAAATATCTCTATGTCTCCCAGCTGCTCCTTCCATCTTCTGCTATTTTCCTGGGACAAAAATCTTGAGGCTGGAGCATTGGACAAAAATCTTGAGGCTGGAGCATTTCCTTCTATTCCACTGGATCAGGAGAGAGCTGAGGGAGACTCTTTTAACATCTCTGGGATGCTCTGAGCTTTGCCAGGAGGAGCCCTGGGTGGATTTTGAGGCAGGATATGGACCCTCTGGTTGGCAGCACCTCAATTCCCACTGCTTGGGTGATGGAGAAAGTCCCCTGATGCCTCCCTACCTCCCTAAACAGGCACTTTTTAATAAAGAGCCAATTTAATTTCCCAAGCCCTGAGTCATCTCCTGTTATTACCTGGCATATGGGACCTGGAGCAGCAGACACAGCATCTTTTCCTAGAAAGATATTTTCATTCCCTCCTCCATCCCTGGCTTTTCACAACTTTTTTTTTTTCCCCTTGTAAGTAGTAAACTCTTTATCATTTTCCCTCTTTCCCAACCTACAACGATGGGATGAAACTAAGAGGGATAAAAGGTGGCCAAGCAGCTGAGCATGCACCATCAGAGGGGAGCAGGATTTGCAGCCACGTGGGGATGGGATCTGCACCTTCCTTCACTTTGCTCTTTGGACCCCTGGAGCCATGCCAGCTCCTGGAAAAAATTCCCCAGCTACCAGAAAGCCCCATTTTCTTCCACTGGGACAGGATAATAACAACCACAACAACCAGTGTGGCCATGGACCTCCAAACCCACAGAAGGGTGGGAGTGAGATGGCAGAGGTGGAACCTTTTCCTGATGCCTGGCACAGGAGGTGTATCCTACCCCATCCCATCCCCCATTTTTGGGGTGTCCCTTTTGTCACCCTGCTGTCACTCCAGCCCAAATTCCCCCTTACACCTCCCAGAGGAATGAATCCAGCTCAGTCTCACATTCCCCCACACACCACCAGGATCTGCAGGATGGGTCATGTCCTCTCCCAGCATCTCAGGATGGAAGTTGTGTCCCCTGATCCAGGACTCATCTGCTCTCCTGAACCAGAGCACCCAGTCCCACCCCATCCCAATGCCAAGGTCACCACCTGCTTCCAGCAAGGATGGAGGCAATCATCTGGTGGCATTTGGTGATGTCTGCAGGACAGGGATGCCTGGAGCACGGAGCAGGAGGCTCAGAGAGGTTCCACCACCTGGGGCCAGGACCTGGAGCAGGAATTTGCCAATGCCACCTTTAATATTTTAGGCTGGTGTTCTCCAAAGAGCAGAAAGATTCCAAGAAACCTCCAAAGATTTGCTGTAAATAATGAGCCAAGAGGAGCTGTGATAAACTGACACTCCCAATCATGCTGGAATTTCAAAAAATGCTCATTAATGCAAGAGTAGATCCTACCTTTTATTATTATTATTATTATTTATTCCCCCTTTCACCCTTCTCTCATACACCAGGGGCATCCCTGTGAGATTCTGGTCTTGGAGATCTCTTGGCTTAGGGGTTTGGGGGAGCTGGAGGGGATCTGGAAGGCTGGAGGAGGGAGATGGTATGAAGGCAGAGCTGGTGTCTGCCCTGCTGAGCTCCCTGCAGCAGCTCAGCCTTTGCTGGAGTAATGCTATTGGCACTCAGATTAATAATTAAACCCTCGTGTGATCGTAGATTAAAAAGAAAGATGAAAAACCCAGGCAGCTTTTGCTTAAAAGATGAGAAAGTAAAATAAATAAGAACAATAATAATAAATACCATTCTGGGGCTAAATTAACAGCCTGCTCTCCCAATTATAGCCACCCTCCAGTGAATATCGGGTTGCCATGGCAACCTGCCCAGCAAACGATGCGGCCAAAAATAAAGCACAGCAGGGAGAGAGAATCTTTTGAATCTGATTTTGCTGTCAAAGTAGGCTCAAGGTTGTTGGGGTTTTTTTGTTTTTGTTTTTGTTTTTTTTTTTTTCCAGGGGGCAGCTCTGGCTAATTTGTGGCTGCTGTTTTCTCCACGATGTTCATTAACACCATCCCTTGATGAATGTAACACAGGCAACAACGAATCCATGGAAATAAAGTTACCTCTGGAACACTGCCCGAACAGGCAAAAAAGGGGAAGGATGGAAGGGGTGGGTGGGTGTTTTGGAGACCCTGATGGGGTAAGGAGAAGGTGGCTTCAATCACTCATAGGAACATTTCCAACTGGCTTTGAGGAGGTCTGAAGGGGCTGAATGGATCCAGATGGCTGGAAGGGTGGTTAAAAGGTGTTTACATTCTGGGTTGCTTTGGGTTTTTCTTTTTTTTTTTTTTTTTTCCATTTCTCAGCTCAGGGTTTTGTGTGTTTGAATGGAACTGCTTCATTTATGTGAAAACACTTCATTTATGTGGAAACATTTGCAGTTTCCTTCTGTTAAGCTGCCCTTAAAGCCCAATTTCTTACTGCTGGGATAGATGGTGCTGATCACGGAGGAGGAAGGGTGGGAGATGGTGCAGTTTTGGGGGCTAAATCCTGAAGGATGCAGGGCCAGGAGATCATAGAAACACAGAATTGTTTTGGTTGGAGAACATCTTTAAGATCCCAGTCCAACCCTGAGCCCAGCACTGCCAAGGCCACCCCTGCCCCATGTCCCTCAGCACCACATCTCCAGGGCTTGGAAATCCCTCCAGGAATGCTGGGGACTCCAGCCCTGCCCTGGGCAGCCTGGGCCAGGCCCTGACAACCCTTGCCAGGGAGAAATTCTTCCCCAGCTCCAATCTCAACCTCCAGGGCAATTCCTCTTCTCCCATCCCTTCTTCCTTGGAAGAAAAGACTGACACCCACCCCCTGGCTCCAACCTCCTCTCAGGGGGTTGCAGAGAGCCAGAAGGTCTCCCCTCAGCCTCCTTTGCTCCAGGATCAACACCCCCAGCTCCCTCAGCTGCTCCTGGGCAGACTTCTGCTCCAGACCCTTCCCCACCTCCCTTGCCCTTCTCTGGACACACTCCAACCCCTCAATGTCCTTCTTGTCCTCAAGGGTCCAAAAAAGAACACAGTGGGGTTTTTTCTCCAGGTAAATACCAAAGCCCCACCCAACCTGACCCTCAACACTTCCAGGAAAGGGACAACCACACTGATGAGTGCCCTTTGTGTCCCTGCCTCCAAAGGGATGCATTTCTGGAGGAACAGAGGGTGCCTTGGCCTGTGCCCCTCATAGGAGCTTGGAAAGCCTCCTCGTTCTATCCTACTCTGGGCCCCTCAGTTCAGGAAGGAGATTGAGGTCCTGGAGCAGGTCCAAAGGAGGGCAAGCAGGCTGGTGAAGGGATCCAGCACAAGTCCTGTGAGGAGAGGCTGAGGGAGCTGGGGGTGTTCAGCCTGGAGAAGAGGAGGCTCAGGGGAGACCTCATCGCTCTCTACAACTCCCTGAAAGGAGGCTGGAGCCAGGGGGGGGTTGGGCTCTTTTCCCAGGCAACTTTCAACAAGACAAGAGGGCATGGACTTAAGTTGTGCCAGGGGAAGTTTAGGTTGGATATTAGAAAGAATTTCTTTACGGAGAGGGTGATCAGACATTGGAATGGGCTGCCCAGGGAAGTAGTGGATTCTCCATCCCTGGAGATATTTAAAAAGAGCCTGGATGTGGCACTCAGTGCCATGGGCTGGGAACCACAGGGGCAGTGGATCAAGGTTGGACTTGATGAGCTCTGAGGTCCCTTCCAACCCAGCCCGTTCTGTGATTCTGTGATTCTATACTCACGCAGATATCTCCCAGAGCACATCCTAAAAAATATGACGTAAAACATCCATAAAAAAGTATGACGGTGCTTCGGGAGGGATGGATGTCACCGGATGGGAGTGCGACGTGTCTGTCTGACGAAGGGGACTACATCTCCCGTCATGGCCGGCGGCGGGGCGGGCCGGGCCGGGCCGTGCTTGGCGTCATTCCCCGGCCTCCCCGGGCCGTCCCTCCGCCAGAGCCGGAGCCGGAGCCGGGTGTCTCCTCCCGGGCGGGCGGTTCCCCTTGTGTGTGTGTGTGTGTCTGCGTGTGTGTATATGTGTGTGTTTGTGTGTGTCCGTGTCCCTGTGTGTTTCCCTTCACCCTCCTCCTCCCCGTCCCCCCTCTCCTCAGCGCGGCGCCCATGAGCCTGCCGGCGGGGGTCTGACAGCGCCCGGCTCGGCAGCGCGGTAAGGCCGGGGACAAGGGCGGGAGGATGGTGGGGAAGGGAGGGAGGGAGGGAAGGAGGGACAAGGGGGGGGTGCCATGACACAGCAGCCCGGTGGATGTGGAAAAAAAAAAATAAATAAAAAGAGAGAAAAAAAGAAAACAAAAAAAAAAAAGGGAGGGTAGGGGGAAGGTAAGGGGGTTTGGGAAGGCGGTCCCGCCTTTTGTCTTGCTTGGGAAATAATTAATTAAAAAAAAAAAAAAAAACAAAACAAAAAAAAACCGAACCCAAAACACAGACACAGACACGCAGACCAAAACGCGCAAAAAAAAAAAAAAAAAAAAAAAAAAAAAAAATAAATTTAATAAACCCACGCGCGAGCTGCGGGCGGCGAAATTGGGGATTGTTTATTTATTTATTGGTTTGGGTTTTTAGCCCGAGGATTGGGTTTGGGGTGGGTTTTTTTTTTTTTGTGGGGAGGGGGATGTTGTGGAGAGGCCCTGGCGTCCCGTCGGATTCCAACCTCCCCTCCTCCCCTCCCAAACCCCAATCCTTCTTTTTTTGCCTTTCCTTGGAAGGGGGATGGATCGGGGTTGGGTTCGGCTTTCGGCCTCTGGAAGCTTCCCGGTTATCCCGAAGGGTAAAAGGCTTGGCCTCTCCTCTCCATCTCTCTTCCAGCAGACAAAAAAAAATAAAAATAAATAAAAAAAATAAAGGAGGAGAATCCTTCCCGTCGCAATTTTCAGCGCTCTCCATGGCGGAGGGGGTTGGGGATGCACTGAGAGCCCTGGCAGGGGACAAAGGTGCCACCAGAGGCTGTTTGGAAACACACAGACACCCCCCCGGTGTCTGTACCTGTGGGGGACACATCCTTGGGTGGGATGTTGGGCTGGAGGTGGGAAGATTCCTCTCCCCGGTAGCTTCTGGGAGATGCAATCTTTGTCGCAGGGTTGGGTTTGGGTGTAAGGTCTCAGCAGGGAGTTGTGGGTTGTTGTTATTTTATGGTTGTCGTTTTCCTGCAGAGTCACCCTAGCTCCACGTGGTCCCGGGGACCCTGGGTGACAGCAGGGGACAACAGATGTCAGTGGTCGTGGAGCAGTTGTTGGATATTTTGGGTTGTTTTTTTGGTGGCAGCTGCCCCCCAGCAGTGCCCCGCAGCTGGAGGCACAGTTGTTGAGTGTCCTTGGACTCCTTGTGCCTGAAATTGGATTTTTTTCCCTGTAAAATGAGACTAAGATTCATCTCACAGGTCTGTTCCCTCTGTCAGGCTCCTCTGGAAAAGGGGGAGACCCCCAACAGTGAGACCCCACTCTGGATGAAGGAACAATCATGGAAAGGGGCAGGTGATGTTTCCCAGCATGAGGAGGAGGGCTGGAGTGCCCTAGGCCTTTCTGGAGACCTGGAAATTCTCTGGGCTCCTCTGAAATTGGCTATTTCCATGCGTCCATCTGTGCCCCCTTCACTCCTGCTCTCATAATCAGTGCTGCTTTTCCTCCACCACTCAGGCAGGTGTTAGATAAAGCTTCAAGTTCGTGGCCTTTTTGACAGAAATGAAGGAGATGGGAGGAAGGAGGAGACACACTTGTGCTTCCAGGTTGTTTCTCTCTACCCGAAGATACCAAAATAAGAGCAGGTGATTTAACACTCCTTCCTCTCCAAAATCTAGGGAGGCTTTTTGATGGTGGGCCACCCTCTGAGCATCCAGATGCTGGCAGGGGAATGCCATGTGGGGTGGAGAAGGAAGCATCTCCCTCTGCTTATAGCTTATGTGACCCTGACAAAAGAATATTCACACTTGAGGAGGATTATTGTGTTGATCCAGGTGGTTTTTTTACCCATAAGGACCACGAATGCTTTGCTCTGTCCTTGCTTATCCTGAGGTCCAAAAGCAAAAACCTGGTGCTGAAGTTTATTCCCTCGAGCCTTGAGTAAAATTTGTAGGCTGTGGTTTCACTGCATTAAGTGTGTTATCTTTGGCAGAGAGATGAGCAGTGTCTGTTCTCAGCTCAGGCTGTGCTTGGATGTAAAGCGCTTTCCCTCTGAGCTCCATCCCAGGCCTCCTTTGATGGTGTGGGTGCTGTTACCAGAGGGCTCTGTGCAGTTAAGGTGTCGTGGTTAAAGTGCTGTGGGTCTTGGCCAACTCTTAGGAAGCTGCTTTTTTTTTTTTTTCACTTATAAGATCACAGGTTGCTTTTAGAGGAAAGCAGAGGAGCAGCAGCTGGATAGTGAAGGTGGTGAGGGAACTCAACTTGTCTCAGGTGAGCTGAAGGGTATAAAGCTCAGCATGGAGGAGCTACCCAGGGTAACTCTTTGTGGAGGTGAATTGAACACCAGTTCTGCCTTTGCAAGGGGATGGGAGAGAGGAGTGAGCTACCTGAGGGGCTTTCACACCTTTCTTCTCCTAGCTGAGACAGCCTGGGGCACAAAAGGGATGGGAATGGTCTACAGAGGGTTCCTGAGCACTGCCAAAAATGGGCCAAGCATGAAAACATCTTTCCTAGACATTACCCCTTCATCCAAACTGTGGAAGGGAAGATGATGAGGTGCTGAGCTTTATCTCCTGAGGTCCATCCTTTAGCATTCTGTCTTAGCAGAGAAAAAAATCCCTTTTTTTGCTTTCTGAGCATCCTTGCTTCAGGATGAAGCGTTCCTTTAAGTTCACCCCGTTGTGGTCTCCTGGTGAGGACAAATTTTGCAATGCTGACTCTTCCTTCTCATTTTGTGTTTCTCCTTTCAGCTGTCCTTGTTGATGCTTGGCCATTTCCCAGCAGGAGTGGTGTGAAATTGTGGTGGTTATCACTGGATGAGGTTTTGCCTGTAGTTTTCTGCAGAGCAGCAAAAAAATCCCCTCCTGGACATTTTTTAATTTCATGTTCTCACTGCTCAAGTGAGTCTTTGTGGTCCCTTGTATTTGTGAGGAGCTATACCTAAAAATATAGCAAAAACATCCCTGGAAGTATTTAAAAAACATGTGGAGGGGGCACTTCAGGACATGTTCTGGTGGGCAGGGTGGTGCAGATATTGATACATTTATTTTATTTATTTTACTGGGGGAGGGAAGTTGGCAGTGGAACACAGTGATCTCAGAGGTCTTCTCCAACTGTTACAGTTCTGTGATTCTGTATCTGTGGAAGCTGGAGGCAGCAAATGAGTTATTCAGGGTACATTATGCTTGACTGTTTTGGTGGCATAATTAAATATTGCTAACGATTTCATCATGTTTGAGTTTGGCAGGAATGTTAAGGTGTTCATGTGGCACGTGCCATTCAGAGGTAGCAGTCTGCTTGCTCACTTTGGGGCAGCTCATGGTCTTCATCAGGTTGGGGAAAAGGACACCTGTTCCTGTGTCAAAAATCTGGAAGCATTGAGGCTTCTGGGTGAGTAATCTCCAGAAACGCTTGGGTATGTTGTTGGGAAGCTCCACGGAGAAGGTGGAGTTCTGCCACCTGAGTGTTACTAATGAATCACCTGGAGGAAGGGGCCGGTGGAGCTACTCCATCATCTGCTGTGTTGGTTATTTCATTTTGATTTATTTCTGTATCTGTGCTGTGTGCAGGGATAAATATATATTTATATATATTGTCACAACTTAGATGCCTTGCTGGTGAGCTTACAGAAAGCTGTGGGAGGGAAAGGGAAAAGTGTGAGGAAAAGGGGAAAAACTTGAAGAGGGGAGATTTAGGTTGGACATTAGGAAGAAATTGTTGAATTTGAGGGTGCTGAGCCCCTGTGCCAGGTTTCCCAGAGAAGCTGTGGCTGCCCCATCCCTGGCAGTGTCTCAGGTCAGGTTGGATGGGGCTTGGAGCAACCTGGGCTGCTGGGAGGTGTCCCTGCCCATGGAAAGGGCTTGGGAATGGAGGAGCTTGAAGGTCCCTTCCAACCCAAACCATTCCATGTTTCCTGCTCACTTCAGACTGAAATGAGGATGGCACTGGATGTTCTCAGAACTTCTGTGCATTTAACCATCAGCCCTCCTGCTGAAGAAGAGAGGTTTTATGTCTTCCACCTCACCTTTGGTTTGTTCCCCTTTGGGTCTTTTTGTTGGTCTTCTGCAAGGAGGTGGCCAAGAAGGTGTCTCTAGAATGGTTTTGAGATCTATGCTGTTTATTCTGGAGGACCTCAGAGGCTCCTGGTTGAGCAGAAGTAGTCTCGTGCCCACTTCACAAAAGCTGTTGTTCCTCTTCCCTCTCCTACAGAGACCTCTTGGCCTCCCAAGCACGTAGCAGGGAAAGAGAAGAAAAACCTGCTTGCTTAGGTGGCAGGAGCAGCTGTGGTGACACAGCTGAACTTCTGGCTTTGCTATCTCTGCAGGATCAAATCCTGCTGTGCCTGTCAGCCAGGAACCTGTCACAGCTGTGTTTCAGAACAGGCAGCAATTTATCCAGGGTGTCTCCTCTGTGGCTACCACCTCAGCATCACCTTCTTCTTCACCATGTCATTGGGTGGTGCTGGGTGTCCCCTGCATCTCTCAGGTGGCAGGATGGAAGGGGTTGTGGGTGACATGACATAGCTGGGGTGGGGGTGTCCCTGGGAATGGGGAGCTGTGTGCATCCCCTGGTGTCATGTCAGGTCATGCTTGGGTGACCTCAGGAAGGACATGGGTGCCCACAAGCTTCTCCTTTCTCGTCAGAAATTTTAATTGTCCTTAATGCACACCCAAAAAACCCCCAATCCAGCCAAACTTCCCTCCAGATCTCACCTGGCTGATTTTAAAGTCATGAAGTGGTGGAGGAGCTTGGCTTGCTTGGCTTGCATTCACTGGGGCCTTGGGAGAAGCTGATGTTCACAACCAAGCTGTTGGCATCTCTCTGTCTGATTGCATCAGGTGGTAGCTGGGGTGGGGTGGGAAGGGTGGCATGAGAGGCTGTGGTTTGGGGCCCTGCCATCAGCTGTGCCCTGCCACGTGGCAGGGATGGCACCTTGTCCATCCCCAAGCAGGCATTGAGGTCTTAATGAGTAGGTATGATCCTGACTATTTTCTGTCATCATGGAATGGTTTGGGTTGGAAGGGACCTTAAAAATCATCCAGTTCCCAACCCCATTCCAAGCCATGAGGCTCAGCACCCTCAAATTCAAGAATTTCTTCACAACATCTCACCTCAATCTCCCCTCTTTAAATTTAAAGCCATTCCCCCTCATGCCCTCCCTCCCTGCCCTTGTCCCAAGTCCCTCCCCAGCTTTCCTGGAGCCCCTTCAGGCACTGGAAGGTGCTCTAAGGTCTCCCTGCAGCCTTCTCTTCTCCAGCCTGAACAACCCCAACTCTCTCAGCCTGGCTCCAGAGCTGCTCCAGCCCTCCCAGCATCTCCATGGCCTCCTCTGGACTCACTCCAACAGCTCCAGCTCCTTCTGGCCTTGGGGACCCCAGAACTGGACCCAGCACCCCAGGGGGGTCTCCCCAGAGTGGAGCAGAGGGGGACAATCCCCTCCCTGACCCTGCTGGGGATGCAGCCCAGGACATGGTTGGTTTCTGGTCTGCATCAAAAATGTCATTGGATGGAATCTCACAAGTCTGTCTTTGCAATCACAACCCTCTTGAGCCAGAAGAAAAACACATCACAGATGTTTCCTGAGCCTTGGCCATCAGGAGCAGGGAGTTTGTGAAGCCAGAGCTTTGCCAGCTGGCATGGAGCTGGTCCATGGGTGGCACAACCTTGGCTAAGGTCAAGGCTGGGGCAGCCTCTGTGTAAACCTGATCTTGCAGGAACAATCGTGGGGTGAATTAAAGGATTTTTTTTTTTTTTTTTTTTTTTTTCTGGACTGCAGAGAAATGTGCACTCTGTGCATTCTGCTCACTAACAGGACTGTGGTGTAGTCTGGGTCCAAACAAGCTAGCCTGAAACAGTGGTCTGTAAATATTGAATTGTTTTTTGGGTGCTGGCATCACCTTGGCCAGCAGCAAACCCCTTGGGTCAGAGGCCTCCTGGACTCTGTATCTGACTGCAGCAAAACCAGAAGGGATTTTAATAATGTGCCATCAAAAATACCATCATGGGTGTCTGGGCAAGAGAGGAAAAGAAAGCAGGAAGGGTTGTGGTTGTGCTGTGGTTGTCATCTGGAGTTTAATAACAGAGAAAAATGTTTTATGTTTAAGGTGGTAGTTGATTTGCACTCTGAGAAGAGAGAGAGGTGGGTGCCTGCACCCATGGGAACTGTGTTCCCTTAAATCAGGGTGATTCAAA
Organism: Phaethornis superciliosus; assembly: GCA_023637945.1. Lineage (NCBI taxonomy): Eukaryota > Metazoa > Chordata > Aves > Apodiformes > Trochilidae > Phaethornis > Phaethornis superciliosus. The sequence continues at coordinate 70,115,902 of JAJQWJ010000004.1, forward strand.
AATGCCTCTTCCCAGCTGGGTGCTTGGAGGCATCTTGGATTACATTTTTTTTTTCTCTGGCTGGGGAAGCTGAGCTGGCAATCCTAGAAGCTGCAGTTTTTTGGTTTTTTTTTTTTTTTTTTTTTTTTGCAGTTGGAGGTTTCACAGCAGGCCCTGGAATGGTTGGGGAAATGGTTTCTTTTTTTTTTTTTTTCTTTTTTTTTTGCCACATGCACATTTCATCATTATAAGCAAGGAGATGACTTAGGTGGAGTTTCCAGGGCTCTCACCTTGATGGGTATGGATGCCTCTAGAGAGAGGAAGAGATCCATGGATGCAGATGAAAAGGCTGAAGAGATGAAGGGAATGAGGTGATGGATGGCTTTTCCAGCACTTTGTTCCCCTGCTTTTGGGACCACATCCCAACAGCAGCTCTGAAATGAAACACAAAAACAGCAGAACTGCAGCATGCTTCCATGCTTGGATGCTTTAGATGCAAAGATTCACCCCAGGGTGCTGCTCCTTCCCCCTCCTCCCCTGGTTTTGGAGCAGCTGTGGAGCACACATCAACTTCCTTGGAATTGGCTCCTTCCCAAGGATCTGAAGGAGGGTATTTGCACAGTGTTTTGGATTTTTTTTTCATTTATTTGGATTATGTGGGGTGAAAGATTTATTTATCAACTAAGAACAGCCACTTTGGAGCTGCTTCTCTGTAATTCTTTGCTTTTGAAAAAAATTATTATTAAAAGAAATGAAGCTTCTGCATTCAGAATGGCTGTCACTTGCGGTTCCTTCAGAAGCTTTTTCAACCCAGGGATTAATTTCAGACAAATTTGACAGAGCACAGGTCTCAAAGATAAGAATTTACAGGCTGTAAAAAAGAGGCTGGAGAAGGGAAATCCAAATTTACCCGTGCCTACAAGGAGAGGCTGCATCAGTCAGGAGTTTAAACACATCTGTGTGCAAGCAGGGAGGTGAACTCCTGAGTCCCTTTCACTATGTATTTTTGAAGGAAATATCCCAAATTTTCTTGAACTGGGGGGAAGGAGGAGTTGGCTGCCATGGAAGGTGGGATGGGATGATGTTAGGTGATTATGAAGGTCCCTTCCAACCAAAACCATAGTGGAGTCTGTGCTGTTCTATTCCATCCCAGTCCATTCCAGTCTCTGCTTCCTGTTGTCCCAGGACTTTGTGCTTGCTTGTGGTCACCTAGTTTGGAGTGAAAAGCTCCTGACAGATTTCTCTCCAGAATTTCCTGCCTGGCTCTACCCCACTATTCCAAAGGCTTTTCCAGCCTTGGGCTCCATCTCACCACATCCCTGCTGGGATGGATAATTAGGGTTATACTGGTAGGTGATGTTTCACCTGCTGCCAGCTACAAGCTCAGTCACTCTGGAGGATGGATAAAATCTGTCCCCAGAAGCTTGGCCAAGCTTTGCCCAAAGCTGTCACCTCTGTCCCTTCCCCTTCAGATTCCCTTTCACTTTGATTTATTTTCTCGTTTCTTTATATGTATTTTTAAACTGGGGGATTCTCGTCCTTTTTTTTGTTTTTTTTTCTTTTTTTTTGTCAGCCCAGGGAATGGTTTTTCCTTACTCTATTTAAAGGCTGTGGGGGAGGAAATGACTCAGCTTTTCCCTGGCTTTCACACTCATCTCTTTGCTGGCTCTGCCTGGAGCATCTCTGGTTCAGTTGGGATAATTCAGCTGGAGACTCCCTGATAGGGATGGACATGGGGGTTGAGCTTTCCCTTTCCCTCTTCCAGGAGGACAGTAAAGCAGCAAGGACACTTTGCCAGACCTGCAGCAGCTCCAGGTCTCCTGCTCTGCTCCCCATGGATCTCTCTGGAGAGGCAGGAGAGTCCAAGCCAAATTTTGGGGGATGAGGCTGGTGGTCATCATCCTGCACGTGGTTCCACAACCCACACCATCAGTACAAGCTGGGGGATGAGGTTTTAGGAAGCAGCCCCGTAGCATATCCTTGGGGAATGCTGGTGGAGGAAATACTGGAGATGAGCCAACAGTGCTTTTGGAGCCCAAAATCCTGGGCTGCATCAAAAGAAATGTGGCCAAGAGATGCAGAGAGGTGGCTCTGCCACTGGTCACACCTCACCTGGAGTACTGCATCCAGCTCTGGAGCTCTCAGCACAGGAAGGACATGGACCTGATGGAGTGGTTCCAGGAAAGGGCTACAGAAGTGATCAGGGGGCTGCAATACATCTTCTGTGAAGCCCAGGCTGATGGAATTGGGGTTGTTCAGCCTGGAGAAGAGAAAGCTCCAGGGAGACCTAAAAGCTAATTCCAAGTAGCTGAAGGGGGTCCAGGAAGGTTGGAGAGGGACTGTGTGCAAGGGGCTGGAGTGATGGGATGAGGGGCAATGGTTTTAAATTAAAGAGCAGATTGAGATTGGATGTGAGGAACAAGTTCTGTGCCATGAGGGCAGTGGAACAATGGCCCAGGTTGCCCAAGGAGGTGGTTGAGGCCTCATCCCTGGGGATACTCAGCCTCATCCCTGGGGATGTTCAACCCCATCCCTGGGGATGTTCAAGGTGAGGCTTGAGGAGGCTCTGAGCACCCTGATCTAGGTGAGGGTGTCCCTGGGGTTGGACTGGGTGACCTTTGGAGGTCCCTTCCCACCCACATTATTCTCTGATTCTATCCTGTAACCAAAATTTGTTGAGATTAGATGGCACTGAGTCACCAGGGAGAGGAGTGTGAAGATGACCATGGTCATGGTACCAACGTGGCTGAAGGATGCTATGCTCACCTGGGCACTGCTGGGAGAGGTCTGGGTGGCTGATGGATGGATGGATGGAGGAATGGAGGAATGGAGGGATGGATGATGATGCTCTCTCCATGCAGGATTGCTGCCAGTTTGCCTTTCACAGCAGATTTGAACCAGCTTCTAAATACCAGAGAGGAGAAAGCATCACTTGCTCTCCTCAGGGCTTTCAGATGCTGCTGCTCAGTGAGGGAGTCACTAAATCTGCTGCCACTCTGAGTGCCACCAGGCATTTGATGAGCCATGTCCTCTCTTTAAAACAAGTGCATTCATTTCAGGTTAATTCTCTGCTTCAAACTGCTCTTTCCAAAGGGGAGAAAGGGAAAAGGAAAAGAAGAAACTCCCAAGCTCCTCTCCCTCCCCCAAACCCTTTCTTCTCCTCCTCTAAAACCCAGAGACTCAAACCCTGAAAACCATTTTGATCTGCTCTGGAAATTCCAACATGCAGCACTTTGTAAAGTTGTTGGAGTAGGAATGAACTTTGTCTCCAGTTATTCTTCTCTGAGATTTTATCTTCTCTCAAATAATTTGGAGTCATAATTTATATGTGATGGGATCCTTGCTGAGGATTTATTTGATGGGATCCTTTCTGAGGTTTTATTTGATGGGATCCTTGCTGAGGTTTTATTTGATGAGATCCTTGCTGAGGTTTTAGTTGATGGGATCCTTTCTGAGGATTTATTTGATGGGATCCTTGATGAGGTTTTATTTGATGGGATCCTTGCTGAGGATTTATTTGCTGGGATCCTTGCTGAGAAGATCTTCTTTCCATGGCAGAAATCTTGTGCCTTTGTGCCTTTGCTGATGTCTCACTCTTTTGGGTGGTCTCATGAGCATATGTTGCAGAAACTTGGGCAGCTTTTCTCCAGTATCTCATGGTAATAGGGCCACCAGTGCTTCATGACAAATCTTCACTGCAGGTTTCTGTTGTGCATTCAGTTGAGTTTGATCTCACTTCAGTGGCTCAACTTCAGTGAGTGGTGAATTTTAGGGTTCCACAGACTTTTATTACAACATTGGTAATTCCAGACATGGCCTTACAAAGACTTCCCTGGTTGTCACAAGATTCTTTTTTTTTTTTTTTTTTTTTTTTTGGGTGTATTTTAACACCTCATTTGACACCAACAATTAAAGCTATTGATATGGCCCTTCATCATCACCCTGGTGTGCCAGCTGCTTGAGAAGAATGGAATAGCAAGGCCTTCTGGCATGGTGGGTGATGGTTTCATGTCCTGGGATTGCTGCCAGCAGAGCTTTTAATAGCTTTTTAGCTTTTTAATCCTATGTTTGCACAGCAGGGCTAGACCAAGCTTCTTCTGTGTGGCTGGAGAACCTCTAAGGTACCTCCCAGGGACTACCTGGGAGTCCTAATATTGAGCAGTGAGGGTGTTTTCTTTCTGGTGGCAAAGATATCTTGTTGAGTGCCCCAAAAGAGGGCCTTGCCTAGCCAAAAAAAAACTTGAGATGAGGACAACAGAGCCCAGGGCTCAGAAATTACATTTGATTTTTATTGGAATCTCGGTTAAATCAGAGCAGTCCAGTTCAGGCAGATGTTTCTGGAGCAGGTGTAGAGGTTCTGGAGAAGCTTGCCTTGTGTTGCCTTCCTTGGAGCTGTTTGCCATGGAAAATGTATGGAGAAGGTTCTGTCTGGGCACTGACAACCCTGAATCCTCAAGGGATGAGTCTGATTGGAAGGATGAAGGAGGCACTTCCTAAGGAAAACATTTCTTTGATAGCAAATGTGGTGGTACACTACTGCTGCTTGGGCTTTAATAAGTAAATGTAGACTTTAACATTTAATATTTAACATTTCCAGGTGTTTTCCCAAGAAACCCCAGAAAAATGAAGCCTTTTTCTTCTTGTAATACCCATGTCAAATCACCTTTCTCCTTCCTTGAGTCTTCTTGGCTTGGCCAGTTGCAGGAGGTGGGTGCCTGGGGGCATCATGTTGCCTTTTTCTGGCTGCTGTGAGACACTGCAGGCATGAAAGTTGAGTTTTGTAAGCTATGCTTTAAACTTATTTCATGGTCAGGTGGTGGCTGATGGGAAAAACCTCATAATTCAGGAGTGGTGGAACTTTAGGAGATGAAAACATTTGAGTGGAGGTGGTCAGGGAAGTCAGAAGGTTGTGAACACCAAGGAAAGCTTCACTGACCCAACTTGGGTTTGCTTGGTTACATTCATCTTTTTTTTTAATTTTTATTTTAAGAAATCCAAGCAAATCATGAACCTGTCAGAGGACACGAGCTGATCAGCATGGTGGTTGTAAAGCAGATGGTGTGTGACTCTCAGATCCATCTAAGAAGATGTCAAGAGGCAGATCTCTTGGCAAATCCTCCTTTTCCCACCTTTTCCAGTTGTTTCCAAACATCACACTGAGCTTGACCAGAAAGGTCAGGCAGTAGAGCTTCTTCCCCCCATTCTTTCCAAAGATTAATAAGCCTCAGACTAAAATTTTCCACTTATTTCCCTAATTCTGTCCAATTATCCACTTTATTTCAGCAGGCTCATCCATTGTTTGCTTCCAGCTTCTCTCTTCTTGGGTTTCTTCCACCTCATCCAGGGCCATGAATGAAAAATGTTGTCCTTGAGGCACCAACACTCAGCTTGAACCCTGTGAGCTCTCTTCTGAGCATCTCTGCTTATTGATTAAAGCATCAGGAGGAATGTCAGCTTCGGAGAAATGAGTTTAATTATTTTAAGAAAAAAAGCAGTGAACTTTCATTCAAAGAGGAGGAGAAAGTGTGGCTGTGATTTTGGAGATGTCCTGGAGGTTGGTTGGAGATAATGAGGTCAGGAAGGGAGTGAGTGGACTTTGCTGGCTGAACATGGGCATCAGGCATGAGATCTTGTAGAATCATAGAATAGTCAGGGTGGGAAAGGAATTTTAAAGATCATCCAGATTTATGTGTATTTAAGGGGGTAATGGTGACTGCAGGAACTTTGTGGTTGAATGAACATTGTAGGGGATTGGTGAGGCTGAAGGAGACTCATCTTGTGTGAAGATTTGTTGTGACTGGTATCAGTAAATCATAGAATAATAAGACGGTTTGGATCATCTACTCCAGCCCTTCTGCAGGGACACCTCCATCAGGTTGCTCAGAGCCCCATCCAACCTGAGCTGGAATGGTTCCAGGGATGGGGCAGCTCCCACCTCTCTGGGAAACCTGGGCCAGGCTCTCACCAGCCTCAGTGTAGAACATTTCTTCCTCAGATTTAGTCTGAATGTTGTAGTTTAAACCCCTCTCCCCTTTTGCTGCAGACCCTGCTGGAAGGAATTGTGTCCTGAAGGACTCCAGGGAGGAGGTAGGAAGAGTTTGCTGGGATCAAGGTACCTTGCTGGAGGAAGAGCTCTGTGCTCTGCAACTGTGAGACTTCTCAAGGGATCTCACAGCACTGCTTGGGGTGGGGGTTGATCCAGGGAGCTGGGGTGGGTTGGGGCTACAAGTGGGAAGATTGGTGAGGTGTTTGCAAAGAGTTGTGGTTCCCCCTCTGCTCTGCTCTTGCTGAGCCCCCACCTGGTGTGCTGGCTCCAGTTCTGGAGTCCCCAACCTCAGAAGGACACAGAGCTCCTGGCAGGTGTCCAGAGGAGAGGCACTCAAATGCTCAGAGGGCTGAGCACCTCCCTGGGAAGCCAGGCTGAGGGATTGGGCTTGTTCAGCCTGGAGAAGAGGAGGCTCCCAGGTGACCTTAGAGCAACCTTCCAATATCTGAAGGGGCTACAAGAAAGCTGGGGGAGGGCTTTGGACACGGGGGGGGAGGGAGAGGACAAGGGGAAATGGGTTAAAACTTGCTTGAGGTTGGACATGAGGAAGAAATTGTTGAATTTGAGGGTGCTGAGCCCCTGTGCCAGGTTTCCCAGAGAAGCTGTGGCTGCCCCATCCCTGGCAGTGTCTCAGGTCAGGTTGGATGGGGCTTGGAGCAACCTGGGCTGCTGGGAGGTGTCCCTGCCCATGGAAAGGGGGTGGGAATGGAGGAGCTTTAAGGTCCCTTCCAACCCAAACCATTCCATGATTTTCTGATGATTCTCTGAAGGAGCTTAGAAGAAGTGTTGGAGAGATCAGTGGAAGTAGTATCTGCCTCCAGGGTTGAGAAAAGCGAGTGGGTTTTGGAAGGTGGGGTTTTGCTTCAAGTCACCATCCAAAGGGGAGATCCTGAAGACCAAGCAGTAGGTGACCTGATTTCTGTCTTCTGGTGTTGGGCAGCCACGTTGGAGATGATGGTTCTTGCATGGTACAGCTGGGGAGGAAGAGACAAGGAAAGGTCAGGCTGGTGAGCACGTCCTCCTCTTTGGTCTCTCCTGGTGTCAAACATCTGGATTTGAGCTCAGTCTACCTCCATCCCTGGGACTCTTCCAACACCTTGGGCCTTGGGGCTGTCAGAATGGGCAGAGCCGAGGTCAGATCATTCAGGAGGAGCTGGGTAATAGCCTCCAGCTCCCTTTCACAGCGACTTTTTACTCTTCCTTCACTGTGTGGGACCATCCCCAGTGCTTCCTGAAGCAGAGAGTGAATTATTTTTGGGTATTCGAGCTTCATGTCAACTTCTGCTGCTTCTCCTAAAGGTCAGCCAGGTCTTCCATGCTGCTTGGGAGGATGTTTCTTCTGCTTTTCTTTCAAACTTTGTGGCTTTGTCCTGGAAGTCTGGGATAGGGGAAGGTCAATAAGCAAACTCATGGAGTTGTTCTGGATTGAAATAAGATCTGAAGGTTCTCTGGTCCATCCCTCTGCTCACTGAGTCCTCATCCAGCTGTATCTTGACACTATTTCTGAGGATGGAGATCTCCTTCCTTCTCGAGCTGAAGGAATTTTCTAACCCCAGTTTCCCATCCTGCCAACCCTCTGACCTCGAGATGAGCAGCTGCTGTGCTTTGCATCTGGAAAAGGCTTTTTCCCAGCGATTTTTCCCATTCTCCTGGCAGGTTGGTGTTGGGTTTCTCATCTCCTGGAGGACCTCAGCCACTTTCCAGCAAGGCAGCAAACTCCTGCATGCTCTGACCAGGCACTGAGCCAACTGACCTAATTATTGTAATCTCTCTCTTCCCTACATAGTGCAGGTTTCCTTGGCTCTCAGGAGGCTTCCCTGGGTTCTCCAAGCTGCTGGCTGATTTCTCAGCTCTCTTTTTATCATATTATTGCCCATTTGCTCCCTCTGGGTGAGATGGTTTGTAGCCAGGTACCATGCAATACTTGTCAACTGCTTTTCCTGCTCCTGGGTCCATCCTTCTGGGTTTGGTGGCCCCAACCTTTTTTTCTTTTTTTTATTTCTTTCTTTTTTTTTCCTATCCCACTGCCATTTTCTTTCTTTTGTTCTTTATCCCACTTTTTTGCTCCCTCTCCAATTTTGTTTCCTCTACCTAGCCCACTTTTCTATCCTGCCAGACTCCTCCCTGCTTCAGGTTCTCCCCTCCCTACCTGTCCCCTCTCCTGATGGCAAGGTTCATTTGAGCACAGGTATGAACCTTTTAAAGATGCCAAATTCTAATTATTTTTCCATCAAGACAGGGATTTGCAGCCTATTACCAAGATATAACAGCTACTTCAACATAAATAAATAAAAAGCCTAGGAGAGAGGAAAAAAAAATCCCACAACCCAAGAACAAAACGTTGCACCTTGGGGTGAGTTTCCTCCAGTCATAAACTTCATTTTCTTCCTGCAAATTAAAGTTGGGAATTATCCCTGTGCTGTCTGAAAGCCTTTGGGGTGCCCCATGGGGCAGAAGATAACCCTGTATAACTTGCTGCCTCCTTCCAGGGCTTACCACTAAGCTCCCTGGTTAAACCACCTGATGGGATCAGCAGCACCACAGAGGTTTGGTGGCTCAGTGTTTAAAGAAACAACAATTCAACAGCATTGTCCTGAAAACCTGGTTGGTTTGGGTTTTTTCCTTCCCTTTTTCCCACCCAAAATCCTGTTGGACCAGGAGAAGGTGCAGCAGAACATCATCCCAGCATCAGCGAGGTTTTATCTGCCTTGAGGTTTCTACAACCTTGGGTGTTATCTTGTGTAATGCCTGAGAGTGTCTGGAGAGTAAATATTTACTCCTAGGGCAGGGCGGCTCGTGGAAGAGCTGGGAAAAAGCCAAAGGAGAGGAATTACTGGGACGATAAAGCCCAAAAGAGCCACCAGAAGGGCTGTGCCCTGTGTTGCACCTTCCCTGCAGAAATGGGGCTGCTGCTGTCCCCATCTCTTTGGGGGATGTGAGTTCCTGTTTTCCCTATTTCCCTCTCCTAAAAAAAAAAACAAAACAAAACAATAAAAAAAGAAAAAATTGATATATATGACACTTCCACGAGGTTCTTATGAGTTTCTAATACAGTTAATTACAGTGTTAATTACACTTTATGTGCTCCAGGCTGGAGGATGTCCTGGTGGATACCCCAAATTATCCTTAGATCTTCTTAATGCTCCTAAATAGCAGCCCATAGAACAAATAATTGATATAAACTGCACTGTATTTTTTCTTTTTCATTTAATTAGCTCGTAGAAAAATTGTGATAACAGTCATGGGAGATAAGAGGAATTTTAGCTGGGGCCAAGTGGAGTAGATATTTTTGTTTCACTAAAAGAAGAAACAAAGTAACAGTAAGTCTAAGTCACTTTGTTCAATCCAAAATGATTTTTTAAAGTATTTTACACCATGCTGGAGAGCTGTGGAAATTTAGTGTACATCACTGTGGAATAAAAGTCAACCCTCTTTGTTTAAAAATACCAAACGCTAAAAAGAACCCATAAGAACTCAGTTTTTCCCAGCATTTTTCCTCTGGTTTTTTTGGCTCCAGTGACCCGAGCAAAATGATTTTAAAATCGCCAAGCAGAAGCTGAGCTGCTGGCAAACAATTTTTTTAAAAAAGTTATTATTTGATGGGTTCAACCTTTTGCTTTTGCAAAAATGAATGCAATTTCTCAGATATCTGAGTGGAGGTAGGGGAGGGATGTGACCCATGGGTGCCAGGTGTCACATCCTGGTGCTGGAAGGCATTGGTGCTGGACATCATGGATGTCTGGGGATGCTCATCAAGAGCAGGATGTCCCCAAGCCCCAGTGTTTTGTGGTTATGTTGGCAGTGGTTCCATCTTCCTCTCCAAGTGCTTGCAGTAATTCAGGGCAAGGTGCTGAGGTTCTTTTCTCCATCAGTCATCTGGTATAATTTACTCCAGAAGTGCCTTTCCCAATCCCTTGTTAAGCTCGGCTGCTTAATTGATGATGGATCACTAAGATCCCTCAGATGCCTTCATCTGGCTGTGCAGGCATCCCAGGGCTGGCAAGGATGGGATTCCACCTGCAAGGCCCTTGAATGTGTGATCCCAGCTGGGTATAGAGAGTTATACAGGATCTTGATTCATCATGTTCTCTTTTGCCTCTTTCCTTTCCCATTTTCCCTTTCCCATTTTCCCTTTCCCCTTTCCCTTCCCCTTTCCTTTCCCCTTTCCTTTCCCCTTTCCTTTTTCCCCTTTCCTTTTTCCCCTTTCCTTTTTCCCCTTTCCTTTTTCCCCTTTCCTTTTTCCCCTTTCCTTTTTCCCCTTTCCTTTTTCCCCTTTCCTTTTTCCCCTTTCCTTTTTCCCCTTTCCTTTCCCCTTTCCTTTCCTCTTTCTTTTCCCCTTTCCCCTTTATTTTGCCTTTCCCTTTGCCTTTCCCTTTGCCTTTCCCTTTGCCTTTCCCTTTGCTTTTCCCTTTCTGCTCCCCTTTTCCCTCTCCCCTTTTCCCTCTCCCCTTTTCCCTCTCCCCTTTTCCCTCTCCCCTTTTCCCTCTCCCCTTTTCCCTCTCCCCTTTCCCCTCTCCCCTTTCCCCTCTCCCCTTCCCCCTCTCCCCTTCCCCCTCTCCCCTTTCCCCTCTCCCCTTCCCCCTCTCCCCTTCCCCCTCTCCCCTTCCCCCTCTCCCCTTCCCCCTCTCCCCTTCCCCCTCTCCCCTTCCCCCTCTCCCCTTCCCCCTCTACCCTTCCCCCTCTCCCCTTTTCCCTCTTCCCTTTCCCCTCTCCCCTTTTCTCTCTTCTCTTTCCCCTCTCCCACTTCATCTCTCCCACTTCACCTCTCCCCTTTACACTTTCCCCTTTCCTTTTATTTTTCCTCTTTTCCACTTTCCTTTTCCCTTTCCTTCTCTTTCCTTTCCCATTCTGCTTTTCCTCTCCCCCTTTCCTTTCCCCTCTCCTTTCCCCCTCTTTCTCCTTTCTCCTTTCCCCTCTCCTTTCCCCCTCTTTCTCCTTTCTCCTTTTCCCTTTCCCCCTTCTCTTTCCCCCTTTCCCTTTCCCTTTCCCTTTCCCCTTTCCCCTTTCCCCTTTCCCCTTTCCCCTTTCCGTTTCCCCTTTCCCTTTCCCTTTCCCTTTCCCTTTCCCTTTCCCTTTCCCTTTCCCCTTTCCCCTTTCCCCTTTCCCTTTCTCCTTTCCCTTTCCCCTTTCCCTTTCCCCTTTCCCTTTCCCCTTTCCCTTTCCCCTTTCCCCTTTCCCCTTTCCCCTTTCCCTTTCCCCTTTCCCTTTCCCCTTTCCCTTCCCCTTTCCCCTTTCCCCTTTCCCCTTTCCCTTTCCCTTTCCCTTTCCCTTTCCCTTTCCCTTTCCCTTTCCCTTTCCCTTTCCCCTTTCCCTTTCCCTTTCCCCTTTCCCTTTCCCCTTTCCCTTTCCCCTTTCCCTTTCCCCTTTCCCTTTCCCCTTCCCTTTCCCCTTTCCCCTTTCCCCTTTCCCCTTTCCCCTTTCCCCTTTCCCCTTTCCCTTTCCCCTTTCCCTTTCCCTTTCCCTTTCCCTTTCCCTTTCCCTTTCCCTTTCCCTTTCCCCTTTCCCTTTCCCCTTTCCCTTTCCCTTTCCCTTTCCCCTTTCCCCTTTCCCTTTCCCCTTTCCCTTTCCCCTTTCCCTTTCCCCTTTCCCCTTTCCCTTTCCCCTTTCCCTTTCCCCTTTCCCCTTTCCCTTTCCCCTTTCCCTTTCCCCTTTCCCTTCCCCTTTCCCTTCCCCTTTCCCCTTTCCTTTTCCCTTTCCCCTTTCCCTTTCCCCTTTCCCTTTCCCCTTTCCCTTTCCCCTTTCCCTTTCCCTTTCCCCTTTCCCTTTTCCCTTTCCCTTTCCCCTTTCCCTTTCCCCTTTCCCCTTTCCCTTTCCCCTTTCCCTTTCCCCTTTCCCTTTCCCCTTTCCCTTTCCCCTTTCCCTTTCCCCTTTCCCTTTCCCCTTTCCCCTTCCCCTTTCCCCTTTCCCTTTCCTGCCATGGGCAGGGACACCTCTCATCCAGACAAGGATGCTCCAAGCCTCATCCAACCTGGCCTTGAACACCTCCAGGGAGGGGGCAGCCACAGCTTCTCTGGGCAATCTGTTCCAGAGGCTCAGCACCCTCCTGCTGAAGAACTTCTGCCTCACATCCAGCCTCAACCTCTTCTCCTTCCCTTTCCAACCATTTCCCCTTCTCCTATTGCTGGACACTCTGCTGAAAAGTCCCTCTGCAGCCTTCCTGGAGGTTCCCTGCAGGAATTGGATGACATCTATGAGGTCTCCCCAGAGTCTTCTCAGAGGCAAATAGACATCTTACTCAGAGTTAAATAGACACTCCCAGTGCTCTCTTGATCTCTTGTTTCTCTCAAAATAGGTCACCTATCATGTCCTGGAATTACCTGTCTCTGTTTGCTTTGTGGTAATGAAAATCTCCCTGTCCTCCACCCTCAGCCAACTTGAGCTTCTTCCTTTACCTCTCATTAATCAAACCCTGTGGTCCCTTGGGCCATCATCTTGGGCCTAAATAATTGGCAGCATCTTTACCCCTTGGGCATTTTGGTTGCTCTTCATGGCACCCCTGGCTCCTTGACAGCTGAGATTTAAAGAGGGGGTGACCAAGGGGGGAGCTGGGCTGCCTGGGAAGGGCTTTTGGGGTGATGTGAGAGCATCCAGCAAGCAGAGAGGTGACTCTGAGAGTGACTGAAAAAAAAAAAAAAAAAAGAAAATGCTCTTCAAGCCTTAAAAAGGAGGCTGGCCAGCAACTCCCCAAAACTCCTCTCTGGGGGGGGTGCTTTGCTTGGTGTTTGCAGTGTTGGTTCCTCAAGGGAAGCATTATCCTGGTGGATTGGTTCAAGATATCTCATGAGCCACTGTAAGGAGCTCCAGGTTGGGGGGTGGGGGGTGTTCAAGAAGGGGTTAAGCCTATGGGTTCAGTCCACACTGCATGGCAAAGTGAAGTTTGGGAAGGGTTTGGTTGCCACCCATCCAGGGCTGAATGTCACCTGCTGATGAGGTGACAGTGGAGCTGGAAGCCATCCCTGCCATGTGGCAGCATCCCTGGGAAGACCTTTGGCAGGCACTTGATGTCTGCCCCTTCCTAGAGCCTGGTACAAAACCTGAGACCATCTGGGTACCAAATTGCTCTCTGAGTACTGTCAGAAACTATGTGGGAGAACATAGGAGGTCCTTGTAAGGCTGAGAAATGGATATAGGGTCTGCAAGGTCATCTTCCCAAGCTTTGAAAGCTGTTGTAGGTGATGCTATTGGCTTCCAGCAGTCTTGAGGAGTCAGGGTTGATTTGGCTGGTCTCTCTGAGAATCACTTTTTGGAAATGCAGTTGCTTTGCTGGGTGGAAACCTTTTGTCTTAGACCATGTGAAATTCCCCTAGACAGGAGCTGAAGCTAAGGAGGACACTGTGTCCTGGACTGCTTTGGCAGCCATCTCAGTCCAGGGTCAAAATACCTGTCTGTACATGTGTGAGAATTGAATGCCTTCTTGTGTTGTATCCTTCTTTCCCAAGCAGAATGTTCACAAGTAGGTAGGACATGGGAGATGATGTTCTTGGCTTTTTCCCCATCTTGGCAAATATCTGCAGCTCTCCTATTGATAGATTTCCATGTGTCAACTGGCATAAAAATAAGGGGACGGAGGGTGTCCCTTGCTGGTTGCCAAGTAATGCTCCAGGAGGCTCCTTACCCAGTAGGACCAAGATCCATTAGATGGGCCATAAACCCACTTCCACTCACTTCCTGAAGTTCAGGCAGTGCTTTTCTTAGTTGGATGCTGGTTTTTCCTTTCTTTTTCTTGGCAACATCCCTCACAAAACAAAGGTAAGATGTTTCCCCCTGGAGCAAAGAAGCCCATCTGTTGGGAAACTGCTCCAACCTCAATGCACAGCCTTGATGTACTACAAGACTTTGCCTTTCTGAAGGTGATGAGAGTATGATTTTGTTTAAAAAGGAAAAAAAACCTAACATATCCACTTGAAAACCACACACACAAAAAATCCTTGCTGTGGAGCAAACTCTGTGTGAACTAACTGATGATTTCTCTCCCTTTCTTGCTGGATCAAGGTGGCTGTTTTGGGTTGGATTCTGTAGTTTTTTGTGCTTTGTTGTCTCTGGGATTTCTCCTTTTTTTGGGGGGGGGTGGGATTTCCTCCACTTATGTCTGGTTTTATTTGAATGGCTGAGTTGCAACACCTTTGCCTGCTCTGCTCCATGCCAGGCTCGTGAATTGCACTGAGCTGTTGCCTCCTGTTCTGTCACTTGGCCTTTTCTGCATCACCAGCTCCCAGAAACCAGACCTGGAGGCAGGATGAAATAGCTCAAATCCTCAGCCAACCATGGATGCAGCAGTATTTAAAATAAATAAAAGTATTTATTAAAGGGGAGACGAAGCAGCAGTGGCTTTTCAAAGGTGTTTGCGTTTAAAATCAATAATAATAATAATAATAAAAAGGTTCAGCTCCAGTATATAATAATTTATATTTTTGTGCTTAATGTTTTGGATTCTGGAAAAATATCAGATCCCAAAAGGTGAGATGCAAATCCAGATGTGAGGCAGTGCTGGTGGAGCTGCAGCAATGCCTGGAGGGGGAGGTGATGGTTCATCTCCATTGCTTTTGTTTTCCGTAGTAACCCGGCAAGAAACTGCTCCTTTCTTTCCCCAAAGTGTTTCCAAAGACAACTTTGCTGGTTGCTTCTTGTTGGAAATGAGCTGGATTAGGAGAGAGAAGAGATTGCTGCTGAAGGAGCTGATGAGGAGATGGTGGGAAGCAAACTGGCTGCCCACCAGTGACTGATCAGGAGTTCAAACCCCAAACACCAGTGGTCAAAAGTTCCTTCTGCCTCTACTGAGGTTATTTGTAGAGTCAAAGGATGCAAAGGGTTTCACCCAACCTTTCCCCCTCTGCTCTGCTCTGCTGAGCCCCCACCTGGGGTGCTGGCTCCAGTTCTGGAGTCCCCAACCTCAGAAGGACACAGAGCTCCTGGCAGGTGTCCAGAGGAGAGGCACTCAAATGCTCAGAGGGCTGAGCACCTCCCTGGGAAGCCAGGCTGAGGGATTGGGCTTGTTCAGCCTGGAGAAGAGGAGGCTCCCAGGTGACCTTAGAGCAACCTTCCAATATCTGAAGGGGCTACAAGAAACCTGGGGGAGGGCTTTGGACACGGGGGGGGAGGGAGAGGACAAGGGGAAGTGGGTTAAAACTTGACTGAGGTTGGACATGAGGAAAAAATTGTTGAATTGAAAGGGTGCTGAGCCCCTGTGCCAGGTTTCCCAGAGAAGCTGTGGCTGCCCCATCCCTGGCAGTGTCTCAGGTCAGGTTGGATGGGGCTTGGAGCAACCTGGGCTGCTGGGAGGTGTCCCTGACCATGGAGAGGGCTTGGGAATGGAGGAGCTTTAAGGTCCCTTCTAACGCAAACCATGATAAAAAACAAATAAGAAGTGGGAGAGTTGTCCTCACAAGCTGCTCTGGCCAGGACTATGTGGTCAAATCATTCCTCACTTCCCAGGTCTGGGGCTTAAGGCACCTTCTGCCATGTGCTTGTTGGCAGCATCTTTGGGAATGCTGGCTTGGAAAAGACAGTGGGCAGGCAGTGGGATGAAGGTGATGAAGGAGGGTTAAACCATGTGCCATTTCTCTCTGCTCAGGCCCAGGGAGGCACCAAGCAGGAGAAGGTCTCATCTCACAGAGGTGATGTCCAACAGATCTTCCCTGTAGGGACTGGAGAGCAATGGAGTGAGTTTTGGAGGGTGGACAAGAAATGTAAAAATTGATGTTGGTTGCTCATGGGGCAGGACATGGTGTCTGCTGACTGGAGCTGGGCTGGAGCCTTTCCTTGGTCTCATTGAGGGTCTCTTCAGTTTGGTTTTGCATATCTGGTGGGCACAGATAAATAAATCTGTGGGCTTTTGAGTCTGGTTTGTGTGCCAGGTGTCTCAGAGAAGAAGAGACCTGCTGGATCACAGCAGTGTTTTAAGATTTATTTCTCATTTATTTATTATAAACTCCCCAGGGAGAGTGAATGCAAGCAGGATGTTGGATGTCCTACCACAGAAGATTCTGGGAGGAGCTGGCTGCATCAGTAGGCAAAGAATTTGTGGTGTGGCTGCCTTTTATAGGAAGGATCTCTTGTCCCTAGCAAAAGCCAGGATGACAAATCTCATCTGACAGGAAAAAAAGCTTTCAGTGATCTGTCAGGGTAGCTCTGGAGCCCATCAGAACCTGATGAGGAGCTCCTACTGCTTGGCAGCTTTCCTGGGGTGGCATTTCTGGAGGATACTCTGAGAAGGTGCTCCGAGTTCCTCCACGCTGGAATAGTGGAGAAACAAAGGATTGGTGTGGGAAATTTTCCAGCATTTATCTGGAGGGTAAGGAAGGAAGAGATGGGATTCCCAACTGAGATGTCCTAAGTGGATTTAAACCACTATCTAAGCAGCTGAGGCCAAGTGGTTGGAAAATGAACCTGGGCTCTTGCCATTGCCTGGGGTTTGGTGGTCACTGGGCCCTTTGATAATTGAATTTTGATACAGGTGCCTAAATTTGGAGAAGCCTGATGCTAAGCACTGCAGGAAGCAGTTCTGCCTGAACTCTGTGTTTGAGAAATCTTTTTCAATCATCTTACCCAGTGCTCCTGGTTTTTGAAGACCACAACCTTCAACTTGTCACGTGTGAGGAGGTGTTTTAGGCTTTCAGCATACATCCTTTGGAAGCAAAAAAATGGCAAAATTTACCTCTTTATTTTGTTTCCTTTGCTGTGGCCCAGCCAGATCTTAGGTGGAGTGAGAAGTTGGGAGGTTTTTGGTTTGATGGGTAGGTTGGGACATGGGGAATTTGAGGAGGAATTATTTTTGGAAGATCTTCTCATGGGCAGCAGTCTTGCAGATCAGATTGCTACATTAGCATGTTTTGGACCAAAAACCCCTGCTCCTCACCTTCAGGCAATGATGTTTGTGAGGGGCTGGGGTCCCTGCTCCCTGGGGATGGTTAAGGCACAGGTGGGACCCATCCCCAGGGAAGAACTTTGCGTGGTTGCCCTGTGGTGCTTTCTTTTTGGAGAAGCTTTGTTCTGGTGAGAGGATGGCAGGAACTTCTGCCCTGGAGGAAGAGGTACCTGTGAGGTTCTCCAGGCCATAGTAAACTTGTGGAAAAGTATCCCCATCTCTGGGTGTCTTCTTCTCACCAGGGCCCCCCCCTTCCTGTTTTTTACATCATTGAGGTTGCAAGTTCAGCTGTGCTGGTGTCTCCCACCCATCCAGTTGACTTCTCCATTGCTGGAGAAGACTCAGCTCATGGTTCCTCAAGTTCAGCACAAGCCTGGGGCACCTTTCAGAGATGGGCTACATGTTAGGCTTGACACCCAGAGCCATGGGCAGCCCCAGAGGGTCTGTTGTGAGGGTGCTGCTTCATCATCTATTGGGTGAATGCACAAATGTCATCAAAATTGCACAGTCTTTAAGACTTTTTTCACTGATGAAGGGCCAGACCGTGTAATTTCCATGAACTATAATCTCACCCAAGCAAGAACCCCACATAGGTCACTCTTCGAAATCACAGCTCTCAGTAATAATTATACATTACAGTATTCCTGATAGCTGCCAAGTTGTAATAAGTGATTTGGTGTTAAAAAGTGTTTGGTGATAAAAGTGTTGACTTTTCCTGCTGCTGAGTCCTTGTTTTCTGGTGCTATGGGCTTTCTAGAAAAGTTTTCAGACCTCCAAAGTGTAGACTGTGTGTTTTGACTACATAAAGAGAGGAGGGGGAAGGAGGGAAAAAAAAACTGTTTTGAGGTCTCTCTCTATTAATTGTCATTAAAAAATGTGTCTGGAGTCTGGGAATCCTTGGTGGAAGGTGCTATGCTGAGAGATCATGGGATCACCACTCCATGAAGAGCTTATAAGAAGGTAAAGTCCAACTTCCAAGAAGGAGTACTCCAAGATTGGGTTTAGTTTCCTACTAGAGAGCCATAGAAGTCTCAAATCATAGCATCACAAACTGCTTTGGGTGGGGAGGGATCTTTAAGGCCATCCTGTCCAACCCCTGGGATGTCTCCAACTGGATCAGGTTGCTCAGAGCCCCATCCAACCTGAGCTGGAATGGTTCCAGGGATGGGGCAGCTCCCACCTCTCTGGGAAACCTGGGCCAGGCTCTCACCAGCCTCAGAGTAAAACATTTCTTCCTTTTCCCATCATCTCTCAGCAAACTGATGTGGAGCTGAGCACCCTAAAATCATGTGTTACACCTTCCTCTCCTTTGTGCTTCATCAAGAATGTTTAAAGGGTAAAATCCAAGAGTCAGAGCCCTGGGCTTGGTTTCTTACCAGTGCCACCTTCAAAAAAATTAGCCTGGGAAAAAAAAACCAAAAACCTTTGGTTTGATGCTGTGTGGCCTCAGGGGATGGAGGACATCCTGTGACTCTACTTGCTCCATCTCAAGCAATGCCACCTCTCTCAGCTGTCCCCTACCACAACATCATCACCTACCCGGGTCCTCCAGGACTTGTTGTAGCCACTTATTCTTCCAACTCTTTTTTTCAGCACTTTCAGTCTGATAATTGGGGCTCTCCATTTGGTACTTGTCACCAGTGATCTACAAGGGGAGAATCATGTGCCCCCTCCAGAGCTCCACACTCTCCAGGGCTTCTCTTTTTTTGTTTTGATTGTCCTTTTTTTTTTTTTTTCTTTTTTAATCCTTTTTAATGTGCCCCATGATTTTTGTTCAGGAGCTGATGTGTCCTATTGATCTACACAATGAGCCTTTTTGACAGGCTGGGCACATTTGGGACTAATTCCTTGAGTAGATGAAATCCTGAGGCCAGAACTGTTCGTTCTCAGCAGTTTCCAAATGAAGCCACAATTGTTCAGAAGTGACAGATGAGAAATAGTTCAGAAGCTGGAAATTGCAAGAGCTGGGAACAGATTTGTTTTCTCCTTCCCTTCCGGGTGGCATGTGATTCATTCCGTATTTCCTTGGTAATTTTACACTTGTCTCAAAACAGACACTAAATACCAGTTCCTGGTGAAGGAGAGAGTGAGGGATGGAATCTTGTTGTCTTGAAGTATGGTGGGAGCTCCTGGGTCATCTTCCTTCCCACTGCAGGCATGGAGGAGTATGAGTTCTACCTCGAGACACTGGTCCAGAGCTTTTAGGATGAGTGGAAATGGCCTCAGTTTGCACCTGGGGAGGTTTAGATTGGATATTAGGAATAATTTGTTTACTAAAAGAGTAGTCAAGCATTGGAAAAAGCTGTCCAGGGCAGTGGTAGAGTTTCCCTCTCTGGAAGGAAACCTCCCTGGAGGTTTTCAAAAAATACTTAGATGTGGCACTTTGGGACATGGTTCAGTTGACATCATGGTTTTGGGTTGATGGTTGGACTTGGTGATCTTCAAAGTCTTCTCCAGCCTTAATGATTCTGTGATTAAATCATGTGTGAACATGCAAACAGGAGGTGATGGTTTCTTCTCTAAGGTGTGAGTGGAATCCAGCCATGAAGAAATGGGAAAGAAAGGGAAGCATTGGACTGAGCTGCCTCCACAGCTTTTGGGTGGAGAATGATGGGGATGCTGAGCCCCCTTTTCCATCACTCACCACAGCTTTTGGGGGGAGGATGATGGGGATGCTGAGCCCCCTTTCCATCATTCACCAAAGCATCTGTGGTTGGAGGGGATGAGGAACTTGGGGTGAATCAGGTCCAGACCCCCAGAGTGGTCCCATCTCCCACAGCAATGGGTCCCCAAGGTTTTATGGCACATGGAATATACTTCCCCTTGGGTGTTCTTCTTAACCTTGACCCTTTGGGTTCATGGAGTCATAGAATGGCTTAGGTTGGAAGAGACCTCCTCTGTTCTGTATTTTTATTTGAACGATTAAGAAGATGTTAAAAACCTCTATAGAGAACATTTAGTGATTCAAGCTCCTATCTTGGAAGGTGTGTGCCTTAGCTGGGCTGTCTGCTGCCTTCTTAGGGTCAGTTTGTATGCTGAGAATGTTTTGAAGCCCCTGTGTTATCTACAGGTAATAGAGAGAGGTTTTAAAAATAGATTCTGGTGTGACCTCTGTTTCACCTCCACATGCAAACCTCTTTGCTGGACTCTTTCCAGTCTCTCTGTTGAC
The DNA here is from genome assembly GCA_023637945.1 of Phaethornis superciliosus. Lineage (NCBI taxonomy): Eukaryota > Metazoa > Chordata > Aves > Apodiformes > Trochilidae > Phaethornis > Phaethornis superciliosus. Next base: position 70,135,960 of record JAJQWJ010000004.1, read on the forward strand.
TCAGCATCATTTACTGCCATTTACATACAAGAGAAGCTTTGCAGTTATCATCAGCTGCTCCCCAGTTCAAGAGGGACAGAGATCTACTGGAGAGAGTCCAAGGGAGAGCTATGGGGATGATGAAGGGAGCTGAGCATCTCTGCTGTCAAGACTGAGAAAAGCCTGGAGAAGAGAAGGCTGAGAGGGGATCTCTGAATGTCCATCAATATCTGAGGGGTGGGGGGCAAGAGGAAGGGGCCAATCTCTTCTCAGTGGTGCCCGGGAACAGGACAAGGAATAATGGGCTGAAGGTAGAACATAGGAAGTTCCACCTCAGCATGAGGAGAAACTTCTTTCCTGGGAGGGTGAGGGAGCCCTGGCCCAGGCTGCCCAGAGAGGTTGTGGAGTCTCCTTCTCTGGAGGCTTCCAAACCCACCTGGATCTGTTCCTGGGGGATCCTGCTGTGGCAGGGGGGTTACACTGGATCATCTCCAGAGGTCCTGGGTCTCTAGGGTTAATTTTGATGTTTTTCTATCTTTGTTTGCAGCTTCTGTCCCAGGGGGCTCAGGCAGTGTTGGGGTGGGCAGAAGGTTTGAGCATTGGTGTCCAGAGAGGGAGAGCAGAGCCTGAGCTGGGCTCAGCCCTGCTGTGGGCTGGAGGGATGCTGGGCTCTTTGCTCCCAGCTGCAGGCAGCCTGGGGGCTTCTCTTCTGCCCCCAGCTGATGGAGCTGGGCAAAGTGGGGATGGGTGCTGGGAGCCAGGAGGTCCCATGAGTGTGGGGAGTGCTCTGGATGGGGGGGTCCTGTGTCTCCAGACCAAGCCTGTGGGCAGCTCTCTTCACCCTGGTGTCTTTCCTCCACTGTGAGCTGTGAGGAGCTGGGCTGAGGCTGGACCCAGCCTTGGATGTGCTGCTTCTCTGGAGATTTTCACCCCCCACCTGGATGTGTTCCTGTGAGGCCTCCCCGAGGTGATCCTCCTGTGGCAGGGGGGTTGGACTGGATGATCTCCAGAGATCCCTTCCAACCCATAACATTCGATGATTCTGTGAGTCTGTATCACCCCCAACTTAACCACCCTTATCTCACAAAGTTATCAAGGCTTTATATTTTAGATGAAGCTTTTCCATTTTGGTTTTCCCTCGTGCACGTGTCTGGGGGTTTTCAGTAGCTTGGATTTTGAAAAGCAGAAGAGGCAAGAAGTCCTTTTTTTTTTTCTTTAGATATAGGAATATTGCAGAAATAGGACTTTTTTTTTTTTTTCTTTGGTTTATGCACTTGTGGGAATGTGGCCACCTAGAACTCTTGACAGAGTTATTTGAAGCATAGGTGTACAGCAAAAAATATCCTACCCACGGTTAACTGATTTTTATTTTTTTATAATGACTGGGAAATAATTCATTGCTTTTGCTTGTTGTGGTTTTTTGGTTTTTGTTTGGTTTTTTTTTTTTTTTTTTTAATTTAATTTGGTTTGGTTTCATTTGGTTTTCTCAGGCCCCCTCTGTTCTCAGCATCTCCCTGAAGGGATGGAGAACTCATCGGTGGCATCGGCCTCCTCGGAGGCGGGGAGCAGCCGCTCTCAGGAGATCGAGGAGCTGGAACGTTTCATTGACAGCTATGTCCTGGAGTACCAGGTCCAGGGGCTCCTGACAGATAAAACAGAAGGGGATGGAGAGAGTGAGAAGACACAGTCCCACGTCTCCCAGGTGAGCAGGAGTAGGGTGAGATGGGAGAGGAGTTGGAACGACTCTGGAGGTTTTCGTCGACAACTTGAAGGTTGAACATCCAACTGAAGCTTTTCAAGCAGTGGGATGGGAAGGGGGATGTAATGAAAGCCTGGATTTGGGGAAGTTTGCTTGGTCAGGCAGATAGGAGGGATACAATTAGTTGGGTGGGGGTCTCGAGCCAACTGGGTTTTGGTTTTCCATGCTCTGAAGGTGAGAGCCTGAAGCCTTTTGAGTTCTCTGGGGTTCCAGTTTACAAAAGGAGATTTCATTTGTAAACAAATGATGTCTTTCTCCATCCCAAGCTTTTGCCAGGGTGAAAAAATCCTGGAGGGATTGGGAAGAGCTGCAGGGGCTACAACACAATGATGCTTGGTAGTGAGATGTGGTAGTGAGAGGACAAGGGGCAGTGGTTTAAATCTTGAAAATGGAAGATTTAGGTTGGACATGAGGAAGAAATTGTTGAATTTGAGGGTGCTGAGCCCCTGTGCCAGGTTTCCCAGAGAAGCTGTGGCTGCCCCATCCCTGGCAGTGTCTCAGGTCAGGTTGGATGGGGCTTGGAGCAACCTGGGCTGGTGGAAGTTTGGAACCATGCAGGGGGTTTGGGACTGGATGATCTTTAAGGTCATGCTTTGGTTCTCTGATCAGCTCAGGTGCCTTCCTGTAACTGTCCCTGCATCTTCCCTCTTCTCACCATCAGCAGCTGGAGCATTTCTGATCCAAAACCATCCTCAAAAAGGGGGAGGCCCATGTGGCCAGACACAGAAATTTTTTTCCCAGGCTGGCTACTGTTTTACACAAATCACTTTTTTTGATTGGTTTGTTTTGTTTGTTTTTTTGGCCCTTGTACAGTGGACGGCGGATTGTAGCGAGCAGCTCGATGGCAACTGTTCCCCATCCCGAGGGAAGGGCTCATCAGCTCATGAACACAATCAGGTAGGGGTCATGTTGAGCTCTTCCTCACCAAACCTTCACTTTTCTTCTTGTATTGCCTCATCTGGCAGCGTGGAACCTGCCTGTGCTGCCAGCTTTCCCTCTCCCATGGAAGGGGAGATGTGTCCCTCTGCTTGGTCCCACCAAACCCTGGGAGATAGGCAACACCCCAACACGTGGCTGGATGCTTTGACCCAAAGCTTATTGCTTTGCCATGAAGAGTATGAAACATGGAGTGTCCTATTCATGCCTGAAGAGTTCCTTGTTGCCACCTGGGTGAGGGAATTTATTTGGACCATCGAAACTTGGTGGTCCAAGATCCAGGTGAAATGATGGAGCTTTGTGTAATTCTGTTTCTTGGTTATGTGCCCACTGGGGCAGGTCAAGTGCTCCAGGGAAGAGGATTAAATAGCTGGGATGGTGAACTGGGAGAAGCAACAGAATTGCTTCTGCTGAGAGCCTGTGGTGTGTTTGTAGTGATGAAACCAGGTGTGAGTTTGTTTTGGTGGTTGTGCATGGTGTTACTATCAGTGAGAAGTGCTGCTGGCATCACTGGAGGTGACTCTGCCTCCTCTGTGTGAGCATTGGCCATGGGAGAGGATTGGCAAGGGCAGAGGTGTGACTTTGACCTGGTTGAGGAGCTGCTGTCCCACCATGAGACCATCAGCCCTGTGAAAGCAACATTGACCCAAGGGGGTTTGAGATGGAGCTGGCCTCAGGAAAAGGTGAAGAAACATTTTTAGTTGCTGTAGCTGATGGATGTCTCTCTCCTGGAGAAGGAGCTTCAGACTGGTGGTTTTGGTGCTCTTGCCCTGCTGCATGATGTCCTCCAGACTTTGGTTCTGGACTCTTAAGATCTGTGAGAAGAAGCCTTGAAGACCCTTGCAGGGTTTCAGCATCATATATTGCAGCTCTTGCTGGACAGAGCTTCTTCTCACACAGAGCTGTGCTGGGAGCTGCTGGGATGAGGGATGGGGACTCAAATGTTCCCTCCCTGCCATGGTTTAGTGGTGGCCTTGGCAGTGCTGGGTTCCTGCTTAGACTTGATGATGTTAAAGAGCTTTTCCAACCCAAATGATTCCATGATTCTGTGTTCCTGGAGGCAATGCTGCTGGGAGCATCCATACAAGCACCTGCCCAGAGCGAGGTTGTTGTGTAGGATGGTGGGTGCTGTATGGAGAGGTGGCTTCAGATGAACCTCTGGAGGTGGCAGTTGGCATTGTGGATTTAATTTGTCAATAGCTTTGATCAGCTCTGAAATATTCAGCACCAAAAACCTAGCTGGGCTCCCTCAGACCACCACAGGCAGCTGCTTGGGATCCAGCTGGTAGGATGACCATCACCATTGAGCTTCAGGGGGTGAGCAGGATTGGGGGTTGTTCCTGGGGAAGAAGGTCCTTGGCTCTTCACCCAAGGGCTGAGATGATGTGCCAGTCTCTGGTGGGTACCACAGGATGATGCAGGAGTCACACACCAGTGATTCTTGACTCTAATCAATGCAGCCCTGACATCTCCCATTTATCATGTACCACATTTTTTTTTTTTTCAGCTTGTGGTTTCTTTATTTGAGTTTTTTTCTTGTTTGGTTTTGTGTTGGGTTTTTTTTGTTTGTTTGTTGGTTTGGTTTTTTGTTTTTTGTTTTTTCTTTTGTTTTGGGCTTTTTGTCCTGGACATTAAACCTGTTTAATCTCCTCCAGCACGGAACTTGCATTTAACATACAAATAACATTCACTGATGCCCAAGCTGTTTTCCCTGAATTTTGGGCTCTCTCCCAGCCTGCAGCAGAGCTCATAATTATTTCTCTCCATGCTGAGCTTCCTTTAACAGCAAGTAACAAATTTTCCTTGGCAGCAAAGAGGAGCTGAAAGCTATTGTTCTTCTGACCAGTAAAACATTTCTCTTGCTGTTCCTGGTATCACAGAATCACAGAAAGTGAGGGGTTGGAAGGGACCTCTAAAAGATCATGAGTCCAACCCCCCTGGCAGAGCAGGGTCACCCACAGGAGGTCACAGAGGAACAGATCCAGGTGGGGTTTGAATGTCTCCAGAGAAGGAGACTCCACAACCTCCTTGGGCAGCCTGGGCCAGGGCTTCCTCACCCTCAGAGGAAAGAAGTTTTTCCTTAGATTTACATGGAACCTCCTATGCTCCAGCTTGTACCCACTGCCTCTTGTCCTGTCATTGGGCATCACTGAGAGGATCCTGGCTCCATCCTCCTGGCTCTCTCCCTTTATGTATTTCTGGACATTAATGAGCTCCCCCCTCATTCTCCTCTTCTCCGAGCTGCAGAGCCCCAGCTCCCTCAGCCTTTCCTCACCAGGAGATGTTCCCAACCCTTCAGCATCTTTCTGCCTCTGCTCTGGAATTTCTCCAGCAGTTCCCTGTCCTGGAACTGAGAGCCCAGCACTGGACACAATATTCCAGATGTGGCCTCACCAGGGCAGAGTAGAGGGGGAGGAGAACCTCTCCTGATCTACTGACCCCCTTTCTAATGCACCCCAGGTGCCATTGGGCTTCTTGGCCACCACGGCACATTGCTGGCTCATAGTTATCCGTCCTATCCAAGTGAAAAGCTGATGGTGAGGACTGGGTTCAGTTTATTACCATTTCTGGCTGTTGATTTTTTTCCCTAGTAGCTCTAAAAAAAAAAAAAAAAAAAAAAAAGCAATAATATTCCTAAATAAGCTGTTTATCTTCAACTTTGCAGAGTAAGAGTAGGGCTGATGGTTGGACTTGATGGTCCCAAGGGTCTTTTCCCACCTCAAAGATTCTCTGAATAGAAATTCTCAGTTGCTTCTCCAACCTGTGAAGGAACGAGCTGGATAATTATTTCCCAAAGGATGTTAAGTGTTTTTTTATTTGGTTTTTTTTGTTGTTGTTGTTACTGTTGCAAATTTTAATGAATTTTCAGAAGTTTGGCTGGCAAATCAGATTCCCCTTTTTTCCCGTTTTATTTCCAGCTGAAGATTTCTGCCTTGCCTGTTGCACGATACCCATCCACCTTCGTTGACAAATATTGGGATGTAAGATTTCTGTTGACATCAGCTCCTGGGAAAATACGGGTTAGGTTCATAGGATCTCCGGTTGGAAAGGATTTTAAGGATCATCTGCTCCAACTCTTCTAATATTATTGTTTATGTGAGATGTCTCAGTACCCTGTAGAGCTGAGACCTCAAACTTTCCCAAGTGGGGGAATCCACCCCTTCCCCTGGGAGACCATCCCAATGTCTGACTGTCCTCAGGAGGAAAAATCTTCCTCTTGTGAATCAGAATCTCCCCAGGAGCAACTTGTGCCCATTGCCCCTTGTCTTGTCCATGGGACTCTTTATAATATAATCAGGAGTCTCCATCTTCTCTGGAACCCCACTTTAAGTACTGGAACATGGTCAGAAGGTCTCCCTTCCCCCTTCTCTTCTCAAGGCTGAACAAACCCACTTTTCTCAGCCTCTCCTCATATGGCAGGTGCTCCAGTCCTCTGATCATCTTCATGGCTCTTCTCTGGACCTTCTCCAGCCTGCCCACATCCTTTTTCCAAAACTGAGCACAATACCAGAGCAATGATCATGCTTTACCTCACACAGTTCTAACCTGACCACCAGAAAAGGCATTTATATGGAAAGCCAGGGTAGTCCTGGTGACATATTCAGTGTTTTGTTTCTTTTTGGTGAAGGCAGAGCAGTCCAGGGCCACATTTTAAAAAGTAATTGACTTCCTAAAGGTTATATTGGAGGCTAAAGTGAAATTGATTTGCCCATGCCTGAAAATCCACATTTGAGTGTCTGATGCCTCTGAAATTTTTGTCTCTAAGATCCAGTAAGGATAAGGCAATTAAATTGAGATTTTTTTGTGTGAGTAGGTATATATAACACAAATATGTAATGTAATATGTATGTATATGTAGATGGGGAGTCCATCACCTCCCTGGGCAGCCTGTTCTAGTGCCTCTTTGAGTAAATAAATGTTTCCTAATCTCCAATTTAAACCTCCCCTGGCAAAACTTGAGGACAATTCCCTCTCCTCCTGTCTCCAGTTATGTGGGAGAAGAGACCAACCTGAAGGAGCCCAAGGAGATCTCCTGTTGGAGGCTCTCTGGAGATACATTTCATGAACTCCTGTTGCTCTGAGAAAATGCCAGATTCATAATTATATTCAGCTCATCTATAATTCTCCTTGTTTCCTGCTGTGAAGGCTTTCCCAGGCTGCATGGCATTGCCATGTTCTAAACCCCTCTGTATTTCACCAACACTGTCCAGAAGGTCTCTTAGTACCTTGAGGACCTCTGGGGTAAAAACCACTCCATCAACCTATGTGAGATCCTTTCAGAGCATGACATCACCTCTATAAATGCAGAAAGTTGAAATAATGGGATAATTTTAAATATTATATTTTAATTTTAAATTTTATATTTGGATTCTTTTTTTTTTTCCTTAAAAAGACCCAGTGGGAAAATTTTATATAATGTTTAATTTGCATTCCCTTTGTGAGGCTGTTGCAAGCAGGAAGTTCTTTGATATATTTCTGAGAGCAATTCATTAAGTAGAAGACTTCTGGTGTGGTCACATGTGGTAACAGCAAATCTCTTGGTACATGAAAGGCCTGGCAGCAGCTCCACCCCAGACTCCTCTTATGGAAAGGGAGATAAAAAGAAAACCTGGGGGACTCTATGAGTTTGTCCCATTTCTTCAGGCATGGGAGAAGGAGAGTTGAAAATCCTCCTTTCTGGCCAGGTTGTAGAATTATGGATGGTTTCAGTTGGAAAGGACCCTACAGCTCCTCCATTCCCACTGAAAGGTGACGGAGCAGGCTCCAAGCAGTTACTGCTTCCAAACATTGTCCAGGAGATGGCTGGCATCCCAGAAGTTTTTTGTTTTTTTTTTTTTTTTGCAGGAGGTGACTGCGTTGCCCCAGTTCAAACCATCATTAAATCCAGGCTGGGTGTTCCCCTCCCACCTATGGGTTTTCCAAGCCCTTATTCCCATCTCCACACACCTGAGTTTCGTTCCAGATGAAGAGGGAAGAGTTTAGGGGAGTCCCAGCTCTCAGTCCTGGTGATTTAAGTTATCCTCACCAGGATAACTTGAATTTTGCTGGGTGCAATGTTTGGATCACATCCAGATTGTCCCACAACCTACTGGTAGCACCTTTCTGGTGTCCTCCTTGGGGAGCTGGTGATGGAAGAGAAAACCTGGCTGGCCTTCCCATTAAGGCAGAGGAAACAGCAGCACATCTCTTGCAGGTGGAGCTGGTGGGTTTCTGTTCTTGGGCTGTTGGTTGGATAGAACTGGTTAGGGTCAAGGCCAGGTTGGATGGGGCTTGGAGCAACCTGGGCTACTGGGAGGTGTCCCTGACCATGGAAAGGGCTTGGGAATGGATGAGCTTTGAGGTCCCTTCCAACCCAAACCATTCTATGATGCTTTGATTTCCATCCCTATGTCTAACATGGCAGTGAGAAGCCACCTGCCATCTTCTCAATCCCATCTTTTAGACCTGTTTTGACTTTTTTTCCCTCCTCTGTGTGCAGGATATGATTAATGACTGGGATAAAAAGAGACAAAAATTTGTTTGTAGGCATCTGTGCTGCTTGACCATCTGGGGTCCAACATGAAATTCTTCCCAATGCATGCTGCAGAGAGAGGTGGGAGGGGATCATGGTCTCAGCAGTAGCTGCATCACTAGGTCCAGAGTTAGACTGAGGCTCTGTGGCCAACCCCACCATAATATAAACTTCTCAGGTCAGTGGTGATGTCATCTGCTTGTCAGATTAAAACCTCTGACATCATCAGGCAGCCTGTAATACCCCAAATCCTTGTTTAACCAGATGAGTGCTGGAGGGTGTGTGAGCACTGGTAGGATCTCCTAACAGAAGATGTAATTCCTCTCCTCATGCTGGTTTTACTTCCCCATCTTTGGGTCTGGATCTGAAGTGTGATGGTTTTCTTCCTCAGCAAAACATGAGGATGATCCTGAGAAGCAGTTTGGGGTTGTCCATCTCACCAACCTCCTTGTGTCATAGCCCAGAGCTGGTTTGTGTGCTGAATTTGGTTGAACTTAGCCACCATGCTGAAGATATGGGGCATACTGGTTCTGATAGATGTTCATTTGTCTCATTTCCAAAAGAAAAAGAGAAAGTGAAAGACAGGGAGTTACTTTGAGGCTTTGCCAGTGAATGCAGGTTGGAGAGGAAGAAATTAAATCTTTAGGTGAGGTGCCCAGCTGGTGAAACCGGTCACTTAATGGTTTTCTGCCTGTAGTTACTGGGTGACACTCCCTCCATGTAGTAAATGCAGTTAATTATGGTCAAAGAGGACTGCTGAGAAAGAAATTAAGTCTTGTAGCTAATAAATGGGTTTAACTTTCTCCAGGACTTCAGGATACACCTTGGGAAGGAGCTCCATGCCTGGTGAAGCCTGGAAATCTGGGAGTGAAATTCTTCACTACTTTGCCACCTGATTTAGCAAAGCTGTTGCTGCTTAGAGAGAAGGCAGGAAGGTGTTTTCTAGACCTGGTGTCCCTACTGGCTCGTGTGGGAGGATGTCTTCTCAGTCTTAGTTTCCATTTTTGGAGAGTAGACAGGGTGCCCACCCTCCCATGCTTTATTTTCATGAAACTTGCAGTGTGTTTAACCTTTGAGGTCTCTATTCTTCTTCCAGATTTGATTGACAAGTGCTGAAGCTTTGGCAAATAAGGGCATGGTGGGAGCTGTTTCCTCCAAAACCCAAGCAAGGGGCTTGGTTTGGGGTTTCTAGGGCATGTCTGAAATTCTCAGTGCTGTTTTGGGTGCTCTGAGTGCTCCTCCTCATCCTCACCCACGTGCATAGATGAGATATCTAACACAGCTTTATCAAACACTTCTCTTATGTGGCCACACAGGCCAGGCCCTTTCCTGGGAAATCTAGAAAGATCTTGGAGGCTTCACCTCCTGCTTCCAAGCCCATGAGAATCCTGTAGGTATAGGTCAAATTTTTTTTTTTTTTTTTTGTGGATCAAGAGCTCCAAGTGATGTTTGGTGTCCCTCCTGCTGTGCCTTTACCAAAGCAGTGAGGAGGTACCATAGAAAATTGGAGAGGGCTTGGGAGGGTGGACATGGACCTGGGGAGAGAAGGAACAGACTCAAAGTGGTTGGGTTTTCTGGATGGTATTTTTAGAAGGGTAAGTTTTCCATCTTTCTTACAATTTCAGGGAATAAACTGAGAAGAGAGAAGGTGAAAATTTTTCGTTATTCAAATAATGAAATAATTGGTTTTCCATAGGAAAATTGTGGTGGTTTTTCTTGAATAGGTCTGGAAGAGCAGGGAGATACTTGAAGCCTGGTGTCAACATTTTGCATAACCTAAGCGTCACAGAGTGGGTGTGTGGAAACCTCTGCTGCAGCAAGACCTCCTAGACAACCTTTTATATGATAAATATCTTCTCTTCTGACCAGGTCAAAGTTTGAAGGACACCCCACAACTTTCTCTAGAGGTGTGATCCTGTTGTTAATACTGGGGGATATCTCAGAGGCTTTTGTGTCTTGAGAAGCCTTCTAGCTTTTTGTTGCCTTTCCTTTTCTCCTGGCCCACCTTTGGCTGGGAAGTTTGTAGCCTGAATGTTGAGCTTTTTAGATACAATTGAACAGGAATCACATCAAGAAACCACTGATGTCTTCAGGCCAACTAAAATTTGGGGTATTGCCATGCTTGGTCTACACTTCTACCAACCCAGACACCTTCATAAATCACTGAGAGCAACCAGAGAGGTGACCACCACGTTTCTGTTGGAAAATTATCTCTTTTTAATTTTTTTTTGTCTGCAAATGGGATTATCAAACCTGCAGCCAAGCAGGAGAAAGTCCTAACTCTTGAGCTGGGGTAAGGGTGTGGGATTAAATGGGTGTTGCCTCAAAGGGTGAGCTGCCCAGGTGAAAATTGCAGTCAAAGTTAATTATTGCTAATTAAAATGCAAATGTTAGATTGGAAATCAAGGGGGTGGCTTCAGGGGTTCATGTGCACAAAGCTCCTTATTCCCAAGAGAGTGCAGAGCTTGGTCAGAAGGATTGGCATAGGAATCAATCTCTGGAGGGGATGACTTGGCCCTCCAAGTCCCAAAGTGTCACTCAAAGGTCCCTTCTCTTGCTGGTGAGTGGAGAGCATGAGTGGGGGGTGGAGGAGCCCAAATAAGAGTTGAGAACCTCAAGTTCAAGGGGTGTTTGGAGAGTCTTTTGAGGGCAGAGGGGCAAATGATGGAGGATTGGGTTGGCAGGAGGCAAGGGCATGGGATGGAGAACTCAATGCTCTTATGACTGTTTCTTCAGCTTTTGTCAGAGCTTGGGACAAATCTCTTCCTGCAATGTGCTAAACTCATTTAGGAAAAAAATGTGCGGGAGATGTATGGGGTGTTCATGCTGTGGGATGGAGGATAAGCAGTGCTGCATCTCACCACCACAGAGCCTCAGCTTTCTGCCTGTGTGGGTTTGGGATGAGGTTTTTTTTGTGGTTTTTGGGATGATACTGGTGGAGGGTGTTTGATTCTCAACTGGTTTTTAAGGGGCAATGGTTACCTGCATACTCTGGCCCTCTCTTCCAGCATCACCCATGAGGCTGGGGTGAGATTCCCTGTTCCTCCAGAGAGGAGGTCTGCAGAAAGGGTTTGTTTTGGCATGAGAGCACTTTCTTAGAAGACACAAAGCCACCAGAAAAATTTTGCTCTCTATGGCTTGTCGTGAGGTGGGTGTTGGCCTGTTCTCCCCAGTGAGAGACTATAGGACAAGGGGTACTGGGTTCAAGTTGCACCAGAGGAGGTTCAGATTGGATATTAGGCAAAATTTCTCCACTGAAGGAGTTGTGAAGCATTGGAACAGGTTTTCCAGGGAGGTGGTGGAGTCACCATCCCTGGAGGTATACAAAGAAGAGGTAGATGTGGCACTTCAGACATGGTTTGCTGGCTACGGTGGTGTAGGATTCATGGACTTGATGAACTTGAAAGTCTTTTCCAACCATGATGGTTCTGTGATTCTGGGAGGGTTTCTGTTGAAGATTTTTCTGCTCCAGGGACTTGGTAGCAGTAGGAAGTTGTTCATCTTTGGCAGTTAGTCAGAAATATTGGTTAAATATTGAGCTTGGCTGGTGAGTTTTAGGTGGCGGTATTTAGGTCATACTTGGTCAGACTGTTTCTGCTTCAACAGAAATTTCAGCAATTTTTATTTTAAGGTCCTTAATTTTTAAAATATAAATATCAATAGGGTGTGATTAAGATAAGAGAGAAGAGAACCTCAGGCCATGAGTAAGAGCCAGGAGACAAACTAATTTGGGCAAAGAGGAGCTGTGATTTTTATCTAACTGCTTGGAGCCTATCTGCTGGTTTGTCTCCATGATTTGGGACAAGGGTGCTTGATGCTACCAATTTCCCTGTTTCTCACAAGGTTTTTATTGTCTCCAGCACCATTTCTGGAATTTCCATAGCCTGAGGTTGCCTGCAGTCAACCACAACCAGAATTTGGGTCAGCTGAATGTAACCAAGGGGTGATGTTTGTTTTCCATGTGCCTTTTTGAAGCAGAAAGTTTTTTTCTGCTGACTTGGTCCCCTTGTAGCATCTGGCACAGAAGTTTTCCACTTGCAGATGTCCAAGATGTTCATCCTGTAGGCTCCAGTAAATGGGTAATAAATCCTTCAAGCAGCCAGGTGGTGAAAGTTCATTTCTCCTGACTCCCTTTTCCTGCTCTCAGTGTAACATCTCATGGGAATAAGCACAACCTCTCAAATTTCATCTCTGGGCAACTTGAAAAGCAGCTGACCTCCTCTTTTGAAGTCAACACTCATATTAGGCTGGAGCAATCCCTGGATGTTTGAGCTTGTTTGAACCTTGCTAGGTTTGAGGATGGAGAACTTACAGCTGGAGCAGTGCAGAACCCAGTCCTGATGCATTTTGCCTCCAGTCCCTCACAATGGATAAATATTTAGATTTTTTCACATCTCTAAGGTGAAACCTCTGGGGAGCATCACTTTAGGGTCTGTTGTGGGGCTGGGACCTGGTCTGTGTCCCCAACTTAGTGACCTGGACTTGGCTGTAGTGTTCAAAGAGGAGTTCACATTTTGCTCTTCTTTTGGCTCTTGAAGGGCAAGGTGGCTCTACCCTTCTCTTATCTTGTGGCAGTGTCCACAGGGACTCCTGTAAACCCCCCCAGGCTGCCAGACACATGAGAAACCCTCTCTGTCAACTCTCACAGCAGTCCTGAGACACATGTTCCCCTCTGGATTGCCCAGATTTGCAGAGTACTTGAAAGAGTTGAATATTCTGCACTCTGGGATTTCATGGGGTTTTCATCATTTTAGATCACTTCAAAGGTCTTTCCTAAGCCTCTGAGCAAATCGTTTTACCCTGGCAATATCCACCTTGCTTTCCAAACAACCTGTTGGGTAGATGGAACAGGTTGGGTGAGTTCTTCTGGTTTTCAGATGATTCACCTTGCCTGGAGGGCTGCTGGCTGAACAAGAAACCTGCAGGTTGCTTGACAGCAGCACAAGTGTTAGGAGGATAAAGGAGAACACTGGGCACAGCTCCCTAACTAGTAAAAAATAGTTCTTTGTGTCATGTGTGACCTGGGGAACTCTGAGGGTGTGTGAGTAGCTGGACTTCAACAGTGGGCTGAGCAGGGGGGGAAACTGACTGGGGTGGTGGCTTGGGCTTGGGTAGGGAATTAAGGATGAAGAGCAGAGCAAAGAGTAGAGTATAGCAGAGCAGAGCAAAGAGTAGAGTAAAGAGCAGAGTAAAGAGTAGTGCAGAGCAGCATAGAGCAAAGAGCAGAGCAGAGTAGAGCAAAGAGTAAAGAGTAGAGCAAAGAGTAGAGTAGAGCAGAGCAAAGAGCAAAGAGTAAAGAGAAGAGTAAAGAGCAGAGCAAAGAGTAGAGCAAAGAGCAGAATAGAGTAAAGAGCAAAGAGCAGAGCAAAGAGCAGAGTAAAGAGCAGAGCAAAGAGTAGAGCAAAGAGCAGAGGAGTGCAAAGAGTATATCAGGGTAGAGCAAAGAGCAGAATAAAGAGTAGAACAAAGAGCAGAGCGGAGTAAAGAGTAAAGTAAAGAGCAGAGCAAAGAGTAGAGCAAAGAGCAGAATAGAGTAGAGCAGAGTAAAGAGTAAAGAGTAGAGTAAAGAGTAGAGCAAAGAGTAGAGCAAAGAGCAGAGGGGTGCAAAGAGTATATCAGGGTAGAGTAAAGAGTAGAGCAAAGAGCAGAATAAAGAGTAGAGCAAAGAGCAGAGCGGAGTAAAGAGTAAAGAGTAGAGCAAAGAGCAAAGAGTAAAGAGAAGAGTAAAGGGCAAAGCAAAGAGTAGAGCAAAGAGCAGAATAGAGTAGAGTAAAGAGCAAAGAGTAGAGTAAAGAGTAAAGAGCAGAATAAAGAGTAGAGCAAAGAGCAGAGCAGAGTAGAGTAAAGAGTAAAGTAAAGAGTATAGCAAAGAGTAGAGTTGAGCGAGGGTTGAGCACAGGTGTGCAGAGCAGACTGTTTGAGTTGGAAGGAACCTACAAGCATCCTGTCATCCAACTGCCTGACCAATTTAGGACTGACCAGAAGTTAAAACATGTTGTGAAGGGCATGGTCCTTCAGCAATTTTTGAGGATGTGAGGTTGATGAATATGCAGCCTGATCCTCATCAAGATAGAAGAGGTAAGTATTATTTTTCTCTGTGAGATTAGAGCCAACTCATATCTCCACTGGAGCCTCCCACAATGTCATCCCTTTGCTATTTGTAAATAGAGCCCATAAAAAGACTCCAAAAAAGCCTCCAAATCAGGGAGCTGGGCATGGTTGTGGTTTTTTAGGTGCTTGCACAGATGATCTGGGAGCTGGAGCTCTCCTGCCTCACAAGATTGATGGTTTTGGGGGGTGCAGGATGGTGTTCCCCTTGACTAAAGCAAAGTGTTTGTTGTTTCCAGGGAGAGTGGGATCACAGCAGCAGTGGGAGCACAGGATCCCGGCCGGGGTTGGGTTCCAGATGTGGGTCTGGATCCAGGTCTGGCAGGCGTGGGAGAAGCAGCCAGTTCAGGCACTCATCCAAGGTATAACCTGGTAGCAACGTGTTGAAATCCTGTCCCTGGCTTGCTCTTTATCAGAGACACCTTCCTAACGATGTGTTTTCTGTCTGTGTCTACCAGGAGGGGGTGAGTGCATGGCAATGATGCAGGACACCTCAGAGAGAAGTCTGAGATGTGTTCAGTGCCTTAATTTGGGGGGAAAAGTCCTTACTCGGGTGGTTTAGTGCAAAGGAAATGTGGTTCTTCTCTTTGAAGTCCTGAAGTATTCTAATCTGGGGTAAGAGAGGGGTCTGTAGTTATTTGGTTGCCAGGGCTTCATGGGTACAGGAGTGGACACCACATAGGTGGGCTTCAGTGGTGACATTCCATGGGAGGTGTCAGAAGGACTGGGTGGAGGGTTACCTTCTGGCCTGCAAAAGCCTTTGCTTTTCATTTGGTTTCAGGTCCATTCTTTCAACTCAGACAAGGGGACCTCTTCTGTGTGTTTTAGGCAACCTCCATCCTTCTCTGTCCTCTTGGAGTTGTTCTACTTCTGCAGTTATGAGCATTGATTGTCACTCTCTGGGAGATTTGGGGCCAGTAAGCGAAGTCAGACAATCCCAGACTGGTTTCCGTTGGAAGGGACCTTAAAGCTCCTCCATTCCCAACCCTTTTCCATGGTCAGGGACACCTCCCAGCAGCCCAGGTTGCTCCAAGCCCCATCCAACCTGACCTGAGACACTGCCAGGGATGGGGCAGCCACAGCTTCTCTGGGAAACCTGGCACAGGGGCTCAGCACCCTCAAATTCAAGAATTTCTTCCCAACATCTCACTTCAATCTCCCCTCTTTCAGTTTAAAGCCATTCCCCCTCATCCCCTCCCTCCCTGCCCTTGTCCCAAGTCCCTCCCCAGCTTTCCTGGAGCCCCTTCAGGCACTGGAAGGTGCTCTAAGGTCTCCCTGCAGCCTTCTCTTCTCCAGCCTGAACAACCCCAACTCTCTCAGCCTGGCTCCAGAGCTGCTCCAGCCCTCCCAGCATCTCCATGGCCTCCTCTGGACTCACTCCAACAGCTCCAGCTCCTCCTGGGCTTGGGGACCCCAGAGCTGGACCAGGGGCCAGAATTCCTGCACTATCCATCCATCTTATCCGTCCTGAAGAGCCGGAGGAAATATTTCATCTCCCCAAGCCGTGCTGGGAGAGGAACTCCAGAACTGTGGCACTGCTGGGAGTGGGGAGGGAGTGAGACCCAACATAGCTCTTTGCTTTGAGGAGGGATAAAGTATTCCTTAAAATGTCTTTGTCATGAGAACTTGCAGTTTTCAACAAAAAAATTTTAATGAGAACCTATATTTTAGTGTTCAGAATCATGGAATAATTTGGGTGGGAAGGGACCTCCAATGGTCACCCAGTCCAACCCCTGCAGTCAGCAGGGCCACCTTCACCTAGATCAGGGTGCTCAGAGCCTCCTCAAGCCTCACCTTGAACATCCACAGGGATGAGACTGAATATCCCCAGGAATGAGGTTGAATATCCCCAGGGATGAGGCCTCAACCACCTCCCTGGGCAACCTGGGCCATTGTTCCACTGCCCTCATGGCACAAAACTTGTTCCTCACATCCAATCTCAATCTGCTCTTTAATTTAAAACCATTGCCCCTCATCCCATCACTCCAGCCCCTTGCACACAGTCCCTCTCCAACCTTCCTGGACCCCCTTCAGATATTGGAAATTTGCTTTCCCTGGAGCTTTCTCTTCTCCAGGCTGATCACCCCCAGCTCCCCCAGCCTCTCCTTGCAGAGATGTTCCAAGATAATTCCCATAGCCCCCTCTGGATCTGCTCCATCAGGTCCATGTCCTTCCTGTGCTGAGGGCTCCAGAGTTGGATGCAGTACTCCAGGTGAGGTGTGACCAGTGGCAGAGCCACCTCTCTGCATCTTCTGACCATGCTTCTGATGCAGCCCAGGATGCTATTGGCCTATTTTTTTGTGATTTGCAGGAGGATGGGAACGAGGAGCAGTGAGAAGAAGGGGTGGGACACTGAGCTGGGCTTTGTGCACACAAATGCTGACTTGGTGAGGAATGTGCTGAAGCTGCAGAGATGGGTAAAAAGGCAGAGTCCACGTGGGCAGTGGCATGGTCCAAGCCCTGTGTTTGTGTGAGCATCTCCCAGGGGTTGGGAGACTGTGGCTGGAGATGGTGTGTGCTCCCAGGGGCTGGAGGACAGAGGTTGTGGACATTCATTGGTAGGATCAGCTTTACTGATTGCTCTGGGTATTGATGTTGTTCTCATCTGTCTGTCTCTCAGTTCTCAGGCCTGGTGGATTAATTAATTTTCAGCAGAACCAGTCTCTCCATGGTCAAAATGCTGATCTACAGCTGAGGGTCATTGGGAGCTCCAAATTGAAACTGCTGAAGGGGAGAATTGCAGTCCTGGGGGTACAACCAGCAAGTCACTTCTTTTTTTTTTTTTTAATATATGCAATATATATATGTTTTTTTTTTTTTTATGCCTAGGCATGAGGATTGTCTTTTTCTCAAGTCTTAATATGAAGTCTTGGTAGTACTGTGAGGATTTTAGCAGATTTGCTTGGTCAGCAGGTGGGCTCCTTGCCGCGTGAGTGAAGACTGAAAGTGATCATAAAGACAGGACACTGAGGACCCAAAGGACATCTCAGAATGTCCACAGTGACTCCTGACTTAATAACAACTTGTATTGTCCTTTGACCCTGGCACTGCCTTCATGGAGTCTGGGGAATGCCTGGAGCAACTTTGAGAGATCATGGGGACACAGGTTTGGAGGACATCTAGGAGAGAGTTGGGGTTGTTCAACCTGGAGAGAAGTCTCCATGGAGACCTTAGAGCATCTTCCAGTGCCTGAAGGGGCTCCAGGAAAGCTGGGAAGGGACTTGGGACAAGGGCAGGGAGGGAGGGGATGAGGGGGAATGGCTTTATGATGGAAGAGGGGAAATCTATGTTAGACATGAGGAAGGAATTCTTCACTATGAGGGTGGTGAGACATTGGAAGAGGTTTCCCAGAGAAGCTGTGGCTGCCCCATCCCTGGCAGTGTCTCAGGTCAGGTTGGATGGGGCTTCCCCTAGGAGGTGTGGAGGAGCTGGGTGGGACAGCTTGTGCTGCATTAGGAATCCACTTGGTCTTAAATTTTTGCTATTTAATACTTTTGCTGATGATTTTCCTCATCTTCATTGCAAGTGGTTACATTTTTCGCATTCTTTCACCTCAAGTCCAAATATTCTACTCTCAGGAAATTCTCTTGTAGGTGGCTCACTGACTGTGAGCTAAAATACTCCATGTCCATAAGAAATGGGAAGAGAAATGGGTCTCCAGGAGGAGGTGTCTCTCTGGGTGGTAGCTGGGAAGACCTGTACATACATTTTGAGGGTGCTTCAAAGTATTTAGAAAACTGATCTCAGTGCTCCAGGCTTGGAGCAGAGTGGACATGGAAGGGTTGGAGTGTGTCCAGAGAAGGGCAAGGGAGCTGGGGAAGGGTCTGGAGCAGAAGTCTGCCCAGGAGCAGCTGAGGGAGCTGGGGGTGTTGATCCTGGAGCAAAGGAGGCTGAGGGGAGACCTTCTGGCTCTCTGCAACCCCCTGAGAGGAGGTTGGAGCCAGGGGGTGGGTGTCAGTCTTTTCTTCCAAGGAAGAAGGGATGGGAGAAGAGGAATTGCCCTGGAGGTTGAGATTGGAGCTGGGGAAGAATTTCTCCCTGGCAAGGGTTGTCAGGGCCTGGCCCAGGCTGCCCAGGGCAGGGCTGGAGTCCCCATCCCTCCAAAAAAAAATGTTCAAAAGTCATGGCAGTTCAGGACCTGGCTTAGTTGCCATGTTGGTGTTGGGTTGATGGTTGGACTTGATGACTTCAGATGTCTTTTCCAGCCTTAATGATTTCTTGGTGGGAGAAAATTTTGCTTACCTGTGCCTAAAAGAAGCAGTTCTGCTTCCATAACTGGTGGTTTGTATCTGTGTAGAGAGATGTTGACTAGCAGATCCCCAGAAGTTAAAATCATCATCCATAAACCCCTTGGAGGAGACAGAAGAGGGAGTGATGTGGCCATGTTTGGTGTATCTGGTGTCTAAAGCTGGGAATGGCTTTGCAGTTCCACCATCTGTAAGGTGCACCAAAGATGCTCATCCTGTTGGTTGGAAGAGTGTGAACAGATTGAGGTCTGGGACTTCATTAAGAAATTGTCACATTTTTATTAATTTTTGATGCCTCTGTTGTCATTATTAATAATATTTGGAAATGACAGAAATTATAGGAGGAATATATGAAGCCACCTTCTCCAGCAGTTGTTTTACCAGAGTGGGACCATTTGGGCTCAAATATATAAATAACCTGAATAAGTGTAAGAAATGTTGGCAGAAAATTGGTGCTTTGGGACTTTCTCATGTCCATCCTATATAAATCTGAGTCAGAGTCAAGTCCACCTTTAAAGGGTGGAGAGGGCAACCCTCTTGCTGTGGAGAGGTCATGTGTGGGCTGGTGAATGTAAAGGGGCCATGAAGGACAAGTGTGGGGTCTTTGCATAGATGCTCTCACTTCTGGTCACAAAAAGAGCTGCATGGCAGAGCTGAAGGTCCTTTGAAGTTTGCTGGAGTTTTCTCATGGTTCCCACCTGGTTGTACCTTGATGCTTTTGCTTCTTGAGTAGAAGGAACTGGCAGCTGAGTGTTGGTGGGACATGTAGCAGAGGTTCATTTGCTGGCGTGCGTGGCAGAGGTGGAAAGGGGCAGAGTTCTGATGTTCTTCAGCTGTTGTTAGAGCAAATCATGTCACCATGACTCTTTGGAGAAGCAGGACAGCTTCCCCCATCCTTGTTAGTGACAACAGCCTGCTGGTGAGGAGAATCTCCAATCCTTGGGGACATTTAAAAGCCATCCAGATGTGGTCTTGACCACCTGGTTGTAGTTGGCTCTGCTCGAGCCTGAGGGTTGGAGCAGATGAGCTTGAAATGGTCACCTCAAATGGTCTGTGACCCTGCAACTGGATGTCTTCATGGCTGGGATGTCCTTGGTGGGTCTTGGTGGTCGAGGACAGTAGGAGGACAGAACTGGAGCCCAAGTTGAGCCTACATGTTGTCTGCTCTGTGTTGCCCACAGCTTTGTGTCCCCAAGGCTGAAACTGTCACTCCTTGCCTTCACCATCTGCTTTTGTAGGGGGAGGGGGGGATTTAACCTTCCAGGGAGCTTGGATTCACAGGGAAGTGGAGAAGCCCACACCTGGAGGCTGGGACACCTCCATGGCTGGTGGTGGGAGAGGCTGTGATGGGCTGTGCCATGGTCCAGATAGCACCAGGTACCTTCTAGAGAGTAACCACCTTTTGCCTCCTTCCTAGAATGGCAACAAGGAGACATCCCTTGACATGCTGGGCACAGACATCTGGGCTGCCAACACCTTTGAGTCCTTCAGGTAAGATGGTTTTCAAACACTTCAAGAGAGAGATGGACTCTGCCCTCTCTGAGCTGCCAATCTGTGTCCATCCTGCTGGTACCCAGGCACCTGGGAGTCCCCTGCCTGGTCCTTAAGTCACTGCTCCTCCTCCCCATCCCCAATTAGCCCATGGCACTAAGTACAATCCACCTATTTAAAGCATCCCACTTGCTTAGGAGATGCTGCTGGATGGGTTTGCAGCCCAAACATCTGAAGCTTAGAGGACAAGGGGTGTTGGTTTTAAAATGAAAGAGAGGAGTTTTAAGTTAGAGAAATTCTTCACTGTGAGGGTGCTGAGCCCCTGTGCCAGGTTTCCCAGAGAAGCTGTGGCTGCCCCATCCCTGGCAGTGTCTCAGGTCAGGTTGGATGGGGCTTGGAGCAACCTGGGCTGCTGGGAGGTGTCCCTGCCCATGGAAAGGGGGGGTTCGAACTGGGTGATCTACAAGATCCATTCCAACCCAAAGGATTCTGTGATTTTATGATTTGTAATCATCCAAGAGCTGCACAGGCAAGACTTGAGGTATCTCTGAGCTGCTGTTCCAGGATTTTACTCTTCCATTTCCTGGAGGTGACATTATATGGCATCACAGCTGCTGGGAAGAGCTCTCCAGGGACTTCTAACACAGGGAAAGTGGTGAAATATGTTCTCTGTCCATTTCTATTTATCTCTCTCTGTTCCTGGAGCATTGCAAGAGTCTCCAGGGGTTGAATTCCCACCTGGGACTTGCTGCAGGCTTGTTCAGGACCAGAAAGAACATCACCATTGCATGGACCAGACCACTGCCTCTTGCCTTGGCCCCTTGATCTGGTTAGCAAGGTGTGGGCTGCATTATGCTCCATCACAGAGCAAAATTATGGGTGTAGAGCAAGCAACAGGAGCCCAGCAGCTCCAAAAAGATAGAAAAAACATGAAAAGAAGCATGATAGAGCAATGTGAAGGTTGGAGGCCTCCATCCATGTACTCTGCAGTAAGGAGTGAGGCTCTGATGTGCCCCCTTCTCTTCAGCTGGGTGGTGTTTAATTAGCAGTGGACTTTCTTTCTTTGCTTTTTTCCCTGTTTTTCTCTCCTAGTGGTGCGACGTGGGACCTGCAGCCTGAAAAATTGGATTTCACCCAATTTCACAGGAAGCTCCGAAACACCTCCAAACATCCACTGCCTCACATAGACAGAGAAGGGTGAGTGCCACACCTGTGCTGCCATGCTCTCCAGAAAGGTCTATGGCTTCTCTCTTGGAGTGGGAATGCTGGTTTGGTGGCATGGTTCACATGGAAGATGTTGGGAAGAGGTGGTGGAGGAGCACATGGATCCAGCTCTGGCGTCCTCAGCACAGATATGGAGCTGTTGGAGCAGATCCAGGAAAAAATGAGCTGGAGAACTTTAACTATGGGCAGGCATTGTTCAGCCTGGAGAAGGGAAGGCTCCAAGGAGACCTTTTTAGGATTTAAAGGGGACCTAGAAGGAAAAAGAGGGGAGGTTCAGATTAGATTTAAGGAAGAAATGTTTTATGCTGAGGGTGGTGAGATCCTCACCCCTGGAACCATTCCAGATCATTCCAGAGCTCTGAGCAACCTGATCCAGTTGTAGATACCACTGCAGAGGGGTTGGACTGGATGGATTTGAAAGATCCAAGTCTCCCAGATTTAAACATCTCTGGATGTTTCCATGGGCAGGGACACCTCCCAGCAGCCCAGGTTGCTCCAAGCCCCATCCAACCTGACCTGAGACACTGCCAGGGATGGGGCAGCCACAGCTTCTCTGGGAAACCTGGCACAGGGGCTCAGCACCCTCAAATTGAAGAATTTCCTCCTCATGTCCAATCTAAATCTCTCATCTTCCAGTTTTTAAACCTTTTCGCCTTGTCCAGTGTCTTCTGCTTGGCTGAAGGGTTTTCCTCCAGAAGGACACCTGATTTTATCTACAAATAATGAGTCTGGGGATCTGCTGAACGACCAAAGGAGGGTGGTTAAGGAAAACATTTCACCTCTAGCATTTATAAATACAGAAAGATGATATTTACTGACCATTTCTTCTTCTTCTAGTTCATTACCAGCTCTCTGCATCCAGCCAGTAATATTCTTTGGAATTCTTTTTCCCTTTCTTGCTACAAGGAAGGGAAAATGTGTTTGGTCGGTCAGTGCTTGGCTTCTTACCCCATTTTTTTCTTGGCATTGCAAGTTGTGCATTTGTATTTATACCAGGTTTACTGCTTGATATGTGTTTGTGCTTCTGCACCAGCACCCTTCTCAGCAGGACAACAGGAGCTCCTGTGGAGACCACCAGATGAGCCATACTTCAAAGGAAACTTTTTACATTATATTTTTATGTCCTTTTTTTTTTTTGCCAGGTGGACATTTCCTTTGGTTTTTCTTCCTCTGGGAATGGAATCACCCAACGGTACAACTCAAGGATTTAACTTTTTCCCCTGTTGCTCTTACCAAAGCCATTTGAAGGCTGTGGTGGATGATGCTGCAAGGGGAGAGGGAAAAGCATTTAATTTTGTAGTAATGACTTTAGACCCATATGGGAGTGCTTTGGAAGCAGAGTGTACTCACTTCAGAGAGCCTCTTTGTTTTCATAAGGGTCCTTTGCAGTAAGAATTAATCTTCGCCATATGCCATCATAGAAAATGAACTTTGGTTCCAGCATGGTTTGACTTAGGTTTTGGTTTTGTTTTCTTCCTGCCACAGGCTTGGAAAAGGGAAATATGAGGATGGTGATGGCATCAACTTGAACGACATAGAGAAAGTCCTTCCAGTGTGGCAGGTAAGTGATGAGGACATCTCATGCCTGTAGGTAGAGACCAGCAGCTCCCTGCCTTACCTTTCCTTAGGAAAACCTTCCCAGCAGTGGGATATGTTGAGTTTTGGAGTCTTTTGGGGTTTGTGATGAAGACACACATGGTTTCATCAAGCCTTGATGGGAAGTGCTGGACAAGAGGTGAAACACTGAGGACAATACCTATGTTTATTTGTATTTGTATATGTCTATGGGCACAGGGCTCATATATTTTAGGCAAGGAGGTTCTGAAAAGCACCAAGCTTCCTGACAGCTCCAAAATAAATCCTTGCCAGGATGCCAGCAAAGGTGGTGGTGTGCTGACCCACAGGTTTCCCCCATGGGATGCCCAGTGATCATCTATTGTACATTTTCTTCAGCCTCTTTCTTCTCCACATCTCTCTCTACATCCCAGTTTTGGGGGTTCTGGTTAAATGACTTTTGATTCTCAGGTGCTGGGGAATGGCAGGATGAGGCCCACAGTTACAAATACTCCAAACATTGAGGTGTTTGTGCTGCCTTGGGCAACTTCCTGAGGATGCTCAGCATGGTTTTTCTGCAGCTCTTTGTCTCCAGAGGGGAGGTCAAAGACATCTCATGTGCTGTGCTAACTTTCCCCCTTTCAGTGCTGAGCAATGAGCTCCCTGGGCTTCTTGCTCATGCATCATGTGAGGAATAGCCTTGCTCATCCTGCAAACCATGTGATGATCTGATTATTTCTTTTGGTTGGCACTAAATATGTGAACCAGTGGAAAGAGTGAGGAAGTGCTGCTGACTTTGGCAGGGAGGAAAGCTGCCTGCAGCTGCTTTCTGCCCAGTTTCTTCCATGCTTGGTATGTCTGGACTTTAGGTCACAGGGTGAAAATATGAAGCTCAGCTGACCCCACTAAGTCTGCAAAATAAAGGTTTTTTGCTCTGGGGAATAACTGGCAATGAGGAAACAAAACAGCTTTGGTGTGAGGACCTGATGTTCTTCTCCTGAGTTGTATTTCTTTTATAATTGACAGCTACTGAGTAAGCAAAGTCATCCTGGTCTGGTTGTCATCTCATCCTGTCCTAACACCAACCTGGAATTCATTGACTCCAGTGAATTAATACCAATCTATACCTTAATATCTAGTTTAATTCTTGGTGCTGCAGCTCTCTAAACTGGAAGGACTAGTGGCAACACTGGATTTGGGGTTTTGTTTGTGCCTCTGGGCAGACTCCTGCAATACTCCATTATTTTGAAGACTTGCTTACCTAGGCATGTGCAGTCAGATGTGCCTGTGAGAACTCAAAGCCTGGGAATTCTGGGTGAGGATTGATGTTGTTCAGTGTTGACATGTGAAATACTTGCAGACAGCTGCTTTAATCCTGATGTATCACTGTTAGCTGGATTTGACTGTGATTGTGTGATGCCAATGGTGACTCTCCTGGTCTTTATCCCTTGTTTCATACAGCTCTGTGGAGCAGAGGGTGTGGGGGCATAAAGGAAAATGTTTGTGTGAGCCTCTGGAAGAAAAATCTTTCACTTTCCGTGGGGTTTTCCTACACTGTGGTTATGTCTCTGTCATATCCTGAAGCTTTTTTGGGTTAGAGATCCATAAAATTTCATTCTGCCTGTGTGTAAGATCCCATGGGTTGCTTATGGCAGCTGTCATGGATGGAGGGGCTGGTCTGAG
This sequence comes from Phaethornis superciliosus, assembly GCA_023637945.1. NCBI lineage: Eukaryota > Metazoa > Chordata > Aves > Apodiformes > Trochilidae > Phaethornis > Phaethornis superciliosus. The sequence continues at coordinate 70,160,453 of JAJQWJ010000004.1, forward strand.
CCTCCTCCAGTGAAACTGGGGTTGGTGAGCATCCCCCAGTGAAACTGGGTTGGTCTGAGCATCCTCCAGTGACACTGTGGTGGTCTGAGCATCCTCCAGTGACACTGTGGTGGTCTGAGCATCCTCCAGTAGGACTGTGATGACCTCAGCATCCTCCAGTGAAACTGTGATGGTCTGAGCATCCTCCAGGAAGACCGGGCTGCTTTGAGCATCCTTCAGGGTGACTGTATTGGTCCAGGCATCCTCCAGAGGAGGATGCACATGTCTGGCTGCTGAATGTGTTTCAGAACCTCTAGCAGAGTTAAAAGCACCAAGTCCAATACCTGAAATGGGCCTAAAAGAAACCCAGGGTAGGGTTTTGTACGTGGGTGTGTGGTGAGAGGACAAGGGGAAATTACTTCAAACTTGAAGAGGGAAGATTTAAGTTGGACATTAGGAAGAAATTCTTTAATTTGAGGGTGGTGAGACCCTGGAACGGGCTGCCCAGAGAAGCTGTGACTGCCCCATCCCTGGCAGTGTCTCAGGTCAGGTTGGATGGGGCTTGGAGCAACCTGGGCTGCTGGGAGGTGTCCCTGCCCATGGAAAGGGCTTGGGAATGGATGAGCTTTAAGTCTCCTTCCATCCCAAGGTTTGTGTGAGGTAGTTTCTTACTTTCAGGCTGCTTTGGCAAAGTGGTTCCTTTGCTGGTTAAGGTATGATGGGCATAAAACATGAATCTAAACTCATTTCCAGTATACATCCACATTGCTATGGCTCCAGAGAGGTACATGTGTTAAACAGAATTATTCTGCTTAGCTGGATGTTATTATGTGACTTTTACTGCTGAACTCTATGGATAATATTTAATGAAATCTTTCAAGGGAGCACCTGTGACTATTTGGCAATGAAAAGGTGGGGAAAAAAAAAACAACAACAAGCCCCACAAGAACCTCCCCCCAAACCCTCTGTTTTTTGTATAGTGCTCTTAAGGGCCAAATGCTTGTCGCCAGCCTTTTTTTTTTTAAATTGGGGAAATAAATGGGAAGATCTGTTCGCACCTCAGAGATGCTCAGGGCTGGCTCGGCTCTGACATCTGGTGGACACAGAAAGGCAAAGAAACCAACACTGGAAGCAATTCCTTCAGGACAACGTTGAGAACTGGTATTTTGAAGTGTCCTCCTGCCCCCATCTTTTCAAGGTTCATCTGGGGTGCCTGGTTTGGTTTGTTTTTTTTTTTTTTACCGGTAAATAGGATTTTTTTGGAAAGTTTTGTGGCTCGGTGTGCGTGAGGTCCTTGCTTTGGCTCAGCTCATGAGCCTTAACCTCTTCATCTCTCCTTACCCACAGGAGTTGGGAGTTGGATGTGATTCACCCAAATGCTGCCAAAAAAAAAAAAAACCAAACTTGGGAAGAAAATAATATTTTCAAAAGAAGTATTCCCCATCCTTAAGATCTGCTTCTTATTGCACGCCAGGGGGGACTGGCTGTCTGCAGGATCAGCCTTCATCCTCCTCTCCAGTCTTCATCCTCCTCTCCAGTCTTCATCCTCCTCTCAATTTTCTCTCAACTGGCTTGCTAGAGACCATCTCACCATCTTGGTGTCCTGAAGATGTCACAGGGAGGGCTGAGGCACTACATTTGGCTTTTGTTCCCATTAGCAAAATGCTCAGCAAGGCTTTGGGGTTTGGACACCTTGCAACCAGGTGTGTGTGTCCCCCTCAATGTGGATTTCAGACTTGGCAAACTCTCCACTTCCCAAGGGAAACAACCCAAGTGGCCATGTCCTCCAAGATACCCTCCATCCTCCCTGTGAAGGATACAGATGGCACAGGGAACACACTCTGAATGCAGAGAGTTTTGGGATGTAGCCAAGTTGGACTGGTATCTTGTGGTCATCGGCTATCAGGTTTCTGGACTTGTGGCTCCAGGTTGGGTCTGTCCTCCTCCAAATGGTGCATTATAGGAGGTAGAAATTATGTGGCCCTTTTCTAAGGACCCCTGGGCTTTACTGGTGCTCCAAGATTAACTTGGAAGACAGCATTAATATCGTTTGGTTTGGCATCTTAATTGCCTCACAGCTCATCTCCTTCCATTTCCTTACTGATTTTTGACCTTTTTTTGTCATGTGCTTGGGAGTTACAATAAACTGCTTGTTTCTCTTCTGGCTACAGTTGTCATCCAGCTTTCTGTCTGGATGAGAAACAAAGGGGCAGCTCCTCAGGAGAAAGGCAGAGAACTCATGTTCCTCTTAGTTGTAATTCTGACTTTGTCCAAACAGGTTTAGAAGCATCAGGACTGCTGACCATGCTGGGATCCCACCTGAATTTAGGCACCTATGAGGTGTCCTTGCCTGGGACCCCTCCCCACTGACAAGTGTTTTTCAAGTCAGATTTTCCAATTCAGTGTGGAGATTGTGTGAGTAAAGGTGGGACCTGTACCTAGGTTGGACACTTGGGATTCCTGCTGTAGGAAAGGCATGAACAATGTTGGGGCATGATTTCTTGCATCTCAGTGTAGCAGTGTGGAGAAGGTTGGATCATTCCCATCTGAGGATGTCCTCTTCTCTCCTTTTTGGCTCTGCAGGGAGCCCAGAGGGCCCCACTCACACCTGTTCAGACCTGGTAGGTACCTAAAGAGAGATGAAGTTAACTCTGATGTTGAGGGGGAGATGGCTGGATTTGGGGCAAGCAGCCTTGCTGCTGGATCCTACAAATCACTGCCCCTTCCAAGGTGGTGGCTGCAGGGAGAAAGGTCTCTTTGGAGCTCAGGGACAGTTCTTTGGGGGGGTGGCTTTATTTACTAGCATCAAAGAGAGTCCTCATCTCCTTCGTCTCTCCCCTCTTGCCTTGAACTTCAGCAGTTCTGGTTTTCACCAGCTCAGATCCTTCCTCTGGCACAGCTTTGGTCCTCTCTCGACACCCTTTTCTTCACCAGTGGAGTTGGGGTGTCCTTATCTCTGTGTCTGACATCCCTTCCCAGCAGGAGAGCCCAACCTGGTGTACAGGTGGTGTGCCCCTTAGGCTGGATTTCCCCCCTGCCACTCTCCACGTCTAATCCTGGTGACCTTGATGTGTCCATCAAACACTTACCAACAAGTTGTGGTGGAGCCCCAAACTAGGAGAATTTCTTCCCCCCACTCCCAGATCCTGCTGGACTCCATCCAGAGGGTGTAGGCATGGCTTTGCTTTCAGAGAAGGTTTCAAGTCTAATAAGCCAGCTTCCCGTATCCCAAGGGTCTTTCCAATACTGTAACTGCTAAAACTGCTGTGGAAAGTCCCTGTCAAAGAGCCAAAGTTTACTTGAGTATAAGTCACAACGTATTGAGAGTCAGATCTCCAGTGCTGAGCAAAAAACCTTTGGTTTGCCATGTCTTCCAGCAAAAGGGGGTCTTTCTGTGGCATTTAACCCAACTGGCAATGGCCACCTCCTTGGGAAAAGGAGATTTGGTCACCTGTAACCCCTTCAGCATCAGTGTGAAGGCCACCAGTGGCTGAGGAAGGCAGATGAGGCTGTTGCCATCTCCAAAGCACTGGAGAAGAGAGGTCTGGACCAAGGCTGGATCATCTTCCACACAGGTCACCTGCTCACAGGTTCTTCTGAGGCCCAGACCTGGATTTTGAAAGTCATAACCTGAACCGGGTTACAAACCCTGTGGTTTTTATCAAAAGTGCAGAAAAAGGGAAATCCCCTGGGGTTTTCAAGTTATGATGGTCTTCCATACCATATAACAGTTATTCATTCCACAAAGGAAACACCAGGGAAGGGGCCAAGAGCTTTGATGTTTCCATTATCATTATTATAATCCTTGCTAGGGTTCAGAGCTGGTTTCTGATTGTAACAAGTGAGATGGACTCATCCTTCTCAGAACTGGATTTATTTTTCTGGTTGTCACTCAGTTCAAGCAGATTTGATGATTTTGGCTCAGAAATTCGTGAGGAGAGTCTTCTCAGCCTGGTGGGCATGGAAATGCCTTTTTTTGTTGTGGTGCTTGGAGCAGGTACTGGTCATCTGGGTGGCTTTGGGGCCAGGTTTCTTTATTTGGAGAATGGTAGATTTGGGATGAGCTCCAGGGAAGGATGGGAAGCCGTGGGGTGCACTTGGACAGATGAATTCAGAGATGAGGGCTTGGGGTGTGCAAAGGAGGTCAATGGAAAGGAGATGTGGGTGGCTGATGTTGCTGCTCTGAGGGCTGGCTTGATGTTTGGTGGCCCAGGGGACAGGGATGGTGGCAAAGAGGAGCTCTACAGCACTAGAGGGCACTGTAGCCTCACTGCAGGGCCCCAAAACCCAGGTCTGAGCAGAGGAATCCAGAGGCTTTTTCCAAAGGTTTTTTCCTCAAGCAGAAACTTCATCTGGGGTGGCTCTGTCTCACCCTCTCCTGCTCCAGGTCACATCACCCTCCATCCCACTCTACCCACTGGTCCAACCCAGGGGACCTGGGGGCTCATGGATGGTTGAGGTGTTCCTCTGCACCCACAACTGAATTTAGAATCAGAGAATAATTTGGGTTAAAAGGAACCTCTAAAGGTCATCTAGTCCAGCCCCAGGGACACCCTCACCTAGTTTGGGTTGCTTAGAGCCTCATCATTAATATTTCCAGATATAGACACTCAGCAACCTGGGTCATTTTTCCACTGCCCTCATGGGGAAGAACTTCTTTTTAAATCTACTCTTCCAATCTAAATCTACTCCTCTCTAATTTAAAACCATTGCCCCTCATTCCATCACTCCAGAGCCTTGCCCACAGTCCCTCTCCAACCTTCCTGGACCCTCCTCAGATACTGGAAGGTCACTGAACCTTCTCTCTCAAAGTCTTCTCTTCTCCAGGCTGATCACCCCCAGCTCTCCCAGCCTCTCCTTGCAGAGATGTTCCAAGATAATTCCCATAGCCTCCTCTGGGTCTGCTTCATCAGGTCCATGTCCTTCCTGTGCTGAGGGCTCCAGATTTTGTACATGTGATTAGCACCATGCATCATCAGCCTCAAAGCAGATGGAAGCCCTGAGCAGAGCAGGGTCAACATCTGGAGGTGTCTGTGAACCCCACGTTGTTTGCTTGTCCCAGCACCACAACCCTGAGGGGAGCTGGTGGCCAGGAGTTTGATGTGCCCCACAACCTGGGTCTGCCTCACTCCCTGTCTCCTGGAAACCCCACACTTTTGCAAATATAACCATGGAGTCCAATCCTATGGGATGCTTCAGCAGGGCTTGGTACCAAGTGATGCTCCTCACACCACACAGCAGTGTCAGATGTGCTGAGGGGTCCTCCCTGTATCCAGAAGATGCTGCTGACCGTTCAGATTGTTCCTCTGAACCCTCCTGCTCCCATTTCCCTGTCCCTAATTTATCCCATTGTCCCCACCCAATGTGGAAGGCCATGCCAAGCAATAGGGAGATGATGATGTCCAATTCTCAGATCTGAGGATTCTCAGATCCCAGGTTACCAGGCACAACTCTGGGCTACAAAATAAGACAAATAAGGAGATTTTTGGCTGTTTTACAGCTTTTCCTTGGGCCGGGCTGGGCTTACCAACTGGCATTGCCAGGCTGGGCTTTTGGATCCATGGCAGGGAACCCCAAGGAAAAAGCTGGATTGGAAAGGTTGTTCCTGGCAAGAGGATGAAGGAAGAGCTTTTTTTTTTTTTTTTTTTTTTTTGCTTTTTTTTTTTTGCTTTTTTTTTGCTTTTTTTTTTCTTTTAAGGAATTTATGAGTAATTTTAGACCCAGTTTGCTGGCAAATTAATTAATCTGGGTGTGGGGACTTGTACTGGGGTTTAAATAACAGCTCCATAGCCATTTGGGGCTCAACAATATCACCACATTCAGCTTTGCTTTAAACACACCAGAGAACAACAGGGGCCTTTCTCAGCCTTCATGTTGACTTCCCTTTCAAAAAGGTTTTGCTTTTATGCAGCTCTAATATTCAAAGCAAGCCTGAAAGGGCTTGGTTTGTTGTGGGTTTTTTTTTCCCCCAGGCCTTTCTGTAGGATTTGACACACACGCCCCAAATCCTGCTTGAATTTTAGCCTCTGAATAGCATTACATCTTCTTCTTCCTTTTTATTTTTTTTTTAATTTTCCCAGAGGATTCATTAGAAACCCAAGAGGGCTCTTGCTGAATACTTTCCCAAAGCCTTTTGCGGAGTAATGATTAAGTTAAAATTTAAAACAGGAAAAAAATATTCAAAGATAAAGCAAAAAAAAAATAATTCCAGTTTTCTACAAATCCTGAATAAAAATTCAGTGTCTCTTTGGTCAAGCAGCTCTTTCTGCTGGCTTCCACATCCTTAACTCCCCTTTGTGGAAGACCTGAATTTTTAATAAAATAAAGGGTAGGAAGGAATTTCTTGCTGCAAAAAAAGAAATCAGGAATATTGTAGGAGCAGAGAAGGGAGACGTGCAGATGTCCCTGTTGGTGGAAGGACCTGCAGTGCCTGGAAATGCATTGCTCTCTAAAAATCCTGTTTAATGGGGATGTCCTTGTCCGTTGGTTAACAAAATAGGAGCTGAATGTTTCCTGTTGCATTTAGAAATTTCTTCTTAACCCAAAGATGCTCCCCCCTTACCCCCCAGTCTTTCTGCTGCCTTTCCTCTGATGGTATAGAAATAGCAACCAGTACAATAAATGAGACCAGAAGTTCTTCAAATGTGAATTTCCTGCCTGCAGGCAGCAGGTAAGTGAATCCCATCCAGCTTGGGAAGGTGTATATATAGCTCTGGGTGTAAATATAGGTAGGAGAAGAGAGAGGTGGCAGGAGAAGTGGTTGGTGCAATCCAAGGTGGCTGGGTCATAAATTGCCCCTGAAGGGGGAAATTTATTGTACTGCAAAAATACCTGGATGTCTTTTCCATGGGGAAAATAGAGACTGTTTCTGAAGGGAATTAGATGATGTCCTTGCCTGTTGTAGCAAACTGAGCTCTATAAGCCAGGGGTTCCTTTCTAGTCCCACCTTTGTGCTGTCCCTCATTTTATGACTTGAAAAATACTTTGGGGAGTTGTTAGGGGTTTTGAAGATACTCTGCTAGCTCTTTGAAATGGCAGATTCTTGTCTGTGCTACACTGGGGTGGGCACTGAAACAAAAGTCAGCTTTGTCCTCAGAGTGCCCATGCTGGATGTTGAGGTTGAAGGATTTTATCAAAGTTAATAGAAACAGTGAGTGAGAAGAACATGGTCTCCACACCCTTGTCCATGACACCCAAGATCATGCTGCTTTGCACTTCCCTTTCTGCTCTTCTGAGACCCCACCTGGAATATTGCATCCAGGATCTGCTGAACGACCAAAGGAGGGTGGTTAAGGAAAACCAGGGCACTTTACCTCCTTTCTGACATGAATTTTTGCTGCCTTTCATTCCCAGCCCTACCTCTTGCTGTGCTTTTGCTCTGCCAAACACTTTTGCAATGTTGTGGCTGGTATTTACTCTTTGTTCCAGGTATTTCCCAAGCCTGTGTATCACTTTAGTTTTTCCCATACCCCTCTGATTTGCTGTAAATAACTGAGGGTGTTATTTAAATGAAATCTTTCCATTCAGCTTTGGTTTGGGAATGTGCTGGTTTAGCTCTTGCATTTCTTTTCCCTGCAATTTTTTGGTCCCATTTGCTGTGATTCCACCTAGATCAGTGGTTCTGGGTAGAGAGTGGGTTGAGAGCAGCCCTGAAGAGAAGAACTTGGGGGTGTTGATTGATGAAAAGCTCCCCATGAGCCAGCAGTGAGCTGAGGCAGCTCAGAAGGCCAAGGGATGGATCAAGAGGATCATGGCCAGGAGGTCAAGAGAGGGGATTCTCCCTCCTCTACTCTGCTCTTGTGAGACCCCACCTGGAATGTTGCATCCAGGTCTGGTGTCCCCATCAGGAGAAGGACAGAGATTTGTTGGAACAAATCCAGAGGAGGCCCCAAAGCTGCTCCAGGGGCTGGCTGGAGCACCTCTGCTGTGAGGAGAGGCTGAGGGAGCTGGGATTGTTCAGCCTGGAGAAGAGCAGACTCCATGGGGACCTCAGAGCTGCCTTCCAATTCCTGAAGGGAACCTCCAGGAAGGCTGCAGAGGGACTTTTCAGCAGAGTGTCCAGCACTAGGAGAAGGGGAAATGGTTGGAAAGGGAAGGAGAAGAGGTTGAGGCTGGATGTGAGGCAGAAGTTCTTCAGCAGGAGGGTGCTGAGCCTCTGGAACAGATTGCCCAGAGAAGCTGTGGCTGCCCCCTCCCTGGAGGTGTTCAAGGCCAGGTTGGATGAGGCTTGGAGCATCCTTGTCTGGATGAGAGGTGTCCCTGCCCATGGCAGGGTGTAGCAAGACGAACCTTTCTTGGGGTATGACTCTCTGAAGTCAGACCGGTGCTCTGGCAGAAGCTGATGCCTTCAGGGTCAGTCAGTCTGGGTCAGTGCTGGTGCTCCCAACACAACCAACCTCTCCTCTGGCCTGCTCTGCAAGTGAGCTGAGCTTGTGCTGGAGGCCACGACTTTTATTGGCCTCCTGATCCTGCCCCTGCGCAGTTGGTCCCAGCCCTAACCAGGCACAGGTGGGATGAATGCAGGCTCACACCCACTGCCTGGTGAGTAGCAGCACCTGGGTGTTGCCTTATCTCACTACACTTCCCCCCCTCTTTTTTTTTAATTTGTATTGATTTATTTATTTAAAAGAAACACAAGAACTATGTGAAGTTCAAAGAGAAGCACGACGTGTCCTAAGCACGTGAGCTTTTTGACCTGTTAGATGATGTGTTGTTGTCTGGAATGGGTGTCGGGTTGTCTATTGGAGATCTGGTCGCGGCAGGGCGTGTCCATTTACTGGGTACCCAAAGAGGCCCGGAATCTGTACAGACACAGCTATAGCCTCTTCCAGCAAACAGTAGCGGCTTGGGCCCCACCCACTGACCTGTAGATGGATCCTTGGAGTTAATTTGTACTTCCGGCATGCGGTTGATTTTCTGCGATGAATAATGCAGTAGCACGGGAGGTTGCTGGGAGTCACGGCTTAGACTAAGAAAATTCAACGTGAAAAGTACCTTGCTAAGCTGCATCTGTGGGTCCATATCTTTGCTGTCCTTTTGCCTTTGTAAATATGTCTTCAGGGTGCGATTGGATCTTTCTACTATCGCCTGGCCTGTAGATGAATGAGGGATCCCTGTGATGTGTTTTACTCCCCAAGTAGCAAGGAACTGCTGGGCCTTCCCGCTTATATAGGCAGGGGCATTGTCAGTTTTTATTACTTGGGGGACCCCCATATCAGCAAAGCAACTGGTCAGGTGACGGACCACATGTAGACCCTTCTCCCCTGTCTGAGCAGTTGCCCAAAGCATGCCTGAAAAGGTGTCTATCATCACGTGGAAATATTTGAGGCGTCGTTCTATGTCTATTACCCTCTTCTCTAAAGATTTCACAGCCTGCTTTGTTTGTTCAAGGAGGGCCTTTATTTTGTCCTCCAGGCCGATGGGTGCAGCTGGTGGGGTGGCCGCTTCTTTCCCATGCTCTTTTTCTGGACTGGGTGGCGGCAGCAGGGGTGGTTTCAAGAAGAAACTAGGGCTACCCATCTCAGGGGCACAGGCTGTTGGCATTTTTGCATTCTTTTGTAAGTTGTTTTCGGCGCTCGGAGAGGGTACTTCTTCTTCTTCCTCCGGCCCGATGTCTGATAGGAACTCAGCTATGGAATGATGCGCTTTTCCCGACATGCCCTTATTGCCAAGTCTGTCATTCCTTAATCCTAAAAATGCCTTCCAGCCTTTATCACCCTCGGGATGGGGAGAGGGTAGCGGAGGTGCAGTGGGGACAACACCAGATCCTGCTGCTGGTGGTGGTGTTGTAGTACCAACGCTAGCTTTTGTCAGAAGCGCTGCAATGGTGGCGGCAGCAGCTTCTGCCTCAGCTTTTATTTCTTTTAGAGTGTTGATTACTACCTCCCAGGTACCTTCTAGTCCAGTTGTATTCTTAGTCCTTTCTTGGGTACGGAGGCCAACCAGCAGATCACCGACCTCCTGCCAAAGTTCCCACGCAGCTGCCGCGGACGGGAGAGAGGAGAGTTCCTGCTCCTTCGTCCATGTTGCTGGTTTTTCATTAGCAGGGGTGCTAGATGAGAGTCCCATCTTTCTTTCCTCTCTTTCCAGGTGAATCAGTGATAGAGAGAGAAGGTAACAAATCTTCTCACCCAACTCCTTGGGTTTTCTGTTGATGTTAACCCATGCCAAACTGGCTCTCTTTTTTCTGGTTCATCAAGAGCAGGGGCTAGACCGAGGTCTATGCCCGCATTCTCCACCAGATGTAGCAAGACGAACCTTTCTTGGGGTATGACTCTCTGAAGTCAGACCGGTGCTCTGGCAGAAGCTGATGCCTTCAGGGTCAGTCAGTCTGGGTCAGTGCTGGTGCTCCCAACACAACCAACCTCTCCTCTGGCCTGCTCTGCAAGTGAGCTGAGCTTGTGCTGGAGGCCACGACTTTTATTGGCCTCCTGATCCTGCCCCTGCGCAGTTGGTCCCAGCCCTAACCAGGCACAGGTGGGATGAATGCAGGCTCACACCCACTGCCTGGGGATCAGCAGCACCTGGGTGTTGCCTCATTTCACTACAGCAGGGAGCTTGGAGGAGAGTTCTTAGCTCCTGTCCACCCTCACCCATTCTGTGATTCACCTGCTGGTACTGCCATGGAGAAACTCCTCATTGTTGGCTTGTTCTCTTTTTAATTCTCGCTTTTTTGGGGGGGGGATTTTGTTAGTTTTTATTGGGTTTTTCTATAATTCCTGTAACGTATGAGCAGTGAAACCACTGGAGAATGATAAAACTTCATTTCTTCCTGCTTTTGTGACCTGCTTGATTATTTCATTGTATATTCTTTTTGAGGCGCTTTGTCCGAACGGAAAGAAAATCTGTGTGCTTATAGGAGTTGTTTGTTTCCCTTTGGCTGGGCAAAATAAGCAGAAATCAAATAAGGTAGGGATTGCTTCATCTGGCTGGTCCCAGGGAGGGAGCCACCAACACTCACTCTGTCATCCATGACATGATTTGGTGAAGCTGGTGGGCTCCATGCGTCTTCATCTGTCCAACCTTTTTCTTGGGCCTGTGAATAGAACATAAGGAGATTTTCCTTAAGTTGAGGTTGCAGCTTGGGTGTTTGGCTGTTTACTGGGTAAGAATGGAAAGGTTTTGGGTCAGTGGTTGGGTGGAAATGGTTTGAAGCTGCAACAGGACCTCCTGAGCATGTGATGGCCATTTTTTCCCTGGTCAATGAAAGCTTGGTTTTCCAAAAGCAGAGAACTAGGGTGAGCGTTTTTAAAGCTTTCTTCTCATTTGGGTTGTTCCCATCCACACCACTGAGCCCATGGATCTTCAGTTCCACAGATCAGATCCATGGGACCTCTGATGAGGACAGCACTTGGACACATCAAGGCTGGAAGAGCTCCATGGGTGCTTGTGGTTGTACAACCAGCTCAGCCTCAAGCCTATGGAGAACAATATTGGACCTGAGTGCTAGGCAGGTGACCACAGGCTATAGTTCGGCTTGTAGATGTTAAAACATCATCTCCTTGCATGCAAATTTTGATCTGGAAAACCAGTGTAGTGTTTTGGTGCTTGGGTTACCTGGACAAATTTTCCACTGATGGAGTTGTTCTTTATTTTGCTGTCACTGCTGATCAGCCCTGAGTGCCTTGAGGCTTTGGGAGCCACCATGCTCCCCATGGCATCCCAGCAGAACAGGTCACCACCCTGATGGGCAGGAAGGTGAGGAACCAAGCTCCTGTTAAAATGACATTACAACCAAAAAGAGCCAAAGGGGTCAAAAAATACCCCAGCCATTCATGCGAGTGGATTGTACCTTGTCATACAATCACAAAATCTATTAGTATTACTATCATCATCATCAATATTTTATTTTATTTTATTTTATTTTATTTTATTTTATTTTATTATTATTTTCTTTTTAATGGTTGGCTTCACAATTCAAAGGCTACACCATGCTTTGGTTTTTCCAGTCTGCTGCATCGTGTGACCCCAGTGACTCTGCAATAAGCCTCATTATATAATGGCAGGGTGTTTTTTTGGAAAACCTCCATTTAATCCTTTCGGGGCAGAATTTGCTGGGTTTTGTTTGCTTTCTGAGCCTTGTCTTACTTCCCCCCACCCCCTCCTCCTCCTTCACCTCCCCCTTCCCTGGCGGGCGCACGCTGGAGGCGTCAGTCTGGGAGCAGGGTCCTTTCTTCCTTTCTATTTTTTTTTTCTTATTTTATTTTTTTTCCAAATCCATGGAGAATGAAGAAAAAAAAAAAGAAAGGGAAAAAAAAAACAAAAAAAAAAGGTTTATTTTGGTTTGCTTGGGTTACAGAGCTTTTCCCCGCCGTCGGGGGGAAGGACTACGTGATGTGCAGCAGGTATTTTGTGAATGGAGCACAACCCTGTGACTCCCCGTTGCTCGGTCGAAGGGGGAGGCAGGGGAAGGAGAAAGAAAAAAAAAAAAAAATCAAAATCACCACCCAGTGACTCCATCTGATTCGTTTTGGCTGGAAAAGTTTTTCAGTGCCGTGGTTCTTAAGCAAGGAGGAAGCTTTCTTCTGGCCCAAGAACAATAAAGGGGTCAGCAGCCTGATCCTCCCTCCTACACCCTCTTCCTTCCATTGTGAGGGGTCTGTGCAAATATCCCAGGCTGCTTCTGCTGGGGCCTGAGGGACCTGAGCTGCCCATGTGACATTAAAGAGAGACTCTGGGAACCCAGTAATCCTGAGCTGCAAAAAGAAAGAAAAAAGAAAAGGAAGTTTCTGAGGTTCTCCATTTCATAGAATCGTGGAATCAGTCTGCTTGGGTAAGACCTTGATCATCATCAAGTTCATCCCTAAACCCACCCCTGCCCCATGTCCCTCAGCACCACATCTCCAGGGCTTGGAAATCCCTCCAGGAATGCTGGGGACTCCAGCCCTGCCCTGGGCAGCCTGGGCCAGGCCCTGACAACCCTTGCCAGGGAGAAATTCTTCCCCAGCTCCAATCTCAACCTCCAGGGCAATTCCTCTTCTCCCATCCCTTCTTCCTTGGAAGAAAAGACTGACACCCACCCCCTGGCTCCAACCTCCTCTCAGGGGGTTGCAGAGAGCCAGAAGGTCTCCCCTCAGCCTCCTTTGCTCCAGGATCAACACCCCCAGCTCCCTCAGCTGCTCCTGGGCAGACTTCTGCTCCAGACCCTTCCCCAGCTCCCTTGCCCTTCTCTGGACACACTCCAACCCCTCAATGTCCTTCTTGTCCTCAGGGGCCCAGAACTGACCCCAGGATTCCAGGGGCAGCCTCACAGGGGGACAATCCCTGCCCTGCTCCTGCTGCCCACACAGTGCTGACACAAGCCAGGATGCTGGTGGCCTTCTTGGCCACCTGGGCACACCTTGGCTCATATTGAACCACCTGTTTCTAGCACAGCATTTCACTTGGTGAAGGTACAAGTGGGGAAATCTTTCCCCTTGCCATGCTTCTTCCATGCTCTTCCATGGTTCAACTGCAGCACCTTCCCCAGCATCTCCTCATCAAATGGCCAAATCCCTGCAGAAGTTTGGTGAACCCTTGTGTCTCACCAGCCCTTGACCTCCTCCATTTCTCTGGCTGTTCAGGATGGTGGATTTCCACTGCTCTCAGTGCAGAACCTTTGTGCTGGTAGAGTATTTTCTCCAGCAAGGATGGGGTCAAAGGAGGCATGATGCTTGCCAGGCTGTGTTTGCTGCAGGGACTGACCACCATCTGGTAGCAGTCAGACCCTAACCCAGCATCTTTCATGAAGTGCCCGTTAGTCCTTGGACACATACCACAGACCATGAAGGTATGAGCCAGCAGCTCCTGGAGTAAGAGATCTTGGGACCAGATCCACAGTAGTTGGCCCACTGATCCTGCCCATCATCAAAGCATCCTGCATCTCCCTGCTAGGGGAGGTTGTAGATGTCTCCTGTTTTTCTGTGATATTTCTCTGTGGTCACAAAACTTGAAGACCACGTTCTGCCACCAGGAATGGTGAGATTTTCCCAGGTGGCATTTTTTCATCTGCCAGGCTAGATACCACCTACTTTCCCAAGGAAGAAGGTGGTACCTCTGGCCTTCTATGAGACAGAGAGTTCAACACAGCAAGCTGTGTCCTGCACTGAAGATCTAATTCATTTGCCAGAGGGCGAGTGGATGATGCTCATCAAATATAGGACCCGCCTCTTTATTTTTTATTATTTTTTCTCTTTTTTTCTTTTTTTCTTTTTTTTTTATTTTCACACAAGAACCAGCCAATAGCATGTGTGACCTCCTCTCTTTGTGTCCCAGCTCCTCAGACCTTGGCACCAAGCAGCTGCATGAATCGTGGTGGGTGAGTTTTGCCATGAGGCAGTTCCCGTCGTTATTATCTCCTCGCTGTGTCGATAACGCTTTTGGTGGTGATGCTCAGGATTTCCTCACACTGCAGAGTTTTCCTGAAGATCAATTCCGTGAGGGGTGGAGGAAGTGGCCGTTCCAAGATTGCTTCTGGGTCCTGAGAACTGGGTGGCCAACTTCATACGTACGTGCAACCTGACATGCTCCAAAGAACGCGGCGGTTCCTCTTTCCCCTCCTCTACTTCGTCGGCACAAGTGGGCGTCAACGTGTGGGAGGTCCTCTTCTCCTGCAGATGCTCCCAAGATCAAAGCTTGCCAGGGAAAACTGTCAGAGACCCCACAAAGGAGATTGGGAGAAGTTGTCCCATGTCTTGTCTGAAATCTCAAGGGCATGGTGGGGGCAGACTTAGTGAGGAACTCAAGTGTTGGGACTACACTGTGTTGGTTCTACAGTGTTGGTCCTTTGGAATCATTGAGTGGTTTGGGTTGGAAGGGACCTTAAAGCTCATCCAGTCCCAACCCCTTTCCATGGTCAGGGACACCCCCCAGCAGCCCAGGTTGCTCCAAGCCCCATCCAACCTGACCTGAGACACTGCCACGGAGGAGACAGCCACAGCTTCCTTGGGCAACCTGTTCCAGGGTCTCACCACCCTCACATTAAAGGATTTCTTCCTCATGTCCAACCTAAATCTACCCTCTTCAAGTTTTAAACTGTTTTCCTCTCCCAGCTTTCTTGTAAGCACCCTTCAGATACTGGAAGGTTACTATAAGGTCACCTCAGAGCCTCCTCTTCTTGAAGGGAAAATAATGTTTAGTTGTTTAGAAATGCTTAGAAAAGTGGATTTGTTTTTTCAACTCCTTTTTGTACAGATGCCCTTGGTTGAAGGTAAAAGCAAGCAGCAAGTTCTTTCAGCCTTGTCATGAAGTTGCTTTTCTGGTATTGGAGCAGCTCTCTGATCTCTGTGTCCCACATGTAGCTCCAGGATTTTGGTGGTGTTTCCAAGCAGTGTAGCTACACAGGGATTTTTACGTGGGCTATGGTGACCTTGGTGAAGAGCAGGTGAAGTGTGACACTTCCACCATACAGCTCCTTTGCTGCTCTTCCTTCTTTAGAAAAGGAAATTGTGCCCAGTTGTCCATGGTACCCAGTTGTCCACAGTCAGCAAGGCCATGAAAATATATCACAAGGAGCTCCAAGGGTTGAAGGTGGACATGAGGTTGGAACCTACTACATTAGAGGTGGGGCTCCTTGACTACTGGAACATCCCTCCGTTCCTGTCTGAAGTGGAAGTAGGTCACCTTGTTTGGTTTGGTACTTGCTACCTCTTTCTATGCTGTGATTTGCATATGAGAGAGGGCTTGAATTTATTCTGCCCGTCCTCAACTTGTGGGAGTTGTTGGTTCAGGAAGGGCAAGGCTGCAGTACAGGAGTTGATGGTCCTGTTCTTCATCTGGGAAGTCTACAGTAGCTCATCAGACAGGAGGTTGAACCAAAAAAGAAAGTGGGTTTGGTTATTTAGTGTTCTTGCTGTGTGTAGGACAGGCAACTCAGGCCCTGGTGGGAAGGACTAGACTGCTCAGGAGCAGAAAATAATGGATTACAGGATGGCTAGAAGTGAGTTGGATGGGAGCAGGTAAGGGATGGGTGTGTGACTTGGTGACATTCCTTAAGTCCAGTGTCAAGTTGCTGCTCCTTGATGAGAATAATCCTGTTTCTGGGGGAACCAGTAGGAGAGATTTGTCTTCTGTGCACACATTTCCAATCTTCTCCTCATCTGTTTTCTCCAGATCTTCAGAGTCTTACCTGTGCTGCCTGGTTGGAATGGTTTCCTGCCTGGGCAGGAGGTCTTTTGCTCTGTCAGTCCTGCATATGTGCCCACAGCCACCAGGGTCCCAGCATGGATAGATCCAATTGAAATGAAAAAGGTCATAGGAAGCTGAATGGAAGGAACAATAAAGGAGTCATGCAGGTGTTTGGGGGAGACCTTCAGTCTTTCAGAAGCTGTGTGGCCTCTTGGAAGATGCCCGGTTGGGTGCTGCACTTTTCTATGAGGAAAACCAGGATGTTTTCATGGATTTTGTGTTGCCACACATTTCTTCTTCCATCACATGTCATAGAATTGTACAATGCCAGATTGGTTTGGGGTTGGAAGGGACTTTAAAGATCAAGTAGTCCCAAGCCCTTTCCATGGGCAGGGACACCTCCCAGCAGCCCAGGTTGCTCCAAGCCCCATCCAACCTGACCTGAGACACTGCCAGGGATGGGGCAGCCACAGCTTCTCTGGGAATCCAATTCCATTGTCCACCAATAACCTTTGGAGATCAGAACATGTGCAGAGAGCCACATCCAAGGGACAGGTTCAAAGGGACAGGTTCAGGGAGTCTCCTGCCCTGGGAGATGAGGACTTTGGGGGGGGGGGGGGGGTTGTGGGGAGGTTCTTCTGGGGCTTTAAGGAAGCTCTCTGGGATGGGAACTGTTGTACAGTAGGAAGAGTCATCAGCCTCATCTTACGTGCGTCTCGTCTCACCGGTTGGGATCGTTCCCCCCCAGTGGAAACCATCAAGAATTTCCGTTATTTCCTTTCCTGAGGCTTTGTTTGGGTGGGGATTTCTGGAAGGTATTTCACTGGCAGGTATAATTAAAGAAAGCCACTCTGCCTGGAGGCAAGACAAGGTTTCTTTAGAGCCAACCCTTTAGCTCGGTGGCAGAGCAGAAACTTTGGTCCCACGGAAGGAAAAAAGAGAGGAAGGTGTGTGTGTATGTGGAGGGGGAGTTAATCAGTGGGGAATCATCCCAGTTAAATGCTGCACACCCGGGTTAAGACCCTTATCCAGCAAAATCCGTGAAATATGTGCTTCATTTTAAGCCCCATCCCCCCTTGCCTTCAAGCTGTTTACTCTTGTGCTTAACTTTAAGCATGTGCCTAAGTGCTTGGCTGGCTGAGGGCCAAGGCAAATAGGAGCCTCGAGAAGCAGATTTGCCTCAAGAAAAGCTTGACTGGACTGAAGTCCCCATGGGACACTGGGTCCTACAGCAAGACTGGGGTGGTGGAAGGGTGTGGTGTGGCAAACCTCTATCAAATCTCAGCTCCCTAAGGTTATTTGGTGGTGGGTACCACTGTGGACCTGGGGTTGTGCTCACAAGGAGCATCCTAAGGGTGCAGCATCAAAAGGGGTGCTTTGGTTTTTGTGTTTCACTGCTGGGAAGACATCAGCCTCACAGGTTAGCTTGTGTGTATCACAAGAACAGTCTTGGGAAAAAAATAGAGAGGTTTTTTTTTCCTCTTAATTGAGAAAGAGGAACATTTTAGTGGAGGGAAAGAAATCCTTGATTTTATCCTCATCATCATCAGAAAGAGAGCAGATTATGTGACCTGACCACTAAATCTTCATAGGAATTTGAGTGGCTGCATTAGCACTTAGAATAAAAAGGACTCCTGTATTAACACAAGCTTTTATAATGGCCTTATCTTCTTCTTCCCTCTTCCCAGCTAATTCCTGAAAGCCTATTTTTAATCCCTCCCCCCCTTTTTTTTTTCCATCCAGCCTGGACTTCATCAAACAGCCAAGGTGGGGTTTGGGGTGGTTTTTCTTCTTTATTTTTAATCTGTGAAAGGCACCATTAAAGCTAAAGCACTGCGGCCATGGCACGCATGAAAACGAAAAGCCACCATCAAAAAAAAAAAAAAAAAGAAAAAAAGAAAAAGAAAAAAACCCAAATTAGTGTTATTTAAAAATCAACACCACTATGAGGGGTTAAGGGAAACGTGCAGCTGGAACAAATAGAACGCTCATCGAAACTTCCTCAATAACTCTGCAGAAGGAAGCGTGGTGAGCCCTCGAGCCTTTGAATCCAGCTCCGTTTCCCTCACAAACCCATGGAATTTATATTAACCTCCAGCTTTACTTAGCTGGTGGGAATTATTTCTTCTTATTATTAACATGTATTATTATTTAATACGGTGGGGGGGCTGCAGAAGGAAGAGATTTGCTCCCGTTGCTGCGCTTTATCCGAGGGGATCGGTTCTGCTCCTCGCACGGAGTTCTGGGGACAGGAAGAGGCAAAGGCCATGGGTCTTAAATGAAAAAATCTTTCTGGAGTTGTTAAGGGGGGAAAGGCTGAGACTGCCATGTGCAGAGAGGTTTGGTGATCTGGTCAGCACAGGCATCAGAGTTGGTTTAAGGAAGGGGAGGCTTGAGCCATCCCTGCTCTCTGAGTTGTCTCCCATCCCAGCAGAGATGCAGGCAGGAGGAAGGACACTGTGTGCCTTTAGCATCTTGTATATCACAGGATAACACATAGAATTGTCCTGGTTGGAAAAGACCTTCCTCAACCATTAACCTAACTCTGCCAAGGCCACCCCTGCCCCATGTCCCTCAGCAC
Organism: Phaethornis superciliosus; assembly: GCA_023637945.1. Lineage (NCBI taxonomy): Eukaryota > Metazoa > Chordata > Aves > Apodiformes > Trochilidae > Phaethornis > Phaethornis superciliosus. Next base: position 70,179,117 of record JAJQWJ010000004.1, read on the forward strand.
CACATCTCCAGGGCTTGGAAATCCCTCCAGGAATGATGGGGACTCCAGCCCTGCCCTGGGCAGCCTGGGCCAGGCCCTGACAACCCTTGCCAGGGAGAAATTCTTCCCCAGCTCCAATCTCAACCTCCAGGGCAATTCCTCTTCTCCCATCCCTTCTTCCTTGGAAGAAAAGACTGACACCCACCCCCTGGCTCCAACCTCCTCTCAGGGGGTTGCAGAGAGCCAGAAGGTCTCCCCTCAGCCTCCTTTGCTCCAGGATCAACACCCCCAGCTCCCTCAGCTGCTCCTGGGCAGACTTCTGCTCCAGACCCTTCCCCAGCTCCCTTGCCCTTCTCTGGACACACTCCAACCCCTCAATGTCCTTCTTGTCCTCAGGGGCCCAGAACTGACCCCAGGATTCCAGGGGCAGCCTCACAGGGGGACAATCCCTGCCCTGCTCCTGCTGCCCACACAGTGCTGACACAAGCCAGGATGCTGGTGGCCTTCTTGGCCACCTGGGCACACCTTGGCTCATATTGAACCAGCCCCGTTCTGCTTGGTGGTGAGATCATTCTCAGTGTCCTGGTCACTACTATCTTAGACCCTTCCCGGCTTCTGTAAGTGAGTCTATCACATGGGCACAGTCATGATGGAGAAATCAGAAATGACCTTAAAAAGCTCTCGAGAGGAGAGGTAATATGACCCAAGACATCTCAGCAGGCAAGGTATGTGATGCTGGTCACTTGACACATGAAAATAACCAGGGGCTGGGTTGTTTTGTTGAGTTTTGGTGCTGATTCTTCTTTGTCTCCACTTGGTTTTGATGAAAAAACTGAAGTTACATCCTCTTGGCTAATCTGAAATGAATAGAAGGGCGTTTGACCCATCTCCTGGCAGTCATCAGAAAAACAACTACAACACATGCTTTTACTGGCAGGAAAGCCGATGTTTGAGTGATGAGTTGTCATGGTTGAGGTTCAGCCTTTGCAAGACATGGGAGAGCAGATATGATTGTCTTGCTGCCTGTCCTGTAGCAACCTTTGGATAAAACCCAGTTTTTTAGGCTTTTTTTTTCTTTTTTCATGGGGGTGGTGGTGGAAATTCCAGGTCCATTTCCAAACTTGCTTTTCTTGCTTGCCCTCATTTTATTCTTCAAAGGGGTCCAGAGCTCCCAGAGGTCTGCAAAGCACCAGCAAGAAACCACCAGGCTAGTTAATTTGTGATGGAAAATGATTGATAACTCTGTGGCAAGTGGGTCTGGTGCTTATCCCTGCATTGAAACCCATTACAGGAGGAGGAATCTTAGTGCTTGATGTATAAAAGGAAAATCCTGGGAGGGAGCAGATTCCTTCAGTTCCTTCCAGCCAGGTACCAACTGCTAGTAACCTGGCAAGGAGAAAGTCAAGCCCTGGTCTTGCACAGCTCACACTTCTGACAAAGAATTGGGCTTTTTAAAGAGAAGAATGAGGTTTTTTCTAGGATTAAATTGGTGTTTGCACATTGGGGGATTTTCTAAGCTGGGGGAGCTGAGAATTAGGATCCTCACTTGCTGTCTCTGGGCTGAACTAGACTGAGCAGAAACTTCAGAATGGAGCAAAACTATCCCTTTGTCATGTTGGCTAGGTCTTCATCCAACTGCAAACAGGAGTATCTGTTGTTTAAAAATGTTTCCAGCTCAAGACAAGGGTCTTGGAGAAAGGAAGGACAGTGATAGTTTCCATAGCTTGCTTCAGCTATGGTCTACAAGAAAGATCCACTGGTTGACCACGGGATTGCCACCAGCACCAGGACTTTGTTGAAGTCAATGACACAATTCCCTTTGACTTTGGTGATGCAACATATGGATCACAGCAATAGGGATCGTGGCAAAAAAATGCTTGTTGACTGATTAACTATTACCTGCCATCTCAGGGTGTTGCAAAAGTTCATGCACTTGGAAGGCCTCCAACAGGAAATGCCAAGGGCTGAGTGGTGAGAAAGTTCTCCTAGGGCTGCTGGATTTACCCATGTTGGAAAAAAAGAGTAGCCACCTCTTTTTTTTAAGGGTTTGAAGTTATCACTTGGGGAAGAAGGGCTTTCATCCCAAGGTCTGGGAGCTTGAATGAGCTGGAGCTCCTGTTGCCTGCAACTTTGATTTGTCCAAGAGGCAAAGATTTGTGGGGGCTTGCTTCTGGAGGATTTCACAAGTGCACATCAAAACCAATGTAGTCTTTTATTAATAATAAGGGTGAAATGAAAATAGACTTGGATACAGCCCTTCTGTTGTGCTGAGTGCCAGGCTGAGGTTTGAGGTGAGCACACCCAGCTGCCAGAAGACTTTGAAGATCATCTAGTTGGAACCCCCCTGTCATAGGCAAAGACACCTCCTACTAGAGCTTGCTCAAAGCTTCATCCAACCTGACCTTCAACACCTCCAGAAGAGGCTTCACCAACACTGGGAATTACACAGAGGATCAAGAGACCCTCCACCTTAGAGGGTGACCTGGGCCCTGGCCCCAAACTCCCTGATGTCCTATAAGTCATCTTAAAAATTCAATGGGAAGGTCCCTTTTCTGCCTCCAGGTCACTTCCACCCAACACTGGAGGTGCTGAGGGTGGATGGTGGACAAAAGTTCCTCCTGCCATCTCACCTGCCTGCTTTGTCTCAACTGGAGAGGCACGGTCAGCTGGGACATCAAGGTTCACAACTCAAGGGTGTTAGGCTTTGAAAGGGAAAAGAGATGAGGAAAACCAGACTGAGGAGCATGAAAAATATAGAGGAAAAGAAGACTTGGAAGAAATGTCACGTCCTGGAGGGACTGAGGTGACTTGAGATACAAATATTCCTATGGCAGCCTCCTAACACTGCCAGCCCCAGCTAAAGCAATTCCTACCTCAACTTCAGATGAGCAACATGCAGGAAAAGATTTTCAGAGCAGCAAGCCCAGCCTCCTTTTAGGATGAGCTTTGGGCTCATTTGGGTTGGTGGACAAACCACCAAGCACATACCAAGTGTGGTGCCTCCTGGTTGCAAGTGATGTGGGTGGTATCTATTCCCAATATTAGCTGGGAAAGCAACCAACTCTTTTTCAGGGGAAAACAAGACCAGGTCACTAATAACTATTTATAGAATCATAGAATTACAGAATAATTTGGGTTGGAAGAGACCTCCAAAGGTCACCCAGTCCAACTCCCTGCAGTATCAGGGCCACCCTCATCTAGATCAGGGTGCTCAGAGCCTCCTCAAGCCTCACCTTGAACATCCCCAGGGATGAGGTTGAACATCCCCAGGGATGAGGTTGAATAACCCCAGAGATGAGGCCTCAACAACCACCCTGAGCAACCTGAGCCATTTTTCCACTCCCTTCATGGTAAAGAACTAGTCCCTATCATCCAATTTTAATTTCTTTTAGTGATTCTTTAAATATTCAGCATTTAAGGACTCCAGGCAACGGTGTGATTGTGTCTCTGTTTACTGGATAAATGTATGTATTTATGGATGGGATGCTTTGCTGCTGACAGTAAGGTTTGTTTTTAAGCCTGACCGGGGTAGAGGAAATACATACAAATAAACAATAAACCTAAACAACACTAAAATAACAGCAGTGAAAACAATTAGAGTGACTTCCACTCGCAAAGTATTGTTCCCATTTTTTGCTACAACATGGGAAAAAACTCCATTTCCTAAGTCAGCTTGTAACTGATTTGGGATTTGTGGCTTCTGGTAACAAAAGGGGGATTTCTTTTGTCTGTTATTTATACTCTTCCTATGTGTCTGTGTGTCTGGAGCACCCTGTTTCAACTCAGCAAGCTTTCCAGCCTCTCCCCATCTTTGTTGGCTTGGTGGCACTGGCTGAGTTTTTTTCCTCCTGCCCAGTGTGGTTGTGATGATGTGAACATGTGGGTTTGTAGAGCCAGTTCCTCCTCAGAGACTTTGCCCTGGATTTTAAAGTTTTATTATCTCTGTTTGATGTATAATTCAGGAGCTAAGGGGCTGAGAGTTAAAAAGAGACCTCAGGAAACACGTCAGTAACCAGCAGACGACGCCGAAGAAGGTTCAGGGCATGTTTCACTTGGGATGCTTTACCAAATTATTCTAATGCTTTAATTGCATTTGCATCCTTCACCTCACACAGGGAGTTTCATGCCAGGTTGTTCTGCCATTCACTGTGTCTTTTGTTTCATCCCAGAGCTGGCTGTGGAGGGATGAGATGGGACAGCTTAGCTGCCACCAAATCTTTAATGCCACCAAGTGTTTTAAGACCATTTCAAAAGCTTCCCTCTCTGCCAGGAGCTGATTGCAAACACCAAGGCAAAGCTGTGGGCAGATAAAAGTCTAAATAATACTTCTTTGGGTCTGGGCCTACATGTGAAGAGTCTATAATTTCTGGAATTGTCCCCCATTTTGTAAGAGGGGAGGTAGGAACCAGCAGGAACACTCAGCAAGGTGGAATTCAGGAGGTTGCACGCCTGGGGTAACATAGAAGGGTAGAGCTCTGTAGGACTGGAAGTTTTAATGCTAACTGAAGAGTGATGTTTAGCTGGTCACCATCATGACCATCATTCCTCTGTGCCCCTCCTCTTTTCTGGGGTGCTCCTCACTCAGTCACATTTGCTCTTGCATTCAACCTTTGCTGGGGATGGAGAATTTATGGTGCGCTCCTCAAAGATGCTGAGGAATCAAAGAGACTCAGGAAATCAGGAAAGATCCTCAAAGATCCTCAGGAAATCCTCCAAACTGGCAACATCTCCCAAGAAACAACTTCCCATATATCTTCTTCAAAGTGTGTTACACCATGCAACCACATCCTCTTGTCAGGGTCCCACAGAGCATCCCTCCTCTACCTTGGGACTTGTCCAATGAGTGGAGGAGTTTTGCTTCTTTTCCAGCTCCTGCCTGGTTGGAAACTATGTCCTCTCTGTCAACCTTATAGTTCAGTTCATCCCTGTCTTCAATTTTGAAGTTGAAGACCACCTTCGAGGTGGCCAGGACCCATATGTGCTGTGCTGTGGGGTGAGGAGAGCCACAGCCATGAAGAGCTGGAAGGATTTACCTGCCTTTTATCTTGGGTGAGGAGTATTTTGTAAACTTGTGTTTTCTGTTCCATTGATGTTGAGCACTCACTGATTCCTTTATCCAGAAGCAACTATTATTGTAAGCACCTTCCAGGAAAAAAAATGAAGAGCTTGCAATTTGAAGGAACAAATTTATCACTGAAATTTTAATGGAGAGGAAATAATTTTCAGGCGGCTTCCTGACATTGTTTGGTATTCCTCCATGGATTCCAAAAGCAGGTCAAGGCTTTGGTTTGTGCCTCAGCCCTCTCCTTTCAAGAGGTTAAAAAATTCCTCTCGTGTAAGAGAGGAGAGTGAGTGGCACCCTGAGAGTTCTTGGAGGAGAAAGAGGCAACAGCAAGTGACCTCCAAGGAGATGGCTCTGCTGGAGGTGCTCATAGGACTTTCATGTGTTGATAAATAGGGGGGTAGAGGTGATGGGGTTGATGCTATGCTGGTGGAGGGCTAGCAGTACCTTTGCCATGTTTTTCATGTGCAATTGGGTGGCTGGGATGGGTGTACTGAGTATTGGCAGATTCAGCCCATGGGCACCAGGAATTTGAGACTGGAGCAACAGAAGTTAAATATATCTCCAGCTCCATGCTGTCATAGACTTTCCTACCGTGGCTAATCCATCCTATAAGCAGATGAAAGCCTTATCACAGGGTGGTGTGAATCACTGGGTGGTTTCTGCTGATCATTTCTGGAACCACAATATATTGATTTCTTTACACTCCCTCCAGCCTGGTTATATTTGTGTTGTTGTCTTGGCATGGGCTGTTGGGACATCTTTGGGGTTGCTGTGAACCCAGCCCAACTTCCCCAGATAATAAAGCCCACCTTGAACTTTGAGTGCAATAAAACCAAATGAAACTCACAGTGCCTACTGCAGACCTAATAACCTGTTTGTTCAGTTCAGGCTTTCTGCAACCATTTGTTTAAGATAAGCAAGGGTGGAGATGTTGCTTAAGGGCACAAAAGGATCTTGAGATAAAGCTTGTGGAGCAATATGTCCCAATCATTTCTTTTCCTTCACCCCAGCACTGGGGTTTTCCATCAGCCTGGTTCCTTTTCTCACCTTTCATTGTTGCTGGTTGTCATCTTTGCCTCCTTGACCACCGTGGGCTGGAAGTGTTTCTGCTGCATGGAGAACATCTATGGAAAAGGCTGAACGAATGTGAGTGAAGACAGTCTGTGGAGTGAGGTTCCACATCTGAAAGTCAGGCTGAAAGACAGGAGCACCACCAGGATGAAGCAACCAACCCCAACCTCTCATAGCCCCTAGAGTCTTCATGAGACACCCTTGAATTTGGCCACCACAGGCAACAGTTGTACCTGAGATGTGGAAACTTGAGAAAAACAACGTCAAAACTCCTTCTCATAGCAGAGTAGCTCTGACCCCAACCATTTTCCTCCTCTGGTCCTGTCCCTCTGCCTCCTATCCCTCCTGGGTCAGTACCCTGAGACGTGTGGTGGGATGACTCAGGAGAAGGATTTTGCTGGAGAAGGGACAAGTATCAGTGTGGGAAGATGCAGAGGCTCTTTGGTTGCTGCAGATTGCCAACCAGATGTTGAAAGCTTTTGCTTTGTTCTTTCATTAAACTTTGATGTAAATGGAGCAGCAGAGAGGCAGCTGCCAACTTTCTGGATTCCCATGGGCAAGGGGATGGGGCTCAGGGATGGGCAGACAACCTTCATTAAAAAGCTAAAGCACAAAAAAAGAGTCCACATAGGTGTCCAACCTGGTCCCCATCTGTTTGGAAGATGGCAATTTTCCTTGGCTGACCATACAATTTGTCAGGCATCACCTTCCCTTCTCCAAGAGCTTTCCCCAAAACATCTAATCAGGAATATGCACATCACAACATCTGGGGGAGCAGACCAGTCCTGAAGGCTCCTTCTTTTCCAGACTTCCTGGCCTTTCTTGTGAGGCTGTGCATGTTTATAACTTAAACTTGACATCCATGTACATGCATTAGGAGTCCCCTGGGCTTCTCAGGTTCTGCTCCAAGCTTACCACTGCATAGACCACAGAGTGTTGTGCTCCAAAATTGAAAATGAACACTCTTAGAGATCCTTTCTAAGACCACGGGCTCCTTGTTCTTTGCTTTTTCCACACCCCTCGCTTCCAGAACCAGCAGCATGGAAACATTGGTTTATGTTCTCCTCCAACCATCTGCCAGTAACTGTCAAAATAAAAACTCATGTGGGAGAGAGACCAAATGTGATTTTGCTGCCTACTGAGAAGCTGCTTTTGAAAAACCATGAGCACCTGGGCTTGATGGTGTCTTCTGGTCTAAGCAGGAAGAAAAGCCATCCCTCTTCTTGTCTTCTTGTAGGTCTTGTAGGTCTTCTTGTAGACCCATTGCAGAGGAGAAGGTAGTCTTCTTGCAAAACATCTCCCTTTGGCTCTGGTCAGGGATTTCAGCTTTATAAAGAGTGTGTCCACTGGAAAAAGGAAGACCTGCAGTTCAGATCCACATTGTCCTCAACAACCCAGCTCTATTGAAGGCACTTCGATTGCTGTGCTGCATGAGCCGTGATGGGCAGAAGCCTCCAGGTCTCTAAAAGTCATCAAGGTCCTCAGTGTGCCCTTCTGACTTTGGCCCATTCCCAGAAAACAAGCACCCGTGGTCTTCTACAGCCACTCCACCCTTCTTTTAAGTTGCTGATACTTCCTTTTCCATCAGCTTGCTGCACAAAAAAAAAAAAAAAAAAAGAAAAAAGAGTCAACTTTTCTCCCTTCCAAATTTAGCTCTGTTTAGGCACCAAAATAGACAAGAGTAGAGATTGGTGACTGTGTTTTTCCAAAACATTGCCTCATGGCTTGGACTAAGGAAGGGAAGTGCTCAACTGGAGAAAGAGAAATGCTTGATTCTCCGAATGGGGACATCAAATTCTCCTCTTCTCAGACACAGGCAGTGTCTGGGAGTGCTCCTTGGGAGAGAACTCTTATTCAAGTTTAATTCATCCATCTGTCACCGTGATGCTGTCTCCTGCTGGTGGGCAGAGGTCCAAGGAAGCACAGGGATGCTCTGCAAGGAGGACATGTAGCAGGACATGGTTTCTGGTTGGAAAAAGGCAGCTCCTGAAATTTTACTGAAGGCTTCCAGCTGAGGAGATGGGTGCTGTAGGTCTTCATGTTCTGCAGGGAGAGTTTCATTTTTCCAGGGTAATTGTCTTTGCATATGTGTCTGCAATGAAGCTTAACTCCTTAAAAATACTCCAAGCTTCAGCCTGCTGTGGTAGTAGAACATTTGGAGGTGGTCTCACTACATATTGTACTATTTTTAGGTTGATTTCCTAAGCTAGCACGGTTGATGTGATTGGGCTGCGTGTGTCTGCTCCCTCCCTTCCTTTTCCCATTTGCTTTGGTACCTGCTGGCCAACTTCAAGCAAATTGTCAGAGGATCAGAGATCTTGGAGATATTAAACTCCTGCTGTGCCTTCAGTGAAAGTGAGTGGTCAGGAAAATAAATGCTGAGGAAGACATAAACCACAGCCCTCCATAATGGAGAAGGCGGCAGTATGGTTTTTAAGGTCTTAGACACCAAACCTGTCACACAAAATTAACCATGAGATGTTTGGCTGCAGGAGAAGCCAAGGTCAGAGCTGGTTAACTAGCTGATAACCCAGCCACAGCCTCAGGAGAGCAGGTTGTCAACTTTCCCTACTCCCAAACTACCTCTTAGGAGTCAAAGATGGGCTGTGCTGGAGTGGTGGGGTGGGATCTAAGGAGTATGAGGAGAGCAATTTCTGGTGCTGGGTGCAAGGATGTGACCAGAGGACGAGCAGATTCTTGCTGGATGAGCAGATCTGCAGGAAAGCTCAAGGAACTTCATGTAACAAAGACATCTTTAGGCTGGGGGAGTTAGGAATACCAGGAATGTCTGACCTACTTGGGTGATTCCCATGTAGATGGTGTGGATCAGGATCCACCTCTACGTGCTGCAGGTATTTGCTCCACATGGTTTCTCCCATGCAGGTAGCTTCATTCCCTACTCCCTGCAACAGCCCTGAGAGGCTACAGCAAATTTCCAGTCCTGCTTTGAGAGGGTCTGAGATGTTAGAAGGCTGTTTAGATGGGAACTGTTTCTTTTACCAGGCTTGGGCATTGGGCGAACATCTCTGCCCTCTTCCATATCAATGTCTTGTAGCTGATCTTTGCTTTTCCCTCTTTTTTTTTTTCAGGGTTACCACCCGTTGCCTCATGAAGCTGAAATTGCACACACAAAAAAACTCTTCAGAAGGAGGAGAAACGACCGGAGGTAGGTGGAACCTCTGGAATATTGGTTTGTTTCAACTTCTCCATTGCAAATCTTCCACTGTAGTCTCATGGAGTCTCTCAGCTGTTCAGCAGCTGCCAGCCTTGGGTTAATGCTTAAACCATTACTGCAGCCTTAACTTGCTGAAAATGCAATCTGTCCATCCCTCTGGTTCTTCTTTTAAATCTGGGATGTGTCACCTATTGCTCCAGGAGTATCCTAAGGACCTCCTCTTCCCCCTATACTTCTTCCAGCATAGCCAGATCCTCCCACTTGTATGAGAAGAGACACCTGGGAAGGTGTAATTTATAAAAGCTTTGAATCCTTGCTACTTGCTTCCTCTGAAAAGCCAAATTTGCTGACTTTCAGGGTCATCCTGCTCAGCAGGGAGAGTTGGGAGGGGTTTCGAACAAGGCTGGGATGCTCCTGAAGGAGGGAATGTGCTCAGTAGGCAGCTGAGCTCCTGTGGCATCAGTAGCTTCATTCCATTGAGTTAATTTAATTGGGTCAAGTGGATATTTAATTGTGTCGATTGCATATTTAATTAGATGAGGGCATCCAGAGAGGAATTGTGACTGTGGTTAAATGTGAAAAGAAGTGAGGTAGAAGGGAGATGGTTGGATGAAAAAGAACTGGTGTGTTCTACTGAGGCTGAGACAGCACAACTGGGGCAATGAAGCATTTCTAGATCCAGGAGTTCTCAGGGTTCCTGTTATTTAAGAGTTAAAAAAGTGGCCAATGTTTTCTCCTGGAATGTGTTTGAGCTGTGATGCCTCACTTGTGAATTTTCAAGGGAGTCCTACAGACACTTGTAATAGTTGTTGGAGTCTGTCCTCAGATCTCCCCATCACTTCTTGACTTGTGGACAGCTGTGGTGTAGCTCATCCTGTGTTTGGTTTGGTTTTCCCAGGACCAAAAAACAACTGGAAGTTTGCCCAGGAAATCCTAGAAACATTCTCCTCTGGGCAGGGCAGATCATCATCAGCAAACTCAATTTTTCTCTCCTTTTTGGGGCTCCTTCTTTATTTCTTGGATGCAGTTTAAAAGGCAGTTTAGTCTTGGGATTTTAGAGAGGGGTGAGGGGAAAATCAATCTTGTTTCAGTCAGGATGCAGTTGATGACCAAAATATGGTTAGAACCAAGCTGACGTCTGCTTGTGTTTCAAGCTGGTTGGGCTCTCTTACAGAGTTCCAAAGCCATGGAACTGAGTGTTGGTTCTTCCCTCCCATCCAAAAAAATTGGGATGAAATTGGGGTGTATTTCTACTTTTTTTTTTCTTTTTTTCTTTTTTTTTTTTTTCTGGTCACTTCAGATAAATCAGCAGCAGACAGAAGCATTCAGTCCCCCAGGGCATCCCTGCCTCCCTAACAGATGGAAAGATAGCAAAGGAAAAAAAGAAAAAAGTAAAAAGGAAAAAAAGCCCCAGACAAATTGCCTTTGGCTGAGGTTGGAAGATCATGGGTTGAGACACAGCCTGGAGCAAGAAGCACTGGGATAATATCCCAGGAGGAAAAACAGAAGCCTTTAAAACCAATGGATACAGCATCATGTGGGAGGAGACATGTGGCTGTTTCAGCCCTAAGCAGTCACAAATGAAATTAAATGTAAAAAGCAGAGGGGATGCAGCCCTGCATGAGGACATCCATGGTGGAGTGCAATGTTAGACAGAAAAAGTTGCTTATTTTCATGGGGAAAAAAAAGAAAGAAAAAAAAAAAAAAAAAAAAAAAGGAAAAAAAAAAAAGAAGAAGCCCAGCTTGAGGGACTGGAGTTAATCAGCAATCCCATAAATAATTATTTAAGGGCAAAAGGCATCCTTTAGACTTCAGTGAGACTTTGTGAGAAAAAAACATGGTAGAAGTAGGGGGAGAAAGGGTAGAAATAAGGGGGGGAAATGGAATAGGGAACAAATACACTGTATTAGAGCACAACCAGGTTCTGAAAATGTTCACACTTTGTCGCAGTCCTGTTAACTTTATATCCCAGGTATCATTCTGGGGGAGAAAAACCTTATTTTGGGGCTGGTGGAGCCATGGAGGTGTTACGAACGTGTCTCAGGATGAGATTTTATGGTCATCAAACCAGTTGGGAGTTACACTTTTTTTTTTTTTTTTTTCTTTCCAAAAAAAGCCTCTTCTGGATGTAGAAGGACTCAAAATTGATGACTGTGGGTGGAGCATTGGAGGCAATGGAGAAGCTGAGAAGGGCCATTTGGGAGGCCAGTGGCATCCTGGCTTGTAAGAAGAATGGTGTGGCCAGCAGGTCCGGGGATGTGATTCTCCCCTTATACTCACCTTGAATATTGTGTCCTCACTTCCAGCAGGACATGGAGGTGATGGAGGAGAGCAATGGGGCTGTGAAGGGAGCAGGGGGAAGGTCTGATGAGGAGAGGCTGAGGGAGCTGGGGGTGTTTATTTATCCTGGAGGAGCCTCAGGGGGGAGCTGATGGAGAGGGTGTTCAGGCATTGGGATGCAGTGCCCAGGGCAGTGGTGGAGTCCCCATCCCTGGAGGTGTTTAAGGAGAGGCTGGAGGTGGCACTGAGTGACCTGGTCCAGCCAGTCTGGTGATGTTAGGTCACAGGCTGGACCTGATGATCTCAGAGCTCCTTTCCAGCCTCAGTGATTCTGTGATTCATTATAAATTATGCCAATTTCTCCCCAGAGTGCCTGGAGGTCCTCTCCCCTCCCTGGTGGTACCATTCAGAAAGGGGCCACGTCTTGGCCTGGTGAAGCACCTTTGGTTTCTCACATGGAAGGTCACTATCTCCCAACTGAGCTATAAATAGGACCTATTCCCTGCTCCCTTCCCATCACCTTTCCTTGGGAAATGTTGCCACCACGTTGTGGAGAAGCACAGCTCACCTACCCTGTGGTCTCTGGCCGTGCACCTCTGGGGAGAAACGACCCCATGGGTGTTCAACCATCGCTCTCTCCTTGCCTGGATGAGCACTGTGGGTCTGCTGACACTTTTGTGGTAGCAGCAATCAACATCAGAGCCACATCTGGTAAAGGGTTTGGTTGGACAAGGTGTTGGGAGAATCCTACAGGAGGTCCTTGCTGCAAAGACTGGGGCAGGAGCCCAGGGAGAGGAATCTCCTTCCCCACCCCATGCAGGGTGCATCCTGCACCCATTGGGTTCTCTGTTGGCTTAAACACAGGAGGTGGAACTGCTACCAGTTCATGAAGGTGGTGGAGGGCATCACCACTGGATGGTATCATGGAAGGACAGCAGAAAGTGCAAGATGTTCTCAAGAGGTGTCCACGTGAGCAAGTGGTAAACACCAGTGAGGGTTGCATTGTCCCAAAAGCTCATCTGCTGCTTGCTTCCAGACAAGACCCATCTATCCAGATGTCACCAAAGGCAACTTGGTTGAGCCTTCTATAAGCAACCACATTGAGGGAGGGAGGGACTTTCCTTAGGCAGTGGCAGAACCTCTCCTGCCCTTCAGTCCTGCAGGCAGCTGGGAAAAATCCCATAATCTAGGATACAGGACACAGTGGTGGTGAGACATAGTCTCCTGGGGCAGGTGGGCTCTGAGTTTGGATTCTTGTTTTCCAGAATGATTGTTGTTTTCCAAAAAGGTCCCCAAAATGCCATTTCTTAAGTACTGAAGCATTACAAGTCAAGTTGGGGCTTCACAGCATTTCTCCAGTTCCTGTGGCATCCTGGGATGATATATTTTGGGATGGAGGCCAAACCTCTGTGGTGGAGGAGTGATAAGAAATGTTGCCCAGTAGGACCTGTAAGGAATACATGGAGTTGCTAGGGGTTAACAGAGGTGAGTTTGGACCTGCTTTTTATTCTTCTGGTTAAGAGAGGACTGAATTTGTTCTGTGTCACCCAAAGAAGTGTGAGGAGCAGGAAAATGTTGCTGGGGAAGTCTTCAAAAGTTTGTGTTGTCATAATCACACTGGCTCAATTGCATCAGTTGGATTCAGAAGTCAAATCAGGCTGAATTCCTTATCCAAAGGAAGTCCTCAGGGGTGCATGGATGCTGGCTGGTGTCTCCTGGGGCTTCTTGTTGTCAGTCTATGGGATGGAAGAGGGCTGAAGAGGGAAGCACAGCCCCAGGGCTTGAAGAGGATGGAGTGAAAGCCTTAAGAGTTAAACAATCCCCTCTTTCCAAAAGGTTTCTTGAATTCCTTTTTTCAGCAGGAATAATGTGGATCCTTTCGACTTTCTCCATGCCTGTGCCTCCAGGCTTTGGTGTCACCAGAGCCACAAGTAGCTGCTTTGCCTGGCCAAACCAGGTCTGTTGGGGACCACAGCCAGCTGTGGGTGAAGGACCCCCATAACCTATGTGGCTGAGCTTTGCTTCATCTCCTCCTCCTTTGGGATGGAGATTTAATCTTTCACAAAGCCCTTGCCTGGGAACAGGGAGATGGAGCAGAAGGATGTAGGTCCATCTCATAGATGGAGGGAAGGGGTGGGAGGAAAGAGGCTCATGTGCTTTCAAATCCAGCTTTTGACAAGAGGACTGCAGAAGTGTCCCCACGTTTTCTCTTGCCTTTTCCCAGTTTTCTTCCTACCACTCAACTTGGCTTTACACTTAAATCGTGGGGGAAAAGCGGTCAGGATTATTTTTTGTGTGGCTTTGCTGGTTTTAATTAGATTCAGAACTGGGGGAGATTTAGGGGGGGGATTAGATTCAGAAATGATCCTCCCTCCCTGGAGAACCCCGGGGTGGCTGTCAGGGACAGTTTCCTTTTCCCAAAGCAGGAGGGTTGTGTAAGGACCTCTGACCCTTCCAGCTCCCACCCACACCAAGAGCACAGGGGGGAGTGGGCAGCCCTGTCCTGCCTCCCCCATCAGTGACCACATTGCTGAGGGAATCACCCAGGCTTCATCCCAGCCCATCCACGTGGTTCTGGTGACTCCATAGGGACAACCCAAAAGATGGTCATGGTGGGCTGGAAGCCAGGCAGGGAACATCCCAGATCCGCCGGCGGCTCCAGGGAGGAGGAGAAGGAGGAGAGGCAAGCTGTGATTTGTTGCTTTTCCCATTCTGGTTGATTTTACGGACCCCGAGGGACACTCAACCACCTACAGTGATTACTTCAACTGATTAAAGCAGCTTTTCCTCTTGTGGCCAAGTCCTTTTGTGAAGGGTTTTCAATAGCCACGCTGCTCGGGACATTGTTCCTGTACAATTTCCTTTCAAAACACCATAAAGGGCACTCTACCACTTCACCCTCTCATTAAAAAGCACAGGAATCAGCTTTACCCAGCTCCTTCAAGGGCAAGATCTCCTCCTTGGGGGAGGAAGGGATGGGGTCAGGTGGGAGTTGCAAGGCCATGTGATGCTGGAGTGAGATGGAGCCATTGGCAAGGGTGACTATCTTTTATTCTTCTTCTTTTTTTTTTTTTTCCTGCATTTTTTTCCCCTGTTGATTTATCTGAGGAGCCAGGGTCACCCAGGGAAGCAAAAAAAGAAGATCAACCTGCAAGCCCAGAGAAGGAAATGTTGCTTTACATGTGTTGGTGGGTTCAGCCTTGCCCTGGTTAGTCTTGTTGTGTTGTTGGGACTTGATTCTAGGTCATCAGATGCTCTTTGGGCAAGGTGGTGATGGAGCAGGGCAATGATGCTATCAGGAAGGGCCAAGCAGGACCCCCTTTGACCTACAGAGCCATGCTGGCCAGACGTGCTGGCATCACCCAGCCCCACTGCCCTTCCTTCCAGGAGTTGAGGAGAAGGTTCTGCCAGGGGTCATGGTGCTAGGAGCCTGCTCCTCCTCCAGGGAGGAGGTTACTGACAACAGAGCCTTCAGCAGGCTCCCCAATGAAGGAGTGGCCCTTGAATGATCAAAAAGTTGTCTCCTGATGACCCGTGGGCATCCAGCTGTAGGTGACTAAGCCATGGGTGGAGCTGTTGGATTTGCTCTTGGAGCTGAGATGGGATCTTAGGATCATGGAATGGTTTGGGTGGGAAGGGACCTTAAAGCTCCTCCATTCCCAAGCCCTTTCCATGGGCAGGGACACCTCCCAGCAGCCCAGGTTGCTCCAAGCCCCATCCAACCCCTGCCCCAGGGATGGGGCAGCCACAACTTCCTTGGCTAATCTGTTCCAGGGTCTCATCACCCTCAGATTAAAGAATTTCTTCCTAACCTCTCCTCATTCACCCTAAAAGCATTCCCCCTATTCCTATCACTTGTCCCAAGACCCTTCCCAGCTTTCCTGGAGCCCCTTCAGGTACTGGAAGGCTGCTTGAAGATCTCTGGAAATCTGGAGGTTGTTTGGCTCCATGTAGACTCCTCACAGCTTTTGCACCAGATTTGGGACTCAGTGGAGAGGACACAGCATTGCACAGGGCTGTAGTAGCCCAACACCAACCCTGTGGAGTAATCCCAGCCCTAGTACCTCCAGCTGATCCAATAAGTCTGCAGAAGCCACCTGGAGTTCAACCAAGTATATATCTACCATCATTCCTTCCCTGGCTCATCTATGAACCACTTGCCTCTCCTAGTACCATCCCCAGAACTCCACACATAGTGTCTTCCATGAGCCAGGTGGTCCATGGGAAGCATCAGGAACAGTGGTGTGGAGCAGTTGCTATTGAGCATCCATCAGGGGGCTTTTGGTTTTTTGGTTTTTTTTTTTGGCCTATCCCCCCCTGCCTCCATGTGTGATGGGGTGGGTTTTCCACCCCAGCTGCTTTTGTTTCTGCTGGTGTGATGAGCTCCAAACCCTTAAAGCACCTGGTGGCAGTGAAAATAGGACTGGGCATGAATTACTCTTGAAGGCAGAGGGGGCAAAACCCCCACCCTGTGAGAGGTGACACTCTATTTACAGCTCCTGAAAGGATTTTTGCATTTCATGTGAGGTGGGGGGGGGAGTGTGCCTCTGGAAAGTTTGGAGGGCTGTGTGGGCTCGAGACTGAAGGAAAGAGACAAAAAGAAACCTTGGGGAGTTTAACAGCAGGGCTTCAGGAGCTGAGTGCCCATCACCCAGCTCTGCTGGGTCCTCCTTGGGTGTGTAGCTAAAGGCCTGGGGCAGAAGGGTTAAAAGGTACTCATCTAAGCAAATTTAATCCTTTCCTTTCATTGTTCTTAATTTTTTGTTTGTTTGGTTGGTTTTTTGCATGCCAGGAGAGAGCTGGGTGCATTTCCCAGCTGCAAGGTTGCCACCTCTCTATTGAGGAGAGCTTTGTCATTACCTAAAAACTCCACAACACAAGACTTCTTATTCCTTTTTTATTTTTGTCTTCTTAATTATTTTGGTGACTGAAGTGACCCCTGTCCTGAAGACTAAATTTAACATGAATTGCCAAGTAGACTTCATGGCATCAGGAGGCTTTTTGGGTTGGGTTTTTGTTTTTTTTTTTCCCAGGTTGTTTTTCTCCATCCCTGCAGCTGATGGAAAGACTTCATGTGCCACTGGCCAAACATTTGACTGTTATGAAACCTCAGTAGAAATGGAATGGCCTGCTGGATAAGCTCAGGGTCTTATGATCTTACATCACAAAAAGCAAAAGAACTGCTCCAGCCAAAAATCCAGTGTGTGGTTATGGTGGAGGGTCATCAGATTCCATCAGAACTCAAATC
This sequence comes from Phaethornis superciliosus, assembly GCA_023637945.1. NCBI lineage: Eukaryota > Metazoa > Chordata > Aves > Apodiformes > Trochilidae > Phaethornis > Phaethornis superciliosus. The sequence goes on from JAJQWJ010000004.1 coordinate 70,195,935, forward strand.
ATCTTTAAGCATCAAGGTGCAAGCAACCACTGTCAGGACCAAGGCCCTGATAGGGGACATGGGAGACCTTTCAGTTCCCACCTTTACCAGGGGTTGTTGGGCTTCACCTCCATTTCAGGTGCATGAAATTCTCCTAGGAATTCCATGCAAGGAGAAATCCATGCAAGGAGAATGGATCCCCATCTTACATTTGACCTCTGTGATGGCAGACACCTAAATTTGAACCCACCTTCTGGCACTTTGGTAGAAGTTCTTCTCCAGACTTTACTTTTTTTAAACAACTCTACAGTAATCCAGTGCTGTATGGAGAAGAGGGAGAATTCCCTGTCCCTTGGGACAGTTTCCAAAGATGTCAATCACAGGTGCTTGGGAAGCCCTGGAAAGCTTCTCATGGAGATCTTCTGGCCTCCACAGAAGAAAAATGAGACTGCCCATCTTACAAGACCAGGTTTCCTTGCTTTATTTTGCCTTCCCATGCTGACCAGAACCAAGGAAGTCTGAAAAACAAAGAGCTATGGGAGGAGTTGAGCCAAAACACCTCATCCTGCAGGAAGCCTTGGGATGGGGATTTGTTTCTGGGCCCTCTTCAGCAAGAACAAAGGCTTGAGACTGGGCATCCCATTCTTTCCCATCTCTTGGAGGGGAAATCTCAGCCAAGGAAAAGAAGATTTCCATTGGGACTTTTGCATACAGGAGCGCTGGCACTTCTGGAGAAGCTTTAGGGCAGCAGTCTCTACTTCAGACCATGATTTTCATTATATTTTTGGTGTCTGAAGCTGGAAGATGCACATGGCTGACAAAATCCCTCACCCAAATTTCATCTGACCCCTTTTTGTGGCTTCACTGGCAATAATATCCGTCAACTGGGTGTGTAGACCCCATAGAGGTCTCCCAACCAAGCTGGCTAATGAATAGGACTTCCCACCAGTTCCTGGTGTTTCAACAACCTGAGTGAAGTGCATAATTGGCTTTTTTTTTTACTTGTTGTCACCCCAGGTGAAAGGGTTTAAGCCTCAAGGCTTAGCCAACTCCTGGTAGAACCTGTAACTCATTTTCACTTCAGTTAACAGTCTGCAGCTCCTTCTAGAAGGTTTCTTAAAGGCAGGAGCTGCTGGGTGGATACCATGTTCATGGATCTGGGAGGTCAGAATGCAGGAACTGGTTGAACTGGAGGTGGTGGCATTTCAGGATGTGAATGGCAAGTGTTACTTTTGAGACTTCCATTTCAGACAAATTGAGCTGACCAAAACCCTTAGATTTGGGTGGGGTTTTGGGAACTGGATGAGAAGCGTAGGGTCCTCAGGTCTGCCTAAGCTGTGCTGGGGATGTATGTGTGCTGCTTTGGATTTGGTGCAAAATGTTAAGAGAAAAGAAATATATATGCTTAAGTTTGTGTTAGGGTCATGTGAAATCATGGGAGGGTTCAGTGATCAACCCTATAAGAGTGTGGCTTGTAGGCCTGGCTGTGAATTTTAAAGTTGTAGGCTAGCTCTTGTTTAAAGGATGGTGTTATTTTATTTTATGTGAAAATTTGCTCTTCTGCATTCATTGTGTATATAATTTCTCCTCTAAAAAGTTTTTCAGGCCCTGGCCCAGGCTGCCCAGGGCAGGGCTGGAGTCCCCATCATTCCTGGAGGGATTTCCAAGCCCTGGAGATGTGGTGCTGAGGGACATGGGGCAGGGGTGGCCTTGGCAGTGCTGGGTTCAGGGTTGGACTGAATGATCTTAAAGATCCTTCCAACTAGAACAGTTCTGTGATTTTACAATTATAATCTAAGTTCACAGCCATTATCAGCTATAGGACAAAGGGTAATGACTTCAAACTGAAAGAGGGGAGTTTTAAGAAGAAATTATTTGGTGTGAGGGTGCTGAGCCCCTGTGCCAGGTTTCCCAGAGAAGCTGTGGCTGCCCCATCCCTGGCAGTGTCTCAGGTCAGGTTGGATGGGGCTTGGAGCAACCTGGGCTGCTGGGAGGTGTCCCTGACCATGGAAAGGGCTTGGGAATGGAGGAGCATTAAGGTCCCTTCCAACCCAATGCAGTCTGGGATCCTCTGATCTTCTCATCCACTGTTTTATCTCTTATGAAAAATTTTGTTTTCCCTCTTACATTTCACTCTCTACTTAAAAATAGGTGTATATATACACTCACACATATGTATAACCAAGTTGTCCCATTTTTTTCGGCTTGCAAGCCACTTTTTCAGCAGGACTTCACCAAAAGAAATCTCCATTCTTGCATCACGTGGGCAAGAAAAGGGCTTGGGATGGCAGTTTCCCACATCCTCTTTGGGCCAGGTAGATTTTGAGCTTGAAAGCTTACTGAGAAGCCCCCAGAATCATTGAGGAGCGTGTATTTAGTAGAGGTATTTATTAGAAAACTCTCCAATAAGCTGGCAGCCCATCCTCGTGCAATTTTCCCTCTGTCTTGACATTTGCACTATTTCCAGAGCTGCTCCCATGCTGATCTATTCATGGCCAGCTCTAGGGCTCCTTTTCACAAATAAAAATAGTCCCAGGAATGGCCCTCACCCTGGATTTTCAGCTCTTCCAAGTTATTTTGAGGGAAGGTGAAACGTGTTTGAGGGCTGACACCAATGTGTCCCTTTTAAGGCTGCAAAAGACTGCAAGAAAAAAAAGCCTTGGAAGCCCCTTCTTGGAGGTCATGGGGACAAAGCTCTCCTGCTGGGTGAGTGAATAGAGATGAGTTCATAATTACAGAGTTTAGTGGTGACCCGTTTGCTTTTTCACCGTTTTAATTGAGGCTTTCAAAGAGGAAGAAGGCTTAAAAACAATACAGAAATGTCTTTTGTTCTTCCCAGGGTCATTCACTGAGGGCTTTTGGAAAAGAGGAGAGGATGTTTATTGCAGAAAGCAACAATCTCCAGGCTTTATTTTAGCTCCCAAGTGCTGTTCCAAGCTGGATGGTTTTGGATGGGGGGGGTGAAAAGGAGCGTGGAGCAAAGTGATTTGCAGGACGTTTACTGAACTCAACAAATGGTGTTGAAACAGAATAGAGAGGAAGGGAAGGAACTGAGAAGGTTGGAACACCCTTTTCCTAGGATTTCCAAGTCAAATTAAGCAGGTTTAACAGCCTACAGAGCTGAACCCCTGAAGGAGCAACTGGAAATCAGGTTTTCATCCTCCACCTTATGCTCCTGTCTCCTCTGTGCCCTCCTGGAGCCACTACAGGGATTTTTTGGTGGTGTAGAGGGAACATCCCAAACCCTCTGGAGATGGAATCACAGAATCATTTTGGTTGGAAAAGACCTTTAGGTTCATCAAATCCCACGGATGTCACTGCCGTCCATGCTGAACAGGGCACAGAGGAGCTGAGCCAGTGTAATGGTGGCTGTGAAAAGCTGCTCATCTCATGAACAAGCTCAGGACCAGTAGTAATTTTTTTTTTTTAGGGACAAAAGTAAGTCTGATCGTGTATTTGCCTGCAGTGATGAGTAGCAACATGAGCATCAATCTCAATCAGAGTGTAAAAAAGATCTCTCTTAGGCAGCTGCAAACACCTGAAGCAGAGATGCTGTAAAAATAAAATCCCTGTGCTGCTCACAATTTAGAAGTTTTGAACCAGTGGTGAAGGACAGGCCACATATGCAGGAACAGCTGTGCTAAAGGTGCATCATAGAAAGGAATCCTGGAATATCTTGAGTTGGAAGGATCACTTAAGGCTCATTTTGTCCAAGTCTTTGGTCCTTGCTGGGCTACCCAAAACTGAACCCTCTAAGAAAGTGGCACCAATTGAAGGTGAAGATCCTGGAGGAGAAGGTGAAGAGCTCTTTGTTGGAGTGCTGGTTCTGCATGATGAGGTTCCTCAGGGATAAAACATTCATACAGATGAAAATCCCAAGTCAGTACTTGCCCCAAATGCCTGAGCAGAGTTGGCATCAGGACACAGGTTGGTTGCAGATGATTTTAGAGACAGCTCCTGATTTCTTCCCCTTTGATTGTCCGTGGCATCTCTGGGAGTTGTTACACTAAATTAATTCTCCAAACTCTAACTCCCTGGAGGACAAGATTGTCTTGGTGGTTTGTTCCTAAAAAGGCTCAGCTGGATGATTGCATTACTGTGGCACTTGAGCTGGGTGGTGGTACTACTTGTGGAGCATCCTACTCTGCAACCCCTCCAGCCAGCTGAGAGATAACTCACCTGAGATTATGGCTGCTGTGTTGCCAAGCATCAGTGAAGAGGCAAGAGGTTTTAATTTGAAATTTGATGTGCTAATGGTGTGCTGGAGCTGGGGGGGGAATGTTAAGAGCAGGAGGAAAGGTGACCAGCAGTGGGCACCAGGAGGAGTGTGAGAATGGGCCATGCATGTAAAGATGCTTCCCAGAAGTGCTCTACTCTTAATGGTTGGCCTCAATGATTTTAAGGTTCTTCTCCAACTGAAATGATTCTGTGATCTTCAGGAATTTATAATTTGAAGATCTGCAGGGCCACAATTGCTCACAGAATGGTTCGAGTGGAGAGGAACCTTCCAAGGCTATCTAGTCTGACCCCTGCAGTCAGCTGGGACATCTCCAACTGGATCAGATTGCTCAGAGCCCCATCCAACCTGAGCTGGAATGGTTCCAGGGATGGGGCATCTCCCACCTCTCTGGGCAGCCTGGGCCAGGCTCTCACCACCCTCAATGTAAAAGAATTTTCCTTCTGTTTAGTCTGAATCCACTTTCTTTTACTTTAAACCCATCAGCCCTTGTCCTGTTGCTAGAAACCCTGCCAAATAGGCTGTGCCCATCTTTCTTCTAGGCCCCTTGAAGTCTTGAAAGGCCCTAAAAAGGTCTCCCTGGAGCCTTCTCTTCTCCAGGCTGAACAACCCCAATGTCTTCCAGCGCTCTCATCATTTTTGTGTCCTTCCACCCTGGGCACCTTGGTCATCTTGCTGTGCTTTGGTAGCTGAGGATGTGACTTGGCAAGAAAATCTACATTGCATGGTGAGGTGTAGGGTGCTGTTGGACCATTCAACTGTAGGAAGAGTCACAGGGAGGCAATGCAAGAAGTGTCCCCAGAGCAACAAAGACAGAGATGAAACAGTGCTGTGGTGTTTTGTTGACCATCAACCTCCAAGTGCTTTTTGGCAGAGGACTTGCAGCATCCCTCCTTTCCCTGCAAGCAACCTGAGGCACAGAGGAGGGGATCATAGAATCACAAAATGTCCCATTGGAAGGGACCTCAAGGACCATCTGGTTCAACCCTTCTAAAATTATTGTTTCTATGAGATGTCCCAGCACCCCATCCAGCTGAGACTTCAAACTTTCCCAAGTGGGGGAATCCACCCCTTCCCCTGGGAGGCCATTCCAATGTCTGACTGTCTTCAGGGGGAAAAATTTTTCCTTTTGTGTTCCATCAGAATCTGCCCAGGGGGAGGGGCTGTGGTTGGACCTTCCCCCCCCAACAGACCTTGTGGTGACCTTGAAGCCACCAAGATCCTTGTGTGTATGAACCCCCTCACCCAGGAGACCATTTTTTCAAGGCTGTGTTTGTAGTTTCACATGGTGCAAAATACAACTGGCTATGTGAGGTTATTTCAGAATTGAGGGAAGGAAATAGAGCAGCAGGTTCCTCTGCACTAGGAAACTGATTTGTTCTTGAAATGCCATTCTCCTTGGTGGAATATTTCCACCATGGTTCCTCATGGAAATGGTTTTATCCCTTCTAAACCTTGTTTTCCAACAGGAGCTTGTGGAGGTTGTTGTCAGTTGCTGGAGTCAATATAAAGTGAAATGACTTGTTGTCTTCTCCTGCCTTCAATCCTTCAAAGATGAAAGTGTTGGTAATTGCTTGGGATGAGCACCCAGGGCTTTCTGCTGCCAGGTTGCTCTCCAAAATTAGCTGGCAGGTGAGGACAAGCAGAGGATTGGTGCTTTCAATGGGCCAAAAAAAGGTTCTGTGGCGTCCTCTGTGTCACACGAGGTCCTTCCAAGAGACCTGACCCATTTGGAGAAGCCTGGCAGCACTTCCAATGGTGTGGTTGCAAGGTTTGGGTGGTGACTTCCAGTTTTTGGCCATGGCAAGTAGCCACCCTCTCTACAGGAGAGGATTTACCACTCTCTCCTTCTCCCTGCAAGTCACAGAATCACAGAATGTTAGGGGTTGGAAGGGTTGATCAGAAGATCATCAAGTTCAACCCCCCTGCCAGGGCAGGGTCACCTAAAGTAGGAACACATCCTGATGGGTTTTGAATGTCTCCAGGGATAGAGACTCCACAACCTCAAGTCCAAGTTGGGGATGCTGGCCCTGGAGACCTGGGGAGGGAGCAACATGCTGAGGCTCTGCAGGGCCTCCTGGCATGGAGAGTGCATGAAGAAGTTGCCAGCTCAAGTTGTTTGGGCTCTTGTTGCAGAAACAATATTTCTGTCTGACCCCAGTTAGCAACTGATGTTTGCAAAATAAAGAAGTCAAGGCACTGCAAATACTTTCCATTCCCCCTCTTGTCTCAGCCCAAAATATTAGGATTAAAAATATTGCATCTATTATGTGCAGCTAATATCTCTGCTGGCATGTAAATCACCCAGGGATTTTTTTTTTCATCTCTGCATTAAAAAAGACAAAAAAAAATAAAAAAGGAACAACAAAAGGTTAACTACTCTCTATTTTTGGCTATTTGTTAACTGTTTTGTTTCCATTTATTCCTCCTAAAGCCACAGCAGTCTGTCTCCAAGGGAGCATCTGTGGGAAAGAGAGTCTTTAGATTGATTTGGGAGGTGCTGGGGTCATCAAGAGGCATGAAGGCGTTGAGTATCTGCTCTTGCTCTGATAATGTCTTTATTTAGCATGACAGCCTCCAGGGCACAAGTAGACAAGGGCTTGCTTTCTTTCCTTTAAACTAACATTGTTCCAGCCATTCCCAGCCTTGTGCAAATGCTGTGGGTCATCCCAGTTTTCTGATTTTGACTGGGGGGTGTGCTGGACCCCAAGCAAAAGGTTACAGCTACATAGGGCTGCAGAAGGTGAGCCAGATTCCCCCAAGCAGCATGTTCCTGTCTAAACTGATGAGTGGAGACTCAGCCAAGAGAAAGTAAATTTTTGCAGTGGCTCAGCCCCTGGAACAGCTCAGCACATCCAGGAGAACATGAGAGAGGAGGTAGGAATGGAGGCAAGAGGAGATAACTCTTCTTTTGACATTGGGATACACTTAGGTAAACATTTGGGAAACTGCTTAGGATTCTCACTGGGTTGCAATAAATCAGTGTCCAGATCCATCCTAGCTCCCACAGCTCTTCTAAATACTACAGCATGCTGCAGCCCTGAGGAGAAGGACTTGGGGGTGTGGGGTGAGGAGAAGCTCAACACAAGCCATCAACATGCTCTGGTAGCCCAGAAATCAAACAATTCTTGGGCTACATCCCCAGCAGTGTGGCCAACAGGGTCAGGGAGGGGATTGTCCCCATCTGCTCCACTCTGGGGAGACCCCCCTGGGGTGCTGGGTTCAGTTCTGGGGTCCCCAAGCCCAGAAGGAGCTGGAGCTGCTGGAGTGAGTCCAGAGGAGGCCATGGAGATGCTGGGAGGGCTGGAGCAGCTCTGGAGCCAGGCTGAGAGAGTTGGGGTTGTTCAGGCTGGAGAAGAGAAGGCTGCAGGGAGACCTTAGAGCACCTTCCAGTGCCTGAAGGGGCTCCAGGAAAGCTGGGGAGGGACTTGGGACAAGGGCAGGGAGGGAGGGGATGAGGGGGAATGGTTTGAAGTTGAAAAAGAGGAGATTTAGGTGAGATTTTAGGAAGAAATTCTTTGTTGTGAGGATCCTTTGCCAGGTTTCCCAGAGAAGCTGTGTCTGCCCCATCCCTGGCAGTGTCTCAGGTCAGGTTGGATGGGGCTTGGAGCAACCTGGGCTGCTGGGAGGTGTCCCTGCCCATGGAAAGGGCTTGGGAATGGAGGAGCTTTAAGGTCCCTTCCAACCCAAAGTAATCCTTCTGGGATTGTGTTTGATAAAGGCTTCTGGCACACATCAATCCAGAGCATCTCTGCTCCTTGGGATGGTGTTTTACCAGATCTCCATGTCGGAAGTAATTGCTTGCCATTGACTTTGGGCTATCTCATATGTCTGGGCAGCTGTTAGGAGATCCTGTCAGATCTTGCCTTAGCTTCTATGGGAAAGACATTTACTTCTTCACTAGAAAGCACTGGTATAAATAGGATATGGAAAAAAACAAGGATGTCTCCTTGCTGCAGGTCAAAGAGTCACAGAGGTCTGAAGGAAGACAGCTGAACAAAAAGGCAGCAGGTGGGAGCTCATCCCTGCTATTTAGGATGTGTCTTGAGGGACAGGACCATGGAGGGATGGTGGTGGGCTGTGTCTGCACGGCTTGGCATGGGTTTAAAGTTTATATCTCTTGGAGGATTATCAGATCTGGGGATAACTGATAAGCCTGAGTGTATTTTTAAAGGAGGCAGCCTGGAGTCTGAGCTAAAAGCTCTTTTATTCCAAAGCAGTAGAAGATAAATTTAAATTCTTTCAGCTCGTGTTCTTACCCGGAGCCCAGAGTCTGTGTGTGTTTGTTCTCATCTGATTTTTGGGAAACTTTTTGTACTGTGGCCTTTCAGCCTGAAACTCCTTTGACTTCACTGGAATCAGTTCCTCATCAGTGAATCTCCCCATGGTTTTTGTGTTGTTTGGTTTTTTGTTTTGTTTTGGGTTTTTTGCAATCATGTTTACGGTACGTGAAGAATCCAAAAAACCCCAAAAAATCCCCCAAAAACCCCAACCCCCCCAGAATTCCAAGTAATGGAGTTTAAGAAGAGGACCAGTTCCAAGCAATTTTTATATGAAATCACTGCAGTGATTTCTACACCAGTCTGGGGGTTGTCTTCCTAGCTGGTTGCCTGATCAGTGCTAGAAGAGCCTCCAACTGAACATCCCAAATGATTTGTGGGAGATGCACCAAAGCATTTAAAGAGCTGTTTTGGAGCTATCTTGCATGCCATCTGTACTTGGGATGTCTTTCCCAAGCTGCTGTTGCAAAACAGTTACTTAAATTCCTCCTGAAGATTCATTTCCATGAAGCTTAAGAAGAAAAGAGCTGACTCAGACAGCCCGTGCAGCCAAGTGTTGCAGAATGTGAGGACTTTTCATTGGGCTTCAGCAGTAGAAAAGTTTGCTCTTCAATCTGAGTCTATTCCAATGGACTTTCTGCTGGTGACTTTCAGTCCAGGAGAATAGTTTCTGCTCTGGGGTGTCCATCATAGTGGTGGGAGAAGCAGTGGATATGAATGGTGTGATGCTGCAGAAGGGCATGGGGTGAAATCAGATCTATTTCTCAGTTTGGAAAGGCCCAAATCTGTCCCCTGTCCTATAGTGCATCCCATGCTGAACCATTCTTTATGTCAACCCTGCAGCCATTTTTTGGATGGGTTATTGCATGAGCATCTTGGGTGTCTCAGTGTGAAGTCCTTCAATCATAGAATCATCGAGTAGTTTGTGTGGGAAGGGACCTTTCAAGGCCATCCAGTCCAATCCCAGGGATGTCTCCAACTGGATCAGGTTGCTCAGAGCCCCATCCAACCTGAGCTGGAATGGTTCCAGGGATGGGGCATCTCCCACCTCTCTGGGCAACCTGGGACAGGGTCTCACCACCCTCACAGCAAAGAATTTCTTTGTAACGTTTCCTCTCCCCTCTTCCAGTTTGAAACCATCCCCCCCTTTTCTCCTCAAATACTCTGTCCATCCACCAGGATAGATTGGAACCCAAGTGACAGAAAGACCCAAAAGATGTGTAAATCATTTTCAGTTTTGTTTTCAGGACTGAACGGGACATCTTGTTCCCTTCTCATCTGATAAAAATGCAAACAAAAACGAAACTGGAGCCAAACAAAGCCCGTTTGAGAGAGAAAGCCAAAGGGAAAAATGTCCTGTGGTCTTCATCCTTGGAACTGGTTGTTGCTTTCTGAGGGGTTTTAAGGTTTTTGATCAAATTGTGTGGACCTGTCAAGTTTATTTGAGTGTTTCCCACTCTTAGTCATAGTGAGGATAGAAAATGTCCATGCCTGCACTGGCATGCTCCCTTCACCCAAGCAACTTTGAGTTCTCACTCTACATCAGAGTGCCTCTGCTGGAGGCAGGCTTGGTGAGGAATAATTTGGGAGGAAATTGGGCTTCTAGAATAGAAATCCAGACCTTTCTCCTCATTATATTCATAGCAAAATTCCCCCTGACCTTCCAGGACAGAATTAGACCATCAGGACTGGTTTTAGATGCCATAAAATACTACCAGCTCCTATTTGGGATCCTTCAAGCCCTCAAGTTTGGATCACAATGTCCTTTAGGTGTCCAAAGCAAGCAGTGATGGGCATTTTTGACCACAGCAGCACTACCATGCCCAAACCCTTCCAGTAGCACCTGCTTGGGGGTGCCAGTCTGGATATATGTGGAGCTGCATCACTCAAGCAGCTGGAATATTCTTAGTTCAGAGAGGCTGGGCTTGGAGAAGTTGGAGATGTTTCAGAGGACTTTTCTTCTTTCTGCCCTTTTACAGGTTAGATATCGCAGGCAGCTAGCTAGGACAGCAGAAGAACACAGTTCCTGTCCATCTCTGTGAATCCAACTCTTTCAGTGGTAACTCACAGAGGTTTCTTTAATTTCCCTCCCTCTCACTTGGGCATTTCTGTGGGATAAGTGGGAGCTGGAGTCCTCATGGATGATGGAAGGTCCCATAGAGCCCAGTTCTGCATCCAGTTTCTTCCTAATATCTAACTTACTTTTAGCCTAAAACCATCACCCCTCATTCTATCACAACAGGGCCTACAAAGAAGTCCTTCCCCAGCTTCCCTGCAGCTCCTTCAGGCACTGGAAGGTGCTTTAAAGTCTCCCCAGAGCCTTTTCTTCTCCAGACTGAACAACCCCAACTCTTTAAGCCCATCTTCACAGGAGAGCTGCTTCAGCTCTCTCATCATTTTTGTGACCTCCTCTGGAGTCATCTCAAACATCTCCATGTCTTTCCCATTCTGAGATCTCCAGAACTGGACCTAAAACTTCAGGCAGAGTCAGGGTGTGATATCCAGGTAGGTTCCTCAAAAGCAAAAACCAAGAGATCCAGAATATCCTGGAGCCCACAGGATGGGATCTCCATTTGTTTGGCCGGAAGGGATGCTCTGCACCATGAGGTAAATGTCTCAAGTGCTTTTGGTGATGTAGCACCTTACTTCTTGACATTTGCAGGGACTTCCTAACCAAATGTCCATGCAACCACTTGGAGAATGTAACCCTTCGTTGTCCTCTGCCTCTCCACATGCCAGACAAGTGGTGGCAGCCCTCAAGGGACTTGACTCACTCAAGGGTATGAGCAGAGCTGACAAGACAGAGCAACTGTGGTTTAGACCACAGCTGTCCACGTGTCTGGAGTTATTTTCCCCAGCCTTGTGCCTTCCAGCTCCTTTCCTTGAGAGCAAACGACGTCGTCAAAAATTGCAGGGACCCATATTTCAGAGCACACGCAGGCTGATAATCACCCAGACAGCTGAAGCCTTAGATTGCTTTGCGTAGGCTACTCGAGCAGAGCAGGCATTTGGCACATCAAAATTCTGTTGAAGGGTCCCTCATTTAGGCAATTAAATAAATATTTTTTTTAAAAAAAAAAGAATGGAGAAATGGTAGCAAAAATGCTACCGCCCTGTTCCCAGCTTGGTGACCCTGAGTGTCTCCTCTGCAGTTCCTTTGTGACTCCTGAGCATCTCTTGTAGTTTCTGTGTTGACTGATGGCCAAATCCTTGGGCCTGCTGAAGTCAGGGGATGTCTTGAGATGGTTCAGCATGTGGCCTTTGAGGTGAAAATAGTTCTTTAATGTTAAATGGAGTCCAGAGGTGAGAGGGTGGTGTGCTGTCCGGATCTTTCTTCTTGTAGCTAAAGAGGGGTCCCCCCCAAGGCACCCTACAGCAAAGGATGAGCAGTGAGGGACAGAAGAAGGATTTCTGCAGCATTTTTCTGGGGTGACTTCTTCCTCTTCTTGAAGATGTTGTTGTGGACTGAAGCATCAGCTGACCCTCTTTGGCACTGCTAAAACCCTGGGCTGGGATTCCTACATGGGCTGGTTCCCTAAGCTTAGCAGGTCCATCTCATGCCACCATCTCAAGCAAGCATGGCAATAGTTTCCATCAACTCAACCCTCAGCTAGTATGTGTGGTAAAGTACCCTGCTCCCCATCTTGCCCTTTTTGGGGCTTTTCCTTGTCCCCAGCACCTTGGTAACACCTGAGAACAAGGATCCCAACCTCTCCGGCTTCACAGTACTATGCAGTCAAAAATGTTTTAAGGTCTGGGCCCCCATTCTCCCTCCTTTGGCTCTTCTTGGCTGCAGAGTCCTGTTCCTTCTTGGCTTTTCTTCTTCACTGGGATGTTGGGAAGATAAAAGCAGGCAAGGAGTCTTTTCCTGAATGCTGGATGATCCTCTAGACCCCTGACTGCTGCCAAGTCACGGCTGTTGCTTCTTGTTTGCCATTCTCCTTCCTTTGCCTTTTATTTCTTGCATTTTAACATTTTTTTTTCTTTGCCATATTTGTTTAACTCTGGTGTTTTCTCTCCTGTGGTCGACGGCTGCAGGACTTCAGTTTGCACTTCCTTTGCCAATGGGGATGTTGCTTTTCATCAGCTCTGGATGGGGATGGAGCTGCCTCTCCTCTCCCTGTCTCATTGCAAAACCCCCAAACTTAATCTTGCACATTCCACGTTGGCTTAAGTGGGGTTTTGGGTTTGGGGGGTTTTTTTGTTTTGGTTTGGTTTTTTTGGGGGGGGGGGGGCTGGGGGGGTGAAATGTTTTTGTTGTGGGGCTTTTTTCCCAATCTTAAAATGTTAATTAGAAACAGTTTGGTTTAGAATCTCATTGTGTCTTTAGGAAATAAATGTCCCTGCATGCATTTCTTGCAGGACTTGACAGCAGAGCTTGGTTCCCAGCTCGTTTCCAAGACATTTTGCCTTTTTCCCTCTGCTTAAATTAAAGCTGCAGCTTTTGTTATTTCTCTGAAATATTTGCAACTTCAATACAGCAGTAACCCTGTTCTGGCTTAAAAGCCAAATCTGGGAGAGCAACCAAAGAGTTAAACTCAGTTAAACTCCAAGCAGAACCACAGAAAGCAAATGCTGAGTGATATCAGCAAAACTCTTCCCCCCCACCCCAGGCTTAAGGCTTGGTACTAGATAAGGGTGGTAACCAACTTTTATTTTGACATTCCCCTTTTCAGAAGCTTTGCTCTTTACCAAGTGGTTTCTGTGATGGCATTACTGAGAGGAAACACAGAAACGCCAGGAAAACTTGATGTGGAGAATCTGTCCTCATAAAATGCTTGTAAGCTCCAGCAAACAGGAAAGCTTCCCCCATCTCCTTTTTTTTTTTTTCTTTTTTTTTTTTTTTTCTTTTTTTTAAATTCCCTGCCATCCAGCTTTTTTTTAAAAAAAAAAAAAGAAAACACTCTAGAATATCTCAGCAAACCATATCCGGTGGGCTGAGACGAAAGACAAATTCCTTCTGCTGCCACCATGAGCAAGGCTCTTGGTCCTGCCTTGGCCAAACATGAGCCCTTGGGGTGTTTTTTTGGATGGGGAAGAGCCAGTTGGCCTGGGGAAAGAGGGTTTGAACTCGTGGAGATGCCAAGGAACACGCATTTGATGAGCAGATGGCTTTGGCAGGCAAGGTTGGAGCCTGTTTGGCCGCTGACCATTGAAATGGATTTGTCAATGGTCCTCCAGCCCTGAGGGTGATGAAAATCAGAGGAATTGCACTGTGATGGCTTTAAGAAAAAATACTGCTGGTGATGGAAGTAGGAGCCTGGGGTGAGAGAGGAGACTGAGTTCTGATGGATGAAAACCAGTGGGGTCACTGCAGCCATTGCGGTTGTTTTGCTGTTTTGAGGGATGGTGGTGGGGAGGTGTCCCTTGAGAAGCTCCAGAGCTGCTCACAGGTAAGGAGATGAGGGTTGGAGCATCCCAACATGCTCTCAGAGCCAATACTGAGTGTGAAACAGGCAGCAAGCAGGCAGGGAGCTGCTGCTGTCATCCCAGGTGGAGGCAGATGACACCGAGAGTGTCTCCTTTGTAATTGTGTTCTTGGTCATAGACACACAGAATGGATTGGGTTGGAAGAGACCTTAAAAATCATCTAATTCCAACCCTTTTCCATGGTCAGGGACACATCCCAGCAGCCCAGGTTGCTCCAAGCCCCATCCAACCTGACCTGAGACACTGCCAGGGATGGGGCAGCCACAGCTTCTCTGGGAAACCTGGCACAGGGGCTCAGCACCCTCACAACAAAGAATTTCTTCTTTGATGCTGGCAATCTGGCTCTGCCTTCTGCACCCAGGAAAGCCCCTGTGGAATTCTGTAATACCTGAGGCTGCCAAAGCATTTCTTCCATTAAACCAATGTTTTTTTTGAGGACCTGCCATCTTGGCTACCTGTAAGGTCAGCACACAGGGGCTTGCACACCCTTTCAGAGCCTCTGTAGCCTGTTGAGCAAACCATTGGAGAGCAATTCCTCCTCTTTGTCCTTGTTGCATTTCCATGCTGTCCACTTGGAGCCATATTCACCCACTCTTCTGTCTCCAGGTAATAGTCCTGGTTCCCCTTAGCTTGCAGCCAAGCATGGTCCTCAGCTTCTTCATCCATGCACACATCCTCTCCCCATGTAGCAATGATGAAGCACATATATGCAGAAAGACCAAAAAAAAATATTGGGTTTGGGCACTGTTTTTACTAAGTAATTTGCTTTTTAGCCTTCTTTTTTTTCCCTTTTCCACTTAGAAATTCCTGGTACTGCAAGCAATGCTGCAGGCCAAGCAGATCAAGAGCTCCTTAGGTCTTCAGAAAAAAATATTTCTTGCCTGACTTCCCTGCTGCTGAGCTGGGACTAACCAGATCTTCCCTGGTTTGGTGTGGAACCAGCAAAGAAAACACAGAAGCATGGGAGAGATTTTCCTGGGAACCCAGGACACGTTGTCTCACTGTTCGTGGGAAATCTCAGCTGTTACTGGAAGAGCTTCAGCCCATGAGTTGGTCCTAGGCTGTGTTAGATGCCCAAAAGTTGTCTCTTCAGCATGAGTTGGTCCTAGGCTATGGCAGATGCCCCAAAATTCCTCTTCTTTTGTGTTAGGGAGATCCATAGTGTCCACCTACCAAGCCTGAGGGGTTTGGGTGGGGTAGATGTGTTGACCAAAAACTTTTCCATGAGGGAGAGGGTGTGCTGACAACTTCCTTTGGCTTTCCAGGAGACAACAAAGACTTCCTGGTGGGAACAAGCCTCAACAACACACAGATCATCAGCAAGGTGGCACCAAACACAACAGGGACCACCAGAAAGCCTACCAAGGAGGCCAAGCCCCTCACTCCTCAGGTAGGACGGGCCACCATGGCTACAGCCAGAACAGGAGATGGCACCACAACCAGAAACACTCCCCCAATGACAAAGAAACTCACAGAAATGCCAAAGAGACTGAGAATTTGAAAATTGAGGACACCGCCGTCGGCACGGTGCACATTCCCATGGAGACTCCCCGAGGGCAGGAGGCTGTGGAGAAGCAGTCCCAGCAGTACCTCCAGGAGTCAGAGACCAAGAGGAAAGACATTATTCATGGAGAGAGGCCCAAGATCAATTTGCTTCAGTCTTCCAAAGACAGGCTGAGGAGGAGACTAAAAGAAAAGGTATTTATTTCTTAGGGCAAAATGGAAGTTTTTTTGCTTTTCCAAGAGTTTGGCTCTTGGCCGTTATCCATATGGGGTGGGCTTAAGAGACCTTTCCATGAATGCACCCAACTTAATCTCCCAGTGTCAACACCTCTCTTGAAGTGTCCTTCTGCTTCTCCAGGAGGTCTTTTATTGACACAAAGCTATAGCTCTTAGCTTGATTTCTTGGTTGAGGTTGCTACCAGGCTGAGTTTTCCAAGAAGGGCTGGGAACTCTCCCTGTTCCTTGGGGAAGGCTGGACCACAGGTGGGTTCTCTTTCCCTAATGATTGATCCTAATTGGCTGCCTCCTCGTCTGCAGAGCTCATCCACTTTGCTGAGTGGTTTAAAAAAAGGCAATTTCTCTCCACAATTACAGAGCTTTGACTTTTGAGGGCCGAACATTTGGAGTCAGCTACTTAAAAGTTGATATCCGTTTATCTCAGCCATGAATTGAAACACCCTTATTTTCCCCCCTTCCTTCCAACAACCCAACAATAACAAAACTATTGCATGAAAGTGACAAAGGAGAAATCCTTTTTGCAACCAATTTTTGGCTTTCTGAGGAACTTGAAGATGATATATCCATGCTCCCCCTTGTAAAAACTCAGATTCTTTCTCCTGAGATTCTTTTGTCAGGGTGCAAAATTCTTCCATGAGACTACCACCAATGAGATTTCCAAAAATAACTTGAACATAGATGATTCCACTGAAATGCATGTTGGAAACATGCTTTTACTATTTCTGGGTGTGGCTTGAGGGGGAGGAAGAGATGTTATGTTTTAGTTATTTTTATGTTCTTTAAAGCAATGGAAGCACTGCAGAAACTTTCAGAAAATTCATTCTGATGCCCATCTGGTCAATTTATAGTCTTATAAGAAAGACATCACACATGCACACACTCTTAGGTGGGCTTAGGCAACACAACCAATCCTCTGATGTGAGTTTTGGATGACTCCAAGTGCCAGTTGGCATTAGGGTTGTCCAAAAAAATTGCTACAGGTTTGTGTTGAAGGGCACATTTTAGGATGAAACTGGAAGATGGGGAAGGAGCAGACAGGAGTAAGCAGGATGTGTGCCTTGGGATGGGGAAAAGGGACAAATGCATAATTAAATGTTAAAAAGAAGTAATAAGTTACCTGGTAATGATGGGAAGTGAGAATTTTAACATTCAAGAGATGGACAAATTAAGATTTTTTCTACAAAAAATCTTTGCTCTTGTTTTAGCTCATTAAATATGTATTTAAAAGTAGATGGGTTTGTAGATTCTTATCTGAGCATTTGGGGAATAAAAATTGTCCATTATCACCATGTTAAAGACAACCCCAGAAACCTGTCCAGGATGCCCAAGGCAGTCAAAAGTCAGAATCAAAACCAGAAATCATTAAGTCTGGAAAAGATCTCTAAGATCATCAAGTCCAACCATCAACCCAACACCACCAGCCAACTAAACCCTGCTCAGATCTTGGCACTCTGGCCCAGGACCCTCAAGCACATCTTCTCCCTAAGACAAGGGGGAAAACCCTGGGATTGAGGAGTTTGGGAAATTAGGAAGAATAAAAACAAAACCAAATGTTTCTGGGGCAGGATTTGTTCACTTGTGGTTTTTAATGCTGGGGTGAGACCATTGTCTCTAAAAAAAAAAAATTTCTTCTAAAAAAAAAAATTGCTTCTAAAAAAAAATTGCTTCTAAAAAATGCTTTGCTTTTACTCTGTTTGTATGTCTCTCCAATCCCCTTTTCCCTTTGCTGTCTGTGGAAGGTCAAGATCTGATATATCTGTTTTTTCCTTGTGTAACAGATGCCTTGTCTTTCCCTTTTCACGGACCAGGACGAAGTCACGGTGGAAACCACCAATCCCGAAAAGAACAAAATGGACAAATTAATTGAAATCCTCAACAGTATGAGGAACAACAGCAGTGATGTTGACTCCAAACTCACTACCTTCATGGAGGAGGCCCAGAACTCTACCAACTCTGAGGAGATGCTGGGGGAGATAGTCAAAACCATCTATCAGAAAGCAGTGACGGACCGCAGTTTTGCTTCCACGGCAGCCAAGCTCTGTGACAAAATGGCCCTTTTCATGGTGGAAGGCACCAAATTCCGAAGTCTGCTCCTCAACATGTTGCAGGTAATGAGATAAAATTATGAGATGCTTTTGGAAATATGGTATCTCATGCCAAGGCCCATCTGGAAACTGAAGGAGTTGCTTGGGGCAACTCCCGATGAAGGGCGGCAGCATCATGGCATGAAGAGAAGTGAACTTGGAGATTCTTACAGTGGAGGATCTTTGCCTCTCTTTTTGGCTGAAGTTCAGAGATGCCAAAGTAAGTCGTGGTTCCTGAGTAGGCTGTTGGTTGTATCACCAACCTGGTCTAGTGGAAGGGGGGACTTGAATTAGAGGATCTTTAAGATCCCTTCCAATCCAAACCATTTTGTATTCTGTTGCTCAGATGAAGGACTGGGCCCTGGTTTCTGATTGCAACCGAGACTTAAATAATTTGTGTCTTAGCTAATTATTCAGAGTGAGTTGTTTATTGGTGTATGCAGGTTGATGGTTCTGCTCCAAACCCATCAGTGACAGCAAAGTTAGGGAGGAGAAAAAAGCAGCAGTTCTGATAACTGGTCCCTGGTGATGGGGAAAGAAGATTGTCCTCAACTTATCCCCAGCCTGTGGTCTGCTGGGGGGAGTGTGTTTTACTGTAGTGTCACCATCAAAGTGGGGGTTTGGAGAAGGTATCTCATGGGCCTTCATCTTTCTGCCTCTCTGGACAGAGGGGCATTTTGAATAATAATGAAAATCAGTGTTTAGCATAACCCCCGGTTGAAGGATCTGCATCTCATGTAGCAGGTGGGGATTTTTTTCTGATTGATTTCTTTCCAGAGCATGGTATTATAAAGCAGGAGGAGTTAAATTGCAGTCAACATCAAGCACAGATTTAAGAGTAAGGGGCTGGAAAGGGCTTTAACCCATCTAAGCATCCCACTCCTCCCATGCCAGATCACTTCTGTCTTCTCCTACTTGGCTAATTGATGGTAAGAAATCTAAAATTAAGTCCCGGAGTGATGACCATCCAAATTAAGTATCAGGGCTGTCCTGGCTTATGGAGGACTCTTACAAGTTGCTTTCTTCTCTTGCCCCAGCATTTCCAACCCTACCAACAGATCCAGTAGGTAGATCAGTATAAATCAGTAGACTTGCAGCATCAGGTACAATAATAACTAGGTTCATATTCAGCTCTTCATAGCATGAATGTAGGATAAATAATACATCTGCTGTCTCCAGAGAGTCCCAAAGTGCTTTCCAGCAACATGTAGTTCAGATGTCCATTGTGGAAAGTTGGGAAGAAATGAAATGAAAGAGCAGGGTGTGCTTTGGGACTGAGTTCATGTGCAAGAGCATAGAAAAATGTGCAAAAGGGATTTGCTCAGCCCCATCTCTCAAAATTGTGTTGATGGGGCAAGAGGTGACAGATCATTACAGGTCAAAAGCAAAGTGCTATGTGGAATTAAATAATCCACCATTTCCTTTTTGACAGTAAAGGATTTTGACTTCATCCAAGCACAGGAGGTTTTGTCCCAACCAAAATAATTGGCTTCATTCACATGAATCATGAAAGATTTTGGTCAAGCCCTAAAGAGGGAATTTTTATGATGTTTTCAGGCTTGATAGCCCTGGCTGGAGGCAGAGCTGGGGATGAAGTGCAGGAGAATCATAGCTTCTTTGATGTGAGATAAATGGGTTGATAATATCGATATATGATCTATTATCAATATCAGTGGGGTATATTGGTTAATATAAGGATATTATGGGGTTATGTGGTTATCATATAGGCTTAATATATGGGTATTGTGGGGTACTATCTTCATGTTGATATATTAATATAACAATAGGATATATTGATATATGGTTGATGATATAGTATTACTCAGCTCCAGTCCTGGCCCCTTCACCATCAGGTATTTTCCATCAGCCACTTCTAGATAATTTTAAAAAAAAATAAAAATAATAAAAAAACAAAACAAAAAATACCCAACACACCACCAACCAACTTGAATAAAACGCTTGCTCCAGAGCTGGATTTATGTCTCTCTAGCACTTTTCAGACTAATCTGATCCCTGGATGTAAGGAGCTCAGCTTACTGGGCACTGGCGAGCTGGGGAATTACTCTGCCCGGGTGTGATAAATCGGGATCACTGTGATCCCCTTCCCGTGCTGTTGGCGCCTGGGGCCAGATCCCTCACCCCCCCATCTGCTCCCAGCAGATGCTTCTTGTTTTGTAGAGCCTTGTTTGTCCCTTTCTCTCAGCACTGTGATGGCAACAGCTCAGTCCCACCGGAGGATCTCATAAATTAACTCATTGAGCCACCCGACCAGCATCCCGGTACCCATAGACAGCATCCCTATATCCCACCAGACCTTCAAGCAAACAGCAAAAGGGTTTTCTCCCACCAAACAGGCAGTAAGCTGAATAAATTGTCTTTTTAACCTGGCTCCTCTTGTGGTTTTAGCTGTTGACATGGTGATTTTGCTGGGGAGCTTCACATGCTCATAGCTTATCTCAAAGGGCTTGGTTTGATCCCAAAAGAGTTGCCAGCATGGGAATGTTGTCACATTGCAGCATCCCCCCTCTGGGACTTGCACCATTTCATGATGGCATCTATTGGGAAAACTCTGAATATATCCTTCACTCTGGTTTTGGTGACAAATCTTGGCTGCGTCTTGAATTTGGGTGCTGTGAACCTTTGGGAAGGGAGACATGGATGAAGGAATCATAGGGTGGGCAGCTGGTGGGGCTGGAGGAGATGCTGCCATTTGGGGTCTCAGCATTTGGGTTTGATTTTCTGCTCCTTGAGTTTGGCTTATTCTTTGATACAAGAAGAGCTCTGGGGGCTGTACAAGCCTTTGGGATGGACCTTGACTGAGTTGGTCCCAGGGATCTTGGGTGGATGGAGACATTCAAGAACATCTTGTTGGACACATACATGGTTTCTTCACCTTTCTAGAAATTAATGAATTAATAATTTGAAAGCAAGAGAGGTTTTTTTCCTTCTTGTAGTTGGCATGCTCAGGCTGCAATGCTGTTTTTTCTTCTTCTTTTTTGTTTGTTTTGGGTTTTTTCAGTTGGGGAGGGGGGGTGTTAAGCAACGTGCCCCAAACCCTTCACATGTAACATAAGTTGGAGTATTCCTCTGTTGAAATGGCCATGCTCTTTATAGAGGAGCAGTGTCTGCATCTGAGCTATGCAGAGCCAAGGGTATTATTAGAGTGGACATCACTGAGGCTGTAATTGTACACTGCTCCCCTTAGCAACCACGGCCAACAGCACATCAAACAGAAGGCTGATACCTTCTTTTAATAATAATAATTAAAAAAAAAACTCCAAACCAAACCCACCACGAAATGCACATCTCACCCCAGGGCAGCAGAGCCCATGGCCAGAGCCAGAGCATGGCCAAGTGCTTGGAAATGCCTTGGTGTCCATGGAGAAGGGTTCCTGCTGTTCCATACCCTGTTCCATTCCCTGCTGGCTACCCTGTGGGACACCCTCTTGCACACCCTGTGGCATATCCTCTGGCACATCCCATTGCATCCTATCCTCCTGTATCCCCAGCACATCAGAAATTGTATGTCCAGCAGGAGCAGGGCAGGGATTGTCCCCCTGTGAGGCTGCCCCTGGAATCCTGGGGTCAGTTCTGGGCCCCTGAGGACAAGAAGGACATTGAGGGGTTGGAGTGTGTCCAGAGAAGGGCAAGGGAGCTGGGGAAGGGTCTGGAGCAGAAGTCTGCCCAGGAGCAGCTGAGGGAGCTGGGGGTGTTGATCCTGGAGCAAAGGAGGCTGAGGGGAGACCTTCTGGCTCTCTGCAACCCCCTGAGAGGAGGTTGGAGCCAGGGGGTGGGTGTCAGTCTTTTCTTCCAAGGAAGAAGGGATGGGAGAAGAGGAATTGCCCTGGAGGTTGAGATTGGAGCTGGGGAAGAATTTCTCCCTGGCAAGGGTTGTCAGGGCCTGGCCTAGAGAGTCCCCATCATTCCTGGAGGGATTTCAAAGGCACTTTGAGACACCCATATTTGTAGCCTTGAGGTCTGCCCCAGGGACCATCAGACCTCTTTCCTTCCCTGTCTTTACGTGAAGCCTCTCTGGTGTCTCCCAGGCAATGCCTTTCCGAAGACAAGCAGCACCACTGTGTTTTCTGTGCACAAACTGAACCATCTGCAATGAAAAGAAATTAAAAGCAGGCAC
The DNA here is from genome assembly GCA_023637945.1 of Phaethornis superciliosus. Classification (NCBI taxonomy): domain Eukaryota; kingdom Metazoa; phylum Chordata; class Aves; order Apodiformes; family Trochilidae; genus Phaethornis; species Phaethornis superciliosus. The sequence continues at coordinate 70,217,820 of JAJQWJ010000004.1, forward strand.
AGAAAGAGGAGTGATGGGTTTTGCAGTCTGTGCTAGACATGACCTACAGGTCAGATGCTCTCCAGCCATGCTCAGGTTCTCCCACCTCCACCTCTGTCAAACCCCAAACCATTCCTCATTGAAGACCCAGACCTTCTCAGTTCTCCAGGACCTAATGCCACAACATCTACATCCCAAGGAGTGACCCACCTTGCATTTTCCTCTTCCATCTTCCACTTGGGCTAAAACCAATTTTTTGGACAGGTTTTTGGTGAAGCCCCTCTGGAATTGGTCCCACCAACCACCCCAAACCCAGATGAGTTCACTTAGAACCCCAGAAAAAACTCACAGGGATTCAGCTGAGGTTTCTACCACCAGACGAAAGCACAGCGCAAAATCAAGAAAGGGCCATTCCTGGGGCATCAGGAGATGAAACTAAGGTGATGAAGAAACCCTGCATAGGTATGTGATAGGGTGTGCAAGAGGGTGTGCAACTGAGAAGTGTTCCATAGGGTGTGTAACAGGGTGTGCAATAGGGAATGCAATAGGATGTGCAACAGGGTGTGCAATAGGATGTTCCATAGGGTGTGCAATAGGGAATGCAATGGGATGTGCAATAGGGTGTGCAATACGATGTTCCATAGGGTGTGCAATAGGGAATGCAATGGGATGTGCAGCAGGGTGTGCAATAAAGAATGCAGTAGGATTTCCATAGGGTGTGCAATAGGATGTGCAATAGGGAATGCAAGAGGATGTTCCCTAGGGAATGCAATAGTGTGTGCAACAGGGAATGCAGTAGGATGTTCCATAGGGTGTACAATAGGGAATGCAATGGGGTGTGCAATAGGGTGTACAACAGGGTGTGCAATACAGCATGCATTATGGAACCCTATGGACTAATAGGGAATAGGGAATTCAACAGGGTATGCAATTTAGTGTGAAATAGGGTGTTCACTAAGGCATGCAATAAGGGATATATCATAAGATATGCAATAGGAAATGCAACAGAAAATGGTATAGGTTCTGTGTTGGAGTGCACTTGGCCTGGTTGAACCTGATGCTTCCTGTGTGCAAACACCTTCTTTTAGGGGTTTGCAGAAACTCACAGAACTTGAAAACCTTTTTCCTTACACTTCTGCATTGCTGTTGGCTGTCCAGGTTTTATAAACCACCGTGGGACTCACCAGCAAAAGCTGCCTGTGAAATGCAGCTCTGCAGATGGGATTTCTTTTCTGGGAATATTGAATTCTGGGAATTCAAAGGCAATCCTAAAACCATGCACAGACATAAATGTGTAGAATACAGACAGAGGTGGGGAGCACAGCCCCCTGAGTAGCTCTGGGGAGCATCCCTGCATCCTCCTGCTCTCAGGCATGGAGAAAGGGAGGATCAGGGAAGAGATGAATTCCCCTTCATTTGCCCCCCCACGTTTTGTCTCTGCAGCTGCTTTCTCATGCTGTAACAGGATGAGAAGAGTTTTATTTCTCTGATTTTTTATTATTTAATTGTCTATTATTATTGTTGTTGTTTTGTTGTTATTATTATTATTTCCCAATTTAATACTTTATTCTTTTTATCCTTTTTATGATACCCATGGGAGGGTCAGCAGTGGGCAGGAGAGGGAGACAGGGGAGGGGGCAGGCACCCTGCCCACTTCAGCAGGTTGAAGAGCAGAGTTAAGCATCAATTATTGTTGGCTCTGTCATTAACCTCTCAGTCCATTCTTGGCTTCACCACCTGGGTGCTGAGAACCTCTGGCAGACAAGTCCCAGGTGGGTCTGTGAGTTCTTGGAGAGCCCTGGATTTAACAGCAAGATCCTGCTTTAAATTTCCTGTTTTTCACAAGCAGAGTGAGGGTTGTAGAAGCTGTCTGGATGCTTCTCAGACTTTCCATGATGTGGGAATGTAAAAAGGGAGAGCTGGGCATCACCTCCTTGGAGGCTGATGGTGAAATGGGGGAGGCTTAATAGAATTGTAAAATCCCAGACTGGTTTAGGTGGGAAGGGACCTTCAAGCTCCTCCATTCCCAAGCCCTTTCCATGGTCAGGGACACCTCCCAGCAGCCCAGGTTGCTCCAAGCCCCATCCAACCTGACCTGAGACACTGCCAGGGATGGGGCAGCCACAGCTTCTCTGGGAAACCTGGCAAAGGATCCTCACAACAAAGAATTTCTTCCTAAAATCTCATCTCACTCTCCCCTCTTTCGCTTGAAACCCTTCCCCCTCATCCCCTCCCTCCCTGCCCTTGTCCCAAGTCCCTCCCCAGCTTTCCTGGAGCCCCTTCAGGCACTGGAAGGTGCTCTGAGGTCTCCCTGCAGCCTTCTCTTCTCCAGCCTGAACAACCCCAACTCTCTCAGCCTGGCTCCAGAGCTGCTCCAGCCCTCCCAGCATCTCCATGGCCTCCTCTGGACTCACTCCAACAGCTCCAGCTCCTTCTGGCCTTGGGGACCCCAGAACTGGACCCAGCACCCCAGTGGAGTCTCCCCAGAGTGGAGCAGAGAGGAGAATCACTTCCTTTGACCTCCTGGCCCACTTTGCTGGAGATGCATCCCAATTAGAGTACAAAAAGAGTTTTGACCCAAGATCTGGTCTTTTAATGGAGTGCCAAAAAAAAAAAAAAAAAAAAAAAAAAAGAGACAACAATTTCCCTCTGATAGGAAGGAAGAGGAGGGGGATGTCTGGGAATAGCTGAAATAGCTGAGTCAAACCCCAAAATAATGATCTTGGGGGGTTGCACTGCATATCAGTCCTCAGCCTGAGCTCAGGATGAGCTCCTGGGCTCACAGCCCCTTGAGGGGTGCAGCTAGAGGTGGCCATGGGGCCACCAGTGTCACAGTGGGCGTCACAGGGCAAGCCAGGAGGGTCATCCTCACCAGGCTGGAGGCAATCTAACACAACCATGCTCCTGGTTCTGGGCTGAGAAAGTGTTTAGCTTTGAGTACCAGGACATCAGACCATTGAGATGTTGATGGGAAGCAGGGTGAAGCTGCAAAAAAAAACCCAAAAACCTTTAGGTCTGAAGAATAAATATTTGACCTGAATTCAATGTGCTGGTAAGATTTGATATTGGAATTCTGAGGTGTATCATGAAAAAATAACCATCACCTCTTTATTCCATAAATAAGTTGCATGTGGTTTCTCATGGCTCCTTTTCTCACTGGGTGGACCAAGGCTTCTCAAGGCCATGGTAGGGACCAACCCCAGCTCAAAGCTTGAAATTTGGCATCCCATCTTCTAAACCCTCTTTGGGCATCTTCCAGTGGTGGTGGGACTCAGCAGAAGTTCCTCTGGGTGTAGGTTGTTGGTCAGCAAGGTGAGGAGCAGCACTGGCTGCTGCCAGGTTCAGATCAGGGGGCTTTGGGTGGTGGGACCCATGTGCACCCTGTGCCTGGGCTTGAGGAAATGTGGAGCAGAAGCTCTGCTGGGCTCTAGGTGGAGACTGTAGACTGTACAGTCTGCCTGTACTCTGCCTGTACTCTGCCTGTACTCTCCTTGCAGCTCTGTGTCAGTTCCAGGCAGTGGATTATCTGTGGGGTGGGCTGCTAGCTACTCCCAACCATTGCTGGTGGGTGGGGAAGCGGGGGACCACATGAGATACCCCTGGGGTTTTGGTGAGAGAGGCAAAAAGCCACAAAATCCATTTATCCATGGACTGAGAGGTGAGGAAATGCCTGAGGAAGCTCCACTGGAGGCAGGGGGGGACACTTCAGCTTTGAGATCCCCCAGTCCCAGGCTGGACTGGCATCAGCTCCAACTCTCTGTTTTCTCCTGAAAGGTTCAAATCCAAGCCTGGGATGCAAGAGGATATTCCTGCCAGCCCAAGGTCTCAGCCAGGCTGCAGCACCCTCCTGCCAGACCATCTGCTCCAACCTAAATCCAGCTCAGGGGGGATTTTGGGCTTCAGATGCAGGCACCAGCATCAGCCAAGAGCTGCGGGTTGGGTAGAAGGACAGCAGAGAGGCCAGCACCTCTTTTTCTTTCCTGGGAAAGGGGAAAAATGGGATAGTTGGTGCTTTGCCCATCCCTCAGCCACGGGCACATAGGACACAGGGGCTGCTCTTGTGCTGGCCAGCAGGAAATCTCTTGTTGGGTTTTTTTTGAGGGAGGGTAGGTTTTGTGGGTTTTTCGAAGGCTTTCTAGCTGAGCTGCAAGCATTTGTACCTAATTCAGTTCGCAGATGAGAGGGTTTGGTTGATGTGCTCAAGCACAAGTGGATTTTCACAGCTGGTGGCACCTTGGAGGGCCCATGGGACATGGTGTCACCACATAGGCACCCTCCACATCCTCCAGCCAAGCTTAGGTTCAGGTTTTTACACCACTGGATGTTTTTTTGTGAAACAAAAATCTGGATTTGGAGAAGTGGTGCTGAAGTGGAGTTCCACATCCCCTTTGCCTCTCCACTGGGTGTAATTCTGCACAGCTTCATCTTTTCCTGCTGCTGCCATTTAAAAAAGCCAAACACAAAAGGATGGAATGGAGTGGGTTTGGTGGAACACGTCCTGGGAGAGCTGGAGGATACACAGCAACTGAGGAATGAGAAATCTGAGAAATATTTCAGGTCCTTCTCCCACACCTGGCCAGCAAGACTGATATGGATGGAAATATCTTGAGTCTTGAGGAAAGGAGCAAACAGAGTGTGTCTGGGTGCTGCCACCCCATCATGACAACTTCTGCCACCCACGGGGTCCTGTCTGTGCTCTTCCCCCTTCCCTCCCAGTGATAAATTTCTCATTTTTTCTTTTTTTATTTTTTCATTACTGTTATTATTCTTTTATTAAAAGGAGGTAGGAGGAGCATCTCTGGCAGGGCTGGGAATCCAAACCCAGTGATATCTCCTCCAACCCAGGAGAAGCTGAAACAGAAACTGAAGACAGGGACAGCAAAAAGGGAACAATGTCAGGCTGAAAAAAACCAAAACCTTTCCATTTCTTCAGCATTAATAAGAATAAAATATGTTTCCCTGCATCCCTTCAATATTCCAGCCACGCTGGTAATCTTACATGATGATGCTCACAGGCAGTGTGCTGCAAAATGTGCCCCAGTAATCACAAGCATCCCTTTAGAGAGAGAAAGGTTGGAGGGCTCAAGGGTTTTTTGCAGGTTAATGTTGTTTTCAGCATCTTTTTTTCTGTAATCTCAGTTTTTCCAGCTTGGATGGGCAGCTTGGAGTGTGCAGGGTGAGCTTCATTCCTCTGTGCTTCAGGGGCTGAGCAGAAAAGCTTGGAAAAATAAAATCAATATATAGCCAAATGCCACATTTGCTGCAGCAGAAGCTCCCTGGCTTCCTAGAATGTGTAAATATTAGCCCCTGAGAATGATTTTCTGAGCTCTTTTGTCTAAGTAATGTTTTTTAACAGGCTGATGCTTCACCTCCAACTCCCACCTTTAGGTGGTCGCTTTGCTCCCATTGCAGGGAGCCCAAAGAACCAATTCCAACAGGGAGCTCCAGCACTGGTACCAGTACCTGATACCCATGGGATGGTGATGAGATGCAGGCAGAGGAGATAAGGGGTTTGTCAGCCCCTTTGCTTTCCACTGTGTTTACTCAACCAAGTTGAGTGCTGGGACAGAGCCACCACCTCCCTGCAGACTAAACAGTTGCAATGTTTTCTCCCATGAACAAAAGAATTTAGAAAAGGGTCCTGATACAAAACTTTACACAAATTCTGGGTGACACAAGTATCTCTGTCTGGGAGACTGTTAACTCCTCCAGTTCCTCACCCATGGGGTTCAATCCCATGCTGGCTGGTTGCCTGCAGGACCCCCTGTGCTCTCCCACCCACCCCACACCCATCTTTCTTTTTTATGTGTGGGTTTTTTTGCTTTCTTTTAAAGGAGAAAACCAACATCTCTGCCCACACCAAAGCTCTGGAGGCCTCACTTCAGGAAAGACATGGACCTGCTGGAGTGGGTTCAGAGGATGAATACAAAAATGATGGGAGTGCTGGAGCCAGTCTGAGAGAGTTGGGGTTGTTCAGGCTGGAGAAGAGAAGGCTGCAGGGAGACCTTAGAGCACCTTCCAGTGCCTGAAGGGGCTCCAGGAAAGCTGGGGAGGGACTTGGGACAAGGGCAGGGAGGGACAAGAGAAGGGGGAATGTCTTTAAACTGAAAGAGGGGAGATTTAGGTGAGATATTAGGAGGAATTTCTTTGTTGTGGTGAGGGTGGTGAGCCCCTCATCCAGGTTTCCCAGAGAAGCTGTGGCTGCCCCATCCCATCTTCCAACCCAATCCCTGGAATTGGGTTCCAGGATCTTCTGCAAGCCTCCAGAGGAGCAAGCTGCTGGTGAAGCAACCAGAGCTCCCAGAGCATTCTGCTCACTTTTCCAGAGTGTTTCTGCTCTGTGCTTTATCCCACTTGAAAATCAGTTGGAGAACTTGTCTAGCAATAATGTGGTTTAAGCCTCAGCAACTCAGAGGAGATGTGAATATGTTCTGGTGGAAGTGAGGTTTGTTTCAATTCAATGGTAATGATGTCCCTTGGGACATGATGTCTTCCCAGGATGTGGCCACATCTCAATTCTGATGTTTTCATCTCCATGAGAGTAAGGAAGATAATAGGAGACCAGGGATTTCTTCCAAGCTGCCTCTTCTCCTCATTGGTTTCTTTGTGCTCAGAAGGTCAGTAAAGAAGATTTTTCCACCAGGACAAAATGGTGTTTGCTTTTTTTGGTGTAGAGACCGTGCTGCTTCACCACCTGGTCATTTCAGAGCTTTCACTGAGCCAGTGTTAGTTTAACAGCAAAGCTCTTCTTGTTTGCACATCCATCATTATGTTCTTACCTGGGTTCCTGACACCTGATAATAAACCAATAATTAGCCTCTTGCACCTCTGCAGCCCCTGAGAACCTCAGAGACCTCACTACCTTAAGCCATGAGACAGCCACATTGAGTGGGTAATTGCTGATGATCCCAGATTTGGAGCCAGGTTGTGAGGTCATGGTGAGACCAGGGGGCAGGAGGTTCATGTGCCCACCCGCTTCGTCACCCCAGGGTGACTGGGGACACAAGAAGTAACCACAGCTCCTCTTGCCTCTGGTTATCAGCTGCCTTGGCTACCCAAACCTGAAGAATTTAAAATTCATGTGTGTGCCTAATCCTGGGAGCTGGCTCAGAATCTTCTTTAGGAGAACCAGGAGTTTTCCAACCTTTCTTTCCCCTTCCTTCCCAAATCCTTTTGAGAGAAATAAGCACTATTTGTGTCTTTCCAATGGCTTCAGGATCCTGGGTGAGTTGTTCTTGTGGAAGTGGTCTGTGGCACTTCATACAAGTTCTTTATCATCTGGTGGTCAGTTGATGGGTGGTAGGTGCCTATAGGGTGCTGGAAGGTCCTGCTAACCTGGACCTTCACCATGTGATGCATTTGGGAGACCTCAGTGTTGAGAAATGTTCACAGAGCTTTGGCCATCATGAAACCAGCTCTACACTGATGGCCAACGCTGAGATTTGCTGCTTTTTGCTAAAACAGCCCAAGAGGATGCTGGCGCGCATTCGTCTGGTTCAGCTCCAGCTTGGAGGAAATGATGTGATGAAAATCTGTGGGAGTGAAATGTCTCATGGCTGGGTGAAGCCAGCCTGGGTGCAAGGGTGTCACCTGGAATTTAAAAGCTTTATCTTCTTTCAATGTCAATAGCTCCTTTGTTGGAGTAATGCTAATTGGGGTGATTTGCATGTCTCAGTCCCACACCCCAAAGCATGGAAGATGAGTAAATCCCTGGGAAATCAGGGTAGAGAGGTGATGGGAGCCCGTGCAGGACTGAGAATAAATCCCCTGTTTCTCAATCCTGCATGGAAGCTGTTGTCTCAAGCAGATTTTCCATCCTCCATCCTTTCCATCCTCCCTTGTGCTGTCCCTGGTGTGGTGGGATCTCTGTGTTGTTTGGCCCTTGGTGAGTGTCAGAAAGGTGCGGACAGAGAGGTAAGGAGTGTTGATGCAGGTGGTTGGAGAAAAAACAGTGTTTATGGTAGAGCTGAGGGTCCCACCCCAGGACCCACCATTTCCAGTGGTTTAGCACAGCTTCCATAGTGGTGTCCATGTTGAGTGAGATGTTCCCAGGGACTTGGTGAGACCCCAGGCATCCATGGCCAGAGGTGTTCAGTCACTCCCTGGTGGTCCCACAGGTTTCTCCAGCACCTCCTGAGCTTCTTCTGAACACTGGTGTGAGAAACTCCTCATTTTACTGGATTACATATCCCAGAAAGCAAAGCCACACTCCAGAGCCTCCTCCAAGCCAGGACCTACGTACAAATATTATTTAAATTATAAATAGGGAATAATGCAGTGGAGTTAAGCATGCAAATTGTCTTTAGTGCTTTCTAGAAGAATTTGAAGAGGGGGTTCTCACAAAATTGTAGAATTATAGAATGATTTTGGTTGGAAAAGACCCTGAAGATCACCCAGTCCAACCCTGAACCCAGCAGTGCCAAGGCCACCCCTGCCCCATGTCCCTCAGCACCACATCTCCAGGGCTTGGAAATCCCTCCAGGAATGATGGGGACTCCAGCCCTGCCCTGGGCAGCCTGGGCCAGGCCCTGACAACCCTTGCCAGGGAGAAATTCTTCCCCAGCTCCAATCTCAACCTCCAGGGCAATTCCTCTTCTCCCATCCCTTCTTCCTTGGAAGAAAAGACTGACACCCACCCCCTGGCTCCAACCTCCTCTCAGGGGGTTGCAGAGAGCCAGAAGGTCTCCCCTCAGCCTCCTTTGCTCCAGGATCAACACCCCCAGCTCCCTCAGCTGCTCCTGGGCAGACTTCTGCTCCAGACCCTTCCCCAGCTCCCTTGCCCTTCTCTGGACACACTCCAACCCCTCAATGTCCTTCTTGTCCTCAGGGGCCCAGAACTGACCCCAGGAATCAAGATTTGTCCCTTTCCTTCAGAAGAATGACAAGGAACAGATGCTGTCCCAACCCCTACTCACCAACTCCCTCCTCCAACCCATTTTATCAAACTCAGGCCCTTTCCAAAGAGCCATTTAAAGATCCAACCCTTTGTAGGGCATCTCCAGTATCATCAAACATTTCACACATCCCCTCTTGGCTTTTTATACTGCGTGCCCAGTGCTAATATCTCCACCTTCTGGATTTCTTTTTATGCGTTATTTTTGACCCCATATTTCCTGCCTCCTTGAAAATCACCCAGTAAACATCCAGAGGAAGAGCTCTGGGTTTACAAAGCAACAAAGCCTAAATGTCTCTTTCTTTTTTTTTTTTTTTGGCCATGGGAAGGTAGTGATGCTTAAATTAACCCTTGTTTTGATCCCACGCTCAACTTTTCCCCTCTGAACTTGCTGCTGACAGAGTCAGCCATGGGTTTGTTGGCCCAAATCTGGGGAAAAGTTATTTGGGACTCATCTGGAAAAATTAAAATAACAAAAAAGTAATAAGTGTGTGGTGAACTCCCAAGGCATGAATTTTTGGCTGTAGCTGTCTGGGTTGGAGCAAGGGTTTAGATCTGATGGCAAAATCCTGCTTCTCATCTTGCTTGACCAAAAATGATAGAGGGTGGAATTTCCACCTCTCCAGTGGAGTGGTCAGTCCATTTGTATCTTCTAGTTTGGTCTTGGTCTTGGAAAGGCCTGCCTAGGCCAAGAAAGTATAGCGTTGGATGGGTGAGAGTCTTCCTGCAGGTTCAGTTCTGGAGACCCCAAAATGAGAAGGACACAGAGCTGCTGGAGAGAGTCCAGAGGAGGCCATGGAGATGCTGGGAGGGCTGGAGCAGCTCTGGAGCCAGGCTGAGAGAGTTGGGGTTGTTCAGGCTGGAGAAGAAAAGGCTGCAGGGAGACCTTAGAGCACCTTCCAGTGCCTGAAGGGGCTCCAGGAAAGCTGGGGAGGGACTTGGGACAAGGGCAGGGAGGGAGGGGGTGATGGGGAAGGGTTTCACACAGGAAGATATTAGATGTCTACCCCATCCCTGGCAGTGTCTCAGGTCAGGTTGGATGGGGCTTGGCACAATCTGGGCTGGTGGGAGGTGTCCCTGCCCATGGCAGAGGTGTGGAATCAGGTGATCTTTAAGGTTCCTTCCAACCCAAGCCATTCTATGATCCTATGATTCTATGAGATGCTCCTACACTGAGATGAAGAGTGAGATTTCACTTGGGTGCAAGAGTGGAGAGCCCCAAATAAAGGCATTTTTTACATCCATTGCTGGCAGGAGCTTCAGCCAAGCTTAGAGAGAGTCAATGGAGGAAAGTCAGAGGGTGGACCAAGCCCATTTCTGTCATTAGTGGATCAAGGGTTGGACTGGGTGATCTCAGAGGTGCTTTCCAACCTGGCTTATACTGTGATTCGGTGCACGAATACAGGCATGGTGAGACCCAATGTGATGCTCATACTTTGTCTTCAAGTTTATGTCCTTAGCTTCTCCTGTGTGAGACCTCTTTAAAGGGCCCTTTACTTGCATCATGGTTTCCCAACAAAGTCCTCCCCCAAGAGAAGACATCCCCACTACCTGGTATAAATCCATTCTCTTTTAAGATGAAGGAAGTTCACCCAGTAAAGGCACCTCCATATTATCTGCAGCCCAGGGCACCCCCAAATTAGTCATGCAGTTCCCATTTAAAAATACAGCCAAACTGATGAAAGATCATTTGCTCACTGCCCTGACATCACCACCTAAACATGGTGCAAGCCAACCCACAGGTTATTTTTATAGGACTCCACGAGGCATTTCCAGAGCAAATAAAGTTCACCAGGCAGGGCAGTGACCCAGCTGTCTGGTTTCAAAGCTCTTCAGCCTCCTCAAAGCTTCTCATTGGTGGTGTTGTAGGCTGGAGGTCAGGGCACAGCTCCATCAGATGTGCCCCAGGGATACAGGACACGGGTTTTGTTCTCTGTTGAGCTGCTCTTCACTGCTGGGCAACTCTTCACCTCTCCCACACTCTTGGTCTACCTCATACAGGCTGCAAACCCTTTGGAGAAGTGGTTGAGTTGCTCTCCACATTCTCCATGCCCAATGTGATGGGCCTCAGGTCCTCCTGGGAGCATGACTGATATGTGGCCAGGTGAATGATAGCCATGACTCCCTTGACCAAATTACCTCAGTGGCAGCAAAGGTCTCCTCAAACACAAGCATCCCATGGGACATGGAACACCTCTGCATGGATTGGAACACCTCTGCATGGATGGTCTTTGTATTGTCTTGTCCAGCTGTCCATACCATGGTCAAACAGAATCACAGAATATTTAGATTGGAAGAGACCTCCAAGATCATCCAGTCCAACCTTTGACCATCACTATAGACAACTACTAAACCTGCTGTCTGAAGGCCAAATTTAAGGACAGAGCTCCCTGTGCCACCTTTCTCCTGCTCACCATGGCACTGGTGTGGCACCTCCCTGCAGGGCCAAAGCAGATGGGTATCTCAGGATGCTTAAGGGGAGCCCTGGTGCTGCAAGTACAACTACCATGAAGGTTCAGGTCCTGGTGAACCCAACTCTTGCCTGTAGGCAACCATGGTCCACAAAATGTAATCCCTACACCTGGCAAAGTGCTTTTCCTCATTTGTTGAAGGAATCCTTATCAGCCCTACTTTTGCAGAGTACATGCAAACCATCTCCTTTTGGTCCCAGGGAGTTGCTTCATGGGTACTCATGAAATTTGGCCCAACCTGAGGCTGCAAATGGAGCAAAATGATTCCTTCTGTGGTATCACATTCTGAGTTACAACCTTCATGTTGACCTCTGAATCCATCCCACATTCCATCCCCTGCTCCTGTCCTTCCTCATAATCTGCACAAGGTTTTTTTGTGAGTTGGTGAGTCTGGGAGAGGACCTCAATCTCTTTTCTTTTTCAAGGGTCTTATTCTTCAGCTGTGAAGTTGGGTGCAGAGCATTCAGTCATGTCTCTGCTGGGTGGCATCACCCACTGGGTACCACAGGATGAGAAAAGGAAGGTGGTGGCATCTCTTCTGCCCAGTTGCCATCCCAGGTCTGATGTGTATCCTTTGGTTTATGAAAATTTGGTTGGTTGGTTTGATGGTTTGGTTTTTGTTTTTACAGGAAATACATTTTTAAAGAGAAAATGTTGAGTTGGTTTGCTCTTTGCCAGGTTGTGGAGCAGGGTGTGGGATCAGGGGAGGAGGAGACTTTCCTGCAGTGTTTTTTCTTCTTTCCCAGTAATCTGGGACCACAGAGCACATATGGTTGTTCAGAGCTGCTAGGAATTTCCCAGCATTCTGTAGGGACCCCAAAACATGGCTCAGCTCCCCATGGATCATCCCAGGCAGGACAGGGGGACATCCAAGCTGGGAGGGATAGGGTGGCTCGGGGGCTGGAGCCAGGTGGGATGCTGTGTGAGATGCAGGAGACAGCTCAGTGCCAAAGGATGGAAAGATACTGGGACATCAAGGAAGAGCTCTGGGGTTCAAAGGGTGTTTTGGAGGTGAACTGGAGTGTGTCTGGAGGGTGAACGTAAGGCTGAAGGTCCCCATGGGTGCAGACAAAGGCGCACAATATACTCTCATTTGTTTTTTCTTAATTTCTCAGTAGTCAGGAGGTCATGTCTCTTCAATTTTTTTTTTTTTTTTTTTTTTTTTTTTTTTTTAAATAAAATTCAAGTGAAAACTCCACAAGTAATTCCCTAACCCTGGGGTGATAACCTGAGCTGGCAAATCACTCTCTCCTCCACCACTCCCCTGGGACTGGCTGGAGAATGAAAGGATGAACTCCACAAACACCCCAAGAAGAGTCTGAAAAAACCCAACAGGATTTGGCTGCAGGTTGATTTTGGAGTTGCAGACAGAGTTGGGCAATTGCTTTAGAGAAATGGGTGGAGAGATGAGTTAGTCACCATGGGTTGGTTAATAAGTGCCTCATTTATTGGACAAATCTTTTTCCTGGGTATGCAAATATATTCAATGGTTTGTTGGTGGTTTTTTTTCTCTCCTTTTGTAATGAAACCTCGGACTGGCTCCTGTCTCTGTCTCTGTGTCTGCAGTTGTGTCATGAAAATAATTGTATTATAATAATAATAATTGCTAGGATTTTTTTTTCTTTTTTTTTTTTTTTTTTTTTTTTTAGCTGCGGCTTTACTTGTTTTTGCTTCAATAATAATATGAAAAAAAGAAATTTTTAAAAGAACTCCTGTCTGCTGGCCAGGGCATAAGAGTGAATTTTGCTGTGATGGCTTTTATATCTCCCCAGCTTTGCAGAGTCGAGGTTGGAGCCTTGGTTGTGGCAGCAAAGCCCTTTGTCTGGGCTAGGAGGAATAAAATGAGATGAAAAAGATGGAAAGTGATTTATTTAGGTGCTGGGTTTCAGATGTTGTGTAACCCATGCTGGGAGCACAGTGTGGAGAACAAACTTGTCCTGCTCCTTCATTTCCCCCAACCCTGCTTCGTGGCTGCTGATTTTTAATACCAAGGAGAGGTTGCTATGGAGACAGACAAGCAAAGTCTCCTAGGACATCCTGCAAGGACCTCTGCAGCATCACTGAGAGCCCAGGGACACCCTTTTGGTTCAGAGGGGTGACAACTCTCTCATGCCATCCTCTAGGAAGGTTTTTTATTTACTTTCCTAGGATGCTCCTTGCTCTTTGTCCCAACATACATCTGTTTTCCTATCCTATCCCCCACCCCCATCCCCTTTGAAACAGTTCCTTAGGAACCCCCAAATTTTTTTCTTTGTTCATTTTCTGCTGTTTCTGTTTGAAACTGTCTTTATTTACTACTCTTGAGGTTGTTTCAGGGGGAAATTCCATGATACACAGGATACACACACGTTTTCCTATCCTGCCTTTGGGCAACCCACTGTGGTTTGGTTTTTTTCTCCCCAGCTGGAGGACTGGAGGGGAGGCAGCCATCTCCCTGCAAGCTTCTTCCTGGTGGTGCTCCAGAAATCTGCTGAGCCCCTGTGCCAGGTTTCCCAGAGAAGCTGTGGCTGCCCCATCCCTGGCAGTGTCTCAGGTCAGGTTGGATGGGGCTTGGAGCAACCTGGGCTGCTGGGAGGTTGGAACCATGCAGAGGGTTAGAAGTGGATAATCTGTAAAGTCCCTTCCAGCCCAAACCATTCTGTGATGATTCTATGATATCTGCAGCAGATACAGTGTCCATCAGGACATATCCTAAAGGTCTGGCTGCTCCATGGGGTCTTGCAAAATGACAACAGAATCTGTCTCTTTTCCCAGCCAGAAAAAGACCAGGGTAGCCCGAGCTTGGCATTAAAAGGTCACCTTGCTCCTGGGCTGGTGGTTGCCATGACTAAGGATTATCCGAATGATGTGATTTATGGAGCACCATCAGGAAGAAGCTTGCAGGGAGATGGTTGCCTCCCCACCAGTCCTCCAGCTGGGGAGAAAAAACCAAACCACAATGGATTTCCCAAAGGCAGGATGGGAAAAAAGGATATGTGTGTCAGGACAAAGAGCTAGAAGCAAATAAAAAACCTTCCTAGAGGATGGCAGAACCATCTTGGAAACAGGATGGGGGAAAGCTCCCTCCTACAGTCCCTAGAGTCCCAGCCCATTTCCCTTTGTCCTCTCCCTCCCCCCCCGTGTCCAAAGCCCTCCCCCAGCTTTCTTGTAGCCCCTTCAGATATTGGAAGGTTGCTCTAAGGTCACCTGGGAGCCTCCTCTTCTCCAGGCTGAACAAGCCCAATCCCTCAGCCTGGCTTCCCAGGGAGGTGCTCAGCCCTCTGAGCATTTGAGTGCCTCTCCTCTGGACACCTGCCAGGAGCTCTGTGTCCTTCACAGTCCTTCAGGTAACAGAATGAACAGGAAGGTCCACCTGGAACACCAAGCCCAGCATGGCCACCACCATCCATTGCATTTATTCTGCAGTTCATTTAACCTCTTTGTTGCTGCTTTGTTTCAACCATGGTTGGAAAAGAGTCCATGTGTGTGTTTGTGTGTGAGGGGGAGGGCAGGACATAGGGACAAGCCATGACAGTTATTACAAAGCTTGGTGCTCTTTCTCCAGCACCTGGTGGCTTTGCTGTGTTGAAATTCCAGCCACCATCTGCGTTGAGTAACCTCCCCGTCATTACTAGAGTCGGTCTGTCTATCCCCCCCACCCCCCCAAAACCACCACCAGCCCCCTTGAGTTTCCATTTCCTCCTTGTTCTCTCTCCAGACAGCCCCTGCCTCTCCCTGGGTGAGGTGGTTTTGCTGATGCAGCCCTCTTGTCTTTGTCCCTCTTGCAGAAGGATTTCACCATGCGGGAGGAGTTGCAGCAGCGGGACGTGGAGCGCTGGTTGGGGTTCATCACCTTCCTCTGTGAAGTCTTTGGCACCATGAGGAGCAGCACTGGTGAACCCTTCCGAGTCCTCGTCTGCCCCATTTATACCTGCCTCAGGGAGGTAAATACCTTCAATATACCTTCAATATTTGGTTTGACCTTCAAACATTGGTTTGACCACCCAAGGGGGAAGTTCACCTCCACCTTCAAGCTGTCGCGGTGCGGTGCTGAGGTGCCCGTGGTCCTTTGGGATGTTTGCTTTAGGATTCCTGGAGCTTTCCTGCATATTGGCTTGCTGTTCATTAAAAGCACATGGGTTGGTGCTTTTGGTCCTCCAAGCAGGACCCTGTTGCCCAAGATTTGCAAAGCCCAACGTTACAAAAATCCTCCCCTCGAGGGGGCTCAAATTACATCTTAAAAGTAAATGAAGCCACCTGAAGAGGTCAGACAGAAAAAGGGGAAGAAAAGGGGAAAGAGGTGAGGTCCCATGTGTCCATATTCCCCCCAGCAGAAACCCAACCATGACACCAGCTTTGGGGACATTTCAGAACCTGAGCTCCTGATGGGCTTATTTCAGAGCCTGAGCTCCCCTTGGTTTGGAAGTGGCAGAAACCTCAGTGAGGACAAACAGAACAGGCAACCGGAGTGTTAATGTTAAGTAGAGCAGAAGAACATCTTTGTTGGCAATAAGGATGGTGTGATAGAGTCCACCTTCAGCAGGTTTGCTGATGACACCAAGGTGTGGTGTGGTCAACACACTGGAGGGAAGGGGGTCCTTTGATAGGCAGGAGAGGTGGATCCATGCAAACTCCATGAAGTTCAACAAGGCCAAGTGTGAGGTCCTGCTCATGGGTCAGGGCAATCCCCAGCACACATCCAGGTTGGGCAGAGAATGGGTTGACAGAAGCCCTGAGGAGAAGGACTTGGAGGTGTTGGGTGAGGAGAAGCTCAACATGTGCTGTCAACCCCTGTCCTGGGCTGCATCCCCAGCAGTGTGGCCAACAGGGCCAGGGAGGGGATTGTCCCCATCTGCTCCACTCTGGGGAGACCCCCCTGGGGTGCTGGGTCCAGTTCTGGGGTCCCCAAGGCCAGAAGGAGCTGGAGCTGTTGGAGTGAGTCCAGAGGAGGCCATGGAGATGCTGGGAGGGCTGGAGCAGCTCTGGAGCCAGGCTGAGAGAGTTGGGGTTGTTCAGGCTGGAGAAGAGAAGGCTGCAGGGAGACCTTAGAGCACCTTCCAGTGCCTGAAGGGGCTCCAGGAAAGCTGGGGAGGGACTTGGGACAAGGGCAGGGAGGGAGGGGATGAGGGGGAAGGGTTTCAAACTGAAAAGAGGGGAGATTTAAGTTGGGCTTTAGGAGGAAATTCTTTGTTGTGGTGAGGGTGCTGAGCCCCTGTGCCAGGTTTCCCAGAGAAGCTGTGGCTGCCCCATCCCTGGCAGTGTCTCAGGTCAGGTTGGATGGGGCTTGGAGCAACCTGGGCTGCTGGGAGGTGTCCCTGCCCATGGAAAGGGCTTGGGAATGGATGATATCCAATGTTCCTTCCAACCCAAACTCTTCTGGTTGGAACTCTAGGGATTGTAGGAGAGGGCTTTCCCTCATCCTCTTTCCAAGATGGTTTTGTCTCCTGCTGTTGCCTGTACAAGACTATCAGAAAATAGGCTTGGAGCTGTGAATCTCAAATTGTCAGTAGTGCTTCTGTCAGGCCATAAATAACTCACTGTAAAATAAGTTCTCCACTAGACCTTGAGCAAGGGAAGGATGGAGGACCTGCTGTCAATGACATTTTTTACAGTCATGGGAAGTTTCCTATGAATGCAAACACATCATAAACATTTTGTCTTCACAGTCATGTTGTGGATAGGGTTCTCAGACAGTGACTGTGGAAGTGAGAAAGAGTTGGGGCATGGTGACGTGGCACACAGATCCAGGGGAGGAGGTGGGAGAGGGATGCTAAGAATAGCTCAACTTCCCCAAAATTCCAGCTCACGGCAGTGTGTGTCACCTCATGGGAAGATCTTGGTGTCTAGCAAAGTTCCCCTCCACTTCCCAGGTCAGTCATGGCAGATCCCAGCCCTGATTCTGTCTGGATTTTTCCTTGCCCACTCCTCTCTGCCATCTCAGTCCCTCCTGTCACCTCCTGGGTTCATGGTGGTGACCTAGAGGTGCCTGGAAGGACATCAGTTTCACTGATCAAGGATATTTTTTACTTCAGGGCAGCTCCATAAAAAAACCTTTACTAATTATATCGAGATGCCATGTATGGATTTGCTTCTTAAAAATACATCTCTGCTCCTTAGCAGGACAGCTCTGTCCCCAGGGTGTCACCAGGGAAGAGGAGTCTTATCTGAGCTGATATGAATGAGCCTGAGTCTTCCAGCTCTCTTACCCAAAATGATCTGTGACTGCTCACTCCACAGGGTTGTCACCTTGACTCACAACATTCCTCTTCCATGGCTCTGGGATGGATTTTTGTCTTGCCACTTTGTTTGGGGGTTTTTTTGCCACTGTCATCTTCTCCTGATGCACAGAGCCAACCCAGGAGAACAGAACCAGTGGTGATCAGTGCTAACCAGAGCCAAAGCCAGGCTGTAGATTCAGCTGATGGGGAACTCTTCCATCCACACCTAGGAGAGGACAGGGACCTTGGCTAAGGGTGCTCCTTGAGGTGGTGGAAACTTCCTCCTAGCAGGAAAAAGTGTGAGCTTCATGGTTTGCAACCAGCTGGCAGCCATGATAACTCCTCCACATGCTTTGGGATGGCTTTGCAAAGTGTAGTAGCTCTCATGTAGAAGGTTTCTCTTCTTCTTGTTGTTCAACCCTTCAGCTCTTTACCCCAAACTCCTCCCCCAGCAGATTCCTTCTGTGCTGACCACCATCACACTTTGTTTCCTCTGCTTCCATCCACCCATCCTTTGATGGATGAACCTTACCAGAGGTGAGATACCATCTCTCCCTCTGCCTGACCTTTCAGCTCCTCTTGCTTTTTAGTTTCTCTGTCTCCTCTTTTTTGTTTGTTTGTGGGGTTTTTGTTTTGGTTTTTTTTCCTAGGTTTTTTTCTCTTTTCCTTCATAGCTTCGGCAGACTCAGGCAAAGGTCAGCAAGGGAGGGAGCAAGAGGAAGGGGAAAGTTGCCTGATGACTGAAGCAGGAGTGTCTCTTCCCCCTGCAAAGCTTCCTCTCTCCAGCTCCTTTCCTCTCCCCTAATTAAGGTCCTGGAGCAGCTCTGGAGCCAGGCTGAGAGAGTTGGGGTTGTTTAGGCTGGAGAAGAGAAGGCTGCAGGGAGACCTTAGAGCACCTTCCAGTGCCTGAAGGGGCTCCAGGAAAGCTGGGGAGGGACTTGGGACAAGGGCAGGGAGGGAGGGGATGAGGGGGAAGGGTTTCAAGATGAAGGAGGGGAGATTTAGGTTAAACACTGGAGAAAAATTCTTGAATTTGAGGGTGCTGAGCCCCTGTGCCAGGTTTCCCAGAGAAGCTGTGGCTGCCCCATGCCTGGCAGTGTCTCAGGTCAGGTTGGATGGGGCTTGGAGCAACCTGGGCTGCTGGGGCCCATGGCATGGGGTGGAACTGGATGATCTTAAAGGTCTCTTCCAACTCTGAATATTCCATGATCTTCACAGTAAGGTCTGGTGGAGTCAGCATTGGGATGATTTGCCACAACTAGTAAAATATGCGTGCAGCTCTTGTTAAAATGCTTGGATAGAATGTGATGACTTTGGGTGGTGCTTTAGATTGAAAGAGGTTTTTTCTGCTAGGAATAGCACCTGGATTTAGTTGGAGAAGGGAAATGGGATGCCCAAGCCCAGCCCAAAGATTGGCAGTGAAGATGGTGAGGAGTGTGGAAGGATTTTTATGGTGAGCAGAGGAGAGCCCTCATGCAGATGAGAACCAGAGGACTTTTGCAGACATCAAATCTGGGAATCTGGGGAGCTTTGGAAAAGAAAAACAAAGCTGCGAAGTTAAAAAGAAATAAAAGAGCTTTCCTCTTATTCTTCCTTGGAGCTTTGGGGAATCAAGGGTGAGCTGGAAGAGGTCATTGTCCCTGGGAAAAGCTTCTCCCCAGGATTGCTTCCTGCAGCCAGCGCACCATTGGCTTGGACCTTGTCTTCCTGGCCTGATTGTCCCCATATGGAACTGGTGGTGGCATCTTCCAGGACCACATTCCTCCAGGAGTTTTTTATCTGCCTCCATGAAAACACTTTTAGCAGTTTCAAGAAGTTGTCCTGCCTCCTACTCTTGGTGGTCCAAGCAAAAGGGATATCCCACTGTCTTCTCCCAACCCTACAAGCCCATGTGCTCTCAAGTCTGATTTCCTTTATTTCCTATAAACACACCAAATTTGTCCCTGTAAATCTCCATCTACCCTTCCAGGGTGGTGGGAAGTGTATGTGCTGCCATCCTTGCTGCCCCAAAGCCTCTGCCCAAAGCTGCCCCATGCCCAAACACTGAGGGCCACATATGGCCCTGCATCAACAAAACTTCATGTTGCATGTCCTCCAAAACCAACTAAAAACAGAAAAACAACAAAGGGACTTTGGTTCTTCTGGCCTGGCCACGTTTTTTCTTTTCTGTGACCTCCAGCAGAGTCAGCAAAATATAGAAAATGGGTTAGGACTAAAAAATCAACAAATCCTTGAAGCATCAGTGAGGCAGGAACACTCCAGAGCCCTGTGCCTGGTGCAGCAGATGATGTGTGGCTACTGAAGACTTAAAGATAATAATTATTATATAATTATTATTTTCCATCTATTTTTCACTGACCATCACCACTTTTGCCTTCCCTTCCCTCTTTCCACATCATGGTTGGACCTGGCTGTTCTTCATCCAGCTCTTTGTGTCAACAGAGTTGGCATGGGCCACCCCAGCTTGTTCCCCCCCCCAAATTCATCTCCTGATGCTGCTGGGGAGGAGGAGAAGTGTTAGGACTGGGTCCTGAGGGACATGGCTCAGCTCTTAGGGATGATTGAGGAAGGAAGGATCACAGACAGCTTGGAGTGGTGTCAGGAGGTTTTTGGCTTCTTGTGTCTCCATCTGCCCCTCAGCAAATGTTTTTGGGACACCAGCTCAGGAGGTGCCTCTCTGCCACCTTCCTGCCAGCCTTCTGCAGCTTCTTGCAGCCAAGGTGGTTGGTTCTTTAGATGCTTTTGTTTCTTTTCATGATATCACTCAGCAGTGGCTTCACAGCCAGGTAACCTGAGCAGTTGCCTGCAGCAGCAGAGCAAGGAGGTGGAAAAACTGGCTTGGAGAGCCTCAAGCTCCAGAAGATGCCAGGTGGTGATGTCACTGGGGTCCCCTCAAGGCACCTTGCTGAGTGAGGTCCCACACTAGGGCAAGCAACACAGGGTGGGTCCCCTCTCAGCCCCCATAAGAACCCAATCCCACCCCATACCTCTGCTTTTCTCCTGCCCAGGGCTTGTTTCTTGTTGAGTGTTTAAGGTTCTTCTTGACTCCTTCCTCCAGCCTGCTGAGTTGCCTCTGCATGGCAACTCCTTGGGCACATAGAGTGGTGTCCCCCCAACTCCATGACATCTGCAGACTTCACAAGAATGTGCTCCTCACCTCCTCCAGGTCATGGAGAAAGATGCTAAGCAGGGCACATCCCAGGATAGACAACCTGGTACTCCTCATTTCTGGTCTCCAGGCAAAGTTGGGTTGTAACCCAATAGCTACAACTCAACCCAACCATCCAGACACTTTTTTTACCCCCCTGGTTGTCCACCTCTGATTGCCAAGCTTGGATACAAGGGGACTGGATTTCAGGGGTGACACCATCCCACTCTCAGCACCCATGGGTGTATCAGATGGGGCTGGTGGGACAGTTTTGGAGCAAACCTCAGGAAGCAGCTCATGGAAGAGAGACCAATTAAACTGAAAAACTCCTTCCTGCAGGAAGCTGTGGCCAATTCACAGGGGTCCCTCCAGCTTGAGGAAGTTGTTGCTTCTTGGGCTGGGTGGGGGTTATAAACCTGAGCATCACCACAAACAAGGGAGATGTGAGCACACACCTGGCCCAAGAGAGATGCTTTTATGGACTTGAGTTAAGGTCAATGGGACCATAACAGGCTGGAGAGGTGGGCCAGTGCAAACCACATGAAGTTGAACAAGGCCAAGTGCAAGGTCCTGCACATGGGTCAGGACAATCCCAAGCATAAATATGGGCTGGGTGGAGAATAGATTGGGAGCAACCCTGAGATGAAAGGCCTTGGAGGTGTTCATGGATGAGAAGGTCAACGTGAGCCATCAACATATGCTGGTAGCCCAGGAACCAACCACGTCCTGGGCTGCATCCCCAGCAGTGTGGCCAACAGAGTGAGGGAGGGGATTCTGGAAGAGAGAAGATCTATGTTAGACATGAGGAAGAAATTCTTTGTTGTGAGAGTGGTGAGACATTGGCCCAGAGAAGCTGTGGCTGCCCCATGCCTTGCAGTGTTGGGTTGGATGGGGTTTGGAGCAACCTGGGCTGCTGGGAGGTGTCCCTGCCCATGGAAAGGGCTTAGGAATGGATGAGTTTTAAAAGTCCCTTCCAACCCTGGGATTCTATGACGTTATGGTCTTCTTAGCAACCCCAGGGGCTGAGGGCAGCAGGAGGGAGAGGTGAATCAGCCCCACCAAGGGAGGGTTGAGCAGGTCTGGCAGGCTGGCAGCAGGCAGGACGGTCGCTTCTCCTCAGGAATCTTCTCCTACCTCCTCCAGTCTGCTTGGCAGAGCCTCTCCCGTTCCAGCAAGCCTTGAAAACCTTGGCAGGCTCCCACAGCTCCCCTGCCTTCACTAACCCAAAGCCTTGGGGGGGTTTGTGGAGGTGCAGGGAGGATAAATCCTCCCTGTCTCATGAGTCGGCAGAGACAGGGGATCCACTCCCCTTCCCTCCCTCCTCTTCATGCCTGTTATCTCCTGGGGCCATGCAGTGTAATTGAGCAAAAAAATCTTCCAAGGCAGTAATTAACGTCTGAACTTCAAGAGGGCACTGCCTTTTCCACTGTCTCCTTCAGAGGAAGAGAGAGGAAAACCTCCCTGGCTGCAGTCAGATGAGCCGGGAGGGTGGTGCTGCTTGGAAAAGAAAATTGGATTCTTTCAACATGTTGGGATTTTTTTTTATTATTGGGGGGGTTGTTTTGTTTTAGTTTTCAATCACACTGACTTTTTTAAAAGCCCCCCCAAAAAAGTGTCAAGATTGTGTTGCTGGTCCAAGAATGAGGCACAATTTTTCCTTCATGGAGTGAGCAAACACAAAAGGGACCAAAATCCTCACCCCTCACCACCCAGGTAGCTCCATAGGGCTGAACATAACCAGAGAAAATAACTCCTCTCTATGAAGAATCATAGAATAATTTGGGTTGGAAGGGACCCCCAAAGGTCACCCAGTCCCACCCCCTGCAGTCAGCAGGGACACCCTCACCTAGATGAGGGTGCTCAGAGCCTCCCCAAGCCTCATCTTCAACATCCCCAGGGATAAGGCCTCAACCACACCCCTGGGCAAACAAGAAGGGGAGTTATTTCCTCATAAAAGTCCCTTTCTGGTCCCCTCATTTTGTGAAAATAAATGGTTTGGTCTCCAGTTCAGTGGGACTGGGACAAACTGGGAAGTGGTTGATGAGGGGAAAAGGAGGGAGGAGGGATGTGGGTATGGTAGGGAAGGGATGCGAGGGAAGGGAGGAGAAAGAAGAGACCAAGTGTAAGGGATATGGGAGAAGGAGGAGAAAATGGGGAGAACAAACAAGTGGGGGAATATTGTGGAAATCCAAAAGAGGAGGACTGAAAACTGGGAAGAGCTGGGAGAAAACTCAAAAGAGCAGAGTGGAGGTGAAGGGGCTCAGCTCTTGGATGAGGACAGACCAAGCCCAGGAAGTCTGTGCGATGCCTTTCAGCCCACCAGCTCTGTCAAGTTGTTTTCTGTGTTTTCTTGGAAAGCTGCAGAATTCTTTTTGTGCCAGCAGGAAAAGCCAAAATTTGAAACAGGGGAGGGGAAATCATCCCGCCACCCCCCCCCCCTCCTTGTTTCTGTAGGACCCACGGAGGAGGCAGAGGAAGCAATTAGGGCAGATAAAGAAACGACGCTCGATACCATCTCACAGGATGGTCCCTCCTCCTCGAGTGGTTTTGTTTTTCCCCTTCGCCCTCCAGCCCAGGCATTGTTAGCTCCCCAAACCCCTTTCAATGGGATGTAAACACAACTATTTGTGTCCTTCTCCCTCCCTCCCCAGAGCCAGGAAAGCCGGGAGAGCGTCCGGGCGAGCCAGGGTGGAGCCCGGCGCAATCAAGCGCGATGGTCTCGCCGCTCTTTCTTTCCATGTTTTGTGTTGCCCCGGGACCCTTGGGATGAGATCACATCCTCTTCTCCCAGGGTTATTATGTCTTCAGCCAGGCAGGATGAAGCTGGCCGTCTGGGTGGCTGAGTCTCCCTATCTGCTCAGACTGGGTGGCTCTTGTCCATCTGTCTCACCCAGCTTCGGGTCCTCAAGGTCCTCCTCCAGTCAGGAGAGGTGTAACCACCAGGCTACTGTTGGGTTCCAGTGTCTGCCTTGATGAGTGACCAGATTTTCTTCATCATTGTCTCCAGTAATTGCCTCTTAATGGTTTCCATCTTCGCAGGAATCCCTTCTGCTGTTCCAGATCCAGGGAGAGTCATGTTTCATGGTTTCCCTTGTCTACAGTGGAAAAGGAGTAGGAGGAGTTTCCCACGACTGGGTACAGGGTTTTGTTGCTCTGGCCTTAATTCAATTTGCTGTTAAGTATCTCTGAGTTCCTCGGGAGCCCAGCGAGGAGGATAACCAACATTTTGGTTTAATTTGATGCAATAAACAAAGTAATATCTTCTTATCACCCTCCCAGGGAGTCCTGTTTGGGTTAGAGGAGGACAGAAATCTCTTCCTCAGCAGAGAGCAGCACATCCCTGTAAAAGGAGTAGACCAAAGCAAACTCCTTGAAGTTGTCCAAATTGAGTTAGGGA
The DNA here is from genome assembly GCA_023637945.1 of Phaethornis superciliosus. NCBI lineage: Eukaryota > Metazoa > Chordata > Aves > Apodiformes > Trochilidae > Phaethornis > Phaethornis superciliosus. The sequence goes on from JAJQWJ010000004.1 coordinate 70,241,905, forward strand.
AAAATGCCTCTTATGGACACAGCTCTCAATGCAACCATCTGGGCATACTCCTTCTCCAACTGTGCCAGCCTCGTGGTTGTAGGGGATGACCCTGGAACCATAGGATGGTTTGGATGGGAAAGGACCACTCAAGGCCATCCAGTCCAAGCCCTGCAGTCAGCAGGGCCATCTCCAACTGGATCAGGTTGCTCAGAGCTCCATCCAACCTGAGCTGGAATGGTTCCATGGATGGGGCATCTCCCACCTCTCTGGGCAGCCTGGGCCAGGCTCTCACCACCCTCAGCATAAAAAATTTCTACATTCTACTTTCTCTTGACTCTCCCCTCTTTCAGTTTAAAACCATCACCCCTTGTCTTGTCACTCCTCTGGCCAGCTGCTTGTGGGACCAGCACTGACCCATTCTGGTGGCTTCTTCCTGTTAAAGAAGCATGAGTTGTTGTCAGCATGTTCTCACCCAGACTGAGACCAGGCCACACCAGTCAAGGAACTGGGAAGAGAGACCTCTCCATGAGATGCATGGGCTGGTGGCACCTTGTGCATCTTCAGTGGGTTTGAAGACTTCAGCAGATTCCCAGAGCAGTGTGAGCAGAAGGCCATGCAGGGAGAAGAACCACTTTTAGTGGATGCAGCCCAACACAGCCTCCCTCTTCCAGTTCAGCTGGGTTTTTGGAGCCCAGTACATACCATTTTGGAGCACAGTAGAACCTATGCCTCCTGAAGTGTTCAGCACAGGCAGCTCGTAAGGGAAAGACTTTTCCCATGTTTGGACAACCTCAAAATCAAATAGGTGAGCAGAGAAGATGCCACTTCTGCTTTTGGACTTCTAGAGGGCTTCTGTTTCCAAGTACTCACTTCTTTCTTTTCTAGGGGAAGGTCTTACCTGACTTCCCCAGCTCCCAGGGTATACCCAGAGAGGGACTCAGGACCCCCTTAGCAAGGGGTGGACTATCACAGCTTCTTGGTGGGTGCAAGATCATCCCAGCTGACCTTCTGATATCCTGAGCTCAGGAGCTGATACATCTAATGGGAGCAGATTGTAGAAATCCTGAAACTGGCGTGGAGTGTTTGGTAATTACTCATCTCCCACACCCTCATTTGTACTTTGCATTTTCCCCAGTCTTGGCTTTTTTCACACACTCCCCCCTTCATCCCCACCCCTGTGCCTTGGGACAATAAAAAAAAATGGAGCTGGAGAAACTGCTCTATCTCAGGTACCTTCCCTAAAGATTTGCAACAGTCAGTCAATAATGGGCCTCTGGAAAACCAGAAAGTTGCTATAGATGTCTTGTGAAGTGCTGCAGGCTTGTGCTCCCAGAACTCAGGGAGCAGTGTGGGGCTTCCAGGAGGTTTTGGGGGCAGGAGTTCCCCAGCTGTGGTCCATTAGACCACCAAGAATTGGCTCAGGGGGACAGGACACCCTGTGTTTTAGCAGTACTCCTGGTTCCACACCCTGGAACCATAGGATGGTTTGGGTGGGAAGGGACCACTCAAGGCCATCCAGTCCAACCCTCCTGCAGTCAGCAGGGACATCTACAACTGGATCAGGTTGCTCAGATCCCCATCCAACCTGGTTCCAGGGATGGGGCATCTCCCACCTCTCTGGGAAACCTGGGTCAGGGTCTCCCCACCCTCAGCATTAAAAAATTCCTACCTTCTGCCTACTCTTGACTCTCCCCTCTTTCAGTTTGAAACCATCACCCTTTGTCCTGTCACTACAGGCCCTGCTATAAAGTCTGTCCTCATCTTTCTTATAAACCCCTTTAGTGGTTAATCCCCATCACAGAGCTGGACCACATCCATCTCGTTGAGGACAGTGTCCCCCATGGCCTTTCCCAAGGGCTCCTCTGGTTAAAAGCAGGGCTGGGAAGCACCCTCTCTCCTACATCCTTTGAACTCCAACATGTCCATTCTGCTTAAGCTCCAAATGGCCCAAGTAGCTGGTTCTTTCCTTCCTCCCAAATGAAATATGTCTCAGTTTCCATCCTTCACCTCAATTCACCCCAGTGAGCTGGTCGCTCCACCTTGGTCCTTGCCTTTCCAACACATTGGTTCCTTTGCAGTTGTGGTCCATGTTCCCCCGAGGAAACACCAGCAGACACCTCCTTGTGACCTCAACATTAGATGAAAAGCATACTTGTGGGCAGAGCAGTTGCAAGGCTGGAGCTTCACACCTCAGGCAGGCTGGATGGCCGTGGATGTTGTCACCTGGATGGATCTTGAGATGTCCATCAGGGAATCCGGGGCAAAGAGGCATGAGGGCTGTGGTCAGTCCAGCTTTCACTGGTTCTCAGAGACATCCCAACCTCTCCCTGGCTCTGGGTGGATATTTTTAAGCTTTTCTCTGCTTTCCCACTGGAGTCATCACCAAAGCAGCTGAAGACACTGCGTGCCAAGAGGTAGTTTGTGGCAAGCGTTGCTTCGGTGTCGTTTTGCAAGTGATGTCCTACACAATAATTATCCCTGTGCCTCACAGGAGAAACATGGTTGCAGCTAGAAAGTGTGCCTCAGGCTGCTCCCACTCCATCTCCCTGGGCAGAATCACTGAAGAACACAATTAAACCCCCATGGTTTGGTGATAAGGGATGGTGGGACAGGTTCTCCAGTCCAGCTGATGGCTTGGGCACCCCTGAGAACACCAAGTAAGCACTTTAACTTCACAGCAGCCCAGATGATCTCAGAAAGCAGATAATAAACCCAAAACTTGTTGGGTTTGTCAATCCCACCAGCTGTAGCTCTCTGATTTGCTCCTGGTGGTCTCTATCTCTTGCATGTACATCCATCACTGTTCAGGAGGACCACGGTGGTTCTTTGGTGGTGAAGCCCAGCTGTAGTTTTGGGGCTTCTCCACACCCCCAACCACTGCTACATGCTCCTCATTGAGTTTACTCTGTAAAGAGCAGGTTGTGGGGCCACAGAGGCCAGAAGACACTAGTCCCAGTATCAAGCCATAGAAACCAGTTGCATTCCAGAACTTACCTGCAAAGCTGCAGCCCTTCCAGAAGCAGCCCCTACAATATATTTTGGGTTCCTTATGAAAATATTGAACACTCAGAACCCACCTGGGCACACTGGCCTCACAGAGGACCTTCCCCAGTGCTCACATCTCTCAGCAGGACACAGAAACTGGGGAGAGGAGGAGTCTTAGATGTTCCACCACTCTTCAGAGCTGCAGGTCCAGCATCAGAAACAAAAATGAGAAGACTTTTGCAATAGAGATTTGTGTGACTGCCTGGGCAGATTTTGGCACTCAGCCTCCTCTCTTAGGAAATCAAGCAGACTCTTTGTCTGCATTCCAGCAGGAACTGCTGCTTTCATTGCCCAGATTTGCCCGATACAGGGGGGAACCAGCTAGAGAGCAAAGGGGAAGCTTTCCTTGCAGATGGCCCCAAAATCCAAGGGATTGGGTTGAACCCAGAAGCATGAGTCTCACCTGTCCTGTCATCTGCCTCACACTCCTATAAATCTTATGAGAAGCAGCTGAGGGAGCTGGGGGTGTTGATCCTGGAGTAAAGGAGGCTGAGGGGAGACCTTCTGGCTCTCTGCAACCCCCTGAGAGGAGGTTGGAGCCAGGGGGGGTCGGGCTCTGCTCCCAAGGAAGAAGGGATGGGAGAAGAGGAATTGCCCTGGAGGTTGAGATTGGAGCTGGGGAAGAATTTCTCCCTGGCAAGGGTTGTCAGGGCCTGGCCTAGAGAGTCCCCATCATTCCTGGAGGGATTTCAAAGGCACTTTGAGACACCCATATTTGTAGCCTTGAGGTCTGCCCCAGGGACCATCAGACCTCTTTCCTTCCCTATCTTTAAGTGAAGCCTCTCTGGTGTCTCCCAGGCAATGCCTTTCCGAAGACAAGCAGCACCACTGTGTTTTCTGTGCACAAACTGAACCATCTGCAATGAAATGAAATTAAAAGCAGGCACAGAAAGAAGAGTGATGGGTTTTGCAGTCTGTGCTGGACATGACCTACAGGTCAGATGCTCTCCAGCCATGCTCAGGTTCTCCCACCTCCACCTCTGTCAAACCCCAAACCATTCCTCATTGAAGACCCAGACCTTCTCAGTTCTCCAGGACCTAATGCCACAACATCTACATCCCAAGGAGTGACCCACCTTGCATTTTCCTCTTCCATCTTCCACTTGGGCTAAAAACAGTTTTTTGGCCAGGTTTTTGGTGAAGCCCTTCTGGAATTGGTCCCACCAACCACCCCAAACCCAGATGAGTTCACCAAAACCACATCCTTAAAAGTGTTCAAAAAATGGGTGGACATGGCATTTCAGGTCATGGCAGTGTTGGGCTTGCTGGGCTCCAAGATCTTTTTCAACCTTCATGACTCCATGATTCTATGATTCCTTTTTCAACTCCTTCATCCACCATTGTCAGCCAGTTTGGACCCCATGGGAACCTGGTGTAAAGGGTTGGGATGGTGCCTGTGGTGGGATTTCAGGAGACATACATGGCAGGGAGGAGCAGTTCTAAATTGTTAATAAATAGTAATTCTGATGTGGGAGCATTAGTATCAGGGCTATAGCCTATTTATGCTAAAATATTTGAAGTAAATACAAATTAGATTGTAAATGATAAACCCAACTGCTTGGGTTCAGGTTTATGGTCACAAAGGTGCTGGTCCTTCAAGGTCGTGATTTCCCTGGAGGTCTCAAAGCATTTGCAGCATTTTTTTTCTCACAGAGCTGTCAGGGTGGGTGGGGATGAAGCACCCTTTGAGAGGTTCATGTAAGATGTCATTAGTGGGTGTGGACATTGATGGTGGGACCCCAAGTGGCATGGTCCTTGCTGTCTGCCTCCATCGGTGGTTCTGTGGCCAGGCCAGTCTAGAAAGAGCTAACTGGTCTCTTTGATGTCCCAACATGTCTCTTCCTGTCCCAGCATGCAAATATCTGGTGCCTACACCCCAGGGAAGCTCCAGAGACCCCCTTAGCATGCTCGGGTGGGGCTTGGAGCAATCTGGTCCCGTGGGAGGGCAGGGGAGTTGGAACCAGATGACCTTTGAGGTCTCTTCCAACCCAAACCAGTCTGCGATTCTGTATGCTAGAAACATAGTTATGATCAGGAAGATGCAGAGAACCAGTGGCATCTTTCTGATCCTCCTGGATTCAGAAGGTTGCATTGATGCAGGTGGCCACCAACCATCTGTGGGTATGGACTTGGACTCTGGTTCTCACCACAGATCTGCCTTCTGTAAGGCTGTATGCCTGGGTTCTGTGGGTGAATCGTGGGCTTCCCTAACCCATGTATCACATGTAGAGGTTGAACTATGACCTTTGGGTCTGATACCCCTTGGTGACTCAATGGAGTACATGGTATGTTGATGGATGAGGGGAGGAACATGTTCCTAGATGGTGGAGCACATGGTTCCTGGATGGATGAGGTGGAGCACGTGGTTCCTGGATGGATGGATGACGTGGAGCACATGGTTCCTGGATGGATGACGTGGAGCACATGGTTCCTGGATGGATGAGGTGGAGCACGTGGTTCCTGGATGGATGGATGACGTGGAGCACATGGTTCCTGGATGGATGACGTGGAGCACATGGTTCCTGGATGGATGAGGTGGGGCACATGGTGCCTCAGTAGAGCAGGTGGACCCCATGATGACCAAGATGGAGCACATGAATTCTCCTTGTTCAGCCATGGCAGCTCAGATGAGCTCCAGAAGGGCAGCATGAAGGTGGAGGATGCTTGCCTAAGTCTGGGGGTAGGATGGAGAGACACTGTTTGTCTTAGGTATCTGAGCAACATCTGAGCAGTCTTTGACATGTTCATCCTCACAACCACCTTTTGAAATAGGGAAACATGTCCCAGTTTTACAGGTGGGATGCTGGGGAAAAGAAAGCCCAAGTAAAGTTGCAACTTTCCCCTGACCACATATCCTTGTCAGGGAGCAGGATCATGGAGGTGAGTACAGGGCTGGAATGAGGGCCACCACAGGTATTTCTTCTCAGTCCTAACTTCATGGTTTTAATTTTCATGTTATGTTCTTTTGCTGAAGAATAACAAAAGTGGGAAAGGTGAATACAGATTTAATTTACAGATCTTTCTTCATGCTATGCTCACCAGCTAAATACCCTAGGAGAGAATTTCTGGCCTGTTGCGTGCTTATATTTTTTCCTAATTGATTTTACTTTTTTTTTCCCTGGTTGTTCTTGGGTTTAAAATAATCTGTTTCATTGGATTGCTTTGTTGGGATTTTTTTTTTTTTTTTTTGAAGAAGAATAATCTATGAACTGTTTGCAAGAACTTATCTCAGAGCATGGGACTTTGGCTTCACTAACGTTCCCCAGCCAACTCAGAAGAAAGATAAACTGGCACATTGGTGCATATCTTCAAAAACCTGGCTGAACCTTTGGTGAGATAAAAAACTGATGGACTACATGCTTCCCAAGGTGCTGTGAACATCATCTTCAAAGCAAACTGCTGGCTGCTGAAAGCAGAAGAGAGCAAAGACAAAACTCTGAGAGGGATGATATGTCCTTGAATTCTCTCTTTCTTCTTTTTCCTAGTTTTTTCTTTTTTTCCTTCCCCTAGCAGTTGGGGAGCTGGTAAACAAATAGGGGGTTATTTGGACAAGAAAGGAAACATGAAAAAATGAGAGGGGGAAGGGAAGAGGATAAGGTTGAGAATTAGAACTGTGATTTTATTTAAAGGAGATGACTTTGGAGCACATTTCATTAGGCTGAGCAATTTGCACATGGGCAGTTTTAATGAGCCCAACCTCTTTCCCCAAGTTTGCCTCTCCCCAATGAATTTCTGATGTTTAAGAATCCAGTTTTGCCAATTTTACTCTGTGTTTAGTGTGTGCACTCAGCTCCCTGTGGCACACAGGGATTAGCTCATTCAGCCCAAGGTGATGGAGGGAAAGTGGATGTAGCTTCAAGAACTGCCAGCACCACTGGTTTTATCATAGATTTGTGTTTTTATAACACTCGAGCTCACTTTGTTGGCTGATGGAGACTCTCAATATTTATGATCTGCTTGAAAACCAACCAGAAAACTGTGATTTCTCATGTGGTTTTAGGAAAAAAAGTCTGAAATGGCGACTTGGTGCATGTGACAGAGTTGTAAAGATGAAAACAAAGGAAAAAAAATGCATGTTTTTGAGCTGGTTTCAAGAGTTTGGTGTTTGGGTTTGTGGTGTGAGATGTGCTGAGCTCCTACACTTTGCTGTTGCTGGGTCATCAACACTCTCTGCACCCTTTGAGACTGAACCAAGAGGGATGAGCATCTCCCTTCACCATCCCACCCCATGCACAGCAACATTTTGTGTCTCTATTGAATGCTGCTGGTGGTTACAAGCTCATTTTTTAAATACAAAGTTCCTGGAGAGTTGAGCAGGGTTGGAGTTGCTGCATCTAAGGCACCATCATTTCCCTCCAACCCATCACACTATGTCACCAGTCTAGAAGGAGCCATATTAATTATGGTCTGTACTGGACACAATGCTTCCCCAGGGGGTAATTTTGTGGTTGTTAGAAGAATGTCCCAATGGGGACAAGGAGCTTTGGTGGTAGGTGGCTGCCTCTTGGGCAGAGTCCTTCCAAACAGGCACTCCCAGGGCTGTGCTGCTCAAATGTTGGTTGGATTGAATTGCTGGGGATATAAATGACTGCATTTTCTCCTTGTCTGACCTGGGATTAAAAAAAGAAAAATAAAAGAAGTGATGTAACCTAAATAAAAATGAATCTTTCCGAATCTGTGAATCAAAATTCTCTGTGTTCTGCCCTTGCTTGCTGGCTCTCAGCAGCAGGTACACTGGTGACACCTTTCTTACCCCATGTTTTGTGTTAATTTTTTGATTTAGATGATCTCTTTTCTCCCCTCTTCCAGATTTTTCTGTCCTTTCCTCCTCAAAGAGGCAAAAACCAAACTGGATGAAGAGGTGGAAGAAAGGAGGGAGGAGGTCATGTATTTCTCACCATCTCTGTCTTCTCTCTTTTGCAGTTGCTGCAATCTCAGGATGTGAAGGAAGATGCTGTGCTTTGCTGCTCCATGGAGGTAGGGAACCACCTGCACCACCCACCCTGGTCCTCCTTGTGTTGTGCCCCTTGTGTTCTTGATTACACACATGCCAAGAACCTGTTGGATGTTTCCAAAGCCAAACAGCCACATTGCCCCTTCGTATTATAGAATCATCAGATGGTTTGGGTGGGAAGGGACCTTTCAGGGCCATCCAGTCCAACTCCAGGGATGTCTCCAACTGGATCAGGTTGCTCAGAGCCCCATCCAACCTGAGCTGGAATGGTTCCAGGGATGAGGCATCTCCCACCTCTCTGGGCAACCTGGGCCAGGGTCTCATCAGCCTCAGCATAAAAAGTTTCTACCTTCTACTCTCCCCTCTTTCATTTTAAACCCATCACCCCTTGTCCTAAGAAGTCTCTCCTCATCTTTCTTCTAAGCTCTACTGTGGCTTAGAAAGGCCACACCAAGGTCTCCCCAGATCCTTCTCTTCTCCAGGCTGCACAACCCCAGCTCTCCCAGCCTGTCCTCACAGCAGAGCTCCTCCATCTCTCTGACCATCTTTTTGGGCCTCCTCTGGACCACCCCAACAGCTCCATGTCTTTCCTGTGCTGAGGATCCCAGAGCTGGATGCAGGACTGCTCTTGGGAAGTGATTGGCTCATGGGGATGAATCCTTTCCTTCAGAGAAAGGGCAGCCTGACTGCTTGAAATTCAGCCAATCCAGCCAACAGGCAGAGTTAGAGTTTTTAATTTTTTGAAATTTAATTTTAAATTTACATTTAAATGTATTTTTTTAAGCTTTGGGAACTCTGTGGTCAAGCCCCACCACCTTTCCAGAATGGTGGACTCATTGATGTCCACTCCATGCTTGGACTTTCTCCTCTGTGGGATCACCTAAAGCTTCTGCTGCTCCAGGAAGGTTTTCCAAGGAGTAAATTTTTTTAAAAAAAGAAACCCTTGGCTGTCCTCAGAGGAGTGGTGTGACAGGGCAGGATTTATTATGCATATGGGAGGCCTCCTCTTGTTCCCATTAATGACTGGGAGTCACTGACAGCTCTGAATCAGCGAGTAAATGATGGGCCAGGTAGGCAGTAGGGAGACCACATCACAGCCTGCACTTTGTTTTGGCAATAGCATGATTTGGAGGTAGGATAGCTTTAGTTTTGGGGGGTTTATCTATATATATATTTCTTTTTCAAAAGCAATCCAGCCTGGCTGCCTTTGAAGTCAGTGGGAGCTGAACCATTTCACTCCTCCAGCAACCCAGCGCGGACACTTTGGAAAACCTCGCCCTTCATGTTGGGTTCTTGGAGACTCCTGTGGGGTCGTTTTGGTTTTCCAAAGCCAGGATGCCTTCAAGCTTGTCTGCCTGCCCAGCCACATGGAGCAAAGGAGAGCTGGAGGGGTGGAACCTGGCTACAAAAATGTTTTATTATCAGAGAATTGTATCTTAAGTTGGATGGGACACCAAAGGATTGTGATGCCATGGTTGACCTCCTCTTCTCAGTTTTGGCCTCCTGACTACAAGAAGGACATTGAGGGGTTGGAGTGTGTCCAGAGAAGGGCAAGGGAGCTGGGGAAGAGTCTGGAGCAGAAGTCTGCCCAGGAGCAGCTGAGGGAGCTGGGGGTGTTGATCCAAAGGAGGCTGAGGGGAGACCTTCTGGCTCTCTGCAACCCCCTGAGAGGAGGTTGGAGCCAGGGGGTGGGTGTCAGTCTTTTCTCCCAAGGAAGAAGGGATGGGAGAAGAGGAATTGCCCCGGAGGTTGGGATTGGAGCTGGGGAAGAATTTCTCCCTGGCAAGGGTTGTCAGGGCCTGGCCCAGGCTGCCCAGGGCAGGGCTGGAGTCCCCAGCATTCCTGGAGGGATTTCCAAGCCCTGGAGATGTGGTGCTGAGGGACATGGGGCAGGGGTGGCCTTGGCAGTGCTGGGTTCAGGGTTGGACTGGGTGATCTTCAGGGTCTTTTCCAACCAAAATCATTCTATAACTCTACAATTTTGTGAGAACCCCCTCTTCAAATTCTTCTAGAAAGCACTCCAGTGAATGACTTTTTGCACTCTTAACTCCACTGCTTTCAAAGGGCTTTGAGGGCCAAGCGAACTTTCCAGTGCTGGGTTAATGGTTGGACTGGATGATCTTGAAGGTGTTTTCCAACCCAAATGATTCTCTGTTTGCCCTCTTCTCCTGACAGCTGCAGAGCACTGGCCGACTGCTGGAGGAGCAGCTGCCCGAGATGATGACGGAGCTGTTGGCGATAGCACGTGACAAGATGCTGTGTCCTTCCGAGTCCATGCTGACAAGGTCCCTGCTCCTGGAGGTCATCGAGCTGCACGCCAACAACTGGAACCCCCTGACGCCCACCATCACGCAGTACTACAACAAAACCATCCAAAAACTGACAGCTTGAGGGGATAGGGCAAGGTGGGGTGGGAAGGGATGAGAAGAAGACGTGCACCTTGACGGGATCCGGCGAGAGCTTCAAGCCCCCAGCAGACCAAACCCCAGCATGCTCGAGAATCTGTTTGTGGGGTGGGGAGGGAGAAGCATGTTTCTTTTTCCAGCCATGTTGCCAAGTGCCACCCTACCGTGGTTTTGGGGTTTTCTGTTTTTTGTTTTTTGGTTTTTTTTTTAACTCTTTCCTCCAGCAAGCAGCCACGCATCCCACTGGGTTATTGTTTGGCTTTAAAAGAAGTCAGAGAATTTTTGGGGTTAGGGGGCTAAAAAAAAATAAAACAACAAATCAAACATGCAAAAAAAAAACCAAACCAGCAAAACAAACAACAAAAAACCCTGAATCCAAGTGGAGGTTAGTATTGTTTTCACTCCATCCTCCTTCTGTGCCCCAGCCAGCAGGCAGCAGATGTCTTGGGAGGACAAAGCCAGACACACACCACACCAAGCACTCATCACTGGTGGCTTTGTTGAGCATTCAGGATTTTTTTTCCAACCCCTCCTCTTCTTGTCTTTGACTTTCCATGTCCCCCCAGCCCTTGGATGGGAGAGTGGGACGACTTTTCTTATTTGCACTGGGTTTTCATTTCTCTCGAGCCTTGGTGGGTTTTCTTCTAAAGAAAAGCTTGGGGATGGAGAACACGATGCCTTCCCACCAGCTGGCTGCTGGGTTCACATGAAGATGCTGAAGCAGAAGGAGTATTTTAAAGGAGTCCACTGCAGAAGCCTCCATCATCTTGCCATAACCTCCTTGATGGGTTGAGAAATGTGTCCTCTGGGCCGTGAGCTCTATGGCTCTTGCTGCTCAAGTCACTGTTATCCCTCAACCACTATAACCCATTTATTTTATTTTTTTTTAATGATTTCTTCTTTTGTTGTTGTTGTTTCCATTGAAGGAGTGCTTTATTGTAATTACTGTCATGGTTGTAATTATACAATTAAATCCAGGCCCCTTAAAGTTGGGCCTAATAATGTATAGGATGAGGGAGAAATTAAGGTTTTTCCTTGGAATCTGGGAAAGAGAAGACAAGGTGTGAACAGCAAAAACAAGGAGAAAGGAGAAAAGAAAAAGAAAATCAGAAGAAAGAATAGGAAAAGCCAAAAATAGAAGTTTTGAGCCTGGCTTCCAACTAGTTGAATTTGCTACTCAGTGTTTCTAAGTGTGAGGTGCACCAGAGCCCCTCTGTCCTGTGGTTGGTGACACCATGTCCTCAAGGGATGGGTGACACTTTCAGAGGGGGAGATTTTTCCTGGGCATCCCTGGCTTGCTCTGTTTTGGAGCATCCAGAGGGAGAAGATGGTTGTGGGGAATGATGCTGAGATGCCACTTGGGTAAGGAAATGCCTGGAGGATGAGGAGGCTGGGACAGAGGGACACAGCACGCCCCGAATCATGACCAAGACTTGGTGGTCTCTTCATTTGCTTGTTTAATAACACTTTTACCCACTAAATCACTTCTGGTGCTTTTATAGACCCTGCCTGGGTCTGAACTCAGCAGCTGAAACCCATTTTTTTCAAGAAAAACGTTGAGTTTCTGGTGGCTTGTAGAGAAGAGCTGTTTCACCCCAACCTCTTTGGATGTGCAGTATGTTCTCGGGTGCCTTATGAATGTGTTGGTCTGTCTGTGATGAGGAAGAATCTTTCACTGCAAAATTTCAAAGGGCAGAAATTTTCAGCAGCAAATGTGTCGCCGGAGATGAGAGTCCTGATGCTGTAGTTCCATTTCTCCTCCCTCCATGGAGGTGTTCAAAGCTAGGTTGGAGCAACCTGTAGAAGGTGTCCCTGCCATGGTGGGAACAAGATGATCTTTAAGGTCCCTTCCAACCCAAACCATTCTCTCCATATTATTTTGAGTTTTCATCCAGTTGGCTGCTGATGTGGATTCGAATCTTCACATGGAGCGAGAGGAGCAAGATGGAACTAGGAGCTTCAATTTTCCTGTCTATCCAGCAAGCAGTAAAATTATTCCTGGATACATTGGACCTGTCTGGAGAAAAGAATTCCAGCTTTGTGGATTGGAGCCCAGGAGCTTTGTGCAGTGACAGCGCCTTGGGTTGAGTCAGCTTCATTAGTAGTAACGAGGTTTGATAGTATTAATGAGCATCTGAACTTGATCAAGGTGGCAAAGCCCAGCAGTATTTTAAGGCTTGGGGTTGCACCTATTCTCTTGGCTTTTTGTGCTCCCTGGGTTCTCAAGGAGAAGAGAAGAAGAAGGGGATTTAACGCACGGCACACCCGAGCTCAGCGTCAGTCTGGGAGAAGACCTGAAAATCAGTTTTATCTTGGTCTTCTTTTTTAAAGAACAGAAAAGTCCTGTAACAGGGACACAGTTATGGGCTGGGGTGCCAGGGGTCCTGCCAGCATCAGTCCAGACCACCGCTCCAGCCCCTGCAGCTTCTCCTTTCCCCCAGAATTTTTTCTCGGGATATAGGAAAAGAAGACACAAATAATAAAAGAAAAAGAAGAAATAAAAGAAAAAGAAGAAATACAAGAGAAAACCCAGAGAACTGGGCATTTTGCTTCTAAAAATCAGAATTTTCACCCAGCAGGGCATCAGGAGCCATTCAGAAGCAAAGTGTAAGTCTTATGGCAGTATTTCTCCTTAAGCTTTTCCCTGCCAGTCAGGAGAGTTTATTCAATTTTCCCACTTGGATGCAATCCGGCAAGCCCCCAACAATGGAGTTTGGCCCTTCCATCACCAGGATTTCTCCCATGGAAGGGCTTTTATGTAAAATCCATTGGGGTTTTTTAATGTCTTAACCATTTGTCCCCACTACTAACATATGTTCATCCAACGGATATATCAGTTGGTCCGTTCAGACACAAAAGGCAAAACACTGACAAAAAATGGGGTTCTTTTTCCCCCAGATTACGTGCTGCCCCTGGTATCTTCCCAAAGTCAATCTGTAGGAAGCCAGATTGAGCACGTGACATCAATAGCCATGTTGGGAAAAGAGGCACCATGAGGTCATTTGATGCAGCAGGATGGGGATCAGCGTTGAGTTTTTGGGATTCCTGGTGAAAGCACCAAAGGATGTCATTGAATATTTTCTTCTTCTTTTTTTGGTGGTTTCTTTGGATTTTGGGGGGCTATTATTTGTTTGTTTTCTTTAGAAACAGTCACCAAAGAGTGTTAATTCTACAACATTAATTTTAGAAGGTGTGAAGCCACCAGCTACGCCTCCCACTCTGGAACCATCCGGATTCCCTCTTGGCTGCTCAATAAACCTATCCACCTGGGGTTTTAATACATTTTTTTTCCTGGAAGGCTTCATCAGCCAAGGAGAAAACCCACCTCCTCGGGCTAAATATGTGTGGGGCCAAACCTTGGGCAAGGCCTAAGGGAAAGTGGCTAGAAGGATCTGCAGAGGAATGATGCTCTGCACCACCGCCGTGCTGGCCCACCCTTTGGATGCAGAGTGGGTTTGCTGACTCCCCAGCATCTACTTCACCTTATTCCTGGTGAAATTCTTCCCAAACTGAAGAGGTTTGGGGTTTTTTTTTGCTACCCATGAAGTGACTTGCTTGCTTTCCCCATGAGGGATTTCACCCCCGTTTTGGAAAAATCTCCTATATGTGGAGGTAAAATGAAAATGGGGAGGAGGAGTGGAAAAAAGGGAAAATGAAGCAATTTGCTTCGTTCCCCTCTTCCCCCAAAGGAGATTAATTTGTATCTATTCTTGGCATGATTGATGGCTTTGAAGGCAAACTTGTCAGAATAACTTATGATTTATTTTCGTGCTTATTTTTCTACCATCCCTTACTCGGAAGTCTCTCAAGATCTTAAATATATTATTTTTAATTTTTTTTTAATTATTATAATATTTTTTCCCTGCTGGGTATTTTATGGCTCTACACTAACCTTGCTCTTGGTGTTAGCTATTAGCCTGTCACGGTGATAATCTCAGTATTTTTTATTTTGCAGGAGAAACAACACAGTGGGCTGAAAGCCCACTGTGGATAGCTGAGGGAGCTGTGGTGTCCTGCAGAAGTTAACACTATAGCAACTCATAATTTTTTTTTAACCTATTTATTTGCATTTGAAACAAACAAAAAAAAACAAACAAAAAAAAGCAATGTTTTTAATTTAATCATATTTGTTAAACTAAGCGCTTTAAAGAAAATTAAATAAAAACAAAGGAAAAAGGTTTGGGGGGGAGGATAAGGATTAGATATTCATACTAGTGAAAAGACAAACTCATCATTTTCAGCATTTCAGAGACTGTTAAAACAAGGGAGCGAATAAAAAACTCTTTGTGGAGATTCAGTCTTTGTTTCTAGAACATCCAGCCCCACTGTATGCTCTAAAAATGCATCATCTGAGTAATAAATGTTTCAAGCTTGACATTTCCCCCATCTCTTTGTGGATAGGCACTGGTGCTGCTCTGGGAGAGACTTGGATTTTTTGTTTAGGATGGAAGAAAAGGAAGATAAGGAGGGGAGGGATAAAAATATCCCTAATGGTGGCTGCTGGGAAAGGGAGCGGAGGGAGGGATCCTGCCCTGGAGCTGGGGTGGATCCTTCATAGTGTTGCAGCCCTGGTTGGGGTTGGTTCCTCTCTCCCCATCTCTTCTCTCTGGGGTGAGGATGAAGCCACAGACGAAGGACTTGGAAGTCCATGGGTGGTGGGTTGGGGTTGACAACCAGAACCATCCAGTCCCTGTTCCCTGTCCCAAAGGAATCATCCTTCTTTTGGTGTCCTACCTTGGCTGGACATGGGGGGGCGGGGGGGTGTTGTTGGAGGACCCCCCTCATTTATCACATCCCTTTCACCCAGTGCTACCAGCTCACAAACCACTTCTGCCTTTTACTCCGTTCTAAAAATTCAAAATTCACTTTTTCTAAGAAGCCTCCTCTGGAAAACTCTCCTGTTAAGCCAGTTAAATCTGGGAGCAATTGAACTGTGTGTGTTGGCCCTGGGGGTCACTGGAGGTGAGTGGTTTGTGCCCATTTTGTCATCAGAGACACACATGGTCAGGGAAGTCTTCAGCTTTGGGCCCCAGAAGAGAAGGGTTACTCCAATATATAGAACCACAAGAACTTGAGGAGATGTTGTCAAGGCTGGGAGTAGTAAATACTGATTAAGATTGCCTTTGGGTTTTATCCCATGGAGAAAAAGGTGCCAATGACAGATACTTTGGCTGTGGTTGGTACCTAGGGAACCCTCAGCTTGCCCAATGCCTGACCACATCAGGCAGATGCCACTCATGACCCACCTGGAGCATGGGTCTGTGTGCCAAGAAATCCAAGACCCCTGCAGAGCTCATTATTTTTTAAGGTAAGAGAAAGATGCTTGTTCAGCATCTCCATGCCCAGGACAACAACAAATGCAAGGACAAGAGGTGTCCCTGCCCATGGCAAGGAGGTTGGAAGTAGATGATCCTTTAAACCCAAACCAGTTTGGAATTCTATGAATACCTCTCCAGTATACCTGTGAAGGAGCATCTGATGTGCATCCCAGAATCCCCCAGGTAAAAACCAGAACCAAGCCACAGGACATGCCTGTGGCCCAGCATTCCCCACAGACGTCTGGCAATTGTCTCCATAACCACACATTTGGACCTTGCACAAGTCCAAGACACCAGGAAGCCTCATGGACATCTTTCCCCACCTCTCAGCACATGCAGACACTCATAAAATCATAGTCTCAGACTGGTTTGGGTTGGAAGGGACCTTAAAGCTCCTCCATTCCCAAGCCCTTTCCATGGTCAGGGACACCTCCCAGCAGCCCAGGTTGCTCCAAGCCCCATCCAACCTGACCTGAGACACTGCCAGGGATGGGGCAGCCACAGCTTCTCTGGGAAACCTGGCACAGGGGCTCAGCACCCTCACACCAAAGAATTTATTCCTAAGATCTCATCTCAACCTCCCCTCCTTCAGTTTGAAAACACTCCCCCTCATCCCATCACTCCATGACCTTACAGAAAGTCCCTCTCCAACTTTGTGGGAGTGTCTACACAGCATAAGGGTGGGAGGAAAAAAATCTACAGAGGGAATGGGGTTACCAAAAAAACCTGTCTGGTGGTAATCACGTCATCTGATGAAAAACTGGTTTGAGGGCAAAGCCTGTAAAATGTTGCTCTGGGGAGAGAAAGATGATGAAGGTTGTGAAATCCAGAATCCAGCTGGTGGATTGTTTTACAGCTAAGGTAGCTTCTTTCTTTCCCCAGGGCTGGATTTACAACTCCTATGAGAAATCCAATCCAGTCCTCAGCTCCCAGGTCTGCACTGCTCATCTTTTGAAACACAAATGTGATGGTTTGTTAGCTTGCGCTTTTTTTTTTTTGCTTTTTTTTTTTTTTTTAACAAAACAAGATTTTGTTCTGATTTCTTCAAGATAAATGCAATCTTGCTTGGGTGGTGGGTGAGGTCTCATCCCTGGGGATGTTCAAGGTGAGGCTTGAGGAGGCTCTGAGCACCCTGATCTAGGTGAGGGTGTCCCTGATACTGCAGGGAGTTGGACTGGGTGACCTTTAGAGGTCCCTTCCCACCCAAATCATTCTGTGATTCTATGAGTCTTCAGTTCTATTTGGGAGAGGGCTTGTGTTCCATGTGGAAACTTCAGGTGGGTTTTACAGTCATTGCATGGACACATCCTCCACCTTGGCTTTCTGCAGCCAAGGTCTCCTCCTCAGGGATGCTGAATTGTCCTTGTGCCATTTCCCATCTGCACTCACTCTTTTGGGGACAGGCAACCATCCTTGGTCCCTTCATCTCCAGTTTAGACTCCTGGTGGACTTGCATGAGGGCTTTCTCCCCTTTTTTTAGCTCTTTCTCCTGCAGCAAACATCATGAGTGGGTCATCCCAAAATCTCACTGGCAATCACCACCACCCACGGCAATGCTGCCAGGAGGTGGTAGGGACCCTCATGTCCCCCTGCTCCTCCTACTCCAACCCACTGCTTCCCAGTTCCTCCCCTGATTACCCCCTTCCCCACCTAATTGCCCCCATGGGTCTGCTTCAAATCACTGCTCCTAAGGGAAGCAATAAAAAAAAAAAAATAATGACCAAACCCCAGGGGAGCTTTGAGGAGACTCAAGTCCAATTGCACTCCTCACTTGGACACCTGACTAAGTCCAGGGTGGCCCTGGTTGGTGACATTAGGTGACAACCAGCCCCAGAGGATGATGATGGACCATGGTCACCTCTGGGAGATGTCCCCATGGGGTGGCTGGGGCCCCATGGTGACCTGTTATCCCACCTGGATGTGGCAGGTGATGGAACAGAATGTTTTGAAGGACACCCAGGAGGGTTGGTGAAAGGGAGAAGGTCAGGAGTGACTCCTCTCTATGGTATCACTCCAGAGCCTATTTTCTGGTGGGAACCATTGGGATTAAATTAGAAGTAGGCTGAACTTTATCTACAACTTGAACTGAGGCTGAACTCAGCCCTGGTTTGTTTTGGTTTTTCCAAGTTCGAAAGAGTTCATGGGGAGAGAGGGAGGGGGAAAGGAGGGGCACAGGGTTTGGGGTTTCTATTACTTGCTTTGTTCTGTGATTTTACTGGAGTTTGCTTCCTCTGCACGGAAAGGCTTTTCTAGCAGTATTTTCAAAGCTCTTTTCTCAGTCTTTTCAGTTCAAGATGGTGATGTGGGAGCCCAAATATTGTCACGGTCATTTATTTTATGATCCATGGGCTGACAGAGCCTTTCCCATACTTTCAGCCCTGGATCTGTCCCTGCCCAATTCAGGATGGGAAGGTAAAGGAAGAAACTGGAGTGATTTTTGTGGGTACACAATGCCAAAGGACCACACGACTCCACACTATGGGTGCTTCAAGGACTTTTTGCCATGGTTTTCATAGGATCATAGGATGGATTTGGGTTGAAAGGGACATTTCAAGGCCACCTTGTCCAACCATCTGCAACTGGATCAGGTTGCTCAGAGCCCCATCCAACCTGAGCTGGAATGGTTCCAGGGATGGGGCATCTCCCACCTCTCTGGGCAACCTGGGCCAGGCTCTCACCACCCTCAGAGTAAAACATTTTTTCCTTTTGGTCCCGTGCCAACTGGCTGTACCTCCAGGCCAGCATCAACAAGGGGCTCATAAGGATCCTCAAACTACTCCTGATTCTCAATTTTCCTGTGGCCACCTTGCTGTGGAGATGAATTTGCTCACATGGATATGTGCCAACAGACCTGGGAGCTGAAGCCATGCTCCACATCCCTGACCCTGACTCCAAGGGTTGTGCAAACTGCTGGCATCCATACAGATGTGTGTGGGTGGTTCAGAGAGCACGTCTGGGGCTGTGCAACTCACTCAGTGGGTGATGGTCCCCTCTGGACCACGGGAGCTGATGCAAGGACATGGTGGTGAAGGTTTCAGATTGGGACTGCAAAGGGACAATGACATCACATCACTCCCCATGTTTCCCAACGAGCTGGTCATCTCTTCCCAGAACATCCAGGAGACTTTCAGCGTGGGGTTATTTCACCTCCTAAATTACTCAAGAGTTAGTAGAAACTTGACCAAAATGGACCTTCTAATTTTAACAAAGATGCCTCCTAGATCACTGACACATTTAGGGAATGCACGAAAGGGCCAGACTCATTTCCTGGAATAGGAGCTACTGGAGAAAAAGTCCCTCCAGGCTGGCTCCTAACTATGACACATTTGATAGCCATTCAAGGACTACTGGGAAACATGTGTCATTTGTCTCCGTGAAGCCTCAGACAGAGTTTCATCATCAAGTCTGACTGCTCCATCAAATAAAACCAGCTAACATCTACTAGCAGCACGAAAATAATCTGTCCAGGGAGGTGGTTGAGTCACCATCCCTGGTTGTGTTTTGAGGGGATATGGTTTAGGAGAGAACTTTGTAAGAGTAGGGATGAAGGTTGGACTCGATGATCCCAAGGGTCTTTGCCAACCTAAAAGATTCCATGAAAGCCTCTGGCGTTTACATAGGATGGATCACAAATCATGGATCATCCCAGTGGGATTTGTCAACCCAGCCCCCTCTCCCCCCAGGCTGGATTCACCAGTACAAAGTGGCTTGATCCCTATTGCACCTTGGTGCCTTTCCTTCTCGTTGGCTGACCTGCGTTGGCCCACAAAGGGTGTGCCCGAGTCACCAAGGCTCTCAATGAACTTTGGCACCTTCAACCATGGAAAACCCAACCTGCTGGAGGGAGGGAAAGGTGCCCAGGCGTCCCGGAGATCGGGTTGCCCTAAAGGATTTGCTGGGAGTCCCATGACAAGCCTGGAAGGGAGCCCAGACCGCAGGGCACCGCTGCACTTTCCACCCCGGCTGCATAGCCGAGGTCTCCAGAGGACAAGTGGTGACCTCTGTCCCTTCCTGTCACCCGGGTGTCTGCAAACCCCAACCCCACCTCAGCCAGATGTCACCAGGGGGGGATTTGCACCCACCCACTGAGGCGTGGGATGAGGACTTACAAGGAATTTCTTGACCCTACATCATGGTTTGACCCACCATAGCTTGACCCCACGGGCAGCTTCCTAACCCTGCTGCCTCAGGGTGGTTTTTAGGACAAGTTTTGATCTCCAGCCAATGATCCACTTTCTGGCATTGCTTCGGGTTCCCCTGTTCACTCCCTGATCACGGGAGCTGCAGCTTTGGCCACCAGCACTGTCCATCCTCCCCAGCCTCACAAGGTCACCCCAGGTCCTCAGGGTCTCTCACCTCTTGGTTTCTCTTCTGAGGTGTCAGATGGGATCTCAGCACTGGCCAGCTGACAGGCAGATGAGGAATCCAGCTCTGCAGTGGGTTGTTTTGTATTGGTTTTTTTTAATCTCACCCACCTCAGTTTTGCCTTCTCAATGTCCTTGCCCAAGTGCCCA
Organism: Phaethornis superciliosus; assembly: GCA_023637945.1. NCBI lineage: Eukaryota > Metazoa > Chordata > Aves > Apodiformes > Trochilidae > Phaethornis > Phaethornis superciliosus. Next base: position 70,262,123 of record JAJQWJ010000004.1, read on the forward strand.
GACTCCTGGAAACACCATTATCAGCTGCTCCCATCAGCTGCTCCGTTCTGAGCTCCCCACCTCACTCCCAGGGTCCCATTCCCAACCCACTTTCAACTGGAAGCAGATAAGGCAGAGGAAGGAGATAAGGGCCAGCTGGCAGCCTGGTCACCCTCCCGTTGTCCCCCCAACCCTGATCCACAAGAGACAGATGGCAGCACAGTGGGGACACTGCCAGGGATGGTGGATGGGCATGGGGTGGGCAGCAGGAGGTTCCCAGGTCTCAAGATCTCCATGTCTTGGGGACAGAAAGGTGGCACCAGGACCTTGGGAGAGGTTGGGGTGAGGCATTCAACCCCTTTCTTGGGTGTGTGCACCCAAAACTGGCCAGACACAAAAATGTGCAGGGAAAAGGTTCAAGTTCAGGCTGGATAAGGGGGGCTTACATGGGAATCACAGAATCATTTTGGTTGGAAAAAGAGCTTCAAGATCATCCAGTCCCACCATTAACCCAACACTGCCCCTTGTCCCTCAGCACCACATCTCCAGGGCTTGGAAATCCCTCCAGGAATGATGGGGACTCCAGCCCTGCCCTGGGCAGCCTGGGCCAGGCCCTGACAACCCTTGCCAGGGAGAAATTCTTCCCCAGCTCCAATCTCAACCTCCAGGGCAATTCCTCTTCTCCCATCCCTTCTTCCTTGGAAGAAAAGACTGACACCCACCCCCTGGCTCCAACCTCCTCTCAGGGGGTTGCAGAGAGCCAGAAGGTCTCCCCTCAGCCTCCTTTGCTCCAGGATCAACACCCCCAGCTGCCTCAGCTGCTCCTGGGCAGACTTCTGCTCCAGACCCTTCCCCAGCTCCCTTGCCCTTCTCTGGACACACTCCAACCCCTCAATGTCCTTCTTGTCCTCAGGGGCCCAGAACTGACCCCAGGATTCCAGGGGCAGCCTCCCCCCTGCCCAGCACAGGCAATGATCCCAAAGTCCTACGTCTCTGTGCATGCTGCAGCATCTTCCTCCCTTTCCTCCTCCAGAGCCCCAACAGAACTCAACATCTCATTTCCTAAGCATCCTTTTTGTACCCATCCCCTCCCCTGCAATCTCCAAAATAGATTAGTGAAAAAAAAAAGAGAAAAATATGGACATGTTGGTGAGGGACCCGTGACAACTGACTGGTGAATGCCTTTAATTAAACCTAAACGGTTAAGGGAAAGCTGGGCAAAGGTCTCCTGCTTGGCGCCCAACACAGGTGCCAATGGAAATCGTGCAGAGGGCTGAAGTGCTCCATGTCGTAACAGCCAATGTCCCCCATGTCCCTTTGCCAGGCCACCAACGTCACCATGAACTCCTGCTCCCAAAATCTACTGCTGGAGTCCAGAGTTATCCCTGCCTCTGAGCTGGGACATGCCCATGGGCATCCTTCCCCCCACAGACCTCTTTCCAAAAGTTCTCTGAGCTGTATATTTGGTAGGAAATATTTTGTTGTGGTTTTTGTTTTGTTTTGTTTTTTTCCCTTGAGGCAAATTGCATTTTGATTATTGTCCATTCATGACCATTAAAAAAAAAAAAGGAAAAAGAATTAAAAATGGAATTACCCAATCCAGAGAAGGTTTCCAAGGTTGGGAAGCAGGAGGATGGATGAATTAATCAGCAGTGGTTGGCTGGGCTTTTGCTCACCTAAAACAACATGGTCTAAGAGTCACTTTACAAAGGCATCTGGAACTTAGAAAAGATCTTGTCCCTGTCCAGAGGGAGGGAGAAAAAGGTGGAAAAAAAGAGGAGGAAGGTGAAGCACGGAGTCATAAAGCCCCTGCAGGGAAATAGAATTACAGAATTGTCAGGGTTGGAAGCAATCTTTAAGATCATTTATGTCCAACCCCTCTGCCATGGGCAGGAACACCTCCCAGCAGCCCAGGTTTCTCCAAGACCCATCCAGTCTGCCCTTTAAAACTTCCAGGGATGGGGCTTCCACCACCTCTCTGGGCAGCCTGTGCCAGGGTCTCACCATCTTCAAGGTGAAGAACTTCTTCCTAACATCCAATCTAAATCTCCCCTCTTCTACTTTAATCCATTCCCCTTGGTGCTTCCCCAGCTGATTTTTGGTGCTCTCTTTCAGCCCCATTTTCAATTGTTCACTTTCATTTTCTTCCTCGATGAGGATATATTTTGAAATTTCAGGAAATGCCTCGCTTGAGTAATTTTTCTCCGTTGCTTACAGACCACCACCATCTCTTCTCCTCCAGCAAGTTCAACAAACCTCCCAAGGACACACAAGGGGCTGAAAAAGAAAAAAAACAAAACTGGAGCAGACATAACTAAGGAAAAATCCCAGGGGTTTAGTAGACATGATCCCAGATATTTAAGATCCAATGCTGAACAGATAGGAGCTCAGTTGCTAAAATGTCATCTTGCAGAGAGATGTAGACAGTACAAACCCTGAAGGTGGGAGATGGGGACTTGGTTCCATGAGATATTCTTTATCTCTTGATAGTGCAGGCTCTTGTGTTCCTGGAAGTGATAAAGCCCAACATCAGCACCAGAAATCCTTTTGATGTTCCTCAAGCTTAAGCTCCAAAGACAGACAAAATGACAGCAAAGTGGTGATGAAGGAACAACAGACAGTGTTTTTACATCTCAGAGAGTTCTTTACGGAGGAGGCACGTGGGGTATGGAGAAACACTCAGACTAAAGCTGGTCCTGGAGACCCTCACCTTGGGAAGATCCCCCCCCCCCAAAAAAAAAAAAAAAAAAAAAAAAGAGGTTTTAAGGAGGGGGTGGTTAGGAAGAATTTTAATTAACAGCAGTGTTTGCTGTGTTCTTTAATAAGGTCCAAAAAAACATCTGATGAAAACTGATGTTTCAGGAGAAAACTGAGGCTGGGGGAGGCTTCTTGGAGTGTGGGGGGACACCTGAAAAGGTTGAAGGTCCTGGGGAGAGAAAAGGACAGAGATGTGGAGATGTGGTTTTAGGGGTGGTGGAGGGACTGAGCATCCTCAGAAAGGCTGATGTGTTTGTGTTGGCTTTTGGTTTAGTGTAGGGGCAACATCAGCCACAGGGGGTGGTATTTGGGAAGGTGAGAGACCAGAAACTGAGGGTCTTTTGGGTCTCAGTGTTCCCCCCTCCAAGGTGGGCTGAGTGTCTGCTATCTGGATGAAGCATCCTGCAGAAGCAGTTGAACTCTGTATTCAAAAGGGAACAACAATTCAGACACAAACTGGAGGAAGCCAACCATGGTGACCAAGGTGGTGATAGATGGGCACCCAGATTCATGGCACTGGAACGGGGATCATGGAATGCCATGTTGGAATGGGCCTCAAAGATCATCTGGTGCAACCCAACTGAGTAGAAACAGTTTAGATGAAGATGGACCAGCACCCTACCAAGCTAAGTCTTGAAGTTGTCCATTGTTGGGGAAATCCACCACTACCCTGGGGAGATGCCTGGAGAAGGTGTGCAGGGAGGACAATGACCACTCAGCACCCAAACCCATCACACCTCCCGTGAGCAGCTTTGCCCCCCAGGACCCTAACACCCATTTTGGCCTAACTGGAGAAGCCACCATGGAGAGCAGTGGGGTGTGCCAGTCCAAATAACCCTGACAGAGAGCAAGAGATGGTCAGGCTTGACTGTTCAGGTTCTCCCCATGCCCAAACTTGTTGATGGGGTTGTTCAGAGCGATGACATAATTACAGTTTCAATCAGAGATTAATAAGAAGTGGGGTTGGGCTTTGTTGTTTTTTTGCTTTTTTTTTTATTGTTGTTACTCTTCTTCGTTTATTTTTTATTTTGTTTTGTTTTAGCAAACTCCAAGGCATGCCTGAACTGGAAGGGCATTTCACCTCCTTGCTGCCTGGGACCTGAGGGTGCCATACCTTCTTTGATGTCTCCTGGCGTGGAGGTTTTTACAACCACCGGCGGCGGCTGCGCCAATGCGCCTGCTGCAACTCCCCATGGTGTGGTCTCCTTTGGGAAGCTGGGTGGCTTTCATCTCTGGCACCCAATTGGGCAATGGGTTTATAAATAGACTGGGGAGAAGCTGTCACCAGCCTCTAAAATAAACAGCTTTTGCTGCTGGAGGAAAGCCATCCCAGATGATGGCTGGAGCAGAGGTTGAGAGAAAGGGAAAATGAGGCAGAAGCAGCTGGCCCAAGGTCATAGAATCCCAGACTGGTTTGGGGTGGAAGGGACCCTAAAGCTCCTCCATTCCCAAGCCCTTTCCATGGGCAGGGACACCTCCCAGCAGCCCAGGTTGCTCCAAGCCCCATCCAACCTGACCTGAGACACTGCCAGGGATGGGGCAGCCACAGCTTCTCTGGGAAACCTGGCACAGGGGCTCAGCACCCTCACACCAAACATTTTCCTCCTAAGAACTCATCTACATCTAACTCCAAACCCAGGTCACCCAGCGAGCTTCAAGCTTAGGGATGTTGGGTTCAGCTGTGCATCCAAAAGTCTGCAACAGTGGGAGGAGCAGGCAGAGCAAGGCAACCACGGCACTGCAGGACCATGAGATGTGAGGGAGAGCTCACACCAGTTTTCTTTTTGAAAGAAAAGCTTGAAGTCCAAGTTTTAGGGTTCTAGGCAGACTTGGAGATACAACCATTAAAACAAAACAAAACAAAACAAAACAACCCAAAAAAAAACCCCTCCAAAAAAAAAACCCAAACAGAGATGTGCGGCTTCAGGAGATCAGGAGATGGTGGATATGGAAGGCTATGTCCATATCCAGTGTGATGTGTCTCTGTGTCTCCCATTTTTCCTCCTCCCCCATCGTTCAGCCCAGCACAGCTGACTTGGACCCAGAAGATCATTCAAGCCAGAAGGTCTCAGTGCCTGGTGCAGGAGCTTTTCCATATCCTTGGGCATGGCAATCCTGGGGCTGTCTCTCAGCTACTCCACCAGGAGCACCAGAACCCAGACAAACCCTGCCAACACAACCATTTAAAAAAAAAAAAAAAGCTTCAGGATCATTCCTAATAATCCTACTTTTACCTGACCCATCCAACTTCTGAGTCTTCAGCATGGACTTTCCAACTTTATCCTGAAGTTGAAGGACTGGAGAGATACATGGGCTTCCAGCCAGGGTGAGATGCCCACAAAACTTCTGGAGCTCTCAGATGCACATGAGCTTCTGGGAGACCACCAAGCCCCTGGGTAAGAACACTGCATGGACCTTAAAAAATATAAACCAGATGAGACTTCAGGGCAGAAATAAGCAAGCAAGATCTCCATGGGTTCTTGCTCTTCATCTCCACTCTCAGGACCACTTTAGACATTCCTCAAATTCTGCCTTATGATGATCCTCTGCCCATTGTTGGTTCAGCTGAGGTTGGACTGGCCATCTCTCCTGGAAGGAGGTGGATCTATTTGAAGCTTCTGAGCTCTGAACACCAAAATCTCCCCAGCCCCACCTTCCTGAAGTTTCCCAAGAAACTTCCCAAATCTCTACCTGGAGATCATTTTCCAGTAACAAAGCAGGTCCCTATCTGGAGATCTGTTTTCCTGCAACAACAAAAAAATATGTCCCAGGTGAGAAATTTTCCTCCTGATCTCAGCCTGACCTTCAAGAGCTGAAAGGTTTTGGATTAGGAGCATCAGGATTGACTGGGATGAAAACAAATCCAACCCCGGAGACATGTTGCTAAGAGTGGGTGATGTATCCCTGCAAAAAGCCTCAGAAGTCCCAAAAAATGTTTAGGATACCCTCTAAAACACCAGTGGTCCAGCCCAAGAGCTTCTCCTAGGATGGATATTTCCATAGGATGGTCCCAATTACAAGTTGAGGTCCTACTCTTCCCCTCTCTATGGGTTTCTCCAATTAGCAGTGGTCCTGCATGGGCTTAGTGCTCTACCACCTGCAGCCTCATGACCTCAAAAATGAAAAAAAAAAAACCAAAATCTTCATAAACAAAAAGATCTTGAAGGGTTAAAGTAACAAGGAAAGTTTTATGAGTCCAGGCTCCAGATGTTGCAGGCGGGAAGATGAAAGCCACCCCCTTTGCATGGTTGTGGAGACTCCAAGGTCTTAATAGTCCCACTCCAACCTCATGTGGCTTCATCTCCTGGTTGGAAGCAGGAGATGGGCTGGGGAGCCTGCAGGCAGCCAACCACTGCCTGTACGAAGCCTTTCCATCCCATGCTGACTTTTGATCAATTATTAAAAGCAGAAAAATTTCTCTGAGCACGAAATTCATCCCAGCTTTCCCATGGCGCGTTGGGTTGGAAAAAATCAAACCACAGGGCCTTGGGCTTCCAAAGGGATGGAGACAAAAAAAAAAACAACCCAAAACCACTTCTGGTGGGGTGCTCTGGGATGTTGGGATATCTCCAGGGGGTTGGCTTTGTTGACAGCAATGTTCTTCCGCAATTCCTGAGGCCACCTCAGCCAAGTGGCCTTCTCAACCATTGCCCCACCACCCTCCTGGCTGCCCCAGTAAGATCAAGGAGGTTGGTTACTCTTTGATCACCTCCACCACGGTCTACCAAATACCCTGACACTTTTCTCAACAGCTTCATTTTTTGTTTTTTCTTCTCTCACAAGCTCTCACAATGTCCTTGCCTTGTAGATGAGAGGCAAAACTTTGTTTTCTGACCCATTTTCCCACTGAAGGCTGGCTCTAAACTGAGTTAAAAAGCTTCAGTAGGTGTAATACCTCCATGTCCCATCACCAGTTGAATGATGGGACCCTGAGCTGGACTACTCCTTCCTTTCCAGGCTGCTTTGTATGCAACAGATAATTTTGGAAGAGATTTAGTTGGGTTTTTTTGGTTTTTTTTTCCATATGTGCTTTAATCCCGGTAAGCACCAGCACCCACATCATCCTCTGATTGATGCTGCTCAGTTCCTTGTCCTGGCCAACACTTTGCCCCTTGCCAGAAGCCAATGAAAAAAAAAAAAGAAACAAAACCCCAAAAATAAAAACCAGATTGAACTCCTAGAGCTGCTCAAGCATCCAAGAGGCCCCAGTTGCCCTTCCTTTAGCTCTTGGCTTCCAAAGATCCAAGACTAAAAGTGATGGAGCCAGGAGCTTGGAGAATCTGCCCACAACCTGAGGCTCAAAAGGACTCAGGTCCTCTTGGTTGAAGTATCTCAAAAGCCCCTGGTGGTGCCTATGGACTGAGCTGTGGGTGCTTGGGTGGGTGGAGGGAGTAAGGAGACCTCTTCTTGTTCCAGCTCAAATGGGTGTGTGTTTACAGGAGAGAGAGCAAAGGCTTCCCATCCTCCACAATAAATATCAGAGAATGGTTTGGGTTGGAAGGGACCTTAAAACTCATCCATTCCCACCCCCTTTCCATGGGCAGGGACACCTCCCAGCAGCCCAGGTTGCTCCAAGCCCCATCCAACCTGACCTGAGACACTGCCAGGGATGGGGCAGCCACAGCTTCTCTGGGGAACCTGACACAGGGGCTCAGAACCCTCAAATTCAAGAATTTATTCTTCATGTCCAACCTCAATCTCCCCTCTTCAAGTTTTAACCCATTTCCCCTTGTCCTCTCCCTCCCCCCCCATGTCCAAAGCCCTCCCCCAGCTTTCTTGTAGCCCCTTCAGATATTGGAAGGTTGCTCTAAGGTCACCTGGGAGCCTCCTCTTCTCCAGGCTGGAATGTTATCTTGATTTGAACCCTTGGGTAAAGGTGGATTTATGAATCCTTTTGAGCCTCACACTAAAGAATTTCTTCCCAACATCTCACCTAAATCTCCCCTCTTTAAATTTAAAGCCATTCCCCCTCATCCCCTCCCTCCCTGCCCTTGTCCCAAGTCCCTCCCCAGCTTTCCTGGAGCCCCTTCAGGCACTGGAAGGTGCTCTAAGGTCTCCCTGCAGCCTTCTCTTCTCCAGCCTGAACAACCCCAACTCTCTCAGCCTGGCTCCAGAGCTGCTCCAGCCCTCCCAGCATCTCCATGGCCTCCTCTGGACTCACTCCAACTGCTCCATCTCCTTGTAGCTTGTCCATGGCACCAGGCACAAGGGGAAGGGCAGGGCTGGGTACACTAACATCCCCTTGCACAGGGTGTCTGAACCACCAAGCTGGAGTTCTTCTTCTGCTTGGTCCTCCTGTTCCTTGCTCCCTTATCTCCTAACAACCCAGAAAAGTGGCTACCAAATGACCACTGCCCCAGCCAGACACCAAAGCACAGCCTTGGGGTCCTTCAAGGAGGACAAGTCATGGCACAGCTTGACCTGCTCCAAGATAGCTACAAATTTAGATCTTCTCCCTCCACCCAGCCTCTTGCATTTCTGGAAGTGGAACTGAATTCCACCACTCCCCCAGGATTTCCCCAGGATTTCTGCTCTGATGACACTGTCACAAGGTTCAGGCACTATGGGGTGTGCAGCTGATGGCCAGATGGACATGTGACCATCAGAGACTCTTGGCTTTCAGAAACCAGACTGTTTAAAAAAAACAAAACAAAGCAACACAAAGAAAAAAAAGAATGGTTGTATGTATCACCAGGAGTAATTTGGCAGTTTATGACACTTGTCCAACCAGCATGATGAAGAGGAACTCTCCTGGGGTTTTCCACCAGAGCTGGTGATAGGAACCTTGGCTGGTAAACGTGACACAGTGGTGACTTCTCTGTTAACCACAAGAAGTCTACCTGAGCCTCTCAAGTGTTTCGGGTTTGGTTTCATTTCATCTTTAAGTAATTCCCCCCAAAAATTACACAGTGACTCACTGGAGAGCCCAAGGGTGTCCCTCTGATTCCCTTGGGCAAAAGCCTGAGCAGGGATGTCCTCCTGCCAAAGCCTGGAGACACAGTGAGGTCACCTCTCCCACCATGGACTGGGGGGTTGGACCCAATCCTGGCTTTGCTGTCATCCCCAGCAGAACACAGCTTATGTGTAGGCTGCTTAGGGCAAGGTCTTTCTCTTCACAACACCCCAAAAGGCTCAGGACCCCACGTGAGTCCCTGTGGCTACAAATAAATAGCACAGGAGCAGATCCATCACAATTGGTTGTCCCAGCTCACTTCCATCTCCACCCTTAAGCCATCAGAGATCTATCCCCATCTTGCCTCCAACCATCAAGTTTAAACACTTGGAGATAAATCACCTGCTGTTCCCATCTCTTGGTGGCTTTCATTCTTTCATCTTAAGACAGTTCTTCACCACTTTGCTTCCAGAAGCTCTGGCAGACCAGGACACACATACAGAGCCAACTGAGCTACTGGTTGCAGTCTGAGTTAAGCTCCACTGAGCCAGCTTGACAGCACTGAACACTGAGAGCTAAGTACAACCAGCAGGAAGCAATTAAATTTCCAAGGACTCACTCTTTGAGTTGTGTGGAGATGCCTACCCGGATCTACCACAGCATCCTGCAGGAAAAAAAAGTCCATTCACCAAGTGGGCTTGAACACAAACTGCAAAACTAGGGCCCACAGGTCCCTTGAGCAGCAACTAAGATGCTAAACATCACCTGAATGAAACTGGGATGGTGGTTCTGCACCATGGTTATGCATCATGTTCTCCTCTCCCGGGGAACAAGGGATGGGAAAAGAGGAATGGCCTCAGGTTGTGCCAGGGGAGGTTTAGGTTGGAGCTAGGGAACAATTTTCTCCCTGGAAAAGGAAGAAGTGCTGTTTAGTGTTCATTTAGGGGTACAGTATTTTCATCCTCTTGCTTTCAGCTCTCATGATTTGTAGCCTCTGTGTCTCACAAAAGAGATGCTGAGAAACAGCAAGGTGAAACAACTGGGTCATGTTTCATGGGCCAAAGAGCAGGGACAAGAACCCACATCTCCAGGCTTCAGGGCTTCAACCAACATGGGATGGTACCAGCTCATGGAACAAGGTGAAAACATCAGCAAACACCTCTGGTAGTACCTACATGGCTCACTGATACTTTGGTGTCCATCAAGAAGGAACCTATCATTTCCTCCAGACCAAGACCCACCCCAGGTGCCAGCACAACACCTCAAACTTGGGGAGAAGTATGAGTACACACAACATCCCCTGTCCTTTGGGTACCCATGAGGAAAAGACAACTTTTTTAACAGTTGTGTGACCATCAACCTGGTGGCTCCTAGGCTTGGGGAGATCTTTCTAACCCAAGGTCTGCACAGTCCTGGAGATGAACACTAGATGGTTCATCACCTGGAGGTGTCAACAGTCTTGAAAACAGTCTCCTGCTTCCTTCTTCATCTACTGGGCCTCTCATGGGGTGTTGCCTGGGTAGTTGTCAAGGACACAGGTGAGAGCAGAACCTCCTTGAGGTTCTGATTCAAGCCACCAATGCCAGCTTGGCTGCTGGACCACAGAGAAGGTTTGATGTGATTTCCAAATATTCCAAGTCCACTGGCACAGAATGGAGAAGAAATGAGCCAAATTGTAGTGGAGATGCCACTGTCCCAATATCTGCCCTTCCAGGTGTCTCCTAGTGCCTATCAAGCATGACAGGGTGGGTGAGTCCATCCTGACCTCAGCCTTTGATGAGGTCCCCCACTAAGATTATTTTCCAAGCTTGGAAATTGAAACTGCCACGCAAAGCTTGCAGGATCATGACCCAAATCCATGTGGAAGTTGGTGTGCTGCTGAGCTCCATGGCATGAGTCCAACTGGAGGCAGAGTCCATGCAGAGCAAACCAAAGATAGGATCTCAGTAACTCCCTCTGGGCTGGGAACATCTCCAACAGGAAGGCACAGCATGGAGCAAACCTGGTCCAGATGCTCACCAAGTGTGATCTACTGCTATGGCCATCAACCACGTGAAGGACAGAAGAGGCTGGAAGTCACATTCCTGGCAAACAGATGTTTTAGCAAGGAGGGAGCTTACAAGTCCATCTGAGCCTTCCACTTCTTCAAAGCCTTCAGTTCCCAGGACTCTGGTGGTGTCCACTCAAGGTTCCTCTCCAGAAAAGGCAGGAACCAGCTGTGGGATCCTTGTCCATGATGGGATGCAGCAGAGTGGTGAATGCCTGAAGGCAGAGTGAGAGAGGCAAAAGAAAAAACAACCTTTCATTTCAGAGGCATGGGAGATGAAGGGGGCAAGAAATAAGAAAACCCACTGAGGACTCTTTTTTTCCCCTCTTCTCCTCATATTTTCCTCTTCACCAGGTGTCACGGGCCACCTGTGTCCCAGCACAGAGCAGAAACTTGGCCTTGTCTGATATTTCAGGGTCTGGGACAGTGTTGGATGGAACTTGGTGGTTCTCCCAAGTTGAAATTATGAGGAAAGAGGAATAATAACAGAAGTAGCCCCAGCAGATTTTGGACAGCAAACCAGGCATCCCTCTGCGACCTGCCCAGATCCAACCAACCCCTCCAGACTTGGGCTCACTGGGTACATCCAAGGTGAGGAACCCAGAACCACAAGCACCAAATCAGCACAAAGAACCCCAAAGCTCAAGAGTGACCCAATCTGGATGCTACCCATGCCAAAGTGGTCCCACAGGGGGAGAGGGTGGATGTCCCCACCACCAGCCCCACAGTCTCCATTGAAGAGCAACATCTCTCCTGCCTGCCTCATCCCCACCACTGGAAGAACCAACTCAACACAGCCTGGGATCAAGTGTAGCTTTTTATTTTTTTTAATGGAACATAAACTCCTTTAGAAAAAAACATTCATCTGGATGATAACACCCATAGAAAAAAAAAAAAAACACCAATCTCGTGTTCTGTTTTGTTTGTTTTTTGTTTTTTTGTTGTTTTTTTTTTAATTTGGCATTTGTTATTTGCATTTATATTAAAGCAAAGTGCATCTTTCTTATTTTTTCTCATTTATACACATTGCACAATACATAAATAATGATGCTTATAAAACGTCTTTATATTTACAAGTAATAATATATTTATATATAACATAAAATACATTTTTTTCTTTAATAAATCTCAGGGTTTTGTTTTTTTTAAGGAGTCCTTTTCTCTGTGTGTGTGTGTGTTTTATTTCCAAAGCACTACGATGCTAAAGTTCCAATGAGAATGCTCTCTTGTTCATTTAAACCTTTTATATTTAGAAAAATAGCTTATGTTAAGGTCTAAACATGCTCATTGAGCTAAGAACAGTGTAAAAGGATCATACTTGTGTATGAATTCAAGAAGAAATGAAAAGCACAACTGCATTTCCAGATAGGATGGTACCGGGATAACCTGATGGAAGCAGGTTACAACAGCCCAGCTATCATGAACACTTTATTTTCTGCATTCCCCTTGTTTTGTTTCATTTGTTTTGTTGGTTTGTTGGGTGTTTTTTTTGTTTGTTTGCTTGTTTGTTTTTCTCTAGGCTTCCTTTTCCATCACTTCACATTTCAGCTCCAACCACAACGCAGGGACTCAGCGCGTTTTGCTGCTGTTGTTCTCTCCAGCCATGACCATCCAGAAAAAAAAACCTAAAAACACACATAAATAAACAACCCCAACCCCCCCAAAAAAAAAAAAAAAAAATTTACACGGGGGCAAGACGTGAACCCAGCGATAATTTAAACAAAAAAAATTAAAAGGGTGCATAAAGATGGTTCTGCACTATCCTTCAGCAGGTTTAGCACCGCTGGGTAGGGCTCTTGGTGTCACCATCACCAGAGGTGATTGGTGGCAAGAGCTGGTGGTTTGTTAAAATTCAAAATCATAGATATCTTGTTGTGTCAGCTGAGAGAAGGAGCTGTAGCGTGGAACATGTGGCTTGTGAATCCATTGCATAGGATAATCCTTTCCCCGGGGTGGAACAGCCATCGTACGTGATCCACCACCCACCACCACCATACCTTGCACCCTTCTGAGTTATTGGTCATTCACACTTTTTAAAAAAAAAAAAAAAAAAAAAAGATGTTTTAAAAATTAAAATACCCAAGGCGGAAAAAAAAAAAAAAAAAAAAAATCATCTTTCCATAAGCTATTTCTCAAGGAGATGGGGGAAAAGAAAACGAAGCAAAACAACGAACAAACGAACGAAACAAAACAAACCCCCAAAAAAAGTTTGCATGAAAAGCAAGCACTCAGAAGGAAATAATAGCAGCAAAGTAGTATAAATGTCATGAGTCCACTCTGTCTCAAGTCATCGGTTATTAAAAATAACCTCCAACCAGCACGGGCAACTGCTGATGAACTGTCTGGTGTAGCACTGGCCCCAGCCTTTCACAAAGCTGATCTGAACGGTAAATCCGGTCCATGGCTGCTGCATGAACTCGTGGTCGTTGGGTCTCTGCAAGCTGTACGCCTTCTCGTAGTCAAAAGCCTTGATGGAAAAACCTGGGAATACTTTGTGAACCAACAACGTCCTGGAATCGGGGTTGTCCAGTGTGGCTGACTTGATGAAGATGGGGTAACTGCTGCGGTTGTACACCCACACTCCGTCCACCTCCTTGGTGAGTTGGATCCCGTAGCCAATCTTGCTCCTGACCTTCTGCACCAGTTGGCTTTTGTTGTCTGAGTTGAGCTGTCCGAGGCAGAAACCATTCCCCTGAGGTAGATCATAGAAGATATCCAGGGAGGGCTCTTGGACAGAGTACAGCCGACCCACACGTGTCTTCTCTTCCCAGTATGCCACCACGCACCAGTGTGATCGATCCCCCGGCTCCTGAAGAACTTGGGAATCTACCAAAAAGGAGCAAAAAGGAGATGTTGAGCACCCACAGGGAGGAAGAGAACCAAAAGCAACACGATGCTTGCCAGCCCATGTCTCCATGCACACGGCAACCCCCTTGATCACACGCCCCCTTTCTCCAAAAGCCATGGGATAAAGCAGCCATTAAAGCTAACTCAGATTTGGAGGACTCCAGTGTTGGATTTACATGTCCTAGGTCACCAGGTCCACCTCCAGAAGTGGCCTGAGACCCACCAGCAGCACCCCGGTGCAGCCATCCCTTCCCCACACCATCACCAGGATCACTTTCAGTCTCCAACAGGAGAGATGAGATGCTCCAGGCAACTGCATCCAATAAAACCGAACACCCTGGATTCCCAGCAACCATTTGATGGATCCACTTCCTTAAATATCTGCTCCACAGATGGCCCCCCGAAAATGAGATGATGATAAGAAAAGCACACTGAAGGTCACCCTATGGAGGGGACAAGAACCTGCTTGCTTTAGCTCATAGGGTTTTTCTCTGCAGGATGGAGACATCAGATGAAGCCTCAGCCCACAGGGTGGGGAGCAGAAATCTCACATTTGGAGCCAGATGATCTTTCAAGTCCCTTCCAACCCAAACTATTCTCTGATTCCCAGAGAAGTTAACAAAACTACTCTGAAACAAAAAACCTCCAAAAACCCCAGAAATTCAATCCAGTAGCCTTTCTCAACTCCCTTTGCTGTAGCTACCTCGTGTGAACCATGATGTTACCAGGCAGGAGGAAAAAGCAAGGTGGGGGGCAGAGAGGGGTGTGAAAAATGGGACAAAAAATCCCTTTATATGACAGGGTAGAGGGGTGTGGAAAATGGGACAAAAAATCCCTTTATCTGACAGGAGGATCCTTAGCAGCTCAGTGCTGCTCGGTGGGTAATTCCTTTGAGCTTCAGTAGACATGTTAAGACCTGGAATTATCCAGCTCAATAATTGTAGCTTAAAAAAAAAAGAAATACTATCTTTAAAAAATCAAATCAGGCTGGGAATGTGAGTTAGTGAGTGCTTCCAAAATAATTCCCCTGCACCATGGGAGTGGGCACCTAGCTCCCCAGATTTCCCCCTCAATCACCTAAGAATCCCCCAACCTCCCATTAAAATGCTGCCTGCTCTGGTTTTAATCTTTATTTTCTGTTATTAATAATCCTTTTTCCCCACTGCAGGCATTTTCCTCCCCTTTCCCAGTCGTGCTTGGAACCCTGTGCTGTGCTTTTAAAAATCAAAAACATTTTTTAAAAACCTAAAAAAAAAAAAAAAAGGCAGCAGGCTCAGCCACACACTTTTAATTTCCTCATTTCCATGCCAGCAAAGGAAAATATTTCTCCAGTTGCTGGAGGCAGCTACTAAAAATGGGTCTGACTCTGTATGCCCCAAAATAGGGACCCTTGCTCCTGGGTGAAGGCGGAGATGGGGGCCCAGCAGCAGGGGGGTGGTCCCTGGGATGGCATCCATCAAGATGTCCTGGTTTATCCCCCCTTCCCCCTCCCCCCACTTTTTGGTGCATTCCAAGATTCTGTTGCATGTCCATGGGGTTACTCCCCACCCCTAACTCAAATGGGGTGCCCCCCACCCACCCAAAGGTGCAGCTGGCAAGGCAAGAAACACCCTCAGGATGGGGGTTCCCCCCCTGCCTGGGAGACAGAAGAAATGGGGGGGTGGGAATTGCTGGGAGATGCTTCTGAATCCAGGGATGTGATCCCCCTCTCCCCCCCCTGAATCCAAGGAGGAGGATGCTCCTGGATCCCAGGGGGATAATGCTCCTGAATGCTGGGAGGATGATACCCCAGGATTCATGGGGGAAAAACGCTCCTGCATCCAGGGAGATGATGCTCCTGGGTGCAGAGGGATGATGCTTCAGGATCTATGGGGCAAAGTGCTCCTAGATCCAGGGGGATGATTCTCCTGGAATCTGGGCGATTATGCCCCCAGCCCTTTGGGGAGAAAATGCTTCTGAATTCAGGGGGAGAAATACTTCTGGATCCAGGGGATGATGCCTCAGAACCCATGGGGGGAAAATACTCCTGGATCCAGGAAGATGATGCCCCAGGATCCATGGGGGAAAATGCTCCTAGATGCAGGGAGGAAAATACTGGATCCAGAGGATGATGCTCCTGCATCTGGGGAGATGATGCCTCAGGACCCATGAGGAGAAAATGCTCCTGGATCCAGTGGGATGATGCTCCAGGATCCATGGGGGCAGAAATATTCCTGGATCTGGGGGGAATGATACTCCTGGGGTACAATCTCCCAGGATCCATGGGGGAAAAAGCTCCTGGATTCAGGGGGATAATGTTCCTGGATCCATCCCCATCTCAACCACCCATTGCACCCCCTCCACTGCACAGTCCCCATCACGACCTGCCAGAAATGCCCCAAATCTCTTGGGTTTTGCCTTTTACAGCAGTCGAGGGAATTCTGAAGCAAAACGACACCCCCACCAAAATTCCTACAGGTTTGAATTCACACAAACAAAAGCATCCCTTTCAGAAGGAGATGGGGGAAGGGAAAAGAGAAGACTTTTTCACCTGATATTTGTGCTTAAACCACTTCACAAGCAGCTCATTGCTGCTTCCAAAGCAGAGTTTAATTGCCAGCACATTTGGGAAAAAAAAAAAAAAAAGAAAAGTTAAAATAAAACTAAAAAAAACCCTGCCTTGGCTATGAATGAACAGACCTTTATGGAGGGCTGGAAGTTCATGAATGAATCCCACTAGGTTTTTCAATGACATGGGGTGACCAGACCTCAAGGACAAGTCTTAGGTAATCCAGAATATTTATTTTCTTCTTTTTTTTTTTTTTTTTTAAGGAGCCAATGCCAGCAACCAGTCTATATATGCCAGAGCCTCTTCCTCTTGTGGGCTTTGGCTGTTGACTGCCTGTCTAGTCAAAAAGCCATGAGAATCTGAGGCTTGAGCTGGGGTAAACAGGAGCAGGACTCCCAGCAGGGTTGTTGGGACCCTGGGGGAGCCTCCCAGCTCCCACCCACCCTCCCTGCTTCAGGAAAAAGGGGTGGGAATAGCTGGTGGCATCACTCGGGCAGGAAAGGAGGAAAAGATGACACAGAGATGCTTCCATCATTACAGTGATGGTAATTTGGGTTGGGCTTTTTTTTTTTTTTTTTTTTTTTCTAGGGGGCTGGGGAAATGAAGCCAATGGGTAGATGGAGTCTCCCCCAAAAATGGGTTCATCCAGACCCACCATCCAACTCCCACCTCTGCCTGCTGCAAACAACCCCGCCACACACACCCCCAAAAAAAGAAACCCCCAGATCCCTGGAAAATTGCAGCCACAATCCTTCCTCATGTCCAACAGTTAAGAAATGCTTTGGAATCCCTGTTTTTTTGAGTTAAAAGGATCATTTTTATGAGCTCCTCAGAGCAAACACATCTCTCTCTAAATGCCTGGAAGCTTCCCAGTAAATGGAAAGCAATTCCATATTCCAGCAAACAATGATAATGTTTAATGTCCTAAACATCCGAGCTATTATTTCATTATTAAGCATCCTCTGCTTGCTGCTATTGGTGGTCTATATTCTTTTTTTATTATTATTATTTCTTTTTTTTTTCCCCATGGTTTGGATTAGATCCTGACTAGGGGCTCCGTTTGGGCTCCCCCCAGCTCATTGTCCAAGCTTATTGGGGAGGGAAAAAAAAAATCTTAAAATATCCATAAATCATTGAAAATGAAGTGGGCTGGCCACAGGAATTTAAAGAATTGGTCATACTGATAATTTACAGTTGGTTCTACACCATCCAAAGCAGAGCACATTTCTGCATGAAAAAGAGAAATGAAGGAAATAGTTGACACACCAAAGTCTCTGAAGTACCATTTTTGGGAAGGTTGGTGATGAAGATGACAGTACCCAAGCACAACCCCACTATGCAACATTACATTCCCAACAAAAAAGCTGACTTTTCTCAAATTTTCCACCCCCCCTACACTTTCTTGAAATGTCTGCCTTGACTTTTACCAGTGCATCTCTTGGAGAAGACAGTGTCCTCCCCAAAAACATCATCCCAACTACTTCCTAAAACAGAGTGAAAGGCTAGGAGATTTCCTACCATTTGTCTTGACCCTCAAGAACAACAAGTCCTATCCAAAATCATTCACTAATAGTCCAGAGCCAGGATTTTTCTAGCTTGGGATGTACACATGTTGCTTGGGGCACCAATCTGCTCCAGGGATGTTAAAGAAAATACAAAAATCCTGGAGGATGAGACACCAGAGCAATAACCCTAAAATATAAAATAACCCTAAAAAACCAACAGCTGCTGAAAATGAGGAGGTCCCCATGGAGGTGTGTATAAGAAAGTCACACCATGGAAACACCCAAATTTATCCATACCAGACCCAGGTTCTCTCAAGCTGTGGAAGAAGGACTCACATCTCACAGCTCCTGGAAGTGGCAGAAAATCTCTGGTGGGGCTTTTTGAGACACATGAACACTTTTAAGACGATGAAACCATGGCACCTGTATATCTGGTCTAGTGGGAGGTGTCCCTGTCCAAGACACAGAACTGAATGATCTTTAAGGTTCCTTCCAACCCAAACCAATCTGGGATTCTGTACTTTTTCTTTCTGAGCTGCTCCAGAAGTTTGAGTAGAATTTTAGGAAGAAAATGTTCTTTTTTTTTTATTTTTTTTTTAATTAAGAAAGAACTGAAACATCTCAGCAAAACCGAATTTAACACACACAAAAAATAATAAAAACAAACCCAAAATCAACGCAAATCCTGGCTGTCTTTTGGATCTCAGCCTTGTCCCAGTGCCAAGTTCATGAACGTGGAGGGGAGGTGGGCTGGAGATCTTTTGTTTGGCTTTATTTTGTTTTGACATAGCTGAAGGTTTTCCTGTAATCAAGCAGCCTGGAAAGAAAACAGCAAGTTTAGCACCCGCTGAGTGATTCCACCCCCTGGGAATACTCCCATCTTGGTCAAGTCAAGAGATTTTTTTCAATTGTCACCCTGGAACTGCTGACCAAAAACCTCCCCCCCTTTTCACAGAATGACCAAATGGTTTGGGTTGGAAAGGATTTTTTGAGGCCATCTTGTCCAACCTCCCTTGTAAGACCATCTTTGACCAGAAAACTCAGGTTTTCTGGTGCCTTCAGCTGGGACATGTGCAGAGGTGACACTGCACACACGGCCAATAACCCCCCACAAATGGGTAAAGACAGGGGATAAATTACTGCGGATGTCCAGCAAGAAATCACAGCACCAGGAGGTAGGTCTTATGGACCTTTCTTCAAGGGAACATGATTCTGGAGCATCCTGGAACATCTGGAGAAGCAGGGAGACCCAGAGAGGTGGGGGGCTCCATGCTTCACATCCCAGGAGGCAGCTTTCTGCTGGAAAACCAGCAATGTGGACACTGCCAATCAGCAGATGACTCCATGGTCCTTCCTCTTTTATCTGGCAGCTCACACTGAGGGCATCTGTGCTTAAAAAAAAAAAAAAAAAAAAAAAGAGCTGGCCTGGTGTCAGCACAACGTGTGGTCTGGCTGGGGCCAAGGCTGAGACCAAGCTCAGTGTGTCTCACACTTGGTAATCTCACTTGGCTGACCTTAAATGCCATTTGTGACCCCAGGGCAGAGCTGTGACTCCCATCTTCTCCTGCTTGCTGAGATGGAGAAGATGGAGACACAAACCCCAGAGTTTTTGATGGGTTTCTGCATGGACTTCTGGAGGGTCCTCAGGGCAGCTTGGGCCACTCCTGTTGCAGTTTTGCCCCTCGAGTTACTGACAAGTGGATTTTTTTGTAGGATCACTGGAAAAAGACACCCCATAACTCCTACTCCATAAGTGAAAAGGGGAGGAGAACACCAGACATGACGTGCAACAACGCAGCACATCAAAGGAAATTTTAAAAAGGGCACCAAAAAGGGAAATTTTGCTTCCTTTCCAGTCTTTCAGTAATTTACAGGCTACTTGGGCAGGGGAACACACACCAAACCCAAACCAAACCAAACCAAAAAAAAACAAACCCCAGACCCAAGAGAAAAATCTTTCAAAGCCAAATTTCCAGGTACGCTTTGCAAATGCAAAGGGAAAAAAAAAATCCCAATTAAAGGAAGATCCTGCTGCACAAAAAGGGTCTTTGTGCCTTTAACAGAGTTTGTGGGCAGCCTGGAGGCACCACCCATGGCAATATTTGCCCCAAAACCTTTTATATCTCCTTGCACACAAGGGCTAGACAGCTTCAGCTTCCTCCCCTTCTCCCTGCTTTTGATGGCCGGGATGATTTCTGAAAGGCTAATTTAGAGGATGGTCATGTATTAAGCTCCTGTTGTTTGCAGAGAAAATAAACCCTTAGCTACTGCAGAGGGATGCCACCACCCATGGTGGCCCATGGGGGAGTCCCCAGAAGAGCCAGGACAGTCAGTCACGTCAACAAGTACTTAGGGAGTCCTTAATCTCTGGATTATTGACATGATAGACCATAACATCTCTTTAGAAGCCATTAGAGCCCATCGTGTCAGCAGGCACTTATGGAGTCCTTAATCCATGGATTGACATCCAGGCTAGACCATAAATTTGTGTCTACGTCTAATTAGGCAGCTCTTATTACTCAACATGTACAGTAGACACGCGGGCTAAAGAGCCTTAAGATGATTTCTTTAATTTATTAACAAGTCGTTCACCCCATCACCTAAATGACTCCTTGCTCTTAGCAAAAGAAGTCTATCTTGCAGGAAAAGAAATGGCCACCTGACTTCCCCCCCACCCCAAGCCTCCAAGACTTCAGTTTTCCAAGGTTTTCTGTAGACTGGTATCCAGAACTTGAGATGTTACCAAGCGGTGGGAAACCTTGGGGACACAGAGGATCAAATTCAGCAGAAACCAGGAGTGAGATTTCCTGATATTTGTAACTAGGCCTTTGGTTCAGAGTCATGTTAGTGGCAACCTATGAGCTTGGGAGTGCTCTGCTCAGTCCCATGGTGATCCAACCAAGAACTTCCATCACCATCACCATGGCTGGGAAACCCTCTTGGGAAATCAGGACAAAACTGAGGTGGGTAGAGATGACATCCCTTAAATCCTCCCATCTCAACCTTGAGCCAACCTTCTCCCAAACTGGAACCCAGCCCTGACCTTTTGAGGGTTAATTCAGGGATGGGACCTAAAAGCAAGAAAACAAACCCAGAGAGGGTCCCTGTAAGAAAGTGGTGGCAGATCTACAAAGCTTCAAGCGTGGGTAGGAATAGGGCAAATGCCAAGGTTGGCCCAGGAGGAATGTCCAAGCTTGAAAATATATAGGTTGATCAATATAGAAATGTGAAAAAAGGCCATGTCCCTGATGTCCCTTGCACCAAAAGAGCAGCAAAGAGAAGGGAGGAGGGGAGGCGACAGCAATGAAAGAACCAAAGTGAAACTCCTGAGTTCACAGAGTCCACCAAAGCCCAGAAATTTGATTCATAAACATCCTCTTAGTCACTGCTACTGTCTAATGAGGGTGATTAATCAATTACCACGGCTCAAAAACGACCCAAGAAGAGAACAACCATTTTGTGTGCCCTGTCTTCTTTTTGAAAAAAGCCAAGCAAGCCAGGCTGCGAGGAGGGAAAAAAAAATAAAGAAATAATAATAATACTACGCAGGCACACACCAAAAACGCCTGTCTGGCTGTCTCCAGTGGTTAGAGAGGAGCCAGCTGACTCCAGCTTCCTCTGTACCAGGCTTGGGGCCTCATCAGCCATGCAAATTATAGAGTACTGTGCTGTCTGAAGGCCGAATTTCGACTCGGCTCAGAGAAAAGCCTTAGAGGAAGGGTGGGGATGAAGAAGGCAGCCAAATCCATTCATAATATTTACAGTAAATGGGCCTCTTTGCTGTTGTTTAGTATACAGCCAGGCTAATTCTTTTTTTTTTTTTTTTTTTTTTTTTTTAAAGTTTGAATTTCAGAGAACCTTCTTTATCTGCCTCTCCTGCTGCAACCCCTCAGAGGTGTGGGAAAACTTTTCCCTTCTTTCCAAAAAGCAGTAGGACGGGAATCCCTTCCCCAGGCTCTAACCTGGCACAGTTGGGTGGAATGAAGGGATGCCTCCAGGGGAGGGGGACCATTCCAGAGAGGTGCTGCCAACATCCATGAGGTTTTTAAGACCCTTAAGCCACCCAGGTAGGTGTGAGGGTATGTGGGTCCACATGGAAAATCCCCATAAATCCTGTTTCTGCTGCACATGCCCCTTTTTCTGTTCTCTGGCACTGGTGGGATTGTCCTGGGAGGACTTGCTGGCTCAGAAGGTAGCACAGCACCCTCCATCCTCCTTCTCCTGCTTTGATAACAACCCAGAATAATCACATTGCAATGCCAATCAGCCAAGAGGTTCCTCTGGATAATGCAAGAAGCCCAAGCCAACGTTCATGAGATGCTGCCGTGCAACCCTCGAGCAATTCGAGGTTGGTACCAGCCCCAGCTCCCAGAGATGAGCCAACACCTCCACCCTACCAAAGACACACCTCTTCTCCACCCTTACCCAACCCAAAGCTCAACCAGAAACCTTCTGAGAAGGAGAAACCACCACACAAAGGGCTCCTGACTTACAACCAGGCAAAACCACATCTCAGGAGGAGCTTGCCAAAATCCCTTCTCTACCAGCTTGGCTTGTGCCACAGGCTCCTGTGACACCATCCTGCCCATCACCTTTCCACAGATGCCAAAGCCACCAGAGGCCACCAAAGGCCACGCCAGCCCCAGGGGGTTAAGCCCCCCCTCTCCCACCTTTTCAAGGCAACCACCAAGCTCAGATTTTAGAGGATGAAGACCTTAAAACCACTTTTTCAATTAAAAATAAAGCTCCCCCATTGCAAGAGGGGGATGGGGAGAGGTCACTGGTAGGGTGGGGACATGGATAGGACCCCCAGGACAGCCACACTGACAAAGACACAGCTCTGGGGGTGACACGTTCAAAACCTTGGAAAGACCTTCACAAAAACTGAAGCAGAGCAGGCTAGGATTTCCAAATGGATACCTAATACCCAGATGTGTGCTGGGATTTAGGTTTTTTTTTTTTTCTCCCTTCTCCTCCCCACTTTTCACCCCCTCACCCCAACCACATTCCATGGGCGTTCAAGGCCTCTGGGCAAAAAAAAATAAAACAGAAGAAAAGAAAATAAAATTTTAAAAGCAACACAAATTCTGCTCCCAAGACTGAAAATGAGACATCAAACATGTGGGTGCCCTCCCCCTCCTGCAAAAAAAACCCCCAAAAAACGAAAAAAAAACAGACTTCCCCCCAGCATCATCCCTTGCTGGGGACGTAAAACCTTGGCCAAAAACCAAAAAATAAGAAAAAAAAAAAAAAAAAACCAAAAAACAAAAAGGAAGGTTGGAACAAAAGTCCTTTTCACGCTCGTCGTGCCCTGCTCCGTAACAATTATGAAAACTGTTTAGCTGGGCTGGCATTTGGAGCATTTACTGCATTCCTGCCAATAAATTCCAGTCCCGGATCTGATGGAAAAGGCTCTCCCCCACACCCCCCTCCATCCCCCTCCTCCTTCTCTTTCCCCTCCCTCCCTTCATTCCTCCTGGCTTTCTTTACAACCTAATACCCTGTCGAGAACTGCGGGGCCAGGGCCCTACTTAGGTGGGGAGGAAGGAGAAGGGGGGCTTGGGGAGGGGGTGTGGAGAAAAAACACCCAGCGCCAGACTGGAGACAGTGTGCAGACTGAAAAAGTTAATCATTACTTCTGTCTGCCTTCATAATCTAATCACTCCTATTCCTAAGAGTAAGAAGGAGGAGGAGGAGGAACAACCACCCAGCCAAGACCCGGTCACTACCCAGGATGGTTGGAGGGGTGGATGGTATCGACCCTCCCCCCCCCCCACACCTTTACTTGGGTAGGGGGTAAGGGTGGGTGATGTTTGGATGGAATTCACAAGCCTGGCCATGCAGGCACCCCTCCCCTCGCCTCTCACTTTGCTCTGGATTAATAAAGCTGAGCAATTAAGAAGAGAATATTACATTCATTAAGTAATTAACCCTCCCGGCGCTCTGCAGGAGTTGGCACCCCCCCCCCCTTTTGTAGACAGGAGGCTGGCAGGGGTTTGCCCCAGGCTATAAAATGGGGCAGGTCGGCAGCACACAGTTTAAAAAACAGCAATAAATAAATAAATAAATAAATAAACCCACCAAACCTCAAAAAAAATGAACCCAGACAAGCTCGTTGCGCTCATCCCGCTTTGGGGGGCAGTGGGAGAGCTGTGTCCCCAGGTCGTGGGGGCCTCATGGAGACTCAGCAGCACCCTCCCAGGGGGGGCAAACCCAAGGGATTTGGGGCATCACCAAGATCCAACAGTGGCTTCCCGTGGGGGCAAATATCCATGGGATTTGGGGCATCACAAACAGCTTCTTCCCATGGGGGTAAAATCAGGGGGATTTTGGGCATCACTGAGACCCAACAGTGGCTTACCATGGGGGTAAAATCTGGGGGATTTGGGGCATGACCAAGATCCAACAGCGTTTTCCCATGGGGGCAAAGTCCAAGAGATCTGGGGCATCACCAACAGTGTCTTTCCATGGGGGTAAAGTCTGGGGGATGTGAGGCATCACTGAGACCCAACAGTGTCTTTCCATGGGACAAAATCCAAGGGATTTGGGACATGACCAAGATCCAACAGTGTCTTTCCATTGGGGCAAAGTCCAGGGGATCTGGGGCACCACTGAGACTCAACAGCATCATCCCATGGAAACAAAGTCCAAGGGGTTTGGGTCATGACCCAGACCCAACAGTGTCTTCTCATGGGGGCAAAGTCCAAGAGATTTAGGGCAACACCAACAGTGTCTTCCCATGAGGGCAAAGTCCAGGGAACTGGGGGCATGACCCAGATCCAACAGTGTCTTCCCATGGGGGCAAAATCCAGGGGAATGGGCACCACCAAGTCCCAGTAGGACCCTCCATCAGAGGCAAAGCTCAAGGAACTTGAGCACCACCAACATCCAGAATCACTTTTCTTTGGGGGGAAACTCAGGATATTTGGGGCATCACTGAGGATCAACAGCATCCTCCTGTGGAGGAAAACTCAGGGGATTGGGGAATCACCAAAAGCCACATCTCAGGTGTGTCAAAGCTTCGTGCTCTTGACACCTGGGATACATTTTCCATTTTTTCAGCTGTGACAAAGAACAGGAAAGCTACGAGCCTCCACATAGGAAGATTTATGAGTTTGTTCCTCATAATGAGCTAAAAAGTCTCAGCCTGGCTTCCAAAGAAAATGAATTCATCGGTTCAAATGCAGTGATGTAACTTCAGGCTCCCAACTCCTTTTCCAAATAAAACTCCTGTTATTTGATTCCCGCTCAAAGGATGATTTTATGGAGTTATTTACACCATCCACTATGCTCAGGAAGGTTCCCCTGGAGCCCAACCATGGGGTCACCAGGAGCCACCACACGTGGGCGAGTAGCACCCCATCTCACACTTTCTTTTCTCCAACATTTCCTTATTTTCCCTGCTTTTCTACTCAAAATCTCACCCTAAGACACAAACAGACACACAACACACCCAGGTATTATTTTCCACCCACGTGGTGGTGATAACCCAACAATTTTTTAGTGTCTACAAACTCAACCCATTGGTTGCCATCCACAAAAATCAATGGATCTGGAGCCAACGTCACCAGTTGGAAAAGCCAAGGATGTTGGAACTGCCACCACCTTCCCAACACCTGGGTTGCTCTGACGTAAAGCCAGCTCTGACAAACAAAATCTGTTCAACATATATATATATATGTATATACATATACCCTATGGATATACAGGTTGAATATATCCAGGCTGACTCAATGCTCTGATGGGTCTTTTCCAACCTCAACAAATCTCTGGTTCTCTATAGGGTGAATGAATATATTGAATATTTTGAATGGCATTTAAGCTACAATAGGATATATAATTTTATAGAATTATTATTATCTGTAATTTTATGTAATGCATTAATAAACTCATTGTATATTTCATTATATATTCAATGTATAATGAAGAGATTCAATATATTCAACATCTATGTATCTGCTTTTTATACATATAATACAGTCACTGTATTAAATACATTCTCTCTTTGTAAATATACCTGACCTATATCACAGACTCACAGAATCTATGAATTGTCAGGGCTTGGAAGGGACCTCTGGAGATGATCCAGTGCAGCCCCCCTGCCACAGCAGGATCCCCCAGGAACAGATCCAGGTGGGTTTGGAAGCCTCCAGAGAAGGAGACTCCACAACCTCTCTGGGCAGCCTGGGCCAGGGCTCCCTCACCCTCCCAGGAAAGAAGTTTCTCCTCATGCTGAGGTGGAACTTCCTATGTTCTACCTTCAGCCCATTATTCCTTGTCCTGTTCCTGGGCACCACTGAGAAGAGATTGGCCCCTTCCTCTTGCCCCCCACCCCTCAGATATTGATGGACATTCAGAGATCCTCTCTCAGCCTTCTGTTGTTTCTTTGTTAACCTGATTTTCTCTCTCTCTCTTTCTCTCTCTCTCTATATATATATGCACATAGGATAAATAGGTGCGTTTTTTACTATATAACTATCCATAGCGTAATTTATTATACACATATATAGGTATCTGCAACAGCCTGTGTGGCTCTGAGTTATCCATTTAATGGAGTAACCTTTCTTTCCCCTCACTCAGGTACTCAGGGAAAAGCTGAGAAAGCCCACGGGGGCCAGGGCTTCACCCCAAAGACAGCTCACCAAAACCCATCACCCCACCAAGAATCTTAAATCATCCACAAAGGAATAGGAAGGGCCACAGAGCCAGGTGTCCATCATCACACATGGAAAAGCATCACCAGGACCTCCTGCAACCAACCCACTGGGCATCAGCATCCCAGAAGAAGATGAGGGAAGACCACAGGGCCAGGTATCCATCATGCAGCTGAAGCTGGGAGGTTTTTCTCTGCAGTGAGGTTAAAAGGGTAGAGAAAGGCTGAGCCAGCTCTTACAGAGTGGTTGTTGTCTTTTTTTTTTTCCTTTGGTTGTTGTTTTTTTTTTTTCCCCCCCTTGCAAGTTAAAACCAAGATAATGACACTGGGTGGGGACCAATCTGAAGGGCTGAGCAGCCAAACCAAAATTAGTCTCCTGGCCAAGAGCTTCCTAGGCCTCACAGTTTGGGGAAGGAAGCTGAGAAAATGCATGAAATTAAAAAAAAAAGATTCCTCGGGAAGCTCAAGAGTCGTGCTCAAGCAAAGGTGACCCTTTGCTAGTCAAATATTTTTCAGTGTAATGAAAATAAAAGTACTGGAGCAGCTTCCCTTGGAAAAGAGGGGGCCATGGAATGTTTGGGTTTTTTTTTCCCCCCCTCCTTTTCTCTCCTTTTCTTTCTCCTCCTCCCCTGGCACTTTCTTTCCTTTCACTAATAAGTATGTTTTCTTGTCTTTTTTTTTTCTCTTGGCTCTTTCCTCGTAAAAGCCTGATGTAATTTCCTGTCTTGTCCCAATGTTTCCTGTTAATTAACAGGGTGAAAGTTATCATCACGTATTTAAAGGGCTACCCAAAAGAGGAGAGGGGAGGGGAGATTAAAAAAAATGGAAAAATAAAAAAGCAAAGAAAAAAGAAATCACTTTCTGTTAGCAGACACCTCATCACATTCCCAGGGGCACAAAAATCCCTGGAAAAAGCTTTTTTGGACCTGACAGTTCAAGTCCATTGGCAAAGTCCCCCCCAACTCCAAGGGAAGCAGGTCCCTCAAATGGGGATGTAATCCCCCACACCCTTCACTGCCTGGGGATGGAAAATCCCAGCAGTGTTAGCCCAGAAAAACTCTTTTATTGCCTTGTAATATAAAACATTATAAAAGAGAGTGAACAGAGTGAGAGAAGAGAAGAGAAGAGAAGAGAAGAGAAGAGAAGAGAAGAGAAGAGAAGAGAAGAGAAGAGAAGAGAAGAGAAGAGAAGAGAAGAGAAGAGAAGAGAAGGGAAGAAGGAGAGAGGAAAGGAGGAGAGAGGAGGAGGAGGAGGAGAAGAAGGAGGAGGAAAAGGGAAAGAAGGAGGAGGAGGAAAAGGAGAAGGAGGAGTAGAAGAAGGAGGAGGAGGAGAAAGGGAAAAAAGCTTGATTTAAAAATAAAATAAAAAGCGAAATAAACTGCAGAGAAGGAAGCAGCCAGCAACACCCAAGAGGCCGCTTGTCTTAAAAGAAGGTGGTAAAATATAAAAATAAAATTAAAAAAAAAACCATAACAAAGCAACTAACAAACCCCAGCCAAGGGGCTAATCCAAAGTCAGCGAGTGGAAATCCTGTGAGACGCTGAGCTCCTTCCCTCAGCCACGCTCAGCCCTGAGCAGGATTGGGCCTCCAGAACCTCCCATTCCTCAACAGCAGCCGTGACGCAGCCGGGACCCCACGGGTGGAGGAGTTGGTGGGAGGGTTGGGGAGGGGAAACAAAGCGATTTAGGCAAAAAGCAAGGGTGGTTTGGAGAGAAAGACCATGCCTCAGCAGTTAATAATATCTCGGCGCTGAAAATAAACCAGAGAGGAAGCTCCTTTGTGACAGTGGGCAGGCGGCCAGGCCACGGCGTGGGTCATTCAAGCCAGCCTGGACGGCACCCACCAGCACCAGGCTCTGGCCAGCACCCATCACCCTCCCATAACACCCAGTGAGGAGGGCTCTGCACGCCCCATTCTTCCTCTCTGCACCCTCTAACGGGGTGGACCCCTTTTGAAGGAGGTGAGACAACCTTGGCCATCGGAGGTTGGAAGAGGCATCCCTTTCCCTCCGTGCCGGCGGCGGGGAAATGCGTGTGGTGAATGTGACTGGTTCCTCTCGTGTAAGTGATACCCCCTGGCAGACAGGGAGGATGGAAACGATGCAGCCCACATCCCCGCCAGCCCCAGGAATGCTCCCCTACGAGTGTTTTTGTCCTGTCGAGTTTTAAATGTCCCCAACGATCAAGTTGCCGGCGCTGGCCAGGACGTCTTTTGGGAGCAGAGCATGGTTTCAATTGGCACACCCTAACTTCCAAAATTCCCCTATTTGCCCTCATTCTTCCCCTTAGGGATAAAAAACAAGTGGGACCCCAGTGTCATCCCCACCATGAAGGACTTGCTGGTGGTGGGGTCCTGTTTTGTGTTTTGATGGCTCTCAAGGCACCCTTGTGGAAAAAATCTTTGGGGAACTTTGTCAAGTGAGAGGCATCCCTGCCCATGGAACTAGATGATCCTGAAGGTCCCTTCCAACCTAAACCAGCCTGGGATTCTATGAAAATCTGGCCAGCACCCAGAAAAATGAATGTAACACAGGGATGGACTGAAACATTTAATGTGTGGAGCACCTCTGCCATCATTTTTTTTAACACCCATCCCACAGGACTATCTAGGAAAAGATGAAAAGGCTCCGGAGCATTTTAAGTGATTAATAAATTGATCTTATTTGCTTGAGGGGAGAGGGGCGGATTTTCATCAGACAACTAGGAGGATGCCCCCAGCATCCCCGTGGCAGCACAGGGACAACACGACCCTGTCCCCCTTAAGAAAAAAAAAAAAAACAAACAAAAAAAAAACAACAAACCCTCCTGGGGCTGAAGGAGCAGCCAAGCCAAGAGCCCTGGGGTCGGTGCCAAGCGCCGGCCACGGTCAGATGATGTGCGAGGCAAGGCAAGGCAGGAGGAGGCTCCTAGTCTGGCAGGCAGCCTGCTCTGCTCCAGAGGCTCCAGTGCTGTCATCTCGCCGTTAACCCCTGATAACCTTGTCCTTTCCAGGAGGGGATGGTGGGTTTTAGGGAAGTAAATTGGTGGCTTAATGGTGGAGGTGGTTGTACCTCCAACCAGGAAAGGGTGTAGCGCCTGGCGATGCTCCAAGAAAATAAATAAATAAAAATACTAATCGTTAAAAAAAAAAAAAAAAATTATTCAAAGGGGTTTTGCTCAAAAACAAACCAAGAATAATTGACTTTAAAAAAAAAAAAAAAATTCCCAAGCAATTGTTTATCCCTGGGACAAATATACAATCCGAGTTCCACAGGAAGATGTCTCAATTTCAGATTATAATAGGATGCCAATTTGTAAATAAAGGCATTTCACAGGAGGTTATAAACTCTGGAGGAGAGGGAGGTGGGAAGAGGAAGGGGGGGAATGGGAAAGCAGGCAGGATTCTGACAGAGAAAGAGCACAGGATCCTGCTTACACAGGGGGTAGGAGGGAAAAGCTGCTTTGGGGGCCAATAGCTCCAGATTTGGACAAGGTGTTTCTTCCTTGACAAGCAGATACCAGCAGGGATGAGAGGCATAGTGAAACATTCCTGGCCTGCCCATGATTTGGGAATGAAATGTCACACAGCCAAGAGGTCCCTTACACCAGCCCAGATTCCACCGCCAAGCAGGGAGCGATGTTGATGCTTCTTTACTTCCCGAGGTTTTTTCCCATTTTGCTGGTACAGAGGAGCTGCGAGGGGGAAACTGAGGCTGTGACTGCTCTGGAAAAGACTTGCTGGTCTCCCAGCCTCAAGCCTTGGTCCTGTAGCCACCAAAAATCCTCAGTCTATGTCCACTGGCTACAGGAGACCCTGGGTTAGGTTCCAGATTGGGTTGAAACCTGGGTAAACTCTCAGGTTTGGTATTTTAGGAATATCCTCTATAAATAAAAAAGCAGCTGAGGTGGTGAGGACACAAGCCAGCTCATCACACTTTCCTCATCAGAGCCAACCAGCTCCAGGCTTCCTGGAAAGCTCTGCGTTGCCAGCAGATCTAGCCCCATTCATCTGTCCTCACCCACCACTGGCACCACAGCCTTCCATCAGCCAGGAGTCACCAGCCCTAACCCATACAAGTCAAGTGGGAGATGCCTAAGGATGGGTGGAAAGCATCCCACGGAGACCCAGCACCAAGACCATCAAGCACCATCGGCTAACTCCTAGCCTGGGAGCAAAGCTCCTCCATGGATCATCCAAGAATTTAGCTCCCATCCATCAGATACCACAGGACCAGAGGCCAGCCACCCCCAGCCTCTCTCCAAGCATAGCTTTCCTTGTTTGAAAGAAGAGTCATAACCAAACACACCTCCTGGGAAGGAGACAGCTCAAAATACAGGAAAAACCACCCTCTGCCTCACTATTTATGGAAATTCTTTTTCTTTCCAATGGGATGTTTTTTGCTCTCTCCTTTAATCACAGCCAGGATACAAAAGACCTGAGCTGGTAATACCTGAGCACAACCATCTTGGTGGGACAGACCACGAGCAAGGAGTCCTGACCTACCCACTGAGTGACCACTGATACAAATAAAAGACAGAAGAAAATAAATAAATGCAAGAACATGGAAAGAAGAGCCAGCACCTCAGAGGAGCAAGAGGTCCATCAGCCAGAGAATGGAGAAGTGACAATGGTGGTGGGATGAGGACACCGGCACGGAGTGAAGGACTACCCAATATTGCACTCCTGGACCCAGAAGGAGAACAGAAAGTGGAGGGGGGTAAGGAGAAGATCAGATTGGTTATCACAAAGGAAAAACCCTCCTTGGCCATCCCCCCTGGCCCCATCACTCCCCCTCCCACATCCTCCAGCACCTCTGGTATCCATCAGTGAAACCACCTTCAGCCTTCAGAAGATCATGAAGTGGCCAGACCCAAGACTCCTCCTTATCCAAGGAGCCTCATGGAGGACTGCAAGGATGCTCCATGTCCTTTTCAGTGCTCCTCTTGCCATCATCCTCTCAAACCCCCACGTGGTTGCCCTGCCAGAATATCTGTTAACTCCAGGCTGACACCTTTCCCAAATTCCTGGTGCTGAGAGCTATCTCAGCCTCACTAAATCCTGCCCTGCAAGCTTTCAGATGTTAAAAAAAATCACGGGAAAGATCATCTCGTTCCATCCCCCTGCAAAGGCAGGGACATCTTCCTCCAGACCAGGCTGCTCCAGGACCCATCCAACCAACACTTCCAGGGGTAGGGCATTCACAACTTCTCTGGACAGCATTAGGGCAGGTCTATTGACTCCAACACTGCTCCTACACCAGCATCCACTGCCCATCCCTGGTGGCCAAAGCCTATGGTGCCACAGGAACCCACCACCACCTTCTCCTTCAACCTCCTGCTCCAGTTTCCATATCTACCAGAATTAGGGGTTTGGTTGTTTTTTTTCTTTTTAAAAGTCACCCTTTCATCAAGGAACCACAAATCCATCAGCTGTAGTCTAGAGGGGATGAGGGATGCTGGATTCTCCACCCAGCATCACCAATCTCCACCTTCCCAAACTTTCTTAAGCTGAAGGGTTCCCCATGCCAATAACTCACTAAAGCTCGCTTCAGACACACTCTGCTGCAAACTAAGAGATGCAGGAGGTGGAAGGAAAAAAATAAAAAAAATTAAAAGAGAGAAGAAGGAGCTTTGGAGGATTGCTGCAAAGTGCGTTTATTTTCCTTTCTCGACTGGGTCTCTCCAGTTGGGAATTTTCAGCGCCGCACTTCGGGCGCGCGGAAGGGAGATGCCAGTAAATCAGAGCAAATTCAAAACAAATGCTCTTTCATGTGGAGGCATTCGGCTTTGTTTCAGGGCTTGGGTAGCTAACCGTATCCCTTCATGAGTCAACTCTCCTATCAGCTCCTCATTAAACTAAATGGCTACAATTACATTTGGGGAGGCAAAAAAAAAGAGAAAAAAAAAAGAACGGTTAATGATCGTAAAAGGTTCTGTTGCCAGGCAGAAAAGAAGGGGAGGGGGGACTCTTTGCTAAGAAAGACCCCCTAAAAATCCAACCCAATGAAGTAATAAAAATATAATTTTTTTTAAAAGTATTTACAGTGGAGAAGGTGAGGTTTTGGGGGGGAGGAGGCTCAACTAAGGAGCTGGGGCTCCCCTTCTCGTGGCCCTTTGGGAGGCACCAGGGAACGAGCAGTGTTATTTCCTGCAGCCCAAGCCCCCACCTCCTGCCTTCCCTTCGGGAGCAGAGCAGCCAGACGAGATGTTATCAATCGGCTGAACCTTACAGAAAGCCCCCTTTTAAAAGAGACTACTTCCTCTGCTTATTTCATGGAGTATCCTGTGGAACTGAACTCTCTCCTCCCCTCCGCAATGAGTGCATTTCAGGAGGAAAAAGGAAAAAAAAAAAAAAAAAAAAAAAAAAGGGATCTAACAACATCCTTATTGTGTAGTTTTGCTTCTTGTCTTTTTTTTTTTTTTCCTTTTTACAGTTTTTTTTTTCTTCTTCCCTAAAGGCTCCAAAAGGAAAAAAAAAAAAAACCATACAGAAAACCCTCGTTTAAAAAACAAAACACAAAAAGGTAGCAACAATTCCCTCTGTTCCCTCTCCCCCTCTGTTTGATTAATTCTCATTAGGGCCTTTGAAGAAACAATATGCTCCCCTCTCAAATAACAGACAGGGTATATATTACACCCAAAGAAAAACAAACAAGGCTCACTTAAAGACATCCAAACCCAACTCAGTTCCTGGAGAGAGGCAGGGGCAGATGCACACACACTGACAACCTAGTTCTGAAATCCCAGTTTCTGGGTGAGGAGTAAATCGAAAATCAAGGACATGACCCCACAAATGGAAGAACCTTCAAACATGATCATGGACATGTAACTGAACAGGTTTTAGATACTTTCATCTTGGTAGAGACGGAGCCCAAGCCAAGGAGTTGGCTGATCCAGGGTATGAGATGACGTGATGAAGGCATCACACCTTGGAAAAGGTGGGAAGAGATTGACTGGATGACCTTTAAAGGCCTCTACCAATCTAAACCATCCCATGATTCTATAAAAAGTCCATGAAGGGTGGGGAAATAATCCTTTGAACCTCCATCCCAGAACACCATCTGGAAGCTTAAGGAGATGGCAAACAGGAAAACAAGGGAAAATGCAGAATAGCTCAAGTTGAAAGGGACCCATAAAAATCAGCGAGTCAAACTCCCTTTGCAACATCTTAGCAAAAAATGGGGCCACCTTCCCACTCTGGGCAACATAAACCTCATGCATGAGCTGTGGGATGCTGGTCACCCTACCAGGAGCAAAGTCCAAGCACAGCTCTCATCCCAGAGGCAAGAGGTGTCACCACCACCACCAGGTCAAGGAAATCCTGACAACAAAACCTTCTCCAAGGCACACCCGCACCTGCTCCGATAATCCACAAACCAACACTTCACCTTCTCCAACACGCCTCTTCCTACCTGGCTCCAAAAAAGCAATGGAGTGTAAAATTGGAAATCAAAGGAAATATGGATTTTTGGGAATGGAGAACCTCACCTGGGATTTCAACACATCCTCTGCATGAGAGATACGCAGGAGGAAATCTAATTCCCCCTTGGAGCATGCCTTGCTCCACTATCTGCATCCCCAAAACCCCCCAGCCTCACTCTGGATCCCCCTTGGGACCCTCAGTCAACACAATCCACCACCAAAATCAAAGGTAAGAAGTGATGCCTTACCTGAAAGCCCCCCAGGGGCTAGACAATTAGTTCCCCCTGTTTCAGTGGAGGAAGGCACAGAGTCTGGACAATCTGCTGGAGAAGAATAAAAAAAACTCAGTACACAGGCAGTTATTCCCAGACTCCCAGACTCTTCTGCAGTCGCCACCAGCAGAACACACATTCCAAAGGGTTTAGCAGGAAGCAATTACTAATTGTCCCCACAGAAGACAGCAGTTCATCAAGAGGCATCCACCCTCCACTCATCACCTCAATCAAGGCAGCGCGCTGCTCTCCATCGCCGACCAACGCTGATGCTAGACCGGCCCAAATTACAGACTGGCTGCCACCCTCTCTGGTCCAGTCACCAGGTAATGAGGACCAAGGTCATCACCGTTGCGATGCAAGAGACCTCCCCAGACTGCTCAACTCATGGCTTTAGGTTTTACTCAACACAGTCAACACCTGAAGCTCCCCAAAACGGGAACTGAGAGAGAAACATCTCAGTGCCGCCCTTTTGTGGCCAACGGCCCACGTTTGACTTCCACCACTCAATATTTGTCACTAACACACACCCCCCCCCACAGCTGCTGGCAGATCTTACACTCAGTTGTCACCTGCTGGGCCAGGTGGGCAACTGGGTCTACTCCTCCTTGCACCACGTAAAGGAAAGGAAAGATCAGCCACGCCGTTGAGAGGTTTCTCCTGAGGTATGGGAGGCATTCAAGCTGAGGGGTTGGACCTTCCCATCCCAAGTCTGCTTCTCCAGGTGACAACAGCCAGGAGCCAACACCTATCCCCTGGTCCTACTCTAGCTTTTCAGTCACTACCATGGGGGAAAACAAGCTCAAGCACACCAAGAAGATACATGAAGTTCACACAACCTCCTGGTCCTCAGGCTGATGTGACTTCTCAGTTTCATCAAATTTGGGCTCCTTCATGACATCCTGTTGCTGTATCAACGCCAGGGCCACCACCAGGAGAGCCGAGCTCATTTCCCCCGTACTGATAAAGCCCTTTTTCCAGATTACATCCCCTGAAATCCCAGCAAAGAAGAAATCCCTGCCTGCATAACCTCATTTTATCAGAGTCAAGTTGAAGCCTTAACAGGAATATACAGTTTAACAGGATACACTTAATCAAACCCAAAACAATAGGGGAGGCAGGAAATGGACTTACTTGTGAAATACTTTATGTGATACACTCTCTGAATGCCTCTTCAGGCTTTCTGCGCGTTAAAGAAATCTCTTTTTTCTTTTCTTTTTAACACTTCCTAGTCCTGACAAGACACCCCCTGCCTTGTTACTGAGATGGCTCCAACCACTTGGGCTCCAGGTGGGCTTCTGAAGATAGGAGGAACCACTCCACCCCACACAGGGTTTCATCACCTCTCTGATGAGTCCCACCATGAGCCCTTTCCATGAAGTTTAGGGATCACACATGACCAGGTCTTCTGCTAGCCCACTGCACAGCATGGCTGGAGAGAATCCTGTCCCCAATCCCAGTGCAATGGAGCGAGCTCGGTCTTACGGCAAAGCTGCTCCGGTTTGACTCCGAATCCATGTGGCATTTCTGCACTGAGGCTGAAAACAAGGCCAGCTGCAGAGCCTCCCTGTGC
Source organism: Phaethornis superciliosus (assembly GCA_023637945.1). Classification (NCBI taxonomy): domain Eukaryota; kingdom Metazoa; phylum Chordata; class Aves; order Apodiformes; family Trochilidae; genus Phaethornis; species Phaethornis superciliosus. Next base: position 70,297,598 of record JAJQWJ010000004.1, read on the forward strand.
CTGGAACACTCCCTGACCTGCACTATCCATCAAAGGAAAGCCCAAGTAGCTTTTCATGATGTCTCTAAACTGTCATCTCCCTTCCCATGTCCCAGTTAACAGTTCCCTTCACCAGTCCATTACGCTCTGAAGCCTCTTTAGAGGACACAGAGTTGATGCCTAGACTAAGCATGACAGTCAGGTGTGGGATAAGCTCCTAGGTGGGACCCTCCTGGGCTCTCTGCCCTACACATGCCTGGTTTCATCCTTGTACCCTTCCCATCATCCACAGATCTGCCACGGGCTCTTGCTAGTAGCAGGTAAATGGGCTCATTTTACTTGCAACACTGAAAGGCCATAACATCAGAGGTTTGTCCAAAACAAGTGCACGTGAATCCCCTCCCAAAACTGCCTTCCTGCAATGTAAAACCATCACGGACACATAGAATTCCTCCTGGTGGCCACCAGTCCAACATCACAAGGTGCTGAATAGTTCCTGGAAGCTGCCAAACCTGCAGCTCCCCTGAAAACCAATGGCAGGGGAAAGCATTCAATCCTGCAGCAACATATCAATGGGTTTCCAGTACCACCATGACCAGCCATTCAGGAGCACACTGGCCACAGGCATTTGCAGCTCCTTGTCCCACTTCATGATGGGTCAGAATACAGCTGAATTATTTGGGGACACTACTATCCCACCTTGCTTCTGACACAGCCCCAAGTGGCAGCTCCTGCAGGGATACTGAGAGTGCTGAATTCCCACATGCCTCCAGGATTGCAGGGTGAGCCCAGCCCCATCCCTCCAACCATCCAACCCAACAAACAGGAGCCCTACATGGGCCTACAGCCTTCCCATGGGTAACCCAGCTGCCAAGGGCAGATCTTTCCACTCACAAATACCAGATCTGTCCTACCAACACACCGACTGAGGTGGCATTTCTCTGCCTGACACAGACCTCCAGCTCCCCTCTCCATCCATGCAGTTCTCCAGACAATGACTCCACCCACCTCAGCCTCCATCACCTTCCACAAAAAAAAAAAAAAATGTAACCACCACCATAATGTTTTTAATCTGAAAGAGAGGAGATTTGGACTAGATAGAAGAAATTCTTTACACTGAGGGTGGCGAGACCCTGTCCCAGGTTTCCCAGAGAGGTGGGAGATGCCCCATCCCTGGAACCATTCCAGCTCAGGTTGGATGGAGCTCTGACCAACCTGATCCAGTTGGAGATGTCACTGCTCATGGCAGAGGGGCTGGACCTGATGACCTTCAAAGGTCCATCCAAACCCAAACAGCTTGATGATGATTCTATGACCATAGGCACCAGTGTGTGCTGCCAGAGATCACGATGGTCTGGCTACTCTACTACTCCTCTCTACCCATCCAGACAAAACACTTAAAAGACTAAACACTTCAATATTTTTATTACCACTATCAAGCTTGATGGCAAAACACAAGTTTCCTCCTGGATACACATTCCCAGCTCCACCAGCAGATGCAGTTGCCCAAATTTAAACTGGGGGATTGCTCCAACCCAGTGTCCCAGGGGAGAAGATGGCTCACATGCATCAGGCAGGTAAAAGACTTCACACCTTCCCATCATCATCTACTCTCCCTTTCCCACCTAGCCAGCCTAGGGAGAGGCCTCCTCAAACTACAGCTGGGAAAAAGCCACAGGAGATGGCACCAGTGCCAGGCTGGGAAACCCTCAGTCCCTCCACAAAGGAAATGCTGAGAAACCCTGAGCTTGCAAAACCCACCTGCAACAACAGACTTCCAGGCCCTGTTAAGTCAAGCCCAGCTGCCATAGGGTTTTTTTTCTTTCAAAAAAAGGGGAAAAATAAATAAATAAAAAAAAAAAGAGGACTTTTTTTTGGTGAGTAACCCAGTTGTGTCTGCGTTTCCGATGGGCAGCGTTAATCACTTCCTATTGGCCGATAGGAATAACTTTTCCTTTCGAAATGGCACATTCAATGCTCTGCGGCTTTGCTGTTTACACACATTTTGCTACCTTGTGTCAACACTTTGCTAATGAATAAATATATCATCACTCTGGCTAACTGAGAATGGGGCAGATGGGGATGTTTAAGCCATGGAAAGAGATACATCCCAACATCTTCACAGGAAACGCAAGGCAAGATTTTAACCCTTCTCTCAACCCTTTTTGCATCCCACGCCACCAGCATCACTGTTGGGTTGAAAGAGAGGCAATAAAGGCGAAAACACAGAACTTTTGGGGGAGCATTCCCCATCACAGACATAACAATGCGAGTCTCACTCAGACCCACAAAACTCTTCCAAGCCAGCAGCCCCACAAAATAAAATTATGGAACAATCCCTTCCTACATCCCAGTACGGGCTCGAGATGCTGAGCCTCCTCCCCGATATCCCTCTTTCATTCATGAGGCTTTATCTCCTGTTTTTCCAAAACATTTTCATGCTTTGCAGCCCAACTGTTTGTTAAACAGCTTTGCTTATTTCCTACAAGGCACTAAAAAAACACAAAACAAAAAACCACAGACACAAAAAAAGGACTTATTAGTGTTTCTTTGAGAAGAAAAACAACGGTCCATCCTGTCAGGGAGTAGTGGGCAGGATAGGACCCCAGAAGGGTACCCCATGTGTCTCAGACAACCTCAAGTTCAGGGTTTCCTTCAGCCGCGAGACGCTGCAGAGCAGTAATTTGACAGAAACTGATCTTTTGGCCAAAAAAAATATGACCTGGTATTTGGTCTTTAAAAATACCTCTCCCTCTCTGCCTCCTCGCCCTGCTGTCTTCCCCCTCCTGCCTGCTGGGACCAAAGGGACACGACCACAGAGCCCACCGTGCTCCAGCCAAGCCACCAGAGATCCCCTGACCCTCGGGGAGCCAACTCCTCCTCAAGCTCCCCCCGTTTCCGACCCTCCCCACCTCTCCTCCTCTTTTCCAGCCCGATTTATCTCACACCCGGCCAGCTCGCTGCCAACCATGAGTTTATGCAGACAACCGCAAAAGAGCTGGTGCCAGCCTCAAATGGGCTTCTCCCCTGGCACCCTGACATTCAATTACAAGCAACAGGCATGCAGAGTGATGCTAAAAAAAAAAAAAAAAAAAAAATTTAAAATAACTTTTCAACCCCCTTCTCTAATTTTGGTTGGGTTTTGTTGGTTTTTCGTTTTTTTTTTTTTTTTTTTTCAACCTGAGAAGGCAGGATTAGGCTTCTTTATTGCTACCCACTCCCATTTCTCAAGGCTCTGTAGGATTCCCAGCCAGGAGGGTGATGCTCACTCAAGCTGTGCTGCATCCCAGCTTTAATCCCTAAAAATGCACCCAGGGATGAAGGAGCCACTGCCATGGATAACCAGAGCCCATGATTTTTCTGGCTGTCCAAGTGACTGAAGCAGCAAAGGCCTGTGCTGCATCACAATCCCTCCTCAAGCTCCTTGCCAGAGGTTTAAAATCCTACTTTGTGCCTTAGATAGATGATCTGTTCATTCTTCCAGAAGGCACAGAGGCACACAAGCAGCCCCAAAAGTTTCTCCTCTGAAGAAGTGTGATAGTTTTCAATGCCCTTTTTTTTAAAAAAATAAAAAAAAAAAAAAATTGCATTGAGATTTAAAAAAAAAAAAAAAAGTCCACTTACCAGTTGGTTTGAGAAAATCCATTGGATATCTGGAGTAGGGTGGAGGGGGAGACTCTGGAATTAGAAAAGTACAGAGAAAATAAAGGCAGAGCCATGAGAAAGAAGAAAAAAAAAAAAAAAAAAAAAAAAAAGGAAAAAGATAGGAACTTATGATAACAGTGGCATTCTTTTAGCAAAACTGTTTGTCTTAGCTCTGGGGGTTGGAGGCAGGGCAGCGAGGCGGTGATTGCCTTGATATTTAGCTGTCAGATAAACAAAAGGGGCCGTCTGGCGCCAGTCTCCCTGCTATCTGCCGCTCGGGCTGTCTGATCGGGGCCTCCTTGGCTCCCCGGAGCCGCGGCAGCGCCGGGTCCGTCCGGCCCCTAATCCCCCGGTACCGAGTGGGTCCGGCGGGGAGGCAGCACCGGGGAGAAGGGGGGTGAAAGGGGGGGGGGGTGGTGCGGGGGGCACCCCCTCCCCTAAATCAAAAAAAAAATTAAACGAGGTGGGAATATAATGGAAAGTTGCTGGTGGGGGGGTTGTTCTTAAGGTTTTTTTTTTTGGGGAAAATCAAAGTTGAGTGGGAAGGGAGGCCAGGAGGATGCAGCCCCCCCCCAAACCCCAGCACCTCATTCCCGCAAAGCCCCCCACCCTTCCAAAGCCCCTCCAAAGCCCCGCAAGCTTCGCCCCCCCCCATCCCCGCAAGGCCCCGCAGCCTTACCGAGCTCGCAGAGGCGGCTGAGGTGGTGCGGGTTGCAGCAGACCAGCTCGGGCTGAGCTTTGCCGTAGGATTCACAGCACCACAACCGCTTGACTTCCGAGCAGTGCCGCAGGTCGGGCCAGCGGAACACCTTGCACAGCAACACCGGCAAAGGGTACCAGTGCTGACCCAACCGAGAATCCGCTTTGGCGGGCAGCAGCAAGCAAGGGGTCCTGGCCCCCCCTCGGGACTCCACGGCGTGCAGCAACCCCTCCAGCTGCCGCTCCTTCAGCCTCTTCAGCACGCCGTGGGTCAGCGCCTTCAGTTCCGCCTCCGCGCCCGCCGAACCCCGTCCTCCGCGGCCCGTTTTGCCCGGGCAGCACCCGCTGCTTCCCCCGCCGCCACCTCCTCCTCCTCCTCCTCCTCCTCCTCTTCCTCCACCGCAGACATGAGCCCGGGCCTCGGTCGCCGTCGTCGCTTGTCCGGGTTCTGCCGCCGCCGCCGCCTCCTCCTCCTCCTGCTGCTGCTGCTCGCCGCCGGGCGCACGGTTCCGCCAGAGCCGCCGAACCAGCACCGAGCGTTTGGTCCTGAACATGCGGGACGAGAGGAGGGGCCCCCGGCTACAAAACGGGCATGATGTCGTCCGCCGCGCATGAAGGGGCCGGGAGCCGAGACGAGGCGGCGGCGGCGGCAGCGGCAGCGGCGGGGGGCAGCGGCGGGAGGCGGGCGGCGGAGGGGGGAAGGCGGCGGTGGCGGTGGCGGCGGTGGCGGTGGCGGTGGTGGCGGTGGTGGCGGGGCCGAGGCGGGCTGTGGCATGCGCCAGTCTCCGCGCTGGGGACCGCGGGTCCCGCCGCCTCCCGCGGGGGGGCTGCGCCGGCCCGCGCCTCTGCCCCGCTGCCAACCGCAAAAAAAAAAAAAAAATTAAAAAAAAAAAAAAAATTAAAAAAAAAAAAAAATTGGGGGGGGGGAAAAAAATGGGGAAAAAAAAAATAAATTAAAAGGAAAAAAAAAAAAATCTCAGGGAGGAGAAAGCTGCTGGCTGGGTTTTTTTTTTTTTTTTTTTTGCCCGGAAAAATAAAAATAATAATTAAAAAAATGAAATAATAAGGATGAAAAGGCTGTCTAGAGTCTGCGGCGCATCGCGCTGGGGGAGGCGGGCTGAGCGGGCCGGCGCCGCGCCGCCCTGCGCGGGTGCGGAGCGCGGCTGGAGCCGCGGGGGATCCTCGGCCTCCCGGGGGCCGCAGCTCCCATCAACCCGGCGGTACTGGGGAAGGAGGGAGGGGGTGTGGTGGGGAGGGGTAGGGAAGGGAGGGGGGGCGGAGAAGGGAGGGGGGTGCAGGGGGGGTGAGGGGGAGAGCCGGGCTGGATGCGGCGCAGGGCAGAATCAAAAGAGAGGTGGGGGGGGGGGGGGGGGAGAGAAAAAAAAAAAAAAAATTAAAAAAAAAAATCAAAAAATCGAGCTCAAACGGTGCCGGCTGAAAAACATTAAGAAAAAAATGTGCAGAAATACAAGAAAGCCAAAACACCAACCCTAAGGTTCAGCCGTCGGAATCGCTTTCAGCATCTGTCACAAAGAGAAGAAGAAGCGCATCCAGAGTGTTGTATCCCTTTTTTTTTTTTCTTTCCTTTTTTTCTTTTCTTTTTTTTTTTTCTTTCCTTTTAAAGCCCAGGTCGTCCTGCTGTGAGGCTTGGGGTGGTTTTTGCCTTTTCTCTTTTTTTTTTTGCCTCCTTCTTCCCCAAGGTTTTTAATCCACACGCACACACGCGGAGCCTTGATCCGTCTGCAAGGGAAAAAAAAAACAAGAAAGAAACACACACACACACACACACACACACAAAATTAGAATAAAATAAAGCAAGCGGGGCTGCGTCCCCTCCTTCCCCCGGGGGGAATCACCGCGCTGCCTCCCTCCGCGCCCCTCCGCGCCCCTCCGCGCTTACATGGGTGCGGGGGCAGCCCGCCGGCGACCCTCTCCCTGCTGCCTGCGTCTGCCTCGCTGGGTTTTTTTTCTTTTCTGGTTTTTTTTTCCTCCTCCTCCTCCTCCTCTCTCCTCCTTCCTGCCTTCCTTCCCCTCCTCCTCCTTTCTTGGGCTGGGTTTAATTTTTTTTTTTTTTTTTTTTTTCCCTCCACTCGCCGCAACGCCGCTCCCTCCTCCCTGCACCAGCGCTTTTCGTCTTTTTAGATTTTATTTATTTTTTTTTTTTTTTTTTTTTTTTCCCTGCGGGGGAAGCCGGGTGGCACCCACCACCGTCCCTCACCCCTCAGCAGCTCCCAGCCCGGTTCTCCCCTTCCTCGACCCGGCTCCGGTTCTTTACCAACCCAGCCCCCCCCCCCTCCGCCTCCTTCCGCGGTTCTCCCCCCTCTCCTCTTCACCTCGGGCTCTCAGTGCGCAGCAGCGCGGCCCCGGCCCGGCCCGGCCCCGGCTCCGTCACGTGGGTGTCTAGACACCGTGTCGCTCCGGGAAAAAAAAAAAAAAAAAATTAAATATATATATAAATTATTATATTTATCTCGAATCGCCTTGCGCAAGAGCCGGCTCGGGTTGCTGGAAGGCCGTGGAGCTTTTTACTCTCCTCACCCCCTACACCCCCATCCTTCCCCACCACCCCTCTGCCCCTCGGAGAGGGGGGGTCTACCAGGGGTTGCCCCCCCTCCCCCAGCACCCCTGGGTGTGAATATTGAAGTGTTAAACCATCATCGTTCTATGGTGAGTCTATAAATTCACCCATGGTGTGGAGAGGGGTGGAACCCGAGGATGTTCAGGGCCCATTCCAACCTCAATAATTTATATTGTACGATACGAAAAAAAAAAATAATAATTTTGGGGGGAAAAAAGACATCTAGATTATTCGGGGCGCACGAAAAAACAATCGTTCTGAAAATAATTTGCACTTTGACAGCACCTGTCGCCAAAAATAAAGGAAAAATAATTTCATAGTGGTTGAGTATACTCCAATTCTCCCAAAAAGGAGAAGCAGGAATGATGAGCACGCAGCGCTACCGCTATTCTGGTGACGGGTCCTACTAGCAGGAATGATTTCTGGCACCCGGGATGCTCCACAGATCCCCCAGTCCAAGTTCTCCCCGCCAAGGAATGGGGAAACTGAGCCACCAGGAGGCTGCGTGGCTTGGCTGGCTACAAAACACAGAGCAAGGAGGGGGGAAAGGACACAAAAAACATTCCCAGGGTTGTCCCTCCTGGGTCCCTGCCTTTGGTGGAAGGAGGAAAATTTTACAGCCCGGTCTTGCAAGCCAGGAGATTGCTACCAGGCCTGGGATTTGTCATGCTGTTTTGGATCTAAATGTGTTTAGGAGGTAGATTCTGGGGCAGTTTTATTAAATATTCCTGAGAATATCTGATAATATTCATTCATGAGTCACCCAAATCTGTTCCAAATCTTGCTTGGATAAATAACATGATAAATGCCATTGATAAATAACAGGGGAGGAAAAAATCAAGGAGGGGAAGAGTATTACTTGCTAGCATGGAAAATAAAAATTTAAGGGTTTGTTGTTTTGTTTAGTTTTGTTTTTTCACAAAACTGGAGTCTGAGGAAAGGGAGGGACTCACCTCCAAATAATTATTGGCCACAAGTATGAGCTGCCCATGGGATGTCCCATCAAATTCTGTGGCTGCTGCTGATGCTGTGCTGGTGAGAAAATCCTATTGCTTTTAAAATGGTCTCTTCTCCCTCCTGGAAAATGAAAATTTGAGACTGACTGATTTCTTGTTTTGTTTTGTTTAGTTTAACATCTTGTTCACCAGCTGCCAGAGTGACCTGGTAAATACCCAGGATGATTTCCTTGTTTCCTTAGAGAACTGTGAGCCCTTTTCCACTGTGACGTGCAAGGTAAAGTGATAGGGAGAGGGAGGAAAAACAGAGTTGCTGCTTGTATCTGCTGGTGAAAGACACACTGGACATGCCCATTAACCCATGCGTTACACTTTTTAAATTTTTTTTCAGATTTTCTAAGCTGTCATAAATGAGGTTGACATCTTTTAGAGGTTTTTCCCCTGGTGGTGGAATTCGTTTATTATCATCAAAAGGGTGACAAAAAGGTGTCTGCTGTGAAGGGATGGAGAATAGAGGAGGTTATAATGTGTCGGGTTTGATTTTTTTTTTGGCCCTGCTGTGTGTTCTCTAAGTAATGTTGGGGATATCCTTTGAGCAGGGATCTCTGGTTGCTTGTTGGTATAGCTGGGACATCAGTGCTTGCTGGTCCTTGTGATCTCTGCAGCTGAATAAAACGCCCAAACACCAAAATTGCTAAATATTAAATAACTGATAAAGAAGTGCTTTCTAATTGCTTTGTTTAAACAGACCATATGGATGTGCCCAGATGGAAAATCCAGAAGTGAGCTGATAAAATTGTGTGTGTGGGTTGGGGAGATGGTTTGAAAAGGGGGGGGGAAGTGGTAGTGATACCCACAGCCTGTCCTGTGACACTGCTCAATGTCAGCCTGGAAAACCTGTCCCAAAATGAACCAGGGGTGCTGCTAACCTGTGAGAAGGAATAAAATTTGCTTGAATCATCGAAGGGTTTGGGTGGGAAGGGACCTTTCAGGGCCATCCCCAACCCCAGGGATATCTCCAACTGGATCAGGTTGCTCAGAGCCCCATCCAACCTGAGCTGGAATGGTTCCAGGGATGGGGCAGCTCCCACCTCTCTGGGCAACCTGGGCCAGGCTCTCACCACCCTCAGAGGAAAACCTTTATTCCTATTGTTTAGTCTGAATCCTCTTTCTTTTACTTTAAACCCTCTCACCCCTTGTCCTGTTGCTACAGGCCCTGCAAAAAACTCTGTCCCCCTTTTTCTTCTCAGCCCCCTTGAAGTGTGGAAGGGATTTGTATGGTTTATCACATTTCTATGATAGATTTCGATACTGCATCTCATCCCTCGTGCGAAAGGCATGGGGTCCTGTCTGCAGAATCCCACCCAGCCCACGCTCCCCATCCCTAGACCTCAATTCTGCTAGAGGTTTCTGGGGACCTTTCCTGAACCCAGCTGCCTTTGAAGAGCTCAAGCCGAGTTCATTTGCATTGCAATTCAGCCTTTGACAGACAGTTGGAGCCAGGGCACTGTTAACCTAATTGTTTTGCTAACAGCACCAGGGTGTGAGACTCACCAAAGGCACTTCCAACAAAGGGGATAAAAAACAGGCTTGGGGGGGGTGGCGGTGTGGGAGGAAACCAAACCAAACCAAACCCTTTATCCTGACATCATTACCGGGTACAAACAAACAGAGCTGATCCCTCTTCAGACACTTTGGAGGCGAGGGTCAATAACAAGCACGCTTTGCTCTTTTGGGGGTATGTCTCTTTTTTTTTTTTTTTTTTTTTTTTTTTTTTGGGGGGGGGGGGGGGTTGGGGTTTTTGTTTGTTTTTTTTTTTCTGACCAGCAGTGAAAAGCCATTCAAGGGAGGTGGGAAAGACCAAGCCAGGCTGCAGGCAGGGTATAGGCAGTGCAGGCAGGCTCCTGGCACCCTCCCATCCTTTTGTGCACATTAGGAATAGGCTTGTGGCCCTGCTTCTATTTTTATGCCTTATTTTCAGAGCAAAGCTCTCAAGCAATGCTCCAAGTCTGGGTTACCATGCCATTTGGGCTGGAGCTGAGGTCTCCTTCTACTCTGGCAGCAAATTCAAGCTGTGAGACTTCAGGTCTGCAGAGAAAACTTTTCTCCAAGCAACCTTGCCCCAGGAGCCATGGGACCTCCCATGCTCTCTCTTTTCACAAAATCATCATTTCCGGGCTCAAGGATGCTGCAACGTTGTATCTGTCAGAAAGAGTTCACAGCAAGAAAAAAATAACAAAAAACCCAAACCTGGTGAGCTGGGCCCTTCCCTCTACTCCTCAGGGATGAGGAGAAACCACTCATTTCTCAAGCCTTGGGAACTGGTCCATCCCAATCCAAGTGGTCCATCAGGAGGCTGAGCAGGCACTGGTACTGGGACTCATTCGGTCCTGGGTAAGAAAATTTGTCAAAGCAGTCTCACTCGTGCCTGATTTCACATCTGTGCCTTGCTAGCTGAAACTTTGATAGTGTTTTGGGTTTGTTTTTTTGATATTGAAGGTTTTCTGTCGAGAGGTCGGGTCAAACACAAGGCAGCCTCTTTAGATTGGGCTCCCTCATGCCAACCTAAAGAAAAAAAAAAAAAAATATATATATATATAATGTAAGGAGCGGTGCCTGCCCTTATTGGCCTCTCTGGTGGTCACTTGCAGCTGCAGTGTGGCTGTTAATCCCTGTCACATCTCCATCTCAGCCCACATCCCTCCCCTGTCCCCAAAAAGAGCCGGTGACGGCAGTGCCGCCTCACCAGCGGGGCTGAGGTTCAACCCGGACGTCACCAGTGGGATTTATGACCAGGAGGGTGAGATGGGAAGGGATTTAGGTCAGGAAGTCTGGAAAGAGATGAGCCAGGGGCTGAGGATTGCAGTGCAGGAGAGGGTGACACCTCCTGGGAGCTGCTACTGGGGCAGAGGAGATGTGGGAATGTGGGAATGCTGGAGGGGAGAAGCAGAGGAGAGGAAGGGACAGCTGGAATATTTGACTTCACAGGTAACAGAAAACCTGCAAAATCCCTTTTGCTAGGAGGAAGGGATCAGCTTCTTCCTCCAGCAATCCAACCTTGAGATCCTGCTGCCTTTCTTGTTGTGTGCTCCTCAGGATCTTGCAGAGTGGGAGGCCTCGATGTTAATATAAAATATACAACATGAACACACCACCTCACCCCAAATAAATGTTCTTAGGTGTTTCTTTTGGTGTGTGAGCTCTCAGGAAGGGATTTTTTGTTTGTTTGTTTCTGCATGGGAACAGAGAGCATAGCAGCTTGGCTGGAACATTTTAAAGGTCAGCACCCTTAGCAGGTATCCCCCTCCCTGTATTTTAATTCGGGGGTGTAAATCCAAATCCTCTTCATTTCAAGGAAAGCCACTTGTCAGTTGTTCTATTTGTAGGCACCTACAGCAAGCTCAGGTCCAGATAACTGAGTTTCTGTCAAGAGCCAAGGGCTGACATAGGAAATCAGGTTCCTTACCTCACTGTTCCTTCCTCTGAAACCTCTGGAGTGGAAATGAAAACACCTGGAGATGGAGAGAGCGCTTTCTGGCTTTGATTTGCCTGATTTCCCAGGGTCCATCCAAGGTGTGGATCTGCTGCCTCCTGGATGCTGAATATCTGGTACCTAGGACACTGCTACACCTATGCCCAGGGGAAAGAGGGAAGGGTGGGGTGTCCATCACTTCAAAAGTCCCAGCATTATCAAGCTAATCCCTGCCTTTGGGAGGGAAGCTTCAAGTTTTAAGGGAATTTAACAGCTCCTGAGAGCTGGGCCTCACAATGGAGGGATGTGCCCATCTTCAGGGGCCACAGCACATAATTTCCCAGCAGGAGGAACCCCAAATCCCTTCATGAGAAATCAAACAAAACTACCCAACCTGTTTTGCTTTGATTTGATTTGGCAGGATGAGAGAGTTGTAAAGGGGATGGGAGAACAGCAGGCAAAGCAAGAGGAAAATCACCAGCTTCTGGGTTGCAGCTAGGGGTGGTCTTCTGGGTTTCCTTTTTAATGGGATAGATCTTTTTGTACTTATTGTGGTGGCCTGGCCAGTTGCATCATGGAGCTGGTTCCTCTCCCTCAAACACCAGCCATGTCCTCAACCTATGCTTTCCATGGCTTTGTCCAGGGACAATTCCCACTGAAGCCAAGAAGGATTTTTTTTGTCCCGTCAGCCTGGGATCAGCCTTTTGCAAAAAGAAAATTCCCCCATTTATGGTGGATTGGTCAGGATCAGTGTCCCTCATAGTGACCTACAGCTTGACATTGAAACAAATAAATCTGTGCTCAGACACCCGTGATGTAATGCTGGCATTTTCAGTGTAGAGCCTTGCTGTTACTTTGGGCAACAGGTTTTAGATTTCTTGTCCTCAAATCCAAGACAAATTCTCCTCTACCTCTTTATATTCAATTTCTATGGGAGCATTTTATCTCCAGATGACACATTTTGGGCTCTGATTGTCATGTGCTTAAGAGGGAATGCAGAGGATACATGCAAATTATTAGAAAATGCTCCAAGAGCAGGATAATTAATCATGGAATGGTTTGGGCTGGAAGGGACCTTCAAGCTCCTCCATTCCCAAGCCCTTTCCATGGTCAGGGACACCTCCCAGCAGCCCAGGTTGCTCCAAGCCCCATCCAACCTGACCTGAGACACTGCCAGGGATGGGGCAGCCACAGCTTCTCTGGGAAACCTGGCACAGGGGCTCAGCACCCTCACAACAAAGAATTTCTTCCCAACATCCCACCTCAATCTCCCCTCTTTAAATTTAAAGCCATTCCCCCTCATGCCCTCCCTCCCTGCCCTTGTCCCAAGTCCCTCCCCAGCTTTCCTGGAGCCCCTTCAGGCACTGGAAGGTGCTCTAAGGTCTCCCTGCAGCCTTCTCTTCTCCAGCCTGAACAACCCCAACTTCCTTATCCTTCATGTCTTCATTAGAGAGCTGCTCCAGCCCTCTGATCATTTTTGTGGCCCTCCTCTGGATGTGCTCCAACAGGTCCCCATCCTTGTTCTGCTGGGGTCCCAGATGAGGTCTCACCAGATCTCTCTAGATGCTGCTGCCCACACTTCTTTGGATGCAGCTGGTATTTGCAGACAAGTAAAGTTGTTATCTAAAATTCTTCAATGACTTAGGCACAAAAGTTCCACCTGGGGACAAAAAAAAAACCAAAAAACCAAACCAACCAAACAAAAAAAGCTTTGATAATGGTTTCTTGAGTCTCTCAAAGGTACAGGATGAACCCAAAGCTGGCTGGTTTGCTAGGAGAACAGAAGCAAGAACCAAAGAATCATTTTTTCAGCAGTAATGATCCAGGTAGAGTAATTAACCACTGGTTGTGGTGGTTCCTCTGTCAATAATAATTGTGAAGTGAGGTTTTGGTGGTATCCAGAAGATGAGCTCCTGCTGGTTGAAACCTGAACAGATGCAGGGAGCCTTTCTGGTCTGAGTTACTCAGGTGGGTAGTCTAGACAGGAGGAATAGCCCTTGGTACTCAATAATTTATGATTTAGTAGAGCCAGTGTATTAAAACAGAGAATTGAAAACTCCTCATTTGTCTAAATGCAGGGCTGGGATTTTTTTTTTTTCTTTTTAATAGCTTTTTACAAATATTAAACCAAACAGTAATGCTTTTATGACAATCATCCACATGGCTCTGTTCCAGGGAAAACAACCTCCTCAGAATTGAGTTGTTGGGTTGGGTTTTTTTTCTCCAAAATACCCAAATGATGCAACTGCTTGAGAACTGGAAAGTGGCAGCAACATGAAAATGAGACCCCAGTCTGATAGTCACTACCTCCAGGATGAGAAACTCCCTTTGAACCTAAAATAAGGGGGTTTAGGTAAACAAGAAATATAGGATTGGGCAGGAACCAACTGCTCTGATTTCACAATCCCAAGTGCATAAACTGAAGGGGAGGAAAAAAAAAAAAAAAGTGTAGTAATGGTAAAGTGTAATTTAAAGACTGGATTTTCAAAAGCACATTACCCAATTTCATTCATTTCATCTGGAGGGAAGAGGGCATGCCATCTGATAGCAGTGATTAACCCAAAAGAGGCCCAGACTTGTTCTCCTCCTTTAAGAGGGAAAAAAAAAAAATCTATATTCTCAGAGGAAGTAAAACCAGAGACACCTGTGGGCTGTTGGATGGGTCTTCTAGGCACTGCAGAACACTATTTCTCAAATGTATTAATATTTGTTTTTTTCAATGGCATGAAAGTAACTTTGGAACTGAAATATCTTAAGAATATTACAGGCTTTTAAATTTTTTTCCATTTTAACAATTTGAATGACACAAAGTCGAACCACCTATGGAACAGAGAAAAAAGAATATTTGAGGAATATTTGTGCAGTGTAATGGCCTCTGTGTTAGTTCAATGTGTCTCCAAGCTCTGAGAGAGACCCAACTTTAAGGCTAAAATATATCAAGTGCAAAAATTAAGGGTGTTTTTTTTTGGTTGGTTTTTTTTTTTTGGTTTGTTGTTGTAGGGCTTTTTTGGGTTTTTTTGGTTTTTTGGTTGGTTGGTTGGTTGGTTTTTTGTTTGTTTTTTTTTTTTTTTTTGTGGGGGGGGTGTTTTGTTTTGGGTTTTTCTCCTTTGATAACCCCGGTACTTCACTCTTCCCCCACAATCATAGAGACACACCAGAGCACTTCACAAAGAATTAAAAGCTGAGTTTATAGCCATTGGCTAAAACTGTAATTAACACCATGTTTAAAGCAAAAGTGAGATAATTCCCACCTCCTAAAGGTCTGAAGAAACCCCCAGCTGCAGACTGCCTGATATCACTGGCACCATAGCCAGAACCCACCCATTCCCAGCCCCACCACCTATTGTCCTTACCTGCTAAGTAGCAGTATTTATTATTATTATTATTATTATTATTATTATTATTATTATTATTATTATCATTATCATCATCATCAACATCATCATCATCTTTCCCTTTGTTGATGGGGATGATCCTAGGAAGTCTGCAGCTCAGATTTCCCCAGACCATGCTGGCTCCTACAAGGAAGAGCCTCACCTCCAAAAGGTGTCAATTGGAACTGAGAGCTCTCCAGGACTTCCCCACCAGCTCTTGGCCAAGTCCTGCTTAGGGAGGGAGTTTTGTTAGGTTGCAGCATTAATTTCAACATATGTTTAAGTGAAGAAATTATTTTCTGTGAGGGTGCTGAGCCCCTGTGCCAGGTTTCCCAGAGAAGCTGTGGCTGCCCCATCCCTGGCAGTGTCTCAGGTCAGGTTGGATGGGGCTTGGAGCAACCTGGGCTGCTGGGAGGTGTCCCTGCCCATGGAAAGGGCTTGGGAATGGGGGAGCTTTAAGGTCCCTTCCAACCCAAACCAGTCTTGAAATCTATGATTCAATGATAAGGGCCAGTTACATCAGCCTGACGACAGATTTGACCCACAGATGTGGCAAGCAGACACACATCTGGCCATGTAAGCTTGAAAAGTCCATCTTCCCATGTGCTGCCCCAATAACTGAAGCCATAAATCCAATGCAAAACTTGATGGGACAGCTATAGAAAGAGACACTAAGATCCCAGCTTCTCAGCTGAAGCTGGAAACACCAGGATATTTTGTCTCCAGACCTCTGGTGGGTCCCCATCATCTTCCTCTGCCTCATGCTGGAGAGTCTGTTCAGTTCTCAGGCCAGCAGGGAAGCTAAACTGGCACTGATTTGAAGGTTCATTTAGTTTGGACTAGTTCAAACTATTTTGCAACATATTCATTAGAGAAAAATGTGCTAATTTAGGCTAAGTAAAGCCAGAAAGTCCTCTTAATTGCTTTGACTTAGCATGCAGCCAACACTACTCAGAGTCTCCTAAGCAAAGCTGTTATTTTTTATACAGCTGAGCTCTTTTAAGCACTGATGTACCACCTTGCATACAACATTTTACTGACAACACCCCCCCCTCCAAGGGCACAGTGACCCTCCCACCCCCAAATCAGTGACCCCACAGTTAGGCTGCATCCCTGGGGTCATAGATGTCAACCACACCATAACTTCAGAGCATCTTCTGGTTGCATCTCCTGTTCACCTGGGCATGGGGCATGGGGTACCTCTGGTGCAAGGAGAGGGTTAGGGAGTTGGGGTTGTTCAGCCTGGAGAAGAGAAGGATCTGGGGTGACCTTGGTGAGGCTGCTGTGTACTTCAAGGGGGGCTTAGGAAAATGGGGACAGACTTTTTAGGCAGGCCTGTAGAGATAGGACAAGGGGTGATGGGTTTAAACTGAAAAAGGGAAGAGTCAGAGCAGGTAGAAAGTAGAAATTTTTTATGATGAATGAGGTGAGAGCCTGACCTAGGTTGCTCAGAGAGGTGGGAGATGCCCCATCCCTGGAACCATTCCAGCTCAGGTTGGATGGGGCTCTGAGCAACCTGATCCAGTTGGAGACATCCCTGGGGTTGGACTGGATGGCCCTGAAAGGTCCCTTCCCACCCAAACCATTTGATGATTCCACACCTCAATCCCAGGCAACTCTCCCATGGGACAAACCCTCCAGGGCCCACTAAGCTCCCTGCAGGGCAAAGATGCTGGTTTTGTCCCAAAGTCAAACCTCCTGCATCCCCTTCATCCTTGTGGTGAAAGAAAATACTCTTCTTTGCATTTTTTTTAGCCAGAAAGTTTCTCTCCATCATTTCTTCTGCCTGGGCAGGATCAGACCCAGAAATATGACACTGAACCTCAGGAGTGTCTCATGACTAACTTTTTTATTGACATGATTGCAATTCATAACCATTGTCAAGATTAAGTATGTAATTATTATTATTATTTATTATTATTATTAATAGTAATAATAATCAACAAAAATTTTATTAGTAATAAAAGACTTTATAAAAAAACTAAAAAAAGTTTTATTATTAACACAATAAAATCACTTGCCCTCTTCAGCCCCACACCAGAACCCTCCTGGAACCAGCTGCCTGCCCATGGGGTCCCAGCATGGGGTGGGGAAGGGATGAATGGGGAAAACTGAATCCCCAAACCCACCCAGCGTTGCCCAGGATCAGACACCCACTCCGACTACCCCGTGCCCACCATCTGGTGTGAGGGTGCTGAGCCCCTGTGCCAGGTTTCCCAGAGAAGCTGTGGCTGCCCCATCCCTGGCAGTGTCTCAGGTCAGGTTGGATGGGGCTTGGAGCAACCTGGGCTGCTGGGAGGTGTCCCTGACCATGGAAAGGGCTTGGGAATGGAGGAGCTTTAAGGTCCCTCCCAACCCAAACCAGTCTGGGATTTCAATTTATTCATATATTCATCATTCTATCCCTGGTCTCACCTTTTAACCTTGAGACCTTTTAACAGGGTTAATCCCCTGCCTCAGTTTACCAAACTCTACCCTTGCTTACCACCAAGTTCCTTGCAGAATTCCTCCTCCAGGGATGACACCCAGAGCTGTATGGTTACTCCTCCAACACTCTCCAGAAGCAGGGACTGCAAAGCAGAAGACAGTTTTATTTAGTTAACACATGACACCATGCATCCTTCTGAAAATTAAAATGAGAAAAAGTTAAGAGGGGTGGAAAAAATCGTATAAAAGAGGTAATTTCTCTCTCTCCTCCCAAACAAAGAGAAGAAAGTCTGTCATTAGATGACATGGTTTTAAAGGAATGTTGTAATGTACAGAAATCCCATGCCATTATCTGCACCCCTGAGGGCAGTGTGTGTTTCCGTTCCAGCACCTTCCAAGGCACTATTCTCTAGACTGGATTAAAAAAACCAAAATATTCATTAACTCCTGTACCCATTTCACAATGATGAAAAATAATTAATGTCACAATCGGTACTTACCCAGCCAGGCCATTTCTAAGGTGGTTTTCACCTAAGTCTGGGCAGAAAAAAGTCGGATTTCTGGTCTAAAGCCACCACCTAAGCTCTTTCCAGGGAGAAAAATCCTTCCAGAGGGCAATTCCTGTCCCATCACAGTGTGGCTGGTAACCTAGGTGGGACCCTGATGCTGGAGCTGTAGGGTCCAGGGGAAACACCAGGCATAAGCAAGTGCTGGGCTGCAGCTCTCCAAGGTTTGATTTGGGGACAACCAATTTGCACCCCAATCAACCCTTGCAGACCAGGAGGTCAGCAGCAGCATGGGGGGAGATGGGGCCACTACCCACCTGGGTGCAGCTGTTCCACAGAATCATTGAAGGGTTCAGATTGGAAAGGACTTTCCAAGGCCATCCAGTCCAACTCCAGGGATGTCTCCAACTGGATCAGGTTGCTCAGAGCCCCATCCAACCTGAGCTGGAATGGTTCCAGGGATGGGGCATCTCTCACCTCTCTGGGAAACCCGGGCCAGGGTCTCACCACCTTCATCATAAAAAAATTCTGCTTTCTACCTCCTCTGAGTCTTCCCTGTTTCAGCTTAAACCCATCACCCCCTGTCCTACTGGAACTGGCCCAGTCATAAAGTTGGTTCCCATCTTTCTTCTAAGCTTCCTTGTAGTATTGAAAAGTCACAATAAGCTACAGCCTTCTCTTCTCCAGCCTGAACAACCCCAACTCTCTCAGCCTGGCTCCAGAGCTGCTCCAGCCCTCCCAGCATCTCCATGGCCTCCTCTGGACTCACTCCAACAGCTCCAGCTCCTTCTGGCCTTGGGCACCCCAGAACTGGACCCAACACCCCGGGGGGGGGTGTCCCATGAGAGCAGAGTAGAGGAGCAGAACCTCCTCCTCCCTGGACCACAGTTTGGGATGAACTCAGGGCATTCACAGCTCCTGCTGAGCAGCTGCAATCAGAAAGCAGCAATTTTCCTAAAAAAAAAAAGCAAACAATGATATGGCCTTGTGCCACACAACCCTGCTGAGCTCAGAGCTGCTGGGAGCTGGGGAAGAAAGGACCTCCTCTTGCAACACTCCATGTCCCATTGCTGGCTCCCTCTGCATGGAATTCTGACTCCTGGCCTCTGTGCCAGCTTCTTTTCCAGCAGTGGCAGTGCTATTGCAAACGTTTTGTTTTGGTTTTTTTCTTCTTCCTTTCTGGTCCACAACTTTTCTCAGCTGGAGGAGCGGAGGTGTATGGAGGTTGGAGGATGGAATGAGGGGGAAGGAGAACAAATAATAGGAATATGATGACAGTCAACCCCAGGTGCTCCAAGGGACCCATCCCCTTCCCTCTCTGGATTTGGGTGCCCTGATTTTCTGTGTGCCTACCTCTTCCCTCTACACCACCATCCCTGAGATTTGGGATAGAAATCTTCCAGTTGAACTTAGCTGCAGATGATGGCAGCTTCAGTGGGAGTCACCAGCCACTTGTCCCACCTGCAGGTGATTAAGGAGGTGGTTTGAACCTCTCTCCATTCCCTTTCTTCTTCCCTCTTTAAGAGTTTCCCAAGCTAACCCATCCTTAATATTTCAATTAATCAATTGATATTTCAATAATCTATTCAATTAATATTCCATTACAGGTAGCACACCATGGCATGGGGTATTGTCCACCTCTTGACCCATAGCCCAACGTTGCAGGAGCAGGGATGAGGCTGAACCCTGCATCCTGGAGACATGGGCAGGGCCAAGTAACTCAGCCTCAACACCAGGGATTTGGTGGTGCAGGGTGATAATAAACACACATAATTACCTACATAGGGTATAGAAGGGGCTTATTGCATCATGACCCTGCATATTGCATGAACTCCTAATGTCTTCTGTGAAACTGTCCCACAGTTGCCTCCTTGGGAAGTGAAGAGCCTTGCCTAGTAGAATGAAAGCATTCCATGAAAAGGACATTTTTATGAATGAAGCTTTTGGAAAAGGATTTCTCCATCTTGAGGAGGCTGCATTGCAGAAAGCACACACGTGATGCTAAAAGCCACCACAAATCACAGAATTCCACTGGCTGGAAAAGACCTTCAAGATCTTTGGGTCCAACCATTAACCTAACACTGACAAGACCTTAACTAATTCGTATCTTTAAGTATTATGTCTATACAACTCTTAAATATCTTCAGGGATGTTGACTCCAGCACCACTGCCCTGGGCAGCCCCTTCTTCCTAACATCCATAGAATCATAAAATGTCAGGGGTTGGAAGGGACCTCTGGAGATGATCCAGTGCAGCCCCCCTGCCACAGCAGGATCCCCCAGGAACAGATCCAGGTGGGTTTGGAAGCCTCCAGAGAAGGAGACTCCACAACCTCTCTGGGCAGCCTGGGCCAGGGCTCCCTCACCCTCCCAGGAAAGAAGTTTCTCCTCATGCTGAGGTGGAACTTCCTATGTTCTACCTTCAGCCCAACCTAAACCTTCCCTGGCACAACTTGAGGCCATGGAAAGCCCCTTGGCCATGTACTCAGTCACAGCAGAGGGGCACATGTGCACTCATTGGGGTGCAGATGTCAGCAAGGTGTCCCCTCCTTTGTAGTTCCCCCAACACCTCCCCTGGAGCCAGCCTTTGTAAAATGATATTTCTATATTTACTGAAGCATCTATTTAAAGAGGAATCCCTCATAGTTACTCACCACACAGATAGATGACACTGTTTGGCTGTGTTTATTTAGTTTCTCTTGGTGACTGGCAAAAAGTCCCCTGGGGTTTCAAAGCAGATTTAGATGAATGACCCACTGATGATAAAATAAAGCATGATGAGCTTTTCTAGGCCTCATGGGAAAAGACATGTAGAGGGGACACAGATCACTAGATCCTCCTGTCACTTTGTGATATAATATTAAATGCAGGTGTTCTGGGAGGGTTGGCTCAGGAGAAGATGTCCATAAAGTGATGGCAGGCAATGGTGTGGAGTAATGAGAAGAATGCAAGGGAAGCTTAGCTTCAGAATCAGGAGATTTCAAGACTGGTTTGGGTTGGAAGGGAACTCAAAGCTCCTCCATTCCCAAGCCCTTTCCATGGGCAGGGACACCTCCCAGCAGCCCAGGTTGCTCCAAGCCCCATCCAACCTGACCTGAGACACTGCCAGGGATGGGGCAGCCACAGCTTCTCTGGGAAACCTGGCACAGGGGCTCAGCACCCTCACAACAAAGAATTTCCTTCTAACAACTTGAAGCCATTCCCTCTCATCCTGTCACTCCCTGCCCTGCCACTCCTGGGCAGACTTCTGCTCCAGACCCTTCCCCAGCTCCCTTGCCCTTCTCTGGACACACTCCAACCCCTCAATGTCCTTCTTGTCCTCAGGGGCCCAGAACTGACCCCAGGATTCCAGGGGCAGCCTCCCCAGTGCTGAGCAATTCTCATACTGAGTTTTCTTTTTCAAACCCTCCTGATGCGCCACTTTTTTTTTTTTTTTTTCCCCTTCTGTCTCCTCTTCTGGACAAAGTGACCACAGGAGTCTGGCTTCAGACTCCCACTGTAGACTGTAATATACATAATATATATATTTTTCCTTTTTTGTTTTTAAATTGGGAAATAGGCTTCTGCATTTTGCTGGCACCTTTGTTAATTTTACCCTAGATTTGTGGTTTAATTCCTCTGAAGTGTTGCATGCTATTTCCAGATATTTTTATATACATATATATATATATATATATACACTCAGAGAGGTATATGTTTAGATACATACTCCTGCTGTCAGTCATCATATCTGCTCTTCTTACACTCATTAGCACAACACCTTGTAGACCCCAGCTTTGCTGAAGGCAACTCATCTCCAGTTTGGGTTGATCGACCCCAACCAGTGAAATGTTGGATGAACTTGGTCATTTTTTCTCACTTTTGTTGCTACCACTGTCTGAAGGTTCTCATCCATCACAGCAATTTCATAATCCTTTCAGGTCCCCTTCATATCTCTTCAAAAGGCAGGAAATATGGTTGGTTTGTTTTGTTTTGTTTTGGTTTGGTTTTTTTTTAACCTATTCAAGAGCCACTCATCTGCAGGTAAAGAATGTCACAGCTTGTGGGAGTGTTACTTAGTGCCAGCAATGTTCTGACTGATCTTTCCTGGCACTGGAAAATTGTTTCTTAGAAGCCACATTGTCAACCCAAAAATGGAGATATTTTCTTTCCCACCTCTACCAGGCACAAAAATAAATACCTAGAATTGAAAAAGGGGGGTGTGTGGGTGGCTGTCTGCACTGATTTCTATGGCAGAATTTCATTGTTCAGGTTTTCTGGTTTGTTGTTTGTTTGGGGTTTTTAAAAGATTTGGGATAGAAAAGCAACAGGCTGCTTGAGGGTGTTCCAATTTAGATGTTTGCAGGAGGAAAAAACAAAACCAAACAAAACACCTGTTTAAAGGTTACCTGATTTTTTATATATATTTATTTTTAATTTCAGGCCAGGACGATTTAAGAGCAAAAAAACAAATTGCAGAGATAGTTGTATGATATACATATCCAGATGGTTATGCTGGCTTATCTTTATTCTAGGATTTGTGTGTCCTGAGCTCCAGTACATGGTTTTGGCACATATCTCACTTTTTTTTTTTTTTTTTGGTGTACAGATTTACCTGACAAACTCTGGCTCCCAAGGGATGTTTCCATCCTGTGCAAAAAACAGGCAGGAGCACGGGCTCAAAAGGAGCTGAAGAGAACTGAGAGCTGCAGTTGATGTGATTTGCCTAAAAAAAATAGGTTGCTGTTGATAGGGTTGGTCCAAAAGAATGAACATAGCAACATATCTGGCTCCACCTGGCCCCAGGATGGTTGTGGTTTTGGGTATCAACAACCAAGACATTAGTGAAGAACTTCAATGATTCTTCCAAAGTGCTTTGGATTGTCTTGCTTGAGCCTAGACTGATGTTAAGGGATAAATTCTCTCCATCCTGGAAAAAATAAAATAATCAGATCAGTGTTATGAAGGGTAACTTTATATCTCCACACACTCTTGCAAAAAATGTTCAGATGAAACCAGAGCCATAGTCTTCACTGAGCAGAAATGTTACACAGAAACACTTGAATGAGTTTCTCATCCATCTGCTGTAAAAGGTTTGGGTTCTGGAGCTGGTTTTGTCTAGCAAATGCCTATTCTATGTCCTCTCCACCCACACAATTAAATGCCTCCTGTAGGTCAGAAACCTTTTTACAGCTGAGGATGTCTACTTGCTAGACATGGAATAGAGGAGCTACATGGTGATGGGAGGACACTGGGATGGGGGCTTTGATACCAGGGTTGGCTTATGCACAGCTTCCCAGAACATCTTCCATAAAAGGGTTCCTGAAGCCTTTTTTGCTGTGGGGAATCCTCTCCTGGAGCTGTGTAACAGCTTAGCTGACTTCAAGAGCTTTTTTTTCTAAGAGGAAACCAGACTCCTATTATTTGGACCTGATGCTCTCATCGGCATGAAAATGATGACGTGAAAATATTTTCTTCTAATTACCTTCTTTTTTTTTTTTTTGGCCTTGCAATCTGGATTTTCTTCTACTCCTGTTCCACCTCCTGCCAATGGTTTTGGCCAGAAAAGAGCCTCTGAAGAGGCAAATTGCAGCAAGGTCCTTCTTGGCACCGCTCGAGTTCCCCATCAGCAGTTGGTTTATGTATGGGAGCTTGGGGATTATCTGGGCATTATAAATGTTTATTTTAGCAAGCAAAACGAGGTGATATTTTTAGGAGGACTAGCAGTTAGTGGTAGGAGGTTCATGTGAAAGCCTGCAGTTCATCAGCCCTCGCCACCATGTATCTTATCTTGGAAATGGAAGGGTCTGCTGGGGAATTCTGCGTACAACGACGCCTTCCTTGCACAGCACTTCATCTACACAGAGTTTATTTAGTTTAGCAAAGAGAGGAAGCAAATAACCTCAGTGGGATTGCATCAATGCCCTGGCGAGACAGTGTTGTTCTGTTTAGGATGCTTTTTCTCCTTCTGAAAAGAAAAAAAAACAAACCAACCAACCAAACAGCAGCAACCAACCAAACATAAAAGCAAAAATTCGCACCCACCCCAAGCAATGTAATCGCTGAAGGTGCCTGGCCTGGATATCCAGGAACCAGGTATGTTGGAAGGCAGGAAAAAAGCTCTTCAGCAAGCTAAAAAACAAAATGCCCAAGTCATAGAGTTATGGATCTGCAGAATGCCAAACTGGTTTGAGTTGGAAACAACCTTAAAGATCAGCTAGACCCCTGCCTCTAGTAGGAGGACACCTCCTATGAACCCAGGTTGCTCCATTACCTGAATCAGGGCAAGGCTGGAGTAGCCACAACTAAATTGCTCTTCTTCCCGTTAAAAAGCATCCCTGCTTTGTTCTCTCCCTCCCTGCCCTTGTCCCAAGTCCCTCCCCAGCTTTCCTGGAGCCCCTTCAGGCACTGGAAGGTGCTCTAAGGTCTCCCTGCAGCCTTCTCTTCTCCAGCCTGAACAACCCCAACTCTCTCAGCCTGGCTCCAGAGCTGCTCCAGCCCTCCCAGCATCTCCATGGCCTCCTCTGGACTCACTCCAACAGCTCCAGCTCCTTCTGGGCTTGGGGACCCCAGAACTGGACCCAGCACCCCAGGGGGGTCTGCCCAAAGCAGAGCAGAGGGGGACAATCCCCTCCCTGACCCTGACGGGGATGCAGCCCAGGACACACTTGGTTTTGGAGCTGCCAGCACATGTTGGAAGTTTATGCTGAGCATCTCATCTATCTCATCATCTCATATCTCATCTCATTCCCAACACCCCTCCAAGTCCTTCTCCTCAGGGTTGCTCTCACTCCATTCTCCACCCAGCCTGGATTGCCCCAGCCCAGCTGCAGGACCTTGCACTTGGCCTTGTTCTGCTTCCTGCAGTTTCCACAGACTCATCTCTCCAATCTCTCAAACCCTTCTTAAAAACATTTTCCTAACCACCACCACTTGCTTTCTACAGTGAAGCTGGGGAGATCTTCCCCACCTAAGTGTTTCTTTTTGCTGGTATAATGAGTTGATTTTAATAATTTTTTTTTTTTTTGACCAGTAATAGTGCTTAGTAATGGTTTCCTTTTTAAAAAAAATGTTTTAAGCTGTGCTGATCTTCTTGGCTTTGTGTGCATACAATGCTTTGAACTGGTGGGACCCTTCTGCACTGAGGCAGTGCTGCTAATTAATTCTTGGCTGCAGAGGTCCTGATAAGAGTAAACAAAGAGTGAAATTAGCTCAGGAGAAGACACAGGAATTTGCAGGCAAACCCACATCCTTCCATGCTATCACTGGCAATCCACCCATGCTCCACCCAGATGGCTGAGCCCTGGCTGGAGGCAAGAGAGGTGATTTTTTTGGGAGATCCTAGAGGCTTGGTGTGATTTCCAGCCTGTAAGGATTGTATTCCTGCAGGATTAGCTTGGAGGATGAGATAATTTATATGGATTATACGATGGAGGAGGTCCCGCACCCACAGTGTCCACAATCAAACCCTTGGTTCTGCCCTTTTCAGAAATCACTCCTCAGCTTTTCTGTAGACCCCCTTTGTGATTTATCCCACATCAAGACCCCTCCTCTATTTTTAGGACCATTTAAGTGGCCTTAGAACATTCCCTCTTTTCCAAAAGTACTAAAAAATGAGGTTCATTTGAGTGTCCCCAGCCAGGAAGCAAACACCTTTTTCAGGGCTAAGTTGGACACAACTGCAGCAAAGCAGGAGAAAGTGGTTCTCTACATGGGGCCACTTGGAGAAGCATTTTAACCATGTTAAAACTGAACTGAAACATAAAGCTGAATTTATGAGAAAGCTGAATTTAAACATTTCTTGAACCTGTCAAAAATCTCTGGGGCATGGGTCTCGGGTTTTTTCCGTGGAGCTGAACCTTTGCTTTTTAAAATCGTTTTAAAGTAAAAAATATTGTGAGGTGACTTCAATGTGGTCATTTTGGAGTTCCCCCACCCAGAGTGTCCACCATCAAAGCCTTGGTTGTGTGAGATGGCTGCAAAGGCACCAGAAAGTGTTGGTGCTGACCTCTTGTAGAGCTCTGGGCAAGCTCAGGGAAGGGGTTTAGGGGCAGTTGAGGAGGTGCTGGCAAACATCTGCTGAGAGCAAGTTTGGGGTGGGCAGAGCTGAGCTGTCTGGAAGCTCCAGCAGACCTGCTAGGGTGGGTGATGCTTCCTCAGCAGTGCTGCTCCCATAAACAGCATTATTTAATTTTTTAATTTTTTTTTTCCTCAAGGGAGGACAGCAGAGAGGTGGTGAGATGACACTGTTACCTTTCTGGCAGCCTTGTGACCAATTTTGTCCATGCTCCCTCAGGCTTTTCCCCACTCTAAGGAAAAGAGCATGAGAACAGAAAGGTGCAAAGTGGTTAAATTGTGCCTAGGTTGGCTACCTTGAAAACCAAATCCCATCCCTCCTGGATGTTCAGTACTTCAAGGTGGCTGAAGAGAAAGGTGGGGACAGACTTTTCACCAGGAGTGACAGGACAAGGGGTGATGGGTTTCAGCTAAAACAGAAGAAATTCAGAGTAGAAAGAAGAAATCTTTCCTCCTGAGGGTGGGGAGAGCCTGGCCCAGGTTTCCCAGAGAGGTGGGAGATGCCCCATCCCTGGAACCATTCCAGCTCAGGTTGGACCTCCCCACTGTGTCCAGTTCTGGGCTGCTCAGGTCCAGCAGGACATGGAGGTGATGGAGGAGAGCAATGGGGCTGTGAAGGGAGCAGGGGGAAGGTCTGATGAGGAGAGGCTGAGGGAGCTGGGGGTGTTTATTTATCCTGGAGGAGCCTCAGGGGGGAGCTGATGGAGAGGGTGTTCAGGCATTGGGATGCAGTGCCCAGGGCAGTGGTGGAGTCCCCATCCCTGGAGGTGTTTAAGGAGAGGCTGGAGGTGGCACTGAGTGACCTGGTCCAGCCAGTCTGGTGATGTTAGGTCACAGGCTGGACCTGATGATCTCAGAGCTCCTTTCCAGCCTCAGTGATTCTGTGAACTTGGGGACACTCTCCAAAAGTGAAAAAAAAGGATTTTTGCCATTCCTGACCTTTTTCTGCTAAAAAGACGTTTGAAGTCAGGTGTAGGCAAGGTGTATTTTATCTCTCCCCAAAAACCTCACTGATCCAGATGTTATCTCCATTCCCAAGATAAAGCTGCAGACTGTCCGAGCACATGTTGAGTGAGAGTCCAGGCTGATCCAGGGAGCTCAAATCTTTACTCCAAAATTGATTATGGAATTGTTTGGGTACGATCGCAATCGTTGGTGACACTGAAGAAAAGCTTAATAATAAACTGGATTCATACCTCTTATTGCCTGAAAATATGATGTATTTTAAGCTGAGAGATGATGGGATATAGTAAGAGCTGAGCATCCAACAGGAGCTGGTGGAATTTCTGCTACTGTTTTACCTCCTGGTTGAAAATGCTTTTGAAGTTTCTTAAGATGAAGAAACGCATAAGAATAATAAAACAAATAATAATAAATAATAAGTAATAAATTTGAATGATAAATATAATAAAATGATACAAAATATAACAAATATAATATGGTAAATAACACATTATTATGTTATAGTATTATAATATAATATAATATAATATAATATAATATAATATAATACAATAATAATAAAATAGGGCCTTAATAATGCTGTGATTCTGGGGATAGGGCTCTGAGCAACCTGATCCAGGTTTCCAATCCCAAACTGGCCAAAAAGCTGGAAGAACATTTGTTAAACTCTATTTCTTGGGTCCTACAGTAATGGTTCCAGATGTGCAAGTGGTGTCTGAAACTGCTAATGTTTCCTTCAGGAAACCAAAGGAAGAAAGAAAAAAGAAAAGAAGAAAAAAAAAGAAGAA
Organism: Phaethornis superciliosus; assembly: GCA_023637945.1. NCBI lineage: Eukaryota > Metazoa > Chordata > Aves > Apodiformes > Trochilidae > Phaethornis > Phaethornis superciliosus. Next base: position 70,325,039 of record JAJQWJ010000004.1, read on the forward strand.
AGGAAAAGATTCAGTCCTGACCTGTGTGGTGCTGGTGATGCTGAGGTTCCTCTGGGACTCAGAAACATTTTCCTTCCTCCTGGGGCACACTGTTGTGTTGGCACAACTCCTGGGGGGGGGGTAGCAGCACCTCCAGGGTTAAATAATTAATTTTCCAGGAGGCAGGGCAAGCCCTAAAACCCATCCAGCAATGTCACACATCCCTGATTAAATTCCCACAATTTTTTTTTTCTCCTGCTGTAGGCTCAGCCAGAGCTTTGCAGCTCAGGGTTAAATACAACCAGCAGAGTGTTTACAACAGGGTTACTCCAAAATCAAATAATGAAAAAAATGAAAAAATGAAAAAAAAAAAAAAAAAACCACGGCATAATTTTATTTTTTAAATTATTTTATAGTGTAAGCATTGCCATCATCATCATAAATCACCTCCTCCCCAGGGTCCTGGCACCCGACAAGTCCTTGGAGGAAGCAGAGCTCTGCCCTTTGGGTCACCTGAGCTGCCCTTTTGTCTTGGGAATATCATTATCTCCTGATAACAGAGCTGTTATCAGAGGGTGAAGGAGGCTGGTGACGTGGGCTGATGTCACACAGAAGGAGAACCACCCTGGAGCCCTCTCCATACCACAGCAGCCAGGGGAAGTCCTGCCAAGAGGAGGTCCTCCTGCTCCTTTCCTGAAATGGATTAAAAAAAAAAAAAAAAAAAAAAAAAAAGCAGACTCTCTGCTTTATGGAATCACCAAATATTTTGGGTGGGGAGGGATCTTTAAGGCCATCCAGTCCAGCCCCTGGGATATCTGCAACTGGATCAGGTTGCTCAGAGCCCCATCCAACCTGAGCTGGAATGGTTCCAGGGATGGGGCAGCTCCCACCTCTCTGGGAAACCTGGGCCAGGCTCTCACCACCCTCAGAGTAAAACATTTCTTCTTTCTCTAGTCTCTCCTCTTTCAGTTCCTCTTTCACCCCTTGTCCTGTCATTCCAGGTCCTGCTTCCACAATCCCTGAAGCCTGGCACCATCTCCATGCTGCTGCTCCCAGAGAACTCCTCCTGAAGCTGAACATCACAAACAAAGGCACCATGCAAAAATAATCACTGGAATTCCACATCAGACTCCTCACCAAGCCCAGAATAATTCCCACCCTCAACCAGAACAACCCCAAAAAATCAACTTCAGGACATCTGGGACAACCTTTCCTGCAGAATTTAAGCTCAGTGGACAGCTGTACAACCCAAAAAATTAACCTCAGGACATCTGGGACAACCTTACCTGCAGAATTTCAGCTCAAGGGACAGCTGTACAACCAGATCAACTCAAAAAAATCAACCTCAGGACATCTGGGTCAACCTTTCCTGCAGAATTTAAGCTCAGTGGACAGCTGTACAACCCAAAAAATCAAGTTCAGGTCATCTGGGACAACCTTACCTGCAGAATTGAAGCTCAAGGGACAGCTGTACCATACTGAGAGCTCGTGGCCACCAGACTTCTGCTGAAAGATGGCCAGGAGCTGACGTGATGGAACCATCCATTGGCTGCCAAGAGCTTTTGGCAGAGCCAACTGTCCCCAACCATGGGGACATGGTCAAGATGGAGCAATGTGGATGGATCCAGCAGATGGATCTACAGGAGGTAAGGAGAATGATGGCTCCTGTCTAACCAGCTAAGGGAGCAGAGAAGAATTTTCCTCCCAATTTTATGGATGACCACATAATTAAAGAGAAAAGAATCCTCTTGGAGCTTTCTGGGTGTGGGTATGTGCTTGATAAAGAATTTATCCCCAAAATACCATCTGGAGAAACCTCAACCACACAACTCTTTATGCAACTACCAGAAAGCTCCCCAAATGATTATAGCACCATGAAGTGCTCTGGATCTGGACCTCAGCACCTCCAGCTGGGCTTGGGGAGGAGGGGAGAGACCACAGCTATGAACAGGAAAATACTGAGTAAAGATTTCCTTCCTCTCAGCCTGGTAACCCCCTCGAGGCCCTTACCTTACACACTGCCAGTTGGGAGTTTGTAGGGTCTTGTATGACAGATAATAAGTACTATGTTAGTAACATTAACATAGTGTTATGTTCCCCCCCCACCCCCAAAAAAAAAAAACCAAACAAACACAACCAACCAAAAAACCCAACAAATGAACAACAAAGAAAATGAGACCCTGAATTTCAGAGGTACCAATGGTAGAGATTTTTTCTGGCTGGTTAGGTGGCCAAAGCCCTGCCAGTGGGTGAAGATGGGAGAGGAGATTTAGATGACAAATTAGGAAAAAAAATTCTTTGCTTTGAGTGGTGAGACCCTGGCAGAGAGAAGCTGTGGCTGCCCCATCCCTGGCAGTGTCTCAGGTCAGGTTGGATGGGGCTTGGAGCAACCTGGGCTGCTGGGAGGTGTCCCTGACCATGGAAAGGGGTTGGGAATGGAGGATCCTTAAGCTCTCTTGGAGCAGTCTGGGATTCTTTTGATTATAGAAGTGCAATCCCACAGAAAACTTCGGGTCTTCAAACACAGAAGCCAGGGCTTCTGCTGACCAGCAGAGAACCTGGGGCTGACTAATTAGGAGATGGCAGTTGCCCTTTAATTGGCTCCATTAGCCAAGGTCCCCAAGGATAAAACATCCAGCCAGGAGAAAAGAAAGTTGGAGAGAAAACTTTGGGAGTTTCCACAGCAGTGAGGGGGGCGTTGTTTGCTTCTTCCTTTCCTGTTTAACTGGTAGATCAACAATCTAGCAGGCACGTGGAAAACACTTTGGGTTTGTTTTGTTGGGGTTTTTTTCCCCCCCATACCTTGCTTGATACTCTTTGGTTTTAGGTCAGTGGGGTTCAAGTGCCACCTGGAAGGTTTTGAGGTTTTTTTGTTTTTTTGTTTTTTTTTTTGCAACTGCTTCTGCCAAAGTGAATGGTGCCTGACTCATTTCTGGCTTCCAACCCATCACCTCCTTTCCATAGCAAGGGCAGAGGTTTTCTCAGTTCCCCCAGGAAGGACAATTTCTCCCTCAGCAGGGACACATCCATCAGGCTCCACCTTCACAACCTTCACTTCTCTCCCCATTTCCACAGCAATTTGGTTTCCTGCCAGTTCTCCCAAAAGCTTCAAACCCATGGAAGGGCTGGTCCTTGAGTGAGGACAGAGCAAACCTCCCCCTTTCTCCTCCCCAACCTTGATGCAATGGATTTCCCTCTCCACCAGGACTCAAGTGGCCTTGCCAGATGGTGTCACTACTGATCAGGACTCAGAGCAACATCATGGGCACATTAAGAAAACCCCCCAAAAAACCCCAAACCAAAAAGCTACCATCTGCCTACATGGTGGCTCCTAAACCTCACATCTGGGCTGTGCTGAAGTCCTGTCCCTCCCCAGTGTCCTCCTCAGGTTATCCCTATTGCCACCACAGAAGCTGAGCTGGCACGAGCCCTCGCTGGGTGGGATCCATGTTCCTTCTTTCACCAGGCAGGGATTTAAAGTCACCTACTTCAGTAAATAAAAACCAATAAATAAAATGTTATTATTAATATCACCTCAAGGAGAACGTTGCAAAAGCTTTGGTGACCACACCAAGACCCAAAGGTCACCATGCAGCAGCTATGATGTCAAAGAAACACAACTGCAGGCATGTATTTTACTCTTTTCAATGTGGTTTGTTGCTTTTATTATTATTATTATTATGCATAATAAATCTTTCAAAGTAATGAAAAGGCTCCTTAGGGTGATACTTTACAGATCTGAAGGAAAACAGAATATTTGCAACCATGCCAGACTGCAGCCTTCAGGACACTGCCAGACCCACAGAACCCTCAAACTCTTGGAAAGAATGGAGTGAACATGGATTTTCAGCATAAATCTTGGTGTGGCCCAGCTCTTTGGGCTTTGGATTGTATCTCCAGCTGCTCCAAACAAGCTGGGTCCTGGGAGCATTGCATATTAATTCAACACACAAGGAAATGCCACCACTGGATCCAACCTGGCCCTTCAGTACTTCAACTCAATGCCATCCTGACAAGAAGTGAGAAAAAATATATTATAGTGCTTTAGCAGCTGGTTTGACCTATTCTATCAGGTTGCTGCTCTTTATCAAAAGCCTTCTCAAGGGAAAAAAAAAATAAAAAATCAAGTTCTCTTCACTCTCACATTTGGTTGCTGAGCACCTGCTCTGGTTGAGCTTGCTTTGGTGAAGGGAGGTGGAAACTGAGCCAACCCAAGAGCTTCAGCATCCCCAAAGTGCATCTTGAGCCTGACCTTTCCAAAAGATGGGGGCAGCCCTGCTGATTCACCACCACCTTTTAATGAAGACCAAATTACAAACCACTGGAGGAACCATGAAGAGTTATTCCCCTTTGACGTTTGCTCGAAGACCCAAGAAGAAAATAAATTAAAATAAATCCAAACCTCAGCATAAACCTGTGCAGCTCAGTCATTTCTCATATTTTCCCAGGACAAACTGTATCTCCTCGTCTTAATATTCCATTTTCTCAAACCTTTCTGTCATTTTAGAGCCCTAAATAAATTTGGATAATTTATTGGATAATAAATTTAAATAAACTTAGAAAGCTTTTTTTTTTTTTTCCTTTTAAACCAGCATTTCCATTCGTGGGGGACTCAGATGGTTATCCACCTTTAAACAAGCAGATCAAAGGAAAGTACAATCCCAGAGCATCCTTTAAAAAAAAACAACACAAGAAATTCTATTTCAAGCCACTCGAGGGACAGTCTGAAAGCAGATCCAGGCAGTTCTTCAGGTCAACAGAACAGGACATGCTGGATGGTGAATCCAGGAGGTTGCCAGGTATGGTGAGCAATTAATTCTTTGATATTTCTGGTTTTTGGCATGCAAGGCACCAGTGGATGGGCTTCCACACAGCAGCTTGTGGGATTGAGGAGGGGGTTGGCATGCATGTGCCACTGACACCATCAGGAGCCTCCCCAGAAATGCTCCTCCTTTAGAAAACTGAGCTGTTGTTTCCAAATCAAACCTTTTCTTTTGTTCTTCCAACTGCAGAAACAGGTATATCAGGAAAGGACACTTTAAAACAACAAGCAGGAAAAAAAAAAAAAAAAAAAGAAAAAAAAAAAAAAAAAAGAAGGGTCTTACATTCAGATAAATTTCTACTTCTGCCATAAAACCTTTAATAGCAAACAGGGGATTTTCAAGACAGAACTTTGCCAAGGATCCCTTGTGACATGCTGTAACCATCACACACATTTTTACAGGACCTGGGTCTATTTTACAATCTGATCACTATTTTCTTTGGAGCCTTTTTGGTTTTCCCTCCACCCCCAAAATTTCCAGGAACAATTTTTACGTTGGAGTCTGTCAGGGACCTGACTCTCAAAGTTGGTGTTTTGAGCCCTCCACAGAGTATTTGCCAGTCAAACACCACCAAAAAAAAAAAAAATTTGCTATTGAAAAATCCTCCCACAGCCATTTTGACATCTAAAGCAAAGCTTTTGGATCTGCCAGGGAGCTCACCTCACCAATACACTGCTTTGCCTTGACTTGGGTGATGGTGTAGACACCAATTTCCCCATGGTGGGAATTTCACCTTGGTGGTGCTGCCAAGAGAAAGGGCTGAGGGAAAGCAGGGGATTAGGGAAGGAGCAACCCAGGGCAGAATCCACCAGCCCCCAGAAAAACTTGACCCAACGAAGCTGCCTTGCTTGAAAGAAACAGAAAACCACAACCACTGCTTTCCCAATCCAAGCTCACCAAAGCTCTTCCTTCAATTGACCCCTGGAAGTTAGGAGACCAAGTGGGTTGGTGGTTGGTAGGAACATCACACCCCACGTGTAAGGCCTCATTTTCATCAAACAAGCTCTGGGTTATAAGGGCTATAAACACAAGGTTGCCTCCAAGGCATCAGTTCCTAACCCCCCAGAAGTGGGAAACCTCTCCGGACACAGGGATATTGGGTTGGAAACTAGGAAAAAGCTTCATTCTCCAAAAGCTTTGGGATCAAGAGGGTGCACGCTGGGAGGGGTCACACGTATTAAACACGCGGCGTGGAGTTTTGGTTTTCCAGAAGGAGATGGAGTTGGGATGGCTTGGTTGGAGCATCTCCCATCAACCTGAATCCATAGTGAAGAGTTGGATGTCCTGGGGGTTCCAGTAAAGGGCAACGGCGGAGTTGTAGACCAAGGACCAAATGTAAGGGATGAAAAACTCCTCAGGTTGCTCCTCCTCCACGTATTTGAACTTCAGCTCGGGGAATTTCTGCAAGAAAAGCAACAGAGGGGAGGTTTGGTTGTTTTTTTCCAAACATCTAAACCCTGAAGAAAGAGGGGTGGAGAAAAAAAGCAACATAATGGAAGGAACCGAACCATTAGAGCTGAAGGAAAATGTTTATGGGATAAAAAGATTAATTTCATATATTTATTTATCATTTCTTCTTTGCACTGATGATGTGCTGAGCCCTTTTACTGCTGGTCACACTCTATTTGCCTGCTCACAAAGACTAAATGTGGGAATCCTTCACATAAAGCAAAGGTTTCTCTAAAGAAATTGACATTTTAACAAGCCCACAAATCCTTTCTTGCTTGCACACATACAGACCTGTTGACTGCAGTTCTCCCTAAAAAAGAATTTTCCTAATAATTGCACTCAGCTCCCTTGTCTGAGGAGGCTTCAGGAACCCAGCATGATGCCAAGCTCACCTCTCCCCCCTCTCATTCTCAAAGACTTGCTGCAGGTAAAAGTTGTCAAGAGGGAAATCCTGTTCCTCCAGGATGCATGGAAAAACCTGGGAAGCAAATTTCTTCCTCATGTCCAACCTCAATTTCCCCTCTTTAAATTTAAAGCCATTCCCCCTCATCCCCTCCCTCCCTGCCCTTGTCCCAAGTCCCTCCCCAGCTTTCCTGGAGCCCCTTCAGGCACTGGAAGGTGCTCTAAGGTCTCCCTGCAGCCTTCTCTTCTCCAGCCTGAACACCCCCAACTCTCTCAGCCTGGCTCCAAAGCTGCTCCAGCCCTCCCAGCATCTCCATGGCCTCCTCTGGACTCACTCCAACAAATACTTTTGTACCTACTTCTAAATGTTGCCCATGTCAAGGGCTTGGCAGAGGCTCAGGTAGAAGCCACATTACAGTGATCACTGGGCTAAGATAAAACAGGACCCATTTTATTATTTATAAGGCTGTGGCTAAGATTAAGAATAAACTTGATGGGGTGACATGATGAGAAGAAGCACAAGGAAGGCCAAGAAGCCTCTTTGCCCATTAATTATGAAAGGGGACCCTATCATCTTTCTTGAGCTCCCAGTCTCCTCTTTCCTTGCACCAGGACACAAGACCCTGGGTGGGTGGAAGAGTCTCCTTTGAAAAGGAATTTCTCAGCCACGTCGCTTTTAGGGTTATTTATTTAACTTTCATACACCCAGGTTAACTTCTTGGAGGCAGCAAACATCACTCCTGATTCTACTTCTTCCCTCTTTGCAGTTTGGTGCAAATATTGAGCAATTGCCCCAAGCCCCACATGGACTTCACTTCATTCCACCACGTGCTTGGGTGGATTCTGAGCAAACTGGTTTAGTTGTAGATGTTCTGATGTACTGCAGGGGGAGGTGGACCTAGCTTTAAAGGTCCCTTCCAACCCAAACCAGTCTAGGATGGATGAGGACTGCTGGTGGATTGAGGAGGATTCATGGTGTCACCTTCCAGGATGACATTCTGGACATTCTGACTCCAACATTCTGGAATTGTCTTGGGAAAAGGGCAGAGAGGGATGGTTTCAAATTGAAAGAGAGGAGATTGAGATGAGATCTTAGGAAGAAATTGTTGAATTTGAAGGTGCTGAGCCCCTGTGCCAGGTTTCCCAGAGAAGCTGTGGCTGCCCCATCCCTGGCAGTGTCTCAGGTCAGGTTGGATGGGGCTTGGAGCAACCTGGGCTGCTGGGAGGTGTCCCTGCCCATGGAAAGGGGGTGGGAATGGAGGAGCTTTAAGGTCCCTTCCAACTATAACCATTCTATGATCCCTGTTTTTTTTTTATTTCAGAGCCCTATTCATTCATCTGGATGGTGCTGGAAGATGCCCAAGCTCTTAAAAAACAATTTGCTTCACTCCTTCAGTTTCTTTTAACTCACTGCCCTGCCACAAACAGGCTGAGCAGAGCCAATATTTGCATTTTTCTCCAGAAACCCCTGGAGCAGGGACAACCCCACTGAGTTTCAACCAACCCAACCTGAGCCAACACTTGAAAACTCAAGAGCCGGAGGTAACCCAAGGAGTCAAAGAGCACAATTTAAATACAGACACCTCTTATCAGCCCAGCTCAACCAACCCACCACAACACCCTATCTTGTCTTCTCCTGCCAGATAAAGCAGAAGTCAGATTTAGTGGTTGGGCCCAGGGTGGAAACCAGACAGAGCAAGGACTCTGCACCAGTCTGCGCCGTCAGTCGCAATTTGATGAAAAACCACAGGAAGTCCAAGGCCCAGATGCAGAACTGAAATGCAAGAACTCCCCTGCTGCAAAAGTTCAACAACATGGGGGTTGTTTTGCCTCCTTTTTTTTTTTTTTTTTTTTTTAATTTCTCTTTTTTGGCAGTTAAAGATTAGGGAGATAGCATCCCAGCCAGTCAACACCACCTGGCGGGGCTCCAGGTGGCTGCAGGGCTTGAGCCACACATCAAAGAAAAAAAGAAATAATATATATATTTCAAAAAAATAATAAAAATCCCCTTTCCCCTCTGAAATGAAAGGTCACAGCTGATGCAAGGCTGCAGTGTCATGGTCCACTGAGGTGACATAAAGGCACTGTTTGGAGAGCAATGGATAGAAGTTGTGTCTTCACTTGTTAGGTGATGAAGATGTTTGGCTGGATGAAGGAAGGAGAAGAAAGAAATCAAAGATCTGGATTAACATGAAGCTGGAGAATCCTCTTTTCCTCCAGGCCTCAGTGAGAGACACTGAAACAGAGCCCCAGCACGGGTCAGTGTTTCCATGGGACTGGCTGAGGAGCAAAGGACCATTTCCAAAGGAAGCTGGAGACATCTGAGAGCCAAATTCACATTGCCACCAATCCAGAGCTTCAAAGTCTTTCTAGAAAGGGGATTTGTGTGAAAAAACCTACCATGGGTCTTGGTTGGGAATCTAATGACACACTGGCAAACAGAATCACACAGTCATCATGCTTGGAAAGGACCTTCAAGTTCATCAACCATGTGCCCTACACCACCAGAACCACTAAACCATCTCCTGAAGCCTCACATTACCCATTTTTTGAACACCTTTCCTCTTGCTTCAAGCTCAAAATAGCAGTTTGACCTGGGGAGCATCTGCAGGATTGGACCTTATTAGCAGAAGACCTCAAGTGGCAAAGAAAAATTCAATATAAGGATTCAAAGTCAGCACTTTCCCAAGTCTTTATTGGGCCATAATATTCACCCCAGCAAGGTTTAGTTCTACAACCTTGAACCAGACTTGTAAGGAGTTTGGGCTAGGGAAGAACTTCTATATTGGTCTGGAAAATCCAAAGCATTCCTTTGAAATCTGGTCCTCAGCATCCTCACCTGAATATAATTAATATAACATGAACTTGACTGCAACTCAACAGTTGTGCCTGGCACTCTTTACACAGTCAGACGTGTAAACATCAACATATTTAATTTTTCTATCAAGAGAAGCACTCAAATGCTTTCCAAGAGCCTAATTTAAGGAAGAAAAATTCTCAGCACTTGTTCTAAGCTACTGAGGGTTTGAAATTCTGCAATTATTCACTTAATTGTGACAGTGTCATTTCATCTTCCTCTGGCTCTCTGTACAATGCTTCTTTTGGACTTCAGACAAAAAATCTGTGTGGTTTTGGTGAAATAACTGTGTGGGTTACACCACACGTGCCTGATACCATCTTTGCCTCCTCCTTAGGTACAGAGAGCCCAGCAGAAGGTGATGGTGGGGAGATGAAGGAAGCAAACAGGAAACCTGCTAGACTAAGAATGAGCAGAACACCTCCTTCAAAGGTCTGTGTAAGGAATGGGTGCAAATTTCAAGAAAAAGAAGAAAAAAGTGGTGAGGCAGGAGGTTGGAGCCAGGGGGGGTCGGGCTCTGCTCCCAAGGAAGAAGGGATGGGAGAAGAGGAATTGCCCTGGAGGTTGAGATTGGAGCTGGGGAAGAATTTCTCCCTGGCAAGGGTTGTCAGGGCCTGGCCCAGGCTGCCCAGGGCAGGGCTGGAGTCCCCATCATTCCTGGAGGGATTTCCAAGCCCTGGAGATGTGGTGCTGAGGGACATGGTTTGGGGGCAGTGCTGGGGTCAGGGTTGATCTTGATGATCTTCAGGGTCTTTTCCAAGCAAAAGAATTCTCCGGTCCCAGAAAGAGGTTCCAAAGAGCTAAACATCCCCAGTTCAAGCTGTAGCAGAAAACAACCTTCCTCCCAGGGAGCAAAATTCACTAAGTGACCCCCAGCCATCTAATGAGACAGAATTCTCCTGCTCCAGCAGGACAGGGAAATTTATCTGTCAGGAGACAACGGTTTTAGCAAGTTCAGGATCTTTGACAGGAGATTTCCAAGTTCAGATGGCTCAGAGGAAAGGTTTGTCAGATAAATGCAAGCAGTGAATCTGTACAGTAAGATGTGAACTGCCACCATGTGCCTCTGGGAAGAGTTCAGAAATTGTAATTTTTCAATTTTTTTTTTTTCAAGACTACTGAGAAGCCAGGTCAGTTTTGGGGAAAGCAACCCAGCAGCTGTTCCTTGATGTTTATTGGGAAAGATGTGATGATTTCAGGAAGTGAAAACAGTTGTAGCAGCCCTGGCCAAGGTTTCAAGCATTGCATGAAAAGATGATTGCATTTCTTTCTAGGATAGGCTGGCAAGCTCCTGACACCTTCCAAATTCTTCTGGAGTCAGGGATGCACATAAATCCACACTTACTGCTTTTCCTTGCAAGAAGGAGATATTGCTGATAAATGTCACAAGGTGCCTTGAAAAAGTGAGCCTGTCCAAATTCCAAAAACACCATACAAAAGGAGAAATTTGAGCCTTGGATGAGGCTGGGTACTCACTTCAGGCTAGGTCCACCTTGGGAACATCTGACTCTAGGATACTCCAAGACAGGGCAGTAAATAAACTGGCCAGCAATTTCTTCAGCAAACATGCCAGCTGATCCCAAGAAAAATCCCTGAAGAAAATGGTTGGAGAAAAACCAGGAGATCCCTGCTCAGCTCTCCCTGTGTCTACCTGGAGAAAATTTGGGGCTAGGAAGAAAAGCTGAAGAAGATGAAAGACTGTAAAAAAGAACTCAGATTTTTAAGCATCATGAACCTCGGCGTAACATCATCTGTATCACAAGCAGAGAGTCACAATTTGTGGATTTCCAGTTCTAATTACAAGTTCCTTGCTGTGTCAGTGTTGTTCTGTAATACCACATTGTCTAGACGGAGACACATCTTTTTAGAACATCTCCAAGATATCTTGGAGCCAGCCAGAGCCATGACTTGCTGCCAGACCAGAGAGACAGGCAACTGCAACAGGAACATTACACTGCAGAAAACACAATACAGGCTGGGGTTGCCAAATGATAAAGAAGAAAAAAAAAAAAAAAAAAAGGACCAGGACTGATATATGTAATTATATTTTAAGCCTGGGTATGAAGGCATGATGTGTAGATGTGGTCCTATTGATAAAAAATGGAACTTTCATCCAATGCAGGGCTTAACCTGAAAGATCAGTATATTGTTGAAAATACTGAGGTGTTTTTTTTTGTTTTGGTGGTGGATCTGAGCAAAAAGCCCAAACAACCTCAACATGATGACAGGGAAAAATGAGGCATGTTGAAGAGCAAAAATTCAGATAGTGATTTCAGTATCGATAACTGAAAGGTAAAATAACCACAAAAAGGGGAAACAAAATGGAAAAAAGGAGAAAAATAATTTTAAAAAAAGAAGAAAAAAAAGAAAACAAATAAAAATTCAACCACATGGAAGGAGGAAAGCTACTGGCCCATCTCACAAATACAATTCTAGTGCCTGACCTGGCTCCTGCACTCACTGTCCTGCCATGCACACCCCCTCATTGCTCAGGTAAAGAAGCCAAATCCTTTGTGTGCTTTTGAATTTTGGGCATTAAAACCTGAAAACCAGAATAATCCCATTTCTCCTTGGCATTAAAGGGCACCACTGCCCAAACAGGGATGAATCCATCAACTCAGAAATGATGAAGTGGATGGATAAGCTGTGGATGGACCTGCAGCCAACGCCAGTTTTGTAACATCAGAGCCAGTTTGTACCAGTGCTAAGGAAGAGGCAACCAAGTTGAAGCTGTGGCTTCTAAAATCCTTCTCTAGAATAACGTGCAAAGGTTTAGACAGCAGTGGAAAGCAGGATGGTGGCAAGAAATGATGCTGTTAAAACTGGAATGCCAGTGCATGTAGAAGATTTACATATAAAGAAGGTTAAAATATTGGAAGCAGGTTTTGGATGCTTTGTTACAACTCAGGGAATCCCAGACTGGTTTGGGTTGGAAGGGACCTTCAAGCTCCTCCATTCCCAACCTTTTTCCATGGGCAGGGACACCTCCCAGCAGCCCAGGTTGCTCCAAGCCCCATCCAACCTGACCTGAGACACTGCCAGGGATGGGGCAGCCACAGCTTCTCTGGGAAACCTGGCACAGGGGCTCAGCACCCTCAAATTCAACAATTTCTTCCTCATGTCCAACCTTAATCTCCCCTCTTCCATCTTGACACCCTTCCCCCTTGTCCTGTCTCCAGATGTCCACATGTAGTGAAGAACTCACAATTAAGTTGATGATGTTTCAGCAGAACCTTCAAAGAAGGGCTTGGATACCCTGGAATTTCACAAGTCTCAGAAGTGACTTTCACACACGTCAGAATGACAACTTGTGGTATTGTAAAGGGGAATGGTTGCAAACTGAAAAACCAGACATTTAGGTGAGATTTTAGGAAGAAATCCTTGAATTTGAGGGTGCTGAGCCCCTGTGCCAGGTTTCCCAGAGAAGCTGTGGCTGCCCCATCCCTGGCAGTGTCTCAGGTCAGGTTGGATGGGGCTTGGAGCAACCTGGGCTGCTGGGAGGTGTCCCTGACCATGGAAAGGGCTTGGGAATGGAGGAGCTTGAAGGCCCCAACCCAAACCATTCCATGATCTCACTGCTATCTTCACAGCCTTCTGGTGGAGAACTTGTGACCACCTTTGAAGTCCTTTTCATCTCCTTACTCTTCAAGCTCCAAGCTGGACAGGGAGGGACTGAAACATGCTAGCATAACCAACCCTAATTTCACAGCTAAACAAATTTTCCTTTTGGAAACTACCTCTGTGAGCCCTTTTTGCCTCGCTGGGGAAGATCAAGAGGTCAAAACCTCTTGTTTTCACCCACTTGCTTCTTTTAACCAAATCCCCCACGCTCCTCCAGTGTCCCAGTTTGTTTTCTCATTTAGCTCTGCAGAACACATTTCCCCAACACAAAAGGTGGCAGGAGAAGAGCAGAGTGATTCAGTTTGCATATTTTTCCAATGATGAGCTCCCAGACATGCTTTCACGGGAAAGCAGTGCAAAGCTCCAGCAGCATCCAAAACATCCCACCAAGCCAAAAAGAACATTATTTTGGACAAGAGGGACCCAGCTCCTCTCCGTTATCTCTCCTCAGAGCTCCAAACCAGCACGTAGACTTTGGCTTTTGAGCAGCAACCCAAGGAAGCAAACCCCTCAGCACTCTTGGGCTTAACACCTTCCAAGTTGTCTCGTGGAGGTTGACATTTATGCCACGTTTCCTCAGGAGGGATTTTATGAGGTTCTGCTTTTAGAGAACAGCAGGCACAAAGATGAAGCCCGACATCCTCCTCCCCTCCCTCCCACCCAACGGGGCAAGATGCCAAGCCCAAACATCCTTCCCCTCCCTGAGAGCCCAGGGAGGAAGACCTCCTTTTGATTTTTTTTTTTTTAATCTGAGAGCCAGGCTTGTAAATATTAAAAAAATAAAAAATAAAAATGATAACAATGACTTCAGGACAGAGACAGACTCGCTGTCACCAACTGTTAACTCTCCAATCAGGGCAGCATGGGAAGTGGAGCCTTATCTGGGATGTGCTGCCCAACATCCCTGTTGAGTCTACAGACCTCTGGCTGCCTGATCTCCCCCAGAACTGGAGAATGGACTTCTCAAATAAATTCCAAGCTTTAGCAAACAAGAGACCTTGGGATGAGCTGAGCAGCTCTGTCCCTTTCCCTGCAGGAAATCCAATTTTTCTTTGTCTCAGAGGAGCAAAATGGGAAAGCCCAAATTCAAACCTGACAGAGTGCCAAAGTGCAGCTTTATCTCTGCTGGGACCACCAGCCCAAGAATTGGTGCCAAACGTGGAGGTTTACATTTTTCTGGATGTTGACTTCACAGCTGGTTTATTTATTTACTTATTTCTTACTTCCTGCTGAGAGCCCCGTGAAGAGGCACCCAAACCAGGGGGGGGTTTGGTTGACCTCAATGTAGAACCACATTTCTTCATGGCTTTTAGGTTGTTCTACCTTAGAATATATATTGTAGTCATGGGATCAGGGAGTTAAAAGGGACCTTAAAAATCATCCAGTTCCAACTCTCTCACAGCTTATTTATTTACTTATTTCTTACTTCCTGCTGTGCCCTGTGAAGAGGCACCCAAACCAGGGGGGGGTTTGGTTGACCTCAATGTAGAACCACATTTCTTCATGGCTTTTAGGTTGTTCCACCTTTGAATTTATATTGTAGTCATGGGATCATGGGATCAGAGAGTCAAAAAGGACCTTAAAAATCATCCAGTTCCAACTCTCTTGTAGAGAGAACTCCCCCTAGACCAAGTGGGGAGTTCATGAAGGTTGTGATAGGACTCAAATTAATTACTGGAGAGAAGATTTTGCCAATGACAGAGGCAAGGGGCAGGTGGGAAAAAGGGATGACTACTAAGGAGCAAGACAAGGACACATCTTTATGGGCCTGGAAGCGAGGCAATGGCATCTCCCTTTAAGAATGGAGGGCTAGGAGCTGACTGCATCCAAAAAGTACTTTGGTGTCCTCCTGAAGCCACCAGTTTAGCAAAAACCACTTTCCCATAGAGCACGTGTCTTTTGCAAAACCAAACCATCACCTCAATGTAAAAAAGGGCCTTGAGTGAATGACTCTTCCCACAACGCACAAAAATTACTCAGGTTTTCTGTTGCATGATGGTTTAGATGCAGTTATTTCCAGAGCTTCACTGTATTAAGACCTCCTCTTCTGAAGACTCTCTTTAAGACATGAACTAAAGAGTTCTAGAGAACTTTCTACCTCAGGCTGGAGAATTTTAGAAGTTTTAGAGAATTTTAGATAGTCACAAATGCAATGATGTCCCTGTTCTCCAACCTCTCTGCCCTCCTTGTGCATCCAGGTCAAAATTCTTTACCCTGGTGACAAGCCAAAGTCTTGACCCAAGGTGATGGAGCTTGGTAAAACCTGATGGGACAGGTAAGTATGAGGAATTCAAATAAAATTCTCCTGCCTGACTCCCAAGCTCAAATCTTGCACCTTCCTGGAGAAAATTGCTGGCCTCGTCCATATTATTTTATTTTTTTTTTAAAGAAGATGTTATCTCCTTTTATTTTGTTGAATGAGAAAAAAAAGTGAGTTTATTTTAATCGACAAAAATAATAAATTCATTGAAAACACAACTTTTCCCCTTTTCATCCAGGCTGAGGTTTTGCAGCAGAAAACGAAGACGTGGGTTGGAAATAGGAAGGGAAAAAAAAAAAAAAAAAAAAAAAGAAAAGGAAAAAGAGGAGGAAAAATAAAAAGTCAGAACATTTCAGTGCAAATTCACTTTGCTTTGACCCAAGCTGCAAGATATTTGGAAACAACACGTCAGGCACATGCAGTGAATTTGGCACTGGCCTTTTCCTGAGCCTCCCAACATATGTGACCAAGGATGGGGAGGCTGCACACCACGTGCAGAGCAGATTTAGGCACAACAAAACCCATAAGCAAAAGCATAGGGTGGTTTTCTGGGCTATGGGAGATGGGAAATGTTATTTAGTTTGGGCTCTGAAGTTAAGCAGGGGATGGACTCTGGCTCTGAGCCCTCCAAGTTGCACTGGATGGGGAGTTCTGAGCTGCTCATGAGCCCTGGGCTCTGGCCAAAGCTGCTGAGAAGTCAGCAGAGCTCTGCAGCTCTGGGCAGGGAAGCTCCTCTGCTGTTCTCTTTCAAAAATTGGGATCATCCTGGAAGGTTAAGAGAGTTCAAGATCTGTGGCAGGCAAGCAGAGTGGCAGTAGCTTTTAGGAACGTTGTTTACCAGTGGTCAGAGATTTGTGACTATGGGGAGTGACTTGGGAAGTCTCCCCCCCCTGCTTTCCCATCCTCTCATTTCTTCAGGGCTTGCTTTCTGCCTTGGTATTTTATGTTTCTGGCTTGTAGGAGTTTCCTTCAACCCATGAGAATCAATTTAAACACGTTAGAGACAACCAACCAGATACACAGACTGACACAAAGAGCTCTGGAAGGTTTAAATTCTTCTACGTGGTCTCCACGTGTACCCCTCCACCCTTCAGTGGAAGAAGATGATCCCATTTCTGTATCTACCACTGAACCATTCAATTTAAGGAATATTTCTTCATTTTTAAATGGCTTTGAAGTAGATGCATCAACAGGCAATGCAACATCTCTGGAGCTCAGATGCAATCAAATCATCATGGTTGGAAAGGACCTTCAAGACCATCAGTCCTACACCACCATAACCACTAAATCATCTCCTGAAAGGCCACATCTCCCTATTTTTTGAACACCCCCAAGGATGGTGGCTCCAGAACCTCCCTGGGCAGCCTGTTCCAACTCTTCACCACTCTTAAAGTGAAGACATTTTTCCTAATATCCAATCTGAACCTCTCCTGGTGCAACTTGAAGCCATTTCCTCTTGTCCTAAGAGGACACATGGAGCAGATGCTGTTGTTGCACTCCCAGTCTTGTGGGATATTTCCCAACACAACAAAAAACCAAGACTGGGGCTTCAGGTGTGCATAAAAAAAAAAAAATTCATCTCTTCTGACAACCCAGAGAAGCAACTGAAGTTTGTATGTCACCTCCTGACCCTACCACCAAGCCCTGCATTTACCACCACCTTGAGCAGGGATGCTTTGCCATCTGGAGAACATCCCTCATCCTAGGGGACAGGAGGAAAATGCCATTTCCCACTTTGTGTCTCCTCCAAACCAACATTCCTAACAGCACTGAATCCTGCTAGCCCTGCCAACCACTCTCCTGCTGGGTTAAGAACTGGTTGGGGCATCTTTCACTGCTCAGGAAAGCAAGATGCTGAAAGGTTCCTCCTCTCAAGCCACCAGTAGAGGCACAACCAGACTTTTCTGGTCCAAGGAAGGAGAAGTTAATTGCAATGGACATCCCTTGTGTCAATTCCAGAAATATTTTTCTGGTCCCTCCAGGCTGCAGAAAGAATTACAGATTTATTTCTTCAGGCTGATATTTAAATACCTTTTGTTAACCTTATTAACATCCATTTTGTACTTGTTGCTCTGTTTCAGGAGAAACAGCAAATGTTAATCATTAGTTAAGAGGAAACCAGCCTCACCCAGAGGACCACTGCTGCTTCTTCCTCATCAGTTATCCTTCCCTTCATCATTTCTTCCTATTTTTTATCACTAGATGCCAGCCAAACCCCTCAGAGCAAATTCTTTGCTCCTCTTCCTCAGGCTACTTCTCCAACAGCTTTCACCTCAGTTTGGAATTTTTTTGGTGTGTGTGTGTTAAACACAAACATGACCAATCCACTTTATTATCTCCTGGCCACGTGCTGCATTTGAAAAGCCTGATAAGCCACCCTTCACCTTCCCCTCTCCCACCCAGACTCCAGCTCTGCTCCTGCTCAGCTTCAAAGAAATTTGAAACTTACAACATCCACAGTTGGCCTAATCCTGGGTCAGAAAGGGAAAAAACAAAAACCAAACTAAAAACTAAACCAACCCAACCACCACCACCTTAATAGCTGTTGTTACAGGACACTATTCCACTTTCTAAAACCTGTGCATGTAACTGCATGAATTTCCATCTGCTGGCTTAATGGGAAGCAGTTAATTACAACCCACAAGCTGCCACAGGCAAGGCTGAGCCATTCAATGGGGTCCAGGGCTGGAATTGCAGTTCTGGTTGTGAGGGGACCAAGCCCAGGTGATGACAACCACAGGAGAAACCCACTGAGGAACACTGAAACTCCTGCAGGGCTGATCCTCCTCCTTCTGGAAAGCTTTCTGTTCCCTTTTATATTTCTTTTGAAGAATTAAGTCTCCAAATCATTAACAATGTGTATTTTTGGATTAATCAAGTCCTCTCCTATGGAGCCAGGCTGAAGGAGTTGGGGTTGTGCAGCCTGGAGAAGAGAAAAAGCTCCAGGGTGACCTTAGAGCATCTTCCAGGAAAGCTGGGGAGGGACTCTGGGCAAGGGCATGGAGGGATGGGATGAGGGGGAAGGGTTTCAAACTGGAAAAGGAGACATTTAGGTTAGCTATCAGGAGGAAATTCTTTAATTTAAGGGTGCTGAGCCCCTGTCTCAGGTTTCCCAGGGAAGCTGTGGCTGCCCCATCCCTGGAAGTTGAAGGTTGGAACCCAGGCTGGTGGGAGGTGTCCCTGCACATGGCACAGGGTTGAAACTTGGCAATCTTTCATGTCTCTTCCAACCCAAACCACTCTGTGACTCTATAATATTATTATATTTGCATTTCTACAACTCAAGTGTTGTTATTCAATTCCTCCTGGCTGGGTGGAGAGGACTCTGTCAGCTGAACTTTTCAGTTCATTCTCAAAACTGGTTTTGCAGAAATGAAACCCTGTCCAGACTTCTGCAGAAGGCTGACCTGCATGAAATATTTTTGAGGAGCTCTTTGGAAGCAGCTGGGTAACTCCAGAAAAAGGTGATTTCATTCCAGTGTAATTGTTCAGCTTTGCAAAGAAAGCAATTACACTGGAATGAAGTGACTGAATCCAGAGCGCAGCTTCCAAAAGGTAACTGGAAGAGTTTTCAAGGGTGGAGAGGACAGATATTAAACCTCCATGTAAATATTAGTCTCCATGTAGACAACAGCTTGGGAATAGGAGTGTCCTGTGCTAGCCCATCCTTCATCTTCATCTTGGCCAATGCAGCTCATTCCTGAACCAAGGGATCACTGTTACTCAAGTCACTCACCCTCAGCACCACCCTCCCCAGCTACCTTGTCATGCAATCAGAGAATTGTCAGGGTTGGGACATCAAAAATCATCCATTCCCAACCCTTTCCATGGGCAGGGACACCTCCCAGCAGCCCAGGTTGCTCCAAGCCCCATCTTGTAGCCCCTTCAGATACTGGAAGGCCACAACGAGATCTCCTTGGATCCTTCTCCTCTCCAGACTAAATAATCCCAACTCTCTCAATGTCTTCCCAGAGGTGCTCCAGCCCCCTGAGCATCCTCATGGCCCTTCTCTGGACACACTGCAGCACCTCCATGTCTTTTTTGTCCTGTTGTGCAACCCTCAGCCCTTGCTGTATTCCTTGATGCAATTGGCTTCTCTGGATTCCAGTCACCTACCCAGGGAACTACCATCAAATTCTGAGGAGGATGTAATGGAGATGATAAGAAAAAGACATCAAATCTTGCATTTAAAAGCCACTCAGGCCACCAAAACCCTGAAGCCAACAGAAGCTTTTCTGAAAACCCTAGGTGTAAGGTTGCCCTGTGTTGTATTTGCATTTTTAGAATTGTACTGAGTACTGTTACTCCAGATTTGTCTATTTTCAGTCATTTCTCCTGGGGGTATCGACAGAAAATGAAGATCTTATGCAAGGGGTGAAGAAAGAAAGTGGATCAAACTGGCTGGAGCTTCCCCTGATGATTATCATGGTCTTTTGGGGATCACACCAAGGTCACTGATAATTCAAGCAGGCATGGATTGGAGTGTCAGACCCACTTTGGCCTTGACCATCAAGAGTCTCCCCACTGACAGACAGGAGGGATCACCAAGAGTGCAATCTTCTGCCTTCCCTGGTTAAGAAGGGAAAGGCCCAACACTCCGAGCTTCTTCTCCATTTGAAAATGTCTGGGGTTTCAAAGGAAAACCATATTTATGCTACTAAACCACTGGGTTTTTAAAAGCAAGGTATGCTGAATTTCTAATATCTTGAAGTTCACAACAGCTCTGCAAGCACCTGATGTTCATGAGTCTGTTCTAGCCAAGTCCCGTACTTCTCCTCTTCTTTAACATCTCAGCTTTTCAGGACACACATGGCCAACAGGGACCTTCCATGGCATCAGCCACTCTGCTCCTGCAAGCCCAGCACAGCCTCAGGTGCCCAGAGAAGCTGTGGCTGCCCCATCCCTGGCAGTGTCTCAGGTCAGGTTGGATGGGGCTTGGAGCAACCTGGGCTGCTGGGAGGTGTCCCTGCCCATGGAAAGGGCTTGGGAATGGAGGAGCTTGAAGGTCCCTTCCAACCCAAACCAGTCTGGGATTCTCTGGGAAGACCCACACGGTGCTCTCATAGGTTGCAGATGAGCTGTTTCCAGCAACTTTTTGTTTACAGATCAAGGATCCAAAGCTAAATGAGCTGAGGGAGCTCTAAATATTTTCACAGTGACCCACTCTTCATAAAAAAAAAAAAAAAAAAAAAAAAAAAAAAAAAAAAGAAAATAAAAAGAAAAAAAAAAAAAAAAAAAGAGGGGGAGGGGGAGGAAGAGTTCTGCTAGAACAGCACACAAAAATTCTGTTTACAGGCTCTTGGTCTGAGCAGCACTGAATTGAAGTGAACTGCTACTGCTGGTAATTCATGCAGAGCCACTTCCAGACCTAATAATTACCAGATGCTTATTTAATGTCAGACACAGAGGAGGTTACAACTGCTGATTGCATCAAAACACACGTTAGGGCTAAAAACCTCCCCTTGTGATCCATCCTTGGGCAGACTGAAGGGATTCAAATGATTCAACTCATTTCTCCATCCCTTCTTCAACACATGGCTGCACAATTGCAGCAGGAGAGAGCTCAGCTGCTTGGGGACAAGACCTAGAGGGTCTTAAGAGGCAGACTTTGAGCACTGGATAAATGTGCAACCCCAGGAGGATCTCACACACCCTGAGGAATTTTGCTGCTGTCACCAAGCTGTGTGGTGTGGCCAACATGTTAGGAGGGAAGGGAGGTCCCTCCAGGGGGACTCTGACAGGCTGGAGAGGTGGGCTCAGGCCATGAAGTTCAAAAAAACAAAGTGCAAGGTCTTGCAGCTGAGTCAGGGCAATCCCAAGCACAAATCCAGGTTGGGTGGAGAATGGATTGGGAACAACCCTGAGGAGAAGGACTGGGGGGTGTTGGGTGAGGAGAAGCTCAACACGAGCCAGCAAACATGCTCTGGTAGCCCAGAAACCAAACAATTCCTGGGCTGCATCCCCAGCAGGGTCAGGGAGGGGATTGTCTCCCTCTGCTCCACTCTGGGGAGACCCCCCTGGGGTGCTGGGTCCAGTTCTGGGGTCCCCAAGGCCAGAAGGAGCTGGAGCTGTTGGAGTGAGTCCAGAGGAGGCCATGGAGATGCTGGGAGGACTGGAGCAGCTCTGGAGCCAGGCTGAGAGAGTTGGGGTTGTTCAGGCTGGAGAAGAGAAGGCTGCAGGGAGACCTTAGAGCACCTTCCAGTGCCTGAAGGGGCTCCAGGAAAGATGGGGAGGGACTTGGGACAAGGGCAGGGAGGGAGAGAACAAGAGGGAATGGTCTTAAACTGGAAGACGGGAGATTAGGTGAGATATTAGGAGGAAATTCTTCGGTGTGGGGCTCAAAAGGATTCATAAATTCACCTTTACCCAAGGTTTCAAATCAAGCTAACATTCCAGCCTGGAGAAGAGGAGGCTCCCAGGTGACCTTAGAGCAACCTTCCAATATCTGAAGGGGCTACAAGAAAGCTGGGGGAGGGCTTTGGACACGGGGGGGGGGAGGGAGAGGAGAAGGGGAAATGGGTTAAAACTTGCTTGAGGTTGGACATGAGGAAGAAATTGTTGAATTTGAGGGTGCTGAGCCCCTGTGCCAGGTTTCCCAGAGAAGCTGTGGCTGCCCCATCCCTGGCAGTGTCTCAGGTCAGGTTGGATGGGGCTTGGAGCAACCTGGGCTGCTGGGAGGTGTCCCTGCCCATGGAAAGGGCTTGGGAATGGAGGAGCTTTGAGGTCCCTTCCAATCCAAACCAGTCTGGCATTCTATGATCAAGAGAAATAAATTAGTAGCCACAAAATGGCCTTTTCTGTCTCACTGCAATCTCCCCCACTGAGGATTTGCTCCCATGGAAGCAGCTGCCAACCAACACTGCCCTGGGAACTACAGAGCAGCCTGAAGTTTGGCAAGTCTCCCAAGTAGATGTGTTGGGTTTTTTTTCCCCCCTCATTTTGGAGATTTTTAAAAGCACATTGGTCTTTTGATACATAACAAGCAAAAAGGACATCCCCAAAAACACCTAGAAAAGCAACTGGGTGCCCAACAACCCCCAAACCCAGCAACACATTCCCAAAACAACTGAGCCCCGTTGGCACTTGGGGATTTTTGTTGTCATCCCATCTGCATAATCAAAGTTCTATTTCTCTACCTTTCCCCTCAAGGTTCTAGACATTGTATAACCTGCTTTTAAAACTCCCTCTAAACAACAAAGTCTTGTTTGTGTTCTGGAATCATCAAAAGGTTGGGCTTGAATCATCAAATCAGGGAACGGTTTGGGTTGGGAGGGACCTGAAAGTTTAGCTGGTTCCAACCCTCTTGCATTTTAGGAAATCTTAATTTTCCCTCTTCTACTTTAGACTTTTTCAACCAAGGCGGCGGTGGTAAATTATGCATGAAAAAAGTCATTCCACCTGTCCTAAAATAATATTTATAAAGCCAGACACAGCCCTGATGGAGTGGAACAAACATAACTGGTGAAATTATCAAGTTCACTGCATTGCTAACACATTATCTACATCAGGAATTTGCAGAAAATTTTAAAAATTAAAGAGAAAGTAGCTTTCCCAAGCTAAAACACTAAAAGCAAGTCCCAGGCATAAAGAGTTAACACCTTCTTCCTTCTCGTGAAAGTCGAAACGAACCCGATTTCGTCAGTGAGGTTTGGCAAGGGGTGAAATCCTGTAACCAATTTCATTTCCTGATAAACGAACGGTCCACAGGGGAAAAAAGTCAGCCAGAGGCTTTGGGAACCAGCAAGAGCTCAGACATAACTGAGAGGCTCCTGGAAGGAGCCAGACTGTCTCTTTGCTTATCACCACCAGCCAAAAGGCAACAGCCCAACGCCGCCGGTACCAGGTTCCCCGTTTCAAGGCGTAAGGTGATAGAGCTTCATGGACAAGCAAGATCCTACCCCCCCCCCAAAAAAAAACCACAAAAACCTCCCCCAATCCAGCCCCATCCCAATGTCTTGTATTAGATCTGAATTTATACAACACATGGTTGTATAAAGCAGGAGTTGGGACAACGTAACTTGTAACCCGCCGCGTTGTTTATGCGTTTGCAAGCCAAGTGCTAGGAGTGACAGTGATGGTATTCTGGAGGTTAGAATTTCCCTCCTGCCCTTCCAACAGGAAAAAAAAAAAAAAAACCACCACCAAAAAACTAAATGCACAAGGATAAATCATTCATTATTGGAGAGATTTTGGCACTAGAGGAGCTCTGGGCTGCCTCGAGCCGCCAGCTGAGCAGCTCCTGGTTTTGTAAACTCTGAGTTTACAGTTTACCTCAGTTTTAAACTGTAATTTATTGGTTTTTTATTATTTTATCCTCCTAAAGGTGATTGCTGGGCTTACTAAGAGTCAATATCAGAACTGTCAAATGATCAACCTGCCTCAACGTGAGCTCAGTCCTGAGTTTCTGCTCTATGGAAATGCCACTTCCCAGGGTGAAGCAGAATGTTTGCTCCTTTTTATCTTCTTAAGAAGATGATCCACAACCCCAGCATCTTTACAGGAAATTCAAGTAGCTTGAAAGACCAAGATAGGAACTTCTAAAAGTCAAATGTTTGAGGTTGCAGGAAAAAAAAGAACAAAAAACGAATAAAATTAAACAGAACAAATGAAACCAGAATCTTGGTGGCCTTCTGCTCAAGACTGTGACAAACACAAGGTGATAATATCAAGAAGACACCTGATGGTGACTTCTACCCAAGGTTTGCATAAAATGTGGTGCTCACATCATGCCTGATAACATCTTGATGACAAAACTTGAAAACCTTCAGAAGGCACCAGGGAGCACAAGGCTTTTCCCCTGGATCTCTGGAGCATCAAGGTAGCAACCAATGTTTGGGTGACCCAGAAGAAAACAAGCTCCAAGTTCTCCATTTATTCTTGACCTGTGAAGAACAGATTTACATGGGGCTCTTTCCAAGTTGAAAGCATGAGGTATTATTTTCTGCTCCATAAAATAGCTTTTTTTGTTTGTTTTGTTTTCTTGTTCTGGTCAACAATGCCAAAATTTACTGTTTATTTTTTCTCTGTCCTCTCTCCCCCTCCCCCTCAATGGAAGAATTTATAACCAGTGAAATAAAGTGAAGTAAAAAAAGCTGTTTTCAATTCCCCAACTGACTGGCAGCTGCTACGTGAGAGCAAACTGAACTTGTCTGGGTCCTCAGGAGCACTGACATTTGAAAAAAGAAGTTTCCTGGAGTCATTTGAGAGGTGGGGGAGGTTTTTTGGACCCTTCCCCATGATGCTAAAGAAATAATTTTTTAAAAAAGTGATGCTATGAAAATTTCATGTTCAGAAGACACCTGGGGAGAGGTGGGGAGCACAGAACCTTTTCACAGAGCCATGAGAGTGCCATATAAACATGGGATCAGTTACAGAGGGCATGAAATAATTTTTGGGAGCTCCAAAGAGAGGTTGTGAATGCCATAGTCCATGCCAACCCTGTTAGACCTGGCAATATTCAACCAGAGATCTACTCAGCTGTAACAAAGACCTCATTTGCATCACAAATATCTACAAACCAGTCTCTAAAGGCTGCTGAAATTCACTTTTAAACCATGGAACACATCAAATCACCAAATTTTGGAGAATTTCAAAGCTAATGGTACAAACAGCCATCAAGCAGATGATGTCTCTTCCCGAGGAGGAGCAGCTGAAGAAGCTTTGCAGAGTGCTCAGCAACTAAACCAAAAGATTTTTTGGATTCTCTCAAGTTCTGGAGACTTCCCATGCACTTGCTTTTATGGTTATAATTTCCTTCCAGAGTTGAAAGTACCCATGCTTGATGTCCTCCATTAAATTCACTGCCACCTCAGTCTGGTGCCTCCATGATTTGGGGCTTTCTCCCATGTAACAAATGGAAAATGAAGAAGTTCCATGGTTGAGAGCAGAAGAAACCTCTGAGACATGCTTTTAGCACCTTGTTCTGTTGAGAGACTGAAAGCTTTTACCTCTTCTCCTTTCCCACATTCTATGAAATTTTCATGCCTGTCAACCTAGACGCCACTCAAGTAAATGTTAAATTTTGAACCATCCCAAAAAGTTGCAAGTTGATGGCAGAAGGGCACTTCTGTGGAGTGCTGACAAAATGCTCATTGAGACAGGGAAACAAGGGGGGAAAAGTAAAGCAGCTGAGAACACCTTCATGAAAATGAAATCTCTGCCTTAAGTGGCTTAGCTAATGGGAACTTTTTGTTTGGAAAGCAATAACTGTGGCCTCCTGAGTGTGATGGTTCCATGAACCCAAATGTCAGCTTCCAGTCACTGGCTGGCATTCACAACAAGTTTTCCCACTTATCTGCTTGGCTACCTCCCCTTGAAAGCTTGAGATAACTCCCAGACTCCAGCCACAGGCCCAACTTCTCCCAGCCTCCTAAAAAAGGGAAGAAAGGCAGGCTAAGAATTCAAAAAAAGAGACCAAACAAATCAAGAAGGAAGGAGACCAATTTTCACCTATCTCTATGATCTCAAAATTGCCTTCAAAAAGCTTCTGCAATAAAAGAAGGAGCCTGGATTGTGGGCTGCTTGTCTGTGAAGGAGACAGCTCTATCTCCATGCTGTGTCTTTTATCCATCCTGGCCATACTTATTTTATTTTTCTTCTCCCCCAGGCCAAGGAGAAATAACCAGCTCCTGATTTCAGCACCCTTTCTGTTTATGCAGAAGGTGAATTACTCACCTTGCACTCTTCCCTGCCTTTCACAGGCCATGGCTAAAAGCGGAGGCTTAAAATAATGTTAATGATATTGTTTGTCTCTGCTTGGGTTGACTGGAAGGAAAATATGAGTTAGATCTCCTTTTATCCCAAGGATTATTTGCCAAGAAAAGGCAAGCTATCTTTCCTCACACATATACATAAATATGGCAATTGTGTCCTGGGCTGCATCAGGGGAAGTGTGGCCAGCAGGTCAGGGGAGGTGATTCTCCTCCTCTACCTCACTCTGCTGAGACCCCACCTGAAGAACTGTGTCCAGTTCTGGTGCCCCTACCACAAGAAAGCATGGAGGTGCTGGAGTGTGTCCAGAGAAGGGCCATGAGGATGCTCAGAGGGCTGGAGCACCTCTGCTGTGAAGACAAATTGAGAAAGTTGGGGTTATTCAGTCTGGAGAGGAGAAGGATCCAAGGAGAACTCGTTGTGGCCTTCCAGTATCTGAAGGGGCTACAAGAAAGCTGGGAGGGACTTTTTAGGATGTCAGGGAGTGATAGGACCAAGGGAATGGATTCAAATTAGAGGAGGGGAGATTTAGATTGGAAGTTAGGAAGAAGTTCTTCACCTTGAGGGTGCTGAGCCCCTGTGCCAGGTTTCCCAGAGAAGCTGTGGCTGCCCCATCCCTGGCAGTGTCTCAGGTCAGGTTGGATGGGGCTTGGAGCAACCTGGGCTGCTGGGAGGTGTCCCTGCCCATGGAAAGGGGGTGGGAAGGGATGAGCTTTAAGGTCCCTTCCAACCCTGACAATTCTATGATAGTTAAAAAAAACCCAAACAACCATATTTATGACCTCTCATTAATGCACATACTCACTCTGCAGCCCGTGTTGCTTCCCACAGGGAAAAGGAGCAGGAGAACCAAGGCTGTGCTCCTAAGCTGATAAACCCCATTATGCAGATGAGGACTGTGGCTTTAAGTGCTGTTATTTTTAGCTTATTCAGGGCAGAACTCAGGTCTAAGCAGTGAGGCTGAAGATCTGAACTGGTGCAGCACCTCTTGAACATTCACTTCCTCCACAAAAGCAGAGAGAAGCAACTTGCCAACAGGCCTCTATTTACCTGGGCATATATTAGGGACCTAAAAATGAAAAAACAAACCCAAAAGGCAAACCAACCCCACTATTTCCTGAGCTGCAAGGAAGGAAGGGAGGAAAAGCGGTGCTGCAAGGTTCATTCTGCCCCATGGGAACCACTTTGTGTTCAACTGCTTTCCTCGGGCTGGAAATTTCCAGGAGGTAGGAGGAATGGCTCTCCAGGGTCTCTTCTACTCTAGAGCACTTGGATTATGAAAATTAATGAGCAGTTAATTTGAGCCAGCCTAGAAATTCTGAGGATGAACACACAGCTTGGCACACTGTAACCACGTGTAGGTTGTGTCAACCCAGATGCAAAAGACCCATCTTTTATAAAATAGTTTGGGTTGGGACCTTAAACATCATCCAGTTCCTCCTCAGGTTGCCCAAGCTGGCCATGTAGAAGCCAACCCCTCGCTAGAAGCTGTCCCCAAGCCACTCCCTGTCAGGAAATTGTCTTTTCAGCAGGCAATGTTAGGTGGTCTCCATGACTCACATCTCACACCCAGGTCATGGAGGTGAGCTCAGCAACAGAACCTCTTGTGCAGGCAAAGCAGTTGTGGGTAGGGCTGCTCCCACCCATCCAGACATGCCCAGAGAAGGTCATTAAAGACTTGTGGATGAAAGCTTTCTCCTTGATTTAGGCACTGAAATTCTTCAGAGTTGTGCAACTGTATCGTTTGTCTGATCTTCAGATGATTTTGTGGAGCTTTAGAATAAGTTCCCCTGAAAACCTCAGAAAGTGAAGGAGGAAGAGCTGAGGAACTGTGAGACTCCAAGGACAGAGGGCATGAAGATCCACAAGGACATTTCTATAGGAAGGACCAGTGTGCTGCTCATCATTACTGTGACACCAAGCTGGGGGTGGAGCTGACATTCCTGAGGGACAGGATGGTGTCCAGAGGGACCTGGACAAGATCTAGAAGTGGGTCAGTGTGAACTTCAGGAATCTCTACAAAGCCAAGTGCAAGATCCTGCACATGTCAGGGCAATCCCTGGGATCAGCACAGGGTAGAAGATGAAGGGATGGAGTCCTGAGGAGAAGCACTTGATGGTGTTGGTTGGTGAGAAGCTCAACATGAGCCAGAGATGTGCTCTGGTAGACCAGAAACCAAACAATTCCTGGGCTGAATCCCCAGCAAGGTCAGGGAGGGGATTGTCCCCCTCTGACCCCTTTGGGTGCTGGGTCCAGTTCTGGGGTCCCCAAGGCCAGAAGGAGCTGGAGCTGTTGGAGTGAGTCCAGAGGAGGCCATGGAGATGCTGGGAGGGCTGGAGCAGCTCTGGAGCCAGGCTGAGAGAGTTGGGGTTGTTCAGGCTGGAGAAGAGAAGGCTGCAGGGAGACCTTAGAGCACCTTCCAGTGCCTGAAGGGGCTCCAGGAAAGCTGGGGAGGGACTTGGGACAAGGGCAGGGAGGGAGGGGATGAGGGGGAAGGGTTTCCAACTAGGAGAGATGAGATTTAAGTGAGGCATGAGCCAGAGATGTGCACCAGCAGCCCAGAAACCAACCATGTCCTGGGTTGCATCTCCAGTAGAATGGCCACCAGGGTGAGGGAGGGGATTGTCCCCCTCTGCTCTGCTTTGGGCAGACCCCCCTGGGGTGCTGGGTCCAGTTCTGGGGTCCCCAAGCCCAGAAGGAGATGGAGCTGTTGGAGTGAGTCCAGAAGAGTGAGACAAGAATGATCCAAGGGCTGAAGCCAGGCTGAGAGTTGGGGTGGTTCAGCCTGGAGAAGAAAAGGTGGTGAGGAGATTTTATTGTGACCTTTCAGTATTTCTGTCCCCTGTAAGAAAGATGGGGACAGACTTCCTAGCAGAGTCTGGAGTGATAGGACAAGGACTGATGGTTTATAAAACAAAAAAAAAAAAGGAGAAATTCAGACTAGATAGAAGGAAGAAATTACTCATGATGAGGCTGGTGAGAGCCTGTCCCAGGTTTCCCAGAGAGGTGGGAGATGCCCCATCCCTGGAACCATTCCAGCTCAGGTTGGATGGGGCTCTGAGCAACCTGATCCAGTTGGAGATATCCCTGGGGCTGGATTGGATGGCCCTGAAAGGTCCCTTCCCACCCAAACCATTCAGTGATTCTATGATTACCTTGCATGCAGTTACTGATGAATGCAGGACATTACAGATAAGAAGTGTCACCAACTTTTCTCCATGTAGGACAAACCTGCTCTGGACAAGCTGCTGCTCAGCAAGAGGATCTGGACAAAAACTAACAAAGCCCAGCAGGTCTAAGTGCCAATGCAGAAGAACTCTGTGCCAGACTGTGTTCACTTGGTTACCCTGTCCCCAAACTCAAGTCCTTCAGAGGAAAATAGGTGCTCCAAGCATCTTTCAAACTGGAAGCACTCAATAGCTTGGTGAGGACTTCCAGAGCTTGCCACTGGTCCAAAAATTTTGATTTGTTGATTCAAGTGGCACCATAAACCCAACACTTTTAATGCTGGCTATCATTAATGCCCCCAAAACTTCAACATGATGGGAATTCCCTCACAAAGCATCCTGTCCCACCATGTAAGCCATCTGGCTCACTAACTGCTGAACCCTTCTTTTTTTCTAAGCAGCAAATTTGTTCAGGGATGGCTCTATGTCAATCTCTGCAGCCTCTTAAAGTCAGAGCTTTGATTGATCTGCATGTAAGAATAAATTGACATAGGAAAAGCATAAGGTCCAGTGTTTCTCTGTGGTCACAGCATCACAGCACAGCAAGGACAGAACCTGAAGGGCTGGATTTGCATCCAACAATTCCTCTGGAGTTACTTAAGCTATTCCTGTCCACCAGCTCAGGATTTGGGTCTCCAGACCACTCTCACCTGAAGTAATTCAGTCCAAGTGACTAACTAAGCACCGTCTCAGGGATACAGGGAAAGATGTGAGTGTAGGTAGCCAGCTACACAACTCCCACTGGGGGGTTTAAAATTACCATTATTTTTTAAAATAAACCTCCAGCTGTCAGTGTGCCTCAGCAAATGATATTTTCCTAAAGCTGCCCCAAAAGAAAAAGGTCTGGAGGTGCCACTCTGGCTCTCTTACCATGGAGTAGAACCAAAGATGGTCCTGGGGCAGGGCAGACAGTATTTCAAATACACTCTGTGTAACAGAAGCAAACTTCATTGTGTGTTCAGCCAGCACACCTGACTCCCAGTTATTTCCTTCCCTACTTACACAGATTTCAGCACTGCAGTATTTAAGCATTCATGGATTTTAGTCACCCAAAACCTCCCCAAGTTGGGAAAACCCTTGCAAGATCAGAGAGATGCTCAAAGGGAAGGGTCTGCTTGGGGTTGTAGAGAAGATTCACCATCATGCTGACCAGGCTTTTGAGGTCTTGAACTAATTTTCAGAGAGGTGGTTCATTCTTTATGAATGCCCCAGGAATTTATCTTTGCAGTGTTTTATAGAGACCCAGATGGAGGAAGAAGAGTAAGTTAATTTAAAATAAATACATAAATAAATCAAAGTTTAGATACAAATTGACTGAGTAACTGATGGGGAAGTGAGAGGTAAGACTCCACCTCCCAGATACAATGAAGAAAACCTCACCCTCGGCAAATTTTCATCCCTCCACATGCTTCAGCTGAGTAACTAATCAAGAAAACTCCCCCAAACACTTAGCACAAATTAGGGATTTCAATGAAATCACACCCCCCTGGCAATCCACAACTTACTCCCTTATCAGCTGCTATTGATGGGAGGAAGGAGGCTTGGACATTACAGATATAAAAGATATTTCTGTAACTGATTGCAACAGGGTGATTAAATCAAGGAGGTCTTGAGTACTTACTCTTAGCCTGTCTTTGGGCAATGCAACAGCTCCTTGCTTGATGATTTCCAGAACTCTCTCCACTGAGAGCTCAGCTCCAGCTTGCTCTAATCGGCTGCTGAAAAAGCTGATCACCTGGGAAGAAAAAGCAGAGCCCATAAATAAAGAGAAAAAACAAAAACAAGAAAATAAAAAGGAGATCTTTGTGTCAATTTACACCCAAAGCTGTCACCTTGGATGAATGGATCTCTGCTTCCAAAAGGAATAAAGATGTTATTGCTTGTGTTGCAGCTGTGGGGACATCTGACAATTTTAAACACACAGCTGAATTATTAAAATTACACTCTTTATTTATTATTAAATATTACATTTTTTATTATTATTTGTTACACTCTGACCTTTGCTAATGTTTGTATCCAGCCATATTGCACCTCAGCACTGTCAAGGTTTTCCAGCCCATTTATTAAGAGATGGGGCTCAAAATTTCCTTTTCAAGCATGAAAGTAAATTTCTGATCATTTTAATGCCACTTAGAAGGCTTTAAGACAACTATTAATTATCTCCATACAGCCATGAGAGTCTACACAGCTTCCTGGAGGGGTTGTAGCCTCCAAAGCCACAGGAATTGGAGGAGGGGGGACAAAACAGCTCACAAAGCTCCTCTTCTCCTCAAATCAACCACCCAAAATGTCCCATTTACCTTTTCCATCACAGACACCAAACCCAAGGACCTGCATGTTCCTTCTCACTCTTCTCATCCTCCTTGTACCTTCCCTGGTGTGGCCAAGCTGCTTTTCACCAGATTTTCCTTTTCTGTGCCCCAGCTGGTCCTTGTTAGCTAGGACACACTTAGGTCAGGCTTTAACTTTTCTCCCTCTCCAAGCTCAGTAGCTCCCAGACATCCCACCAGCAGTTCCTCATGTGGGACACCAGAACTCCATTTCTTTAGCTCCTTTCATCCCCAAAAGAGCAGGGTTTGCAAAGCCCCATCCCAGAGCAACTCATCAGTCAGGCAGGGGTGACAACTCCAAACAACTCAAGGAGGGTGCAGGGCAAAGTTTCAACACCAACTTCAAGAGGATTTTTGTGGGCAGAGCCATTTGGGGGAGCCCCAGTCAGCACTTGGCTACCCCTTGGCTGGAGTCACCCACAAATTTCCCAACATCTCCTGGGTCTCAGAGATGCTTTCCTCTGAAGAGCTGCAGTGCCCACTTGTATCTGAATCACAACTTCCAAGACATGGATTAATCCCTGTGAATTCTTCTAAGGAAAAGAGTGGATTAGAGTACCCAATCTCTGCAGAGCTCACTTTCTTCTGCAATGAGACACAAGCTGGAGCCAGAAACCTAATTACCCTAATTATGCCTCCCAGCTCCTCAGAAAACAAAGCCAGCTGATGGCTCCATTACTTTGAGATTCCAATTTGTTGTGATTCCCCCCAAAACCTTGGCCCTTGCTTTTGAGCAAGTAGGTTTGCTGGAGAGCAGAGAAGTTTTCTCTAAAAACTGAAACAGATGACACTTGTTGCTTTCTTGGGGTTGTGGTTTGGGTTTTTTGGGTTGGTTCTGTTCAACACTCCTCAGCTGTCAAGAATGGGTTGGTGAATCCTATCCCTGCCCAGGGAAGGCTCAGGTGGAGAATCCATCCCACCAGAGCTGCTGGGATAGCTCAGGTTCTGCTAAGCCATAAGAAGAGTAAAATGGAATATTCAGATATAATCAAAAGGATAAAATCCTCTCACACCCCACCAGCATAAAAAAAACTGAGTGAGGCTGACAGATCCTACCTGAATTCTGGTGTTTCCTATTTTGCTCCCATCTTAATGTGTTTTGAAAAGATTTTTATGTTTGTGTCGTGAAGGTTGAGTTGTATTTCCCAAAGAACAAAAGTGTGAGAGGCCTCCAATGTTTTCAAGCTATGTCAGCATTTCCCAAGGCTGGGGATGGCTATTTTTGGTAGGCAGTTGAAGACTGAAATGAAAAATATTTACTTGAATAGCAATACTTATCTCCAAGCATTATTTGCGTTACTACTTGAGACAGTATAGAGTTAATCCTAGATAGTAACCCTAATAGTAAAGTACCCCAAAATGATACTCAGGTACCCACTGAGAGCCACAAGGAAATAAGGGAAAGAAAGGGAAGAAAAAAAAAAAAAGAGTTATAAAGAGGAGAAATGTGAAGAGGCCTTGGTTTAGTGTCTTAGATCAGTAATGAAACCAAATTCATTGAGCACTACACCACAGAACTGTTTTGTTTGGAAAATAGTGAATTTTGCTCCCTGGGAGAAAGGTTGTTTTCTACTACAGCTGGAACTGGGGATGTTTAGCTCCTTTGGAACCTCTTTCTGGGACTGGAGAATTCTTTTGCTTGGAAAAGACCCTGAAGATCATCAAGATCAACCCTGACCCCAGCACTGCCCCCAAACCATGGCCCTCAGCACCACATCTCCAGGGCTTGGAAATCCCTCCAGGAATGATGGGGACTCCAGCCCTGCCCTGGGCAGCCTGGGCCAGGCCCTGACAACCCTTGCCAGGGAGAAATTCTTCCCCAGCTCCAATCTCAAACTCCAGGGCAATTCCTCTTCTCCCATCCCTTCTTCCTTGGAAGAAAAGACTGACACCCACCCCCTGGCTCCAACCTCCTCTCAGGGGGTTGCAGAGAGCCAGAAGGTCTCCCCTCAGCCTCCTTTGCTCCAGGATCAACACCCCCAGCTCCCTCAGCTGCTCCTGGGCAGACTTCTGCTCCAGACCCTTCCCCAGCTCCCTTGCCCTTCTCTGGACACACTCCAACCCCTCAATGTCCTGAGGATATACCCGAGGGATTTCCAAGCCCTGGAGATGTGGTGCTGAGGGCCATGGTTTGGTGGCAGTGCTGGGGTCAGGGTTGATCTTGATGATCTTCAGGGTCTTTTCCAAGCAAAAGAATTCTCCAGTCCCAGAAAGAGGTTCCAAAGAGCTAAACATCCCCAGTTCAAGCTGTAGCAGAAAACAACCTTCCTCCCAGGGAGCAAAATTCACTAAGTGACCCCCAGCCATCTAATGAGACAGAATTCTCCTGCTCCAGCAGGACAGGGAAATTTATCTGTCAGGAGACAACGGTTTTAGCAAGTTCAGGATCTTTGACAGGAGATTTCCAAGTTCAGATGGCTCAGAGGAAAGGTTTGTCAGATAAATGCAAGCAGTGAATCTGTACAGTAAGATGTGAACTGCCACCATGTGCCTCTGGGAAGAGTTCAGAAATTGTAATTTTAAAATTTATTTTTTTTTCAAGACTACTGAGAAGCCAGGTCAGTTTTTGGGAAAGCAACCCAGCAGCTGCTCCTTGATGTTTATTGGGAAAGATGTGATGATTTCAGGAAGTGAAAATGTTGCTGAGGGCCATGGGGCAGTGGTGGCCTTGGCAGTGCTGGGAAAAGGGTTGGATTTGATGATTTTCCAGTTGTTTTCCAAGCCAACCCATTCCGTGATTCTAGGAAAAGCTGAGCCAAGGTTCTGTGCAGCTCAGAGGCAGCTTGGGGACAGGAGCTCTGTGGTGAGGACACTTCTCATGTGGCAGCTGAAGTGACTGTGGAGCCTCCAGCATCCTGGATTGTCCCAGCTCTGTGTGGGCAGCAGGAACAGGGATTGTCCCCCTGGGCACCTGGAATCCTGGGGTCAGTTCTGGGCCCCTCAGGACAAGGAGGACATTGAGGGATTGGAGTGTGTCCAGAGAAGGGCAATAAAGCTAAACCTAAACCTCCCCTCTTTCAGTTTAAAGCCATCACTCCTTGGCTGATCACTCCAGGACCTTGTCTAAAGCCCTTCCCCAGCTTTCCTGGAGCCCCTCCAGGCACTGGAAGGTATTTTAAGGCCTCCTCTTCCCCAGGCTGTGTAACAACCAGAAAAAGAAGCACTGGAGGGAGTCAGGAATGTGTGGTGCACAGTCCTCACTCCTCTGTCTCTGGATGCTGAAATAATTATATAAGAGCAAATCAGGAGATCTTCCCTTTGAAGACCTCCTTCCAGGATCCAGCAACACCCAGTTTGGGAAATTTGATGCCACAAATCCCTAAAGATTTATTTCCACACAATTTTCACAGAATCACAGAACGGTTTGGGTTGGAAAGGACCTTAAAGATCATCCAGGTCCAACCCCCTGTATGTGCAGGGTCACCTCCCACCTTGGCCCAGGTTGCTCCAAGCCCCAGTTGACTCCTTCTGACTCCTTCTTAGGGCAAAAATTCCTTTCAAACATTCACAAAGTTCTGTGGCCATGTGGATGGAGCTCTTATCTCCATCACCAGAGAAAAGCCTGAAGCAAATCAACACTGGGAACCAGGAACTCCTTTTAGCTCTTCTCAGATACTTCCTAGACATTCTTCTCTTGTGTGTACACTGAAACTAAAATGCTTTGTCACTTTTTTCAAGGGGTAGGAAGAGCAGTTAGAACATTTTGGCTGTAGCACACAGGACAAAACCCAGTTGTCTGTGATGGTAGAGCTGCCAATATGAAGTGGAGGACCTGACAGAGGCAGCTGAATCTCATCTTTTATTCAGATCCTCAAGCCTGACAGCTTTCACCACTTGCCAGCTGGTGACAGGTACATTAAAAAAAAAAAAATGAAAAAAATTCATCTTTTCTTGACATCCTGCATTCTCTAACAAAGGAGCTATTTAAAAATTCAACATGCTCCCTTGGAGAGCTTTAAATAGTTCCTGCCTGTAACTGGCATTATGCTGTAACCTAATATTAAGTAGTTTTGGGGAGGAATTGTTTAAATTGTTGAGGAAAACCTATGTTTAACTGTTAGAAAGGAAAAGGACACACTGTTATCTGTGGGAGATACAGGGCTGCCATGCAGAAGGATCTGGCTATCCCTGGTTTTCCTGGAGCTGGACAAGGAACCAGAGAAGGTCCCTCTCTCAGTTAGGAATGGAAATGGCTTCATTGCACCATATCTTCTCTTTACACAACTTGAAGATTTTTTATCCTCACCATCCAGGCTGTATCAGGGCTGGCTGTGGTTTGCAGCTGCCAAAAGTTGGAGAGTTTTGAGCTCTGAATCCTTGGCTGTTGCATGAGCAGGAAACTTGAAGGGAGATGAGAAGAAGAAGGGATAGATATAGAGCAGGGTTTGAGGCAAGCATTTAAAATGACTTTAAGGCACAGCAGGAATCTGTTCACCTACTGTTATACTTTATAATAAAAGCAGAGGAAAACAGAACCCCTAGCAGATTTGCCATTGCATGAATAAATGTGCTATTATTCACTGCAGCAAGAAATTGAGCACCCTGTCCAGCTTCCCCTTCCAGTATTCCACACCCACTGGTCACACAAGTTGACTTCCACCATTGCTCAAACTCTGCAAACACCAAGTAGATGACAGAGAAATAATTCTTGTAGTTAAAATCTGTTTTTTTCCGTGCAGGAATCATTACTCAGGTTCTTACTATAAGCTTTAAAGCCACTTTCAGCAGTACTCAAAGAATTAAATTTCCAAATTTAGTTTCCCAAGTCATCCTCCACAGTGAACCACATCAGTATCTCACAGAATCATGGAATCACAGAATGGTTTGGGTTGGAAGGGACCTTAAAGGTCACCAAGCTCCAAGCCAACTCCTTAGGCAGGGACACTTCCCACTGGATCAGGTTACTCAAGGCCCCATCCAACCTGGCCTGGAAATTCACCTCTCATCCACCCCTGGTTCCTTCTCTTCTCTTGTCAAATGTCTCTTTATCCACAGGGATTGCTGTGCAGAGAGATTTTGCAGCTGAAAGCACCACACCTTCAGATGCAGCCCAGGGAATAAGGCAGCTGAATATTTGCTCTTCACGATTTTTTTCCAATCCCCCCTATTCATGAACAGGCTGCTGATGGGAGTAGGAGTCAAGACAAAGCTGAGGAAATCTGCTCATTCTCCCCACCAAAAAGAGGTTGTTAACTGGGAGCAGTGAAGAGAATGGGATGTTGTCCTTCCTCAGGGGAATGAAAGCTGGGCAACAGGGTGGGAATTCCCAAATGCCCTTGGCTCTGCTGAGTTAAAGATGTTCCCCAGAAGAAGTCACACTGGAGGCCCAGCAAATGCCAGCCTGATGCCATCTGAACTCAGTGTTCTCACAGAATGGGTGAGGGTGGCAGGGAGCTGAGAGCTCCTCTCCTCCAAGCTCCCTGCCATGGGCAGGGACACCTCTCATCCAGACAAGGATGCTCCAAGCCTCATCCAACCTGGCCTTGAACACCTCCAGGGAGGGGGCAGCCACAGCTTCTCTGGGCAATCTGTTCCAGAGGCTCAGCACCCTCCTGCTGAAGAACTTCTGCCTCACATCCAGCCTCAACCTCTTCTCCTTCCCTTTCCAACCATTTCCCCTTCTCCTATTGCTGGACACTCTGCTGAAAAGTCCCTCTGCAGCCTTCCTGGAGGTTCCCTGCAGGAATTGGAAGGCAGCTCTGAGGTCCCCATGGAGTCTGCTCTTCTCCAGGCTGAACAATCCCAGCTCCCTCAGCCTCTCCTCACAGCAGAGGTGCTCCAGCCAGCCCCTGGAGCAGCTTTGTCACCTTCCTCCTTATCTTAGGCATTTAAGTTAGATCTAAAAAGTCACCTTCAGCATTGAAATTAGACAGAAAACACTTCCTAGAAGAAACTGCTAGAGATGATGAGGATTTCCCTCTTCTCCAAAGGATGAAGAGATGAAATAACAACCTGTAAGAATCCTTTAAGCAATGCCTCACTCACCAGATCTATATTTTGCATGACATCCTGGAAGGAAGGGTGGGTCCGAAACTGCTCAAAAAGTTCCCTCTTGTAGAGCAGAGCATAGACCAGGTTGGGGTTGTGGTGGAGAGAGTTGGTCAGGCAGGAGTTGATGATCTCCAACATCATTCGGATCACCTCCTCGATGACATTCAGGTCCTGAGCCTTTAAGAAAGAAAAAAAAAGGTCAGAGTGCCCTTAGCTGTTGGAAAAAATTAAATAAATTCAGTAATAAAAGTGTGGGTGGATAATAATGACTTAACGGGGCTATGAGCTGGTTAATATCTCACCAGTGAGGAAATCTGGCATGCCTGGATCTGGAAAAAGATCTGATTCCTCTTGTAAGAACCCAAATTTGAAGTGAAATGCAATGTAATCAACCTCAGAGCATCAGGAGCAAGGCAAAAAGGATTGCTGCCTGTTACAAGACAGACACTGAGGGGCTGGAGCAAGTCCAGATGATGATGAAATATTGATATTTAGAAGGGCAACCAAGCTGGGGAAGGGTCTGGAAAAAAAACCCCTCTGAGGAGAAGCTGAGGGAATGGGGAATGTTGAGTTTGGAGAAGAGGAGGCTGAGAGGAGACCTTTTGGCTCTGCAGAGCTCCCTTCAAGGATGTTGTGGGGAGGTGGGTGCTGGGCTCTCTCTCAAGTGCACAATGGCAGGAGCAGAGGAAATGGGCTGAAGTTGCACCAGGGGAGGTTTAGCCCAGATCTGAGGATGAATTTCCTGCCTGAGAGAGCAGTCAGGTGGAGGAATGGGCTGCCCAGGGAGGTGGGGGAGTCCCCAGCCCTGCAGGGATTTAAAATCCATGGGGATGAGGCATTGCAGGACA
This sequence comes from Phaethornis superciliosus, assembly GCA_023637945.1. Lineage (NCBI taxonomy): Eukaryota > Metazoa > Chordata > Aves > Apodiformes > Trochilidae > Phaethornis > Phaethornis superciliosus. Next base: position 70,363,536 of record JAJQWJ010000004.1, read on the forward strand.
TGCTCTGGTGGGCATGGTGATGCAGATAGTGACAAATAAACTTTATTTATTTTATAGAGGGGGAGTGTTGGACACAGTGATCTTAGAGGTCTTCTCCAATCATGACAATTCTCTGATTAAAACATTGTAACCAGCCCAGTTCACTATGGGTTGAAGTCAACTTTGCCTTTTCAATGCTTCCTACTCTTAAGTAAAAACCTTTCAATATACATTTACTGCAGTTTGTGTTCAGCCTCTGCTTGGGGAGGAAAGATAGGGAGAGGAAGAGAGAAAAAAAAACAAACAGAAAAATAAAGAGCTGCTTGTGACAGAAAAAAGCAAAGACAGGAGAAAGAAAATTGACTGGGATCCCATCACACCTTGAATCTGACATCATTCTCTAGACTGAGCCCTTGGCTTTTGTGTGTGTGTATATTTTTGGCATTGAATACTTGGAATAAAGGAAGAAAATAAGAAATCTGCTTTTGTAGTGCTCTATAACACTCAAGATAAATTCGTGGAGCTTCTCACCTTCTTAATGCCTTTGAGAAAGCACTCCTAATGATTCTGAAACTCCAGCTTTCTAAGCTGAACAAGGCAGCACGAGAACTTTCTGGACTCCTCTCCTTGGGATTATCCAGATATCCCAGAGGGCTGCCTGTCCTCCCTTGGGACAGGGGAAAAAAAGGCAAATCTACTTTGGTCTTGTCATTAGGGCTCTCCACCACATCAAAAGCTGAGTTGGGAGATTTTACAGAGCTGGCAAGAAGGTGAATCAGAGCAAACCAGCTGGAGTTTTGCAGCTCAGTACAAAGAGTGAAACCAGTGGCATTTGCTTTTCACCAAAAAGTCATTTTCTGAATTACATGAACACTTCCTAACAGGTCTGGACTTGTGACAGCTTTTTGGGGGGGCTGTCAATCAATCTCTACACAGTGGAGTTGTTTTCTGTTCTAAAGAACCATCACTTGTCAGACACATGCAGGAGAGAAGATGGGAACCTGGCTTTTCTTCTACAGGTTTTAGATAAGGGCCTGGAGTGATGGGATGAAGGGGAATGGTTTTAAGCTGCAAGATTGAGATGAGATTTTAGGAAGAAATTCTTGAATTTGAGGGTGCTGAGCCCCTGTGCCAGGTTTCCCAGAGAAGCTGTGGCTGCCCCATCCCTGGCAGTGTCTCAGGTCAGGTTGGATGGGGCTTGGAGCAACCTGGGCTGCTGGGAGGTGGAAAAAGTTGGAAGTAGATGAGCTTTAAGGTCCCTTCCAACCCCAAATATTCCATGATTTTAGGATTCCCTGACCCTGCTCCTCCATCTCTTCCATGCTGCTGAGGAGGGAGCACCCATCCTCATCCTTAACCACATTGATTTGCTTCTCCCCACTGCTTGTCTCCAGAGGAGATTTATATGACAAAAACTTTTGGGAATTCCTCTTTGAAGAACAATATTTGGTGCACACACACCAACAAACATCCAGCAAAAGAAAGATCCAGACCTGGCTGACATATGGAGTGGCACATGCTGCTGAACTGGGATTTAATGCAGGATATGCCATGCTGTAGGGGTTTTTAAAATATTACTTGGCAGAAACATTATGGATTCAACTGAGATCTTCCCAGGTACCAGAAAATTAGCAAGCCACACAATTAATTGCTTTACAAAATATAAATTCTTTTTAAGAAAACATGTTCACCTTAAAACCTAGGCAGTACACAGCTAGTTTAAATAGAAAGTGTTGCTATCCATCTCCAAACACGTTCTCCCAAGAAAAAAGCTGCTACTGGTCAGCTTCAAACAACGAAAAGTTACCAGAGGTGATTTCTCAGGAATTATTTTACAAGTTTTTAAAAGCTGATGGTCAGAACCAACCTTCTGTTAGGTTTTTTTCTTTCTTTCTTTTTTTCCAGCTACAGCTTTCCAGGGGAAGAACCTGGGACCCAGATGAAGAAATCCAGGAGGTACAATGAAGATTTGCACCCATAACAGAGCAGATAACAAAAATTCTAAGAAGAGTGAGCTCCCTCGAAGAAGTGGGACAGAATCCCAGCCTTGCATATATGTTATCCCAAGAGACAAATGCTCCTATAATCAGTGATGAAAGGATTTGTAAAGACTTAACAGTTTGAAGAAAAAAAAAAAAACAAAACAGGAAAAAACAAGCAGAAAGCCAAGGATGGTGTTTGGATGAGCAAGAGCTGATAAAACACCACCCAAACTGGAACTGGATGTTCTTTAAGGTCCCTTCCAACTCAAACCATTCTATGAAAGCCATATATATTTTTTTTTTTACTGAATTATCTGTTATATGTTGTGGGGGGGTGAGGTAGGAAAGTTTCAATCCATTAAACAGGACAGTTATAGGAGCAGTTCCAAATAATGGGGTTTTTCTATTGCTAGAAGGTGACAAATTCAGAAATTGAAAAGTAAGAGTATTTCTTTACAAAACAGGGCTCAGAGAATGGCAACCCTAATAAATACCAGCTCTCCCCTTCCTTTTTTTTTTTGTTTGTTTGTTTATGCCCACAGAAATAATTCTACCCATCATTAAAAGAAATGTGGAAGCTAAAGCCTGGTACCAATTTTTGAGACTAGATGACCTCTAATGTCCCTTCCTACCTAAGCCATCCTATGATCTTTTGGTAATCCTAGGTAATCCTCATGGCTCCTTGTCAGGATTCAACATTTTTAAGGCAAAAAGCCAGATGTTTGGTCAGATTCCAGTTGCACAAGACCAATGTAGGCAATGAGAGCCACAAGTGAGGCAAATACAGTTCTGGGTAGCCTGGGTTTATTTTATTTTTTTAAAGAAAAAGGAACAAACAAGTGATAATGCCAGAGAAAAGAGAATGGGAACAAGCCAAGAGGATGCAGAGGAAAACATTATGAGCACAGGAATGAGAATATTATCTGGAGACAGATAACTGGAGTTTGATAAACACTAACAAGGGACACAAACGTGCAAAGAAAGCCAAGGCAAACTCTGGATGTCCCCAGCTCTGGCCATCCCAGAATACTCTTCCTTTCCTTACTGCAACTGAATTAATAATTACATCCTCCTGGGCAAATCCAGATGGTTCAATAGTGCTGGAAAGGCAGTGATGTGAAAAAAATGATGAAAATTGTATGGATTATAAAATATCAGCATAGCCAAGCAGCCAAAACACCAAACCCTGGGTGTGTGCTCAGCGTTTGGTTCCTTACAGAAATATTTACTCAAAAAAAGATAAAGCAGTTGTATCACAGGCAGTGACCTCAGTGCTGCCAAAAACCTGCTCAATTTATGTGACCCATCTTCTCTTTTCTCACTGGAAAATTCCAAGGGTTCAACCATAATTCAACCTAAAATTAATTTTTATTTTTATAGTAACAGAGAACTGCTTAAAAAATTCTGTTCTGAAGGAAAGCAAAGCTCCAGCCTCCAATTCTTAAGAGAAAAAAGGAGACATGACCATGTGGCAACTTTGTTTAATTAGCCTCCCTGGCTTCTAATGTCCAATAAAAACATACAGAAAATGATTCTACTTTCTGTTTGCTTTCCTCCTATTGCTGTGGAAAATCAAAGGAATTTGCAAACCCCAATTTCAGTCACTTGTGATGGTATGAAGAGAGGTTTTCAAGCAAAAGTGGATATGAGGCTGTCTCTCAGGATGAAAAAAGCTCTTCAGGGACAGAAACAGATTTTTTGGAAGACTTCTGATACCTTCCTGCAGGTATTTCCTCCATGATTGCAACCTGAGGTCTCAGCAGCTCCACAGTCACTTCAGCTGCCACATGAGAAGTGTCCTCACCACAGAGCTCCTGTCCCCAAGCTGCCTCTGAGCTGCACAGAACCTTGGCTCAGCTTTTCCTAGAATCATGGAATGGGTTGGCTTGGAAAACAACTGGAAAATCATCAAATCCAACCCTTATCCCAGCACTGCCAAGGCCACCACTGCCCCATGGCCCTCAGCAACTCTTTCACTTCCTGAAATCATCACATCTTTCCCAATAAACATCAAGGAACAGCTGCTGGGTTGCTTTCCCAAAAACTGACCTGGCTTCTCAGTAGTCTTGAAAAAAAAAAAAATTAACAAATTACAATTTCTGAACTCTTCCCAGAGGCACATGGTGGCAGTTCACATCTTACTGTACAGATTCACTGCTTGCATTTATCTGACAAACCTTTCCTCTGAGCCATCTGAACTTGGAAATCTCCTGTCAAAGATCCTGAACTTGCTAAAACCGTTGTCTCCTGACAGATAAATTTCCCTGTCCTGCTGGAGCAGGAGAATTCTGTCTCATTAGATGGCTGGGGGTCACTTAGTGAATTTTGCTCCCTGGGAGGAAGGTTGTTTTCTGCTACAGCTTGAACTGGGGATGTTTAGCTCCTTTGGAACCTCTTTCTGGGACTGGAGAATTCTTTTGCTTGGAAAAGACCCTGAAGATCATCAAGATCAACCCTGACCCCAGCACTGCCACCAAACCATGTCCCTCAGCACCACATCTCCAGGGCTTGGAAATCCCTCCAGGAATGCTGGGGACTCCAGGCCCTGAGAACCCTTTCCAGGGAGAAATTGTTCCCCAGCTCCAACCTAAACCTCCCCTAAAGGGTCAGGGTAGGGTTAGGAGATGCCACCTGTCCCCATGGGGGTCCTGAGCTTGCTGTGCCACCCTGAGCTCTGCAGCCTCTGCACTTGGCTCTGGAGTGGCTCTGACCACACTGACACTTGGAGGGATCTCAGAAGGCTCTGCAGAGAGTCACACAATCATTGGGGTTGGAAAAAAACCTTGGAGAGCATCAAATCCAACCCTGAACCCAGCACTGCCAAGGCCACCCCTGCCCCATGGCCCTCAGCACCACATCTCCAGGGCTTGGAAATCCCTCCAGGAATGCTGGGGACTCCAGGCCCTGACAACCCTTGCCAGGGAGAAATTCTTCCCCAGCTCCAATCTCAACCTCCAGGGCAATTCCTCTTCTCCCATCCCTTCTTCCTTGGGAGAAAAGACTGACACCCACCCCCTGGCTCCAACCTCCTCTCAGGGGGTTGCAGAGAGCCAGAAGGTCTCCCCTCAGCCTCCTTTGCTCCAAACTCAACATCCCTCTCCAACCTGGGTCAGGGTCTCAGCACCTTTATTGTGAAACATTTCCCCTCACCTCTTGTTCTGTCTCTACAGTCCCTCCTAAAAAGTTGGTCTTCAGAACAGCTAAACCCTTTGAAAACATCTTGAAGTGGTTTGACTTGTTCTCCTCTTACCTTCCCACTTCTTCAAAATTACTCACTGCCAGTAGCAGCATCATTTATCCCACTCAGATGGACCTGAAAAACCTTCAGAACTTGGTTCTGCTCTCTCTTGTTGAATAAAGTGCAAATAGGGAGCAGCTGAGCAGCAGCCTTTTGAGATTTGAGAGCAGGCAAACCAATTAAATGGAGGAACTTTTAGATTAAATGTTGTTTTTACTACATTCCATCTTATTTTTCAAATGCATTCCCCTGGACACTGCAGCAATTCTGATAAAGTCAGAAGATAATGACCACTGCTCTGCTTCCTGCCAAATTATGGGGAAGCACACAGCAGCTGTAGCCTGAACACCAAAAAAATGAAGTTTTAACAGAGATTTGGAAACCCCAGAACTCACAGAAAGTCATTCTAGAGGTTTAATACTACAAGTACCAGTTCCAAAATGAACTATAAGCAAAAGATGACATTTTCTCCAATGCTGGAGAAAAAGACTCTTGATAGAAAGACACAAAACCTGCATTCTTCAACTGATTTTCCTAAAATATTTATCAAGTCTTATCTCTTCTGGGACAAAACTTCTCGTTCATAAAGTGCAGCAGTGGATGAGTGATCACCATGTCTAAAAGACAGAGAAGCACTTGGGGATCTTGGATCTCCATCCTGGAGCCAGTCAAGTGTTCCTCACCAAAATCCTGGAAGCAATTATGATTGTTAAATTATAAATTAAGCAAAGTTTTGTAATGGGTTCGAATTAACAGAGTCCACCACAAGGTCAGGTGGTGAATTCCTTGTAGAAAAATAATGTTCTGTTCAAGAAAAATTCCATGAAAATTCCATTTTTCTCCTGGGAATGTGACATGACTTTTCCTCTTGTTTCTTAGAACCATCATGGTTGGAAAGGAGCTGCAAGTCTCACTCTATCAAAATCTAAAAGATTAGGGTGGGAATGGGAAAACTTGTCATTATTTGTTCAGATTTGTCATTATTAGTCCAGACTTTTTTTTCCAGTAGACCTGGTGTAGTGGGAGGTGTCCCTGGCCATACAAGAGGGTTGGAACTGGATGATCTTTATGATCCCTTCCAACCCAAACCATCCTATGATTCTATGATTATGTCTTGGGTTTATTTTTCTCTGCTTTGAGTAGGCATCTGATCTATTTGCAACTTGAAAGCCCCTTTTTTAGGAACTGCAACATCCATTCTCTTTTCAAGTTTCTCTGGAGGGAAGAGAGGTACTGAAGATTTTGATTCCTATTGCAACGAAAAAATTCCATCTACCCTGTAATGTGACATCCATCTTTTTTCTTTCCAATAGGATGGTTGGGTTTGGATTCTTCCTTTCAGGTCAAGTGTTTGGGGCTATCCCAACACAAAGCTGGAGTGGAAGAGCCTCTGCAGATGTGGTACCAGCTTGATATCAGGAAAAATGCAGCAGAACACAGCATCTTGAGCAAGATATCATCTATCATGGCTCACTCAGCTTGGGCTCAAGCACAAATATGTTCAAGAACAGGTCTGGAAAAAGCCCATCCCATTCCAGAAACATTTCTGAAAGGTAATAAAAGAAAAAAAAAAATCCTTTTCCTCTTCTCTGCTTTGTTTCAGAGCAGTGCAAGCAACGGCAGAAATTTCCCAGTGGTGTCAGGGATAAGAATGAAGGAGGATTAAATAATGAGAATAAATGTTGAGTGTTTTTCCTGTTCTGAATGTTTTAAGAGATACTTCCCTGGAATGGCTTTAGGTTTGCTATGTGTGGAGACTATGAGTATTGGCTTCAGGGTTTGGAAATTTCCCCCTTGAAAAACAAAACAGCTTAAAAAAAAAAAACCAAAACAGGTAAAGAAGAGCATTTATGCATTAATCCCAAATTTCTTGAAAATTAAACCCTCAAAAGCCAGACAGCACAGGTTTCCCCTCATCCCAGTGTGTTGAGATACAATTTAATTACAAGTTCTTGTAATGAACACAGAGTTGTTATTGTTGTTATGTCATGTTATTGTTGTTATTGTCTTGTAATTAAAACACAGAGCCATTTAACCATCATGTTCCTCATGGCACATTAAAAATTGGTACTTTTGGGGTTACTGTTCCTGTAATGAACTGATTGTGTGGAAGAATTCCTATTTCCAAAACTTAGTGTAGCTCATGTGTGATGTGTTCCTCTAACTTGCTCATAAACTACAAAGAAATGGGAAAATAAAGAGAAATTGATGGTTACATATAAGGGAAATACAAATTCCTTTTTCCAGTTATGCTGCTGAAAATGACTTTAAAGAATAAACATGAAAAACAGAAATGCTTCTAAATTTCTATTTCTTCTAAACATCCTCTATATTCACAAAGATTTCACAAAGAAGAATCCACCACTGTCAAGAGGGAGAAACCAAATTAAAATCCTCTATTCTATGTTTTTGAATGCTGCTTTCCAGACCAGGTGAAGGGAAAATAAAGTTTTCAATAAATGGCTTATTTTGTTCCATGGGATTTTTCATATGGGTGGCAGGAGAGAGCTCAGGGTACATTTGGTGTTGAATTTGAAATATCTCCAGGGATGGGAACTCCATCACTGCTCTGGGCAGCCTGGACCAGGCCCTGACAACTCTTTCCAGGGAGAAATTTGTCCAAATCATAGATAAGTTGCAAAGAAGGAATTTAAAGATCTCTGTTATACTATTTTCTATAACTATTATTCTATCTGTATCTTATAATCAATATAAATGGATTATTTTAAAAAAAATTGCTTGGAGCAACCTGGGTTGCTGGGAGGTGTCCCTGCCCATGGAAAGGGCTTGGGAATGGATGATTTTTGATGTCCCTTCCAACCCAACCCATTCCATGATGTTATGACCTTTAGTGGTGAGACTGGGCAGGGCTGGGTTAATGGCTGAACTTTATGATCTTCAGGGTTTTTTCCAATCAAACAATTCTGTGATTCTATCTTGAGCTAAATCCTCTTTTAAGGACACTCATTGAAGTGGGCTTATAAAAAAAACTGTCTTCTGAGTACAAAAATGCAAACAAATGTCATCATTAATGCAAAAATGACAATGTCCTGAACCCACACAACTATTAAAGGAGGGAAATGCCTAAAATATGATGATGTTCATGTTTGGTTTTCTTAAAATGTGTGTAACAACCAAAATCAAAGGACTTCAGTAGGTGTTTGTACTGCTAATTCCAGACGTTCTTTCCACTTCTTTAAATTTGTTCTCAAGTCTCATAAATCCAAAGAACAGAAGGTTTTCAATCAAAGGAAAATAGGATAGGGACTTATCTCAATGATCAGAAGCTGCTGCTGCAACAAGAAATACTTTTTCCAGAAAAAGACAGCAATTTTCATCCTGATTTTCCCAAATCCTGAGGATTTTTATGTGAAATAAGGCTTCCTGCCATCCAGGTACCACCAGCACATGACAGCAATGAAACTTTTGTGGAGCTCCTCAATGATGAAAAAAAAAATCTTCTTCAAGAAGATTCTTGATTCTTCTTCATTCTTTTCAATACATTTGCCCAGAAATCCTTCAACCACAAGCAATTATTGAAGACACCATCATGCAAAGACCAACTGAAAGCAACTCTAAGTCCTTCCTACTAATAAATGGAAATGTAAAGAGGTCCAACTTCATCAATGTCTTTAGCACAGAATTTTAGGATAGTTTGTTCTTTCTGTTGAATTTATGCAGCATTTTTGGGGGAGGGAAAGAGAAGGCCTGCTTGAGAATCCAGATAGAAGTGAAGAATTTAGCTCTCAATACAAAAACTTGCTTTAAATTTGGGTTAGGTGGGTTATTTCTGTCTATTCTGAAACTGCTATTTTTTAAAAGAGATAAAAATAGGGGGTTTAGGTAGGAGTGATATTCTTTAAACTAAAATATTCATCTGAAGGTGGAGATGGCTAATATTTAGAAAATGTATTTATAGGCTTCTGGCTCAATGGATGGGGCTTGGAGCAACCTGGGCTGGTGGGAGGTGTCCCTGCCCATGGAAAGGGCTTGGGTGGAGATGATCTTCAAGGTCCCACAACCCAAATGACTCTGATTCCATATGATTCCATTAAAAAATGGAAGAAAATGAATACTGAAGAGATCCAGGCAGTGCTTTTGGTGACAAGAAGGTGACTCTTGAATCCTGAAGATCCATTATGACATTAATGGATTAATTAAACATTAAATTACCTACATTAAACTACCTCCATACTTCTTTTCACCCTGGCATTACAGACACAACTCAATGAGGAATATTGATTTAATTGGCTCCGAATTTCCCATTCTGCCAACAGGTTGTTCAATTCTCCAGCTACACAACTCCCCCACATTTGGTGTGTTGCCAGCAGGCAGGGCTAAGCAATATTTTTACAAACTCCCAGCTAAACGCCATGAATTGCATCCCACTAACTCTGTCAGGGCTGACCAGGATCTTTGGAAGTTTTGATGTCATTTCTACACCAGTGCTCAAGCATAGGGAAGGCTTCCCAGTTGCTCACAACAGAAAATGTCTGCTGTTAATTCTTCATTAAATCAGCTAGATAATTAAAAAAAAAAAATCAGAACTGCAGTGTATCTAATGTAGTATTAGATAGAAAAGCAGAAAACATTTTATATTACCCCAAGGTATGTTTATTCACAGTTCAAATAGAATTGATGTGGAAAGTGAATGAAATATTTGTTTTCTATGTGCTGGATGGGCTAAAATATTTAACTTATTTACATGACAGCCTTTGTAAAAATATATCTTCAGCACAAGATCCCATAACCTCAACTGAAATATCAACCTGATACTTGAAACACCTCTGTGAAGTGCCATGAAAGGGAGAGAAAAAGATATATATGATAATGGAATAGGAGGTAAATATAAAAAGGGAAAGGAAAGGAAAGGAGAAAGGAAAGGAGAAAGGAAAGGAAAGGAGAAAGGAAAGGAAAGGAAAGGAAAGGAAAGGAAAGGAAAGGAAAGGAAAGGAAAGGAAAGGAAAGGAAAGGAAAGGAAAGGAAAGGAAAGGAAAGGAAAGGAAAGGAAAGGAAAGGAAAGGAAAGGAAAGGAAAGGAAAGGAAAGGAAAGGAAAGGAAAGGAAAGGAAAGGAAAGGAAAGGAAAGGAAAGGAAAGGAAAGGAAAGGAAAGGAAAGGAAAGGAAAGGAGAAAGGAAAGGAAAAGAAAGGAAAGGAAAGGAAAGGAAAGGAAAGGAAAGGAAAGGAAAGGAAAGGAAAGGAAAGGAAAGGAAAGGAAAGGAGAAAGGAGAGGAAAGGAGAGGAAAGGAGAGGAAAGGAGAGGAAAGGAGAGGAGAGGAAAGGGAAGGGAAGGGAAGGGAAGGGAAGGGAAGGGAAGGGAAGGGAAGGGAAGGGAAGGGAAGGGAAGGGAAGGGAAGGGAAGGGAAGGGAAGGGAAGGGAAGGGAAGGGAAGGGAAGGGAAGGGAAGGGAAGGGAAGGGAAGGGAAGGGAAGGGAAGGGAAGGGAAGGGAAGGGAAGGGAAGGGAAGGGAAGGGAAGGGAAGGGAAGGGAAGGGAAGGGAAGGGAAGGGAAGGAAAGGAAAGGAAAGGAAAGGAAAGGAAAGGAAAGGAAAGGAAAGGAAAGGAAAGGAAAGGAAAGGAAAGGAAAGGAAAGGAAAGGAAAGGAAAGGAAAGGAAAGGAAAGGAAAGGAAAGGAAAGGAAAGGAAAGGAAAGGAAAGGAAAGGAAAGGGAAGGAAAGGGAAGGAAAGGAAAGGGAAAGGGAAAGGAAAGGACAACTTGGAATGCAACCAAATGCAACCAAACCCTAAGAACAAAGAGGAAAGTTAGGAAAATGACTTCTTCTTGTGGGAAGCACTTTTGCAAGGCTGCTTTTTAATAACCCTCTGAAGGGCTGAATGAGAAGGACCTCAAGTGAAGTTGTTCATCCCACATAAAAGAAGCATTGCTTTTCCTTCTTAGCTTTCTTTTACAAGCTCCATCACTTCCAGATGATGCTGGTGGGGCTGAGGAGTTTGAAAATGAAGATGCTTAAAGATACAGCTGCTTCCCATTTGCCAGATAACTCAAGGAGAACTCAAGGAACCTAAAGATTGGACTTTTTTTAGCCCATTCTGGAGCTCCAAGGAATAGGAGGTAAATATAAAAAGGGAAAGGAAAGGAAAGGGGAAAGGAAAGAGAAAAGGAAAGGAGAAAGGAAAGGAGAAAGGAAAGGGGAAATGGGGAAAGGGGAATGGGGAAAGGGGAGGGGAAGGGAAAGGGGAGGAAAAGGGAGGAAAGGAAAGGAAGGGCAAAGTAAAAAGAAACATAGGTAACTCCTCCCCCAAATGCCAGGTTTAATTCAGGTTATTAAGAGAAGAGACAAACTCGGTGCCATGCACAGGGCTCCCTGGAACATCAGGAGGCAGAGTTATCCACACAAGTGTCAGAGATCCCTGGAGATCAGCCAGTCCAACTCTCCCACTAAATCAGGATCACCCAGGGCTGCATCCAGGTGGGTCTGGATGGGGAATCCACATCCTCCCTGGGCCAGTCTGTCACTTTCCCAGAAAATACATTTTTATTTATGTTTGGATGGAATTTCATATGTTCCTGCTTGTGCCCAATGCCCCTCATCCTGTCACTGGGAAGTACTGAGAGGAACCCAGCTCCATGTTCCTTGCACACACCCTTTAGACATTTGTACATATTGATAAGGTCTCCCCTCAGCCTTCTTTTTTCCAGGTTAAAGAGTCCCAGCTCCCTCAGCCTTTCCTCAGGGATGCTCCAATCACCTTTGTCACCCTCCTCTGGACTCTCTCCAGTAGATCCCTGTCTCTCTTGAACTGGGAAGCCCAGCCCTGATGCAGGATTCCAGCTGTGGCCACACCAGGGGAGGAGAATGACCTCCCCTGACCTACAGCCACACTCTTTTCCCAGGATTCTGTTGGCTTTCCTGGCAAGAAAAGCAAACTGCTGGCTCAGGAATCATTTGCTCTCCATCAGGATCTTTCTCCAAACTGCTTCCACCACTAACCTCCACTGGTGGCTTGGGGTTCTTCCTCCCCAGGTGCTGGATTGATTATATATGTATATATATTTATATATATATAATAATTTTGGTTAAAAAGGACCTTTAGGATCATCAAATCCAACCCTGAACCCACCACTGCCAAGGCCACCACTGCCCCATGGTCCTCAGCACCACATCTCCAGGGCTTGGAAATCCCTCCAGGGATGCCATCTACACCCAGAGCTGATTCCATTCATACTCTTTATATTTTTTTACCTCTTTTGGATTGCCAACATTTCTTTTGACACCTTCAATGACACAGAACCAGCAGATTTTGGACAGGAGGTTAAAGGATGGCTCCTCACAAGAGGACATCTGAAAATATGAGAAGCTTGACCCAACACTACATGGCTTCTGTCACTCACAAAATACCTTCAAAAAGGTGGTTAAGTGACAGCCCTCTACCTGGAATAATTGAAGATAGGAGCACTAAGTGAGGTTATTTTTAGATTTTTTCCTAAATACATGTAAGCTCCAGCTGGATAAGAATAATGAATTTAACAGCTAAAATTTAGAACTTTAAAAAAAAAACCAGTGAATTATAACAATTCTTTCTATGTAGATAGAAATCATAGAATGGTTTGGGTTGGAAGGGACCTTAAAGCTCCTCCATTCCCAAGCCCTTTCCATGGGCAGGGACACCTCCCAGCAGCCCAGGTTGCTCCAAGCCCCATCCAACCTGACCTGAGACACTGCCAGGGATGGGGCAGCCACAGCTTCTCTGGGAAACCTGGCACAGGGGCTCAGCACCCTCAAATTCAACAATTTCTTCCTCATGTCCAACCTCAGTCTCCCCTCCAAGTTTTGAACCATTAAATCCTGTGATGCAGAATCACCTTGGTTGGAAAAGGCCTTCAGGATGAGGATCCTTCAAGTCCCTTCCAACCCAAACCATTCTGTGATTCTGTATGATTCCATGAAATTACAAACCTGATGCCTCTTTCTGGGTTCTGCCTCAATCAGCTGCAGAACCTTGATGGGTCCATGTGTTCAGAAGGTACCAATTTGCCCCATGCCTGCAGGAATTCCCAAAGGATCACTGGGAATTGTTTTCAATCAATTTTTTTTTTTTTTTTTGGGAGGAGTAGCATTTTAGCCCAGTTCTTCCAAATAAATTATTTGAACTCTTAAGATTTCAATATCCTGGACTACAAAACAAATGGAGAAATGTCATTTGTGTTATTTTATGTTTTGGGTTTTTTTCTTTGGTTTCATTTTTTGGTCCTTTTAAAGATAATTTCAGCCATGGCATCATTCCTCCAGGTTTCTCTCTTTTGGTGTTGGTGGTTGCTGAGCTGTGAAAGATTTTGAGAAATTTCTAGAGATTTCAGGATGTCCCATTTCTGGTTTGAAGCTAAAGGGTGATGTTTTATACTCACATAATCAGGGAGAGGAGAATCACTGGAGCCCAGGGAACCTCTTAAGGATTGAGTGGCTTGCTCCAGCACTTTGTTGTGTTTTTTAGACAGCAAAGAAAATAAACTGAAAGAGAAAAAAAAAAAAAGGAAATTAATTAAAAGAATTAATTAAAAGAATATCCTGAAATACTTAACACACTCCAGTCCAAAGAGGTTTCAATAAACTTGACTAAAGATCATTTCTAGATGCACAAGAGTTATAGAATTGACTTATTTCTTTAACATCTGTCTGAAGCAACAGCAGGACTGGAATTAGATAGATTCCAGACCAGGAAGAGCATCATGTCTTGATGGTTAAATCCATCACAAGTCAGAGCAGAACAGGAGCAACACCACACATGCAGCTTTAGTTCACAACCAGTGTGCAGTGGCTAAAATGCAATTTTTAAGAGCAGCACCTCATGCAAACCATCCCTAAGCACCATGTGTGTTATCCACATCAACAATCTCAGGGCTCAAAAGAAAGAATCCAAGGGTATGACAGGAGCTTGGGGTATCTGGAGGCTGTTTGTGCATTTTGCTAGCATCTATTATTCTTTTAAAATTTATCTTAGATTCTATCAAGGAAGAAAGCTTTACCTCAGCTTTATAAATCATGGAATTTTAGGGCTGGAAGGGACCTTTAGGATGAGCCAATCCCTGGATGCCATGAGCAGGGACACCTCCCACCAGCCCAAGCTGCTCCAAGCCCCATCCAACCCCAAAAACTTCCAGGGATGGGGCTTCCACCACCTCTCTGGGCAACCTGTCCCAGGGTCTCACCACCCTCAAGGTGGAGAATTTCTTCCTAACATCCAATCTAAATCTCCCCTCCTCTAGTTTGAATCCATTCCCTTGGTCCTATCACTCCCTGGCATCCTAAAAAGTCTCTCCTCAGGAAGCCCCCTTGGAATCACCTTTGAAATAAAAGGGTTTTTATTCATAGAGAGAAATAAACAATTTTTTTCCATGCATTTTGAAAAAAAGACCCCGTGGCAGTGGCACTCAGAGGATGACATGATCTCATTTATCAGGAGAATGTAACCTTACTGTGATGGAAGGAGAGATGTGAAAAGATGTGGACAAAGGCCACCAGGTATTTCTTGGTGGCTTCAAGGATTCAGATACTTCTGTAACATCACTGAATCCACAGCTAAATCACTTTCCTCCACCTCAGATTAGTATAGCTCATATACTTTTAAGATACCTGTATTTAAAAACATTCTTCTGGCTCTTTTTGGAGCACCAGAGATTCCTACCAGGTTTTCCTAAAATGACCCTGTTGGTCCTTGACAAATAAGCACCAAGAAAATTCACTCATGTTGCTTGGGGAGTTGATGAGATTTGGGACAAGGAGCAATAGAAACCTCCTGGTTCACCAAACTCAGTGAAAAATTAGAAAACCAGGTGAGTAATTAAAAAAAGAAGTGGCAAAACTACCTCAGTGTTATATCCTACACAGTCTCTGTTCCTTGGAACTGGAAGACTGCTTCAGGGCTTGGAAAGCTCTTCTGCCTCAAGAAATGCTGCTTTTGAAGAAGTCCTCTAATTTTATTTTTATTTGAAATGTATCACTGATATTGTACCCATCACAGAGGGCAGGAGGAGATTCCTTGGTGTCTCAGTGCTTAGCCCCTGGCTGCCAGGCAAGAGCCTCAGGAAAAGGTTTCTCCAACACTTCTCAGCACCACAAGGAATTAATGAAGCTTCTCAAGCCTAAATCTCACCTCTCAAGAGCCAACTCAAGACATTCCACCCCTCACAACACCTCTGCAGGCCAGATATTTTTCCCAACAGCTGAACTTTCATTAGAAGTGCAACCACTGCACTGAAAATATGGAATTAACCCCCAGGAGAGCTCATGGGAAGACTCTACCATCCTCAAGGTTCAAGCAGAGTCTCAAGAGAAGTGACAGGGCAAGGCCATGGGGTGAGATGACCAAACCTCTGGGGTGCTTATGAGAATATCTGCTGCTCTGGGGGGAACCCAATGCATGGGATGCAGTGAAAACTGGGAGCTTGGGGTTTCCCCTCATGTTATCCAACACCTTCCCTAAGGAGAAGGAATTGGGGGTGGACCAGAAGCTCAACATGAGCTGTCAGAGACCAACCAGGTCCTGGGCTGCATCAGCAGAAGCACAGAGAGAGGTTAAGGGAGGGGATTCTGGGTCCAGTTCTGGAGTCCCCAACCTCAGAAGGACACAGAGCTCCTGGAAGGTGTCCAGAGGAGAGGCACTCAAATGCTCAGAGGGCTGAGCACCTCCCTGGGAAGCCAGGCTGAGGGATTGGGGTTGTTCAGCCTGGAGAAGAGGAGGCTCCCAGGTGACCTTAGAGCAACCTTCCAATATCTGAAGGGGCTACAAGAAAGCTGGGGGAGGGCTTTGGACACAGGGGGGGAGGGAGAGGACAAGGGAAATGGGTTAAAACTTGCTTGAGGTTGGACACGAGGAAGAAATTGTTGAATTTGAGGGTGCTGAGCCCCTGTGCCAGGTTTCCCAGAGAAGCTGTGGCTGCCCCATCCCTGGCAGTGTCTCAGGTCAGGTTGGATGGGGCTTGGAGCAACCTGGGCTGCTGGGAGGTGTCCCTGCCCATGGAAAGGGCTTGGGAATGGAGGAGCTTCAAGATCCCTTCCACTCCAAACCATTCCATGACTCTATGATTTCAGCAGCTGACAATTTAACTTCTGAACATGAAGAATTAGATTAACTTTAAGGTTTCTTCCAACCCAAACCAGTCTGTGACTGTGATTTTTTACTCTTTTTTATTATTTTTTTTTTTTTTAATAGCAAAAATTACTCCTGAAATAAAATCTGTGAAACTGAGTACTTTTTGGACCTGGGGATTAAAAAGTTGGACTTTTGACAAGGGCATGGAGTAATAGGATGAGGGGGAATGACTTTAAACTGGCAGAGGGGAGATTTAGGTTAAACATTGGGAAGAAATTGTTGAATTTGAGGGTGCTGATCCCCTGTGCCAGGTTTCCCAGAGAAGCTGTGGCTGCCCCATCCCTGGCAGTGTCTCAGGTCAGGTTGGATGGGGCTTGGAGCAACCTGGGCTGCTGGGAGGTGTCCCTGCCCATGGAAAGGGGGTGGGAATGGAGGAGCTTTGAGGTCTCTGCCAACCCAAACCATTCCATGATTCTATACCTCAGCCTCAAGGTGTCATTCCTGGGATTGCAGACCAACCTCCCAGTAACTCACAGCTATAAGTCAAAACTGGAAGATTTCCAGTTTAAAAAGCAAAAAAGGTAGAAATAAAAACCCACTGGCAAGCTTCCCACTTTTTCCCCCCTTCTCATCACCTCCTCTTAGGATCCCCAGCCTGAAATTTTCATCCCAAGCAAAAGCTGGATTTCAAACAGGTCTGCAAGAGCAAGGCCACTTTTTTCTCTCACTTTGGAAGGCTCAGATTTCAGGGATTGTTGTCATCAGCACCATCTACTGCTGCCCAGACAGAATCATCAGCTGAAACCCAGCTGGGGATGCTCCTGGTGGGGGTGCAGGAAGAAGAGCTTGGATTTGGTGTCTGGCTGCTTCAGAGAATGTGGAAGGAAAAGGATTTCCACCCAGTGGCTTCTCCGGAATGCATAAAGTTCCTGGTTATGAAGGGAATAGAAAACTAAAGGCAGAAGTGGGGTTCAGGATTTGG
This sequence comes from Phaethornis superciliosus, assembly GCA_023637945.1. Classification (NCBI taxonomy): domain Eukaryota; kingdom Metazoa; phylum Chordata; class Aves; order Apodiformes; family Trochilidae; genus Phaethornis; species Phaethornis superciliosus. Next base: position 70,380,768 of record JAJQWJ010000004.1, read on the forward strand.
AGTTTTAGTCCATCCATGTGAAGAGGAAGAGGGATTTAAGTGCTTTCTCACGGGGCACTGGGATAAAAAAAAGCAAATTTATTTCCTCTGGTAGACATGGAGGGAACAGGGAAGAAAAAAAAAAAAAAAAAAAAAGAAAAAAAAAAAAGAGGAGAAAGGAATGGAAAACTATTTTTTTATATCCTTTTTTTTTTTGCTTCCTTAAATATTTTTTAAAATTAAGTACAATTTAACTAAATCAGAACATGTATTTCTGGCACATCCAAGCCACCAGTGGCTGAGTTTTATTTCCCAAGCTCCAGCAAAGGGTTACTCTCTATTTTATGTTGTCTTTTCCCTTCCAAATTTTGCTTTCCTGCCACAGTTCATCACTTGCCTACCTGTGCAGAACCCCTTCTTGGTGGTGCCACCATCCAGAACACCAACAGCCAGGTTAAAAAAAGCCAATACCATTGTCAGACTCATAAACTGGTTTTTCCTTCCTCAAGAACCATCTCTTGGAGAGTGAAACTGCCTGAAATTTAACTGGGAAAAATCTTTTATCATCGACCAAAGCTGCCTTCTAAAGGAGAAATTGGGGTTTGTGGCACTGATGTCTTCAGGTTTGGGTTTTCTTTTGATTTCTAAGGCAGGAAAAATGCAAATTTTAAAAGGCAACAATGTTTTACAGGGTTGTTCCAAGGAGGAGAGGCTGAGGGAGCTGGGATTGTTCAGCCTGGAGAAGAGCAGACTCCATGGGGACCTCAGAGCTGCCTTCCAATTCCTGCAGGGAACCTCCAGGAAGGCTGCAGAGGGACTTTTCAGCAGAGTGTCCAGCAATAGGAGAAGGGGAAATGGTTGGAAAGGGAAGGAGAAGAGGCTGAGGCTGGATGTGAGGCAGAAGTTCTTCAGCAGGAGGGTGCTGAGCCTCTGGAACAGATTGCCCAGAGAAGCTGTGGCTGCCCCCTCCCTGGAGGTGTTCAAGGCCAGGTTGGATGAGGCTTGGAGCATCCTTGTCTGGATGAGAGGTGTCCCTGCCCATGGCAGGGAGCTTGGAGGAGAGGAGCTCTCAGCTCCCTGCCACCCTCACCCATTCTGTGAGAACACTGAGTTCAGATGGCATCAGGCTGGCATTTGCTGGGCCTCCAGTGTGACTTCTTCTGGGGAACATCTTTAACTCAGCAGAGCCAAGGGCATTTGGGAATTCCCACCCTGTTGCCCAGCTTTCATTCCCCTGAGGAAGGACAACATCCCATTCTCTTCACTGCTCCCAGTTAACAACCTCTTTTTGGTGGGGAGAATGAGCAGATTTCCTCAGCTTTGTCTTGACTCCTACTCCCATCAGCAGCCTGTTCATGAATAGAGGGGATTGGAAAAAAATCGTGAAGAGCAAATATTCAGCTGCCTTATTCCCTGGGCTGCATCTGAAGGTGTGGTGCTTTCAGCTGCAAAATCTCTGCACAGCAATCCCTGTGGATAAAGAGACATTTGACAAGAGAAGAGAAGGAACCAGGGGTGGATGAGAGGTGAATTTCCAGGCCAGGTTGGATGGGGCCTTGAGTAACCTGATCCAGTGGGAAGTGTCCCTGCCTAAGGAGTTGGCTTGGAGCTTGGTGACCTTTAAGGTCTCTTCCAACCCAAACCATTCTGTGATTCCATGATTCTGTGAGATCCATCCTTGTCTGGATGAGAGGTATCTGAGATGATTTCTGAGCTCCCTCCCAAGCTCAGCCATCCTATGTTTCTATGACAGGAATATAGAGTTTTCTGTCAGAACACTTCTCCTCTTTCTTTTCTTTTTCTCCAGCAAGAAGGACCTGGAAAAGGACATCATGGAGGCTCTGGAATTCTTTAATCTCATCCACTAACTCCAGTCTCAAAGTTCTGAATTTATAAGAATTATGAAAGCATCAGTTTCTTAACTGCCTCTACAAAGAGAAAGCATTTCTGCTGAATTTAGGAGCCTCCATCCATCAAGAAATGATTCCAGACTAAACACCAATGGCTGCTTAAATAAAAAGTCATGGGATTATGCATTATTTACACATACAATAAAATTTATACCAGTAAGAGATAAACCTCATGCTTTCAAAAAGCCAAATCCACAAAGCCTGTGGGTAAAAAAAACCAAAAAAACAAAAAAAACCACCCCACACAACACCAAACCCAAAACCCAGCCAACAAACCAAAAAGTCAATAGTGGGAATTCTTTAAAAACTTTCTTCTTGGCCCACATGAAATCACAAGCCAACAATCATGAAAGAAAAGGTCAGATTGAACCATATGACACAAAAAAAAGGAGTAAGATTTGGATTTCTCCTAGCCCAAAGCACTTGTGAGCTTCTCAAGGAGCAAAAAAACCTCAATTAAAAATATTCTATATGCACCGAACACTTCATGAGTTGAGAACTAAAGCTCCACCCCATTTATGTGAAGCCTGGAAATTCAGACTTTTGGTATCTTTTCTCCTTGCTCTCCTATTTCAGAAGTCTATTGCCAACAAAACAGCAGCCCACAAACACAATAGGGTTTTCTGATGCCCCATAAACACCACAACCAAAAAGCCTTCATGCAGCAAACTCCCCAGATACCTTCATTTTGAAACCTGATGGTTAAAAGTTAAAAGCATCCCTTAATTCCTGGAGGAATTCAGGAACACTCTGGGGTTTCACCTGATTTTTAATGGATTACAATAAAAAAGAGTGGGATGGTATGAAAACTTTATTCCTGGACTGGAGGAGATGCTTCCAGAGCCAATTTCCAAGCAAAGGACCCAAATGTCCTTGGAAAAAGGAAAGGTTCAGGTATGCTCACATGAGAAGTTTCACCCCCAAAAATGCACCATGCACCTTCAGATGAAAGTCAGTTAAAGATTGGGAAGAAATACTTTAATTTGAGGGTGCTGAGGAATGATGTCATGGCTGAAATTATCTTTAAAAGGACCAAAAAATGAAACCAAATTAAAAAACCCCCAAAACATAAAATAACACAAATGACATTTCTCCATTTGTTTTGTAGTCCAGGATATTGAAATCTTAGAGTTCAAATAATTTATTTTGAAGAACTGAGCTAAAATGCTCCCCCACCCCAAAAAAAAAAAAAAAATTGATTGAAAACAATTCCCAGTGATCCTTTGGGAATTCCTGCAGGCATGGGGCAAATTGGTACCTTCTGAACACATGGACCCATCAAGGTTCTGCAGCTGATTGAGGCAGAACCCAGAAAGAGGCATCAGGTTTGTAATTTCATGGAATCATACAGAATCACAGAATGGTTTGGGTTGGAAGGGACTCGAAGGATCCTCATCCTGAAGGCCTTTTCCAACCAAGGTGATTCTGCATCACAGGATTTAATGGTTCAAAACTTGGAGGGGAGATTGAGTGAGATTTTAGGAAGAAATTGTTTAATTTGTGGGTGGTGAGACCTTGGAAGAGGTTTCCCAGAGAAGCTGTGGCTGCCCCATCCCTGGCAGTGTCTCAGGTCAGGTTGGATGGGGCTTGGAGCAACCTGGGCTGCTGGGAGGTGTCCCTGACCATGGAAAGGGGGTGGGAATGGATGATCCTGAAGGTCTCTTCCAACCCAAAGCAGTCTGGGATTGGATGGAATGTCATCCTTGCCAGTCCAACATGGGGATGAATGCTCCAAGTGGAGCTGAGCTGCCTGTCTGTGGGCAATGGAGAAGGAATCTGTAAGCACTTCAGGAACCAGGCCCTGGAAAAAACCCATTCATAAAAATCCACCATAAATAAATGTAGAAAAATCACTATATCCCCCAATTCCCACATCTACTGAAGAATCCTTGAGGCATTTTGTATGTGAATTATCTAAGCTGTAATGGAACCCAGAGAGAATTGCTGTGCAGAACTCCCTGAGGTATCTGGGCCAGATGACTCCAGGGAGGGATGCTGCTCTCACCTGGGAGACATCTGGGATCCCAGGGAAGTGAAGCCAATCAATGAAGATATGAAATTGTTCAGGAAAAAAATAGGAACATACTTTTATATATTTCTTTCTCATCAAGAATGAGATGAGCTTCTGAACAAAGCTTTGCTGTATTTAGGAAATCTAGGTCCATCTGGTTTGTGGAGGTGATGTGAAACCAAGGGCCAGTCTCCAAAAAAAGCTCAACTATGGAAATAAAATGGCTTTTCTGTGCATCACTGATGGACTTTTTTCACCCAAGAGTGTTTGAAGGATCAAGGAATTTAAAAAGGCTTCTCCCAGGTTGCAAAAGGTCCATGTGAGGCTGGTTTGGGCTGCTTCTGATTTTGCTGGTTGGTGCTCAGGCTTTTAGAGAATCACAGTCTGTGCATCTCAGCCCTCTGCTATTTCAGGCTCAATCCTAAAGCTTGACAAATTATTTTATTGTAACCTTGATAAATTAATTCTTTCTAACCCATGGTCCTGTGAAAGCTTTTCAAGACCACTGCTTTCATCCTGCCATCCTGAACTTGATGACAACAAAAGCTTCTCATCCTTTTTCAAGAGCACTGTTTTATCTGGCACTGCTTCCATATGGACAGAGAGGGATGAACACGTTCCAAATTCTGTCTCCTAGACACAATTTCTTATTAATACAAAAAGAAAACCACACAATCACCTTGAGGCAGAAGTATTGAAGAAAATTCAGGTGCAACAGTGAATCCCAGAATCATTTTGGTTGGAAAAGAGCTTGAAAATCATCAAATCCAACCCTTAACCCAGCACTGCCAAGGCCACCCCTGCCCCATGTCCCTCAGCACCACATCTCCAGGGCTTGGAAATCCCTCCAGGAATGATGGGGACTCCAGGCCCTGAGAACCCTTGCCAGGGAGAAATTCTTCCCCAGCTCCAATCTCAACCTCCAGGGCAATTCCTCTTCTCCCATCCCTTCTTCCTTGGGAGCAGAGCCCGACCCCCCCTGGCTCCAACCTCCTCTCAGGTTCCTCAGCTCCTCCTCAGAATGATGTTCCAGACCATGGGAATTATTCATGGAGGTTTTTCCATTAATGAACAGGATTTCCTGTTCAAATGGAACCAGAAAGACAAAGAGACTTTGGAAAAAAAAAATAAAGAAACAAGGGATTTGATGTGGAGAGATGGTAAGTATTTACAAAAATCAGCCCAAAGCTCCATGTGCACTGGGCAGCAAGTGTAATTTTCAACTCAAGGCACAAATTTTTAGGCAGGTCGTGGCTCCTTTCCAAGAGCTGTTGGGAAATTGATGCTCCCATCACAAGAGAAGAAAAAAAGCCCAGAAAGCAGTGAAATTCCAATCCTCCTGGTGTCTGGCATGCCAAATAACATCCTTGTAGATAGAGTTAGGTGATGGGGAGGAGCAGCACCTGGGAGCAACACCTTCAAAGCTTGAGCTTGTATTTGAGTATAAACTCAACAACCAGACCATGGTTGATGTAACCCATAAAAATCAGAGGTTTTTTCTTCTCATTGAGTGGCAAGTGGCAAACTAAATCCAGGAAAGCTTCAAGCTATGGAGGGAAAATATCTTGGAAAGCTCAGACTACTGACAAGGTTCATTCTGAGCTCAATATCCCTGAACCTGCCCTAAGTGTCTCAAGGCATGAGGGTAATTTCTTTCAATACTCCCTGGGTTTGTCTTGTTAATATTTTATAAAAATATTGCAAGGCCAAGGGGGTCTGCAAGAATTCCATTTCATCCACTTGCTTTTTAATCCAGAAGAGAAGAGTTTCAGAGCTGCTGAGATGAAGACATTTGTCTTGAATTAGGACAAAACTCCAGGGGTGAGAATCAGAGGAAAGTGTTGGAGAAAGCAGCCTGAACCAAGCTCCCACCCAAAATCCCAAAGAACATGGAACAATGAAACAAGAAGAAGAAACTGAAGCCATTGCCATGCAAGCCAGGCTCCAAATCCCTCCCCTCTGAGGAGATCTGATTTGGCATGGCTGGGCTCAAACACGCTGCATGGCTACCTCCCCATTCCTCTGCCTCCTTGCTCCACTCCCAGAGCCAATTTCTGTGCCTCCCTGAGCTCACACTGACAGGGAAGATTCTGGAGCCTTCTCAGGAGTTCCAGAATCCTGATGGTTGGAAAAGACTTGGAAGATGATGGAATGATTTGGGTGTCCATGACTGATAGAAGATTTTTTAGGTTTCCTTTGAATGGTCCTGCCTCACTGATGTGCTTACTGTCAATATTTCTAGCTATGTGTTCCTTATTTTATTATTTTAATTATCAGACTATTTTAGGAAAGAGGAGAAGCCAGTTTTCTAAGGAGGATCAAATCAATCAGCTCCAAGAGATGTGTCCTATCAGGACAGCTTTCCAATCAGGAATAGAGGGAGAGGGATTTTTGACTTCCAGTTGGTGGGAAATTCCACTCTTCCATTCATCCCTTGCATGGATTGAAGTGGTCTGGGAGAAGTGAGCCTCAGAGGAACCTCTACCCTGCTGAAGGGGACCCTGCTGACACCAAGTCCTACAAATCCCAGACTGGTTTGGGTTGGAAGAGACCTTCAAGATCCATTCCCAAGCCCTTTCCATGGGCAGGGACACCTCCCAGCAGCCCAGGTTGCTCCAAGCCCCATCCAACCTGACCTGAGACACTGCCAGGGATGGGGCAGCCACAGCTTCTCTGGGAAACCTCTTCCAATGTCTCACCACCCTCAAAACAAATTATTTTTTCCTCATTTCCTCAAATTATTTTTACCTCAAGCAAGTTTTAAGCCATTTCCCTTGTCCTCTCCCTCCCCCCCCCCGTGTCCAAAGCCCTCCCCAGCTTTCTTGTAGCCCCTTCAGATACTGGAAGGTTGCTCTAAGACATGACAAAAATGCCTGGAAAGCCTAAAAAGTTAATTCCTTCAACTAAAAACTTAATTCTTCTACAATGTCACCAAGCAGTTATTCAGATGGATGTTGTCTCTTGGTATTCAAACTGCAGTTCCTAAAGCGGATTCAAACTGGTAAATACAGAATTTTCTAGGCTATTTTCAAATTTTCTTGATGGATTCCTTTCTGCATAAATCAGGTGTGGCATGAAATACATTGAAGTTAATAAAGGTTAGAGCTTTCTGTTAAAAATGTATGATACTTTATCATTAACTCAGCATTCACAATACAATATCTGGTCAAAAGTAAAGGTATGGGCATCCATACATCCTCCAAGAAAGGAAGAAATTTTGTTGGAAATACCACTTTTAACTTCCTAATTGCAAATAACACTGACACACAATGTGTAAATACTCTGAAAGAGGCTGAAATGCTTCAAAATTTTCAAAGGCATATGAAGCTACAACTTGAAAGAAAGGGAAAATGCACCAAAAATACAGGATACTTCCAATTAATGGGATATATTAAATACTTTTCAATACCAACCCAAGATTCAGTTTCATCTCCATTACCAAATATTTCTTCTGACAGCCTAACAATGCTGCACTTGAAAAATCAAAAGCAGAAGTAAAAATTGTCAGCATCCTTCACTGTCATGTCAATCCCCTCTGGATTCATGCACCTAAATATAAACCTGCAAAGTGTAGGAACTCATAAATAAACCTCTTGCCAAAAGAAAATTCATGGGAACTCATAACTAAACCTCTTTCCAAAAGGAAATTCATGTCAAAACAGATAGGAAATACAAATTAGGTCTTTTAATCCTGAAAAAAAGAGCCACGTCGCTGCATGAAAATGATTATTGAGAATCCTCATTTTTAACTGATTTTCTTAAAAGGATTTTAATATAGACCCAGAAGCCAACAGAGGCAGATGCTGAATAAAACAAGGGCTAGTGAAGCAGTTTGTAAGGCTTCAATTTACTGTGGAAAAGGTTATAATCAAAGATTCAGAATGATAATTTGACTCCAGGAAGCCCCAGCCTGCCCCTTCCCAGCTCAGTACCTGTGCTCCAACAAAATCCTGGGAAGGATCTCCTTAATTCCAATTTATCATTTGTTTTTTCTCTGTATTTTCTTTATTCCTTCCTTTTTAGCAGCTACAGCCCCTGAAAAGCACCCAGGCCCATCCCTTCACCTGTTCAAATTAACACCAGGGCTTTTTCTCTGCTTCATTGCCTGTAGATCCTTAGCACAAAGCTGCCCTTCCTAAAAATGCATCCTCAGTTTGAGGAGTTCACTGATATTCTCCCTCTTCTTCCACACCTCTAAAAACCCAAACAAACTACACATCAAAAAAGGGAAAATAATCAGGCAAATACAGAGCAAGGACTTGTGACTGACCCAAGTATGTGCACAGCAAGAACGTGGCCTTCAGCATCCACGCAACATTTTCAGAAATATTAAATGTTTAAACTACTAATTAAACTACTAATTTAAACTATTAAACTACTAATAAACTACTAAACTAATAATTATTGCAGGGAGATGGCAGCTCCAGAACAGCTCATCTGGAAGGCATTAAAGAAGGAAAATCCTTGGGAGCAATGAATCTATCCAAGCTTTTGTCTCCCTCTCTGAAAGTACAAAATCACCACAACTCCCAGCAGGAAAAGGCTCCTCAGGATCCTGATCTTTGACCATCCCCTTCAAGTTGTATAAAACACTTCCCATATTTAGCAAAAAGCTGGTTTTATCCATATTTTATTATGTAACCATGGCAGGGCTAAAATAAACCTCCTGTTTTGCCCAGTAGTTTACTTGACCTTCAGGTAAAAAAGGTGTTCCAGAGGTTACCAGCTGGATTTAGGAATATTATATGGACAAAGGGAAAAGAAATACTGTGCCAGGTTTCCCAGAGAAGCTGTGGCTGCCCCATCCCTGGCAGTGTCTCAGGTCAGGTTGGATGGGGCTTGGAGCAACCTGGGCTGCTGGGAGGTGTCCCTGCCCATGGAAAGGGCTTGGGAATGGATCTTGAAGGTCTCTTCCAACCCAAACCAGTCTGGGATTTGTAGGACTTGGTGTCAGCAGGGTCCCCTTCAGCAGGGTAGAGGTTCCTCTGAGGCTCACTTCTCCCAGACCACTTCAATCCATGCAAGGGATGAATGGAAGAGTGGAATTTCCCACCAACTGGAAGGCAAAAATCCCTCTCCCTCTATTCCTGATTGGAAAGCTGTCCTGATAGGACACATCTCTTGGAGCTGATTGATTTGATCCTCCTTAGAAAACTGGCTTCTCCTCTTTCCTAAAATAGTCTGATAAATAAGAAAATAAGGAATACATAGCTAGAAATATTGACAGTAAGCACATCAGTGAGGCAGGACCATTCAAAGGAAACCTAAAAAATCTTCTATCAGTCATGGACACCCAAATCATTCCATCATCTTCCAAGTCTTTTCCAACCATCAGGATTCTGGAACTCCTGAGAAGGCTCCAGAATCTTCCCTGTCAGTGTGAGCTCAGGGAGGCACAGAAATTGGCTCTGGAAGTGGAGCAAGGAGGCAGAGGAATGGGGATGTAGCCATGCAGCGTGTTTGAGCCCAGCCATGCCAAATCAGAGCTCCTCAGAGGGGGGGGATTTGGAGCCTGGCTTGCATGGCAATGGCTTCAGTTTCTTCTTCTTGTTTCATTGTTCCATGTTCTTTGGGATTTTGGGTGGGAGCTTGGTTCAGGCTGATAGGACACATCTCTTGGAGCTGATTGATTTGATCCTCCTTAGAAAACTGGCTTCTCCTCTTTCCTAAAATATTCTGATAAATAATAAAATAAGGAACACATAGCTAGAAATATTGAAAGTAAGCACATCAGTGAGGCAGGACCATTCAGAGGGAAACCTGAAGAATCTTTCAGTCATGGACATGTCTCCAACCACTTTTCAGCTGGGCTGATGCCTACCCAACTTTTCCAGCATTCTAGAAGAAAAGCCAAATGCTAATCACTGTCCTGGGGGTTACACTGGGGCTGCAGCATTATTCATCTTTGGAAACCAATTGTGGTTGTTCTTAGTTTTCTCTCCCACTGCTTTTTGTCTCTTTTTTTTGGTTGTTTTTTGGTTTCTGATCTGTGCAGTGGGAGCATTCTCATCAATGCTTTCTCACCAGTTCAAGCTTACAAACACCAAAGAACAAAAAACACTTCAGAATAGCTCATGCCTCTCAACCCCTACATCCTGCTGGAGAGTGGAGATCCCAAACCTCCTTACAGAACCCAAAGCAATCCTTTGGGAGGATGAGAATATAAAGCTGACTGATTCTTCCCCTTTCCTTTTTTTTCCCCACCCCCACATCTGCATTTCTTGGTCTCTGAGGTTATGGTGAGGAACAAAGACACCAAAATGGCTCAAAAAGTTCCTTGGGCAAGGTGACCCAGGTGGAGAACCTTGCATTTGGATCAGGGTTCTAATGATGGTGCTTCTAATCACTTCTTTTGCTAATCAGATTATTAGAGATGCTTTATTTTTTTTTTTTGTATTTTGAAAAAGGACTTTTTCACATTCTGGAGCTGCAAATAATTAAGGAAATGAAAACTCTCATGTAAGCTAGTGGGGCTCCTGAGCAGAACATCTCTGCAGCATAAAACAAACCATCTGCTTTAAGACAATCTGAGGTGATTTCAAAACTAAATCTGGATTTAACCACATGTTTTATCTCTGGACCTCATCACTTTGAAGCTAACATACCATTAAGTATCCTGAAATCAGACAGGACCTGTAGAACAGTCTTGAACAAGCAACCCCAAATCAGCAGACTACTCAACCACACATCTTCCACAACATCCCAAGAAGCAAATTACATTTCAAGTGAAAGTCACCTACCCTGTTAAAAGTATGTTGTGAGGTTGGGCTATATTTTTTTTTGGGGGGGAGGGGTTGTGTTGTTTTTTAATTTTTTTCAACTGCACAATATATTGATTGTTGGGTTTATGAACTCAAAATTAGGCCCGAAGTAAAAATTGATATATTTTATGGAGGGGGACCAGCCTCAGAAGCCAACATCTTCTCTCCTGCATTAACAACATCAACCTCTTGTTGCTTCTGTTCTTCAGAGTCCTTCATTCATCACCACTGATCCCAAGCCTGATCTGAATTCCTCTGAGAGATACCTGCAAAGTCATTCCCTTCACCGTTCTTCTGGAGCACTTGGGAATCATCCATGACTCAGGTTTGCAAAGTTTTTGGAGGTATTTAACTACTTGAGGCAGCTCCAGGATATCCAGGTGTGGGGATGGAACACTTGGCAAGATGCAGACACTCCTCAATATTTAAAAGCTGAAATATCCTTTCTCATGCTTGACTTGAAGCATTCTGGTTGGAACATCTTAATCCCAATTAGCACTGGTGCTAATTCCAGCTGCAGCCAGTATTTTCCACTGGTTTGATCCCAGCATAATGAATGTTGGAATCACAGCTCTGGTCTCTGTTGATTTGCAATGATGAAGAGAACCTTCTGCACCAGCCAAAACGTAGCTGTGCTCAGAATCAATGCTTTAATTTGACATTAAATTGAAGATGGTTTGGATTAGCAACATGTGGTTGTTATTTTCTAAGTGGGTAATTGTCTATATTTAGGCAATAATCACCCATTTCATAAAGTTGCCTCTGCTAGCCCAAGTTCATGCAATGCTGTTTGGGAACCTAACCCAGGTAATTAAAGCTGGATGGCCAAAATAAAGAATTTTATGCTGCCAGGGACAAGGATTTATCAGAGCTGCTGCTGAGGTGACTTTCTGCACCCAAGAGATCATGTTCAGCACCCTAGGGGAGTCAGTAAATAATGCAGAGGAGCTGAAGCTCAGGAAGGTGCAGAAGCTGGGTTTCCATGAACATAAATCCTTGCTGCTTTCAGCTACAAACTATTAAAAGACATTTATTTTGACCCTCATTTTATCAGCATTCTCCTGAACATTTCAGACAAGCTATAGCCTAATTCTCCTTTTTAGTCCCCAAACAACAGCTTCTTGACAAGACTTCTAAAAGAAGACCCCCTCCTCAATCCTGAGGACTTGCCAGCCATGAGATACAAACACAAAACCCCTGGAATTCTGACCACGTTGCAACAATGGGAATGTGTGAAAGTCCTTTTGTTCCAACATCATCTCCTGGGAATATGGGCTCATAAGCATCCAATTAAAAATAATCCCTTCTGATGGAGCTGTGGTTTAGTTTCACGTGCTAATGGGGGCAGAATGTGTGGAGATAATTTGTGATAAATTTTTACCAGGGTGGGAGGAATAAGGATTATTAGATAAAAAGAACAAAACTCTTCCATTCTTTTCCATTTCAATCTATTGAGTTATTTATTCCGTGTGTGAGAATGCAGGATTTTGGCACCCTGTTTGGGTTTTTTTAATTGATATTTTAATTATTATCCCCCAGATCACCTGGGGGATAGTACCTGGGAAGGTAACACGTGGTAAGGGAAAAATCAAAATCAAAATGAAAGAAATTTGTAAGACAAACAAAAAACTAAAATCCCATGTGGTCATCTGACCATAACTTTTGATTTATTTTTTTTTCCCTTTAATGCCAAAAGCAGTGTGTCTGACACAAGTCATAAGAATTTCCTCAGCTACTTCCTCCTTCAAGGCCAATAGCTGTGGCTGGACTTGGACATATCTTTTAGGAAAACATCCAAAAATTCCAATTTTGGGAAAGCCAAAGCCTCTCAAACCATTCCAGTGAATCATCCAGAGTGTCAAAAAATATGACCCAGTCTCAAGTGGTTCTTCTTCAGTTTCCAGCTACTGGAGCACACTACTTTTGAATATTAAAAGGGCCCTTTTAAAAGAATTTATTTACCCCAAATCTCCCAAATGCTTTCAAAGTAACCTCATAAAGCTGCCTTACTGAACCTCCAAGTCATCAGAGAATCCCACATTGGTTTGGGTTGGACTTTTAGGATCATCAAAATAAAGATCAGCTCCCACTGGCCCAGCCTGCTCCAACCTGGAGGTCTGGCTCCAACCTTGGAGGAATTGCTCCAACCCATCCATCCTGGCCTACAACATTCCCAGCAGCCACAGCTTCTCTGGGCAGCCTGGCCTTACCACCTCACAGTGAAGAATTTCCTTCTAAGATCTCATCCAAATCTCTCCTCTTTCAGTTTAAAACATTTCTTTCTCTGAAGCCCTCTCAAAGTCAATGCTATCTGCACCTCTCATCCCCAGAGCAGAGTCTGTGTGCATAAAATTCTAAAATTTATGAAACTTGTGGAATGGCTGAGCTTGGGAGGGAGCTCAGAAATCATCTCAGATACCTCTCATCCAGACAAGGATGGATCTCACAGAATCATGGAATCACAGAATGGTTTGGGTTGGAAGAGACCTTAAAGGTCACCAAGCTCCAAGCCAACTCCTTAGGCAGGGACACTTCCCACTGGATCAGGTTACTCAAGGCCCCATCCAACCTGGCCTGGAAATTCACCTCTCATCCACCCCTGGTTCCTTCTCTTCTCTTGTCAAATGTCTCTTTATCCACAGGGATTGCTGTGCAGAGAGATTTTGCAGCTGAAAGCACCACACCTTCAGATGCAGCCCAGGGAATAAGGCAGCTGAATATTTGCTCTTCACGATTTTTTTCCAATCCCCCCTATTCATGAACAGGCTGCTGATGGGAGTAGGAGTCAAGACAAAGCTGAGGAAATCTGCTCATTCTCCCCACCAAAAAGAGGTTGTTAACTGGGAGCAGTGAAGAGAATGGGATGTTGTCCTTCCTCAGGGGAATGAAAGCTGGGCAACAGGGTGGGAATTCCCAAATGCCCTTGGCTCTGCTGAGTTAAAGATGTTCCCCAGAAGAAGTCACACTGGAGGCCCAGCAAATGCCAGCCTGATGCCATCTGAACTCAGTGTTCTCACAGAATGGGTGAGGGTGGCAGGGAGCTGAGAGCTCCTCTCCTCCAAGCTCCCTGCCATGGGCAGGGACACCTCTCATCCAGACAAGGATGCTCCAAGCCTCATCCAACCTGGCCTTGAACACCTCCAGGGAGGGGGCAGCCACAGCTTCTCTGGGCAATCTGTTCCAGAGGCTCAGCACCCTCCTGCTGAAGAACTTCTGCCTCACATCCAGCCTCAACCTCTTCTCCTTCCCTTTCCAACCATTTCCCCTTCTCCTATTGCTGGACACTCTGCTGAAAAGTCCCTCTGCAGCCTTCCTGGAGGTTCCCTGCAGGAATTGGAAGGCAGCTATAAAACCCACCAGGCTCAGATGGTTACATGGGGTATCAGCAATCTTTCCCCTTCACTCATCCCTTCTTCCCTAAAAATTCTTCTCCAGCCCTGATTTTAGACAGCTCAGGAATTAATGAACCAACACATCAGGGTCTCCACTCCTTGCGGACTTGATGTGCATCCAATTCAAGTGCATTTTGAGACCTCTGAGGCAATTTTTCACCTACCCAATACCCCCAGCATTGATTTTTCTATCTGCCTAGTTTCTTGCAAAGCACCAAGACAAATACTATGCAACAGAATTATTTATAAACAATTTCCCTCTGCCAAGTCACCCAATGTGGAGTGCAATGTGATCCTTCCAGTATAAGACCCCCCTAGTGCTCAATAAAATTATCAGCAGCTGAGTAGAAATCACAATCTAAAAGCAAGAAAACATTAAATTACATTAATTCAACATTAATTCATGTCTTTTTCTTTTTAAAATCCTATTTCTTTTCAAAAAAAGGAATTAAAGAAATGAGTTTGATTTCAGGGAAATATTGTTGGAGTGACAAAAAAAACCCCAAACAAAAAATAAGAAACAAAAAACCCCCAAAGCCTCATCTCCTACCCTGTGATCCCAGGTTGGGAAACATTTGGAGTTTGGGTTGGAAGGGACCTTAAAATCATCCATTCCCAAGGCCTTTCCATGGGCAGGGACACCTCCCAGCAGCCCAGGTTGCTCCAAGGCCCATCCAAGCTGACCTGAGACACTGCCAGAGAGGGGGAATTGAGATTTGCTCCTAAAATGTACCAAAATAATCATAAAAGCTTGAATTTTAGGACCAGACAATACTCAGGCCGACATCTTAAGATTCTTTATCAGGAGTCCTGCAAAGATTCTTGGGTGAGAGGGTTGTGATTTCTAAATTGCCATTATTAATTATCCACTGCCTTGAAGTGCTTGATGCATTCTACCTCTTTCCCAAGCAAGCTGTTCACAGGAAAAAATACTGCAGGGCTTAAACCAAGAGGGATAACCCCCAAACTCCACTTTTTTTCACACTTCCATTTATGCCACTTTATTTGATGCCTCTGACAGATTTAGGCAGGCAGGTTTCCTGAGCACACCCTTTTAAAATCACAGATTACCAGAACACCAGAGAACCAGCTGCTAAAAGCTGCCACCTATGGTTTTTTTAAGCAGCAATTTCCATTTACACTGCTCTCTCCTCCTTCTGTCTCAGAAAAAAAGGAGAAACCCTGAGTTCTTGTCATCTTCCAGGCTGTTATATTCAAATCTCTCTCAACTGATGCAGAACTCCTACTTCAGAAAGCAATGCCACTCAATTCTTTTTCCACCACTTGCCATCTGAGGACCAACTTTGTCTTCTGAAAACTACACCAGCTTGTTAAATGAGAAGGTTTTTATGTTATCAGTTCTTAGTTTCACCCACAAAGCCACCTGAAAGATGCAATATCCATGGAGCAGAGATGATTTTGCCATCTTAATGTAGTGTTGCTATCAGAGAGAAGGACCAAAACTTGACTGGAACAAGCTGGAATGATTTCAGTTATTCCTTTGATGCTTTCAGGCTCTCACTCCCCTGTGTAAAAACTCTCCAGCTTCAACAAGATTTTGGTCTGGGCTGCCCTCATCATTATTAATCATTTTTAAATAATGCCTTTGAAATCTGAAGGGGTTTTGTCTGCTTTACTCCCCCAGCTTTGGTCCAAGTGAATGGGGAGAACACCCCTGGGACAGCTCAGTTTTCACCTCCTGTGGAGATCCTTCAAACTCTCCAGTTTGAAGAGACTACTCCCAGAAAATGTCTTTGGTACAAAAAGAGCTATTTCAGCTTGCATGTCATGTTTTCCTCCCTTGATAATCAGGATGGTTTTATTTATGTTGACTGTGTGGTCTGGTGCTGTTGTACATTGGCTTAGCTGGGAAGCTTTCCATGTTCTGATCCATCCTGTCATGCCATTTTATTTCTTTTTTTTTTCCCCCCTTGTTTTTCTAAAGCTTCCAGCATCTTAATTAATATATGAAATTATCAACTCAGAGAAAACATTTGGATATTGCAATTACAATTTCAAGTCCCTGCTACTCTTTCTAAGCCTGCAGCATGGATTTTCTGTGCTCATTTGGGGCTGATGGATTCTCATCATTTGTATTCATAGAATGTCAGGGGTTGGGAGGGATCTCTGGAGATCATTCAGTCCAAACCCCTTCCAAAGTAGGATCCCCCAGGGCAGGACACCCAGGAACAGATCCAGGTGGGTTTGGAAGCCTCCAGAGAAGGAGACTCCACAACCTCTCTGGGCAGCCTGGGCCAGGGCTCCCTCACCCTCCCAGGAAAGAAGTTTCTCCTCATGCTGAGGTGGAACTTCCTATGTTCCAGTTTGTCCCTGATGCTCCTCTCAGGGGCACCACAGAAAAGAGACCTTCACCTCTTGACCCCCACCCTTCAGATATTTCTGAACATGAATAAGATCTCCTCTCAGGCTCCAGCTCCCTCAGGAGCCCCAGGTCCCTCAGTCTTCTCTCATTCCAGCCCTCCAGTGGACTCTCTCCAGTGGATCCCTGTCCCTCTTAAACTGGGGAGCCCAGAACTGGGCACAACACTCCAGATGTGGTCTCACCAGGGCAGAGGAGAGAGGGAGAAGCATCATGCCAGCAAGGTTTGGGATGCAGCATCCCTTGTGAGCTTCTTCCAGGACAGGATCCCAGATTGGTCTGGGAAAGTCCTTAAAGCTCAGCTAGTTCAATTTCCTTTTCCATGGGCAGGGACACCTCCCAGCAGCCCAGGTTGCTCCAAGCCCCATCCAACCTGACCTGAGACACTGCCAGGGATGGGGCAGCCACAGCTTCTCTGGCCCAGTCTGTACTGAACCCAACTTCTATCTCCACACACTAATTCCAAACTGCAGGACTCTATGGAATAACTCCTTGAATCCCAGCTCATGTTCTAGTGTCACAGCTTGGGAAAAGGCTTAACGTATTAAAAGCATTTAAAACTTCCACATTAATTTCACAAGTTGCATCCTATATTGCAAACCCAAAGCAAAACTAAAAACCAAGCTGAAAAGCAAACCCAACCTAATTCATTGATTAGAATCCCCATTTCTACCCCTGATTAGAATCCCCATTTCTACCCCACTTTTTAGGACCCACACCAAGGATGCCCTGAAGGTCCAAACCATCCCCTTTCAGCATTTCAAGTTACTGATGGGTGCACTGCCCAACATGCAGGGAGCAGTCAGGGAGCATGCAGCATGCAGTAAAGGGAGAGCAGAGGTTAATAACCTGGCAGCATAGGATCTGAGAATGTGAGAACAAGTTAAAGACAAGAGTTCCTCTCCATTGTCACTGAGGGTCGAGAAGCAATGCTGCAGCCTGGAGCAGTGAGAGTGAGGGAAATACAGTTTGTCCAAGACATAGACATATCTCCGAAAGTGGTGGCAGGTATAACTGCAAGACAAGGGTGAAAAAGGGAGAAAAAAAGAGACAAAAAGAAGTATTTGCCTTTGAGAAAGCCAAGTCATGGTTTCACGCCCTGTTTTTTTGTGGCCAGAGGCAAGGGAAGGTGGCAGCAAAGGAGATGGCTGACATAACACAAGAGTTTTAAAAGATGTTGGCTCCAGCATGACCACAAAGGGAACTCACCAAGTTTGATGTATTAGAGATGTAAGAATTTTGGGATTTTTTCCTTATTTTTTTTTCCTTTTCTTTTTTTTATTGATACCTCATTCAGAAAAGCTTTTTGCCCCAAAAATATAAATGCAGAAGTCTGCAGCTGCTTTACAAAGTTTAACATTAAAATAACTGAGAGTATTGCTAAAATGATTTTCATAGAGCTTGATGCTTGGCTTTATAGAAGAAAAAAAAATGCAGAGAGAATTTCTGACCAGTGGGAACTACTCTGGCAACCTGGGAGGGC
This sequence comes from Phaethornis superciliosus, assembly GCA_023637945.1. Taxonomy (NCBI): domain Eukaryota; kingdom Metazoa; phylum Chordata; class Aves; order Apodiformes; family Trochilidae; genus Phaethornis; species Phaethornis superciliosus. The sequence goes on from JAJQWJ010000004.1 coordinate 70,398,684, forward strand.
TTTTATGTAGTTAATTCTAAGTGTAGTTAATTCTAATTCTAGTTAATTCTTGTAGTTAATTCAACATGGTGCTTGATCAGTATGTTAAGAGTTTACAATGACAGACTGGTTTGGGGTGGAGGGGACCTTAGAGCTCCTCCATTCCCACCCCCTTTCCATGGGCAGGGACACTTCCCAGCAGCCCAGGTTGCTCCAAGCCCCATCCAACCTGACCTGAGACACTGCCAGGGATGGGGCAGCCACAGCTTCTCTGGGAAACCTCTTCCAATGTCTCACCACCCTCAAAACAAATTATTTTTTCCTCATGTCCAACCTCAAGCAAGTTTTAACCCATTTCCCCTTCTCCTCTCCCTCTCCCCCGTGTCCAAAGCCCTCCCCCAGCTTTCTTGTAGCCCCTTCAGATATTGGAAGGTTGCTCTAAGGTCACCTGAGAAGGGTTAGGGAGAACAGAGGGAGGACAGCAGGAGGACTCACCCCAATTCCAGCAGGATTCATCCCATCTGAGACCACACTGTGGTCTTCAGAGAAGGACCTGCTTGTGGACCCAAGAGGCCAATTAATGAGGTACAGCAACATGTCTCTACACAACTTCAACTCTATTTCCTCATTGAAGAATGAAGTGTATTTACCTAAGAGCTTCTTCTTTCCTAAACTTGCTGAAGGCCACAGCTATTAAAGAGGTTGAGTCATTCAGCAATATAAAAAACCTAAGGCACATGCATGTTAAATTCTGATTCTTCTTTCTGTACCTACACATTCAGCCTCCATTTAAGTGTCAGATGTTTTCAAGTGTAATATTCTCCTGGTGAGCCACACAAACTACAGTGAAAGCTTCTGGTGGTGGAAAGAACATGGGCTCAAGTATTTAAGAGACTCAGAAATTTCATGAAGTGTTCTCATTGGTACAGGCAGCCCAGGGAAGTTGTGGATTCCCCATCCCTGGCAGTGTCTCAGGTCAGGTTGGATGGGGCTTGGAGCAACCTGGGCTGCTGGGAGGTGTCCCTGCCCATGGAAAGGCCTTGGGAATGGAGGAGCTTTAAGGTCCTTTCCAATCCAAACCAGTCTGGGATACCAAAAGGGTTTTAATATCTAAACACATACAATTCTAAAAGCTCCATTTGGGGGCAAGATGCTTCTCTCTTCTTTGCCCATTTGTGCATCTCTGCTGATTTGTAAGCCCCAGCCATCACTGTTTATCCACAACCCCTCTGGTGGCCACACTGATCCAATCTATCTCCAAAGCAAGCTGTGAGTCTGTCCATCTGGGAAAGCTCCAGAACACAGGAGCTTGGGTGTCCTGGGGTGTCCAATCCCTTCTGATGGCATGCAAGGCACTTGTGCCAGATGGGGGACAAGGGTATTACTGTCCCATCAGGTGCCTCCTCAAAATCCCCAGGCTTAAATCAAGTTCAATGCTATTTCCATGTTGGACACAGCTGATATCAGCCTAAAACCTCACCTCCATATGGTACCAAGAAGCAAAACCAAGCAAGCCCCACACTGGAAGTTCTGGAAGAGAAATCATTCTATGGATACAACACTAAAGCAACATTTTAAGTCATTTGACCAAAATGACACTCAGTCCACAGTAAAAAAAAACAAAACAAAGGATGTTTTGGTCCTTTTCAAAATGAACCTCACTCTATTTACTAAGTCATCCAAGCATGATGTTTGCCCCTAAGATTCTCTTCTCCCTTAGCTGAACAATTTTCTTGTCTCCCCATTTGTCACAGTCTCTCCTCCTAATTGCAATGACACCTCCCCATTTTGACTGGCTGAGCAGCTTAGAAGCTTCCCCACAGCTAATCTGGGTCAACAAGCTACTAATAAGGCCAGCATATGGTTCTTTTATTTAACATTCTTGAGATCTTTAGAAATTGCTTCTGTCTCCCAACCAAAGCCACTCCACAGGTGCAGGAACTTCTCCAGAAGTAGCAGGAAAGTGGAGGATGAAGAGCATCAAAACCATCTGCACGTAACTCCCCAGCAACAGCACATGAAGGAACAATCCAAAGCTACTCCAGGTTGACCACTTCCCACCAGAACCTCTCCAGATCTCCTGCTCTGCACACAATTTCTCTCCTGAGAAGTTGAGACTCAGTGGCTTGGAGCTGTTTGATCTTCCATCCCCAGAATATCCTCTTTCAAGCACAGAGTATCATGTGAAGGACCTTTTTCTGAGAAGTGTTAATGTAGAACATCTTAATTAAAAATGGGATTATCATTTTTGGAATATATTGAACTGCATGGGGGGGTAAAGAAAAAATAAAGTCTCATTTAAAAGTTTCTCATGGATTATCATTTTATATCCAGTAATAAATGTCTTCTCCTCTAAACCAAACCACTACCAAATGATGTCAAAATTAAAAAGCACTAAAATGTCCTTGAGGTTTTGAATTCTTACTTTTGAGGCACCGTCCAGCAGTCAAGTTCTGGGGCCTTCCCTCCTGAAGAGAATGTGTGGCTAAAATCTACCTCTTACAGAATGTGGTAAATGACACCAAAATGTGGGACACACACAAAAAAAATCAACACAAATATTTTTCAAGTCACCAATTGTTCAAGGCAGAGTCCTGTGGATTGCCTGGCAAGAAAAGCTTCCTGGGATGAGCAGGTCATTTGCCACAGCTTGAAAGCAAACACAGAAAATGAACCAAACTGGTTGAGCTGCAGATAAATCACCTGAAGTTGCAGCCAAGGAATGATTTTTTTTCCCCCTGTTTGTTTCAGTGATATGATGTCTGCATAAAAAATATTCCAGGACAGGAATTACACCAAAAGCCACTGTTTGGATCAACAAAGCACCCAAACAGCACCCAGGGCTGTGGGGTGTCCTCATAGCCTTCAACACAAGCACCTCCAGTGAAATCCAGCACAAGCTTGGTTTTAAAACCCCTCTTGTTTAGAAAACTTAAAAATCAGCTCTGGTGTTGCAGTAGGTGGAAACTTCCTTCAATGTGTGATGCAAAGAATGATCCCATGGACAAATAAATACAAGTTGGGAGGAGAAAGGACTGAGGGGCAGCCCTGAAAAGAAGAATTTGGGGGTGATGGTGGACCAGAAACTCAACATGAGCCATCAATGTATGATTGCAGCCCAGAAACCAACCAGGTCCTGGGCTGCATCAGCAGAAGCACAGAGAGAGGTTAAGGGAGGGGATTCTGGCTCCAGTTCTGGAGTCCCCAACCTCAGAAGGACACAGAGCTCCTGGCAGGTGTCCAGAGGAGAGGCACTCAAATGCTCAGAGGGCTGAGCACCTCCCTGGGAAGCCAGGCTGAGGGATTGGGCTTGTTCAGCCTGGAGAAGAGGAGGCTCCCAGGTGACCTTAGAGCAACCTTCCAATATCTGAAGGGGCTACAAGAAAGCTGGGGGAGGGCTTTGGACACAGGGGGGGAGGGAGAGGACAAGGGGAAATGGGTTAAAACTTGCTTGAGGTTGGACATGAGGAAAAAATAATTTGTTTTGAGGGTGGTGAGACATTGGAAGAGGTTTCCCAGAGAAGCTGTGGCTGCCCCATCCCTGGCAGTGTCTCAGGTCAGGCTGGATGGGGCTTGGAGCAACCTGGGCTGCTGGGAGGTGTCCCTGCCCATGGAAAAGGGTTGGATCTAAATCATCTTTTAAGGTCCCTTCCAACCCAAAGCATTCTGGGATTCCAAGGAGAAAAAAATACATATTATTCTTGAATAGGTTAGAGCAGAGCTATCTCCATTTCACTATCAGAAACCAGGGATTTGTGATTATGCTCTTCCCAACACCTGCAGTTTCCCTGTCACTACAGATTTCACTATATATGTATTTTAATGAAAACATTTATAACCCTCAAATCCTTTTTTTCTTCTTTCCTTTCTTTTGGTCATACAAAGGGAAGAGGCACCTCAGAGGGTTCAGTATTTAAAAGCTTTGGCCAGAGGATGTTAATTCCAAGAATCTCCCTCAGATCTTAATCTTTTCTTAGTGTATAATTTGATTTGTGAAGCCTTTTGATCTACACTGGGGGAAAGAGCAGGAGCAGCCTCTTCTCTCCAGGCTTTGCTGTTATGGAAACTCCTCTTTTACAATGAAGAGATCAGTAAATTGTGATATAATTAAATGCTCCAATTAAGATTTGACCCCCTGACTATAAAAGATTTGTTACTGATCTCTCCTAGGGTGGCATTAAAGCCTCCCCAAGGGCCAGGCTCCCAGCAGAGATTTGGTGATGATGATGATGATGATGCAAACCTGTGGGTTCCAAAGCTATAAAGCTCCATGCAACACAAATCCCTTGTCACTCCAGTACCAACAGAGAAGGAATAAAGGAAGGAGGAAGGGTTTTTTTTTATTATGTGTTAGCAGAAGGAAAAATTGGCTCTTCATTTGTAACTTTATCACCATCATCTTGTGTGGGTTTGGTTACTGAAAACTGGGAGCTTTCTTATGTTGGTTATTTCTAAAATAAGATTTTTCCATCATCAGGTTTCATTAGGTCAAAAGGTTCCATCCCTACAGTCAGATCAATCTGAGGATATTTCCTACCTGGCCAATGGCTCTTACTTAACACCATTCATTCCCCTCCTTTAAGAAAGAAGACAGAAAGATGAGCTGAATAAAAGCACAGAATGCTCTATTTACCTCAGATCTTCTGCTCAATTTACACACTTCAAGTTTGAAATGCCCACAAAGCTAAAATTTAAAAAAGAAATAAAAAAACAAAACAAAACAGGACTCTTGTATGAGAAGCAACTCTTCTGTTCTTATGTTTTCCAATGAGAATTAAATTAGAAACCAAACAGCTTTGAAGCAAACCTTAGTTTTTTGGTGGTTTTTTCTTCAAATTTTTCTCCTTAAAACAAACCTTTTGATTTGGGGAACTCAATTTCACTCATTTTCTGCTCCAACTGTCCCATCTCTATGCTCCAGAGAAAGAGGAAGCTATACATTAAAGAGCTTTCCAAAAGCACTCTGAACACCAAAGGAAATTAAAAAAAAAAAAAAAAAAAAATTAGGAAAACCAGAATCCTCACAGAGGATAAAGCCACCTGGGAGAAAAAATGGTTTATCTTCCTAGGTGAGCAGCCTAAAGAGTTTTGAGCCAGCAATCACATCTCATTATCAGAATGGGTCAAAACTGCTCTTAAGCAATGGGTAAAATGGAATTTTAGCACATCCACACACTAAAAAAATTCAGTGTTTTCAGTTGAGTGTGGCCCCCAGTAAGCAGGAGGTTTCTTTGCTGAAAAATACTGAAGAATTTCAAGTAACAAATGCCCAGTAAAATTAAAATGTCTTTTGCTCTCTACACAGAGATCCTTGTTGAAGAAAGTTTTAAGAACACTTCACCAATATCTATATTAAATCATAGAAGAAAAATTGTTTTTACACTTCATTTGTTATACTTTTTGGTTTTTTAAACTTAATTGGTTTTATACCTCACTTTCCAACCTGGATTTATGGGTTTAAAGCACAGAAGTTTTTAGAGAGCTCTGAGAATTTTAATCAGAGCACTCAGGGTCATCACTGAAAAATGGTTGATAAATCTGAAACAATTCCATCCCAGATGCACATCACTTTCTATTTTTAAAAAATCAGCTACAGGGTTTCATACACCCTGGAATACACACCAGGAGTAGAAAATACACAGCTACCTGCATCTCTTATCACCATGAAGACATTTCCTTAGGAAAAAGCCAAATTAAAACACCACTTAGGCATTTTCTCCTCATGCCACATATTTTATACTCTCTACAACACTGCCTACAAGATTTTTTTCCTCATTCAGCAGAAAATCTGCTGATCAAAGCCACTTGCAGCTGGAAAGCAGTGAATTATTTATAAATGCATTGCAGTTGCACTGCAAGGATTCAACAGAAACACACTAACAACTTTAAGAAAATTTTCAAACCAGCATCAGCTTCAACTGAGCTTAAAAAGTGCACTTTGAAGCAACATTTTGTAGTCCTAAAGAGTGATCACAAGTGTTTTCACTCAAGAAAATCCCTTCAGACTCCTAACAAGAGGAACCTGTAGCAGAAAAATGAAATTCCTACCACAGGAAAGAAATGGTTTGGCTGGGGAGGTGAAATGTCTCAAATACAGAAGTCTGTATCAGAAGGGATGGAAATTTTTCGTGGCATTTAATGAAATAGAACTGACTCTACAAAATGATGGAGATTTTGTGAAGGGCACACATAACAAAATAAATTTAAAAAAAAAAAAAGGAAAACCCAGTGCCCAGCAGCCCAGAATCCCAGACTGCTTTGGGTTGGAAGGGACCTTAATGCTCCTCCATTCCCAAGCCCTTTCCATGGGCAGGGACACCTCCCAGCAGCCCAGGTTGCTCCAAGCCCCATCCAACCTGACCTGAGACACTGCCAGGGATGGGGCAGCCACAGCTTCTCTGGGAAACATGGAACAGGGGCTCAGCACCCTCAAATTCAAGAATTTCTTCTGAATCTCACATCTCAAAGTCTCTTTTTTGCTACAGAAGTCATCACCATCAGCTTCAAGGAGTGGGGTTACTATCTTTGCTTCTTCCAGACAGCAACAGCACCAGAGGGGCTGGCTGTAGGTCTCAGGCAACAGGTTATGATGACACTCAGGTACAACATGCTGCATTCCTAGAGCATGGATAAGTTCAGGTTTCTGAGCTGTATCACAGAATTGTCATGGATGGAGCAGACCTCTAAGATCACTGTGTCCAACCAGCAACATCCTCCCCACCCCAAACAAAATAAAATAAAATAAAATAAAATAAAATAAAATAAAATAAAATAAAATAAAATAAAATAAAATATCACCATGCCCACCAGAGCATGTCCTGCAGTGCCTCATCCCCATGGATTTTAAATCCCTGCAGGGCTGGGGACTCCCCCACCTCCCTGGGCAGCCCATTCCTCCACCTGACTGCTCTCTCAGGCAGGAAATTCATCCTCAGATCTGGGCTAAACCTCCCCTGGTGCAACTTCAGCCCATTTCCTCTGCTCCTGCCATTGTGCACTTGAGAGAGAGCCCAGCACCCACCTCCCTACAACCTCCTTGAAGGGAGCTCTGCAGAGCCAAAAGGTCTCCTCTCAGCCTCCTCTTCTCCAAACTCAACATTCCCCATTCCCTCAGCTTCTCCTCAGAGGGTTTTTTTTTCCAGACTCTTCCCCAGCTTGGTTGCCCTTCTAAATATCAATATTTCATCATCATCTGGACTTGCTCCAGCCCCTCAGTGTCTGTCTTGTAACAGGCAGCAATCCTTTTGCCTTGCTCCTGATGCTCTGAGGTTGATTACATTGCATTTCACTTCAAATTTGGGTTCTTACAAGAGGAATCAGATCTTTTTCCAGATCCAGGCATGCCAGATTTCCTCACTGGTGAGATATTAACCAGCTCAGGATTTGTTTTCCAGACCTTTCCCCAGCTTAGTTGCCCTTCTCTGAACTCACTCCAGCAGTTCAATGTCTTTCTTGCTGTGAAAAGCCCAGAACTGAACTCAATAGCCCTTTTAAGAACACTTTTTCTCCTAATTTTACCCAACCCCTATGAGCACAGGGAAGATGACAGAAACCTTGCTCCATATTATTCCCTGAATCTCCTACAACAGCCAAAGAAATCAACAAACCATGACACTGATAAAATTCTGTGCTGACTTTGGAGAAGTGCAACCAAGTTTTTGGTGGGTTGCATGGGAAGAGTTAAGAAAAAAAAAAAAGCAATCTGGAGAGTTTTGCTAGCCCCATAGAGTCATCTCACTGGAAATGTGGATGGCTAATTAGGGAGGTGTATGGCAACCTCTAGTGGTGCATGGCTGCTTAGAAATCAGGAAACATTCCCAGAGATGAAGCTGTAAGGAAAAGCAGTTGCCTTAAAGTCATCTTTTTGTCAGTGATTTTATCAGCAGGGCCCTGAGATGTCAGAATGCAGCTGCTCAGGGAAAGCTCCTCCTCTCCATTTCCAAGCACTACCTGAATATCATCAAATCTCTTCCCAAAGAAGTTAAAGAAATTAAAGCCAAGTGACTCCCAGTTTTAAGTGACAAATCCAACACTTGCACTAATCATGAAGTGCCTGGCTTCACTTTTTGATAATTGTGTTTGGAGTTTAGAAAGCAAGCCAAGGAAAAAACTAGCCTGGTTGCAGGGCTGTAACACTCCACTTGGTTGTGCTTTGCTGCTCAGAGACTACACAGCCACCTCTGGTTGTTCCTTGGCATTGACACATGGTTTTATTGTATTTTTTGATAATAGTCTCCCAATTTGATATAAAAAGACTCCAAAGGGCAGCACTCCACAAATATGAGACACAGTGCAGTGGAATATCACTTTTGGCACTATGCTAGTAAAACAACTTGTATTTGAAATTAAACCAGTGGTAAGAGTGGAGAGAGAAGAAAAGGTTGTCCAAATCAAGGCAGCCTACAGTAGAGGACATCCAACATCAAAGGAACATTGTCCTGGATCTTATTATAAAACATCTATTATTTTTTTTTTCACTTCCAGCAGCTGCTTCTAATAGATTTAGACAAATCTGCCAATTTTCATGCTCCCTGGAATGTGATACAAATTACCCGACATGATGAATTTGTATTTTACTGAGCTCTTAAGACACTACATTGAATATTCACAATTAATTCTTTCCTAGAAAATAGCCTTCAGAATTTAAACCAATTGGCAGTCTCTGCTCAGAACAGGATTAGGAAAAAGCCTGCATGGAAATGGAATTACTTCTCACATTAAGAAAGGAATCATTAGAGCATCTGGTGAGGCTTAAATTATGACTGCTGTATTGCTAAGAAGATTTGAAGTTAAGTGTTTCACAGCTACTTAATTTAAAGACCCATTCCCCAAAAACCTTCATGTAATATAGAGCATCATCATCTTTTTAGGCTTTTCCTCCCCAGGAAACACTTGTTGAGTTTGGATGCTGAGGTTTATTCTCTCAGAGATGTTTGCAAGCTGATGGCAGAACCAGAAGAGAAATTTAAATATAAATATTCTGTTTTGGCATCATGGAGCAAGTTGGGTCCATCAGTGCTGGCTACATTTAATAACAGGGGCTAAGAGATTTCATAAAATTAAATAAATAAATGAATTTCAAGCCTCACAGGGAAGCCAGAAGAGAACATGCTTAAACATTTCATAACCCAACTAAATCAAATTAATTCAGCTGAGATTACTTTGAACCAGGAGTTTCAAGTTTGAACAGCAGATGTCCATAAACTCAGAGCATTTTGACCCAAAGCCAAGCCACTCATGAAGCTACCCTAGATGGCTACAAGGCTACTGAGTGGTGATAGCAGCTGGGACTAGTTAGATAACCTCTTCCTGGCCCAAATGGAACCTGAGGAACACAATTTCCTTTGGCTTGCAGGAACAGCAGGAGAAGAAATGGAATAAAATGAAAAACAAGGAACATAGGAAAAAGGTGTCAAGTGGGAAACAAGGCATCCCACTACTAACCTGAGCAAGTTTTTGAGCACCAGGGCCATGTATCTCCCACCACACCAAGAGCTGTGACTTCAGAGCTCAAATGTTTGGAAAACTCAGACTCTATGTCTATGATTTGAGAGCTGAAGAGAGCAGCTATTTGACATGATGTCTGTGCTAGGGAATGGGGAAAAGATTCCAATTCCCATTCTGAACCCTCATGAAAAGAGGGTGAGCATCAAGCAGGGAAAAGGTAACAGCAGGAACATTCATTCTGCTTACTTGGCCCCACTTTTACAACCATTTTCCAAAGAAAAAGGGCTCCAAGTGTTAAATCCTCAAGAGCAGCAGCTGAAGAACAAGAGGTGTCTCTTGTTAAGCCCAGCCCTTTCCACACTGCTCAGGCAGGGGCAATCACAGAATAATGCACAGGTATTAACCACAGAATAAGCACAAGTGGAGGTTATATTTCCCATGTTTGCAGGGTCTCATCAGAAAAGGATTGTTGCTTTATAGCTAATTTAACAAAATCTTTTGCCAAGCACAAAGAAGAGGTAAAGCAAACTGAAAAACCAGTCTGCAGAATACCTGAGACTCAGTGCATTTCTATAGCAACGTGATACATGAGTGAAATAAACAAAAAAGCATCATTCACACAACTCCCTGAAAACCATTCTGAAAGCAGCTGCTGAGCTGTCCTCTTAGGAGAATCCAAGTCAGAAGTTTCTCAGAGAGACTTTTTTGTGCACTCAGAACAGACTCAGGTATGAAGCAAACAATATTTTCTCTGGGATGATTTAGTTACTCAGTTATCATTTCAGCTACGCAGTTCATTAGTAGCTATTAGGGCATATAAACCTCAAGTTCCTTTGCTCCTGAGTTTCACCACAGATGAGTTTCAAGGAAATTCTACTTGTCAAATGTTCTCTTTACCTGATGATCCTCTGAGCTGCATACTGATGAAGTGAGCGGAACTGGGCTGACATATTTGCTAAGGCTGCCAGACAATTGGTATGAAGGTATTTGTCCTGTCAGAAAAAAAAAGAAAAAAGAATAAAAAAACACATTAAATTGTCCTTTTGATACACAATGACACCTACTGCAGGAAACATTCAAAAGGCTGAGTAATGCAGCACAGAATCACAGAGTGTTAGGGGTTGGAGAGAGCAGAGAGCAGAAATTTCAAGTGTATGTACTTGGGGATATTTTAAATATACTTTTCTTAAAGTATAAGGCTTATAAAAGAGTGGTATGTGTTTGTCTTCCTATCTTTAGCAATGCTGATTTAGAATGAGGTGTAACATACTGAAAGACATTCTCCTCCTCTCCCTTCCTCTCTCCTTTTTTATTGTCTTATCCTAAAATTTTCTGCTTCATAACTCATTTCCCTGGTAACTGTTTAAAGCATTTTAGATATCCCACAATTATAACTTCAGACGTCTGGTCCCCTTGTTAGTATCCCTGCAAGCATTTGAGCAGGTAGCAGCTCCAACCATGGCCCTGGCAAAGTCCAGGCTTATCACAGAACTAAATTTATTCACCTAGCCAATCCAATATGGATTTATTTTCCCTATTCAAGTCTAAAATATTAATTTACATAACATAATCCATTCCAAATCCTATACATGCATGCCAGGAATGCCCTTGTTTCTTCACATTCTTTTGATAATGAAAGCTAAATCCTTATGTCTTCCAATTTAAAATATACTTAACATTATTTTTGCTGCTTTTAAATAAAAATTTGCTTCAAATATTCAAAAAATACTGGAGCAAATATTCAAAAGTTTATAACAGCATGCTTCTATGTTTGAGACAAGGCATAGAAACAAATGAAAACTGCACAAAACCAACCTGACACAAGGCTACAAAGTTGAAGCAGTTTTTCTTTGCTAGAACACAAAATGGTTTTATGTCCTGTTTCATAAAAATATGAACAATAAATAGTGCTGAAATTCTCACTTCTGAGTAACTGTGTGTAAATTGAAACTCTAAGGCCTAACAATCTCCTCAATGTAAGGAACCTTTCCTCTCAACTGAAGATGAGGAGTTTGGTGCCTGAACCATGGATTTCAGAGAAACTTATTCACTGACTTGGATGCTAAAACAGAGATGGGGTTACAACTTCAGAACCACTTAATATTGGGTGTAGTCAATCCAGCTGATCTTCCCCTTCCTTCCCTCCTGTCAATTCAGCTGCCAACGGGTTGTGCCAGGGAGCAGAAAACCCCACATTCTGTTTGAGCTGGAAGTGAAGTGAAAAATCCACATGGAAGAGCTGCAGGTAACTCACCCTCGTCCGGGTCATGTTGTACTGGATGGTTCTTATCACCACCAGGATCAGGAGACTCCCAAGTGAGATCTCTGTTAAGACACGCTCAGCATACCAAGTGATATTTTTTAGTATCTGGGAAAGAAAAAAAAAAAATAAATCAGACTACTAAAGTTCTGCAGCACCTAGGTCTGCAGAAGAACACAGAACCACAGCATGTTGTCTGGACTCTCATGTTCCTTAGATAGGTAAACTGGTTTCCAGCCTCAAGTGTCACCAAAACATATTGGATTCTAAAGCAAGAATACATAATAATAATAACAACAAATAAAAAAGAGACCTCTGCAGTATTATCAACCTGTAGTTGTCATCAACCTTATTCTAAGTCACACGCTAAGTTAAGAAAGATGAGTAAATCTGGCAATTCCCTACTTTCTAAGCCCCATACCACCCCACTCCTCTATACTGCTGGATTATACCCTTTATAAAGTTTCCAGTTCCACCCCAGACACCTGAGTCATGCTGCCAATTCCTTCCCATTTTCCCTCATTACAAGTTGGGCAAGAGGCAGCACGCAGGAGCTCCGAGTGCCGGGCAAGAGCACACATGCTGAAGGTTGTGAGGCAGAAGAAAAACCTGACTGCTGACTTCAATCCAGAGCCTTCCTCCTGACAGATGTGAGGTTTTTTCCCTTCAGTAAGTCAGAAAAAGTCAAGGGGAAGAGCTTTGTATCTTCTGGTGCTCTCCACAAGCAAGGGGGATGAAGTCTGCTCCCGTTTCCCAGCCCTGGCAGTGTCTCAGGTCAGGTTGGATGGGGCTTGGAGCAACCTGGGCTGCTGGGAGGTGTCCCTGCCCATGGAAAAGGGTTGGGAATGGATCATCTTTAAGGTCATTTCCAACCCAAACCAGTCTGGGTTTCTATGATATGATTCAGAGTTTAATGCAGAAGGAGAATCAATCCACTCTTTCCTCTTAGAATATTCAGCTGACCAACCTGGAGCAATACAGCAAATAAAGCATAAAACAGGAACTGCCCTAAAACCATGGAGAAGATCCTTTATCAATTCAGAGTTATTTTGGGTCAAAAAGCTTGCTCAAAGAGGATTAAGTTATCACTCTGCATAACTCCATCTTTGGTGTATGAAGTTACACTGAAATTTACATTCACTGAAGGGAGTACAGGTGTCTTAAAAAACCCAAACTTTATCATCAACCTCACTGATCAACTTTATTAATGAATGTCTTCTCTCTCAAAGCTCCACAAACCCACTTCTGACTCTATCCCTTCTTCCTACCTCTCCTTTGGATGAGCAATGGAATTGTCAACCTTCATTTTACAGTATTCCTGCTTTTTAAATTCCCTCTTCCACCCACTAATGAGCCTGATCAACAAAACCTCTTCTTCCTTTTAAGAGAGAGGATGGAGAAGCAGCAACCAATTTCCTATGAGGACACTGACAGAATTGGCCACTCAACGACTCACAGAAGACAAAAGGAAAGCCAGTGCTGGAAATAAATTATTTCATACCATATATTCTTTCCTGTCTGAGATGTTTATACTCACATAAAGAGCAATAATTCTGTTCTTGAAAAAGAAGAGGCATTTGCAAAGAAAAATCACGTCAGATGTATCTGCTAACATAGTGCCATTCTGAAATACTAAAATAGCACAGTGTCCTTCAGAATCTAAAGCCTGACACAACAAATGATGCAGTTACTTGGTTGCCTGTCACTAATTAGAGCACAGAATGGGATTCAAAAAGGTCACCCGAAATTTTTAATTCCATTTGAAATGCATATTATATTTTTAAGAGACTCAGCAGTTATAGTCATGCTCACTGCTCAACTCAAAGGCAGTATGTTAAGATTTGAGAAATAAACAGGACACCAAGAGCTATTTTACTAACACAGTTTCTTCCATGCACCCCAGGATCTGAACCTGTGAAAAACTTTTGGAATTACACTTATATTCATTTATGTAGATATTCAGTATTACTTGAGCTTAGAAACAGAAAATACTGGATTAACTTTGAAACCTCTATCATCAGTCATTAAGGCTGAGTTTTGTTTCCCCACAGCATTACATGCTGAACTCTTTGAAATATCAGCTGGATTTGTTTCATAACTTGCATGGAAATTATAAATCACAGAATTGTACTGGAAGTAGAAAGAAGGGAGTTATCCCATCCTCTTGCCAAAACACCACTGGTCTTTAGCGCCCAGACTGAGAAGAAGAAATTACTATTCTTTGTTTAGCCCTTTTTTATATGATTGAAGCAAACAACTGTCCCCTAGGTGAGTTATTCTGGATGTCTTGGGTTGGTGCAGGGGTTTTGGAAGCTGGGAGGCCACAGGGGTGGAAGCTCCCCTGGTTCCAACCCTGGTCCTGCCCATGCCTCTGCCAGTGACATAGCGAAGAGAGGGGAAAGGTAACTGCAAAAATATAAAAAAATGAGACCTGCAGAGGAGAGAGGAGCACAGACACCAAGGGGAGTGAAGGAGAGGGAAAGGTGCCCGGGCAGGGATGGTGGTGCTGAGATGGCGGCTGTGGCCCTGCAGCCCATGGAGGAGCACGGGGGAGCAGTCCCTGAAGGCCCACGGGGGGGTCAGTGTGGATTTGTAGCCCCTGAAGTGTCCCAGGTGGCAGATGTGGAGCAGCAGCCTCTGAGGGATCCCGGAGAGGATCCGATGTGGATCTGCAGCCATGGAGGAGCCCGTGTCAGAGGAGGTGACTGTTCCCGCAGCAGCCGGGACTCTGTGGGCAGCCCGGGATGGAGCAGTTCCTGAGGGATTGCATCCCATGGGAGGGACTCATGTCCCAGGGATTCCAGAAGGACTCTCCCGTCAGCCTTGGAGCGGGGGAAGAACGTGAGGAGTCCTCTCCTGAGGAGGAAAAGGCTCAGGAACACCTTGTGGGGAACTGACCCCGAACCCCCCTGTGCCCTGAGGGGAGGCGGCAGTGAAATGCCCGGGAAAAAGGCAGGGGGGGAGGCATTTGTCCACGTTTTCTCTTTCTCCTTGTAGATTAAATTAGGTTGTTTTCTTCTTCCCCAGTTTTTTTGCCTGTTACTGCCATTGGGAAATGCAAACTTCCCTGTCCTTGTCGGATTCAGCAGCCTTTAGGTGGGTTTCCTCCTCTCGTGTGGGGAACTGACCCTGAGCCCCCCTGTGCCCTGAGGGGAGGCGGCAGCGAAATGCCCGGGAAAAAGGCGGGGGGGGGGGGGGGGGGGGGGAGGCTGTCCACATTTTCTCTTTCTCGTGGTAGATTAAATTAGATTTTTTTCTCCTTCCCAAGTTTTTTGCCTGTTACTGCCATTGGGAAATACAAACCTCCCTGTCCTTGTCTGGATTCAGGAGCCTTTGGGTGGGTTTTCTCCTCTCGTGTGGGGAACTGACCCTGAACCCCTCTGTGCCCTGAGGGGAGGCGGCAGTGAAATGCCCGGGAAAAAGGGAGGGATGGGGAGAGGTATCTGTCCGCGTTTTCTCTTTCTCCGTGTGGATTAAATTATTTTTTTTTTTCTCCTTCCCAAGTTTTTTTACCTGTTAGTGCAATTGAGGAATGCAGATCTCCCTGTCCTTGTCTGGATTTTCTCCTCCCGTGTAGGGAACTGACCCTGAACCCCGTGCCCTGAGGGGAGGCGGCAGTGAAATGCCCGGGAAAACGGGAGGGATGGGGAGAGGTATCTGTCCGCATTTTCTCTTTCTCCACGTAGATTAAATCAGATTTTTTTTCTCCTTCCCAAGTTTTTTTGCCTGTTAGTGCAACTGGGGAATGCCAACCTCCCTGTCCATGTCTGGATTCAGGAGCCTTTGGGTGGATTTTCTTCCCTTGTGTGGGGAACTGACCCTGAACCCACCAAGTGCACCAGAAGAGGCTCAGATGGGACTTTCCAGAAAAATGTCTTCACTGCAAGAGTGGTGAAGCACTGGAACAGGTTGCCCAGGGAGGTGGTGGAGTCCCCATCCTTGAATGTACTCAAAAACCATGTAGATGTGGTGCTTCCAGAGAAAAAAATAGAGCTTAAGGTGGTGTAAGATTCATGGATGGACTTGATGATCTTAAAAGTCCTTTCCAACCATGATTCTATGATCCTAAATGCAGCAGCTATAGTCAAGGAATGACCCGCCATGAATATCCTGATGGCTCTACCTACAGAGGTTGAAATTGTACTGACTACTGAATCACCACCAGAAATTGCTACAGACTCACAATCTACAGTTACATCTATCAACAAGTAACAAAAACACAGCTGAAGCTTAACCTACTGCACTTAATAATCCTTACTAATGCCTTACTCTTCATTTATTTTTCATTCTGTTGCAATCAAGACTCAGGACTGCCAGAAGATGTAATTTAAGAGGGATTTTCCCTATATTAAACCTCCTTCTCTCTCAAGCAGCTGCATTTATGATCTATGTAAGGGACTGACTCAGTACACCAAAGTACAGTGCCTAACCTGATATTGATAACCTGTTTCTACATTAAAAAAGTAAATCAAACCAAGCACTGATGCCAGTGAATGCAGTTGGCTCCTAACTGTCGTCAGTCACCGGAAAACCACAAACCCAAAATAACAAAACAAAGACAGGATTTATGTACATTTGAAAGTTGTTAATTTTTGAAATATTTAATTCAGGAGACTTCTCATTCAGTGGACTATGAGAAGGCTATATAGGAGTCCTGTAAGAACATTAACAGCACAGTTGGCATTGCAGATGACACCTTGTTTTAAATAGAACTTAATTCTTTGGAGATGCCATGGGCAGGGACACCTCCCAGCAGCCCAGGTTGCTCCAAGCCCCATCCAACCTGACCTGAGACACTGCCAGGGATGGGGCAGCCACAGCTTCTCTGGGAAACCTGGCACAAGGGCTCAGCACCCTCAAATTCAACAATTTCTTCCCAATGTTTAACCTAAATCTTCCCACTTCCAGTTTAAAACCATTCCCCCTTGTCCCAAGTCCCTCCCCAGCTTTCCTGGAGCCCCTTCAGGCACTGGAAGGTGCTCTAAGGTCTCCCTGCAGCCTTCTCTTCTCCAGCCTGAACAACCCCAACTCTCTCAGCCTGGCTCCAGAGCTGCTCCAGCCCTCTTCTTCCCTATACTGAAATATCTGCACAGTACTTTGATGAAGCTCCTAAAAAGCAGGAACCTTCTTACCCATTTAGGCTTTGAAAATCATGAATTCAAAGGTCTCCTCAACAAGAGACACATCTCAAATGTCATTACAAACTAGATATTCTAAAATGGTAAAAAAAAGATAAAAAAGAGATATCACCACTGAAGACATTTGGTAAGCTCAGGAAATTCATCTTAGTATGGAAGCTGATTCAGCTTGAGACAGGGAACTCACTTCTGTACCATACATGAAGAGACAAAATAAGATGTTCAGCTCATTAAAGTAAAATATAAAGATAAATCATACTGTACAGACAGGAAAACCATTGTTTAATAGCAGTGCAGACCTGGCTCAGGTGACAAACATCCCCAGCAATGGGCTCAAGTGTGACCATTTCTGGTCAACACCTTTTCCTAAAAGGACAGAAAATCAGAACAGGGAGAAGAAACTTGAGGTGTATTTAAAGAAAGGGTGGTCAAGGCTGAGGAACAAAGAGGAAACATGAAATCACAACCAGAAATGTTTCCAGATATAGAAGGGATGTGGAAACAGGTATAATTTCTGGTTATAACAAGTCACTAATACTATTTTAAGAGAAAGTGATGATGGTATAAAATGAAAGCAAGTCACCTAAGGGGTTTCAGTAAACAAGGACAACTGGTCAGGGTGGACAATGTAGATGATTAACAGGGACAGCCTGAAAGACAAAGAAAAATCCACAGACCAAGCAACTAAAAAGTTAAAAAGCTGTTAGTTGTGTAACTCATGGGATTACACACATGAACCTCACTGCAAGCAGATCCTCAGCTCCAGGAGAACTTGAGCATCCTGTGCAGAAACCCATGATCAGACACAGCAAGTCAGTGGGTTCCTTCACAAAATGCTAAAATAAGAGTACACAGTTGCTTTGCTTGCAATGAACTCCTTGTGATTTCTTAAAACATAGATTATTTATGACCACGGGAATGTTATCTATTTTCAAGAGAGGGTTTTATCTAAATGAACCTCTTTGACAACAAAAAAGATCTCAAGCTGAGCACATGAACCTTCCAGAAGAAAAATATACTGTGATTTGAAGAACCCTGTATGATCCTTAAGGTTGCATTCTGTAATACATAAATACAACAGGGCTAAAGCTGGGCTTGCACATTTCAAGTCCTGTCTTCTGAAAATTTAACATATTTTTAAAACTAAAAAGGGGAGTATAAACCACTCTTGGTTTTGATGTGACACACAACAAAAATCCACAACAATAGTAGATAATATCTAGTGAGAGGTGTCCCAGACCATGGCAGGAGGGTTGGATCTAAATATCTTTAAGGTCCCTTCCAGCCCAGTCCATGATTCTCTGTATTTCCAGATGCTGCTTAACAATAAGAAGGGATTTTACTCAATTTCTCTAACCTGAAACACAAAGGTTGGGGTTTTGCCCCCTTTGAGTTACAATACACTTACCCTGACAAAAGATCAACTCACTGATTAAATCTCTGGTAAAATCTGAGTCTTCACAACTTCCTCACCCACCTCTGGTTCCCTGCACTACACCCCTCCAGTTTTCCTTCCCTGTAGCTCATTCCCAGACCCAGTTTCTTCTCAGATCTTTCTCTCCCCAGATTCCACTTCCCTCACCCATTCCAGTCTCTCATCAAGATGTTGGGATAAAGATTGGGAGCCCCAAAAAGTTTCTCTGCCCAAAAAGGTGGGAGATGCCCCATCCCTGGAACCATTCCAGCTCTGAGCAACCTCATCCAGTTGCAGATGGCTCTGCTCACTGGAGAAGGGTTGGCCTGGATGACCTCAAAAGGTCCCTTTTCCCACCCAAACCATTCTGATTTTATGATTTTGTGACTTGGCAGTGTTAGTTTTATGGTTGCACTTGGGGATCTTAAAGGATTTTTCAAACCAGAAGCATCACTGGGAGCAGAGTCCCCCAGGAGCTGGAAGCAGCACTTCCCTGAGCTCCAGCTTGTCCAAATTTGCTAAAATTTGCTTGCCCAAATGTCTAATTTGGTCAAATTTAGTCAGATTATCAGCAGCAGAGCCCTAGCACAAAGACTCCCTTCCAATTTCCAGGTTCCTAATGCAAAACATGAAGTTACCTGAGCTTTCTGAAGAACACCTTGACAGCTGTAACCATGGGCAAGACATCTTCACACCCTAATCTCACTCCAGAAATGGCCAAAAATTCTCATTGAAACTTTAAACCCAGCAACCTTGGAAAATTACATTTTCTGAGATAACTATGCCTTGGAATAGTCCACTACCATTAAAAAAAAAAAGCTCAAAATTCAGTTTACAAGTTACACACCAGTCCCTGTCACCTCTACTGTCCTCTCCCCCATCCTGACAAAAGCCACTGAAGGGGGAAGGTAGTGAAATGCTTATTTAACCATCAACAGCAGCAACCACCACCATCCCTCACCTAGTCTGGGGGTTCAGAGGAAACATTAAAACATCTTAAACTTCAAAATCACCTCCCTGAACCCAGTGCCACAATCTGGACCATCTCATTAATAGATAAAATTGAAAAAGGGGGAAAAAAAAAGAACATCAAAAAGCTCAGACCTGCCCTGTAGGAATATTTTTTAAAAACAAATAAAAATGTTTTGATTAATTATTCTTTTTAACCAGCCAGCAGGCTCCTGGACTCTCAGGGTGCAAGAACTGCAGATGCAAAGAACAGGAACTCTGCCCACTGAGCTTCTCACTCTCAGTTTCCTGTATCTTTTGGGGTTATTTAATACAATAAAAGTAAACACAGTTCAATTGTGATTTACCATCTATTTACTACAGAGTAAAGTACTACAGCAGCACTACAGGTAACAGCTACATAAAGTACTGCCTGATGTTATTTTCACATCCCATGTTATTTACAGCTTGATAAATCAGAGAAGAAAAAAAATCACAACTTGTTGTCCCCTTTAGGGAATTCTCACATTTGTTTTGTTGTTACTACTATTATTAGTAAAAGAAATTGAGCTCTACATGCACCCAGGCACCTCACTGCATTAAAGCCAATTGCAGGAACAAGACCTATGGGGTTTTGATCACATTTTCCAGGCAGCTAAGACCACATTCATTTTAAAAAAACAAACAAACAAACAAAAAAATGCTTCAGCAGTCAAAAAGTTTCTGTGGTTTCCTGAGCTTTTTAGCAGCCAGTGTAATCACCAGATTTATAAAACTATGCTTACTAAAATTAAGTTTAAAAATCAATAAATAAATGTGGGTTAAATCCCACAAAGAAAAATAGCCCAGAAATGGACTGTACAGTCATGATTCTTATAAGAACAGTACCCATGTTACACAGAGGCAGAGAGAAAAACAGGTTGACTTAAAATATAGAAAATCCTTTTTCTCTTAATCCTTCAGCCAAGTGATAGGGAAAAAAATATAAATAAAATCCTGCTGTAACTGCTAACATTTGATAAATGTTTGCAGCAAATAATGTCATTCCAGTTGTGTAACTGGCAGTAGATGTAAGATATTTCCATAAAATGTGTACAATTTTCTGACTGAAATATATGAAAAATATATTTTTCAAAAATATGAGAGACTGTGGGGTTTCTATAGATGAGGGATCCTTCCCATAGGGAATATTTAAGACCTGGTATCACAGACCTCAACCTTCTTGCCTATATCAGAGTTTATTTTGGTGACTTTTGGAGAGCACAGCTGAAGGTTTCAACAAGGGGCAGCCCCTTTTCTCCCCACAACACACCTGGCAGTGGCAAAACACAAGCACTGAGTAAAAGCAAGCAGCAGTTAATGTAAAACCTGAATGAAAATGAAAAAAAAAATTAATAGAGAAGAAGATGGAAGAAGCAAAGGAAGAACTGAAAAAAATAGGCCAGGGTAAAAGGAACAAGGGGGGAGTTGGTGAAGCCTTGAAAATGAATGAGAAATGATGGGAGAAGAGACTGGGGCAGGAGTGAAACCTTGGCTGCTCTACTCTGACCCTCAACAAACTCAATTTATGAGAGCAGATACAGAACCCAAAGTCCCCATCACATGTGAACACCTCCACATGTGCAGGTTCAAGGCAGATGAAGCTGAGGCAGAAGAAAGGTGCAGAAAAATATTTCAGTTAGCTACAGGGTTACTATAGGTGTTCCTCCTAAAAGCTGCTTCCCAGAAGTTACAGGAAATTACAGATAAACACCATCTCTTCTTGCTTTCTGCAGACACAGATATAAGAAATAATCTGAACTGCCAGAGAATCAAGTCTCTACTCTTTGGCACCAAACAAAAAATACCAGTTTTGTCCAAAACAGGCTGGAAATTCACCTGGGAGAAGAGTTCTATTTAGGTACACTGAAAATTGCTTCCAGCTTTCTCTGTTTCATTAATTTATTTTTACAAAAGAGTTTCCATGTTCCAGTCAAAAAATGAAATAAAACCAGTGCAGGTATATTTTGCATTAGAGTAGTTTTTGAAGCTAGGACACTAGAACATCATTATCCCAGGTATTCTCCAGCACAGATGGCCCAGCAAAGGTAGTAAAAATTTGGATCATATTATATGGAGAACATAAAATAGATATTAAACTAGCAGAAAGACAGAAAAAGAAATGCCAAGTAAGGAAGTAACATTCAGCCTGGAAAATAAAACTCCCATTAAAAGCTGCTCTCAGCTGCATGGAACTGGTTGAGCAAAGTTTTTCAAGAGAACCAAAAAAGGTTTTCTCTTTTTTGTTTTTTTTCAAGCCCCATCACTTACAGGGCAGACACTCAGCATCTCTGAGGCAGCCAACCTGGCTACAAGTACTTTAATTTGCAACAGGCAACACCAAAAAAACCCCCCAAAAAACAGAGAATAAAAGGCTATATGCAGTATCTCCTCTAAGAGAGGAGATTTTGGGGTTAGTCCTTGAGAAATATGGATATGCCATCAACTTTGGATGACCACAGCCTCTGCTGAGGAAACATCTCCAGATGTTTCAAAAGCAATATTCAAAAGAAGTATCTCTGCTCCAAATATCTCTATTCCAAATTGGTATTGGAACACTTCAGAGCTGTAGGATTATCTACCAAAAGAACAACTCACCACTTCATGGATGGACCTGTTGAAGCCATCATCCTCTGTCAGGATCAGCAGAATGATAAGAGCCATGTAAACGTGGTGGGAATTCCTTTCTTCCACATGATACAGAATTTCAAGAATTGGCAGAACCTTTCAGGAAAAAAAAAATAAAAAAAAATTGTGTTACTTAAGTCTTCCAAACACCTCAGACAAAGAGACTCCAAGCCTCCTGTGTGTCACCCTGCCCTTAGGAATATTACACCAAGTTCTCCCTCTTGAAATAACCACCCCTAAAGAGTGACGTGGGTTATTCAAACACCTTCCATCTGTTTCATGCTGCCTCCACCAGAGTCTAAAGAAATTCTTTCTTGTGGTCAGACATGGAATTTCAATTCCTAATAAATGACATTACCAGCCATACCACTTACCAAAGGCTCTGAAAAGCTTTTCTACTCTAGACTACGGGAAAAGAAAAAAGTTAAATGAGATCTTCACACATCTGTGCCAGCAGAAGCTTGATCTGAAAGGATTTTCCTCATCAAAAATTGGAGCTGAGGTGCACAAAGACACCCTGGAGATCTAAACCTCAACTCCCCTTTTGGTGCATGGAGAGAATCCCAGCAAAGAACCAGTTTGGGGCAGGTTAAGACTAGAAAAGGCCTGGTTTTCCAATTCTGGATGAGAGGCAGCCAAAGAGAACTGCCATTAGGAGGAGAGTTCAGCCCGAGGTCTTGCAACATTTCTACCAGGCTGAAGAGCTAAAGCCAAGGTCTTGCAATAATCATGAAAATGAGATTTCATTGCAATAGCAAGCATACCTGAATGCTAGGCTAAAGTTAATCCAGATGCAAACGTTGTCTCTCTACCAACTGAAAATTAGCTTCCCACTGCCTCAGTACAACGTGGCTTCCCCCAAGCTGTAGAAACAGGCCTCAATCACAAAATACCCTGGATAAAAAGGGAACTGGAGAAAAAAAACAAAAAAACAAAAAAATCACAGTTCCAAGATAGTGGCTGAGATGAAGAACATGTTCCAGGAAGCTTCTAGACACCTAAAGATTGCTGTTTTTCCAAACAGGCTGAGAGCAGCAGGATGAATCATGTGAAACCTACTCTGGTGAGCAGGCAGGACACCAAGTGCTTCCCAAGGCTCTGAAGTTACCAGAATGTTCTCTTACCATCAAGCACTCCCCAAAGAGTTGGAACATATTAAACCACACAACAGTTTCTATTAAAACCAAAAAGATTGATGGAAATCCTGCAGGCCACAAAACTTTTTTTGACAGATGCTTCGGGCAGGGTCAAGACAATACCACAAGAAAAGCAGGGGGCAGAAATATTGACTTGTTGCAAACAACCTTCACGGAATGGTTTGGGCTGGAAAGGACCTTAAAGATCACCCAATTCCCAAGCCCTTTCCATGGTCAGGGACACCTCCCAGCAGCCCAGGTTGCTCCAAGCCCCATCCAACCTGACCTGAGACACTGCCAGGGATGGGGCAGCCACAGCTTCTCTGGGAAACCTCTTCCAAGGTCTCACCACCCTAAAATTCAAGAATTTCTTCCCAAGATCTCATCTCAATCTCCCCTCTTTCAAACACCCTTTTTTTTACCATTTCAAAGCATCCTTCACAAGCACCTCTCCTCAGTTAAAACTCATGCTGCTGTAACTGTGTTTTGAGAAGATAAGACCTGGGATCAAAGACCAAGTTGTCCTAAAATATCTACTTAAGAATACAGCAACAGACCCCAGAACCATTCCAGGTCAGGTTGGACAGGCTCTGAGCAACCTGATGGAGTCAAAGATGTCCCTGGCTTTAAAGGTCCCTTCCAACCCAAAGTATTCTGTGATTCTATACAGCAGGTAGCAACATAAAACTACCAAAGAATTTCATTTACAACTTGACTTTGCAAGGAGAACACAAAAAAACTTTTTGAAAGTAACCACTGGGACCACTTCTGAGTTTTGAAGATGTCTCCCAAATACATGTGTAGTCCTTCAGAATGAGCCAATACAACTCCTCTAGTAATTTTTACATCAAAAAAATTAGGTCTCACGAATATTAAGCCAAACTGCCATTGAAAAAGAAGCCTTCATGCTTCTGAAGTGCCCCAAGTCCTAAGTGTTTCTCCAAACCACATTAAGAAAGGGCACCTTTATCCTGATACAGACACATTCCCATTGGAATTATCAAGATTTCTGAGTAACTACTCAATCCCTCTCACTTTGAGGAGTGATTTGTCTCCCCAGACCACTGCATCCAGTCTTCCTGCCCTAAAAACATCTCAAAAGTTCCTGAAAGGCCTTTCCTTTTCCACTCCCCTCACTACATTTTTCTTTCCAGGCTTTTTTCAGTCTTCTCTCCCTCTCCATCCCTGAGCAACCTCAAGGACACAAGCAGCCATTTCCACCTGAAAACAGAATCAGGTCACACAGTTCCTCCCCTGAACACTTTTTGCTTTGCATCCAGGTGGCTGAGGGACACACAGATTTAAGATGAGTATTTCACTTCTAAGAAGAAAATCTATTTGAAGAGCCCCCCCTGAAATAAGAAAGAGTTAGAAGATGAAATGAAAATTTGACTTCTATTAAAATTCAACCTCAAATTGTAATCAAACTGCATTTTTACACCTGCAGGTCATTCCCACACATCAAAACTAATCCATACTTTTACACACCAGGACTGAGAAAATAGCCACTTCAAATCACAGAATCATTTTGGTTGGAAAGGATCTTGAAGATCATCAAATCCAACCCTGAACCCAGCACTGCCAAGGCCACCACTGCCCCATGTCCCTCAGCACCACATCTCCAGGGCTTGGAAATCCCTCCAGGAATGATGGGGACTCCAGGTCCTGACAACCCTTTCCAGGGAGAAATTCCTCCCCAGCTCCAATCTCAACCTCCAGGGCAATTCCTCTTCTCCCATCCCTTGTTCCTTGGGAGCAAAGACTCAACACCCCATTTCTTTTCTGCTAACACTCCTCCATCAGGAGCAGCTTTTAACTGGTCAGACACAAGTATCATTAAAAAGTTACTTTTAAACCCCAAAACAAGGGGCAGGTAAAAACAGACGCTGAAAATTGCAAGTGCTGTATTCAGTCCAAAGTCAGCAATAGTTTCCCCAGCAGAGTTATAAATAGTTTGTCTGAAGTATACACCAAAACCCAAACCTTCACAGCCACATGAGTAACCTGCTTAAGCTAAATTTATACCACAGGAAAAAATATTGCTTTCCCATCAGTTAATATAAATACATCCTCACATACATTATTTCAGTCCAGACTCATTGAGCAGCAACAAAATGCAGAGCACACAGCAGTGCAGCCCAGCTCAGCAGCCAAAGGAAAAATTTCTAAGAGAAAAGAGCTTTTTTGTCACAAGCAAATATCTCACTGCCATTTTTCTTGGCAATCTGAGGGATAACTGCTCCTATAAACAGCAAGTGGGTCAGTAATCTCCCACCCCCAGACACTGGGGGAGCTGGGATTGTTCAGCCTGGAGAAGAGCAGACTCCATGGGGACCTCAGAGCTGCCTTCCAATTCCTGAAGGGAACCTCCAGGAAGGCTGCAGAGGGACTTTTCAGCAGAGTGTCCAGCAATAGGAGAAGGGGAAATGGTTGGAAAGGGAAGGAGAAGAGGTTGAGGCTGGATGTGAGGCAGAAGTTCTTCAGCAGGAGGGTGCTGAGCCTCTGGAACAGATTGCCCAGAGAAGCTGTGGCTGCCCCCTCCCTGGAGGTGTTCAAGGCCAGGTTGGATGAGGCTTGGAGCATCCTTGTCTGGATGAGAGGTGTCCCTGCCCATGGCAGGGAGCTTGGAGGAGAGGAGCTCTCAGCTCCCTGCCACCCTCACCCATTCTCTCATTCTAATTTCAAGGGACTGGAGCTGGAACCACATCCTTTGGGAAGCACATTCCATAATCCAATAAACCTCATTGTCCAGATTTTTTTTTTTCCCCCCCATATTCAGCCTAAACACTGCTTGCTCCAGTTCCTTATTCCTGTCAGTAGTTCCATACAAAACCCTAAAAGATTTCTTCCCCAGGTTCAGTGTTTCCAGCCCAGAAATCCCAAGCCCCCCCACCTCTCCTCTGTCTCTTCGCCAAATTACAGGCATGGATTTTGCTTTCCTGCCTTTCAAAGTCTTTTCCACTTTGCTTCCTGAGACTGATCCCACCCCCAACACCTGCCACGACCTTTCCAATGTCACCACACTGACAGAGATGATAAATACCAAACTGCATGGGTTTGATGGAAGAAAAAACCAAAGTCATCCATTCAGTGCACATGGCAGGGAGCTTGGGGGAGATGAGCTCTGAGCTCCTGTCCAACCTCAGCCACCCTATGAGCTTCCCCTCTTGAGATGATGCAATAAAAATGAGAAAGTGTGCTAGAACCAGCCAATAAGTGAGCCAGAAGCTACCACCCCACCAAAGAACAGGGGTCACAGGTGACATCCAAGCCCCCAAGCCCCTGTGAGGAGAGCAGCCAGCAGAGCAACACTTACAAGACTTTCAATGTCTGTCCGTGCCAACACGTAGGTCCGGACGTTGCTGTTCTGATGCAGAAGCATGTAGAGAAGCAGAGTGGCTTGGTCAGATTTCTGCTGCTCACACAAAGCTGTGTACAAACTGTTAAAATTAATCTGGAAGGCGTGGGGGGTTGATGATGAAAAAGCAGTGCTATCTGTAAGAAAGAAAGAAAAAGAACAATCTTTACAAAATGCCCCCTGGCTATTGGTAAGAAATTCTAAGGGAAGGGGGAGTATTCAAACAGACACCACAGTAAGGTGAAAACCAAAATCATCATAAAAATAAAATAAATAAAATCCTAAGTTTTATCACTGATGGTCACCAAGCTCCAACAGTGTCTCATGAAAAGAGTTGTGCCAAGAAACAGAGGTTGTCCTCCCTCTGAGCTCCACCAGCACGTAAGTCAACATTATCAGGACATTTCTGGGGCAACCTAAGTGTATCAGGGCTTGAAAAGATGGGGGGAGTCTGGGGGGTAAAGTGATTTCTAACATCACATCATGTAGTCTGACAAGGCCCAATGTTAACAGCAGTTTGTTCACATTCACAGTAGCATCTGTGCCCAAGCTGGAAGTGAGAATAAAGCAGATTTCTGAATCAATCACAGAATTATTATGGTTGGGAAAGACCTCTCAGATCACTGTGTCCAACCATCAACACACCTCCCCCTAATAAAATAAAGAGATCTGTATCACCATGCCCACTATAAATAAACCCCAAATGAAATCCATATATCAGTATCTGTATCACCCACCAGAGCATGTCCTGCAGTGGATTTTAAATCCCTGCAGGGCTGGGGACTCCCCCACCTCCCTGGGCAGCCCATTCCTCCACCTGACTGCTCTCTCAGGCAGGAAATTCATCCTCAGATCTGGGCTAAACCTCCCCTGGTTCTCTCATTTTCCACTTGAGAAAGGAACCCAACACCCACCTCCCTACAACCTCCTTGAAGGGAGTTGTAGAGACAACCAAACTTCATCTCTGTCTAAACCATGTCACTTAAATGCAGAGCATTTTGCTCTCTGTTAATTAAAAGTTATGAAGAAAATAACCTGTAAACTCCCCCCCAAGACACTAAGCAGTATTAAAAAAACCTCCTCAGCCACTGCAGAATATCCTCTATGATTCTGCAGAACATTAAACTGACCAACAGAAAAATTAAGCTTTTTAGACCATGTAAAGAAAACTATCTTGAATTTGATGGGTTCTGTGCTAACTGAATTAAATAAATTATTTTAACAGAAGTAAGAAAGAAACTGTTTACACTGAGGGTGGTGAGACCCTGGCCCAGGTTTCCCAGAGAGGTGGGAGATGCCCCATCCCTGGAACCATTCCAGCTCAGGTTGGATGGGGCTCTGAGCAACCTGATCCAGTTGGAGATGGCCTTTAAAGCTGCTTCTACCCCAAACCATTCTATGATTCTAGGACAAAAAAACCCCAATTTTCATATTACAGTCACACACTAAAGATCATTATGACCACAATCAACCTTCCATTTCCATTTTCCTTTTACCAGCCCATCAGAATGTTGGGATGAATCAAATTTCATCTCAGTCACATGAATATCATCAGTAGAAACAACAGGAAACAACAAATAATTCCATCAATGTACACATCTAGAAAAAATATGGCTTTTGGCCATAGAACAGGTTCTTTGAAAATTTTATAAGGATATAACAGTGTAGGAGCACTTCTGCAGCAGGATACTGAGTCAGCAGAGCACTGCATGTGCTGATACACAGCCTGGAACCTTCTCAAAACCCAGGAGAGCACTGAAACAGCTCCAACTTTTTGTATATATGGCAATGTTTATATTGAGCCACTTCTCCTCCCAACTGCAAGGCAAGAATTGAGTCAGCAAATCAGACCAGTTAGGAGCTCAAATGCTTCTCTTAGCTCTAAGGAATGTGACTCCAGCTAAACAGAATTTCTCCAAGTACTATAAAGTTTTAGGTGGACTCCAGCAGACTTCTGGGATAATGAAATTACTTCCTGGTCAGTTCTATTTATATTTTATGAAATTATGAAGCTTTCTAAACTTCTGAAGGACTTCCCCTTCCACTAAATTCCAGCAGCTGAGCAACTCCATCTCAAAATTCTCAGAAAAAAAATATCACAGAATGGATTGGGTTGGAAAGAACCTTAAAGATCACCCAGTTCCAACCCCCTGAATGAGCAGGGACACCTCCCAGCAGCCCAGGTTGCTCCAAGCCCCATCCAACCTGACCTGAGACACTGCCAGGGATGGGGCAGCCACAACCTTCCTGGACAACCTGTTCCAGTGTCCAGTAATATATAATTCCTCTTCCAGTAAAATCCTAAGAGTGGTGAAGCTTTGGAAGAGGTTGCTCAGGGAGGTGGTGGAGTCCCCATCCCTGAAGATACCCAAAACATGGGTAGATATGGTGCTTCAGGAGATGATTTGGTGGTTGAGGGGGTGTTTGGACTTGATGATCCAGAAAATCCTTTCCATCCATGATGATTCTATGATTCCATGCTTCCATTATTCTTCTCCCACAGGCTAACCCAAGGGAAAACAACTTTCAGAAGAAGAACCTCTAAAGTACCTGCAGCAACTTACCACTTCATTTATAGCAGTTCAGGCTTGGAAATCAAAACAGCTACAAACCTTGTGTGTTCTTGAAGGACATAACAGCTTGTCTGTAGGGATTGGGTGTATCTGGAGCATCAGTCAGATTGGCCAAGACCAGGAGAAGGAGGAGGCTCTGGTTAGCAAGAGGAGAGCACTGCTCCAGCTGTGCCGTGGCTTTGCTCCCCACCCCGCCGAGAGTGAAGACTGTCCAGAGGCCAGCTGGAGAGAAAAGGCAAAGAAAACCATCACCTCAGCTGACATTTGCATGAAGGCAATCCCTTGAGAGGAAAAAATCTGGGAGAGGGGGAAAAAGATTCAGCCTCGTGCAATGAAATAAGAGGTTTGGCTACTTGGTTGCTCCAAATGAAGCTTTGAGGATGGAGAGGGGGGGAGGGAAGGATTACTGGGAACTCCAGAAAATGAAGGCAGAGGAATTGCTGAAATGGAAATGAGGAGAAACAAAATTAGGTGAAACAAAAGCCTTGGTCAGGATCACACAGCCCTTTAAGATCATCAAGTTCAACAGTGTGAAGGGGAGAAGGTTAAGGGCAGAGGAGATGGCAAGTGAAGGATTCATGGAACAATCCTCAGAGGGAAAGGAGCTTCTCTGTTGCCTTTGTCAGAGACTCATGGAATGGTTTGGGTTGGAAAGGAACTTAAAGATCACCCAATTCCCACTCCCTTTCCATGGGCAGGGACACCTCCCAGAAGCCCAGGTTGCTCCAAGCCCCATCCAACCTGACCTGAGACACTGCCAGGGATGGGGCAGCCACAGCTTCTCTGGGAAACCTGGCACAGGGGCTCAGCACCCTCCAATTCAAGAATTTCTTCCTAAAATCTCATCTCAATCTCCCCTCTTCCAGTTTAAAGTCATTCCCCCTCATCCTATAACTCCATGCCCTTGTCAAAAGTCCAACTTTCTAATCCCCAGGTCAAAAAAGTTTCACAGATTTGATTTCAGGAGTCATTTTGGCCTTTAAAAAAAAAAAATAAAATAAAAAAAAAAAAAAAGTCACAGGCTGGTTTGGGTTGGAAGAGACCTTAAAACTCATCCAGTTCCAACTTTTATTCATCTGCAGGGACACCTCCCAGCAGCCCAGGTTGCTCCCAGCCCCATCCAACCTGACCTGAGACACTGCCAGGGATGGGGCAGCCACAGCTTCTCTGGGAAACCTCTTCCAAGGTCTCACCACCCTCAAAACAAATAATTTTTTCCTCATGTCCAACCTCAATCAAGTTTTAACCCATTTCCCCTTGTCTTCTCCCTACCCCCCCATGTCCAAAGCCCTCCCCCAGATTTCTTGTAGCCCCCTGCAGAGACTGGAAAATAATAATTTTTCATACAACCAATTTGGTCCCTCATGCAGCATTTTTTTTTCTGTATTTTTAATCAACTCACTATTTTAGGCAAAACCCAGTAACAGAAAATAACACTGCTCAAACCAGAACCTCCAGCTTGAGAGTCCTGTAGAGCTCCTCACCACTGCTCATTATTGTGGGTAGACAACATAATAGCAAAGAATAAACCTCTTAAGAAAATAAATAAATAAAAATAAAACCTCCAGGACCAAGAGCAATTTAAAATGGCTGTCACAGTGTTATTAAACTCAGTCTCAGAGTTTTGCATTCCTACAGAAGATGAAAGAGCTTTGGAAAAAGACTCCAGTTGGGAGTCCTGGCACCTCTCTGAAATCCCTTTTGAGGAGATGATGTATAGGATGCAAGGGTATGGAGGTACAAACTCTTCACAATGATTTGAAGTTTAACATCTAGTTAAAAAGAAATAAAAGTTTCAAGGGACAAATCTGTTTCCCTAGTCCCTAATCTTTTGGTTACAAGCAAGGGTTGTGGGTTTTTTTTTCCATTAGATAATGTGAAATCTTCTGTAAAATGGTTAGAAACCCTGCTCAGAGCCATGTAAACAACCCCCAGATTTTAATCTGGTCTGACAGCCTGTGCAGCAACACTTTGTGGCAAAATAAAAGTTCTGACAGGTTGATCAAAAAAGAACTTTCTCTCAGCAGTGTTATTTAATGCTAAACACAGCTCTGCAGAAATCTCAGCCTTAACATTCTGACCTCTCTTACAAAACAAGAGCTAAGGAGGGTTCATGTTTGTACCTACTTGGAGACCACTTTAAATGCAGGTCTTTATACTGACAAAAAGCAAAAAATGTGAAGAGCTTCCTCTTAAAGACATTTTTTAAAGTAAAAACCAAGCAGGACTGCTTTAAAAATGGACTCATGATAAAGCACTGGAATGTCCAGACAACTGCCCTTGCACTGACTGCCATTATTTCAAGTTAGCCTAACAACAAACTCTGATCTACTATAGATTTGTGAGATTTTTTTGGGGTATTTATTGAACTAATTGTAATTCTTCCACAAAACCCACCTTATTTTCTGACCCTGAATGTAAAGGTTTGGCAGCTGAAGCCTCTCATCCCCTGGTGAGAGCATGAAATTAACACAGAAGAAACTGGTGTGACTTATTTCAAAGGAACTTTTGGGGAAAAAGATATTTTTTTCCTATTTTTTTATTTCTTTATTTGCAAAACAATTACATTCATAATTGAACCTCACCCAGCTTTCTTTCTGAAGTTTAAACATAGGCATTAAAATTCACTTAACACAGGTGTTACCTTTTGAAATGTGCCCATTTCTGTCTTATTAATATATGTTAATATGTTAAGATCTGTTCCACACAAGTTCTCTCATTGTTAGCATCCTGCCAATAAGTTTTGTTGCATTTGAAACTATTTTGCAGAGTTCACAGGACCCAGGCTGTTTTTGAGACTGAAAAGGAAGAATTAAGAGTTTTGGTAGACATGATGATCCTCAAAAGATCTCAAGATCTTCTGATTATTTGAATATTTCCTAAATATCAATCTTGTTGCAAAAATGGAAAGAACACCAGTAGAGGAGGCTAAAGAAGTCAGTGAAACAAAGCCTTAAATACAAGATAGAAAGGAAAACCAAGTGCAAAAAGCTCACCAACCAGAAGAGATCTAACCTATGTTTCAGCAACCTGATGAAATCAGCTCCTAATTATCCACCCTGCTCCCTTCTTTATCAAACTTTCAGCTCAATACTGCTCAACGTTGCAGCAACATCTGAAAAGCAAAAAGTGAATTAAAGCACAAGGGATTTCCTTTGCACCTAACTGCTACCACCATGTACTTCCTCCACCAGAACCAGTGAGTACTCTATTACTCACAAGCACAATTCCTGGGTTCATTCTTACTACATCCAAGCAGGAGCTTTGGGAACTTGAGGGCTTTTTGTTTTCTTATTTAATGCTTATTATGTGTGTGTCACATTTAAGTCAATCCAATGGTTCTGACACTGGGGTTTGCTGTACACTATTCTGGTGGCCCATGGAGAGCTGGCAACTCCCATTCTGTTGGCTCCTCTCCTTGTTTCCAGCTGCTGCATTGTGTTAGAAGCAAGCTAAAAATAGAGAAATACTTTCCTACCATCACTTTTCCAGGGAAGCAATTTCCCAGTGTGCCAGGGAGATGATGCAGCTCAGAAGACCAAGCCTGGCCTGGGATGCATCAAGAAGATCATGGCCAGGGGATCAAGAGAGATGATTCTCCCCCTAAATTCTGCTCTTGTGAGACCCCACCTTGAGCAGTGCCTCCAGGTCTGGTGTCCCCAGCAGGAGAAGGACAGAGATTTGTTGGAATAAATCCAGAGGAGACCCCAAAGCTGCTCCAGGGGCTGGCTGGAGCACCTCTGCTGTGAGGAGAGGCTGAGGGAGCTGGGATTGTTCAGCCTGGAGAAGAGCAGACTCCATGGGGACCTCAGAGCTGCCTTCCAATTCCTGAAGGGAACCTCCAGGAAGGCTGCAGAGGGACTTTTCAGCAGAGTGTCCAGCAATAGGAGAAGGGGAAATGGTTGGAAAGGGAAGGAGAAGAGGTTGAGGCTGGATGTGAGGCAGAAGTTCTTCAGCAGGAGGGTGCTGAGCCTCTGGAACAGATTGCCCAGAGAAGCTGTGGCTGCCCCCTCCCTGGAGGTGTTCAAGGCCAGGTTGGATGAGGCTTGGAGCATCCTTGTCTGGATGAGAGGTGTCCCTGCCCATGGCAGGGAGCTTGGAGGAGAGGAGCTCTCAGCTCCCTGCCACCCTCACCCATTCTCTCATTCTAATTTCAAGGGACTGGAGCTGGAACCACATCCTTTGGGAAGCACATTCCATAATCCAATAAACCTCATTGTCCACATTATTTTCTTTCCCCCCCCCATATTCAGCCTAAACACTGCTTGCTCCAATTCCTTATTCCTGTCAGTAGTTCCATACAAAACCCTAAAAGATTTCTTCCCCAGGTTCAGTGTTTCCAGCCCAGAAATCCCAAGCCCCCCCACCTCTCCTCTGTCTCTTCGCCAAATTACAGGCATGGATTTTGCTTTCCTGCCTTTCAAAGTCTTTTCCACTTTGCTTCCTGAGACTGATCCCACCCCCAACACCTGCCACGACCTTTCCAATGTCACCACACTGACAGAGATGATAAATACCAAACTGCATGGGTTTGATGGAAGAAAAAAGCAAAGTCATCCATTCAGTGCAAAAACAGTGTTTCATTTTAAGCTATTTATCCCCTTTTACCACCAGACCTCAGAAGTATTCTTGCTGTGATATTTAAAATAATATTGGCTTTGTGCAGAGCAGGAGTCCCAACTATGCCATTAGATTGCCTGTTTTTTGTTTTTTGTTTTGTTTTGGGGTTTTTTTTGTTATGAACTGCCAAATAAAAAGACCACCTTCTCCCAAAAGTGTGAAAATCAGAGCCCTGCATTCTCATCCAAGTTTTGGACACTCCAAGAGTATCAGGAATGGAGAAAGCCACCAAAAAACACCCCCTCATTTCATCAGAAAAGCTACAGAAGGATATATAAACAAAGCCAACACTTTTAAACTGCTTCAATGAATTTAGAAGGGATGGAACTAAAGGATCCTTCAAGTTTTTTCCCAATCCCAGGCTGGGATTCTATCTTGGAAGAAGCTCACAGTCCTCACAAGGGGTGCTGCATCCCAAACCTCAGTGCCATGATGCTCTGTGGAACACGCTTCATGAAAATTCCATGTTCAAAGCATTTTGCTGCTTAATGTATGCAAAGGGTGAGCTGCAGGACCGTGTAACTTGGCCAGATTTAGTAAAAAAAGAAGGATTGCAAATGGCACAGCTTTGTCTATGGTTTCACTCCCCCCTTTCCCAAATCTCCAGAGCCTGTTCCAAGGCATGGAGGCTCTAAAACTCCTCAGTAAAACAGATGTAAGAATTCACCACTGATTAAGTAACATTTTTCCCTAACCTCATTCTCAGAAACAGAAGGGCTGTTGTCAATTAAAGCAGTGCCCAAGCAACAACAGAAATATTTAAAAAATTAAAATAAAATAAAAATCACCTTAAGGAAGCTACTCAGCATGAAAAGTTTCATCACAAACAACTGAAGCTGAGTTGAAGTTGAGCCACTGAAAAGTGGATTTCACTAGAAAAAGTGCTATATAACCTTATCTACAGGAATCTGCAGCTCCAGCCATATGAACCTTATTGAAATCCTGCTTTTGAAAATAAAAGCCCTGCAAAAAATGGCAGAAGAATGAAGTGCAAGCCCTAGGACTATCCCAGGCAAAGCAGGGCAATGTTTTTCCTTACCTTCACTTGCAGAAAATGCCACCTCAGCTGAGAGAACCCAGGACAGAAATTCCTGCCAAGGCTGAGGAGCTGCTTTATGTTGACACCTGCCCTTTGGCTTCAGGGCTTGAGATGAAATCAAGTCCAGAGGCATCAAACAAGTTCTTGTCACCAGACACCAAGGTTTGTTCAAATATTGTGTTGGTTGGAACAGAATATTTGAAGTCCTCTTCTTCATCTCTTACCTATGAAGTTGCTTGTCTTTAGGGTGGACAGCCAGCCTGGAGAGAATGGTGCTGGGAAAGGTTTTGGTGCCTCAAATTTGCTAAAACAAAAAATCCAGTGCTGTGAGGGGAGAAAAAGGCTGACTAAATATTGCTGACACACTTTTTTAGAGAGAGGTATTTTGTTCCCTAATACAAACTGATAGTTACTATTGAAATTATATAGAAACATGTGCTAACACTCATCAACTTTATTACTAAAAACTGAAATTACACAGAATGTATTAGGAAAGTGGTGGTTCCAAATTTCCCAATTGTTATTAACCTACCTTATGGCCTGAATTAAATAAAAATATGTATTGACCCCAACATGAGTTACATTTTGAGGCACTTTCTTTTGTCTCCAGCATGCACGTTCAGTTCCAAGATCTTTTATCTTCAGTCCCCCAAAAATGTTTTACCACAGGGCAAGGGATTCTTTCAGGCTTTTCCTGTTGTTAAGGATTTTGCAGCAGTGCCAAGCCAGAAAGAGTAAAGGCTTTGCTCTCTGAGAGTGCAAGTAGGAAATACTGAGCCCTACCTGTGGCTGCCTCCTTTGCTGTCACCTACAAGAGGTCCCAGCCCAAGCTTTTGAGAAAAAGATGTTACTACAACTTCTTAATATAACCTAAAATCATCCTCCGTCCACACAAGCCTAATACAAGGATTTAAAATGCTGATTTGAGGAGCAGGGTGGCCCTGCACAGGGTGAGGGCTGGCATCAGCTCCAGGGCTATTGCTCTCACTGCTGAAAAATCCCTCAGATTTTCATGGAAATCTCTGTTCTGCCAAACTCTGGCAAGCCCTGCTCCCCCCCAAGCAAGCCCTACTTTGCTCCAAGCTTTGGAGACCTCCAGCAGCTGCCCTGTGTGCAAAGAGCAGGTGAGTGGAATGTCACAATATTTTTTGTGAAAATCATGGAATGGTTTGGGTTGGGGCCTTCAAGCTCCTCCATTCCCAACCCTTTTCCATGGTCAGGGACACCTCCCAGCAGCCCAGGTTGCTCCAAGCCCCATCCAACCTGACCTGAGACACTGCCAGGGATGGGGCAGCCACAGCTTCCCTGGGAAACCTCTTCCAATGTCTCACCAACCTCAAAACAAATAATTTTTTCCTCATGTCCAACCTCAGTCAAGTTTTAACCCATTTCCCCTTGTCCTCTCCCTCCCCCCCGTGTCCAAAGCCCTCCCCCAGCTTTCTTGTAGCCCCTTCAGATATTGGAAGGTTGCTCTAAGGTCACCTGGGAGCCTCCTCTTCTCCAGGCTGAACAAGCCCAATCCCTCAGCCTGGCTTCCCAGGGATGGGGCAGCCACAATTCCCATGGGAAACCTGGCACAGGGGCTCAGCACCCTCACACCAAAGAATTTCTTCCCAATATCCTCTCAATCTTTCTTCCTTCAGTCTGGAACTGTCAGCCTTCATCCCATCCCTACACAACACTCCTCCTCTCCCCATCATTCCCTCAGTAACCACACACCCATCCCAAACTATTTGGTCCCTGCTCACAAGGCAGGGGACAGAGAGGTGACATCAGGACCTTGTGCTCAAGGCTGCCACCACTGAGGGTTGGCCCAGAACTCCATGCCTGGACACCCCATCCCTGCTCTCTCCTTTCCCATAGGGATGGCTGAGGGAGGTATCAGGATCTACCCAAATCACAGCTGATCTGTCAGGCTGTCACATTCATCACCTTCCTGCAGGGATTCCTCAGGAATCCTGACAACACTCTCAGGCAGAATGAAGGATGGGCATTGGTTGCCTACAACCTAAACCCCACTCAGCAAAGCAAAGGATTTGTTTTAGCCAAAAAGAGGCATTTTTGGGCTGCATTTCAAGCTCAGAGCCATCTGAAATTGCTGGTCAAGTGGGAGCCTTCCACAAGTTATCACGTGCAAAGAGAATGTTTTAGTAACCTTGAAGCAAGGCCTGGCAGTCAGATCCCAAGGCTAAAGATCAGGACAGTGGGATTTGATCCTGGCTGGAACATCAGCTGGTTGGACAACTTCAGGCCAGCTGCACACAAGTTATTTCCTCTGTTTCTCCTGACTGTAAAAAATGAGAATTTTCTACTTAATAAGAGCATTTACCTCTCAGTGCCCTTGGTTGGTCTGGTTAAGGCAGGACAACATCCATGGATCATGGTTCCCAAGATCCCAGCTCACTAAGATACCCAAGATGTCACCATCTCTACCCAAATTCCCACCTTAGAGCTTCCCAGGGAGGGTGGGAGTGACACAGGGAAACAAACCTCAATTTTATAAGCAATTCCTGAACCAAAGAACAATTATTACCAAGCAGCAATCTCTCCAGCTTCCTGATCTGGGAAATACAAACACCAGGATGCTGAAGTCAGGGATGGGATTGTGTGTATGCAAGTGTCTGTACATACATTTATATTAATATATAGATAGCATGTATAAATCTCTATAAAGAGAGATATTCTTTTCACAGGCATTCTGAGAACATCAATTGCTGAGAGAAGCACTTCCAGAAATTCAGCCCACTGAGGCTCCATTCACAAGTGAGTTATATGGAAAAACCTGAAGCCAAACTTGAAATCATGACAGCCAAAAGGTTTTTTTTTCCCCCTTGCAATATTTCTGTATTATCTACATCACATATATCTGTATTTACTTTCATATATTTGCATGTGGCTTATATTTATACATTATCCTGGCTTATATTTATGTAGAAATTCTCATATAAGACCTATGCATGCTTTAGTTTTTACCTCTCCAGGTATTTTGACACCTATAAGGCATATATTTGGATACACACATTAAATAGATATTGATACAGTATATTAATTCATACAGATTTATACTATAAAAATGTATTTGCACCTTTAATTTGCAGATTTTATATATAGTCACTGTATTTTATTTCCATTATAGTTTTTTCTATTATATACAGACACACAGAGACAAAACCAGTGGGAACCAAACAACCACCAGCTGCTGTGGTGCCTAAAACACATCTCCTCTTCTTGATGGAATTAATTTGACCCAGATTTTCCTTCCAGTGTAAACTCTGTTGAAACCTCCCACAATTCTGCTTTCCCCTCTCTAGTAGACAAGGAAATTTTGTTGCTCAAGGTCATGATCTGATTTTCTTCCCCAAAACCAAAACCCCCACCAACCTCCCACATGGGTATTTCCACAAGAATTCTTACATGAAGTACATTAAGTCTATAAAATGTTCAGAGGATTCTTCCTGTTTCCAATTATCTTATAAAAATTGAATTAATTTTGCTAGTTAGCAAGTTCAGGATTGCTGTAGCATTCATCCCCCCACAAAAAAACACATAAGAAAAAGGTAAGAAAAGAGGCTCAGCTTATGAAATGTTTGTAGATGACAGTAAGACACCTTCAAGTCACCAAGAGAAGGGCTCAGAGAGGATGCACAGCAGATATTAGAGGCCCCAAACAGAACAAAAAAGCACCATGACTCAATTGCAGAGGAAGGAGACTATTAAACGTAAAAAGATTGCATTTTCCAAATCAGGAAAGAAAAAGGTACATCAGCTCTGGCAAGTTCAATGCTAAACCCTGTCAAGTCATGCCAAAAATAACTTTGGAACAGCTTGCTGAAGGTATAAAAATTAACAGTAAAAGCTTTTTTTGAACAATCTGAAGTAGGCAGCTCTTCAGAGAGGCCAAAAAGTGATGGAGGTGTTAAGGGAGAGCTCAGAGAAGGCCAGTGAATTAAAATGAAATCAATGAAATGAATGAATTAAAATGAAATCAATTTCACAGCAGCATGAAGTGATGAGTGGGAAGAGTTTCAAGCTGAAAGAGAGGAAATGTAGATAAGGTATTAAGGAGAGATTCTTTCCTGCTGTCCAGTCCTTGGAAGTGTTGAAAGCCCAGGTTGGATGAGGCTTGGAGCAACCTGGTCTGGGGCAGGGTGTCACTGCCCATGGGAGGGCATGAAATTAAATGATCTTTAAGGTCCCCTCCAACCCAAACCATTCTCTGATTCTCTTAAGGATGTTGGGAGCATTTTCTTTTCCCCTTCAATCAGCTTAAGGCTCAAGAGGAGGCAGCTTTTGGTGAAAAAGTCTTCAAGTGAAGGAGCAGAAGATGCAGGAAGAAGTTCAGATAAGGTCCAAATAAATGACCAAGGCCCAAGTGCTTCCACCAAAACCAGCAGCCCATTTCCTTGGCACCTTTCTTCCTACTTTCTGGTCCTAATATTGATGGAGATGTATAAAAAAAAACCCAAATTTGATTTCTTTAGGCAAGTTGAAGGGAAGAACAATTTTCAGCCAGCTCAGTTCTCAGCTGAGTGTGGCCACACAACTGGAAACCCAAGGGAAAAAAATGGAGAGGCAGAGGCAGGCAGGCAGAAAGTGGTGGTTTCACATGTGGTTTCAGCTTCTTTCAAGGGCAGCTTGTACTGAGTTGGACTGCATGCAGAACTGCACCCTCTACAACTGGTTTTCTAAGAGATTTTGTCTTCTTTTTCAAATAAAATCAACCTTCTGCAGGCAGAAGAAAATCAGATTTAACAGGGAGTAACTAAAGGAATGCATGGACACGTATGCTGAAGATTACCTGTAGGTTACCCTGCAGCTAACTGGGGGATTAACACCTCTGAGATCCCATCAGCATCTTGGAAACCAGCAAGGCACTGGAGTTAAAAATGGAAGATAAAAAAAAATAATCTATTTTATCATCAATATCATCAATTCTGAAGTGACTGAGAGTCAGAGGTTGGGAAAGATCTTCAAGACTGAGTCCAACTGTAATCCAACTACCACAACCCAGAGAATAATCTCTTGCTGGAACATCAGCAAGGCTGACAAATGCCAAGGGAGGACTTAGATACACATGGTGGAGTAAGAAATCAAAGCTCCAAGTCATAGCAAATTCTCAATTAACTATTTTCCAGGCCAGAAAGAAATCTCAGAACCATCAAACAGTCCCCTCAAAGTGCCAGCTCAAAACCTGTCATCATCCCAAAGGCAAAATGATGGATGTTCACTGAAAGAGGTTTAGATATTCTGATGATGGGACACAGGAATTAAATAATAAAATAATATTTAAATTAATCAAGTGGATGAGGGGGCACAAGCCCCCCCCCTAAACTTTTAGCCAGTATCTCACTTAAATCTTCATCCATCTAAAGCCTGTAATCCTATACAAAAATAAAGATTCAGAACCATATAATTTAATTTTTAAGTCCCACCAGGCTCAATATCCACATCAAGTGCTGATTCTCAGTTTCTGTCTGTATCTGGACTACAGAGGTTCAGCTGTAACAACTAAAGCAATACACATCCTGACTTTGTACTCATGATATTAATTTCACAGCCAGGAATCCTCAGTAATGAGACTTCAGCCAAACTTCTGCCTGAGTTTAAGCATTTTAGGAAAAGGCAAGCAGCCAGAGGAACACCTGCAGCCACAAGAATCATAGGATGGCTGAGGGTGGACAGGACCTCAGAGCTCCTCTCCTCCAACCTCTCATCCAGACAAGGATGCTCCAAGCCTCATCCAACCTGGCCTTGAACACCTCCAGGGAGGGGGCAGCCACAGCTTCTCTGGGCAATCTGTTCCAGAGGCTCAGCACCCTCCTGCTGAAGAACTTCTGCCTCACATCCAGCCTCAGCCTCTTCTCCTTCCCTTTCCAACCATTTCCCCTTCTCCTATTGCTGGACACTCTGCTGAAAAGTCCCTCTGCAGCCTTCCTGGAGGTTCCCTTCAGGAATTGGAAGGCAGCTCTGAGGTCCCCATGGAGTCTGCTCTTCTCCAGGCTGAACAATCCCAGCTCCCTCAGCCTCTCCTCACAGCAGAGGTGCTCCAGCCAGCCCCTGGAGCAGCTTTGGGGCCTCCTCTGGATTTGTTCCAACAAATCTCTGTCCTTCTCCTGATGGGGACACCAGACCTGGAGGCACTGCTCAAGGTGGGATCTCACAAGAGCAGAGGGGAATGCTCCAACAGAGTTATTGCTGCAAAAACCTCAATCTCCAACACCTAAAATCAGTATAAAGTTGCAGAAATGTACCTCACATACTCAGCAGAGCCCCTGGACCTCATTACCTAATTTTTTTATTACCCCTTGGCCCAAACCCCAAAGAGAAAAACAAAACAAGACACAGCCTTCCTTAATTAATATCCCTTTAAACCAACCCAGCATTAATTGATTTGAAGATGATGTGGATGAAAAGGCTCCAAAACACAGCCAGAACAAATTTTTTCTTTAAAAATACCATGTCCAATACACATCAGCTATTATATCCCAAGCTTTTACTGCCTCCCACACTTCCCACTCAGCCAGAAGAGTTTAATGATAAGACACCCACAGGCAGGCATGGTTATAATTTATGGAGAGGGGACCACATTCAATTTGAGTTGAAAGCATTTGGCATTTGAGGGGGTTATAAAATCCCTTCCTACGCCTGAGAAAGGATTCAGTGATAACTTCCAGAATGGACACCACACTTCAGAAGGAATTATGTCTGGCATGACACCCACACCAGCCAGACAGAGCTATAAATTTTCCTTTAGGCAGTCAGTCATTATTCCTTTTCAGTGCCTGAAGTGACAGGGAAGAAAAATGCCAGTCCCACATAAAGAAGGGATGAACTCATCCAGGAGGGTTTGCAAGGATTTCAGGTTGTCACCTGGAGCTTGCTGCAAGTCTGTGCCAAACCAGGTTGAAAAGTTAATTGAAGTTTAATTAACTGCAGAGCTCTAAATAGATGCCAGAGCAAGGTTTTACACAGTTTACATGCTTTATATGAATTGATTGCTGCAATGTGCCAATATGTCACTTCTTGACATCCTGGTAAGCTGTTGAAATGACTTGAAAAAGGACTTTAAATATTGAGGGCATGTCATGAGTTTGGAGAGACTGATGGTGGTTGTGGTGGGAAGAGAGAAAGCAAAACAGAGAGGGGTAAAAAAAAAAAAAAAAAGATGCTATTAAAAAAAGAAAGACAGGAAGAGAAACACTATGCCAGTGATTGAGAACATTTTATTTTCCAACACACAAACTGCAAAAGCTCACCAGGTTTTGTTTTCTTACCTCCCCTACTTCCAGTGAAAATACTAAGAAGCCAAATAGCAAAGAGCAGGGGTTTCTGTTTAGCAAGAAGAAAAAGTCCACAAGTAGCTACAAGCTGTGTGACAAATCACCAACCTGAGCAGGCAAGCTTCATGGCATTACATTTATAACATTTTAGTGGATTGAGCTAAAAATTATTACATTTTATCCTCTTTATATTGTTCAAAATAAGTTCACCTAAGTTATAACTTCTGAGAGACTTTTCAAAGTAGGGAGTGCACCAAGGGAACAGAAAAACAGAGGGAGAGATAAGACTCCTCCAAGTTTGCTTTTTGGTTTCTTCTTATCAATTAATGGATTTATTTTGTAAACTTCCAGAGTGCCTGTATTAAGCATGATGTAATTTTTAGTTGAAGAAATAGCACAAATGGTAAATGCACTCAGATCAGCCACACTCGCTCATTTTTCCCTGAATTTGTTCATTTTGATGCTGCAATGAAATCACTTGGTGCTGCCACACCAAGATTTTGGTTTGGAACTTTCCCAGCAGCTGAAATGTGTTCAGCTGGGCAAGAGCACAACTTCTGCAAAGCTTCAGAGTGGTTCAGAACTTGAGATACAGAAAGTAAAAAGCTCTCCAAAAAGGGAAAGTACAGACATTTTCTCTAACAGTTCTAAGCAAGAGAGCAATTGTAACAAAAAGAAAAAGAAAAAAAGCATGACAGGAGCCATTGCAAACTTGAAGTTGACAGCAAAGGGAGGGACTTGGGACAAGGGCATGGAGGGATGGGATGAGGGGGAAGGGTTCCTACCAAACCCTCTGGATAAAGGGATTTCAGGAGTTTGTGGCAGTGTACCTTTAGCTTTACAACTACTTGCTCTCCCTTTCCAACCCAGAGGAATCTTGATTCCATGTTGTTTCTGGTTAGATATTTACAGTTGTACAACTCATTTTTTTTTGCTGTTAAACATCACGTTTCAAAACCTGTCTATTTTTATTCTATTTCCCAGCCACTTTGTTTATAGCAGCTGTATTTTAGAACCTCTGAAATTCCACAAGAATAGCTTCCCATAGAGGTAATTTCTCATGCACATCAGCTTGTTCCATTTGCCATGCTGCTCTGGAAGAAACAGCACTTCACACAAAACACCCAAGTGTTCACAGTTGACTAGAGAAACATAAGGTCTTGGTATTTTTATTTAAATACCTAGATATTGAGGAAAAATGAAATTGCACCTCAAGCTTTCAGCTCTTTAATTTGAAGATGTTACCTTCAGGAGCAAAGTGTTGGAAACCTTTTCTCCCAGTGGTCCCACCAGACCTGAAAATATTCCATGTGTTTTGTCCCACACAACATCCCTGGGCTATAACTAGAAGGCTGCACCATCTTCCTTCTTCAAATTAAATATTGTGATTTTACATTTGTTCTAATTGGGGTTTTCTGATCATTTCCAATTGTTAAACAAAACAAAACAAAACAAAACAAAAAAACCCCACATTCCACTTGGAAAAATGAAAAGCTCCTTTATTTCTTCCACTACTACAAACTACAGAGCATCCTCCAGAAGTGTCCCTTCTTCCCCACAAGCACTCAGAACTTTGCTTAAAGCTATAAAGTTGAAAGTTTAGCCCCAAAGCTGCCTGCTGAACCTCCTGGGATACAAGTAAAGTCTTTGCATAACCACATCCCAAAATCAGCACCACAGCCAAACTGAAAGCCAGAAATCCATGGCCTTTGCCATGCAGAGCAAGAGGAAGGTTTTTACACCACCCACCTTAGAATTTGCCACTGACATCTATGTTTATTAATGACAATCTTCAGGGTCTGGACCTCTTTTAAACTGCAGAGATTCTGAGATGTTTGCACAAAAGCTTCAAAAGCAAAGTATTCAGGGAGTAATATAAAATCAGCTTATGCAGTTGGGAAAAAAAAAAAAAGGCTTCAGGCTTCTGAGCCTCTATTTAAATTTCTGTTCAAAAAAATGACACATTCCTTTGCCAGCTGAAAAGTCTGCAAGCCTGATAAATCTAATGCAGGATTTTCCTGAAGAATACAGAGGAAAAATCACAGCTAGCATGGTTCTCAGCAAATGATTCATTTCTCATATATTCTACTGGCTAATCCTTTCCCACAATATTTGGACTTTCTTTTCAATGGATTCAGGCAGATATGAGATGATTGGCATGGTCAAGAACCAGCTTGGAAAGAGACTTTGCCTGCAAAGTCTTCCTTGATCTAGGCCCTAATTCAGATCTGCTGAAAATTAGTTTGCTCAAAAGGAGTCATAAAATCTCCTTTACCCGAGGGTTCAAATCAAGCTAACATTCCAGCCTGGAAAAGAGGAGGTGACCTTAAGAGCAACCTTCCAATATCTGAAGGGGCTACAAGAAAGCTGGGGGAGGGCTTTGGACACGGGGGGGGGAGGGAGAGGACAAGGGGAAATGGGTTAAAACTTGCTTGAGGTTGGACATGAGGATGAAATTGTTGAATTTGAGGGTGCTGAGCCCCTGTGCCAGGTTTCCCAGAGAAGCTGTGGCTGCCCCATCCCTGGCAGTGTCTCAGGTCAGGTTGGATGGGGCTTGGAGCAACCTGGGCTGCTGGGAGGTGTCCCTGCCCATGGAAAGGGCTTGGGAATGGATGGTCCTTCAGGTCCCCTCCAATCTTAGCCATTCTATGGTTTTTCCACATGAGAGACATCTCAGGGTTTCTCAGGGGGACAGATTTCCATACTGAATGGAAGAGCAAAGTAAATTTAGTTACTTCAAAAGTGGAGGGTCCTGGCAGTCCCCAAAGCAGCAACTCCTGAGCCTCAGCAAGTGGAGGAAGGATGGGCAAATGTGCCTGTATTTGGCAGGAGAAAAAATTATAACAATTTTAACAGGAGGACTTCTTCATTAAAAAAAAAAAAAAAAAGGCAAGACTTCAGCTTCCCAATCCTTTAAAAAAAAAGGGCCAAAAAAAACCCCAAATCCCCAGAGAAAACGAAAGACAAACCTCTGCATAAGATCTTCCTAAAATCCTGGAGCCACAGCACTGGCTGTCAGCACCCAGTGCAGACACTGC
The DNA here is from genome assembly GCA_023637945.1 of Phaethornis superciliosus. Classification (NCBI taxonomy): domain Eukaryota; kingdom Metazoa; phylum Chordata; class Aves; order Apodiformes; family Trochilidae; genus Phaethornis; species Phaethornis superciliosus. The sequence goes on from JAJQWJ010000004.1 coordinate 70,443,581, forward strand.
CCAGTGCAGACAGCAAAAAAAGTCACCAGATGCTCCCAGCTCTCCTGGTGGAACCCAAGATCTGATGCAGAAAATCCTCTTGAGAGCCCCAGGCACCCCATTAGCATCACCATGCACTCCAGGACGAGGGTTTCTGAGAAACACTGACACATTTTAGGTGCATCCACGTGGTGTGAAGTGGAAAATAAAGCTGAGAAGCCAACCTTAAATACCTCACTGAACTCTTATTAAGTGGCAGCTGAGGCTGACCTAAGAAAATTACTGACACTCAAGCACCCTGAAAACTTCTACGTTGCCCCACACATGTTAAAACTTAATGTTCTACAGCAAAGAGTAAATACAGAAGCCTTTATATGTGCAGGGCAGCAAGAAATGAACATAAATCAATTCTGAATGTTGGCTGCAGCAGAAATTCATCTCCTTTCATGTCAGGGCTTTGTCTGAACTGAAGCTAATGGGAAAGTGGAAATTTTCAGTCCAGGCAGACTTAGACTACAGGTCTGTGTGTTTATTCTGAAGATGTTGAGCACAGAAGCACAGAATACCTTCACTTGGAAGAGTCCCTCAAGATGATGCAGTCCAACACCACAAGCTCACCACTAAACCCTGTCCCTAAGATCCAGGTCCATTGAAATCCCTCCAAGGATGGTGACTCCACCACTGCTCTGGGCAGACTATTCCAATGTCTGACAAGCCTTTCAGAGAAATAAAAATGTTGCCCCAAATCCAAAACAGCAGCAGGAATGCAAGAAATGGAGGCTTTGAACAATCATTAGGAATTCTTCCAGAGTCAGACTCATTCTGAGATTTTTCACTTCGACAGAAAACCTTGTCCTTTTCCTGACCACAGCTCTCCTACAAAGCCCTCATTTCCCAATTTACTGCCTCCCCTATTCAGCAGCAGAGTGACAAGGTCTCAGCTCTGGCAGTGTTCACATCCACAACAGGAAGACAAAGCTTTGGATCTCAGCCCAGGAAAATCTGTCCCTTCCATTGAGGCCGTTCCCCCGATTCCGCTCGACTCCCAACCCCACCAAAGGCTCCAAAAGGAATGGGGAAAAGGGCAAAGCTTGGCACGAAGGAAAAAAACCTCTCCAGAAAGCTATCTAGGAAGGCCAAACATGAAAACATTTGCTTCACAGGGTAAATAAGAATGTACAAAAGCCTCTCAGAGCCACAAGCTCTCCATTTGGCAGGAACAAGGACCTAGTGAGACCACGACCAAGTTTGTTCATCATTCACCTTGTGGCTTCATTCCCACCAGGAATGGTTTTATGTCCACACACCAGGCATTGATCCAGGCAGGAGATTTCAGCAAGCCAAATGGTACCTGAGCTAGAGACAGCACTTATCCTCCCCTCTGCATCTCCTCTGCCTCCCAGCTCCATCTCATCCCCATGCTCTCCATCTTACAGGACAGAAAAGATGGAAAGGACCAGAAGGATTCAGGGAAACTCCTGGGATCAGAGCTGTGTCCTCCAGCCTCTCATCTTAGAACTGTTTTGGTTGGAAAAGACCCTGAAGATCATCAAATCCAACCCTTAACCCAGCACTGCCCCATGGCCCTCAGCACCACATCTCCAGGACTTGGAAATCCCTCCAGGAATGATGGGGACTCATGCGGACCCCATGGCCCTCAGCAACTCTTTCACTTCCTGAAATCATCACATCTTTCCCAATAAACATCAAGGAACAGCTGCTGGGTTGCTTTTCCCAAAACTGACCTGGCTTCTCAGTAGTCTTGAAAAAAAAAAAAATTAACAAATTACAATTTCTGAACTCTTCCCAGAGGCACATGGTGGCAGTTCACATCTTACTGTACAGATTCACTGCTTGCATTTATCTGACAAACCTTTCCTCTGAGCCATCTGAACTTGGAAATCTCCTGTCAAAGATCCTGAACTTGCTAAAGTTGTCTCCTGACAGATAAATTTCCCTGTCCTGCTGGAGCAGGAGAATTCTGTCTCATTAGATGGCTGGGGGTCACTTAGTGAATTTTGCTCCCTGGGAGAAAGGTTGTTTTCTGCTACAACTTGAACTGGGGATGTTTAGCTCCTTTGGAACCTCTTTCTGGGACTGGAGAATTCTTTTGGTTGGAAAAGACCCTGAAGATCATCAAGATCAACCCTGACCCCAGCACTGCCACCAAACCATGGCCCTCAGCACCACAGCTCCAGGGCTTGGAAATCCCTCCAGGAATGATGGGGACTCCAGCCCTGCCCTGGGCAGCCTGGGCCAGGCCCTGACAACCCTTGCCAGGGAGAAATTCTTCCCCAGCTCCAATCTCAACCTCCAGGGCAATTCCTCTTCTCCCATCCCTTCTTCCTTGGGAGAAAAGACTGACACCCACCCCCTGGCTCCAACCTCCTCTCAGGGGGTTGCAGAGAGCCAGAAGGTCTCCCCTCAGCCTCCTTTGCTCCAGGATCAACATCCCCAGCTCCTCATCCAAAACTCATTCTCATGTATCCATATTCCTTACATTCCATGGTGGAAAACACACAGCTCTAGGTTTCCAAGGTTTAGTTTTATTAAACACAACTATTTGTTGATGAATGATTAAATAAATAAAGCTGTATTCCAGCTGTGGAGCTGATAGCACAAGTTGTATTTCAGGAACCAAGTAGTCTTCCCACTGTAATAAAGATTTTCCTTTGGATGCCAACATTCAAGTCATCCAAGCCCTCTCTTAAATTCTTGGAAATTTTGCCACCTGAAGATGTTTTGGGTAGAACATGTATGGTATTACACTTCACTTACATCCCTGTGTCTGACCATCTCTGGTCTTTCTAGATCACTAGAGGAGGCCATGGAGATGCTGGGAGGGCTGGAGCAGCTCTGGAGCCAGGCTGAGAGAGTTGGGGTTGTTCAGGCTGGAGAAGAGAAGGCTGCAGGGAGACCTTAGAGCACCTTCCAGTGCCTGAAGGGGCTCCAGGAAAGCTGGGGTGGGACTTGGGATGAGAACATGGAGTGACAAGACAAGGGGGAATGGTCTTAAACTGACAGAGGGGAGATTGAGATGAGATTTTAGGAAGAAATTCTTGGATTTGAGGGTGCTGAGACCTTGGAAGAGGTTTCCCAGAGAAGCTGTGGCTGCCCCATCCCTGGCAGTGTCTCAGGTCAGGTTGGATGGGGCTTGGAGCAACCTGGGCTGCTGGGAGGTGTCCCTGCCCATGGTCTTTAAGGTCCCAACCCATTCCCTGATCATGACTATCCCACCAGGACAACATGAAAAATTTTCTGGCAAGACTCCCAGACCTTCTCTTGTGGCCACCTTCAGGAACACCACCATTTTGCAGCAGCAAATCATCTTTAGCTCAGCAGATCCCAGCAAAATGCCTTTTCTTCTGAATTTCTCCAGCCCTTCATCCACAGTAAGTTGGGGGCAGAATGACCAAGGTGAAGCTTTGTCACCCCAAAGTGGCTGCAGCCTCCCAGCCAGCAGCAGCTCCCCTCACCTGGACAGTTTCAGCCATCAACCCACCTGAGCCAGCTCCAGATTTGGGGCAAATTCCAAATGCAAATTTGAAAAAAATCTAATTACTGAGAAGCAAGAATTCACACTTTCTTCTAGGGATAAATAACTGAATTTCCAGGTAATCCAACAATTTCTTTTTTTCAGTCATGGCAATCCATTCTTTTCACCAGGATGTCTACTCCTAGGTGCCACATTTTTTTCTTGTGAATATTATTTTTCTTTCCCCCTCAAAGTTGAGTCACTCTAGAAAATGCTACTTTTTAAAAAACTGATAAACAAGAAATGCTCACTGCTCTCTAGCTACTACATACCCACAACTTAAAAATGCCATCAGAAAAGTTTTCAAGTACTCAATAAGTGGCTTCAGGAGAAGGAAATAAAAGATTCAACCTGTAACTGGTAAGAGAGTTTCTCCTGACACCCTGCTAAGCACATGATCTGTTTGGCTTTCCTGGAATTTGGCAGGGAAGCCTTTGACAGAAAGGAGGAGAATGTTTTTGATGGCTTGGTCCAAAAGGAAAAAAGAGGTATTTATCAGGTTATGTAAAAATCTCAGCCTTGTGTTGGAAAGTACAGCTTGGCAGAAAGATATTTCATTCCCATTGGCTGTGGGAAAACATGAAGTAAAAAATAACTCTGCTTTAATCTTATTAAGGGGTTTGTATTTGTTGGTTAAAGGCAAAGATTCGAGTCCAAGGCTTCATTAAATCTTTGATCAATCTTTGCAGTTTAGCTTCTCCATGGGTCTACAAAAATAAGCAAGTACAGTTATAACCCATGGAAATGTAAAATAAAAATTAATAAAAAGGGGAAGACTTCCAGCCTTTCTTATGCTCAAATGTAAAGAGAGACAGTTTCCCTCTCTGAAAAAAAAATTCCTTATTAAAAACTATAGCTGTTGAAATGCATCTATTTGGGATGTTTGTCTTCAAAGTTCCATCCATACAGGCAAAAATCTAAATCTGCTCTTCAGAAGGCCAATTGCATCCTGGGCTGCAGCAGCAGAAGTGTGGCCAGCAGCTCCAGAGAGGTTGTGGCCACTCTGCAACTTTGCTCTGGGAAGACCTCACTTGGAATACTGCATCCAACTCTGGAGCCCTCAGCACAGGAAGGACATGGACATGATGGAGCAGATCCAGAGGGGGCTATGGGAATTCTCTTGGAACATCTCTGCAAGGAGAGGCTGGGAGAGCTGGGGGTGATCAGCCTGGAGAAGAGAAAGCTCTCCTTTTCCTAAAAGCAAATTAAAAAAAAAAAAAAAAAAAAATCTGAAGGGGGTCCAGGAAGGTTGGAGAGGGACTGTGTGCAAGGGGCTGGAGTGATGGGATGAGGGGCAATGGTTTTAAATTTTAAAGTTTAAATTAAAGAGCAGATTTAGATTGGATGTGAGGAACAAGTTCTGTGCCATGAGGGCAGGGGAACAATGGCCCAGGTTGCCCAGGGAGGTGGTTGAGGCCTCATCCCTGGGGATATTGAGCCTCATTCCTGGGGATCTGCAGACTCATCCCTGGGGATCTGCAGCCTCATCCCTGGGGATATTCAACCTCATCCCTGGGGATATTCAGTCTCATCCCTGGGGATGTTCAAGGTGAGGCCTGAGGAGGCTCTGAGCACCCTGATCTAGGTGAGGGTGTCCCTGCAGGGGGTGGGACTGGGTGACCTTTGGAGGTCCAACCCAAATTATTCTCTGATTCTGTGTCCCAATGCTCACCACTATTTGCCTTACAGGTTCACCAGACTGAAACCTTCACCTGATCTGGAGTTCTGGCTCTAGCACACAATTCTCTTCCCCAGGCATTTGTGTTCTTATTCATTCCCCTTTGAGCCCCTCTGCAGAACCTCTCATGGTTGTCACCTCCTAAAAGCACAACTTTCCTTTGAACCATGTGGATCCAACAGCCTGCATGGCATCTTTCTACTTGCATTAATCACTTGGTTAACATGGGAGTTAATTACCCACCTCCTTCTGGAAAGGTTTTAAGCACTGGCAAACCAGCTCCCACTTTCTGCAAGGAACAAAGTGCCAGTAGGAAATAAGAGTTCACCTGCAAGCTCTTGAAGTAAACTATTTTTTTTTTTTATTTCAGCCTTGGAGTTGAGTCAACTGACACCACAGATCAAGGTTGTTTTCACACCAAAATCATGTATGAGACTGGGTCTGTTATGTAAATGAAAATACCTCCTGCTGATGGGGAAACCATAAGCTCTATCTGCAAGATGTAGACTTACTTTGGAAGTTCTGCTGTGTTAATTTCAGGATTTATTTTAAGGATTTAATGGAATTAACAGGTAAGCAAACTCACTGCTCCTCTTGTTCACTTTAGTGACAGATTTTGCCTCCCTCATCTTGCCACGTCTGTAACTGTGAAAATATAATCTCTAAGTTTTTTTTTTCTTCTTAAATTCCACTCCCTTGCCAAGGCACAGGCTGTTTTAATTGAAGCTGTGAAGCAATTTCTCCTTTCCCCTGACAAAAAGATTGGTAAAACAAATCAAGCTTTTTAGGACTTGACCTAATCTGATCATGACACCAGATTTCCACAACTGACTTGGTCTGCTCCTTTCAGTAGTCTGTTCTGTGCCCAGCAGATATCACACCAATAATTCTCCTCTTTCACCTTGCACGTGTTAAAAAATAACCTACCAGACCTCAGGAGTTCCTTGAGGAAGAGGTTAAAATACAATTTCAGCCATGAGCTGACCCCCAAACATTCCCACCCCCAAAAAAAGATGAAGCAGACATCTGGCAGGAGGATGAAAGGAAAGCAGCTACCATGGAATTTAATAAGAAATGCAGCTTTGGATGAACTGAATCCATCAGCAGACCCAAAAACCATTTTGACACAGAACAAGAAATAATAATGTAAAAATATCATCTGTTATGCTTTATCACTGTCCCTCAGCCCAACCTGAAATTCAGCTCAGTTTCTCCTGTCTAACAGCTTTTGTTGTTACAAGTTAGCACCTTGATTCTTGGTTTCCTCTAACAAGCAGTTTCCCCTGAAGAATTAGAGAAGAAAAATCACTTCAAAATGAGAAATGTCAGGGAGATAAAATCACCAGCACACCTCGTGACATTTGCTGCAGCACTCCCAGGCAAGAAGCTGGGACAGATGGTTACAATTATGATTTGGATGACCACAGACATCAGAAGGTTTAAGTCATGAACCACATCCTTGCTGTGCTCCATGCAAAACCCATGGTCCTTCCCCTAAACACCTCCAACTCTCCACACAGGGCAGGAGAAAAGATGGAGAGGGAGTGGGAAAAGAGGCAACAGCAGCAGAGCTTCCAGCACACCATGAGCTTAGTCAAGAAGATGCCACAGTCAAGAAGCTTTAAAATCAAAATTTATAGTCTGATTCCTCCTCCTGTACCTACACATTCAGCCTCCCTTTAAGTGTCAGATGTTTCCAAGTGTAATATTCTCCTGGTAAGCCACACAAACTACAGTGAAAGCTTCTGGTGGTGGGAAGAACCTGGGCTCAAGTATTTAAGAGACTCAGAAATTTCATGAAGTGTTCTCATTGGTACAGACAGCCCAGGGAAGTTGTGGCTGCCCCATCCCTGGCAGTGTCTCAGGTCAGGTTGGATGGGGCTTGGAGCAACCTGGGCTGCTGGGAGGTGTTGGATGAGGTAATCTTTAAGGTCCCTTCCAAGCCAAACCAGTCTGGGGTTCTCTGATTTTGTCCCAGCTGTAAGGGTGGCAGCCAAGGGTCCCCAGCAGTGTCAACCTCCCCAGAAAAAAAGAAAAAAAAAACCTCCTGTGTGCTTCCTAAGAATGGTTAAGTCTCAGCAGTGCCAGTGGTAGAATTCCAAGAACTATGGAGCCCAGGATCTTACAGCATAAATGGCTCTTCAGGGAAGGGATTGCCATCAGTACCTATGAAAAAAAGGAGGAATCCCAGAGCAAAAGTCCATTAAAAAAAAAAAAAAGTTCTAAACCATCAGGGGTTTACTAAGAAAAAATACATTGAAGCTTCTAAGATTGCTCCAGAATTCTTGAACTAATTTTACACCAACTATTCTGGTTTTCAGCTTCTTGGGAGCAAAAGCCCCAAGAGTTTCATGGCCCCACACCAGCAGTGCATCTGCTGTGGAACTCTTCTGTCCTCTCCCATCATTCAAACCCCCAAAGATAAATTAGATTTCAGGAAAAAGCAGAGAGACAACACCACAGAGGATGTCATAGGAAGTGTTTAAGAGCTTGAGAGTGAAGACATCCCTGGCCTGCAGAGATTTATGACAGAGGCAATGTTTTCCTGGGATTAAGACAAAAGATTGAGTTTTATCAGGTGGAAAAAGGCAATGAAGACCCTCAGAAGGGATGCTCAAGCATTAATTTGACAACAGTTCAGTTCCTTTGATCCTCACAGCATCCAAGCAGAGATTTGGGTCAGGAGAAAGCAGCTCTAGAGCCCAACTTTCTGGGCAGCCTGAGACACAGCTCCTCTGCTCTTACTTTTCAACTACTCAGCCTCAAAATTTGCTCAAGTGCACATTTTGTTGCTCCAGTCCAGACACATCTTCAGAAAAACTAAGAGGAAGGTTAAAAATCTGGATATTTCTCTCAATCTTTCACCTACCAGTATTGCAGTGAGAAGTGGATGATGCTGTTAGGGATTGGAAATGAGAAGGAAGATGAGCAGATAGAAATGGGGGGGGAAAAAAAGTCTCAGGTCTCCTTTTTCCTCATGGTGAGCATGAACAGGCAATTAAACATTGAGTAAGCACCAAGGAGACAGAAAAAGCTGCATTTATGTAGCAGATCATACACCAGATCTGTGACACATCATGAAAAAGGTTCTGGAAGGCAAAACCAACCAGCCTCAAATATCTGTCAGTAGAAAAAAAGCCTAGTGGAACTGAAAGAAATAACAGACACATCATCAAAGTAGCTTTTTGGGGTTTTTGTCTCTGTATTTTGACAAATTTGAATTCAAGCATTACAAGTCAGGCTACATAATAATCCTTTTCCCTTCCAATTTTCACAGAAAATGTTGAATATGCATGAATAGTTTTCTTGTAAAGTCAAAGATAACCATGCAAGTGCTCCTAGCAAGCAGAACACAGCACCAAAAAACAGGAAAAAGGAAAAAAAGGGGGACAAGGAAAAAAAGGGGCAGTAGGGGGAAAAGGAGGCAGGAAAGGGAGGCAGGAAAGGGAGGCAGGAAAGGGAGGCAGGAAAGGGAGGCAGGAAAGGGAGGCAGGAAAGGGAGGCAGGAAAGGGAGGCAGGAAAGGGAGGCAGGAAAGGGAGGCAGGAAAGGGGAACAGGAAAGGGGAACAGGAAAGGGGAAAAAATAGAAAAACAGGGAAGGGAAGAAGGAAAGGGAAGAAGGAAAGGGAAGAAGGAAAGGGAAGAAGGAAAGGGAAGAAGGAAAGGGAAGAAGGAAAGGGAAGAAGGAAAGGGAAGAAGGAAAGGGAAGAAGGAAAGGGAAGAAGGAAAGGGAAGAAGGAAAGGGAAGAAGGAAAGGGAAGAAGGAAAGGGAAGAAGGAAAGGGAAGAAGGAAAGGGAAGAAGGAAAGGGAAGAAGGAAAGGGAAGAAGGAAAGGGAAGAAGGAAAGGGAAGAAGGAAAGGGAAGAAGGAAAGGGAAGAAGGAAAGGGAAGAAGGAAAGGGGAACAGGGAAGGGGAACTGGAAAGGGGAACTGGAAAGGGGAACAGGAAAGGGAAAAAACAGAAAAACAGGGAAGGGAAGAAGGAAAGGGCAACAGGGAAAGGGCAACAGGGAAAGGGCAACAGGGAAAGGGCAACAGGGAAAGGGCAACAGGGAAAGGGAAACAGGGAAAGGGAAACAGGGAAAGGGAAACAGGGAAAGGGAAACAGGGAAAGGGAAACAGGGAAAGGGAAACAGGAAAGGGAAACAGGGAAAGGGAAACAGGAAAGGGAAACAGGGAAAGGGAAACAGGAAAGGGAAACAGGGAAAGGGAAACAGGAAAAGACAACAGGGAAAGGAAAACAGGAAAAAGAAAACAGGAAAAAGAAAACAGGAAAAAGAAAACAGGAAAAAGAAAACAGGAAAAAGAAAACAGGAAAAAGAAAACAGGAAAAAGAAAACAGGAAAAAGAAAACAGGAAAAAGAAAACAGGAAAAAGAAAACAGGAAAAAGAAAACAGGAAAAGAACAATCTGTGGTACATTTAACACAGAGATGTCCAACACAGAGCATCAGTTCCCCCCAAGAACTCTGAGGCTGAGTGATAGGATGCAGAGTGAGGAGCACACTGACCTGCTAGCAAGTCCCTAACCATCAGGAATGTTGTCATTCCAACCAAGAAGCACAGAAATGACAAAAAGAGTCCTGCCTGAGCAGCACACACTGATTTCTGAAAGTTCTGTGAATGCTGCACCAGTCCCTTCCTGGGCCAGACCAGTTGTGCTGCTTGCTCAAGTGCTTAATGAAGATGAACACTGCTTCTGACCTTGTTCCAGGACTTCAAGGGGGGCTCCAAAGAAGATGGAGATTCCCAATTTGTCCCATGGACAAGACAAGGGGCAATGGCACAAGTTGCTCCTGGGGAGATTCTGATTCACAAGAGGAAGATTTCTCCCCCTGAGGACAGTCAGACACTGAAATGGTCTCCCAGGGGAAGCTTGAAGTCTCAGCTTCAAAATATGATTTTTATTTGCAAGAAATGGCTAATAATTTTTTTTTTTACTTTCCCACAAAAAGCCCTTAACTGTGGACCATGAATTGGCAAATGCCACTACTGAAAAAAAACAAGAGGATTTAAAACTTATTTAAAAACACATACTTTTGAAGGCAAGTTGGTTCAATGCACCTTGTGAATCAAGGAAAATTCATTTCCCATTTCTCATGAGGTCTAAATCTCTACTGCAGTGCATACTGATGCCTCCAAGACACATCACCAACATCCCACCAGACCAAACAGCCCCTTCACAACTATCTTGCTCACCTACAGAAAGGCTGCAAAGACAAAACAAAGTTGACTCAGTCTAAAAGAATGTTCTTCATGAAGTTACAAACCTCAAAGTTCAGTATTCCCTCCTTCTTTCCAAGCCCACAATTGTTTCTTTAACTACTGGAGGGCAGCATGATTGGCAAGACAATTCTAATCAAGGTATTTGGTGTAAAAGATAAAGTACTTGAATGCAAACAAAGGAGAAGTGACTGGTGCCAGGATCTTGGCTGCATGGTTTCAGGGTTATGAGAGGCTCATGAGAGGGGAAAAAACAGGCTAGAAAGGATGAGAAGCAGAAGGGTAACTGTGGGAAAGGGTAAATTCTGCTCATATCGTGTCTATTCATCACTCCTGCTGAATCACAAGGAAGGAAAGGGGGGGGAGGCTTTAAAATCCAGTGTTTACAAGAGTTTCTTCATCTACTGCTGTCATGCAAGTGACTACAAAATCTACAAAACATAATAGATGGTATAGTAGGTGACTGGGATCAAGGTAAAGAATTTCAAATTAAGTACAAGATTTCTTTTGGCCCATGAAAAAGAAATATTCTTGAAAACCAGGATTCTACCTCCTTTCATCCCAAATAAGATGATCTCAGTAAACTCATGACATGGTATTTAAGACACTAAACACCTTAACAGTTCATTTTCCAATCTCTCAATTCTTACTCAGTAAAGATTAAAAAAATACACAGGAAAAAACACAGTGCAGAAATCATGGCTGAGTGTTCCACATCTGCTCCAAACTGGCCTCTGTTTCATGGAGAGATTATTAATTTGCTCTCCACTCCACTTGTGCTCCTGATGCTATATAAAATGAAGGCTTGCAAAGAGTTAATCCCGAGATATTACAGATAGGAAAACATGCCATTTAATCTACCAATCCTATTGTGTCCAAGTGTTATCCATAGTCCAAGATTTTATAAATAACCAGACAAGAGAAACATTAACCAACTGTTAGGGTCATGCAAGAAAACATATTTCTGCTTTCCAACAGGATGAGGTACTTATTTCCCCCCCTTTTTCCCATGCAGAACATCAGAAAGCTTTTTCTAAAGGCTCTTTGACTTAAAGCTTTAATTGAAGGCAGTGGGAGAAGAGCTGGGACTGCAGGTACTTGTGGAAGAAGCAAGAAAACCAAGGTGGGAGGATGCCAAGGGAGTTGTTAAGAGAAGGGCTGAAGAGGAATGAAGGGGGTGGGAGTATAGGGAGAGACAAGAAGAGATGTAGGCTGCAACCTGAAGAGTTTGCATTAAAAACTGCAGACTCCATCTGCAAGAAGGAAAAAGTCATGGGAGGGAGGTCTGGTATCAGAGGAATGAGTGAGGAGGGCAGGAGGGGTGGCAGTGTGGATGGGCAATAAATCAGGGACATAATGCCTATAAATGAGGGATATAATGGGCAATAAATAAGGGATATAATGGGCAATAAATAAGGGATATATTGGGCAGTAAATAAGGGACATAATGCAGAGTAAACTATACACCTACCTGATAGGAAGCACCTTGCTTCTAAGCAAGAAGAGCAAAACCATCAGGTAAGAAGAGAAATCTAACAAGACAGTGAGACCTGCTCAGCCACATCCTGCAAACCACTTCAGAAAAGCATTTTAAGAGCTATTTTCTTTAGTAACTGGGAAAAAGGAAGAGAAAGTACCTGCTGGGAGTCTCAAGTTAAAAGGTTGTAGGCAATCATCTCATTAATTTCTTCCCTCTGCTTAAATAAACTGCAAACCAAGCATTTGTTTGGTGGTGCATTTCCAAGCCAGGGTTCACCCTGGAGTGTGTAAACTGGAAACCAGCAAGGAGTTGGACTCAATGGTTTCTAGAGGTCCCTTCCAACCCTGCTAATTCTGTTCCAGCAGCACGTAAGCTGTGTGTAACCTCCTCTTAGGCAGGAGCAGCAATGTGTTGCAGAGAAGTGCTCTTTCACTGCCTCCCTGAGGAGAGCCAGGCACACTGTCACCAACTGGAAAATATTTGCTGGCAGAGCACTTGCAGCCTGAACTTTAATATCCCCAAGGGATGCTGCCAGTGAGTGGATTTCCCAAAAGAGAAAAAAAAAAAAAAAGAGGATCAGGTTTAAATGCAACCCACTCAGAAAATGTTACTCAGCTCACAGGGAGAAAAGAAAATAAAAAATACCTCGACCTTTAGCAATATATTGTATTTTATTCTTATCAGAGGGAAAAGCCTTCAGGAAGAATTTTTATATGGAATACTCTCCTGGTTTTTGGCTGGGAGAGAGGGAATTTGTCTTCTTTGATCAAAGAGTGCCGTATTTTGGATTCAATATGGGATTTGGTAGGAGGAGAATAACACATCTGGTGTGAGGAAGAGAGCAACCACCAACCAAAACACAGTGTATCACACACAAACTCCCTTTTTCTTAACAAAAATGGCATTGAGACTTTAAGAGACTTCAGGCAACATCAGCAGCAAAGAGGTCAGACTAAGTCTCAGGAAAATCCAGAAGTCAACCTGGGAAAGGCACACACTGCAGGATGGTAGAAAAATTCTCCCTTAGATCACAAAATCCTTGAGAGTGGAAGGGACCTCCTGAGACCACCTGAGCTTCTGCTCAAAGCAGAGCCAGAGAGCAGCTCACCATGCCCACCATAAGAAATACAGGATGCACATCAAAGTATCTCACAATATTTTCAGTAACTGGAAGCCTGGGATTTCTCAAACAGGGCACTAATTGTTTGGCTGGGTTGGTTCTTTTAAAGTTCTCAATATAAGAAAAATAGGAACTAAGTGCTACTTTTACCACATGTTGAAAGAGAAGGGGTCCCTGCAGTACCTGAGGATACAATTGCTTGAAATTCCAACACATCTCAAGATGAACCATCCATGGTCACAATCCAAGAAGGGTTGGGATCAGCTTTGCTACACCCAGCACCCACACTGGGATCACTTGTGGAAAAAGAAATGGGTTATGACACGTGTGGAGGTGAGAAGTCACATGAAGGCACTACTTGACCTTTGTAAGTATAGTTTCTAAGAATATTAATACATAAATGTAAATAGTTTATAAGAAAAGATGACTCACTTGCCACCCCAGATGCAATCCCATAAAGGAGTCCTCCTCCATCTGGTTGCTGCTGAAAGACATGGGTCCCTGGAGGAGGGCTTCTTTCTTGTCTAATGAAATTATACAGCAAAGTTTTCACAAGTCTGCTGGTGTATGGGAGACTGGAGAAGAGAAAAAAAAAAAAAAAAAAAAAAGAAAAACAGCTTGAGTTGACTTACAACTTGCAGAAATTAGCACAACAAAGCCCAGGCAGGGTGCAAAGGGTGGTGTGTGGTGTTAAACACAGACAGTACAGCTCCCAGAGTTCCTGAGAGCAGAGTGGAAAGGAAAAGAACACCAAGGTTTGGCCAGTGCAAAGCTGCAGTGACTTCAGAAGGGCTCTGCACCAGCAGCTTCAACAGTAGGGTCATGGAAACTGTTTTTGTTTTTTTTTTACTTTTTTAATAGAGCATATCTCTGGGCAACCTGTTCCAGAGGCTCAGCACCCTCCTGCTGAAGAACTTCTGCCTCACATCCAGCCTCAACCTCTTCTCCTTCCCTTTCCAACCATTTCCCCTTCTCCTATTGCTGGACACTCTGCTGAAAAGTCCCTCTGCAGCCTTCCTGGAGGTTCCCTTCAGGAATTGGAAGGCAGCTCTGAGGTCCCCATGGAGTCTGCTCTTCTCCAGGCTGAACAATCCCAGCTCCCTCAGCCTCTCCTCACAGCAGAGGTGCTCCAGCCAGCCCCTGGAGCAGCTTTGGGGCCTCCTTTGGATTTGTTCCAACAAATCTTTGTCCTTCTCCTGATGGGGACACCAGACCTGGAGGCACTACTCAAGGTGGGGTCTCACAAGAGCAGAATTTAGGGGGAGAATCCCCTCTCCTGACCTCCTGGCCACAAATCAATCACTTAATCATTGTAATTTTTTACCTCAAGAGACAACTGGGAAAACACTTACCCAAGGGAAAGAAAAATTCTATTTTTTTAGTGTTCACTCCAGGCTTTGGTTACTATGTTCTCCCAAACACTCCCCATTTTACCCCAAACCCTCAATTCCTTCCATCCAGAGATTTAAGCACCACACACTGAGGCTCTGCTGAAGTTTCAGGCTGAGATCTGCCCTGCCACCTCACAACAGTTGTTCTCTCTTACACTAAGTAGAAATGACAGAAGAAAAAAAAAACCCAAACCAAACAACCAGCAAATAGATACATTCACCAAAAAACTGCCTGCAGAGAATTTCAAGCTAAAAGATAGAATGGTGACCTGACCAAAATGAGTAAAAGCCACCCTGACAAAGCATTTAAACAAAACAACTGGAAATCTGTTGAGGGGTTGCTATTTATTTGCATTGCAAGCAGGATGAGGAGGTTTCTGGCTTCATTAACCTGCAGTGTTACAGAAGAAGATCCAGAACTGAATCTAAAAACCCACCCTGAGAAATAAAAGCTAAGTTCATGAAATCACCCTCAAAAACAATGAACCTGGCATCCAAAACAGTGTGAGCAGTGAGATTTAAACCTGAAACTTTCTGACAGCTTTACAAATCTTTGTGCTTTGGGTTTCTTTTGGTTTGTTTTTCTTTTTTTTTTGAGCAGAATGAGTTTTGATGGAAACCACATTTTATTGTCTTTGGGTTTTAAGTGGAAAGAGCCCAAAAATGTCACCAGAAGGATTGGTTTTGGCATGAGGTACCCCCAGGACATACCATGGACCATGCATCAGGTACTTGTGAACGATGCTCTCTCGTAGAATTTCTTTGTGGAATAACTGGCAGGAGAGGAAAACAATCAGGGTTGTCACAGCTTCCAAGGAAATGCTGTAGGTAATATCTCTGCAGGGAAAAATAAAAAGAAAAACAAAGCTTTATTTAATAGATCTCTTTACAAACTGCTTTCTAGGAAAATCTAGATATACTGTTTAGCAGAGGGAATTCTCACTGAAGAAGAAATTAAACACAACCAGGATCACTTCACACCAACAATGGGTTGGTTTTTTTAAACTTCTTTTTCTTCTTTTTGACATGCCAAAAGATGGGAAAACAATGTAAAAACATTCCAGCTGTAATTTCCAGACAACACTTCACTCTAAAGATCATAAATATCTCTCCCAATATCTCTCCCAAGTGTGTCCAAATAACACCAAATAGCTCAGAAAAGCTCCTCAAGTTTGGGTTAATTGAGAAAGGTGCAGATCTATGGATGAGACAGCCACTAATTTGGGTTATCTTGTGCTTTCTGTCCCCACCTCTGCCTGTAACACCCTTGGTACAAACCATATTTTTAGGAGGAAACCAGCATTTGCCTCCTTAACCAGTAAGAAACTGCAGACAACACCAAATCTTTTTTAGCCTCAATGAAATAACTTGGATATGAACCAGGATCATTCCTGCTTTCAATCCAACACCATATTTGCTCCCTCCCAAAGTAAGAAGCTGCAACAATGCCATCCTGTAACCCCTTAGAAAGATTTTCACCGAGTACTAAGACTTTCATTAAGCACTTTGAATTTTTTCACTATTTAATTTCCACAGCATGCTTCACAACCCAGTATCATTAAGTCACAAGAGTCCAGCATCAGTTAAAGTTTGGGGTTTTTTATCTGGAACCTACTGGGAATTTAAAATCTCTTTATGCTTCTCTAATGTAAAGATTTTTCTAGTATCTATATTTAAAAAGATGATGTGTGTTGAAGCAGTGATGCTCAGTTTTTATTTATTACAAGGTCCACCTTCCAAAAATCTTATTTGTGGTAGTTAAATACAACTATGAGCATAAATGATGAGGACTTAAAAGAAATGAACCACAGAAAATCCAGACTGGAGTAAAACTCTTCCTTAGTCTCAGGATCAGAACTGGTGGTGTCCTTCCCAAAATGAGGAGTCAGTTTAATTTTTAACACCCTTTAGCTTCCCTACTCCCAGTGGTGGTGCCAGGAAAGCAAAGGATAAGGATGCAGAGCTGCAGGCATCAAGGTGGGTTCAGCTCCAGGTTCCAGAGCAAGGAGCACATCAGTGATTTACTCCAAGTCAAGAGCAAACTGGAATCACAATTCCCTGGACAAGGTCAGGAACTGCACTACTCCCAACATCAAAATGTTTTGGCAAGTGAAGGTTCTGCAAAATCCCTCCTTTTATTTGCTCTCTCCTGACTGAAGCATCTCCAGCTGTAAATGTAATAAATGGATTTAGCTACATTGCTTCCCTACAGCCCAGTCCAAGCTTCTCTTCTTTTGGTCACTGAAATACAAAGATGATTTTTAAAGCACACAAGACCATCTCCTTGTCCAGAATGCAGGAGCAGAGCTGTGCCAAAACCCTGCACCCTGAAATCCTGGTTTGTGTCAGCACTGGGGTGGGGAGCAGGGCAGGGACTGTCCCCTTGTGCTCTCTCCTCCATGGAATTCCATCTCCAGAACCCAAAGGACACAGGAATTGTGATGAGCTCCTGGTAAAGCCATTGAATGCTCCCAACAAAAACTTTTCTGTCCTTAATGATGTG
Organism: Phaethornis superciliosus; assembly: GCA_023637945.1. Classification (NCBI taxonomy): domain Eukaryota; kingdom Metazoa; phylum Chordata; class Aves; order Apodiformes; family Trochilidae; genus Phaethornis; species Phaethornis superciliosus. The sequence goes on from JAJQWJ010000004.1 coordinate 70,460,490, forward strand.
ACAAAGATGAGCTCAGCATGGAGATTCTAATGGTCTGCCAGAACAGAAATTCGTCTTTAACAGCAGCTTTACTGAGGGACACTGCCTGTCCTCCAGCAAGGGATCCTCAGCCCTGCTGCAGAAATCCTTACAAGTTGCAATATTTCATGTTCCACTCAATTCCCCAAATTCACAGAGTAGGTTTTGTCAGTTGCTTAAGTTATTCCAGCTAAAGACAGGAATTAATTACTCTCCTGATCTGAAGTAGGGAATCAATTTAGAGTGTACATCTGATCAGGGAGAGGGAGGGAAGTAAGAAGTAAACTCACTAAAATATCCTGATGATCCTCCTGAAAATAATTAAACAAAAATGTCTCATTTTAGTTTATAATGTTCTGTGACATTTTTTTTATGAAGAGATGGATTTTGTATTAGAGATACCAATATTTTCACCTAATTCCTCTTTGATGATACAGGGATAAAATTGTTAAGGCATTAACACACCAGTAAACAAGTTAGACTGGTAAAAAAAGACAATACTAACACTTTTTTAGAGTGTTTATTATATTTAACAATTCAGTAGCATCCTATTGCAGCCAAAATTTCTCAAGGAAAACTTTTATGACAGCAAAAAAAGCTTTCCACACCCCTCTCTCATGAAAACTGGGTATGTTTTCAATCCAGATGAATATTAAAGATTATAGACAGGCTTTGTGAAGTCCTATTTTTTAAGAAGCCATTCTTATATTATGCCCCAAATTAAGTGCTTTCAACAGCTGCTTCCACTCCCAGCAAGCATATTCACAAAGAAGAATGGTTTGGGTGGGAAGGGACCTCCAAAGGTCACCTCCCTGCAGTCAGCAGGGCCACCCTCACCTAGATCAGGGTGCTCAGAGCCTCCTCAAGCCTCACCCAGAACAAACAGAACCAGGTTCAGCTGATGAAAAGGCTTAAAACCAATCACTTCTGTAAAACTTTTTTTTTCTGCCAGAAAACGAGAAAAAATTTTACTGGACTCCACAGATACTGGGACTTCCAAGGAGGGAAAATACAACCCTGCAGGATTTGTGTACTTCTCCATATATCCCAGTCCTTTAAGCCCTTTGTATTTCCCTCTAACCTGCTCCAAACAAGGAGTCTATCTGTTCCAGGAATCACTAATTCATTACCTCCCCAAAACCCTCATGTACTGGTGACAGAGCTGGATTTAATGACAGCAACACTTCAAAAACTACTGCCTCATTGTCAGCTTTCCAACCCAATGAAGAACCAGAAGTGAATAAAAAAATAAATCATCTCCAGATGACATAGAGTCAGGTGTGACAGGCAGACATGATCATACAGGAGACACCAGATAATCTGAAACCTTTTCAAAGCTGAGATGCTTTTTGGGGCACTGCATTTTAGAATCAAAGAATCTTTCAGGCTGGTAAAGCCCTTGGGATCATCCAGCCCAACCATCATCCTTACTCCACAAAGTTTTCCCCCAAACCACATCCCCCTAAAGAACCCTTGAACACATCCAGGGATGGTGATCCAGCCACCTCCCTGGGCAGCTTGTTCCAGTGTCTAGGAATTTAGGCAGGGATTACAAACACAATTTAACATTAAAAACTATTTCTATTAGCACTATCTTTGCTCAAGGTTATCTTGGAATAAAAAAAAGTTCAAATTTATCAGGGCAGGTGCTAAAAAACACCTTGATTTCCAAAAAGCAATTTCAGATGCCTGAAAACAGCCACATCAACAAATCTGGAGGGCTACAGAAATATTCCTCTTGGTCCTCTCTCCCTTCAATATCAATTTGCTGGCACTTCAGAAATTAGTAGTACATAATGACTTGATTAATACACATGCAGGAATTAAAAAAAAAAAATAAATAAATTCAACTTACAAGAGAGGAATTTCAACAATAAGCTGGATGAGGCAACACAGCAGTTCTTCTATGAGGTCTTCACACTCTGCCCCTGAAAAGAAACATATCAGAAGTTTTCTGGATTTTCAAATACCAAAAGAAAGCCCAGAATTAAACATATAGATCCAAACAATCAGTATTTTGACTCAGGAAGAAACACTAGGAGAGAAATTCCTTAAGAGATGGCACTCTACTAGAACAAAAGCAACTTGGATTTGTGAAAAATAGTGATTTTAAGCCTTTGATATATAAAACAAATAACTAATAACAAGTGGAGAAATTAAATGAGCTGCTGGTACTGTAGGAATATGCTACCAATCCACATTATTTTTTTGCATCAATGCACGTCCCCATCTCTTGAATGAAGGTAAGGATTCATGAGTTTCCAGAGTTCATTCTAAGGGAGCAGAAATTATTCTCTGCTCACACCTAATGTGACAAAATGCATGGGATGATGAAAAATTACCTTTAAAATGCATTTTAAACATGTAAAAATGTATTCTAAGCCACTAAGCTGATGGTATTTCACATAAGGATTGTAGGTATTAAATGCAACTGGAAAAAACAAAAACAAAAAACAGGTTTTTTCCTGAGGAAAAAACTTACTGAACTCTCTGAAGTTGCCAGATAATAGTGAAGAAAAAAATAAAGATAAATATCTTGGCTCACTAGGAATCTTTTCTGCTTTCAAAATAAAACCAGAAGCCTACAACATATGGAAGTGTAGGGGGTCTTTTAGGGTGAATGACCTAAGAATGGGCTTAGTTTTTCCCTCTCTATTATCCCATAGGCATTTACAGTATCATGATTACCTAACTGCTTCTTGATTTTCTATTTTCCAACAAAAACACCCTGCAATAAACACAACTTGATGGCCAGGTTATGGAGCTGTTACTCTGTTTAACACAGAATTTGTCCCTAAATCCAGGACACAATCTGAAGCAGCACACCAGAGGGAATAATCCAAACAAAGCCAAATTCTTTTCTTTCCACAATCAGGTTACTAAAAACACATTAAAAATTGTCACCTAGTGCCCTCCATGTTCTAAAGGAAATCAGGGTTGTGGTGTTTTTTTTTTTACCATGGAAACATGGTTTCCTTTCTAGAGGATCCCCCACAAGTAACAGAATATAGCTCCTGTTAGTAAAAACTGCCAAGAGTATTTACTAGGAGTATTTACCCTTAGATAGAAACCAATGAAGCCCAGAAAATCAGTCCAGAAGATGCTTCTAGAGCAAGACTGCTAATAAGTTCCCAAAACACCTCATTTTTTTTCTCTTGACAATTGAGGAAAGGGTCAGGAGAGGCAAAAAAGGATGAAGAAATCAAGAGAGTGCATTTTAAAAAAATTTATTCCCGCACACTATATAAAAAACTCATCTGAAGAGAGAATAATGTTATTTGAAGATGAAAGAGGGCTTTCCCCCCAAAAAATGAAGCAAGAAAAATGTTTTCTTGAAGAAGAAAGTGTAAAGTAGAGTGTTAAGTGAAGGAGGGAGAGTGGAAGATGTTTTTCCTGCTTTGTTCTGTTGTTTGCTTTTTTTAATTTTTAAGTTTAATTGCTGTATTCCCTGTCATTCAGCTGCAATATTTAATGTATCCTTTTCCTCACTGGGCCAGATGAATTCCTGCTGAATTCTTGTCTTTGCCAAGACAATGAGGGGCTGCATGCCAAATCTCTAACGTGAGAGTGAGGTATAAACAGGGAGCAACAAGGTTTTGGGGTTTTGTTTTTTTTTTTTATTGTCTGCTGAGGTCTTTAAAATTAATTTTATTTTTATTTTTTTTTACTTACACTGACAAATTGATAGCCAACAGACAGGACAGACCCTGAGCCCCAGTAATGAAATCATCTGTTGCTTGTAGAACTGTACCTAAAGCCTCACTCATTCAGTGGACTACACAACCAGCAGCCTTGGGTTTTGTGGTTTGGTGTTCAGCTGAAGACTCTTAAAAGCTCCCAACTTTCCCTGCAGAGTGGCAGCAATGAGTACATAAATTAATTGCCATCCCTCATCTCCTTCCTGTGATAGGTGAAGGCTCAGGAAATCATTTAAAGGTATTTATTCCCTCTTCTTTGCTGTAATACCCCAAATAAAGTCCTCAGCAGCCCTGTGATCAAATTTTCTCTATGGAGAATGAATAAATTTTCCTACTACAGGTCAGGGAGGAGATGAAATGATGGTTTGATCCCCTTACACCTCTGACCCACAGCACAGAAACCACCAGGATAGAGAGAGCAGAAGCTTCACAAAAGATGAATTATTTGTGCTAGCAAGATGAAACCTGCTTCAGCTCACCAGCTGCTGAGTCCAGGTTAGGATTTGTTAATAACAGGATTGATTTTTTTTGCTGAATCTTAAAGCTTAAGTCTCAAGTATTTTCTGCCATCAAAATGGTGCAATATTAGATGCAAATTCTTCATTATGGGTGAAGAAAACAAAGCTTGCACTTCCTGGCCTAAAGAACCATTTGAAAACTGCCCAAAGGGACAAACTTCTCCTCAGGGTCTGATACTGTAGCAACTTGCTCCTGTGCAATATATTCATTCCAACTTTCTCCTGGCAGGCTACAACATCCTTGCACTCAGCCTTTGGGGAAAAGGAAAAAAAAAACAACTCAAGAATCCCATTTTTGGTGACAGCACAAATGCACAGCTTTCTTCTGAGCTTCCAGCATATTCCTGGAGGGCAAAGCACAGACTGGACCTGCAGAAGGAATTGCAAAGTCCAGGAGGAGAATGCTCCTGGGTAAGAATTATCAGGATGAACTTGTCTCCAGATAACAAGGCTTGGCCATCCAAAATCTGTCAAAATAAGACATACTGTTGAGCAGTCAGTGAGGAGGAGATTTTGCATCTCAAAACCTCTGCATTTTGGGGTTTTTTTCCAGATTTCAGCTGCTTTTGCTCTCACTGACTGCAGCAAGAGCAGCCTGACTTTGATGATGACCATCCTGAAAAAAAGGTTACCCTGGAGGTGGACCAAGACCAAATGGGTCCTAGGAGAAAAAGGTGATTTTTGGTGGTCCTGTTACTTTCCCCTAACTACTCAGCAGCCATTCATTAGGAAAATAAGCAAAAAAATACCTCAAAATTCAAACATTGCATTATGTCATTAGACATCCATGATCTGCATGCATTTTTTTATTTACATTATCAAACAAAATACATGATTACATGAATTCTACCACGCTCACAACAGACGAAGAGAATTTATATCTCTTTAAAAGGTTCCCCAAGTGTGTAACACTTTAGAAAAGTTTTACTATCTGCTCAAAGAGCACTTTTGCCATCAAATTGGCACAAAAATCATGGCTAATAAATGTCACTGTGAATGACAGCCAGGTGCTACTACACACAGGAGAAAAATGGATCTACCCCAGCCACAAGAACCATTTTTCATCAAGCTGGAGAGCTGGGCAAAGCTGGGCAAACAAGGACAGATGTAGAGTCCTGTGTCTGGCACCAGTACAGATCTGGTTCTGGTTCTGGAAATGGAGAAGTGGTCCATGGAGAAAGACCCTGGAGTCTTAAGAAAATTCTCTGTGGGCCAACAAAGTGCCAAGAGGGCCAATGGTGTCCTCAGGAAAAGTGTGTCCAGCAGATCCAGGGAGGTTCTCCTCCCTACTGCTCTGCCCACACCAGGAATACTGGATCCAGTTTTGGGTTCCTGAGTTAAGGAGAGACAGGGTTGTACTGAAGAGACCATCACCAAGGTCTAACACATCTACAAACAGAAGTTTTTAGGTCCTCAGTGTGTGTACCCACCATATGAGCCTGGGCCTTTCTCTTCATAAGTGAAATGAAGCTGCAGCTCCTCCTCTGACATTCGACTGATGAATACTTTCAGCAAGCAGCAAATAATAAACAGGGCATTGTGAGCCTGCCAGATGAAGAGGTGACTGGAAAAGAAGAAACAAACAAGGATGAGGAATGCTTCACCTGCAAAAATGCCTGAAAAACCAGAAGAAAATAGAGGCAGAGGGGTTCCTACAACTGAAACATAGAAAAGGCAAAGTGCACAAGCAGGGAGATGTTGATGGTACAGCAAAAAACCAAACCAACCTGGAAATATATTTAAAATGAGCTTTTTTTTTTTCTTTCCCCTAAAAGAATACAACCTCATTCCTTGCTAAGCTTGTACTGTTGGCTAAAAACATCATGTTTGCCAGAAGCACAGCTCTTCAAACAACTCCCCAGGTGGCTCAGCATATTCCTGAAGGGTTCTATGGACTCGAGCTAGAGGGACAGCTGAAAACTTCCAGCAGCTTTGATAGGAAAGCTGCTCTGGCTGCCTGAACCTCAGCACTTTTCCCAGTCAGTCTGCAGATCACCAGAGGCATTTATGGACTTCAGGAGCACAGTAATGCAAGGTTATTTTATGCAGCATACACAAATGTTTTCCATGTTTTGTGAACAAAAGGGAAGTATCACCTCATTACATGTTTTTGAGTCCAAAGAAGTCACTGCTGGGAAGCCCAGACAACACCACCCAGGCAAGCTCTTGCTTGGAGCTGTATTTTCAAGGTTTTTAGGGATGAAAGCAGCATCCCAAGCTATCCAGGCAGGAGTAACTTTTTTCTCCAGATATAAGGACAAAAGGCTGAGGGTAAATGTGGGAGCAGGGACGCACTAAAAAGCAAGACTTTATTTTTAAAGTGACAGATCTGATGAGAATTGGACAATTCAAGAAAACTTCCTGGAAAAACTAGATAGCCCTGAACCTCCTGGAGTTCTTTCCTACTGCTGAAAAGGGGAAAACAAAACCAGTGACAGTTACTGTCACTCATCTTGAAACCTAAGTTGGTGTTCAAATCTAAGCCAATTCGAAATATTTCCCAGATGAAACACTGGTTCATCCATTGAAGTTTTAGCTAGAAAGATCAGGTGGGTTTTAAACTGCTCTAAACCAGTGGCAACCAGAAATCAAACACAACTGTGTACATGGAACACACAACAGGAAAAAACCAAATCTGTTCCCCCAGCAATCTATCTACCTATTACACTCAATATTCTGTGCTTGGAAAAGTGCTTCCTGTTTCTTCAAAGAACAATTTCTAAGTTTTGGTCTGTGATACATTAGCTAGGAAAGTAAAGCACTCAAGAGCTAGCAGCAAAAGCAATGTTTTAGAAGTGAAGTGGCACAAAGACCTTTTTTTTTTTTCTGGGCACTTACTTCTGACATTCTGCTGAGATTTTTAACTCTTTGGTTCTAGCAAGAAAGACTTTAATCAAGGAGCCAAGGTTTCCTGTCCGAGGATTCTTCTCCACTAGATGAGGAAAAAGAAAATGTGACTACACAGCATGCAGAAGTTGACACAATTTAGCTCAAATAATATCTAGAATGAACCCAAATTCCAACATCCTAATGATTTCTATACAAACACATGATGTGTGGTTTTTCTGGAGAGTTGCTGCTCTTTTAAGATTCTCCAGTACATGTTTTACCACTCCCTAATTTTTCTCTGAACATACTTTGCATCCTAGATTGAAAAGATCCCAGCTGGAGAGCTCACAGTGCTTCCTTCCTGAGACAACAGCACAAGAGTCTCCTGTCAGAAAACTGGGCAGGTTTTCACACCCAGCTTTTAGCTTCCCTGAAACAGCTGATGCCATTTCTAGGACCCCTTTTGTCTTCTGATGAACCCTTTCCCCTTATTGAGCAGCTCAGAGTGCAGAGGAGCAATAGGTAGTAGGGATGGAGTTATTTGTTCTCAACTTTTCAGTCATTTCAAGCTCTACAGAACAGTTAATGATGCAAAGACTTCAGGATTTACACATCAATACACACTCTTTACACTGCTTTAATCTTGCTAGTGGGTAAGTATACTGAAGAGATGGATGTGTTCCTTAATTTTTCTCCTCAAGCACATGGGAAAAGGTTAAGATGTCCCAGTTTCTCACCTAGAGACTTGCAGACTGAGATTGTGGCTTCTTCCAAAAGCTTTAAGTCAGCACTAGGAGAGGGAAAGAAAATAAAAATGGTTACATAAGCAATGGGTTTCTCTTGTTTTATTATTATTGATGCCTCAAACCTGAACTATCATCTAAATGTCTTGTGAGAACTGGATGCACACACATTAATTCAAAAATAGGGGAATACTGAACCAAAACTGTTACCTTCTGTTGAGTGAAAATGACTTATTAGATGTTTAGGCATTAATGAAGTAAACCAGAATATTGAAACAGTGTTCAAACAACACAAATTCTGCTTTGTCCTGCTGAAATGGCTCCCCTACCATTGCAGATCTGATCTTATTTCTATTTATATTGGGATTTAATCACTCTGTATTTGCAGTAAACATTCACAGTACAAAGAGTTTCCTCATCAGCAAGGTGGTTTTCTGTAAAAAAACATCTTTTCAACAGAGGTGGAGAGGAATGGTAAATTAAGCAGTCTATTGCTGAAAAAAAAAACAAAAAAAAACCATAGTTTTCACTGACTGGAGATTTTTATTTCTGTCTTGACACTACCAGAAAGCTGAACTCTGCAGTCAGCTATTCTGGCACCTATTGTAAAAAAAAAAATCATTGCTTCCCAAAAGAGGAGGAAATTAAAAAGGAAACCAAAAATTCAGTGGATTTATTTTAGAGCAGTTGAAATCATTTCAGTTGCCTCACCTTAGATTCACTACCAGTCCCACAGCAAAACCATCATTAATAAAAAACTGCAAGATGCTGCCAGCCAGCAGTAATCTTGGAAGCACGTGGGATTTATCCTTTTTAAAGACATCACCATCTCAGTGATGAAACCACACATTTCAGTGTGGTTTTCTACGTTAAAATATCTCAACAGGGCACAAGAATTTGCATGCAGACTGCAATTATAAACATTATGGTAAGAACGAGCTGAACTGCAGCAGAAAACTGTTCCCCTAAAAGAAAAAATAAAAAAAGAGCAGCTTTCCTGACAGTTTTTTCCCAAGTAAAGTTTTTTTTCCTTGCCATCTAACAGCAAACAGAAGAATCAACCCATTCAGTAAATTCCTACTGTGTGAATGTTGACTTTAATGGACTAGTTTGGAGGGAAGAAGTCAAAGAATAAAAAGCTGCAGATAATTTATTGTATCATTTTAAAAATGTACCATAAAAGCTGCTCATTTTTATGTCTTCCCATAAAAAAGCCTCATGCACACTATTCTTGAACCAGGCACCCATTAAAAAAACTCCAGGGAAGGAACAAAGCTGAACACTAAATATTAAGCACATGATTTTCAGCAAGTTTTGTGTTAGTTAACTCTGGTTTTAAGTTTTCCATCAGGAAAGAATTGTAATTAACACCACTGCTAAGGAGAAGGTTGCAACTGGTAGGAGAGCCAGACAAACACAAAAGTCTGCCTAAACCCAGTGCTAAAACTCCAAAGTAAATTTCACAGCTCTTGCTCGTAACAATAACTTTTAAAGTCCCCCAGAAAAGCTGTGTTTTGTTTTTCCAAAAAAATTATTCAGCCACTTGAAATGTAGGAAGTGGCAGATTTAAGAGGTTTTACACTGGTTTAATTCTCCTCCATTCTGTGCAACAAATAAGGATCTGTAAAGAAAAAAAATGAAGATGCAGGAGAGTGTGAACTTAGGCCACCAAAAATACTTCCTCAGGGCTGAACCCAAAAGTTTCTCAGCAGGGACATCTCTAGCCCAAGGAGATTTTACCTGCTCACCATCCATGACCTGCTTTATGAAAGAAGAGATCACAATCACCTTTTCCAGTGAAAAGAAGGAAACCTAAAACTAAATTCCTGGTAGCTTTTCCTTTTACTCTCACTTACATGCATTTTACTCCTCTCCTACTACTCCTGAAATGTGGAGGACCCCAGTGGCTTTACCTGCCAAAGACTCAAGATTTGCTCCTAGGTTACTCTGGCTCACACCAGGGGGGTCCTGGGCAGTAAGCAGGGATTCCCCAGCAGCTCATTTCTGATTCCCTGATTCAGAATCAGGGGCTGTGAATGCACAGAGGAGAATTATTCCCATTTAATATCCTCTCTTAAACATTCAGAAACTTAACATCATGAGAGGAAGAACAAACAGCCCAGAAAAATAGAATATTACACTCTCAGCTCTGCTTGGACCACCTGCCTCTGTGTCCAGTTTTGGATGGCACAGCTGGGTTAAGCATTCCCCCCTTTTCCTGCTCTGCTTCCCAAAATCATTAGGAAACAGTCCAGGGAATTAACTGGGCTGAAAAAAATAAACACTTCTTTTTGGTGTGTTGTTTTGCAGGCAGATTAGCTCCTGATGAAACCTGCAGCAGATCCACGTAGACACAATTGCATCTTGCAGGAGTAATTGCTGAGGGAGCACAATAAATTTGTACTCAATAGTGCTGGTATGTGGCAAAATTTATTCCCTCCTGCAAACCAGTTTGTGGTCCTCACAGAAAAAGGCAAAAAAGTTCAATGGAGTGAAAATATAAACCAGTAAAGATACAGGGAGGCAATGAGCAATGCTGGAGAACCTGATGTGTATTCACACAGAGGAGAGCAAGCAAAATTGACCCAGGGAGAAAGGGAAACATGGAGGAAGAGATGAACCAATGGAAAGGGAGAAAAGCAAAAGGACAAAGAAAGTCTGAGAGTAAAAAGTGCTGAAAAAAGCAAAGCATGAGAAAATGCAGAGCAGAAAGAGCAGGGCCACTAAAAGATGAGGCAGGGGATCACACCTTCACCTTCCAGTGATTCCCCAGCTCTCAAACCAAGGCCCTGGACTTCTGATTTTAGGGATTAAGAGAATGTTGTTGCTCAGAGATCAGGAGGGCAGCCTGAAAGGTTTTGTTTGGGCAGCTGTGATCCCTGGCCTAATCCTGAGCAGCTTCTGGAAAGCAGAGAACTATTCACATGTTCCTCACTGGAAAGAAAACAGCCACTGGGAAGTGGTAAAATCCCATGAGCTTTTCATTAAACACATGGATTCCAATGTCCCTGTGCCATGTGTGATGTGTCAGGCACTTGTCCCTGAAAAGCAGAACCAACCTACCCCAGCCCCACCACCTCGCAGGGTTTTGGTTGGGATTTTCTCATTTGTTTCTTTTTCCTCCTCCCCTCTTCATGGTTTTTCTCCTCCTCTTTCCCCAGAGCACTGCCACATCCAGAATAAAAAGCAGTGAGCAGAGAACACCCCCCTGTCCTCCCTGGGGACCAATGACCCCACTCCCACCTTTGCAAAATGCTGAGCATGTAAGTTACATCTTTTACTCTGAAGTTACCATCAGTTTCCTCCACAAAAACACCACACAGCATTCCCATGGCTTCCAATAACACCTGCAAGCAATCCCCTCCTATAAGCACACCAATTCTGCAACATCCAATTGGAAAAAAATAACGTCTAATTTGGGAAAACAAAACAAAACAAAAAAACCTGGAAACTCTGTCCTGTTAGACAGGTGAAATCTGTCTCCTTTCCAGAAAAAAATAAAAATAAATCACAAACTTGCACCTTGCTCCTGTCAAAAGTATGACTTCCACTCAAGTCTCATTAAACTAAAAGAGATTTAACTTGATATTTTGCAAGCTTGCAATCTCAGAAATTCAGATTTTTCTCCCCCTGCAGGCCAGGTTCTCTGATTCACACAACAGCTGAGGGTGCTGTGCAGCCACCATCATTTGTCAAACGGTCCTCCCAGGTAAGATGCAGCTTAATGGGAACTTGCTGTTTCTTTTCAATTATTAAGCTGCACAAAAGAGGCCTCAAAAAATCTCTCTAATTGTCAGGCAAGAGCACCATCTGGTGTTTAGCTAATTCAACCTGCTTCTGAGCAACATTTTTGCTTGATTTTATTTTAATTGTTTCTTGTTTGGGGTTGTTTTGGGTTTTTTTCCTTTTTGTTGGTTGATTTTTTGTTGTGTTTTGGGTTGTGCTTTGTTGTTTTTTTTTTTTTAAGCCACCTCCCTCTGCACTGGATCTGAAAGCATGAAAGAGGCACAAAAAGCTGCAAACAAGCTATGAAAAAAACCTCCTTTCTTTTGGTGGGGGAGGGAGGAGCAAGTAGAAGATTTCAGAGCTCCTGGGGGGTTCTGTGTAACTATTTCCCCCAAAAAAGCCCCCCAGCTATGAGCTGTTAAATGACTTCTTAGGATATTGTCCACCTTGTTAGTTGTGGGGAGGCTGTAAAAAGTTTTTGCATCTTCAGGGATCTTTGACAAAAAAATCCCTCCCTCCCTCACCCCCTGTTAAAGGTGCACCAGGTTTTACATTCCTTTACACCACCTTCTTGCTATTCTTTCCAGGCAAGAGCCAAAATCCTTCCTCCTCCTCCCTCTTTAGAAAAGTAACACCTAGTAAATGTCTCCCAGTCACATATTTAACCATTTCCTCTCCCCCTTGCTTCATTTTTCACTTACAGGCACTCAAGTCCAAGTACTCAAGTCCAAGCTACCTGAAGAAAATAAGTATTTTTATTTTTCATCATTTTTCATTTTTATTTTCATCATAACTTGATGAAAACTTTCCAACTATTTGAGAGCTCAGGGAAGTCCTAAATCTGGATTAGTTTTTCATCTTCTGAAAAAAAAATATATATACCTTTGACTGCCATTTATTTTGACAGGAGCTCTGCTTCACCAGCAAAATAAATAAGTAAAGACATTGAAAGATGGCAATAAAACTGGCCAGAACAACTCACAAACATGTTTTGCAATTTAAAAAAGATTAAAAGTGGTCCCAGTTTTAGCAGTAACATATTGTGGCCTATTTAAACCTCTTACACAAGTGTTTAGAATGACCTGTGTGAAAAAGTTAGGTCCTTTGCAAGGAAATACTGCTAATAATAAAGGGAGGAAATAAGATATTCACCTGGCAGAGAAGTATCAGGTGACATTATAAACTGTAAAACCAGTTTCAATACTTAAAGGTATTAAGTAATACCAGATTGTTCTTGTAAGACTGATAATCCATTGCAAACAAATTTAGCAATAGACTTGGGTTAACACAAGTCATCAGGACTTAGGTTCTGTATTTCTGGAGATGAGGAAGGGATTCTCTTAAAAAAATATTAATTCTTCTCACTTGCTGGAGTGAAAAGACATGCAGAACTTGAAATTTAGGTAGATATTTAGAAAATATTTTTCCAGAGGCAGCATGCCAAGCTTGCTCTGAAAGGGGAGTGGGGAAAAGCCATATAGATTAAATAGAAATTCAACTGCTAACTTAATAGTGAGTTACAGAAGATGCCCAATTCACCAAGTTCAGTGGCAGCATCATGTTTGAGGCTTCAGCAGCTCCTGAAAAGCCAAAGGTCAGCTCAAACCAGAAGAATAATATAAGCTCCATCCCTCCACCACAGACCACACTTCTCATCTTTCCCAGCAAGAGGGATCAGTAACAAAGCCACTCATTTGCTTCCAGACTTGTCACTGCTCTTAATACTTTACCCCAGGTTTAGTCCTTACCTGTTTGTTGGAGTGGTGAAACTAAAAGACAGCAGCTGATTCCAGAAGGGGTCATTCTCTGAGATGGGTTCTGCTCCTGATAATTTTTTCAAGTATTCATTTTCTGGAAGCTCGCTGATGCTGCTGCTATTTGCTCCCATCTTCCTTCTCTGGCAAATCTTCTCCTAAATTTTCATTTCTTCAAGAAAAAAGGAAAGAAAAGAAAAAAGAGAAATGTTTAAAGTCTTTTGTAAAATAAGGAATCTACAGATCCTAAATCAGCTATCAAGGAAAGCTTCAGTTTATCACTCTGAACAATTCCTGAAATGTGGAAAACAGGTGCAAAGGAAGGCATTGAAAGGATTTCTTTCTCCAAACTTGGGACAGTAACTTCACCCAAGGGAGTTAAAAGTTACAGTGCTATTATACTTCAGTCACCATCTCAGTTGGATTTCACAAATTCCACTCAGCAAGAAGACAGTGTCACAGTTTTATGAATATCAAGGCTGCCACCAGTAGGGAATACTGCAGGGAATTCAAAATTTCAACAATTCCAATTTGATAAGCTACTCAAAACTATGTTTTCCAGTTGAACACGCATGGATCCCAAGGCAAATAACTCCTCTTGGCAAGAAAAGCAGTCCACCACCAAGCTAATTCCTGGATGCCATCAGTGATCTACACCTTGAAAGCCCCTGAGTCAGCAGGAACAACATCAGTGCTCCACAGAAAACCTGCAGCAAGGGAGGAAAAGGCTCCTGACCTCTGTAAAATAATCTGCTTTTGGAAAGAATTCCACAGGAGTTGGTAGTGACACACTCCAAAGCCTCTTTTTATTACTAGCTGTGCTTGTAACTCTGCAAAGAAGAGAAGAATTCAGTTCTCTATTCTGCTTATCAGCACTGCTCACCTTTAATTTTGGGAAGATTTTAAATCTCATCATTTAATGAAAGAAATCAAAACCCCACAATGCTATTAACTAGCTGCCAGGGATGCATCTTACATCTTTCCAGGACACAGCTTCAATAACCTTCTACCTTTTAAGGAGAAATAACTGTAACTAATAGCTTTAAAAGTTTATATGAAAAAAAACCCCACCTCATCAAGATAAAAGTTCTGTACAGTGCATCACTGTGTAACTGAAATACCCCAGAGCTGGCACAAGACATAAGAACAGGAGCAGCTGGATTAGAAGTTGGGAGCTACCACCCAAGAGTAACTTTTCTTCCCTTGGTCTCAGCAATCTGACTGCAGAATCACTCCAGTTGTGATTCTCTTACTCATCATCTTTCAGAAGCAATTATTTCCAGGAAAGACCACTCGAGTAGCACTCAATATCAATAAAGAACAGTATAAAAATGAGGAAAGCTTGCTAAAAAAAATTTAGAGACACAAGAAAAAGCTGCAATGTTTGTAGCCATGGTGGAAACTATTTCAAGATCTTATATTCAAGATTTAGAGTGAACAACTCCCTTGGAGAAGGAGACATTTAAAAGTGGCCTAGGAATGAAATGGAAGTTTGGGTCAAAAAAAAAATAAATCTGTGGAGATGCATTAAATGATTACAAAATGTCCTGAAAGAGGATTTCCAGAATTTTGGTTCAATGTTTATTCAGAGAACAGAATGAATGCATCTTCCTTGAATACCAATTTTGCTGCTTCAAAGAAAAAAGCCCAAGCCTCAGTGAAAGAAAGCCTTTGAAATAAAGCCAAGGAACACCAAAGCTGAAGCAGAAACCAACTTGCATAACAGACAAGAATCTGGATCACTACTTAGAAGAATGAAGGATCAGCTTGTACGTGGACATCTCCACTCTGCAGCCAAAGTCTCCCCACTACTCCAGAACCCAAAAATGCTGCAGGACCCATATTTTGGCTCTAATCTTCTCCCTAAACCTTTAAGGGACTCAGAGGTCAAACATTTAAACCTTTATTTCTTGGAGTGCAGAGTTCAAGTTGCTCTCTGCCTCAAGTTCCCAGCCTCTGCTCCTGCTTTCCAACCCAAAGAAGCAGCTGACTGCTCCAAGATGAAGCCCCAAAGGAGAAAATAACCAAGAGGCAGCCAGAGCCTTCAAATTCCTCCACCTTAACCTCTCATTCTTGAGTTCTCCCCATGCCAACACTCTGCTTCTTAGCCCATCCTCCTAAGGAGAATAAATCCATTTTATTGTGTTTCACAAACTCTCCTGCAGCTCCCAAACCCTCCCAGATTCAAAAGATGAGAGCAATGAGGACAGGTTGCAAGCTGGTTCTTGAGAAGACTCTGAATGCTTTCCAGATTAAATTCCAGTAAAACAAATCCCTCAAAACAAAGTACCAGAAAAGCAAGGCACTACCTGATTATATTTTTTTCCACTCAGTGAAATAATGAAGCCATTGAGATGTGTCAGAAGAATCCAAGTGCTAGCTAAATGCTTTCAGAAGTAGGCAGTAGCTATGGGGACTTTTCAGAGTTTTTCCTTCTCCCTGTTTGTGAGGCAGCAAAGCTTAGAGCAATCAAATAAAATGCAGACTTTTCTCCAGGTGGTTTTTTTTCTCTTCACGTAAGGATGTTAATAATCAATGCACTCCTCTGAAGTAAAAACCTCAGTAAGTTCTACTCATACTTACTGTAGGTGACCACCTTTAGAAACAACATACAATAGGTGTAACAAAACTAACTCCTTCCAGCAGGAATTAGGTGATCCCCAAACCTGAAGTGCTCTGGGATTATTTTATGGTGCAATCTGAGCACCTCCAGCTCATACCACAACCTAAAAAGCCACAGGCTCAGCTTTAAAAGCAAAAAAAAAAAATTTTTAAGGAACTGTAGCCATCAGGTGAAAAGTTTTTCCTTCAGAATTCATTCATATCCTGCAGGAAAACTGTCTAAAAGTAATTAAAAACTTTAAAATAATAATAAAGATTTAATTCCCCAACATCTTAGCAAATCACAGATTTGCTGTATCTATCTGCCAGTGCTTTAACTTGGATGGTTCCATGTTAACCACAACCTCCAGCACATTTCCAAGACAGATGCAAATTTCCATTCACTACTCTAAAGCATTTTCAACCCTGCTATTAATTAGCAGACACCTTTCACTCACCATAAATCACTCCAATAAAACATTTAACACTTAAATGTGCAAATTATTTCTGCTTCTGAAGCACTCCTGCTGTGCCTCTCTGGTTCAAAGCAGCACAGGTTCAAATCTTTAGATGGCATAAAAGGTTGGGTCAATATTTGGAACAGAACACAGTCTTTTTTTATTATTTTTAACATTTTAGAGTCCTCAGCCATGATTTTTTCCTAAACTTGACACTGTGCTGCACAGAAAGGCTGTTCCAGGGGACCTCCAGGTCACTTGAGGAGACAAAGCTCAACAGATTCTGCCTCCTTACCTGCTGAAGTGGGACACCAAATAACAGCAAATCCCCTTTCATTCCAGAAAAGTCACTCCTCACCCCAGCAGTACACTACCAATTTGTTTTTCCTTGAAATACACTAAATAAATGCACGGTTCACTTCAAAAAAGAAAAATGATCTCCTGAAGAGCAATTAATCTAATGATGTGCTCAAAACCCACAATTTACTAGTAAGTCATTCAGTTGAGTACAATACTACCTCTACCAACAGCTCCTTCTAAATAAGCTGGGAACATCCCCAAAGAATCACAGCCTGGTCTGCAAGTGTTCTATTCTCCTAAGCCCAACATCTGTTCAGTCCCAAAATTTGGCTCCAGATGCTGCCAAGCAGCCACCAAGGAGTTTGGTTTGCACATCAGGACTCCTTCCCCTCTCAGCCAGCTGGGAGTGGATATAAATCTCTAGTTTACTGTCCATTCTACAGGGTTTTCATTAGTAAATGTTTACCAGAATGTCATTTTTTTTTCCTGCTCAGGTTAAAAGCAATTCAGCAATACATCCATGCTGTGGCTGAGTAACTCAAGGTAAACTTGGAAAAAACCCTTGTCACACTCTAAACCTTCTATTTAAATGATTTGAGGTGAGTAAGTAGAGTTTCATGAAGTATCAAACCTCCTTCTGGACTCACAATTTCATTGCCAATGCTGACATTTTGCTCATCAGTCCAGGACAGTCAGCTCCCCCTCCCAAAATTATCCTTCCCATCACTCTCTGAGCCTGCAGAAAACATGAATAATACTGATTAAATAGATATTTATTTTTTTAATTAACTCTTGAAAGTGCAGGAATTCCAGATGGTCATGCAGATGGATTTCACATCTGAGATCTGGTCTCTAGGCTGGGTCTTTAATACAAGCATCTAAAAATCCATTAAAAAATGATGTTTTATACCTGAAAACCTAACAACATTTCCTTTCCAGGTCTAACAGCACTTTGGTTACCTTTGGTGCTTTGCTGACTCACAAACTAAAACAAATGGACAAGGTTTTCCTTCCAAGCAAAGCAGCCAGTATCACTGTAAAGCTGATAAGATCCCGGATGGAATGCTGCTTATTCAAGCAGGAGCCAAGCTGCTGCACTGAGGTTTTTGGCTGATTCTTACTTGTAGGCTTCAGATCATCTTGCACTGTGAGCCCAGAAATCATCCCACAAAACCCTGACAAAAAGCTTCTGACACAGTTAGGAGACTACTGCAATCTAGATGGATTTCTCCACACAACAGAAGACACAGAAGTTACTAAGGGGAGGTACTGCCCAGCTCCAATAGTTTAATTTTACTGTCCACACAACAGATTTTGTGGCTGCTCTTTCCTAATGCAATAAGATTTATACTTTAAGATCAAGTATCACACACAACACACACCTACACAACTTACAGATATTGCATCCAGGGAACAAAGAACAGTCTAGAAAACACCTAAATTACACCTTGTAGATGTATATGCACATGCAGGAGCAGAGTGAGTAGTCTCAAACACACCAGAGCTGATGGCCTAAAGCAGCTGCACAACTCTGCAGTTTGTTCATGCCATTTATTCAATGCCTTTCCTCCTGGAGCAGGGAAAACTGCAGTAAAACAGAAATCCTGCTCCTTTTGCCTTCTGCACAAAGCCCCTCACCTTTCTGCTCCCAGCAAAGCAGCTTTTTCAACTCACAAGATAATTCCTCTCAGTCTTCACACTCTCCCAGCTTATTCCCCAAGTATGAGAAATTCCTGTTTTCCAAGCAACAAAAGGAGGAAGTCAAAGCAAAGCCAGGAGATCACAAAGGTCCCAGCTGATGTGAGCAAGTGCTTCCATGTGCTCTTTTAATCCTCATCACATCCCAAAGTCTGCAAAAAATCTCCATGGCCTGAGGTGTTACTTCTGTCCCATCCATTTGGGGTCATGAAAAGAAATAATGTCACCTGGTTCCATCTCAATATCACAATCTTTGTACTGATTAACTCCAAGTGCTGCCAGAAATACCTGTAGTGTCTCTACAAACACATTTTCCAAGAGTAAAAGTGGGTGCAAATGGCACAACAGTGAAAAAACTTTGGTTTTACCAAGTAAACTGGGAAAATTCTGCTAAGCTAAACTAATGATAAAGTAATACACAGCAATGAGAACTCATGCTCATTTCCCTTTAGGGGAAAAAAAACACTATACAACCCTGAGAAATGAGGGGTTTCTCCCATTTTTAGTCAGAAGCAAGCACCAAAATAATCTTTGTTTTTAAAGCATTTGAAAAAGTCAAAGTATTTCAGCTTGAACTCAATGCCTGGCAATCCAGTGCAATCAAACCATTATTAAGAGTTCCCCTCCTCTAACACACCAGTCACCAAGTGGCAGGGATGATTACAGAAGGGAATAAACTCACCTTTTACCACAAAAAGTGTTTCCTACTGGTTTTTAAGTTAATGAGTTCTGTGGGAAACACTGGTTTTGCTCATTTTACTTTCCACTGTGCCCATTTAGCATTTTACTCCTCTTTTCTACTGTGGTTTTTTGGCCACCACTCCTTCCTCCAACTGCCTTCACCCATGCTGCTGACTTTTCCATACTGATAGTGTCCAGACACATAAAAGCACCAAAAAAGAAAATAAAAAACACACCAAAAAGGTTTTGTGGAAAGGAGGAGACAGGCAAGCTGTTTCTGTAAAAAATATAACAAATGAGCTCTTTTAGAGAACCTTGTTGACCATAAAGGGCTTTGACTTCAAAACCTGAGGGCAAATACCATCTAGCTGCCTAGATATAGGTCAAATTCTGTGTTTCTCCTCTATCCTCTGTTTCTCAGACTTGACCAAGTTTGATGGCTGCTGTCTGGGATCACACTAACCACTCACCAGGTAGCAAAAAAAAAATAAAAAAAATAAAAGCTTCTTTAAAGCTCAACACTTTGGGACAGATGCACTTTTGGACAGCAGCTAGAAACACAACTACAAAGTGGTCCACACCATGCTGGAGGGCAAGAAAAAACAAGAAAACTCCATCTTTAAGTAATTTTCAACACAAACTGACTCGTCCACCATTTTCTCAGCTGGATGAACAAACACAGCATCTTTTTTGGTCTTCCTGACCAGTAATTCCAGTGCTTTCCTCTGCTGTAGGAAGAGCCTGAAATAAGCAGCCCTGTGGTGACATGAATAGGGACCTTACAGGGCTCCACTGAAGCCTGAAGAGCCTTGCACATAGCAGAAAAGATTAATCTTGCTACATTTACTGCAGGCAAAGAAGGCTCCTCATAAGGAAGACAAACAGCAGCTGGGAAAAAAAAAAAAAAAAAGTGAGGATACTGTGCTTTCTGCTCCAGTTCCTTTTCCACAGGCATCTGATGGAGGAGTCAGGAGTAACAGCCTGGTTCTGAAGAGCACCATCTGCTCACTTCATGTCCCACCTACAAGAGAGTAGGAGCTCACAACTGGAGCGGGGATTTTTTCAAGCCTTCCTTGCTTAGGCTGCATATTCCAGGCAGGAGAAATGGGATGTGAGCAAGGCCAGACACTGTGCCTGTTTAACAAGAGATGCTATTGTTAAATCTTTGTCTTCATTTCAAAATCTGCCAATTTGGATGACTAAAGAGATGTCTGTTTATTCATCTCTAAATAGTTTTTATTTCAGATGAACCAGTCACCTACACTGATCACCTTCACCCCCTTGTCCTGAACTTGCTCAAACTGCCTCTCTCTGAAATCATATCAGATTGACATAAAAATCCCATTTGTTCTCACTGTTCCAACCTTTTGTCTCACAACAAAAACATCTGCTCTAAAAAATATTAAAACCATTTTGACACTGGACACCAAGAAGCAAATACCTGCTTGTGGCAAATGATGAGCTTGTTTTGAAGACCTAAACCCCCAAACTATTGTATTTCCACCCCCATATCCCTTCAGTGAGGTAAGAAAGCCATTTAGTGACACCATTAATTGAAGTTCCTTTGTCTTCCTTCCCCTCAGCCACAATGTTGTGAACAACACAAACACCTTTCTGTGGAGAAGCTGAAAACACTTCAGAAGAACTTCCATTTCACTTTCACAGGTAAATCAGCTCTTCCAGCATTCAAGTACATCTTTGTCTCACTTACACATGCACAGCAAAACATGTTTCTACTTCATTAGTGGAAAATTCCACAAGATCTGTTAGGGACATCTTAATTTTGTCCATTTTTAATGCTGCTACTCACAGTTCCACACTAAAACAAGATCCATGTCACCAAAACTCCCTGGATGCTGAGAAACCTCTAAACTTTCCTGTGAATTAACAGCATTTAGAGCTGTAAGAACCCTATTAAATAATTACTGCACAAAGTCTACAATTTGAGGGTAAAATGACAGCATGACAGCACTCATTTTAGAAACACATTCTAGCATTGAGGGAAACAGTGGTGGTAATTAAAACCAGTAAATAAAATTAGCTCTGCTCTTACTCTTACATTCCTACATCTCAAAGAAAAGTGGGAACTCAAACAGAACAAGTATTTTCTGGACTAAATGCAGGAATAACTTCTTTCATCTGATCTGCAACACATCCTGAAGAAGGGAGGAAGGCTGGGGTCAAACACACTTTGTATTTCTGAATAAAAGGCTGAACTTCTCTTCACCTGTTAAATTATAAAACACTTTCAATTTCAAGAAATGCAAATTCCAAAGCTTTCTTGCAGAAGGCAGATGGTTTTTTTAAAAAAAGGTTTTGTTTGTCCTCACCAGTGTGATTCCTGCTGCTCACAGAACAACTGTGCTGGAACTATAAAGTAAGAACACACTGAACTTTAAACAAGGAAATGAATGGAATATGGAGCTTCAAAATAATAATAAAAAACTAAAAAAGAATATGCACAACTCATACTGACACCTGACTTTACAGCTTCAGAATACACTGCATATCAGCACCAATATTCTTTTCCTCCAGTGGCAAAAAAGAGACTTTTATTACCACAAGTACAGCAATGGTTTTGAAAATATTACACAAAATACCTGATAGCCTCTCATGAACAGTGTTGGAAACTTTGCTCAGTATGGAAGTCTTAGGATTTTGGATTAATTTCCCCCACCCCTTTTTTTTTTATTCTCAGTATACCTATCTAAAATTAATTTTTAATAATGAATGCAGTTTTTACCATAATTAAAATGAGCAGCTGGGATGGATGAGACACAAATCATGTTAAACCTACCACAGCTAAGCAGCTCCTAGCTTGGTATGGTCACCTCTTTTTGGAAGGGATGTTAAGGTTACTACTACACATATTTAAGACTTATTTCACTCTGACAAAAATCTGTCTAATAGCCAAAGAAATGTTTTTAAAAGAAAAATTCAACTACCTTGCAGGCTTCAGAAAGATGCTTAGATGTTCATTAAAGGTCTGCATTTAAAGGTCATAAAAAGGTCTGCCTGTGTTTTGGGGTTTTTTTTCATCATTGGTGTCCTCTGCTCTTGTTGAAAGCTTATACAATTATTTTGGCATCTGACCCTTCCTACAATTGGGCATTATGCACATTTTTAAAAGAGAACTGTTCTGTCTCTGCTGTATATGTTCCCCACAACTAGAAATCCACCCAGAGCATCAAAAAAATGCAGGTTGTTCAGAAGGCTGTATCTGTTTTGTCTGCACACCTCAGCCTGCATTACACTACACCTCAGGATTTAAATCCCTTATCTCCTGCAAATAAAATTATCCTTGCCAAAAAGTGCAATTACAGCAAGGTTCAATAAGCTTTCCAACTCTGGAGAATACACTTGGAAGAAATACCAATACCATCTTTCAACAGCCACCTCCAGAAGAGCTCAGGAGCTGCCAAACAGGCTTTCTGACTTTTAATATCTTCTGCAAACAAAAGGACAAGGCTGCTAATACACACCAGGCTTAACCTTGTGCCCAAGTGCCTGTCCTAAGCATGTGACAAATATTCTGGGATCCTCCTTGTCACCTGATAACATCACCAGAGCTGTTTAGGTTTGGTATTAATTGACTTTTTACCGAATTGATCACAAAATACTAAGCAGTGGATGCTGTGCACTGGAAAGGAGGAGGTGATGGTTGCTCCAGCCAGGTGAGAGGGTTGAGCAGGATCCCCAGGGTTGTCCATGGGCATATCCTGATGCAAAAACATGGAAAAAAAAAAAAAAAAAAAGAGAGGGAAACACCCCAAGGAGAGAGCAAAACCAAGGCCCACCTGAGCTCCAGGCCATCTAAAGAGCAACGGTGACTTTAAAGTCACCCCAACTGCAGAAACTTCAACGGTTTGCACTTGGGAACTGACCAAATGAGGGATTACACAACCCAGCAGCCTCTGTGAGGAAACGGGACCCAACCACCAGGGAGCTTCTGTCCACTCCCCTGGGCTCAAAAAACGCTCCATGGAGGCAACATGAGCAATTTTCTTACTTCTCCAGATAACCTCGGCACACACAGCAAAAGAAATGAGATTACAGCCTCGCAAACTCGTTCTACTCAACATAAAAGGCTTAAAAAAAGAAAACAAACCAAGGAGAGAAAAGGAGCCTGGCATGAAAACATACAAAACAAATCCTGCTGTCAATTAAGGGACGATGCAAATCCTCTTCTAAACCCATTTCCCACTTTTATTTAATGTTGTCCTTCAGAAGTATGGAAACAAATTGGCAAGAGGGAGAGATTGAGTTGCTATACTGCAAAAAAACACCACCGGGAGCTAAAGGAAAAAAAAAAAAAAAAAAAAAAAAAAAAAGCGTCTGCTTGCGAAAAGCAGAGAGGAAAAAAAAACAACAAAACAACCAAAACCACGCTATTTTCATCCTCATTTTCACCATCAAGGAACGCGGTTCAAGGAGGAGGGGATGGAGCAGATGCCGCCCTGGCTGGGGGGGTTTGGGGAACAGGAGGGACCCCGGCGGGTGTCCCGGGGCCACCTCAGGCCCCTCAGCCCTGGGGAGAGTGAGGGGAGGGCCCAGGGCGGCTGCCGCTGCTCCCCCCCCCCACCCCGGGACCCGGAGTTACCTCAGAAGCGCAGCGCTCTGTCGCGATATGGGGACGAGCAACGATAGGGGCCGCGACCGGGGGACAACGGCGACGGCCTTCCCCCCAGTGACACTGCAAGAGACGGGCTGAGGACCCGCCACCGCCCCGCACTCCCTCAGCCTTCACCCGTCCCGCCATCACCCCCTGAGGTGCTGAGGTGAGGCGGGCCCGGAGGTACCGCCCAGGCCCCGCTTACCCCCTCAGCGCCGCCCTTCCTCCACGCAGCAAAAGCAGGAAGCTCACGCAGCTCCGACGCTACGGCGGGACACACCTGCCACGCAAAGACGAGGAGCCGGTAACCGCGGAGCCGCCCGTCCCGTCCCGTTCTCCCCTCAGGGCCGCCCCCCGTTCCCGCCCGCCTTCGGTCTCCACGTCGCCAGCGCTTCCCACTGCGCATGCGCGGAGCCCGGCTGAGGGGAGGTGAGGCGGGCGGCGCCGCGGGGAGCGCTGGGAAATGTAGTCCGGCTATGGCAGCGCCGCTTCCCGCCTCCGCTTCCATCCCCCGGGCAGCGATGCCCGCAGGGAGAGGCTTCTCCCGGGAACATGCGGGGTGCTCCGGGAAAAGGGGAGGGGGAAGCTTTGGCTTCCCCTCGGCTGCGGCCCGTGTTTTCAGTCAGTAGGACCTGAGGGGACCAGGTGTGATGGAGAGCCTGAGGGAGGATTCACCCTGCCCTCACAATGCTTTAATTTTTATTTTTACCTCAGGTAACCTCTCATCTTTACCTGAGGTAATATATAAAGCATCTGAGGTGAGGGGTTTTTGTGCCAAAAGGTCCGGGTAGTTCCTCCAAAAGGAAAGGTTCCAGATGGTTCCATCAGAGGAACAATGGCCCAGGTTGCCCAGGGAGATGGTTGAAGCCCCATCCCTGGGGATGTTCAACCCCATCCCTGGGGATGTTCAACCCCATCCCTGGGGATATTCAGCCTCATCCCTGGGGATATTCAAACCCATCCCTGGGGATATTCAGCCTCATCCCTGGGGATGTTCAGCCCCATCCCTGGGGATCTTCAGCCTCATCCCTGGGGATATTCAGCCCCATCCCTGGGGATGTTCAGCCCCATCCCTGGGGATCTTCAGCCTCATCCCTAGGGATATTCAACCCCATCCCTGGGGATGTTCAGCCTCATCCCTAGGGATGTTCAAGGTGAGGCTTGAGGAGGCTCTGAGCACCCTGATCTAGGTGAGGGTGGCCCTGGGGGTGGACTGGGTGACCTTTGGAGGTCCCTTCCCACCCAAATCATTCTGTGATTTTAAGGGAGGTTCCCAAGAGTTCCTTCCAAAGGGAAACCCTTCCCAATGCCATCAATCCGGAGCATAATCCCATTGTCACTGCATGACACTGAACACAGAGCCAGGGTCTATAAATCTATCTGCAACACTTAAGAGTTTTTTTCTCAAACGTGACAATAAAAGATGCAGCATCAGGGTCTAAAAGGTTCTCAAGCAAGAGATTGACAGCAGCAATATGGGCTTCTACACCATTTAAATTAAATTTACTGCAGTTGGGATCATTCAAAAACAGAAATAATGAGTCTCCAAACCCCAAAATATGATTTGGTTCATCAAATATGCTCCAACAATCAGTAAAAACTGCACCAGGAAGACAATTCCTTCTTTCACATATCAGGCAGTCCAACAAAGCAGAATTACTTCTATTTGAAGGGAGGTTTAGTGAATCAAAGTGTAAATTAAATTTCCCTTTCCCCGCAGGCTCTGAAAAGACTGTTCTTACAGCAATAATGGTCTCTAAATAAAGATCATTTTGCACAGAATTCATTGCTAGTTTAGATGTCAACTCATCATGTTCAATTTAACCTGCCAGAATGCCATCAAAATAATTAGCAACCTAAAATCTTTTTTGCACATCCCTGCAGTACTTTAAAGCTGTATTTTGGTTGTGTTAAAGTCCCAAGCACCTGTACAAACCAACACATATCACATTTAGACCATCCCAGAAAGAGAAAATACTTGAAATTAGTTGATTTGAATGGTTTTCAAATATTTTCCACTATGGGTTGATTTCTTGATTCTTCCTTAACAGTATTTCCATAAAACCAGACAGCTTTAATGCTGAAGATCTTGAAGAAGTGCTTTAGTCTCAAAATATGCCCAATATGAAATATTTTTTAAGTTTCCAATGTAAATGAAGCTGCTGCTTTAGTAAATTCTGGGAAGATGTCCACTCCCCATCTTTAGATGCACAAGACCTTGGTGCTTCTAGTAAGTAAATTTAGTGAATTTCCAAACACATGGAAAATTTCTCAGTTAAATTAAAAGTACCTGATTTCTTTGGGTTGGTTTTTGTTTGGTGTTTTTTGTTTTGTGTGGGTTTTTTGTTGGTTTTGGGTGGGCTTTTTTTTTTTTGGTGTGGTTTGGGTTTTTTTTCTGTTTAACTATTCACACCACCACAGGATTATTGATCTCTTCTTGGAAAAGAGGAACAGAAACATCACCCTACAGACCTGCCAGGTCTTGCAGTCAAGTGCCTCACTCAGGAAACCTTTGTGATCTAAAATCCTCCTGGAATATAAAATAACACATCACAAAGCACACACGGTGACATTTTAGAAACAAGGTGTTTTGCAAAAGCCAAAAATTGGGGGTTTTGCCTTCTCAGTAGGCCTGGTGTTCAAATCTGGTGCTGGCACACAGCTAGGAGCCTCCTGCCCTTCCTTGTCTTAATAATTCCCTGAATAGCTCAAAATAATCAATTATGTGCACTTTATAAACAGACTGCCTACATTTACAAATTAAAGGAGCACTAGGAAAGCTTGTTTTATCTTTTGTCCTGTTAGAAAGGGAGATGTGACTCCAAAACTTTGGCTTAGCAGACATCCAACATTTTCTAAGAGTTACCTACCCTGGGAGAGGAAGGGATAAATCTTTCCCTGATGTTCTGCAGCACTCCCAGAAATCTAAATTTCCATAGCCATATGGAAGACCTCAGCTCTGGGGCACTTTCCTCCTTTCCTGTTGCCAGGTGATGACAAACTCTTGGAAGTTCCCTCTGATTTTGAGGATGAACTCAGACATTAAGTGGTAACAGAGGGGTTTATCATTTGGGGAGGGATCTCTTCCCAAAACCCAATCCCACAGGATGTCACACAGGCGACATCCCCCTCCCACCAGGTGGATGAAGCCTCTGATTTGTTGCAACAAGATCTGTAAAATAGCCAGAAATTCAGAGGACAAAAACAACTGGAAATCAGCACAGCCTCTCCCCCTCACCTCCCCATCAGAGCCCACACAGCAGGATGTGTGAGCAGTTACAGGAGTGTGTAATTAGTATTTTTACCCTTTATTGGAGGAATTACACCACACATGCCCAGGATAAAGCCAGGTTTTACTGTCACAAAGGGAAGGAGCAAACTGCATCTGTCCTACAGGGATCAAGATGGAGGATTGTGTTCCAAGGAGGATGAAAAAGCTGTAGTAAGAACAAATCCACTTCCTAACTGAGTAGCTCAGTAAGGGAGAGCAAATACTATCAGGCCATGTCTTACAAGGAGGGGTTTTTTTGATTCAATCTGTAGCAACAGCCAATATCCAGGTGTTGCCATTTTGGATCAATTCACACAAGAGCTGACAAAACCAGGCAGAAACAATATTCCTCACCAGAAGCATTTGGCAGGCACCAAGGAAGTTTTTGGAGTAATTATTTACCTGGTAGGAGAAAACACAGTTGGAAGAACAAGCCTGGAGCTCAGTGAGCATTCAAGGACTGCACAGAGGAAAAAAGCAAAACTTTTTTAGCCTATCTTAGGTAGGGCTTTTGGGGAAATGATGTATCCTAAATTGCTGGAATGGTTTGGGTCTGAATCTTTTGAAGGAGAGCTCTGGTTTGGCAGAGAGAATGCCCACTTCTAACCCCTACAAAGCACAGGGACATCTCAAACTCCTCCCAACTCCAGAGCTACAAGTCAGTAGAAGGAGAAATCTTCCCAGGAGGAAGCAGAGCAGGACTTTGCTTTGCTTTGCTCATTTTCTTACCATGAAGCCAGCAGCTTTATGACCACCTTCACCTGAGGACTGCCCGCAGGTTCTCAAAGATTTTGTTGCCACTAGATAATTCTAGCTCAGAAACCTAAGGACAATTGTATGAAGCATACTATTAATAAAACCAATCCTGCTTCATTACCATTCTGATTTCACAAGCACGTTGAAGAGATTTGACTTGCATTAAATTTTTTTCCAAGACTATTTTAAACCACCACCACAAAAAAAAAAAAAAAAAAAAAAAAAAAAGGAAGAACCATGCCCCTGCTGCTCCTCTTCAGGAAAGAAAGGCACAACATTTCAAGGAAAAAAATTAACAGAAATAGGAAATCAAGACTCTGCTTTTAGGAAGCCAAGTAAATTTTTGCATAGAGCACAATCCTTGGGCTTGCCTACAGATATGACATGAAAAAATGTTTTATCCTTCATAATTTAACCATGCTGCTTCTCTTGCTCCAGTGCAATTCATAATTTGTTAGCAAGGTCAAGAACAGCAACAGCTTCTAAGGTGAAAGCCTGAAGTGCTGCACTGGCAGTGAGTGAAACTAAGATGCTAAAGATTTCCCTCCCAAAGCTAGATTTAATTATAAATTACTGAACTTAAACTTGAATCACACTAAACAGATGAGGGATGAAAAGCAGTTCCAGTGAGGAAAAACAAAAAAACTCAGTCTGACAACATTTTAAATTAAGAAATGTAATAGCTGCCATCTTAGTGGCAAAAGAGACCCTCTCCTCTAAGTGATAAGGGCTTGGAATTCAGCTAAAACGTGCAAAGAAAAACCAGTCTCAGAAGCTGAGAAAAGTATCACCAGTTCATATTGGACACCAGGGAACCAAATCCTTAGAAATTCATTCCTTTAATCCATTTTCTTGTCAGAAGCCTCCGGGGGTCTCTTTGCAGCAATCCCATTTGCGACACCGTTGCTTCCGAACTGTGAATAAAGGACACCCTGGTTACTGGGATGTCCCAAAAAAAAAAAAGGGACTTCAACCCCAGGACATGAGCAGCTGGTGAAAAAAAATGACTTTTATGAAGCCAACAAAGAGGTGGTGTGTCTAAATTACTGTTTGGCAGGGGGAAGGAAGAAGGGCAGAGACAACACACAAAATTTTGCCACCAAACACAAGTGATGGGAGAAGGAATGGCCTCAAGTTGTGCCAGGGGAGGTTTAGGTTGGAGCTGGGGAACAATTTTTCCCTGGAAAGGGTTGGCCCAGGGCAAAGGAGGAGTCCCCAGGCCTAGAGGTGTCCAAAAAACATGTGGATGAAGCACTTCAGGACATGGTTTAGCTGGCTGGTAGTGTTGGATTGATGGTTGGACTTGATGACTTTAGAGGTCCTGTCCAACTTTAACAATTCTCTGATTCTATAAAAGACCAACCAGTCATTTAAAAAAAATAAAAAAGATAAATAAAGTAAACTTTTCCACCCAACTACTTATTCTCCTGTGGTGCCCACCCCAAACTTTATCTGGAGTGCCCCTGGCTAGCTACAAGCATTCATCTTACTCTGTAAATTCCAAACTCATCCTCCTGATCTCTTTTGGTGGCTGAAGGCACCCAGGGATTTCCAGAGCTCTCTCCTTGACCTTCTTTGATGGTGGTTGTTTCTTCCACAGCTTTTTTGGGCCAAACCCTCTTGATGAAGGGGGCTATGAAGGGGTAGATGTAGGGCTCAAGGAATTTCTTGTAGACCCAGAGGAGAACGGGGATGACGATGCAAGGAATGCACACCATGGCTTCCTCCTGCTCTGTCACAACCCTGGGGGATAAAAAAAAATATAACAGGTTAGGATATGGCTTCTGCAGGCCATAAGCCAAGAAAAGCAACTTAAATAATGAGTAAGGAGTGTAGCTGATAATCTGTTATTAAAGAACTGCTACTTTTGCATGACTGTTATAAAGTTCCCCCCAACCAGAGAAACATTTTTGAATTTTAAATTAAAAAGAAGTAGAGTTTGCATTAATTCATCATCTTACAGCTGGAACTTGGAAAAATACATTCAGAGGATGGAAGGTTTTGCTTAAATGACACAAAACCTACTTCAGATCCAGTGTGACAGAACCTGAGGAATCATCAGCTGAGAGAAAAGGAAAAAAGGAGTTTATTAAAGGTGCTCCAAAGACAACCCAGGGACTCTGGGGTATTTTATTTCCAGCAAGGTGTTGTGGGTTCCTTCTCTGGAGGGAACACCTCAGCCCACCTTTCCTGTGCCTCTGCACCCACCTCACCTCAAGACTGGAGATTAAAAAAGAAATCAAGCCTCTGGCAGATATAAAAGAAATATAAAATCACGGAATGCTTTGGGTTGGAAGGGACCTTCAAGCTCCTCCATTCCCAAGCCCTTTCCATGGGCAGGGACACCTCCCAGCAGCCCAGGTTGCTCCAAGCCCCATCCAACCTGACCTGAGACACTGCCAGGGATGGGGCAGCCACAGCTTCTCTGGGAAACCTGGCACAGGGGCTCAGCACCCTCAAATTCAACAATTTCTTCACAACATCGCACCTCAATCTTCCCTCTTTCAGTTTAAAGCCATTCCCCCCTGTAGAAAAACCTCCTAAAAGCAGCAATACTCCCAATTTTAGCCTCCAGCCGGTTTCTTTGTGCCCCAGGGTCAGCAGAGGACACGGGTGACAGTGGCACATTCGTCCCCACACCGAACCGGCTCTTTAGTGCAAAAATTATCGTGAAAACAGCTAAAAAAAAAACCACAAAAAAAGGCAGCGCCGACAAAACCCTGGGGTTGTGTTTGGCCCAGAACGTCCCGGGACTGGGATGTTGGGGATGGAGCCGAGGCGCTCCTGGGGGGCTCGCAAAGAACCGAACCGCTTGAAGGTCCACTCAGACAAATGCCCTGAGCCGGGAGGGGGAAGGGGGAAGGGGGAAGGGGGAAGGGGGAAGGGGGAAGGGGGAAGGGGGAAGGGGGAAGGGGGAAGGGGGAAGGGGGAAGGGGGAAGGGGGAAGGGGGAAGGGGGAAGGGGGAAGGGGGAAGGGGAAGGGAAGCCAACCCGACCCACACCCGCACTCACCGCACCCCGCAGCCGACCCGCACCCTTACCGGCCCCGCCACCGAACCGGAACCGGAAAGGGACAAGTCACGAGGCACATAGCCCCACCCCAATGCGGAAATACGTCATCTATCTGCGACCGTCCCCGAACCATCCGGTGCCCCCCCCCCCAACCATCCGGTGTCCCCCGCCCAGGCCCCGGGAAGAGCCGAACCCCCCCGGTTCCGCTTCCCACTCGTGGTTTCCGTCCGAAATCCACGTCCAGCAGAGGTGCTGCTCCCCACCCCGGTACCACCCCCGGGAAACACCCCCCAGGGAAGGGACGAGGCTCAATCCCAACTCATTTTGGTTTTATTTGATGCACTTTTTACTCCCGAGCCATCAGCTTCTGCTTCTTCAGCTTCTTCTGGGAGATCTGAAAGAGAGACCAAAAATTAGCCAAGAGGACAAGGCTGTCCTTCAAACATCCTCCAAAGAAACTGACTAAAAACACTGGGAATTGCTAGAAATTAAATGTCAGAAATTATTCCCCCCCCTCCTCAATTCTCAGCGTTTATGAGGTTGCTCAGAATTAACTTGTTTTTTTTTCACGGGTTGTTCCAAAGGTGTCCTAAGATGGTCATCACAGCAACCTCCAGACATCAAGGCTGGCACCTCCTGCACTGGAGCCATTTGGTACCTTTTTCTTTTGAGCAACTTCCTCCTCTGGCTTGGGGACAATCTGCTCCTTCTCAGTGAGGATCATCTCGATGTGGCAGGGGGAGCTCATGTAGGGGTTGATGCGGCCGTGGGCTCTGTAGGTTCTGCGGCGCATCTTGGGAGCTTTGTTCACCTGGATGTGCTCGATCACCAGGGAATCCACATCCAGCCCCTGGGGAGGAACGTTCAACCTTTACACTCCGTGTTTGGCTTTCCCTTCTTAACATCTCAAGTGTTGTTACTTCAGGCTGACGGCTCAGAACAAACATCTCTTTTTTTTCATGGTTACTCCAAAGGTGTCCTAAGATGGTCATCACCGCCGTCGAGTCGCCAAGCAGGGCACTGAGCATCACCCAAAGGTACAAACCCACCCTGAACTCCACAGCTTTTGGGTTTGGACATTGAGGAGAGCTGAGCCACCCTTCAAGCCCCCAGCCAGCTCAGCAGGCACCCATGCCCCCAGCACATCACCCACCTTCAGCTCAGCGTTGCTCTCCGCGTTCTTCAGCATGTGCAGCAAGAACTCGGCGCTTTTCTTGGGCCACCGCCCCTGTGTCCAGCCCCACTGCTTGGCCTGGGGGAAGGAGAGTTGGCATTTTATCCTGCTACAATGTAACTCACCCCTGCTTTACACCCTGTCACCTTGCAATTATTGTAACAGCATTGCAGAGAAAAATCATTTGGTCAGCAACTCGACTCTGGAAACAGGAGCAGCAGTTTTTGTAGGGGTGAATTATAGGAATGTTGGTTCTCATCAACATGAGGAGAAACTTCTTCTAAGTTTTAATTTTATCCTGCTACAACATAACTCATCCTTGGAAGTAGGAGCAACACTTTTTAGAGGAGTGATTTTTATAGTGGTTTATGAGGAGAAACTTCGGCCCTGTGAGGAAACCTTGGCCCAGGCTGCCCAGAGAGGTTGTGGGGTCTCCTTCTAAGTTTTAATTTTATCCTGCTACAACATAACTCACCCCTCCTTTACACCCCGTCACCTTGCAATTATTATAGCAGCATTGCAGAGCAAAATCATTTGGTCAGCAACTCGGTGCTGCAAATAGGAGCAACAGTTTTTAGAGGAGTGATTTTCATAGTTGTCTTCTAAACATGAGGAGAAACTTCTGCCCCGTGAGGAAGCCCTGGCCCAGGCTGCCCAGAGAGGTTGTGGGGTCTCCTTCTGCTTGGTCTGAGGACAGCAGACAAGTTTTAATTTTATTCTGCTTCAACATAACTCACCCCTGCTTTACACCCTGTCACCTTGCAATTATTGTAACAGCATTGCAGAGAAAAATAATTTGGTCAGCAACTCGACTCTGGAAACAGGAGCAGCAGTTTTTGTAGGGGTGAATTATAGGAGCGTTGTTTCTCATCAACATGAGGAGAAACTTCTTCTAAGTCTCCTTCTAAGTTTTAATTTTATCCTGCTACAACATAACTCATCCTTGGAAATAGGTGCAACAGTTTTTATAGGAGTGATTTTTATAGTTGTCTTCTAAACATGAGGAGAAACTTCTACCCTGTGAGGAAACCTTGGCCCAGGCTGCCCAGAGAGGTTGTGGGGTCTCCTTCTCTTTGGTCTGAGGGCAGCAGACAAGTTTTAATTTTATTCTGCTTCAGCATAACTCACCCCTGCTTTACACCCTGTCACCTTGCATTATAAAAGCATTGAAGAGCAAAATTCAGGAGAAACTTCTGCCCTGTGAGGAAACCTTGGCCCAGGCTGCCCAGAGAAGTTGTGGGGTCTCCTCTGGGGCCTTCCAACCCCCCCTGTGTGATCCTGCTGTGGCTTGGCATGAACCTCAGTGATCTCCAGACTTCCCTCCCAAGATTAACTCTCTTTTGCCTTAAAATTGCTGGATAAAATGCAACCTGAGGAGGTCCTCCCCAGCCTCCCCCCCAGCTCACCTGGGCACAGCGCCCGACGCCTCCGTTGTAGCGGCGGAAGGGGACACACTGCTTCTTCAGGGTGACATCCTTCAGGTACTTGGTGGCCTTGCGGATGTGCATGCCCTTGATGGCCTGGGCTGTCTCACGGGTGTTCTGCCAACACACAGCACGCCAAGTTACAAGGGAAGAACAAAAAAATACCAAACTAAACCCCGATTTTCCCTTTCCTGCACTCTCTGCTTCAGGTTCAGTTCGAGAGGAGCCCTGGCACACACACAGAATTTAAAGAATAATTACAAACGCTTTTTATTTTGCTACAGACTTTTCTAACCCTTGGTATGACTTCTGTTACTGACCTGCAGCTCTGACATGCCTTTATATTTTGTTTTTTTTTTTTTACCCAGTATCTTTCCAACCAGCAAAACTCAAATTTGAATGTTTATAACTTGCCATAATTCCTCTTTGGCCACTAATCCAAACCAAATCAGGATAAATTCCCCCTACAATGTTAAATATGGCACCTCAGAGGAAGTGATGAGAAAACAAACTACAATCAGTTCACTTTATGCAAGGGAATAGGAAAGGAGAAGAAAAACCTTGGCTAGAAAAAATAAGGCTGAATTATTGGTGCTGTAAAGAGGACATGAAGCAAGTCAGAGCATAACTTCTAATGTTACCTCATCACCACAAAAGAGCAAACGAAAATAACAGATTTTTTTCACTCATATCACATAACACCCAGGAGAAAAGCCCCTCCTCAGCTTAGCTTTTGGGGGGAAACTCAAACAGAGCTCTGAGGACCCCATTTCCTCACCCCACAAGTCTCCAACCCTCCCCCAGCCACAGGTGAACCCCACATTCCTTCCAACCAACCAACAAGGCAAAGTCAGAGAAATGCAACCAAATCCCTCCTTTATCAGTCAGCCCATTCCTCCTCCTCAATCCACTGTGCTTTGTACTTTAAGTTAAAATTGGAGTTTTTAAGGATAATTAGGATAAGTCATTACAAGCAGCTAAAATATAGTGACGTTTGCAGCCACCCTCAAGTGACACAGGAGAAACATTGCCTCCAGAACAAAATATATTTAAAAAAAACCAAAACCCAAATACATTCGCATTTCCCACCTTGAAGTGCACCCGCAGGTTGGATCCCCGGGACTTGCATGCTGCGGAAAAAAAAAAAAAATAAAGAAAAAAAAAAAAAAGTTTTAGCATCAACACCTCAAGGGCTTCAGGGAGGTTTTCTTTTTCCATATATTCCATGTATCAACTCACATTTCGTGGGGTTCTCCGGGTCCAGGGAGTAGCGCACCATTTTGGGATTTCACCTGCACAATTAACAAAATGATACAAACCACAAAAACCATTTAGCTTCTTAATGCAGAACCCTTATTCCCCTTAATGCCGCCTCCTGAAGGAGCTGCTCAGCAATCACCATTTCTTTTCACGCTAAAAATCCAAAGGTGTCCTAAGCAAGCCATCACCGCAGCCACGGCCTCTGCCCGGGGCCCGCAGTTACCTCAGGGACACCGACACCTCACCCCCCCCCCCCCCCCGCCTCAAACTCCGCCATCTCCCTCTCCTCCCTCAAATACCGAGGGCGTCCGGTGAGGTGAAGCGAGGCCAAGCGATTCCTCGCCCCCCTCATGGCCTCCCCGGGCCGCCCTGGGCAGGATGGAAGGGGATTGGGAGGCGGATGGGAAGCGCAGCCGCCCCGCCATGGCTGCCTCACCTCAGGGCGGCGGCGGGGAAGAGGCCGCGGGAAGGGGGAGGGGGGGAGACGCCACCTCTCGCGAGACCTGAGGCGGGGTTTGGGCAGGGAGCGTGGCGGAAGTGCGGGGCTGAGCGCGGGGCGAAGGCGCCGCAGGGAGCGTCTGCAAAGAGCCCCGGGGTGGGAAAAGCGTTTGGGGAGCAGCAAGTTTGGGGAGCGGCACGGGGACCCCGTCACCCGTCAGTGCCAAAGCCACCAGGGCTCTGAGACCCCTCCCGGGATGGGGACCCCAACCCTGCCCTGGGCATCACCAGAGCTGAAGGCATTAAAGGAGGGGGATGCTGGTCAGAGCATCACATCTTCACCCCTGTGTGCTGCCAGGCACCCATGGGTGCTCCCCACCCACCCCTTGAGGGGTTCGGCTGGGCAGGGGGGGACCCAGATAAATTCCTTGGAGCAAGGAGAGGAATTTTGATCAGCTCAAGGGTGGCAGAGCAGCCAGCAGCCCAAGGAGCAAACCCCAGGGCTGCAGCTAGATGGCAGCTGAGGATGAGGAGAGAGAAAAGTTTGGAATCTCAAAGTTTGGAATCCCAAGAGCCAAGGGATAAACTCCAGCTGGAATTTCAGGCATCGATAATGTCCACTCTGGACAGGAGGGAAAAAATTGTTTGCAGGAAGAGACTGGAATAGGTTGCCCAGGGTCACCATCCCTGGATGTCCTCAAGGTGTTGGGGGAGAATTTTGTGGAATAGGGATGATGGTTGGGCTGGATGATCCCAAGGGTTTTTGCCAACCTGAAAGATTCTGTGATACTATGATTATTTCAAACAAAGCAGAACCCACCACATTAAAAAAAAAATAAAAATCAAAGAGTTACTTGTTAAAATTAAATATTTCCAAGAACATATTTGACAAAGCAGTGTTTTGATAAAACCAAAATGTTTCCAGGAAGTGGTACCCAGCTCCTGCAAAAGGTTCAGAGAAAAGTTTGTCAGAGTGGGGAAAAAAAAACCAAACAAACAACTAAAACCAAGACAAAAAGAAACATCTTTCTGAGCAGCCACAAGTCCAGTGTCCTGACATATCCCTGGCAGGAAAGTCCAAACTCAGCTGCATGGTTAGAAGTTGCTGGAGTGTAACTGCTCTGACCACAAAACTATTTTTGGATCTCTTGTTTAGCTCAAAAAAAAACCCCAAAGATTTGAAGCCAGAATTTTACCCAGATGGGAAGAGGAAAATTTGATGAATGCTCCCAAATATTTACGTGGCTGGAAACTGTAGCACTCTCATTCTGACTGCAGATACCTGCCTTAAAAAAGGTGCCTTTTGCTTTGCTTTCAAGGAGAAAATTGCTGAGAAGCCTCCAAGGAACTTTTAAGCAAACAGGGAAACCTGCTGGGATGTGGGCAAATATTACTGCTTGGGTTTATATATGAAATTCCCGTGGAAAAAAATAATTAAAAAAAAATGTTTAGGAGCTCATACTCACGAGAACACACTCCAGCTTTCAGTCATTGATGATTATTTTGAGATGCTTGAGATTTGGTTTCATCAATTAGCACTTGGATCATTATCCATGGGGCTGGAAGCCTCAGGACACACAACCAAATGCAAATGATGTGAAGGAGGATCAGCAGAGCCAGAAGAGACACCCCATGGCCTTTCTGAGGGCAGTGTTCCTGGAGAAAAACAAACAGAGGAGGAAAAAAGTTTCCCCTCTGGGGTTTCGTGACTTTGAGGAAATGATAAATCTGTAAACCAATATCTCAGCTTTCCAACACTTGCTCAGTGTTTCACTCAGGAACAAGCCCAGTCCTGGTCCCAGGAGTGCCAAGCTTCCAGCTGCTGGGAATTAAACTGTGGAATGAAAGCTGAGGTCCTCAAGCACTTCCCAGCACACTGTGGGAATCTCCTCTCACAGCACCACCTGAATGCAACTTTATTCCTTCATCCTTTCTGCACCTTCCTCCATGTAGGAAACCAAGTGCTGGTGGCAGAATCCAGCATCTCCACGGGCAGCACCTTGCCAGGTAGCAGCAGAGCACAGAAGCAATAAAAGTTTGAGGGAAACAGGAGATTTTGAGATGTGAAACCCAAGTAGTTGACACCTGGTGACAATTATCCCTGGTTATTTTGTTCATCAATCAAATCCAAACCAAAGAGGAGATGTTTGCTCTTGCCCTGAGGTGTGGAACTGGTGAGGGAAGTACAGAAGGAGTAGGAGCTTCTGCAGGGGGTGTCAGGAAATGAGGTGCAGGTTTTCAGGTTTTTCAGTGCTCTCAGAGCTGGTGCTGAGCTCAGGGCTGAGGTTTGGTGAGATTTACCCAGGTTGTTGGCCCACTTCCACCAGCTCCCTTGGAGATTTAGCTTGCATGAGCTGCAAGAACTTTTGCATCTGCAGCAGAAAATTTGAGAACCTGAGTCCCA
Organism: Phaethornis superciliosus; assembly: GCA_023637945.1. Classification (NCBI taxonomy): domain Eukaryota; kingdom Metazoa; phylum Chordata; class Aves; order Apodiformes; family Trochilidae; genus Phaethornis; species Phaethornis superciliosus. The sequence continues at coordinate 70,497,865 of JAJQWJ010000004.1, forward strand.
AATCATGTTCCTGAAAAGTCCTGCCTAGGACTAGGCAGCTGCCTCCTAATCCTACTGGAATCCCAACTCTCTAGGATTTCACCCTGGTGCCATCCCTCTTAATTCTCCTCTCCAGCCCCCCCAGCCCTGGTTCTGGTTCTGTGTGTGCCCAGGGAGGCCACTGAGTCCCAGCAGGCATTGGAAGCAAAGCTCCAGCACTCTTCAAACCTGACCCATTCCTCTATTTCTGTGCTTCAGAAGCTCCTGTTGGGATCATCCTCCTGGGAAGGGCTCATCACAAGGACAGCAATGATTTCTTCAATGATTCCAAGGGTCATTTCTTCCATCTCCTGAAAGAGAAACCTGCAGTAAGTGGTAATGTCCACATGGGAGACCCAAAACATCCTTCCCTTTAGAGGTTTTGAAAATCCAGCCAAAGCAGGAGGCCAGAAGCTATTCCAGGGCAAAGCTGTTTCCCCCACTTCTTGCTCTTCTGGCAATTTTGGGGCTTCACACCTCTCCTCTGGACCTGCTTCAGGAGCTGGAAGGGGCTTGCACCCACTGAGCAGCCATGGGAGAGCCCAGCAGGCAGTGAGGAGAGCACCGGTCCAGGAATGTTGTATCCCAGAAATCCTTCCATGCTACAGGAAGGGGGTTTTGCATAGAAAAAGAAGGCAGTTCTTCAGGATTTTTGTAGGTTTCTTGCCATTTCTCTTCCAGAACCAATTTTATGCAGCCCCAGGGTTATGAAAACTCATTCATAAAATTCCATACAAGTGGCTTGGTTGTCCAAAGTAAAAAAAAATCTTCAAGTCAAAGGCACCCAATACACTGGAAGCTTTCCAACCTCCAGGCAGCTGCTGCACCTTCTTGATTTTCTCTCTCCTGACCATCCTATGGATTTCTGCACCCTACCTCCCAAATGTGAGGCTCCTCCAAAGGCACAGCTTGATCCCAGTTTTTGCCTTTTCTTCCCATGGTCAGTCTGGAGCAGAGGAGGCTGAGGGGAGACCTTCTGGCTCTCTGCAACCCCCTGAGAGGAGGTTGGAGCCAGGGGGGGTCGGGCTCTGCTCCCAAGGAAGAAGGGATGGGAGAAGAGGAATTGCCCTGGAGGTTGAGATTGGAGCTGGGGAAGAATTTCTCCCTGGCAAGGGTTGTCAGGGCCTGGCCCAGGCTGCCCAGGGCAGGGCTGGAGTCCCCAGCATTCCTGGAGGGATTTCCAAGCCCTGGAGATGTGGTGCTGAGGGACATGGGGCAGGGGTGGCCTTGGCAGTGCTGGGTTAAGGGTTGGATTTGATGATCTCCAAGCTCTTTTCCAACCAAAATGATTCTGGGATTCCCAGGACACATTTGGACACATGGTAGGTGAGCTGTGCAGTTAAGCCACTCTCCACAACCATGTCCTAAAATCTGCCAGCCCAGGCAGTGAGGCCCAGGAGCAAGATCTGTGGGCTTGGAAAAAGAGGGGAAACATCTCCAGAACATGGATTGATCATTGCCACCATAAGAAGACACTACAGGAGTTTTGCTTTGCATCAATAATTCTGTCTTGGTCAATTAGAGTTGTTCTGGTTGGAAAAGACCTTTAAGATCATGCCTGGAAGGACCACTCCTACCTTAGGTCCTTCTGAAGAGAAGAAATTTGGTTGTGGCTTCTCAGCTCTTGAAGGAGACAGAAAGAGCAGATAAGAACCAAGCAGAGGAAGCCTCTTGGATCCATTTTGGTTCAGAGATGCAAATGGATGGAATTTGAGGCTGTGTTTCAGCACAGAGCACACTCAGTTTAGGAAATGCTGACAAGATGCACAGCCCAAGAAAAGGGGAGGTTGGAAAAGGCCCATGGAGATCATCTTTAGCAACCCCTCTGCAGCTCAGAGGAGGGTCAGCCAGAGCTGGGTGCTCAGGACATTGTCTCTGGCCCAAGTGATCCAGGGCTCAACCATCCTTACAGAAAACAAAACAAAACAAAACAAAAAAACAACCCAACACCCAAACACCAAAGGTTTTCTCTTCTGTTTCTACAGAACTACCCAGATTTTCATTCATTCCTAAGTTGTGGGTGCAAATTATCCCTGATTCCAGGGAATATTTTTGGCTTCCTCAGCCAAAAGCCCACAGAATCCCAACAGCTCAGAGCAAACAGAAGCCCAGGGTTTTATTTATCCCCAGCAATGTTCAGGATAAGGCCACTTACCCAATGGCTTTTCTTCACCCAGGTGACTCCTGAGGTCCATTTCTGGCAATCAAAGCCATGACCCAGCAGTCATGGACCTCCAGAACCTACGCAAAGGGTTTGCTGGCCAAGAAAAACCCCCAGGTGAATAAACACAAACTCCAGCTCCAAGGTTTTTCCACCCCATTGGAATTATTCTGCTGGTGATTCCCTCCTCCCTTGGGTGTGCAGGGGGTGGATGAACTCATTGCTCTAGGACATGATGCCAACAAAATGTTGAAAATGAAGACATTCTCCCTGAGTGCTGTAGGGTTTGGGATTTTTGTTTGTTTGTTTGGCTGGCTGGTCCCCAAGAAGCTGGGGACAGGGGCTGTGCCTGCTGCGTCACCCCAAACCATTCCATGATTCTAGGACAAAAAAAAAAAATAAAATTCATATTACAGTCACACACTAAAGATCATTATGACCACAACTAACCCTCCGTTTCCATTTTCCTTTTACCAGCCCCTCAGAATGTTGGTACAAATCAAATTTGACCTCAGTCACATGAATATCATCAGTAGAAACAACAGGAAACAATAAATGATTCTATAAATGGTCACATCTAGAAAAAATATGGTTTTTGAGTCTACTTTGGCCAGAGAACAGGTTCTTTAAAAATTTTATAATGATGTAACAGTGTTGGAGCACTGCTGCATCCCTTGAAAGGTCCCTTCCCACCCAAACTTTTCTGTGATTCCATCTGCTCAGAGCCTGGGAAGTCAGGTTGGATGATGCCCACTAACACAGCCTGGGCAAAAGCTGCAGCCAGCAGACACACTCTGCCCATGTTTGGCAAGAAGCAGCAGCCCTGAACACCTCTTTTCCAAACTTTCTGGCTGTAACAACCCTTCCAGCATTTTCATTTGTCAGCCCAGTGCATGGTTTCTCTCTTCATTCCTTCCTACTCTTATTGCCAGAGCCTTCCCCCAAGTTTCTGCTTGCCAGTCACCGCATCCTCCTGTGCAAACATCACAAAAGATGAAAACTTCAACTTTCATCCCAAATGTCACCTCCCAGGTCACCCCATGCTTACTAAGCCTCTCCAGCTGAGCTGCCCTTCCCTTCTCCAGCCTCTCCTCTCCACCCCACATGGTCTTTTCCAGCAGGAATCACATGCTACTGCTTGGGAAGGTCATATGATGGGTAGGGACCCCTGGGCAAGGCTGTGGCAGGCATCTGCCCACCACAGGGCCCCCTTAGGAATCATTGAATCCTTAAAGTTGGAAAAGAGCTCTGAGATCATCAGGTCCAACCATCAACCCAACCCCAGAAGCCACCTAAACCACATCCTGAAGTGCCATGTCCACGTGGGTTTTGAACATCTCCAGGGATGGGGACTCCAGGCCCTGAGAACCCTTTCCAGGGAGAAATTGTTCCCCAGCTCCAACCTAAACCTCCCCTAAAGGGTCAGGGTAGGGTTAGGAGATGCCACCTGTCCCCATGGGGGTCCTGAGCTTGCTGTGCCACCCTGAGCTCTGCAGCCTCTGCACTTGGCTCTGGAGTGGCTCTGACCACACTTACACTTGGAGGGATCTCAGAAGGCTCTGCAGAGAGTCACACAATCATTGGGGTTGGAAAAAAACCTTGGAGAGCATCAAATCCAACCCTGAACCCAGCAATGCCAAGGCCACCACTGCCCCTCAGCACCACATCTCCATATTTAACCTCAGAGGAGATTTTATCCTCCAAAAGACTGGAGGAAAATGCAAAGAGGAGGGGGAGATGAACAAACACCAGCTCAGCTTCTGCTGGGGTGGTCCCATGGTCAGCTGAGAGATGGAGAAGGTGATGGTGTGGAGAAAGGCTGAGTTGGCTTCCCAGGTGAGTTTATAGAATTATTTTGGGGGGAAAGCTTTGAAAATCATCACTGCCAAGGCCACCCCTGCCCCATGGCCCTCAGCACCACATCTCCAGGGCTTGGAAATCCCTCCAGGAATGATGGGGACTCCAGCCCTGCCCTGGGCAGCCTGGGCCAGGCCCTGACAACCCTTGCCAGGGAGAAATTCTTCCCCAGCTCCAATCTCAACCTCCAGGGCAATTCCTCTTCTCCCATCCCTTCTTCCCTGGAAGAAAAGACTGACACCCACCCCCTGGCTCCAACCTCCTCTCAGGGGGTTGCAGAGAGCCAGAAGGTCTCCCCTCAGCCTCCTTTGCTCCAGGATCAACACCCCCAGCTCCCTCAGCTGCTCCTGGGCAGACTTCTGCTCCAGACCCTTCCCCAGCTCTCTTTCTCTCTCTTTATTTCACACCTCCAGCTCCCACCCCATCCCATGGCCATCAGCCACCCGGTCACCCAGACAGGAGCTGGACCTGCAGCATGTGGGGTTGCCTCATACCCTGCTTAAAAAATCCCAGCCTTGCTCTGCCAAGCACATAACCAACCTGCTGAGAAAAACCCTCTTGTTTTTCCTCTGCCCTGACCTCAGACTGTCTGCCTGTCTGTCCTTGGACTGGGAGTTCCCAAGATGAATATCAGCACTGTCTGTACATCCCAGGCAGGAACACAAGCACAAAGCACCAAGAAATGCCCTGAGATTTTCTTCATTAATTACAGAGGTGCTGAGTCTTCTTAAGGAAATCCAAAATACTCAAGAAAGACAATTTAAGCACTCAGGAATAAATGGCCAGAGGGTGATGCAGAGCTCAGTGGGGAACCAGCATCCCCAGGGAATTCTCATTCCTTCCCATCTTCACACTGCACATGCTGCAAAGGGATGGGACAGATGCCCTTTCCTTTGAGACATGGAGGAAGGAGAGTGGATTCAGGGATGGGATAACTGATGGGTTCTCAAATTCAGTTAGTGACAAAGGAAAACAGCAATATTGCCACTAGAAGTAAAAGCAACACCTGAGGAGGCTTTGCAGATCTCCAGGGATGGTTTGAGGCTTCCCCCTGTCTCAGGCAGATCTCAGTGCTACACCCTGATCTGATTTGAGAAAGTAAAGGTTCAAAGGAGAGGCTGAATGACAAGCAGGGTGCTGGAGGGTCACAAAATTTCAGAATCATAGCATGTCAGGTTGGAAGGGACCTCATGGTCCTCTGGTCCAATTCTTTTAATACTGTTTTTTATGTGAGACATCTCAGCACACCGTTGAGCTGAGACTGCAGACTTTGCAGAATTGGGGAATCCACCAGGGAGAACAAATTATACCAGCCCTAATGTTACCATCTCCTGTTGTTTCTCTCTGTGCTGACCAAAATTTAATTCCTGACCAAAAACCCCGCAAGATCCTGTGTGAAGTCTCTGTTTGTGGTTGAAATTTGAAAGGTTGATTTCCCCTTTTCATGTGACCCACGGGCAAACACTGCCTGAGGATCTCCCACCCCATCAAACAATGTAAAATGCAAAAAACCATGGAAAAAAGCTGTAAAAAACCCCAAAACAAACAAAAAAAAATCCACCAGTGACAAGGGGAAGAACGTGCACGAGCTGTCTGCCCTGACACTGCCCAGCAAGAAGGAATTATCTGGGATTTGGAGCTGTAAAGCTTGTGTGCAAAGTAGCAATAATTCCTAAGTAATTAATTAATCAGTCTTAAAAAATAACTCCATTTCTTTCCTGTCATCCCTGGGGAGCTGACTGATGTGCTCAGTTTCCTCATTTCAGGGTCCATCCAGATTTCCAGGTTTGGGAAAGCCACTGAGATGAGATTTTAAGTGGATTGAGGAGGGCTGAGAAGCAAGCTGGAGGTGGGTGGCTTGGGGTTTAGTTGGGGAAGCTTTCAGAGAAAGAAGAGATGTCAGCTTACTCATTATTCCACCAAAATGCCAACTTGCAAGATCTTTGAGCTGCTAATTAGTGGGAAGGAGCCCAAAGACAGAGGTGCTGCCTGCTCTGCCTGTTCTTACTGTTTCCTCTGGAAACCCATGGAGTGTTGAATACATCTCACTGGTGGTGCTGCCACATCCAGACCTGGCCCAAGCATTCCTGTAGATCTGAAGAAAAGGCATTGAAGAATAAGCACTCTAAAGCAATCCCTAAATCAAACAATCACACAGACACACACCCACCCCCCAAGCTCCTCTCTGGACTCTCCAGCAGCTCCAGACTCTGCTTACAAAAGAGGCAGGGAAGGGGTGTGAGGAATTTATTGTTTTTTTTAATCTTTTCCTTTTGTTGGCTGCGGGAGAGCTGAGGCAGAAGAGCTGCTGGAAGCTCATCCTCCACCATCTGAAAGGTCAAGTGACAAACTTGTGTCTCACAAACTTCAGAGATGCTTCTCTGATCCCCCACCAAACCAGGATTGTAGGGAGGAGCAGAAGCAAATATCTCCCCCCTCCAACAACCCTGGCCACCCACCTCACCTCTACAGTGCCAGTGGGCTTGGCTCCAAGTCCATGTTCAAGCCCAAACATGCCCAGAATTCAGACAGCCTGGATGGCAAAGCCTGAATTTGGGGTAAAAACATTGAGAAGGGAGAAAACAGGCGTCAGCCCTCGGCACAGACCTAAAGCCACCCTTGTCTGCAGAGAGGATGGAGCAGGCCCACCACCCATCACTGGGTCTTCTGTCCAACACAAAGCAGCTGAGCAGCCTGGATCCATCTCACGTCCCGTGGGACGTGCTGGGAATGACAAAGAAATTCCACTTGGCTGCTGGGAGGCGGGGAAGAAGCGTGGGGAGGTGCTGAGGTTTCAGCTCTGCTGGGGGCTGGAGGTGGGGGAAGATCACCTGAAGGTCCCTGCAAGGAAAATTATTCAGTCTGGAGCAACCTGGGGAACTAGTGGAAGGCACAGGGAGGAGGGGGGAGGGAAAGAGATACAAAGCATCCTAAAAATCATTTGGTGATGCTCAGGCACGTCTGGGAAAATGGCCGGGAAGAGTTTGCCTTTGGTGAAGGGTGGGCCAGGGAGCTGCTCTGGAGAAAGGGGATCAAAGAGGCTTTTTGATCCCCCCAGGATGGGGGCTGGTGATGCCCAGAGGCAGGTACAAAGTGTAACTGTTCCTCCCTGGGTGACAACATTCAGGAGAATTAACATTTCCCCAGGAATGTGAGGATTTATTCCTCAAGGCCCCGCGGATCCGCCGGCGCTGCAGCCCAAACACTGCTTGGAGCAGAGCATGTGCTTGATAAGAACCCAGGGAACAGATGCCAGGGGATTTAATGTGGGACAGGAGGCCCAGGGCAGGTTTGCAAGCTGCTGGCAGGGTCAGCTGTAAATATTCTCTCACAATCAAAGGCATTCATTGAAGGATTACATGCTGGGGGCTTTGTGGTAAAGTAAATTTGCAACTAACAGGACCATTAATAGTCAGACAGTTTAGTTGGCTCCCTGGCTGCCATTTCTTTCTCTTCCCCCACCCACCTCACCCACCCAGAGTCATTTTTGCTCCATCTAAATCCCATGGGGATGTGGGACTTGAAGGAGGCAGCCTAAGAAATCAGCTTAGAGGCAGGAGAGGGGGTGACAGCCAACAAAGGGAAGGGGGGTCTCAAGAGTGGGCAGTGCCACCCAGGCATGGGAGCTGATTTTGTAACCTGGTGTTGTTCAGCCTCACCTGCAAGCAAGCAAATCAGCAAGGGATGGGAAGTCTTGGTCCTCTGCAGCCTGCTGGCAGAGGGGCTGCCTTGAAAAGCTGTGTTTGGAAAGCTGAGGAAGGGAGGAGAGACTCCATGTGGCTGTCAAATGAAAATGGTTTGGGTTTTTTCTTTTTTTTTTTTTTTTTTTTTCCCCCTTTCAATTTGATTCTCACAGAGCAAAACCATCCAGAGCTGCTTGGTAAGCAGAAAGCAATAAAATAATCACTGGTGTGATGGGACCTGTGACAAACCAAGAGGTCCTGGGCTTAGCAGGCATGGGGGGATGCAAGGAAGGGATGTCCTGCCTCTCCAGGAGAGCAGACCCTTGGGATGCAAACAGCTCTGCACATCCATACACCCATTCCATGCTGGGGGGTTCTCCCAGGGCTTTTGTTCCACCTGGGTGCACCCCAAGGGTGCTGATGTCCAAGCAGCCCTTCCCTCTCTTGGTTTGGCCTCCAGCCCCACCTCTGCTCCTGCTCCCCCATCAATCTCAGAAACAAATTAGGCAGAAGGAGCCAAGAGGGAAATGAAGACAAATCCCATTAAATTCTACAGCCTGGGCTGTGTTTTATAATTGAAAAGAAAAACTGTTTTATAACTTAAAAAAAAAAAAAAAACAAAAACCAAACCCAGAACATTTCCTCTCTCTCCACTCCTCCTCCTATCCTGCAAATCCTCCTCCTTCTTTCATAAGAATGAAAATAAGAGAAAAAACAGGCAGGAAGAACAGGTGTGTAAAATATGAGATTTAAAATTTGCAGAGGGGTGATAAATGCTCCCTGGTAGCAAACACCTGACCCAAAGCAATGAAATCCACCTTTGGCTCCTTTGCAGGAGCACCCTTGGCCCCTCGTTGTGCCCTTGCTTAAGAAGGACCTCACAAACCCCAAAGCAATGTGGATTTGGGGTTTTTTTCTTTTCCTGGTGATCTCCAGAGCTGCTCCCACAAGAATGACTTTACCTCTGCAGGTCTTTGAGGAGGTTTTGCCAAAAGGTTTTTTGCTCAGCTCTTCAGTGGGGTGGGACACTCCTCCTTTTCTGCAAGGACAGGAGGTGTCAGGATGCTGATTTTCAAGGCAGGGAAATAGAAGCATGAAAAGCAATTGTTTTACAAAAGGCTCCTGGTATCAGAGATGCTGAGCTCCTGCAGAAGAAGACCCTGCCCATAAACCAGGTCTGAGATGTTCTGCTCTTATGGAAAAGGCACAGAAAGAGTCTTGCTCCTGGATGCAGGGACATGGAAACCTCTCAAATTAAATGCTGCTGCTGGAAAACCTGGTTAGGCCTTCCCAGGATGGCCAGCAGACTCCAGACCTTGAAATATTTTTGGTGGATACATTTACACATCGTCCTGACTTTTCTTTTTGGCTACTAAGAAAAAAGCTGAGCTCCTTCCACATCCTTTCTGCCTCCCCAGCTCTGCTCTGACTCCTCAGGTTTGGTGCTGAAGAAAACACCAGCCCTGGCCTAAGCCACCCACCTGCCAAGAGCTTGGGACTGCAGCTGAGTGGGCCAGCTGATCCCAGGATTTTCTGTTTCCTATAAAAATACAATTTCAGAAACATTCCTCTTCTGCTTTTGGGCTTACCTGAGTTCTTGAGGACATCACAGTGGGGCTGGAGAGAAGGAGAGAGCCAGAAAGATGTGTCCAAGAACAGCTCCTGTCTCCCTGGGCACTGTCCTGATCACACCAGCAGCTGGGATGAAGCCTCCCCAACATCCGTCCCTCCACGTGCTGTAAATAGCAAAATATCATCTATTTTATGTTCAAATATCATTATGTTCACATATCATCCCTTTTACCCTGCCTAATTATTTATTACTTATTACAATATCCAGAAATGCCATCGGGGAGCCATGAAATCTTCCCTGGGGGAAAAAAAAAAACCAAAAGCCAAACCAAACTATGCAAAAACCAGGAATTTCTCCTTCAAAAGATCAGGCTTAATGAAGTGTGATTTTCCAAGCAGCTCTGGGTGGGAATCTTCTTTTCCCCCCACCCCAACAGCAGGTTACAGAGAGGTCAGTGCAGAGCTGCTCCCCTTGCCTTGACACAAGGCCTGAGCATCTCCCTGGATGATCATCACCTTTTGGGACAAAGCAGCCTGGAATTATTTGGATGAACTTCACCCTGGCTGTTGCTAAGCTCTTCCCACTGCTCCTGGTGAGAAACCTCCATCCTTATCTTTTTTTTTTTTTTTTTTTTTTAATAGGTCACTGCTGTTGGGATGCTGCAGGAGCAGAGGTGGCATTGAATCCCAGAATCCCAGACTGGTTTGGGTTGGAAGGGACCTTAAAGCTCCTCCATTCCCAAGCCCTTTCCATGGGCAGGGACACCTCCCAGCAGCCCAGGTTGCTCCAAGCCCCATCCAACCTGACCTGAGACACTGCCAGGGATGGGGCAGCCACAGCTTCTCTGGGAAACCTCTTCCAAGCTCTCACCACCCTCAAATTCAAGAATTCCTTCCTAAGATCTCACCTTAATCTCCCCTCTTACAGTTTAAAGCCATTCCCCCTCATCCCCTCCCTCCCTGCCCTTGTTCCAAGTCCCTCCCCAGCTTTCCTGGAGCACAAGCCACATGGAGTCAGGATGCAGGGGGATTGATCAAGGCTCATAGGGAACCATCTCAGAGTCCTGGGAAGGTGCTGCTGGAAAGTCAGATTCATTCTCCCCTCATTTTCTTTGCTGCTGACTGGTTTGGGGCTTTGATCTTCTCCTCAGCTCTGCCCATCATCCAACTTCACCTTTTTTTATTCTGCAAGAAAAAAAAAAAAAAAAAGAGATCAGGAAAGCCTCACATCCTGAAGCATCACCTCCTTACACCACATGCCCCATCCCTGGAACCATTCCAGCTCAGGTTGGATGGGGCTCTGAGCAACCTGATCCAGTTGGAGATATCCCTGGGGCTGGATTGGATGGCCCTGAAAGGTCCCTTCTCACCCAAACCTTCAATGATTTGAGGTGACAGCAACAAAATAAAATATCTTTTTAGCAATTAGCAAGTGATAAAAGCAGAAGCAATAAAAAAGAGGAATAAAAGGTGAGGATTTTACAAGAGGGGGGTCAAAACTACTTCAGGAGGCACCAGTGGACCATGAGCACCCCAACCAGCACAGAGAGAGGGTCCCCACGGGGGAGTGGGACCAACAGCCTCCCACGAGCACCCAGGGTGCTGGCCATGGGAATTTTTGGCATGGGGAAACCCCCCCCCCAATGTCCCCTCCAGGGTGAAAGCACTGGGGACCCTCGGGGCTCACCCACCCCCCTCAATCCCCCCCCCCCCCCTGCCCTTGGGGTGACAGTGCTGGGGACCCCCTAAACTCACCCCCTTAGTGACAATTCTGGGGACACCCTGAACTCAACCCCCCCTCCCAATTTATCCCTCCCCCCAGGGGTGACAGGCCTGGGGACCCCCCAGCTCTCAGCCCCCCCCGCCATGTCCCCTCAGGGTGACAGATCTGGGGACCCCCTAAACTCACCCCTTAGTGACAATTCTGGGGACCCCCAAAACTCAAACCCCCCCATCTTGTCCTCCCCCCCCCCCAAGGGCTGTTACCCTGGGGGCCCCCAGGACTCAGACCCCTCACCCCATGTCACCCCAGGGTGACACATCTGGGGACCCCCTAAACTCATCCCCTTAGTGACAGTTCTGGGGACCCCCAAAACTCAACCCCCCCCAGCTTATTGTCCCCCCTCCCAAGGGCTGTCACGCTGGGGACTCCCTGGTGCTCAGCCCCCCCACCATGTCCCCCCAGGGTGACAGATCTGGGGACCCCCTAAACTCACCCCCCCTTAGTGACAGTTCTGGGGACCCCCAAAACTCAACCCCCCCCCAAGGGCTGTCACCCTGGGGACCCCAGGGACTCAGCCCCCCCCCACCATGTCCCCCCAGAGTGACAGATCTGGGGACCCCCTAAACTCATCCCCTTAGTGACAATTCTGGGGACCCCCAAAACTCAACCCCCCCCCAAGGGCTGTCACCCTGGGGACCCCTAGGACTCAGCCCCCCCACCATGTCCCCCCAGGGTGACAGATCTGGGGACCCCCTAAACTCAACCCCCCCCAGCTTATCGTCCCCCCCCCAAGGGCTGTCACGCTGGGGACTCCCTGGTGGTCAGCCCCCCCACCATGTCCCCCCAGGGTGACAGATCTGGGGACCCCCTAAACTCATCCCCTTAGTGACAGTTCTGGGGACCCCCAAAACTCAACCCCCCCCCAAGGGCTGTCATCTTGGAGACCCCCAGGGACTCAGCCCCCCCACCATGTCCCCACAGGGTGACAGATCTGGGGACCCCCTAAACTCATCCCCTTAGTGACAATTCTGGGGACCCCCAAAACTCAACCCCCCCCCAAGGGCTGTCACCCTGGGGACCCCAGGGACTCAGCCCCCCCCCACCATGTCCCCCCAGAGTGACAGATTTGGGGACCCCCTAAACTCCCTCCCCCTCCACGTGTGTCCCCCCCAGCCCTTAGGGACCCCCCAGTCCTCAACCCCCGCCTATGTGTGTGTATCCCCCACGGGTGACAGATCCCTGGGGACCTCCCCCCCGTGTCCCCCCCCCCCACCCCCCCCGGGGGACTCTCGCGTGACCGCCCGCACGCGCCCCGCCCTCCCGCCTTTCCCTTCCATTCAAAGCCCTCCCGTGACGTCAGCGGAGGGTGTGACCAATCCCCGCCGCCCTCCCGCTAGACCACACCCCATCGGGCCACTGGCCACGCCCCTTCGCCGCTCCTTAAAGGGGCCCCGCGCCCTCCCCGCCGCACTGAGCGGTCCCCGTCCCTCTGTCCCCTCCTGTCCCTCCCCGCCATGAGCAGGTTCCTCCTCCTCCTCCTCCTGCTCTTCACCGCCGTCACCTGCTGCCTGGCGGCGGTGCCCCCGTTGCCGGCAGGAGGTGGGAATGGGCTGAGGGGCAGGGTGGTCCCGGTGGTTGTTCCCCTGGCTCAGCTGATCCTTTCCCTTCACCTCCTCCCTGGGGTTTTTGCAGATGCCGCCCCCCCCGTGGCGGAGAGGCGGGAGCAGCCTGTGCCGCCGGCCCCCAAACCTCAGGTGAGGTTCAGCCTCCGCTCCTCTCCCCGGGCTGGGGAGGATGGGTGCCCGCTCGCCATCGGCCACCGGCAAGCTCTGGAGGATTGCAGCTTCAACCTGACCGCCAGGACCTTCCTCATCATCCACGGCTGGACTGTAAGGACGGGAGGAGCTGGGGGTGGGGGGAAACTGCCCTAAAAGGGACCCTAAAGCTCCCCCATTCCCACCCCCTTTCCATGGGCAGGGACACCTCCCAGCAGCCCAGGTTGCTCCCAGCCCCATCCAACCTGACCTGAGACACTGCCAGGGATGGGGCAGCCACAGCTTCTCTGGGAAACCTCTTCCAAGCTCTCACCACCCTAAAATTCAAGAATTTTTCCCCACTGTTTAACCTAAATCTCCCCTCTTTGAATTTGAAACCCTTCCCCCTCATCCCCTCCCTCCCTGCCCTTGTCCCAAGTCCCTCCCCAGCTTTCCTGGAGCCCCTTCAGGCACTGGAAGGTGCTCTAAGGTCTCCCTGCAGCCTTCTCTTCTCCAGCCTCAACAACCCCAACTCTCTCAGCCTGGCTCCAGAGCTGCTCCAGCCCTCCCAGCATCTCCATGGCCTCCTCTGGACTCACTCCAACAGCTCCAGCTCCTTCTGGCCTTGGGGACCCCAGAACTGGACCCAGCACCCCAGGGGGATCTCCCCAAAGCAGAGCAGAGGGGGACAATCCCCTCCCTCACCCTGGTGGCCATTCTACTGGAGATGCAGCCCAGGACATGGTTGGTTTCTGGGCTGCTGGTGCACATCTCTGGCTCATGCCTCACTTAAATCTCATCTCTCCTACTCTGAAACCCTTCCCGCTCATCCCATCCCTCCCTGCCCTTGTCCCAAGTCCCTCCCCAGCTTTCCTGGAGCCCCTTCAGGCACTGGAAGGTGCTCTAAGGTCTCCCTGCAGCCTTCTCTTCTCCAGCCTGAACGACCCCAACTCTCTCAGCCTGGCTCCAGCCCTCCCAGCATCCCACCTGGAATATGTGGGAATGGGGACAACTTGTCACATTTGGAGCGCTGGGGCTTCTTGTGGAGGTTTCCTAATGTCCCAGGGGCAAAAAGGTGACATTTAAGGACGTTGTGAAATCCCCCAGCTCATTCCCAAGGGCTCAAGGTCCCTTCAGAGCTGTCTAACAGGACCCCACTTGAGATGTGGGCTTGGAGCAAGCTGGGCTGCTGGGAGATGTCCCTGCCCATGGAAAAGGGTTGGGAATGAATGATGGTGCCTTCCAACCCATTCCATGATCCTCTAGCTTACCACTCTGAAGGTGGCACTTGGTCTGAGACACACCTGCAGACTTTAGCTGGGTGTCCACAGCCTTTTTCCTGCTGCTTGGTCTCCTCGACAAAGAAACTGAGGGCAGAGAGAGACTTTTATCAAACTTTCTTCTTCTGCCCGTGATAAGGGCTGGCAGAGTGGCACAGGAGGGGATTTATCAACCCTCCCAGGGCTGATGCAAATGGCAGTGCCAGGCCCAGGGAAATAATTCTGCAATCCATCAGAATTTCTGAGCCCCTGGAGAAAGAGAGGGATAAGGTGGCAGGGGATGGATGTGCCTCTCCCTCCTGCCTTGAAAGGTGAAGCTGTTAATGACAGCCAGAGCTCCCCAAAACCTGTTTTTCTTACTCCAGCAGAGCAGGGCTGAGAATTAAGTGGGGTTCTCAGAGGAGCAGCATCCAGCTGGGGCAGAATATATAAATGAGATGCAAAGAGCTGAACTGGGGGGGGTGGGAAAGAAATGTGTGATTTGGGAACTCAACAACTCAACCTCCTTTTAGATGAGTGGCATGTTTGAAACCTGGCTGGGCAGCTTGGTGTCTGCTCTTCAGGAGAGGGAGAAGGATGCCAACGTGGTGGTGGTGGATTGGCTGCCTCTTGCCCACCAGCTCTACACCAATGCTGTCAACAACACCCGGGTGGTTGGAAAAATCATTGCCAGGCTGCTGGACTGGTTGCAGGTAAGCTGGCTTCCAGGCCGGGCTTGTTGTCATTCTCCACCAGGGATTGTTGCACAAGGGGAGGGAGGCCACGCCAGTTCTGAAGCCCTGCTGTAATCCAACCCCTCAGGCTTCCTGGGGTCATGGTGGTGTTCTTGGCCTTCAAATGTGCAGGTGCTCTTTCATAGAGTCAGGAATCCTTAAAATCTCTGAGATCATCAACCCAACACCACCGTGGTGGGAACACAAAGCCAGCCCGAGCAGGTGCTGAGGCTCTTTCAGAGAAGCAAAAATCATTAACATCTCGAAGATCATCAGCCCAACACCACCATGTCAACAAAACCCTGGTGGGAACTCAAACCCAGCACGAGCAGGTGCTATGTGGCCCATTTGAAGATTTTATTTTTGGTTGGAAAAGACTTTGAAGGTCATCAAATCCAACCCTCAACCCAGCACTGCCCCATGGCCCTCAGCACCACATCTCCAGGGCTTGGAAATCCCTCCAGGAATTCCTGAGGACTCCAGGCCCTGAGAACCCTTTCCAGGGAGAAATTGTTCCCCAGCTCCAACCTAAACCTCCCCTAAAGGGTCAGGGTAGGGTTAGGAGATGCCACCTGTCCCCATGGGGGTCCTGAGCTTGCTGTGCCACCCTGAGCTCTGCAGCCTCTGCACTTGGCTCTGGAGTGGCTCTGACCACACTTACACTTGGAGGGATCTCAGAAGGCTCTGCAGAGAGTCACACAATCATTGGGGTTGGAAAAAAACCTTGGAGAGCAGCAAATCCAACCCTGAACCCAGCACTGCCCCATGGCCCTCAGCACCACAGCTCCAGGGCTTGGAAATCCCTCCAGGAATGATGGGGACTCCAGCCCTGCCCTGGGCAGCCTGGGCCAGTGCTTCCCCACTCTTTCAGTAAAGAAATTTTTTTTAATATGCAATCCAAGTTTTCCCTGGAGATGGGGCTCCTCAGTGTGATGTTGAAGTGGAATTTCCAATTTGGATTCCTTCCTCCTGTCTGAGCAGCCTGAACTCACAACTTGGGCATTCATAGTCAGCTTGGCAAGAGAAAGAGAAGGAAAAGCCCCTGGTGCTCCACTTGGCACTTGAGGCCACAGGGAGAGGTCTGTTGGCAGCTCCCTGGGGGAAGGCTGCTCCAGATGGTGTTTAAATGAAAAATATTGTAATTGGGCTTGGGAGCCGAGTTGTGTGGTTGGGGAAAAGCCACAAGTGCCATCCAAACCATTCAACTTGGACTTGTCTGGATGGAATAAAGAAGAAAACATGCTTGCCTGCCCCCCTCCCTCCAATCTCTTCTTAGAACTGGACCTTACAGTCCTGGATAAAAGCAGATGCCCTCAAAGACAGGGGGGAGATAATCCTGATTTTTTTGTTGTTGTTTTTTTTCTCCTTGCAGGAGAACCCACACTTCCAACTGGAGAATGTCCACCTGATTGGGTACAGCCTGGGTGCCCACGTTGCTGGCTTTGCTGGTAACCATGTCCATGGGACAATTGGCAGAATTACAGGTAAGTGGCTTTTGAAGCCATCTCTCTTACCTTTCCTTGGCAGTAGAGAGTTTCCCCAAAGAGGCTCCACTTCCTCTGATGTTGGTTTGGGTTTTCTCAGTCAGAAATGATGTTTCCTACCTGTGGGGAACATGGGTCTCTTCAAATGAGAAAGTATTTTAATTTTGAACCCCAAATGTAGCAGGGGTTTCAGTGAAAAAAGAGGACAACCTGTTCTGGAGTAGTTTTGAACCCACATTTAATTTAAAATAAAGTCCAGCTCTTCCTAGGCAAATCACTCTGAGTGATACTGGTTTGGTTATTTATGGCCCATAAATTAATGGGAGTGAAAGCTGTTGGGTGCAGTCTGTCCTATGGGGGATGCTTGGTCAAAAGAAGGACCAACAAACCCACACCCCCCCTCATTCTGAAAACATCTTGAAAAGAAAGCTCTGACTCCAGAGGAAAGCTGGATTCAACACATGAGAACTTAGGGCATGGTACAAGGGGTTGCATTAAGTGCTCAGATGACACCAGGGGTGAGAATTCCTCAGAATTTTAGCAGTAAAAATCTGTATTTGGTTAAGCAAGGCAAAAAAGCAAATTGGGGAATGCCTCAGGAGCACAGTTTCAGCTTGGGAGTGAGGTTCAGAGGTTCAACAGAACATCCCAAAGTCACCATGGGATCTCAGATGCAGGGATGACCTGGCTGCTGCTTCAACTTGGCTTAGTCCCTCCATATGTCCAGTCTGAAAATAGATGAAATGTTCCCAGGGCAGCTTTGGCTCCTGACAGTCTCTGTGGGGTGCTTGACCTCTGCTGGTCTTAGGACATCTGCTACCTCCTCCCTGTGACCTAGCACAGACCCACTGCTTCCAACAGGCAAGCTGAGAGCATCCCTGTGGAGCAAACTGGTGCTCCCACTGGGTTATTTTACACCAAAAGGGGTGTGGGACATCTTTGTTTGGTCCCTCGGTGGGATACATCTTGAGGGACAGCATCTGCAATGTAGCAGGGACTTGCTGGCTTGGGAGGGTTGGTAGCAGCAGGCTCCTAGCTATGTTCTGCATGGAATAATCCAGTTTCTTACCTGGAAACTGTCTCTAACACCAGGCTTGGATCCAGCTGGCCCCATGTTTGAAGGAGTGGAGCCCAGCAAGCGTCTGTCCCCTGATGATGCCAACTTTGTGGATGTCCTTCACACCTACACCAGGGAAACACTGGGTGTTAGCATTGGGATCCAGATGCCTGTGGGCCACGTTGACATCTACCCCAACGGGGGAGACTTCCAGCCTGGCTGTGGATTAAGTGATGTCTTGGGAGCAATTGCTTATGGGAGTAAGTTCTCATCACTTGCTTTGCCTCTGCTCAGTGTAGACTCCACACAGAGACTTGGGTTGAAGCTGGGGGTTGGTCTGATTTACAAGGGCAGAAGAAACTAATTTTTTTTCCTTTGAAACTGCCTGTATTACTGGAGTTAGTTGCTAGAAACTAGACCTGAAGTAGCATGTTCTTGCTCCTTAACAACTGATTGTAAACACTGGTCATTATACTGCTGGCTCTAGAATCCTTTTTACATCTTTTTGTAGTAGACACTAAATGAATCATAGAATGGTTTGGGTTGGAAAGGACCTTAAAATCCATCCATTCCCTTTCCATGGGCAGGGACACCTCCCAGCAGCCCAGGTTGCTCCAAGCCCCATCCAACCTGACCTGAGACACTGCCAGGCCTGGAGCTTTCACAACTTCCCTGGGCAACCTGTTCCAGGGTCTCAGCACCCTCACACTGAAGAATTTCCTCTTCATGTCCAACCTAAATCTCTTCCAGTTTAAAACCATTCCCCCTTGTCCTCTCTCTACAAACCCTTGTAAAAAGTCCCTTTCCAGCTTTCCTGTAAGCCCCCTTCAGATATTGGAAGGCTGCTATGAGGTTCCCCTGGAGCCTTCTCTTCTCCAGGCTGAACAACCCCAACTCCCTCAGCCTGTTAAGTTGAAATTTTGCAATCACCTTGAAATTTGATGGCAGGGACCGAGCATCTCACTGAAGTACTCATTTCCCAGCCCAAAGTCTTCAATTACACAGCACAATTATAAGAAATAATCTCAACTTTAAGACTTGAAAAGTGCTGCAGCTCTGAGCATTTTTGTGGCCTCTTCTGGACACATTCCCAGAGCTCCCATTGTCCTTCTTGAGTTGGGGGCTCCAGAGCTGGACCCAGGGCTGCAGGTGAGGTCTCACCAGGGCAAATGAGAAGTTTTGAAGCATCTTCATGCATTGCTACTGTTTGAAAACCATTCCAGTTGGGCCACTTTCGGGCTCTAAAAATCTGCGGCTCACTAAACAAAAACCTCTCCCCTTCCCACCTCTGCTTCTTTAGCCATCGGGGAAGTTGTGAAATGTGAACACGAGAGATCCGTGCACCTTTTTGTGGACTCTTTGGTGAACCAGGACAAGCAGAGCTTTGCCTTCCAGTGCACTGATTCCAGTCGCTTTAAGAAAGGCATCTGCCTCAGCTGCCGCAAGAACCGCTGCAACGGCATCGGCTACAACGCCCGCAAGACCCGGAGCAGAAGGAACAGCAAAATGTACCTAAAAACCAGAGCTGACATGCCCTTCAAAGGTGAGCTCTGCCCTCTCTGCTGAGGCTTAAAAAGTGGGCTCCCAAAGTCAGTTTTGGGGAAGGTAGAGAGGTGGGAGGGTGGTGTCACCTCCAGGCAGCGGTGTGACGCCCTGAGCTGGCTGTGGGGTTGTCCCCGGGGGTTTTCCTGGCTCTTTCCTCCCTGAAAAATCAGTGGGATGAGGTTTGGAGCTGGCAGAGGGGGGATGGAGATGAGATCTTAGGAAAGAAGGTGGTGAATTGGGGTTGTTCAGGCTGGAGAAGAGAAGGCTGCAGGGAGACCTTAGAGCACCTTCCAGTGCCTGAAGGGGCTCCAGGAAAGCTGGGGAGGGACTTGGGACAAGGGCAGGGAGGGAGAGAACAAGAGGGAACGGTCTTAAACTGGAAGAGGGGAGATTGAGATGAGATTTTAGGAAGAAATTCTTGAATTTGACGGTGGTGAGACCTTGGAAGAGGTTTCCTAGAGAAGCTGTGGCTGCCCCATCCCTGGCAGTGTCTCAGGTCAGGTTGGATGGGGCTTGGAGCAACCTGGGCTGCTGGGAGGTGTCCCTGCCCATGGAAAGGGCTTGGGAATGGAGGAGCTTTAAGGTCACTTAAGTCTGGAATTCTGTGATTTTGGCCCTAAGGACACTCTGCCTTTTGAATGGAACTGTGGTTTATTCATGTCCTACTTGCAAGACCTCTCCAAGCTTAGAGCAGTATAAGGTGTGGGAGCCCTCCCCAGCGTGGCCCTGCTGATGTCCAAGTGTCACCTTCCTAATCCATAAGGGCAGGAAATGGGAGCCATGAGCTCTCAGTACCTGAGGACCAAGCCTTTGCCAGCCAATCCCATTTCCCAAGGAGCCATGCTGAGCAATGTTGTCTCTTGGCAAGGCTCATTCCACCTGTGCTCTCCTATTTTCCAGTCTACCATTATCAGATGAAAATGCACGTCTTCAGCTACAAGAGCTTGGGAGAGGCTGACCCGACTTTCTCTGTCACCCTTCATGGCACCAATGGAGATTCTGAACCTCTTGCTCTAGAAATGTGAGTTGTGGTCTTGTGTTCATCTCAGCTAAGGGACCAGACAAGGTGGCACCACTCTTTTTTTTTTTTTTTTTCCCCTCTGCTAACACTACCATTGCACCTGAGCTCAGCAGCCTCCCTTCATCACCATTCAAAAAACCCTTTGAATAACTTAATTATGATTTATTGCTGAGAGAGCAATTTGATGTCCCCAGTCCTCTCCATATCAACCTTCAGAGCTCATTGCTGAAGTACTTTTACTTCTCCCCTCTATCATTTGGCTAAAATCTAGAAGCACCCATATCTCTGGAGGCATTGCTGACCTCCTTTGGCCTCTTCCCAGAGGGAACACAAAGCATGAAATTCACCTTGGAGCTATAGAAGGCTGGCTGAGCCAGCTGCAGGATGCATTGTATGGACCCAGCTATCCAAACTCACTTTCTGGAGTGTAATCAGTAATTAACAGGTGGCAGTTGACCACGGAGCACTTGATAAGCTCCAAAGGGCTCTGTTTATCTCTTTGCATGGAATGAAGGAGCACCTGGCCTGGTTCCATGAGGCAGAAACGTTGAGTCCCTCTCCTTGTCTTTCAGGCTGGATCAAATTGGCTTAAATGCTACTAACACCTTCCTGGTTTATACAGAAGAGGATATGGGTGAACTTTTAAAAATCAAACTCACCTGGGAGGGAACATCTCAGTCATGGTACGAATTGTGGAAGGAGTTGAAGAGCTACTGGTACAGGCCTGTGAAGTCTCCCCAGGAACTGCACATCAGACGCATCAGGGTGAAATCTGGGGAAACACAACAGAGGTAGGAATTGTGCTGGGCTGCTTGGAACCTCAACCCAAAGGAGAAATGCTCAGAATCTAGCAAGAAAAAGGAGGGGGTTGAAGTTAGTTAGGAGCCTGAACTGCCTTCTCATTGTCAGTGCTTCCTCGTGGTATCTGGGGGGGTGGGCTACTTGCCAGCATGAGGTTGTGAGCTGGGCTTGAAGCAGCAGAGGACATTTGTCCCTGGAGAGGACATTTGGGGACAGTATTTTGCTTTCTTTAGCTCCTCTGGCACTTCCCTGCCTGCCTCTGGGAGCTGAGGTGGTTTAGATGGTTGCTGAAGGGTTAAAGTAGTGACAGAGCCCCAAAGAGTGACACATCAATGGGCATGGCTGTTATGTGATCTGGCACAACCAGCTCGACCTCAAACCACAACTGGTGACATGGTGACACCAACTCCTTAAGCATTAGATTACTCCTTCTGAGGTCTTGGTGATAAGAAAGCTGCCTGAGCAACCACTGAGCTGCAAAGGTGCCAAGTGTGGAGCCCCAGGGTCCCAAATCTTTTGTTCCTGTTTTTCTGAAGGTAACACACATCTGTTGGAGCTCAGGAGTAGATACTGACAACTTCCCACCTTTCTCAGAGCTCTATATAAGCCTCACTTACCATCTGCCAGGTTGTGGCACCCTAATTTCTGCAACCTGTGAAATTTTGGGGTAGGAGAAGCAAAAATCCCCCCCCAAATATTCAAGTAGGAGATAAACCAGCTGTACAACAGGCTAAGGTGCTCCACAGGAAGGACTTAAACCCACCAACTTGATTGTAGTCCATATGCCACACTAGTTATTGCTCCTGGAGACAAAAGATACCTTCTCTTGACTTCTGATTCCTCCTCCTAGGTTTGCTTTCTGTGTGGAGGATCTCCAGCTCACCAGTATAGCTCCTGGTAAAGAGCTCTGGTTTGTCAAGTGCACAGAGGATTGGCATAAAAGGTAAGGAGAAATCAGTTGTCTTATTCCTGGGGTTGTGGAGCCAGTTTTGGTTTGTTTTGTTTTGTTTTTTAGACTCCTGGAATCACTTTTTCTTTAACTGTTTTTAAAAATGGATAAATTCTAGCCTAAGATCTCCAGCTACTAGACTTAATTTTCATGTGTGCCTTAACTTTCACTAACCAGGTGATATTATCCTCACTTCTGATCAGTTTGTCACCCTGTAGCTTGACATACTTACTACCAAACTGGTGTAACACAATCCTTGAGCCTAAAGACCCCATTTGCTTGCCACCAGGGTAGATGCTAACACACCCAACACCCAAGATGTGTGCACTAGTGAAGAGGTAGTTGGAGGCATCTCTTAAGTGCCCTGTAAAACAGGGGGGAGCTGGGAGTGTAGGGATTGTCCTCAAAGATCCTTTCAGCCTGGGAAAAGGTCTGGAGCTGCCAAAAATCCTCTTGATTAAAGTCTGAGCTCAGCTACAGCAGCAAGACTCAGCTGAGGACTTGCCAAGGGTGTTCCAAGGCTGACTCCTCCCTCTTCATCTGCTCATCTCATCTCTTCTGGTCCAAGAGTGTCCAAACTCCGGATGTTGCCCTCTGGGGAACTTCCCAACCAGTTCAGATCAGTCCTTGGAGTCTGACTTCCAGTAGTGACAGTTTTTGATTGCTTCAGACTGCCCCTGCTGATGTTTTGAATGAAGCTTTGCTCAGCTGACTAAACCTTGCCCAGCCTTTTGGCCTCTCTTAAATGTCAATTTGTAAACCTAGAGCTCTGTGGCTTTTAATCCAGAGACAAAATGCTTGTCAGGGCTAGCAAAGCCAGGTGGAAGTTGTGCTTTGTGTGACCTTCTTGGGTGGCAGCTCCAGTTTCTGAGCCTGAGCTCTGGGACTGTTCCAGCTTTGGCAGAAACCAGCACGCTGGGTTAAATCCAGTAGCATGGGAGCTGTGAATGAAAAACCCTGGGCCAAAAAAACTTCCTGCTGTGCTTGCAAGATCAGGTAAATGGTCCTGCAGGCCCAATAAAAGGTTGTTTGGATACACTGCTCTGTGAACCCCCATAAAACACAACTGCTTCCTGCTTTACTCGTAGAGTAGGGCTTTGGCAGGAGGTGGAGGAGCAGATCTGAGCTTCCTCCTAAAGATAACAAGCAATTCTTTTGCTGCTCAGCTCTGCCAAGTCCCTGGAAAATTCTAGTTCTCCCTGGAGACTGAGTCTGCAGACATCTGTCCACCCTGAATGGATCCAAGCAGGCAGAGTGCTGAGACCTGTGATTTCTGTCTGCAGGCTGCTGGTGTGCATAATGTCTGCTCCAGGTTCTCATTGAGTAGCTACTGAGCAAAAATCCTGCTTTGACAGAAGAAACTATCAAAAAATATTGTCTAAACCTGTTCTTGGTGGCCTGGAGCTTCTTAGGAATTATGTATGACTTCTCTTAACTGCTGCATATAACCTGTTTTGTTTGGTTTGTGTGGGTTTTTTTTGTTTTGTTTTGTTTTTGGTTTTTTCCCAGATCTGTTTCAAATTCACTCTGAAGTCTTCTCTAGAGACTCACAACTGAGCAACCTAGAGATGCATGAAGACTGAAAATGCAAGTGGCAAGATGCTCTGGCAGAAAATCTGGCTTGATAGCACTTAAAGCAAGTAGCTCTTCAGGACAAACCATTTTGGATCAGCTGGAAGACCCTGAGGAGCAACTGATGGACTGTGGTCCTAGACTTAGAATAACTAAAAACCTCCACTCTCCCTTCTCCAAGGAGCCTGATTGGTGCATTTGACCTTACCTTGATCTGTTACACACTGCATTTCCTGCCCTGCTCCCCTTCACCAGGACTCCAGATGAGATCTTCAAGGATCTAGACCTCAGCAATGATCTTCTGGTCTGCCTGCCAGTGGAGTTGAGAAGATAAGCAGCCCAAATGCCCATCAGAGTGTTGGGAACAAAGCTGCCAAGATAAACATCAGCACTTAGCCTTGGAGCTCCTGTGGGTCCAGTAGCACTATGGGGAGAAGAGAACAGCACAGGTTAAAAGTGTGGGGTGGTTGAGGGGAGGGGTGGGAAGAAGCACAATGCCACTTCTCCTCAAGTTGTCCTTTGCTTACCTTAAAAATAAGCTGTTCTGGATCTGACTGCTACCAAAATCTGTGCCCTCAGAAGAAGGTAGCACTCTGTCCTCCTTGTACCTGGGGCAGAAGAGGGGGCAGGTGGGGGGGGGTGACACCTGCTCCTGGCTCCCCACTCACTGTCCTCTCCCATGGGGTGACCTCTTTAGAAGAAGCTGCTCTTCTGACTGGAGGAGAGGAGGAAGGTGATGGAGCAGCCTGCTTCAGGAGAGCTTTGCACCAGGTCCTTTGAACTACTGAGAACACGTTCACCTCTGTCCAGATGCTGCTGTGGTGCCAATGTGTCATTGAGACCTTATTTTTTTGGTTTGTGTGCCAGGTATTTATCTGAGTTGGACACCATCCTTCCCTCCTTGCCACCATGGCCTGGCTGGATTCCCTGCTGCCAGATGAACTTGGCTTTACACCAAGTTTGACATCTTTCCAACTGTCTTGTTTGCTGCAGCAGAGTGGACCTTGTCAGGGGTGAAGCAGATTATTGTGGGCTTTTTTTTGTTTTGTTTTGTTTTTTCTTTTCTTTCTGGAAGGAGACTTGGTGTAACTACTCTGGAACTGTTGGCAGGCAGAAAGCCAAGCTCAAATTAACAGTCTTGCCAGCTGGTGGACTGAGTTCTGAAGCCTCAAGTCCTTCTGAGGCCTACAGTTCTCTTACTGAGCTTCAGTAGAGTATCTCAGAGATATTCAAAGCTTGAGGAGGCTCTGAGTAACCTGATGTAGGTGAGGGTGTCCCTGCTGACTGCAGGGGGTTGGACTGGATGGCCTTTGGAGGTCCCTTCCAACCCAAATTATTCTATGATTCAATCCAACCAAAGCAAGCACAGTTGGAGATCTTTTTTTTTTATGCAAAAAAAAAAAAAAGAGCCTTTGGTCTCTGTGACTTCTCATTATGCCATACTCAAAGAGTGCTTTCAAAGCCCTGTTTGTATATTGTGGTTTTTGTATGACTTAAAAAAATTTCTCATAATTTATTTCTCCTATTGTATATATGTAAAGTTTTAAAACCTTTTGGGTAACAGTTTTTATAAGCCTTAAGACAAAAAAAGAAAAAAATAAATAAAGGGCTTTCTAAAAATCACCTGAAGTCTTGGAATTGATCTACCCCAACCTTTCACACACCTTGCCAGAACAGAAGTGGACAGCTTGGCCCTTTCCTGCAGGTCCTCAGAGCAGCAGAAAGGGGACATGAAGGCAGAGCAGCAGCCAGGGAGGTGCTGGCATGAAGGGGCCTTTATCCAGCACCCTTCTTCCATGTCCTCTCTGGGCTGTGTTGCCAAAGGAGGCTTCTCCCCTCTACCCCCAAGGGCCTGGAGAAATGGCACAGAATCATTCTGGCTGGAAAAGATCTTTTAGATCACCAAGTCCAAGCTAGTCTGGTGCTAAGCCACATCCCTCAACACTTCCAGGGCTTTACCCACCTCCCTGGACCAGTGTTTAATTATCCTTTCAGGGAAGAAGTTTCTCCTCATCTCCAATCTCAACCTCCCCTGGCACTCTAATTTAGTTTCCTCCTGTGCTGTAGCTCCATACAACATTCCAGGTTTACTTCTGGCTTTAGCCTAGTGGTGAGAACAGGATTTTATTAGGATCATTTTTTTTTCTTGCAAGGTGAATATTACAAATTAAAAATCCCAGTTGGGGCAAGAAAGGGATTTGCTCTCTACCTCTTCCACCACAATGGCTACAAGACCTACTTAAGCAGGGAAAACTCCCAAAACCAGATGACCAATCCCCCAAAACCTTCCTTCCTATCCTGTTTTCTTTCAGCCAGAGCAGTACCACTACTGCTGCAGTCTGGGGGAAGTAAGATTTTGTGTTATTTGCTCTCTCTGGCCATGACAGAGAGCACAGTGGACTCTGGAAGGACAACTTAGGACAAACTTCCTACCTTAATCTCTTTCACTTCCATTCAATGTATTTTTTTTCCCCTTAGATGCTTCACCTTTGCCTGACTTCATTAGTTGGCCCATTAGTGAATATTTTTAAGGATTTCACCCCAAGCTAAGGTTCTCCCACCTTTTCCCATATCAGAAATCTAATATATCCATATAATTTTTCTGATACCAAAAGTCATCCAAGCTATCTGGGACTCAGTTTTTGCCCCTCAGAAAGTGATTTTCCTTCATGGACAAGCATGTGTCCCTTTCACATCCAGCCACTCTCTACAAAAAGAATAGAAGCTCACAAGAAAGGAGGCTCAGGCAGCCTCAGGTTCAGGTTGGAATTGGATGATCTTTAAGGTCCCTTCCAACCCAAACCATTCCATGATTATCTCTCCCTCTGGTTCACCCAGGATTCCTTTTTCTCCTCCATTTCCCAGCCTAACACCACCCCTTCCTTGTCCTTGATCATGGTTTGGGGAACAGAATTCCCTGACACAGGAGTTATCAGTTGTTTCACATAGAATAATTCCAAGCTACAAAACCCTGGGAGGAATAAAATTAACACAACAACTGTGTTTGGGAAGAGAAAACCCAAGAGTCCCAGGAGTTTAGGGACTAAGGATGCTGCAATCACCACCCTAGCAGGTAAACCTTGTCAGCCATCCCCCAAAACCCAAACCTTTCACAGAAAGGTGACCATGACTGTCCATGAAACCCAAGCTCCTGCTCCTCAGACCGTGACAAGGAGCTGTAATTTTATGCCTGTTCAGATGCTGACATTCCAACATAAATTATCCAGCTCACTGCCTCCCCAGCCAGCCCAGCAGCAGACACAAAGAATCCAGGAACTTTTGCAAATCCATGCAAAAAAACCACCAAAAAGGCTCAGGAGACTTCATGCTGCCCAGAGGGATGGGTCAAGCAGCTTGACCCAGAGCTGACCTAAGTTTAGAGCACACACACACACAAAAAAAAAAAAAAAATCAGATCATTTTTTCAATTGCTTGATTACTGGGTTGTTGCCTTCCCCCTCCCCCATCTCTGTCCTTTCTGTTCTGAGTTGTTCTGCAGCCCTTTCACAAAACTTTGGGATGTGTATGGCAAAAGTGAATAAGAAGATACAAAGCACAATGGGTCAGGATCCTTTTCTTCTGGCATGCCTTCCAACAGAACAAAAAAGGACCAATAAAAACCAGGCTTTTTGCAAAGTAATTATTGCAAATGGGCAAACCAGCTCAGACAAAGAAAATACACAAGATTTGGTCCAAACCTGATGTCAGATCTGGTTGATTTGGGTTTTTTTCTTCCACATGGCTTTCCATCTCCTCTTTCTGGTTGAAAGCAGATGTTTGTCAGCAAATCCTGAAAAGAATGGCCACATACAGCTTAGGAAGTGCACTGAAACAATCTCCCTCCTGTCCCATAAAATCCACAGATGTTAAAGAGAAGATCCAAATGGTTCTTTCAATAACCTGTTAAAGAAACCCCTGGAAAAGCAGGATTGGATATTATTATATATAATAATTCCATTGGAGGGAAACTTCCAGCAACAGATCTCAAGTCATCAGTTGGATCAGAAAGCTTGAAATGTTTCCCTAAATTTCAGACCATCTGGATCCTTTACAGATAGTAGAAACCCTCATCCCCATATCACATACCAGAAGGTGAATGAAACTGAAAATTAAGACAGAAGGACACTTCTGATGGCTGTTATGATATAATCAGAAAATTATTCTGCTTGGAAAAGACCTTAAAGATCATCAAATCCAACCCTGAACCCAGCACTGCCAAGGCCACCCCTGCCCCATGTCCCTCAGCACCACATCTCCAGGGCTTGGAAATCCCTCCAGGAATGATGGGGACTCCAGCCCTGCCCTGGGCAGCCTGGGCCAGGCCCTGACAACCCTTGCCAGGGAGAAATTCTTCCCCAGCTCCAATCTCAACCTCCAGGGCAATTCCTCTTCTCCCATCCCTTCTTCCTTGGGAGCAGAGCCCGACCCCCCCTGGCTCCAACCTCCTCTCAGGGGGTTGCAGAGAGCCAGAAGGTCTCCCCTCAGCCTCCTTTGCTCCAGGATCAACACCCCCAGCTCCCTCAGCTGCTCCTGGGCAGACTTCTGCTCCAGACCCTTCCCCAGCTCCCTTGCCCTTCTCTGGACACACTCCAACCCCTCAGTGTCCTTCTTGGCCCAGAACTGAGGCCAGGATTTGAGGTGCAGCTTCCCCAGCCCAAGGAGATCAGGCAGAACACTCTCAGGACAGAAGCAGCACATTTCCACATTGTACATATTTGCCTGACTGATTTCAATAAGCAAAGCTCCAAAACCAGGGCCACTTGAGGTTTTTTTCTTGCAAGTTGTGTCTGTAAAGCTTCCTCCTGGCTAAGAGGATTCATCTCAAGTGCTCTGTCCTGATTTTGCACAAGTTCTGGGGCACTGCTCAGCAGGACACACACACCCAACACAGCAAAGCCCAGGCACACCTTTTCCAGCTGCTTTCCCTTGGACATCTGCAGGAATTTTTTTGAGGCTTGGTGGGATTCAATCTTTGGAGAGATGCAACTTCAGGAAGGTGGCAGAAGCTGAGCTGCCTGGGTGAGGAACACACTGGGAGCTTCATGAGACCTCCTGCATCAAAAATTCAACTTCATCCATGGTTTAAAGATTCTCCTTCCCATCCTCCTCTGGAATTCCTGTCTGAAGTCCAAGCCACATGCTGCTTCCAAGCCAGCTCCAGGAACAACATCAAAGCCCTGACCTCGACTGATTCCATGTTCTGGCCAACAGCTCCTTAGCAGGACACAATGAACTTCTCTTTCCAAAACCCAGCCAAAAGGAACTCCAAAAATCTTCTATCAACTTTTTGCTGCTCCATAAGAGGATTTTAGTGTTCCTTCAAGTCCTTTCTCCTTCCCATCTGGAAGACCATGAGAAATAAGTAGAGAGAAACCTGTCAGAAAGGTAGAAAAAGTGATGGACCTGACAGTAAAAATGAAATGTTTTCAATCAAGGGGAAGAATGGGGCGGGGGCGGGGGGGAAGGAAAAAAAGCCTTTGGTTAATCAAGGTTTCCTTTTTGTCTAGTCCTCTTATAAGGTATTAAGGGGGAGAAGTGAGGACAAAAAGCAAACAGACTTAGGATATTAAAATGGATATTATCTCCTGGAAGTAATCATCACTAATACAGTAATAGAAGAAACTGGGACAAGAGAAAAGACCCAGAAAAAATCTTCCCCTCCTCCACTTTTACCAAAATTCCACTTTAAAAACATGACAACATTTTGATGAAGACCATGGTAATTAAAATCAGGTCCTGTCTAGGCTGCTAGAGCCAAAGTCAAGCTCTGCTCTTCATCATTAAGTTCCAGAAACCATCCAGAAGACAACTCTTGCACTTAATTCTGCAGAATTCACAACTCTTGCACTTTGGGAAAGTCAACCTACCTCTGAGTTTCTGCAGCTGCATCCTGGGTTGGCTCCCACCTCTGAGCCACCTCCTCTCCCCAGGAGATCCATACTGATGTTCCTCAATGGTTTTTCTGCCAAGTTTCAGAAGCTGACCTCCTAGTAACTCCACTCCCCCATGAAGCTGGGCTTCTATCCCTCCATCTTCAACTTTTGAAGGACCTGAGGATGAGTTGCTCCTACTCTTGGAGCAGAAACCCTACTCATGGTCCCTGGGGTAAGATGAGCAGTGACATTGGGATGTGTAGATGGGGGTTCCCATGTCCCTGCACCTCCAGAGTGACACAAGTGAGGTCAGAGAAGGGATTTGATAAGGTTTGTCCATACAGAGGGATGGAGGAGAGGTTGCTCCAGCCAGGCCACCCACCTGCTCCCTGCCATAATCCTTGGGGTGCTGGAGAGGCTGGAGGAGATGCAGCTTCCAGGAGAAGCAGAAGATTCTGCTTCTGGAGAGGCACATGAAGCTGACTCTTCCCAATGTGCATCCTCTCCCAGGACTTCTGAGGAGAAGCACAGCAGGGAACCCCTCCTCACCTGGATTTTCTAAAGGCAAACTGGTGCTAAAGTTCCACAGAGAGGTGGAAGGGCCAAGTGGCTGGAAGGGAAGTGTATTTACAGGGCTCCCTCCTCAATATCTGTATGGATCCTGGCTTGAGCAGCCAAAAGAAAAAGCTACCACTCACATAGCAAGAGTGACCTTCCCTGGGAAGTCCCTGAGATAAGTATCAGAAACTTGGGAAGGATAGATGGGATGAGAACTGTTCTCATAGAATCATGGACTTGGTTTGAAGGGACCTTCCAGGGCCATCCAGTCCAACCCCAGGGATGTCTCCAACTGGATCAGGTTGCTCAGAGCCCCATCCAACCTGAGCTGGAATGGTTCCAGGGATGGGGCAGCTCCCACCTCTCTGGGAAACCTGGGCCAGGCTCTCCCCACCCTCAGAATAAAGAATTCCTTCCTCATCTCAAATCTAAATCTCCCCTCCCAGGTGCTTCTCAGCTACCATCAACTGCTGACCATACAATCCCATCAGACCCCTCCCTAAATTTCCACCTAGCTTGGGAATTCCAAGGACCCTGCCCCTTCCCTCCTTCCTATGCTGGTGGGATCTCACAAGGGTTGTACAGCAGCAGAGTTTTGCCCTCTGCTCCCTCTATTTGATTATTTTGGTTTAAAAACAGGGAATAAAGCCACTGCCAGCACCTGCTACACACCAACCCAGAGAACTGAAGCAGCCATTCCTTGGGTGGGGGCAGATTTACATTTTGGGAGATGGGCAGAGGAAAAAAAGTGTTTGTTTGTAAACCAGGGATGATTTCTCCCTCTTCTTAACTCAGTGGCTTCAGCAGGCGCAGCCTGTCAGCCCCATTCAGCCCCCCTTTTATTTATTATTTTATTCCTGCATAATCTGGGCTCTGAACAAAGATGTGCCTTGTTCAGCTCCCCAGCTCACCAACAGCAACTGTTGTTTTAAATTCCTGTCTGGTTGTTTTCTCCCCACCTCCTTTGGCTGAATCAGCTTTTGGCTTCCATTTTAAAACAAAAAAAAAAGCTTTCTCTTTCAGAAAGAAGCAAGAGCTGGTTTTCTCATCCCACAGAGTTACCTCCTTCAGCAGCTTCAGCAGCATTTGGGTGCTCCAACAACCTGGGGACCTTGTTGTGTCAGTGTTCCCAGTTTGCCTAGAACACCCCATCCCATCCCATCCCATTCCATCCCATCCCATTCCTTTAATGTGACCAAACTCAAGAAACAAAGCAAAAAACCAAACCTGGGTTTGGGCAAGTCCTGATGTAGCTTTTTCCTCCTGCTTTGGAGGACAAAAAAATATTAAATATATATAAAATTGTTACTATGGAGCAGTTGAGGCCCCTCAAGCTGAAGATTTAAGAGCTCAAGTTGAATTTTGCTTTGAATAGCTCCACTGCCCCATGGAGGAAAGGTCCAAAGAAGATCACAGGAGCCAACAAACCATCTCCCAGTGCCCATCACCCTCCAGATGGTCTCTGTACCCACTGCAATTTGAGATGACCTATTGCAAAATAAGCTGCCAAGCATCTCCCTCCCGGCCCCTGGACTCCTGCTGCTTGCTCAGAGTCTCTGGAGATGATGCTGAAGCAATCCCAGATGTAATATTTTGACTGCTTGGCTGACCACAAAAAGGTCTGACCAGAAAAAGCAAAGTAGATCCAAGGTTGGTGGTCAAGCCTGATGTTTAAAGGACAGCTTGGAGATCACCCACTGGGTCAGACACACCACATATGCTATAAACTCCTCAGCAAACTGCCAAAACCAAGCTCTGAGCTTGCTGGTCTCTGTTCCTGCAGGATGCTCAAAGCTTGCCCAGAGGTTCAGGTCTTGAGCCCATCATTTGCTGCATCTACAGCTCCAGGTGAAACTGCTTCAGGTCTGGACACGAGCTGTTTGGTGAGGTTTGAGAGGTGGAAAAGGATGTTAGGAGCAACCCAGCCCCCTTGAAAGTTGAAATCTGTTTCAAGACAAACATTTCTGCTGGCCCTGGCTTCAGCTTGTGGCTTCTTGCAGCTGAAAGTCTGATGGCACCACGTTGCAGGGCATGTGAAGGCTACCAAGGGACATCTTGTGACATGCCAAGTGTGGCCCTAGCTCCCCATGAGGCAATCCTGTAGCCAGCTGTCTGCAAGCACAGGTTTGGAGAAGCAGAAAGAGACAGTTCCTCTCAACCCCATGCACAAAGAGGGGCTCCAGGAAAGCTGGGGAAGGAGTTTTACAAGTGATGGGAAGAGAAGGAACAGTTCCAAACTGAAAGAGGGGAGATTGAGGTGAGATCTTAGGAAGAAATTGTTGAATTTGAGGGTGCTGAGCCCCTGTGCCAGGTTTCCCAGAGAAGCTGTGGCTGCCCCAGCCCTGGCAGTGTCTCAGGTCAGGTTGGATGGGGCTTGGAGCAACCTGGGCTGGTTGGAACAAAATGATCTTTAAGATCCCAATCCAAACCATTCTCTGACCAGTGCTGACCAAGGCTGGAAAAAAAGACATGTATTTTGGCAACAAGAACCTTTGCAACAGCAGGAGAATGTTATCAGAGCTCCTACCTCACTGAAGTCTGCAGAAGGAAGAGTCCCTGATGTTGGATGACCAAGTGGTGGATTTGAATTCCCAACTCCTGGGTGCAGCCTGGTCCCCAGTGTGTTCTTTCCACCCTTGAGGGAGCAGACCAGAAAGACAAGGCTGCTGAGATCCTTCACTAATCCTTCAGAACTTCAGGGCAATCTCCTACCTGTCCCTGGAGTAAAACCAACTCACTCCACTCAGCCACAACCAGATTCTTCAGGTGACAACCAAGTGATGTGTTCCCCAAGCACCTCCAGTTTGGGGGTGTTCAGGTGGGAGGGGTCCAAACCCAGGTTTTGGTCAGGTTTTGGATGTGGCCCCAGGTGAAGACCTCCCTTTTGTATTCATCATCTGCTGCTATCAGGTCCATTATTCTTCAAAACACCAAGAAGCCAATAATAGACCATAATAACCCCTGGGAAAAAAAAAAAAAAAAGCCCTTTTCTATAGCACAGGAGGACATACCTAAACCTGAGGCCTCAGACCAGTTCTCCAGCATGTTTGGAAGAGCTTCTGCCAGAACTTGGTGTTTTATGGACTTTCTGGTTGATACATTCACTTGTCAAGGGACAAGAAACACAGGTTTTGCACAGGAGTTTCTACACAGACAGGAATTTCCATCTTGAAGCACCTCAGATTTCTAGATCTGTAGATAAATCCTCTTCTCAAATCTATGCTCAGCTGTCACACAGGACCTGGACTTGATGTCAACCCTCCCATGACCTCTTTCTTGTACCTTTTGGAAAAACCAGCCCAGGTAAGGTGAGAGGACACTGGAAGAGGTCTCACACTGCTCTAAGCTCTGCTTTTAGTGTGAAAACCAGAAAGTTCAAGTTATTAAAACTCTGCTTTGAGTTCTAAGTGCTTCCTACCATGTGCTGCCATCCTTCCAGCACAGAGGGCTCTTGTCCTTGGACAGTGTATGAAACAGAGCATAAAAACCTGAGGGAGCTCCTCAACCAAGAAATGACTACTGCAAGAAGCCCATATTTGCCCTCAGACCTCACAGATAGGTATGGAAAGCAGTTTGGAAGAAGGCAAAGGAAGAGGAACACACTTTGGGATGAGTTTTGGAGTGTGTGGCTTCCTGGGAGGACATGTGCTCAGCTCCCAGCATGGGTGATGAGGAGAAAGTCCACACTCTTGTGGAGTACTGCCTCTGAAGCTCGAATAGCCACCTAGCTATCAAGATACATAATGATAAAAAAACCCCAAACAGCTACACCTGATAACTCAGTTAAACAGTTTCTATATATTCAGGGTTTTATCCCTTTTACCTTAAAAAAATGAAATAAGATTAAAACCCCAGTCAACTCTCCAGCACTTGCAACAGCAAAATTTTCTAATTTCAGTGATGAAGGTGACTTTTTAGATTTAACTTAAATGCCTGAGATAAGGAGGAAGGTGACAAAGCTGCTCCAGGGGCTGGCTGGAGCACCTCTGCTGTGAGGAGAGGCTGAGGGAGCTGGGATTGTTCAGCCTGGAGAAGAGCAGACTCCATGGGGACCTCAGAGCTGCCTTCCAATTCCTGAAGGGAACCTCCAGGAAGGCTGCAGAGGGACTTTTCAGCAGAGTGTCCAGTGACAGGACACTCATTCCACACTAAACCAGCAAACAGGTCCACCTTGGCAGTAGACAGAGAGGGAGCACATCCACTGGTTCCCTATATTTAAAGAGGGGAAGGAATTAGTTATTAAAACCCCATCTTAAAAAAGGACAAAAAATCTTGAAGAAATTGCATCAACCACTGTAGCATTTGCAGCCCATTTGCTCCCAAGGAGAACAAGAGAACAAATATTTTATTTTGCCTCTCACAACCCAGTTTTGGTTTGTTTCAAACCAGGTTTCCAGAGTCTGGCTTTGCAATCTGATCTTTCTCTTGAGCAAGTTGAAGGATAATCCATTTTTCCCCTCATCTGGCAACACCTTGCAACAACATACTCTGCCTTTATGGAGTCCCTTTAATCTTGGCTGAAGTGTTTATGGACCATGGGCCTCCTTCCACTTCCAGCTGCAAGCCCAGGCTGGTTGGGAGAGAGAAGAATTAAAAGAGGGCAAAAAAAGAAGTCATCTCTCCAGTGTGCACAACAGCAAAAACAAGAATTAACTCCATGTGAAGCCCATTTGGCTCTGGCAGGGCCCATTTGTTTTCTCTCTGGTTTTCTTTCTTCCTGCTGCTCAGTATTAAAAAGATGAAGAGATGGCTGGAGATTACCTTGAGTAATAAAGGAGGGTTTCTTCCAGGAGGTTTAGTTGGTGTAGGAAAGCAAACATAAAGGCCTCAAATAGATTAAAATCCTTTTTTTGTCAGGTGCTGTGGAGGTACCCAGGAACAGAGAGATGCTTCCCCAGGGATCACATGGAACCCAGGAGTGATACAGGGTGTGGGGAGGGAAATGAAATCAGGTGTCTGTACCACAGAGCTTCCATTCCAAGAACAACTGCAAAATCCTTTCCATGTCAGCCAGATTTGAAAGCTGGGATAGATACTGGGAAGATCATTGCCCTCAAGCTTGCAGTCTGAGATGCAATTTATGGGGTAGGTGGCCACCAAGATATCTTGTTCTGCTGTGTCTTTTCTAAAGAGATCTGAACCATACTCAATGCTGCATAGTTTTTGTGGGCAGAGGGCCATCAACTTTATTATCTCAGCAATTTGCATGCTCCAATTCCTACTCACCAGATTTGTCCACAGAAGGCACCAAAACCTTGTGAAGATCCAAGAAAAAACTTACCAAGAATTGGGTGTCACAACCCCTGTCTCAGACCTACAGGGCATGATCCAAGTCAGCAGTTATCTCCCTAAAAGGTTTTTAAAAATCTCTTCTCTTTCAAACAAATAAAAACCCCACCACCAACAAAAGAACCCAACACCAATAGCAAAAGAAGCAGCCACTAATGATTCAGTTTCAAAGATCTGAGAGAAAAAGTATCAGGGGTCAGTGGAAAAGGGAGGACAGCAGCTGAGAATGGGAGAAGACTCTAACTTTGTGTTTTTAGACCTCTGTGTTTCCACACTGCAGGTTTCCCACCAAAAAGAAACATTTTGCACTTACAGAGAAGATGGTGAAGTGGTTCAGTGTCTTCTCCCAGCTCAGTTTTTGAGCAACATAATTCTCACTGGGTGAGGATGAGGAGTTTGGTTCCCTATCCAGAAGGCATCTACAGAAATGATCCAAGGTTCTTTAATTACAGAATCATTTAGGTTGGAAAACACCTTTAAAATTTAGTCCAACCACTGACCTAACACTACCAAGTCTACCACTAAACCATAGGCATCACATCTATAAATCTTTGAAAGACCTCCAGGGAGATTGAGTTAATTTTTGAAGGTCATATTACTTGGAAAAAACACAGCATTAAAATTTAATTAGCAGAAGCTAATAAGGAGAAAAAAAAAAACAAAAAACACCAAACCACAACCCAATTTTAAATTAGAGAAGAGCAGATTGAGATTGGATGTTAGGAACAAGTTCTGTACCATGAAGGCAGTGGGAAAATGTCCCAGGTTGCCCAAGGAGGTGGTTGAGACCTCATCCCTGGGGATATTCAGCCTCATCCCTGGGGATATCAAGCCTCATCCCTGGGGATATTTAACCTCATCCCTGGGGATGTTCAAGGTGAGGCTTGGGGAGGCTCTGAGCACCCTGATCTAGGTGAGGGTGTCCCTGGGGTTGGACTGGGTGACCTTTGGAGGTCCCTTCCCACCCAAATCATTCTATGATTCCATGATTATTTTGAACCTGAGCAGCCTAAGGTGAGATTGGTGGCTTCATTCAGTTGGTGAAGATAAAAAAGAGCAAAGCTTGGAGAAGCTGAGCTGGAGCAGAAGAGGCAAAGTGACCTTTAAAAAAAGTGTTAACCCCCTTGCCAAAAATGTAACCAAGAAAGGGTAGGACAAACCCAAAGGGTAAAAAACCAAGGCAGAAGGAAGCAAGCATGTGGTAGAAACCCAATTTTTAAGGTCTGGGTTCAGAAATACCCCCAGCCTCAGCTGGCAGGAGTTGAGTGGAGAGAAGAGCATGAAATTGGGCAAACAGCCCAAGGGAGGCTGATGGAGGACAAGGGTGGAAGTTGGATGTGGTCAACAGGCCTGAAAAACCTCAATAACAGGGAATGGAAGAAGGCAGTGAGGGAGAGGGCTTGAAAATAGAGCTTTATCAGCTTCCTAAATATATTTATGCTGACTCAGATCTGCTCTCCCCACCAGTTGCCTGTGGGAGGGAAACAAGCCAAGCACAGGCCAACAGCTGAGAAGGTCAGGTCAAGAGGGTGAACACTCAATATGTGGAAATTTGAAGGAGATTTGGAGGGTGGATAACTGAAATAAAAGGGAGATGCCAGGAAAAAAGAATCATTGCTTCATCAGGTGCTCAGGCACATAAAAAAGTGATCTCTGATATCAAAGCTGGCTGCAAAGAAAGCTATTTACACACCCAAGTAAGGCCTTGGAGCTTGAAAAGAATACAAAAATGCCAAGGAGGGCATCAAAAGTGGGGCTTCTTCATGGGAGGAAGGGTTTTTCCTCCCAAATCTAAAAGGATGTGGAAATACACAGGCAGAAACCTACATCCACCCCTGGGGTCTGCCCAGCAGCACAAGGATGCAGAGAGACCACTCTCCTGAGCTTGAAAAAAATGCTCTTTTTGCTTGCACTTCCTACCTGGAATGTGGATTTGGAATATTATCAGTACCATGTACTTGGGGGCAGCTTGGTTGCTTAATATCCATCTGTTCCTTCTGGGATAGGGATAGAGGTTTCCCATATCTGAGTCTTTCAGGTCAGTGGGACAACAGATCAGGAGCCATGACCCTACAGCAGCTCAAACTCTGGGGGAGCCAATAATCTTCCCAAATGGTGAAGCACCCAATTCTGCACCTGGTGTGCCCTAAAAAGAGCAGCTTGGATTTCTCCAGCTGGCTAAATGCAAGGTGGGCTTCTTCCAGCTCTCATTGTGTCCCCTCAGCATCTGAAAAAATGTTGCCTGAACACACCCCAGAGTGACTGTGTTGGAAAGGCTGGGTCTAGAACTTGAGTGCTCCACAGATCACAAAATCCCAGACTGGTTTGGGTTGGAAGGGACCTTCAAGCTCCTCCATTCCCAAGCCCTTTCCATGGGCAGGGACACCTCCCAGCAGCCCAGGTTGCTCCAAGCCCCATCCAACCTGACCTGAGACACTGCCAGGGATGGGGCAGCCACAGCTTCTCTGGGAAACCTGGCACAGGGGCTCAGCACCCTCAAATTCAACAATTTCTTCCTCATGTCTAACCTAATTTTCCCCTCTTTCAGTTTAAAACTGTTAGCCCTTGTACTCAGAAAGTCTTGGGGAAAAAGAGGAGCTATGGGGGAAATAACCCTATATATTAAAACAGCAGGAGACAAAATTCAGAAAAATTAAGGGAGAAAAAAAAGAAAATTGTAATGACTCCACGAGAAGAGAGAGGGAAAAATAATTTTGGATTGATAAAAATGATACTGCTGCAGAGCAGAAACCTGTGCTAAGGAGAATTCAGGAGCTGGTAGATGTGGATTGCTTGCTAGACCTGTGCCTAGAGGAGCATTTTTAGTTTTTGGCACTCCCAATATGTTTTCTTTCTCTTGTATTCAGACTCCAAGTTGTCTGGGATGAAGATAATTTCTGGTGTATGGGCGACTCAGTCCAGTGGGGCTCTGAGCATGGACTTTTCTACAGGTAATAACAACAAGACTGACAGCTCAACCCTGAGGAGCCAAGTTTTGACAATGTAGAAA
The DNA here is from genome assembly GCA_023637945.1 of Phaethornis superciliosus. NCBI lineage: Eukaryota > Metazoa > Chordata > Aves > Apodiformes > Trochilidae > Phaethornis > Phaethornis superciliosus. The sequence goes on from JAJQWJ010000004.1 coordinate 70,535,785, forward strand.
CAGTCAAGACACTAATTCTTTTTGCCAGAAGTTTAACTTGTGATGAATTATGGATTTAAAGCATAAACAGGAACTCTTCTGCTTATGGGAAGCCTGCAGAAACTCCTGGTATAAGAAAAGCAACAGATCCTTCTCCATCCAACCTCCATTATGTGGTCAGGCTCTGCTCCCAAGGAACAAGGGATGGGACAAGAGGATTGGGAACAATTTCTTCCTGGAAAGGGTTCTCAGGGCCTGGAGTCCCCATCATTCCTGGAGGGATTTCCAAGCCCTGGAGATGTGGTGCTGAGGGCCATGGGGCAGGGGTGGCCTGGGCAGTGCTGGGTTCAGGGTTGGAGCTGTTGATCTTCAGGGTCTTTTCCAACTGAAATGATTTGGTGATCTTAAGAAAACCTCTTTCCTACTTGCCAACTTCTTGGCTTTTTGGGGACTTCCCAGCAGGTCATTTGGAGCCAGGTTAAGCAGGCACTTCTGCTTTACCCTGCCTTACTCTCTCTGGTTTTTCAGGGTGTTTCAGGGCTTGCACAAATGATCAGACAGAGATAAACATAATCAGTGAGTTCTTAATTGGGAGGGAGCAGATGTGTTTATGTCACAGTGGGCCTTCCCTGCTAGGATCCTATTTCTCTGGCCATGGAGCTGGTGTGTATGTTGTTTTTGTCTGAGACAGAATAAAACCCCAACTGAGAATCTCCATCAAATCCTCTGAAAGCCCCTGGAAAGTTTAAAAATAAGATCAGATCTCCATGGGTGGCTCTTCATTCTACATCCAAACACATGGTTGAACTGCAGACAATTTGGAAGCTACCTCCATCCAGCAAGTCACCCTTGTACCAGGGCCAAAATCTTCTGTTTGCCCAAAGCATAACCCTCAGAAAGGCATTAGGGTTGGGATCAAAGAACAGAAGAAATGGAGAATCACTGCTGGACTGCTCATCCTCATCCCCAACACTGTACCACGGGCACTCCAACAGAAACAGAGAGATCATTTGTTGGTTTTCATCACTTCCAGGTCCAAAAATTGAGCTTAAAAATGCTGTTTTTAGCTTCAGCCTCTAAAATCAACCAGAATGGGTCTACGTGCACATGGCAGGTGTCCTGCAGGAGGACACCAGGTCCCACAGGAAGCCAAAGGGTGACGTTTCCATCACAGCTGATGGGCATTTGACCAAGTGGAACAAGAAGTCAACAAGGGATAGATGGATGTGTCTGTCCCTTCCCTGCACATTAGCATTTCCAGAAGTACCATTTGAGCCACCTCTTTCTGCCAAAACTAGATCTCTAAACCAGGTCTTCAAAGCCTACGCTTCCCCGTGTGTCTGCACAGCACCAAGTGGGATAAATTTCCAATTCTGGCAAGGCCTCCAGACAAACAATGCCAAAAATTAGGTATCATAAAACTCAACAGGATAAAACTAAGCATCATGGTGTTCAAGTACAGTAGGTTTCTTATTCACTACAAGAAAAAAATAAATAATCAAAACCTCGTGAAATATTTCCGAGTGGAAGAGCCAAGGTAGTCAGAAAAAAAAAACAACTCAATTCTTGTTTCAGTTTAAAAAATTCAGATGTAACATGGAGCTTCCCTTGCCATTTATCCAGAATAAAATGCTGACTGCAGGGGTTGAGTTCAGCTGAAGAAGGAAACTGGTGAAAGGGTTCTCCAGGTCTGTCAGCTTGGGACAACTCACGTGGAGCAGATGCACCAGGACCTCAGGTGTCCTGCAGCTTCAATCAAAGCTGAGGCTTCCCAAATTTTACCTGGAAAACCTTGCACATTCCTTTTTTGGCACTGTGGAGATCCATTGCCAGGCTGCACACCCCCATGGCTGGCAGGGCTCCATGATCTGTCATGCTCCAACCATGAGGAACAAGAGATTCCCCCCTATTCTGCCAACTGGTAAACTTGCAGACAAAGGGAGGAGCTCCAAATCCCTCTCAATTCCCAAGGACTTTCCAATCTTCCCATGAAATCAGTTTCCTCCCCAAGCACAGCCATGAAACAGAGTCTCCATCTCTTGCTTTGGTGAGAGCACCCATGAGCACACACACCAAGGAGGTTGTGCCTGACAAAATCTTTTCCCTTCCTACATCTCCATTACATCTTTGGAGCTACCAATGGAGGTTAAAAAAAAAAACAAACCACAAAACACCAATAAAAAAGGCAGTTTGGGCTCTAAAGTGTCAATATTTCAAATGCATTGAATGTCTTCTACCTACCAGCTGCCAGAAAGAACATCACCAAGTCAGTTTTCACCTCCATGGGCTGTGGGGATGTTCTGCACCTTCTCCATGGTGACAGCTGAGCCATCCTCCTCCCTCAGCACCTATGGAGAGCTTTGCCAAGGAGGCTCTAGAATCCCACTTCAAATTCTAATCATAATTCTAGTCTGATTCTACAGAATCTTAGATAACTCACACAGAATCATGGAGCTCCCACACTCCTACCTCCAGTCTCAAAGCTGCAGTACTAATTCTACAGCACCTTTCTTTCTTTTCCCTGGCTCTCAGGTCAGGTTGGATGGGGCTTGGAGCAACCTGGGCTGCTGGGAGGTGTCCCTGCCCATGGAAAGGGCTTGGGAATGGAGGAGCTTGAAAGTCCCTTCCAGCTCAAATCATGCTGTAGTGCTATGGAACTGGGAAAATCCATGGATATAATGACATTGGTCTGAGTGACAAGAAGTTAAAAGGAGGATTAGACACTTTTAAAGCAGCAAAGTCTGCTGAAATCTGCAGAAATCACCTTTGCCTTGAGAAGCTTCAGAGGTGCAGCCCACAGAAAATCCTGTTTTGGGCTTGTCCTTTGGGGTGCTTCCCTGGAGCATCTGAGCTGAGCACATCCAGCTGGGGGCTGCTGGGGAAACGTGGTGGATGCAAAGTGGAGGGGGACAACAGGGAGGTGGCATCCCTGGGGATATTCATCCCTGGGGATCTTCAACCTCATCCCTGGGGATCTTCAACCTCATTCCTGGGGATCTTCAACCTCATCCCTGGAGATATTCAGCCTCATCCCTGGAGATATTCAGCCTCATCCCTGGGGATGTTCAGCCTCATCCCTGGGGATATTCAGCCTCATCCCTGGGGATATTCAGCCTCATCCCTGGGGATATTCAAGGTGAGGCTTGAGGAGTCTCTGAGCACCCTGATCTAGGTGAGGGTGTCCCTAGGGTTGGACTGGGTGACCTTTGGAGGTCCCTTCCAACCCCAATTATTCTCTGAGAAACCTTAGCTGCTTGCAGCACATCTTGCCTTTCCAACTGCCTTCCCTGCTGTTAGCAGCTGCCTCCTGGTTGTTTAGAGAGGTGGAAATCCTCTGTAAAAATGCCAAAGACTTAAAAAAAAAGGGTTTTTCAGTGAGGACATCTCTCCTTTCTAACACTCTCTCCCTGATGTGGGCTGAGAAGATCAATGGAAAACAGAACCAAGAAAATAACATTCATCATTCTTTTGCCTACTGGAGAAATCCCAGGGGTAAGGGATTTGGTAGGGAGTTTTCTCTCATCATTGCTCTCTTCATCCCCCAAATAAATCAGTCATTTTCATTACAATTACCTCAATATTCAATATGTAACTTAAACTGGCCTCAGACCTGCTCCTGGATTCACCATCCCCCTTCCTGAGAAGCTCCAGGACTCCAAATGGCCAAGCTGCTATCTGGCATTGAGTTGTTTTGTCTAAATCCCAACTCTTGGTTTGGGGAAATGAAAACAACCTTTGGAGTGATTTTCAGCAGGATTTCAGGCACAAGGACAATTCTGCAGCACTAGGATGACTGAGACAGCAATGAGCTGAAGCATGAAAATAACCTCCCTACCCCCAGAATTTGGGAGGAGTGACTTTTCCTTCTGTTTTGGAGCTGAATGTAGCATCACAAGTGGAGAAAAAAAAAATAAAATCAGTATTTGCAGTCTGGAAGGTCTTTTAGCGGAAGAAAAAAATACATTTTGAACAGGAAGAGTAGAGCCTTTGCTGGAAAATAAACTGGTTGGCTTAAAAAAACTCAAGGAAGGATAAAGAAAGGGTCTTTGTGATGTGTAAGGTACCCATGTCCCCCTCTCTATCCCCAAAAGTGACACTTTACCTGTCTGTACCTTCTAGGGAGGTGATGGAGGGCATGTGGGCTCTGCAGTCAGGACTCCTCACTTGTGTTCTGGTCAAGAAATGGCTCCCTCTGAACAGGGCACTGCAAAACAAGAGCCACAGAAGTTGTGTCTGCTCTATGGAATTATTTGAATATTTATCAGCACTTCCTTTTTTCCCCCCAAGCTAATATGGCCTCAAACATGGGTTGGGAATCATAAGAAGGATGGTTGACACCAGGTCCCGTTCCCAAATGCAACCTGGATAGGACTAAGGCAGGTTGAGGTTCCAGCTGGATCTGGTCTAGTGTTGGGGAATCCACCACATCCCTGGGGAGAATATTCCAATCACTTTTTGGGCAACCAACTTAATTGCATTAAAAAATGTATAGCTGCATCCCTGTGACATCAGCAGCCTTTTATAGTCATTTGTTTGGATTGTTGCACAACATACAGCACCACTGGCATCAGCTTCAAGACAGAAATATGGAATTGTCAGGGTTGGAAGGGATCTTTAAGCTCATCCAGTTCCAATCTCTCTGCATGGACAGGGATACCTCCCACTAAACCAGGTTGCTTTGATGAGTTTTTCTAGAAATTAACCCAGCTGGGGAGAAAGGAAAAGCTCAGGAGCTGAGAGAAAAAAGAGACAATTCCCTGAATTCCCTCCTTCCATGGCTTTTGTGTGTGTGTGCCCAGTTTCTGTAGCCACCGAGGACCTTTTGAAGATGGTGATTACAAAACGTGGGAAGGTGCTTGGGAAACTGCAGCACCAAAGTCCCTCCAAAGGGCTTGAAATTGATTTCCATCAAAACTGACTACCCTCCTCATTAATTAAATCCTTTGAACATGCTGGGGAGGCAGGCAGGAGATGAAGGGGGACATCAAAAGGGACATCCCAGGAGGCCAGGTAATGCCGGCGACGAGGAGCTCCCCTCATCCCTCATCCCCCCAAAGTGCTCCTCAAGGCTTCAGAAATGCAGGCAGCCTGACAAAAAGGGAAGAGAATCATTCTTATTCTCTTTATGAGGAGGGTTGTGGTTTAGTGGTGGACTTGGCAGGGCTGGGTTAATGGTTGGACTTGATGATCTTCAAAGTCTTTCCAGCCAGGGTTCTGTAATTCCATGAATTAAGTGCTTTGTCACCTATGATTCTTTTCCCTGGGACCCCAGAGAACATAAGAAAATGTCTCTGTCCTGAGGAGGCTTTGACTTCCCCACCTCTTTTTCCACAAAAGCAAAAAGGGGGAAGAATGGGAAAAAGAGAAGTGAGCACTCCACACCTCCTGGGTTTTTTTTTTGAGGGGGGAATCATGTTCCTATTTCACTGCATCAGTGGAAAGAACTAGCTGTCAGTTTGGGAATATTTTGCAGGTGGAGTCGTAAATCAACTGAAAAAAAACCAAAAAACCAAACCCAAACAATCTCTTGGCATCCCCTTTTCATGTGCACAGCCAAGATTCCTGCTTTGACTTGACCAGGAGCAAGGGAGGGAGCTCAGCCCATTCCCCCAACACCCCGAGGAGCAGAGGCTGTTTGCTCTCTGCTATCAGTTCAGAGCTCACCAGCCTGCTCCATCCAGGAGATAATCCCATTTTTTTTATTCCTGGGGGTTAGGCCAAATGCCTCACAGTATGGAACAGTAACCAAAGGCTTCTAAATCCTCCCTAAACTGAAAAAAAAAACCCCTCCAAGTCTTCTTTTTTGCATTTGTGTAGCATTTTTCTTACAGAGAGCCCACCCTGAGTTGGGCTTTCATGATATTGGTGCTTGGGACACGTAGAGCTGACTCTGCACATCACCCAAGTCAAGGCTGAAAGCAATCCTCAGCCCCTCCATGAAATCCACTTGATCCCCAGGCTAAAATGCAGCAAGTTCCAAGATGTTAAAAAGCACCTGTTTAGCAGGGGGCTGGGATAGGAAAATCCAAAGCTGGACAGGAAAATCCAGCCCCCCACCCCCCCAAAAAAAAAAAAAAAAAAAATCCAGGAAAAACTTCTGGACTGTTTCACTGAATTACTCAGTTGGCCACGTGAGATTTCAGGGTACTGTCATCATTCAACAGAAACTCTGCCATCATCAAAGTGTTTGGTGACTTCTTAACCAAGGTTTAGTCAGAAAGAAGTGTCCTCTGCTCCCACCCCAAGCACACAACCACTAGGATCATCTTGTGCCATGATTCCAGAGTTCAGCTGCCATAGTCACAGGCTGACCAGTTATTAATGTAACTGTGGGGTTTGGAAGAGAAAAAGATACCAAGAGTGGTCCCAAAATTAAGCCTGGAAACGTTCCTGCTTGAGTAGAAGACTCCTGAGCACATCTGGGCTTGAAGCAGGAGGTGCTGTTCAGATTCCCCCATAAAAACCCACAGGAACATCTTCAGAGATAAGAGTAGCTGGAGATAACTCAGGAGAAATTGAATTTTTTACTCAGGAGAAATGGTTGGAAGGTATTTTGTTAGAGTTCCCCCTCTACTCTGTCCCCAACATACACACATGGAGCTGTTGGAGTGAGCCCAGAGGAGGCCATGAGCTGGGGGATTTCACAACGTCCTTAAATGTCACCTTTTTGCCCCTGGGACATTAGGAAACCTCCACAAGAAGCCCCAGCGGTCCAAATGTGACAAGTTGTCCCCATTCCCACATATTCCAGGTGGGATGCTGGGAGGGCTGGAGCCAGGCTGAGAGTTGGGGTTGTTCAGGCTGGAGAAGAGAAGGCTGCAGGGAGACCTTAGAGCACCTTCCAGTGCCTGAAGGGGCTCCAGGAAAGCTGGGGAGGGACTTGGGACAAGGGCAGGGAGGGATGGGATGAGGGGGAAGGGTTTCAGAGTAGGAGAGCTGAGATTTAAGTGAGGCATGAGCCAGAGATGTGCACCAGCAGCCCAGAAACCAACCATGTCCTGGGCTGCATCTCCAGTAGAATGGCCACCAGGGTGAGGGAGGGGATTGTCCCCCTCTGCTCTGCTTTGGGGAGACCCCCCTGGGGTGCTGGGTCCAGTTCTGGGGTCCCCAAGGCCAGAAGGAGCTGGAGCTGTTGGAGTGAGTCCAGAGGAGGCCATGGAGATGCTGGGAGGGCTGGAGCAGCTCTGGAGCCAGGCTGAGAGAGTTGGGGTTGTTCAGGCTGGAGAAGAGAAGGCTGCAGGGAGACCTTAGAGCACCTTCCAGTGCCTGAAGGGGCTCCAGGAAAGCTGGGGAGGGACTTGGGACAAGGGCAGGGAGTGACAAGACAAGGGGGAATGGTCTTAAACTGAAAGAGGAAAGATTGAGATGAGATTTTAGGAAGAAATTCTTGAATTTGAGGGTGCTGAGCCCCTGTGCCAGGTTTCCCAGAGAAGCTGTGGCTGCCCCATCCCTGGCAGTGTCTCAGGTCAGGTTGGATGGGGCTTGGAGCAACCTGGGCTGCTGGGAGGTGTCCCTGCCCATGGAAAGGGCTTGGGAATTGGGTGATCTTTAAGGTCCCTTGCAACCTAAACCAGGCTGGAATTCTGTGATTCAGGGACCTGTTTTGCCCACACTTGCAAAATCTTCAATAAGCAACTTGATGCAGACTCAGTTGGTAGTTATGGAATGGAGATGACAAAGTAACTCCTGGACTCAGAGTAAAATGAAACTGACCTCTCCCCTTCCTGTCTCCCCAACACAACCCAGCAATTCATGGACTCTGATTGCTCTTAACCTATAGGTCTGGCACCACACATCACTTGCAGGATCATCCCCCAAAAATGTGGAGCCCACACCACCCTGCTCCACCTGGCCAAACACTCCCAGCCTCTCAGCCACAAGAGCTAAAAACAACCCAGAAATCATCAAGCAAGTCAGAGCACCCCTAAGACTCACTGCCAAAACCTGACCAGGATGTCTCTGATGAGCAAGAATGTGTGGAGAAAAGAACAAGATGATTTTTTTTGAGCTGATGAAAAGTTTGGAATCTGAGCCAGCAAAAGATCCAGGCAGCAAACGTTACCTGGGCAGAGCCTGCTGGAGGGGGAGGATCTACAATCACCCAAATTTCTGAGGTGTAATTAAAGCAAAATGAATTAAGACATCTTTATGGATCTAGAATAAAGAAAGGGAGAGCTGGAGCATCCAGCCCAGGCACAGAAGCCTCCTGTGAAGGCCAGGAGGAGCTCTGAATGTCCTTGACTGTCTGGATGTTGTTTTGGTGCTGGTAAGAACACAGTGCCCATATTCAGAGTTAAATAAAAAAGGGGAAACAAACCCACCCCTGAGTGAGCAGAGAGCAGACCTGCTAATTCCATGCATTCCCAAAAGGATGTCACAGGTCCTCTCCAACATCACAACCTCAGAATTGCTTCCCTGAAGAAGTCCCCAGCATTCCTGGAGGCATTTCCAAGCCCTGGAGATGTGGTGCTGAGGGCCAAGGGGCAGGGGTGGCCTTGGCAGTGCTGGGTTAAGTGTTGGATTTGATGATCCTCAGGGTCTTTTCCAACAAAAACAATTCCATGAGACACCACCGTGGTCCACCACAGAAGAGCTAAAATAAAAAGTTCCCAGGTCACCAAGTTGGAATCACCACACTTCATCTTAGACTGCTAAAGTCTGAGGTTCAAGTCCCAGCAGGAGGTTTCTTGCAGTCAGTGGAGATAATGGGCACTTTAGAAGATGATTTATCTTGTGCTTATCCTTTTTCAGAAGGAGGAATGGACACTCCTGAAGAGCCCCTCTGGCTCTGCTTCCTGGAAGAGGTCCTCCAGGACCATATAGGGGTCATATACTCTACCTCCAGATGTCTCTCCTCCAAGAAGGCACTTTTACCTCCATTAAAGTTTGCATTTTTCACAGCCTTCATTGTTTCTTCACTCAATGTCAGAAGAATTTAATCTTTTCAGAGCATTTCATGATGTTCCTGAAATGGTTTTCAGTGCAGTTCTTGTGCTGGTCACACCACCTTGGAGCATCACACAACCACGAGTGAAGTGGCAAGCAAAGCATCACCTGCTGCACACAGGGAAAGGGGTTTGGGTTTGATCTGGGGGTTTTTTTGGGATTCTCAGTGTGTCTTAGAGCAGGATATATCCATGGGACTATAGCTCTGAAGCTGCAGATTAGGCAAACTTCCAATTTTCACCAGCTTTGGTGACCACTATCAACTGTTTACAGCCAGCTATCCCTGTAATCTGCACACAGCAGCTCATACCCCAGGAGAAGCCAAAATAAAGCCTATGACAGGACAGCTGGGGAGAAGAGCTGGCCAGGAACATTGTCCCTGACACTGGTGGAAATTGGTATTTCTTGTTTTGTTTTGTTTTGAACAGAGAAGGAGAATCTGAAACCTGCTCTGAGGGATTCTCTGGAGCTTTTTATTTTTCAGGCAAATTTTTCTGTCGCTGTTTTTTTCCGTTTCCCCGAATTTGTCTTTCTGTGAAAGAAAAACCACATTTGGCTTTTTCCTTCCTACCTTCCTCCCAGGTGCTGCTGTTGTCACTTGCTGACAGTGACAAAGAGCAGCTTCTAAAAAAAAAAAACAACTGAAAAACTGAACCTATCTGCAGAGCTTCTGCTGAGGGATGTGCAGCCACACACAGCCCCAAAGTGCCACCAACTGATGATGGAACATCTCAGCCACTGAAATCCAGCAAATCCATTTGCAGATGGAAAAAGGAGGCCCATGGCCACCCCTCACTGCTTCATCCAGGGAGGTCTGAGGAGGAAGGAAAATTCAATTTCCAACTGCTTTTCATCCTGCTGGGACAAGCCAAGGGGATGAAATTGCTGAGGGATGTTTGTGGCAGGAACGGCTGTGTTAGGATGGATGTAAACAGGGATGAGAGCTTTTTAGTGAAGAAGAAATAGGGTTTACTGCTACTGAGCAGCAGAAGACATAAATAGAAGTAGTCTCAAGTGTGTTCAGCTGCAGGGAACTGCATCAGTGGGGTCATCAAACCTTTCCAGATGGAGCATCAGCAGCTCTTCTCACCCAGTGCTATTTGCACACCTCCCCAGCCACACGAGCAGCTTTTTGTTAGAGCAAAAGAAAAAAATCATGTTTCAGGCCCTTAATTATTAGGACAATCAGTCAGCTCTAGGGCTCCCAACATTAGGAGGATGTGGACCTGTTGAAGCAGGTCCAGAGGAGGCCATGGAGATGCTGGGAGGGCTGGAGCAGCTCTGGAGCCAGGCTGAGAGAGTTGGGGTTGTTCAGGCTGGAGAAGAGAAGGCTGCAGGGAGACCTTAGAGCACCTTCCAGTGCCTGAAGGGGCTCCAGGAAAGCTGGGGAGGGACTTGGGACAAGGGCAGGGAGGGAGGGGATGAAGGAAAAAGGTTTCAGAAGGGAGATTGAGATGACATATAAGGAGGAAATTCTTGAATTTGAAGGTGCTGAGCCCCTGTGCCAGGTTTCCCAGAGAAGCTGTGGCTGCCCCATCCCTGGCAGTGTCTCAGGTCAGGTTGGATGGGGCTTGGAGCAACCTGGGCTGCTGGGAGGTGTCCCTGCCCATGGAAAGGGCTTGGGAATGGATCATCCTTAAGGTCCCTTCCACCTGAGCAGGAACTGGGAAGGACCCACTCTGTCTCCCCAGCATCTTCATCTCATCCACAGCCTGGGAGAGTTTCTGCTCACTGCAAACATGGTTTGTAGCACTCATCTACAGGTAGGGCATTCAATTCTCTCATTCTGGAGAGATCTGTAAACAAAATTCTTCCCTGCAGGATACACGTGACAGACACTGAACCCCCAGCTTGCTCAGGAAATTATTAAAACCACCCAGCAACTTGCCACCACCATAACCCAGCCATCTGCAGAATGTCAACTGGTGTAACATGGCTCTATCAGCACTTCCAGCACTGAGTGGCTTCCCCAAGGTTTACACAATGTGAATGTCTTTGTCTTTCCTGAAAGAAACCTCATGCTATAAATTAACAAACTTTCCAGGAAACAGGACCAAAAAAATCCACTCCTCGGTAGTGACCTCCAGGGTTCAATCAGAGAGCTCAGAAAAAGGAGAAGTTTCTCTTGTTAACAAAAGGAACTGAAAAGCTGAGTTTGTCTTCAAATGTTTAGGGAAGAAGGTCACCTAATGGCCCATCCTGATGTCACTGCAACTTGAGAAGGTGTTTTGAGAAGGGGTTGACAGATGATGGAGGGGAAGCAAGCAGGAGAGCAACACCCTCCTATCCCTGAGAGGCTCTGAGGACATAATCCAGGAGCAGAAACAGCACTGAAACTCTGAAACTCCCCCTGAACCCAACAGGGTTCATCCAATTCCAACTTTTATCCATGGGCAGGGACACCTCCCAGCAGCCCAGGTTGCTCCAAGCCCCATCCAACCTGACCTGAGACACTGCCAGGGATGGGGCAGCCACAGCTTCTCTGGGAAACCTTTTAAGTTTAAGAAATTACCCCAAATTTTAGGAAAGCTCAGCCATTCATCTCACAACCACGAAGAAACCTCCATCTTATTTTACAGGGCTGTATCAATACCTGGGATTGATTTCTCCTTGCAGAGCCACCTTTGGGAAAAGCCCAGTGCATGCATTATTTTTATATTTTCCCACACACCCATGGGGAAAGCACCACCATTCCAGAAGACTCATCAGCACTTCAGGATTTCTTAATATTTGGGGTATTTCTAAAGCTCTTTTGCTTCCTGCTTTCTCTACTCCAGTTCTCAGGGTTCCATGCAATGCTCTACATCAGCCCCAGGCTCCAGTTCCCTTGGGGCAACAACAACAAAAGTCCCCAAGTAGCCAAATTTCACCTGATGAGCCTGAGGTGGCTTCTCCTTGCCCATGCAGAGCTGGTTCCTTTTTCTTGGGCTACAAAACCCTCCAGCAGAACCCCCAGGTATCTGTGCTACCCACATGGTAGCACCAAACCTGTCCAAATGGGTCTGGAGATTTGACTCAGCTTCTAAAAAAAAACCCAGAACATCTTCACCAGGCAATAGTAATAAATTAAAAAAAAAACAACAAACTAATGAAAACAGGAAACCACAAATGGTTTCACCCATAGTAAGTTCAGGTTCCAAAAAAACAACCAAACCCTCAAAACACACTGAGCTGTATTTTTGGAGAGCTGTCCTGACACCTTCTCCTTCCTGGCTGTTTGCTGTCTCCTACCATGCCCCAAAAGATAACCCTACACCTCACAGCATCATCAGATCAGCACCCAGTTAGGAATTTTGCTCAGGGTGAAGAATTCTTCTCCTTTTTCTGATGTTGGCAACCCTACCCCCCAGCCAAGTCTCCTTCCAAGCAGTCTTCCTCAACAATAGGAGAGGAAGAACTTCTCAGGGCCTTTTATCCTAAAAAAATCTGGACTAATGAAGACAGGAGGGGGGTTGGAATCTCTCTGGTGGCCTTGAGAAGACAACACCTACCCACAAGTGAGGGGAATACATTGTTCTCATGTCCTGTTCCCAAGCCATTCCTGCTGCTCCATCTCCATCCCTCCCTTCTTCTCCTTGGCCCCTGGTCTACTAGCCAGAAGATGGACAGGGAAAACATCCTTGTGTGAGAAAGCTGGATTTCACATTTAGGATTTAAGCCCAACAAACAAGTTCATCTCTCCTCCCCCAGCCCAAGAAGTCTCTCAACATGGACATGGTGAATGCCAAAAGGAAACAAGAACAGTGAATTCCTGCTTCTAACCAAACAGAGGCAGGAGTTGTGGCAGAAGACATCTCTAAGAGAGAAATCCCAGGGTTTTGGTCTGTCCCCCTTCTTTTCCCCCATCTCATTCATCCCACAGGTCCCACAACCTTCTCCCTCTCCATGAAAACCCTTGCCTGAGCAGGCAAAGGTGCTGGAAAGTTCCCCACCCAGCAACTATTTCACCAAACACTGCCCAGCCTCAACTCAGGGCTCTGATGAGGCACAAGTGGAATAAAATACAATTTTAAAAAACCACCAGGGAGAAATTATTCCCCAGCTCCAATCTAAACCTCCCCTGGCACAACTTGAGGCCATTCCTCTTGTCCCATCCCTTCTTCCTGGGGAGCTCACCTCCCCACCAGAGAAGAGATCAGAGATGGTTTCCTTGTAAATGGAATTTGCAGCTAATAGCAGCAGGCTGTGAAAGAGGAAAAAACCCCAAGGATTTCAGGGAAACAGCCCAGGATGGGGGATTTGATGGCAGAGCCCTGCATGCCACAAGGTTCTGTAATGTGCAGCTCTTCTGGGACCCTGAGTGAGGAAATGATCTCATCTTTTCAGCTCCCCAATATCCCAGCTCTGTAAAACTTCTGGAATTTGTTGTCTTCATTCTCTATCCCAGCAAGAAGAGAATTCTGATTTTTTAAAATATAAAATGGATTGGATTTCTCCATTTAAATAATTTTACTATTTATTCCATTTTACTATTTTTTTAATATAAAACAGATTGGATTTCTCCATTTAAATAATTTTACTATTTATTCTAAACTAAGCTTCAAATGGAGATTAATTTCCATGGCACATGCTCATCATTTGAAAGATCTAATTGCAAAACTGAAGATGCAGATTCATTCTACAGTCTCACATTCCAACTGATAGGAAGTATAATTTTAAGGGACAAAGAGAAACTTTGAGAAAGGAACCACAGACTTGAAGATTCTGAGTGCTGATGATGTATTACTGAATTTTTTTTACCCCAAATTTATTTCAAATTAAAGCAAGCCCTTTATTTCTCCATGGAGATATTTTATAACCCACATGCTGTATTCTCTGAGAATACCAACACAGAGAGACATCAAAAAGTTGTTCTAATAGAATAGGGAAACCAAGAAGAAAAAAAAAAACCAAAACAACTAAGGCAGGGGATGAATAATTCATGAAAAATTATATCCCAAGCATTCTGCTTTCTAACTTCATTACTGTCCCAACAGTTCTATTAAGCTTTCAGCCAGGAAAAACATTCCTCAAGTAAGTCTTGAATAGAACAATGTCCCCAAGAAGGACAATCCTCTAGCTCAGTGGTCAACTTCAAACACTCCAAAACCCCCTAAAAACTGGAAAACTACAGCACTAGCTCATAATCTCTCAGAAAGAGAAGAAAGGCAAAAGAATTTGATCACCTGAGCAAGGAGTGCTGCATCTTTAGCTCCAAAATTCAACAGAAAGCTGGGAGGAAGGATGCAGGAGAAGACTCCACCAGAGCTAGAAGAACAGAAGCCATGGGGTTACTTGTACATCCTCCTCCCTGCCCCTCCAAAACAGCCACCTCAGCAGCCATGGCAAACACTTGTGAAGAAAATAAAAAGAAATAAAGCACTGATGGGGTAATTAGCAGCAGGGGTGATTGCTCTCACTCTCAGCAGCAAGAGCACATCCTCCTTGGGGCCTCCTGAGAAACCATCTGGGCTGAAACCAATGTGAAATTAGAATCACAGGAGAGAATTATGGAATTGTTTTGGTGGGAAAAAACCTTGGAGAGCATCAAATCCAACCCTGAACCCAGCACTGCCAAGGCCACCCCTGCCCCTCAGCACCACATCTCCATATTTAACCTCAGAGGAGATTTTGTCCTCCAAAAGACTGGAGGAAAATGCAAAGAGGAGGGGGAGATGAACAAACACCAGCTCAGCTTCTGCTGGGGTGGTCCCATGGTCAGCTGAGAGATGGAGAAGGTGATGGTGTGGAGAAAGGCTGAGTTGGCTTCCCAGGTGAGTTTATAGAATTATTTTGGGGGCAAAGCTTTAAAAATCATCACTGCCAAGGCCACCCCTGCCCCATGGCCCTCAGCACCACATCTCCAGGGCTTGGAAATCCCTCCAGGAATGATGGGGACTCCAGGCCCTGACAACCCTTGCCAGGGAGAAATTCTTCCCCAGCTCCAATCTCAACCTCCAGCTCAATTCCTCTTCTCCCATCCCTTCTTCCTTGGAAGAAAAGACTGACACCCACCCCCTGGCTCCAACCTCCTCTCAGGGGGTTGCAGAGAGCCAGAAGGTCTCCCCTCAGCCTCCTTTGCTCCAGGATCAACACCCCCAGCTCCCTCAGCTGCTCCTGGGCAGACTTCTGCTCCAGACCCTTCCCCAGCTCCCTTGCCCTTCTTAAGTGGTTGAATTTTTGCAGTGGTTGTATTCCAGGGTTATCTTTGCCTCCCATTTTCCATCTGGTCCAACCCTTGTGAGATTATTATTTATGTGATGACAAAGGACACCTGCAGCCTGACTGCATGGAAGAGAGAGGGGAGTGACTTTTTAAGAAGATAAAACTGACTCTCCTGGCTGGGAAGCTTTGGAAGGAGGAACCAGCAGTGATTTACAGGCTGCTGAGACTGTCCAGATGGGTGGTGGTTCAGAGAGTTCCTCTAAGTGATGTTCCTCCTGCCTGAGGTAATTACACAGGTAATTAACTGCTCCAGGTTCTTCCAAGCTTCCTCATTGCATAAATTGAATGATGAGGAAATTTAGCTTCTAGGTGCAAGTGAAAACCCTGACTGATTCCTCCAAGTTAATTGCTAACTGAAGTAATCCACCTGGAACTAACAGTTACCTGGCTTCCTGGGGATTTTCATAAGAATAAAGAAAAAAATCTCCATTCAAAAACCAACCAAACATTGAAAAGAGGGTAGGATGGAGTTTTGAATCCAAAACCAGACCAGGTGGTACACAAAGCCACATTTCAGCCCAAAGTCTCAGGATGATGGAAAGGAATAAAGAGGTTACCTTGTGTCCTGCCTCTTTAATTTTTTCCCTTATGCAACGGGGTGTGATGGTCACTGCTTTCACAGCAACAAATCTAAGAGGGGTTTGATCTCCAGTGCAGCTCTGAAGAACACTTGGAGGTTCAGAACATTTCCTAGTTTCAAAGTATGTTCTTCCTCCCACCTGTTTTTTAAGCACAAAGCTGGATACACACTGAGCTCACTTGAAATTAATGCAAAGATGAATAAATTCTGAGCTGGAAAAGCAGAGAGGGTTTGATGCTTGCACAAAGTAGGGGAAGGAGGTGAAACAGGATGACACTAATTTTAGAAGTATGCTGCATTTTCACAACATGGGAGCATTGTTCACATCTGAGAGTAATGAACTAAACCCTTTTTTGTTTCAGACCTGAAAAAAAAAAAAAAAAGGTGAGGAAGAGTTGGTGGTAATCCCAGGGGAAGAAAACACAACTCTGTTTCCAAGTTCTTTAGGTTTCTAAGCCATAAATCACTCCTCCTGCACAGGCCTGCAAGGAGTGAGCTAACACACAGCCCTGAACCTGACAACATCTTGCTCCTGGCCTTAGGAATTAACATCAGGATGAACACAGGTCAAAGGATGCTGTTTTTTAAAATAATTGGAGCTTTTGGAGAACTTAGCAAAACCCCCATCCCTCCCTGGTAGGAAAACTCCTCCACCATGATGCAGTTTTGGTGAGCAATGCCCATAATTCTTCCTGGGCTGAGCAGATCAAGTGTCCTGTGGCTTTTTTTTTGGTGAAAAAGAACCAAAGGTGTCAGTGTGAGCAGCACCAAGATGCAGCTCAAGATGAGAGCCACCTGCACTGAAGTGACTGAAAAACATCTGAGTTCCCACCTGAATCTCACCCACTGTATCCTTCTCAATAAATTCCCAGGATGGGAATCCTCCCCAGGATGCTGGATCCAGCCCCCCACAGGACATCCTGACTTCTCAACCTCTCCAATCTTATCCTCAGCCATCTTCTGGTTCCTCTTGGTACCCTCTCCTCTTTCAGTTGAAGAGCAGACTTCAGGTAGGAGCCTGTGAAAATCCTATTATTTTTCCCCAAGAAACCAACAGGGAACAGGCAGGTGTTTAAGGTTCTCAACACAGAGAGGTCTGGACCACAAGACACCTTTTGCAAGAAGAGCTGAGGTGACAGAAAGTGGACTTTCTCCAAGGGACTGGAAAGAGCCCAGAAATATGTAACACATAGCAGCACTTGCCCATTCCTAGGATATTTCTTAGAAAAATCTACTCAAGCATCATCCTCCACTTGAAGCACGTGTAAAATCATTCTTCAAAGCCTGTGCTGAAGTCCTTGGCAAGCATTTGCTGCCCCCAAAGGACATCTCAGATGCATCTGCTCTCCATCCCAGGGCCAAGAATGGAGGTGAGAGGTAGCAGAGAAATCCTCACACCCATTTGGGGCATGTTAGCTGAGGTCACCTGAGATGCACAGGGCAATTTTAGGTCATTTTTCCTCTCTCTTGCACAGATCCAGATTAATCCTCACATGCAAATGTGATGACCACATTGCAGAGAAGAGGTGTGTCCATCTTGCATGCTTTTCTTCTCTGAGCTTGGAAGTTTGCAATGAAACAAGGAAATAAACCCCCACAATGACCATTTTGAAACCCTGTGGCTTTTATTTCTGCAGTATTGGCCTTTGGTGATGAGGAATGAGAAACCACAAGGCAGAGATGGGTCACCATGTCCTCACCCAGCCTCAGACATCTAGCCCTGCCTGTCCTTCACCTCAGAAAGAATGAGGAGTCCCTCCTTCATCCCCTAATCCTTCCTTTTCACCCTGTAACCATGGATTTATCTGTTAAGGAAAGATAGATCCTTAGCTTTGGAGTAGATAAAGGATGTTCCTAGGTCAGGCAGCAAGTGTTTTGGCAACATTAACCATCTCTCCTCTCATCCCCATGCCCCAGAAGAAGGATGGAACAAATTGCTGCACTAATCCAAAGGCATCTTCCAGCCCCTTTCCACAACTCCCTGTGTCCCATCACTATGGTTTGGGCTGCTGGAGAAGTTTTCTTCCAACTGGAAGAAAATTATGAACACTGTCTGTCAGGGGGTGTTAAAGGATTGCATGGCTGGCAAAAATATTCACCTTGGGGGCTTGGCCAAACCCTTTCACCATGGTCACATCCTTCCTCCCCCCCCCAAAAAAAAACCCCTTATGTGGTTATATAAGGTTTATATATTCCTCATTATAAATAAATACTTCAAGTTGGTGCTGGAGTTTGCTTTGGAGGTGGGGACGTGTCAGGAATGAGAGATGAGAGTGAGTGCTGCCATTTGCTGCAAAGCAGCAGCCCCAGAGCTGCTGAAATCTGCCAGTTTAATCACTTTATTTCTTCAAAAGGTGCCATTCTTGGCCAAAACCCCACCTAAAAACCCCACTGCCTGCAAATGCTGCCCCATCAGATATAGACCCCGGAGGGCCAAGGTTTGAAAAGATATTTTGGAGATGCCAACAGTTTCCTCAGCAGATCTCTCCCCCCCCCTCCTCCTCCTCCTCCTCCTCTTTCACCTCCTCCCACCCCTGCCCACTTTGACAAAAGAAAAAAAAAAAAAACAACCCCACACAACAACACCCCCCCCCCTAAATGGATGCTGTGGTGCCTGCCATGGAAAGAATGAGCTGAATGGGAAGAAATGAAGCATGGGCTTTATGTCCTGGTTCCAGGCAGTGCAAACATCCCCCCTAATCCCTCTTGTCAGAGGGGAATGGGGAAAAGACACTGCTAGATCCCACTGGGAACACTTTGTCTCTCTCCATCTCCACTTTTGGGGCCTTTGGGTGTTAATAAGATGTTGTATTAAGAGGTCTGTGGCTAACGTTAAGCTGGAAGGAGGAGGGGGGGGGGGTTTGGATAATTTTTGCCAGCTTTTCCAGTGAGTGGAGCATCTACAATCTTCCTACTGCAGGGAGGTCTCAGCCTCCTTTCAGGGGACTAAAAAAAAAAAAAAAAAGCAAGCTATTCATCCCAGCAAATCCCATTTTGCCATGGCAACCCCACCCCCCCACAACCCTCCCCCTCTCTCCCGCCCCTGGCACACAACAGTTGTTCACAGGGGCTGCTCACAAGCAGACAACAAACCCCAACCCTCCTTGGGGCTCCTGCTCCCAAGTTTTGGGCCTCTGCTCCAAGGCTGGGGGAATCCAGGGATGGCCACAAAGAGAGAATTCCAGTTTGTGCTGCTCGTGGAGGTTCTCAGAGCTCTGTTCAAGCATCAAGGAGATGCAGGGTCCCCCATCACATCCATTCAGCTCAAGGTCTCCCCTCTGCCTCTCCATTTCTCTCCCTTCCTGACAGAATCACAGAACCATTTTGGTTGGAAAAGACCCTGAGGAGCATCAAATCCAACCCTGAACCCAGCACTGCCAAGGCCACCCCTGCCCCATGTCCCTCAGCACCACATCTCCAGGGCTTGGAAATCCCTCCAGGAATTCCTGGGGACTCCAGGCCCTGAGAACCCTTTCCAGGGAGAAATTCTTCCCCAGCTCCAACCTAAACCTCCCCTAAAGGGTCAGGGTAGGGTTAGGAGATGCCACCTGTCCCCATGGGGGTCCTGAGCTTGCTGTGCCACCCTGAGCTCTGCAGCCTCTGCACTTGGCTCTGGAGTGGCTCTGACCACACTTACACTTGGAGGGATCTCAGAAGGCTCTGCAGAGAGTCACACAATCATTGGGGTTGGGAAAAAACCTTGGAGAGCATCAAATCCAACCCTGAACCCAGCACTGCCAAGGCCACCCCTGCCCCTCAGCACCACATCTCCATATTTAACCTCAGAGGAGATTTTATCCTCCAAAAGACTGGAGGAAAATGCAAAGAGGAGGGGGAGATGAACAAACACCAGCTCAGCTTCTGCTGGGGTGGTCCCATGGTCAGCTGAGAGATGGAGAAGGTGATGGTGTGGAGAAAGGCTGAGTTGGCTTCCCAGGTGAGTTTATAGAATTATTTTGGGGGGAAAGCTTTGAAGATCATCACTGCCAAGGCCAGCCCTGCCCCATGGCCCTCAGCACCACATCTCCAGGGCTTGGAAATCCCTCCAGGAATGATGGGGACTCCAGGCCCTGACAACCCTTGCCAGGGAGAAATTCTTCCCCAGCTCCAATCTCAACCTCCAGGGCAATTCCTCTTCTCCCATCCCTTCTTCCTTGGGAGAAAAGACTGACACCCACCCCCTGGCTCCAACCTCCTCTCAGGGGGTTGCAGAGAGCCAGAAGGTCTCCCCTCAGCCTCCTTTGCTCCAGGATCAACACCCCCAGCTCCCTCAGCTGCTCCTGGGCAGACTTCTGCTCCAGACCCTTCCCCAGCTCCCTGCAGTACCACCCAGAGGTAATTCCTTGATAGAGCCATGACCTGAACAGGGATTGATGTTATGTTACAGGAGATTCATCAGGCAACAGGGAAATACCAACCAAAATACAGCCAAGAAGTGATGGGAATCAAAGAATCATGGAATGGAAGGTTGGAAGGGACCTCAAGCATCAGCTGGTCCAAGCCTGGATGCCACAACCTCCTCAGCAGCATCACCTCTGCTGACAGCAGTACTTTCCACAGCTAAAATCACCTCACTTTTTGGTTAACCTGCATTCCCCACGGAGAGCAAATAAGGGATTCCTGTCATAAATAGAATTCCAGTTAAAAAAAAATTAAAAACTAAATAAATAAAATGAAGAAGTGGGTCTGATCAAAACTTAATGGGTCGTTTTATTTTTATAAATGTGGAAAGAATGCAAGATGTCAGGGAAGCAAACCAAGTGTTAGTACCAGGTGCTTTGAGAATCAATTCCAGCACCACCACAGATTTTTACCCTGCACTTTACTGTTGACTGAGGTAAATGAAGCCCTTTTGGTGACCCAGGCTTTTCCCTGCAATGTCCTGGGTGTAAAAACCTCCCTCTGCAGAAGCAAACAAGGTTAGACAGTTGGTAACACCACAGCCCTATGAATATGGAGATATTTTAAAACACCCTCCAGATTCTTTGGCAAACTGCTCTACATGGTTTCCTCAAAGCACACAAGTGATTTCCTGATTTTTAGTGGCACTTCTAAAAACCTTCTCGTTGCCTTCCCCTTCCCAGCACAGAGTAGGATCTACCCCCAGCACTGCAGCTAAAAAGAAAAAAAAAAAACAAAGTCATTTTAGAGGAGACTTTAGAAAACAAGTTGTCTTTTTGGAAAACCAACACCTAATAAAGCTGAATTTATCATTCTTGGATGCTGCTCCTCTCCATCCCCAAAAATAAATGTTTGATTTGCTCTGATAGTTCACCTAAGTTGGGATGAATCCCACTGAAAAAGGCTCCCTAGAAATAAATCCCTCAGTGCCAGAGTTTGGCTCATGTCAGCCTCACTGCCATGGGGGGGAGGGAAGAGAGAGGGTGAGAAATGGGAGGAAACAAAATTCCAAGGCTTCTCCATTCTGAAATTTTCACTCAAAAAGGCTCTGCCCTCAGCAAAAGCAGCTTCAAACTAAGCAGGCTGAAGAAATTACTGCTCCCTGCTGTCTGCCTGGCCTCTTTTCTCCTCCAGTGTCCCCCCAGTATGTGACACAGACAGCCTGGCTCAAGTGACAGCTGTTAAACCACTGGAAATTTCACAGAGATTTGGGGGTTTCTTTCATATGGGAAGTGGAACCTGCAGCTGTTGAGCAGCTGCTCTGCAGGAGCTTAACCACTTAGGGATCCCTGGCCAGGGGGAGGAAGAGGAGGAGGAGGAGTACCTGGGGGCAGTGAGAGCCACAGCACCCACTTTTAACCTGCTCATGGCCAAAAGTTTGGCCCTTGGTCTGTATGGGATTTTGGGACTATGTTTTGGGGGTAAATTTCTGAAAGCTCTGCACTCCTTTGGTTGGGTTCTGGGTGCAAAAAGCAGCTCAAACCCAACTGGAAGATGCACTGAGCAAGGGCTCTGACCTTGCAAATATGGACACAACCTCTGTGGGCTGGGAATCCTCAAAATTTGGAGCAAAGGAGGCTGAGGGGAGACCTTCTGGCTCTCTGCAACCCCCTGAGAGGAGGTTGGAGCCAGGGGGGGTCGGGCTCTGCTCCCAAGGAAGAAGGGATGGGAGAAGAGGAATTGCCCTGGAGGTTGAGATTGGAGCTGGGGAAGAATTTCTCCCTGGCAAGGGTTGTCAGGGCCTGGCCCAGGCTGCCCAGGGCAGGGCTGGAGTCTCCAGCATTCCTGGAGGGATTTCCAAGCCCTGGAGATGTGGTGCTGAGGGGCAGTGGTGGCCTTGGCAGTGCTGGGTTCAGGGTTGGATTTGATGCTCTCCAAGGTTTTTTTCCAACCCCAATGATTGTGTGACTCTCTGCAGAGCCTTCTGAGATCCCTCCAAGTGTAAGTGTGGTCAGAGCCACTCCAGAGCCAAGTGCAGAGGCTGCAGAGCTCAGGGTGGCACAGCAAGCTCAGGACCCCCATGGGGACAGGTGGCATCTCCTAACCCTACCCTGACCCTTTAGGGGAGGTTTAGGTTGGAGCTGGGGAAGAATTTCTCCCTGGAAAGGGTTCTCAGGGCCTGGAGTCCCCAGCATTCCTGGAGGGGTCTCAAATCCATGGAAATGTGGTGCTGAGGGCCATGGGGCAGGGGTGGCCTTGGCAGTGCTGGGTTCAGGGTTGGATTTGATGCTCTTCTTTTCCAAGCAGAATGATTCTAGGATTTTATGAAAATATTCAGCTATGTGATACTGGGAAGGGAAGATCTGCCCAGGATGTATTTGGGCCAAATTAAGAATCAGCCTCTCTGCTAGTTTTGACTTTTTTTGCTTGGGGTGGACCAGGGGTTACCTCTCATGCCTTGCTTATGCCAAAGCTTTACTCAGAGGTGGCAACTTGGCATTTACTAGAGGCCCTGAGACTGCAATGAAGCCCTGGGTTCAACTTTATCCAGTTGCAAACGTCCCTGCTCACTGCCAAAACAAAATTTGGAGCACTGTTGCAGGGTTTGTTGGGATTTGCAGCTCCCAACCCACCTGAGCTGCCACCAAAAAACAGGAGCTACACTGGGGGCTGCTGCTTCCACAGCCTGGGTCTCATTTGAGTCTCTCCATCCATTTCTCCAAGACACTGAGAAGATGCCCAAATGAGACTGTCCTAGGTTCCAATGATATATTTAATAGATTAAGTATGGCCTTGGATTTATAATGTCAGCCTCTTGATCAAGAATAATCAATTTGAAAAATCTCTGTGTTTTATCAGAGCTCTTTTATCCACTCTAGGCAAGCAAGAAAAGCCAAGCAGAACATCAGAAAAAACTCTTAGAAAAGGAATCAAGTAATTTCTGTATCCTACCCTTCACATAAAGAGTTCACATCTCATCCCACCCCATCCACTTAGGATTGTCATAGGAATGATCTCATCCTCTCACCACTCTGGAAAGCAAGCTGGAAGGTTGATACCAAGGAACTGCAGAAAAAGTTGAGCTAAAATCAGATTCCTCCTTCCTTCCACTGGAGAAGTTCTTGTACTGATAACTCCAAGTGAATTCATTTAATCTGTTGGTAGCCATTTCAGAAATCCATATGGGAATTGCTCCAGGCCATCTCCAGTGATGTTTTTAGGCTCTCTGATGAGGCAGACAAACCCATGACCACTGCCTAAAGTGAAGGGAGGGTAAAAAAATGAGCATTGCAGAACACTATCCTAAACCCACTGACTTGTGGGCTGTGATTTTGCTGCCCACACTCACATCACAAACCCTTTCCTAATTTCTTGGCAGAGAATGAATGTCTGGAATATAATGAATATATGGAATTCAGAAGAAATTATCCCAGAGGGACATTCAGGCTGGAGGTTTGAAGAAGTCACATGCCACACAACCACTTTGCCAGGTGTATGAAACAGAAATAAAACATTTGGTTGGATTGGTTCCTTCATATCAGCCCCAGTCAAAAGTTATCCCACTGTCCCTGTGAGACCACCCAAGCCTTGTATGGATGTTTTTGGTGATGGAGCAGAAGAGTTTCCAAAGAGAAGAAGAAGAGTGTCCAAAAAAAGAAGAGATTCCAAAGAGAATAAGAGCTTCTGAAGAGAAGAGTTTCTGAAGAGGAGTGTCCAAAGAAAAGAGGAAGTTTCTAAAGAGTGTCCAAAGAGAAAAAGAAGAGTTTCCAAAGAGAAAAGTTCCCAAAGAGATGAGTTTCCAAAGGGCAGAAGAAGAGTTTCCAAAGAGAATAAAAGAGAAAAAGAAGTTTCCAAAGAGAAAAAGAATTTCCAAAGACAAGAAGAATTTCTGAAGAGTGTCCAAAGAGAAGCAATTGCCACAGGATGGACTGGTTCAGTTTAGGAATGGACCCAAGGCAGAACCTCAGATCTACCCACCCTTGAATTTCCCAATGGTTTCATACCTGAGTTATGCCATGAGTTTGTCTGTTCTTGCCCTCTAACACCCTCTCCAAACCACCAAGGCTGTTGAACACCCGCTGAAGAACACTCAGAGAGGCTGGCACATTTTTTTCCCAGGATTAAAAAAAGAAATTAAAATTCCCCCACAAAAGAAACCACCACAACCAAACCATCCTCATCACCAGCTACATCTGCCCCGTGGGTACTGTGGTGGAGAGAAGATACCTGGAGCCATCAGGGTGGGGAGAAATGATAAAGATTTCCAACCCAAGAGGCAGTTTCCTTTGTGCAGCATTGTTTAAAGAAAGAATCTCACAGCTTTGGAATCTCAGCAATTTGGAATCAAGTCTGATTTTTTTTTTTTTTATGATTTTTTTTTTAAGGTGGGAAATAGTGCTATGCAAATTGACCTCTTTAATCAACACTCCTGAACAACACCTACACACTAATGTTGATATTCCCTATGGAATATCAGGCTTGGGAGGAAAGCAGTTGCCCAGAGGATAATGGGGATCCAGACAGATCCCATTTTCCATGAGCTGCATGGAAAATTGCAGTTGTAGTTGTTATCAGCATGCTGGGAAAATATGTCCTGGAAGGTTTTCCTTCCTGGAATGATATCACCTTGATGGTGCAGTGCAGATGTATCCATGAGGATGTTGAAAATGTGGTGGGAAAAAAAAACAACAAAAAAACAACAACAAAAAAAAAGGAGCTGTTAAGATTTTGAGTTATTGCACTGAGATTTTGAGTTATGGCAGATTCCATCCACCTCAGGATCCAAAGACACCCTGTTTTAGGAAAAGGAGGGTTGAAGGGTGGCTTGATCACTGAATCAAACCTGGAGGAGGGGAAAAAAAGAAAAAAAGTAATAATGGACCCCCAGCAGGTGAATCCAGACAGCTGCAAATGAAGAATAAAGTGCCTGAGTGCAGAGTGTTCCATTAATTGCATGGGCAAAGTGTCATGGGAGATGATGGATCTGCCTTTCTTCATATCTTCAGCTCCAGACAGTGCCTTTCACAACTCCAAGTTCTTGTAAGTAATGAGGGGGAAGCAAGGAGGGAACTGGATCATTCTCCTTTGCTGAGGAGCCATGAATCAGCCTTTCAGTGGGAAGCACCACTGTGTAAGCAGTGGAAGAAGGATTCTCTGAAGTGTGGGCTGTCCTCTTGGGAAAAACCTCCACAATCACATCATGCTCCTCCTGCTGTGCCAGCTCTGAGCTTGCCTGGGGAATGGCTTTGTCTTTTTCCAGCTGTCTGAGGATATTTAGCATCACTGCCCAGGAGAGGCTGGAGGGATTGCCTGATGTTTTAATCCTTTCCCTTCAGAAATTGGTGTCTTTCCAAGTTGATTTCTCCTCCTCTTGCTGAGAGAGCAGCCTGTGACCTGGGCATGCCACCAAAGATGTCAAGAGAGCAGAAAAGCAACACACTGAGCCCTTAATATTGGTAGAAATATCACTTAATTGGAAATATTCCAGCACTTATCTGGAATAATCTGCTCAGGTTGATCAGCAGGGAATCTCCAAGCCAAGGACAACCCATGGCCACTCCTCAGAGCAAGGGATGCAGCCCATGGAGATGAGAGCTCCAAGCCTATAAACCTCTCTCTGTAAAGCCTCCAGATGCTGCAATATAAAAAAAAGAGAAGCAGGCATTTGGGAAATCAAATCCACTTGGCTGGGGGGCTCAAATTAGAGTTGGATCTCTCAGGGTTTAGAAAAACAAACCTTGGAGTAATTCAGGACAACCTATTTGCTCCATGTGATGTTTCCCATCCAGCTCCTGGTGATGATAAACTGAGTAAAGTGAAAGGCAGCACCAAGTTTGGGGTTGTTTTTTTTTAAATTTAGTTTCCCTTTTTTTTTTCTTTTTTTTCTTTTTTTTTCCATTTGTAGAGTTGTAAAGCTCAAAGCCAAATGGGTTTCCCTCCCATCTGAAGGCTCCTGCTAGACACCTTACCCTCGTTTTCTGCTTATGAAATTGTTCCAACCTCTGCAGCTCAGCCTTCCTTGGAACAATGCATTCTCTGTGAACCCCTGAATAGAAAACATCAGCCCATAAGGACAGAGCTCCAGCCCTAGAGAGGGGATAAAAGTGCTTTTCAACATGGACTTGGGGAAAAAAAAAAAAAAAAGTGTCTTTAAATGCTCACACAGTGACTCCTTTTAAAGTGCTAACACCACTTACAGCTATTGATGGAGAGAAGTTGGATTAATCTTAGCAAGAGGTTCCCATGACCTTCTGGGATCTGCACAACTGCAACCTTTCTTAAAATCATCTTTGCAGGAGAGAACAATGTCAAATGTACCAAAGGATTTCCAGCAGACAGGCCACTAGTTGGGATGGAGCCAAAATATTATAAGAAGAGGGGGTTTTTTGGTGTCTTTCTGGAGGTGGTACTGAAGGCAGCAGATTACCCAGTGATCGAGTGGGAAGTAGTGAAGAGCAAAAATAAAAGTGAGTCCAAAGGTTGGGAAGTGATTCCATCCAAGGGGAAGAAAAGTTGGGAACTCTCTGCCCTGAAATTGTTTCAAATTAGCTGTGAAAAATAAAACAAGGGGGAGGAAAGCTGTGATCCCCTTTGCTTTCTTAATAATAATAATAACAACAATAAAAATAAGAACAATAATTATGATAAATCAAATATTTCAAACCTCATTTTATTAGGAAGCAAATCCAGGAAAGGTTGGAAAACTCAGGGGGAAAATGAGGCTTGAAGGAGATTCCCATCAAGCAGCAGTCCTGGGATATCAGACTGAAAGAAAAGGCTGAATTTCAAATAAAAAGAGAAAAGGAAATTTCTCCTCCCTAATGTCTTTTGAGTACAGTAAACTCTGCTCAGCAAGAAGCTACTCAACACCTTAAAGGTCTTAATGTTGCAGCCAGCCAGGCTGACTGAAATCAGGAAGAAATATGACAGCTGGAAGAAAGCAGAAAACCTGGCAGAAAATACAGCAAAATGATACAAAATGGTGCAGGAAAAAAAAAAAAAAAAAAGTTTGAGAGACCAGGAAATGATCAGAGGCCAGAACAGAATGAAAAATGAAATGCAAATAGGTCTGGTGGTGCAGGAAAATGACCACAGTCTTGAAATGTGTCATCTCCTGACACCTTTTGGGGGAGTAATACTGAAAAGCAGCTCTGCAAAACACTCTCATCCATTTCCAAGTGGGAAGTGGCCAATTTCAGAACCAGACCTTTCCCAGCCATAAATGACAGGAGAAACATTTCATTCTCTTTATGACCAAGAAAAGGGCCCCAAAATAACCTGAGGCTGTCTTTGGCTGCAATCTAAACCTGATAGTCAGATGGGTGCTGGTCTCAGCCTGGCTCCATGGGCACCTCCTGATTCTGTGGAACCTCTGGGGTTTGCATTTCAAAATCTTTCAGAACCCAACAAGCAGCTCAGGTCCCTCACAGGGGGTGGACCCAGCACAGACATTGGCCATGGCACAGGTAACCTTTGCAAAACTGATCATCAACCATAAAAGTTTTGATATATATATATTTTTTTTTTTTTAAAGCAAGCTGTTTTTTATGAAGTATGTATGTAAATCTATGCAAAAATGGCAATGGGTTTGTTTTCATCAGGTTTGGTGACAACACCACTAGCTCTTTACAAGCCAAGATGATGTATTTTTTCATACACAGGGCTTTGAAGAGACAATGCAGTTTCTACTCAAGTCAAACTCCTTTTTTTTTTTTTTTTCTGCTGTCAGTGAGTAGTTTTTTCCTAGTAAAAACCATCATTATTTTTACTAGCAACAGCTGCTGGCCTGGCCTGGGCTCAGCAGCACCCGTTCTCCTCATTAGATGTGGCTGGTAAAAACCCTTCAATCTGGAAAACATCAACCCAAACACAGGGCTTGATTTTTTTTCTTTTCAAGAAAGTGTACTTTTTGCTTGCCTCACCCTTCAGCAGGGCTGAGCAGAGCCCAAATTCAGCTCCCTGCTCCCCCAAACACCTCGGGGAGGTTCTGCCCCAACCTGAGGGGATGAAGATGGGTAGAACATGGTCAACATCCTGAGGTCTCCAAAGCTGAGCCAGCCCAAAGAGCTCAGCTTGGACACCTGGAAGAGTTGCACACTGTGTCCACACGAGTTTGCCACTGAGTATCACCAGGGATTTGGGTTTCTAAACCCCTTGGCATTGCTGGGTGACTCCAAAAGAGAAAGCAAGGATCCTTTCCCTGTTCTTTGGTGTCTTGAAGGTTTGGCAGGCCAGACACTTGGGCTTCCTCCCTTCAGCCTCAAGGCCTCTTTGTCTAATGTGATTTATTCATAATTACTCAAGCTGCTAATTTGACTCCTATGTAAATGAGGGGGGGAGGCAAGGCCTGAAGGCAGGAAGGCACAGAGGGGATGATGGATGGCAGGAGGAAAGAAGGGAGCTCCATGAGATGAGAACAGGGCTGGCTGCTGAACAGGTTCCAGCAAACAGAAAAACTTTTGGGAATTCCCTGGAAGTTGACAGAACCCTAGAATTTCAGGTTGGAAGGGACCTCAAGGATTATCTGCTCCAACCCTTCTAATATTATTGTTTATGTGAGATGTCTCAGCACCCTGTAGAGCTGAGACTTCAAACTTTCCCAAGTGGGGGAATCCACCCCTTCCCCTGGGAGACCATCCCAATGTCTGACTGTCCTCAGGGGGAAAAATCTTCCTCTTGTGTCCAATTGGAATCTCCCCAGGAGCAACTTGTGCCCATTGCCCCTTGTCCTGGCCATGGGACTCCTTGTAAACAGGGAATCATCTTTGTAGCCCCTCTCTTAAGTTCAGGTGATACAAAGAAATTCCTCTTCAGATTAATCATAAAATCATGGAATGGGTTGGCTTGGAAGGGACCTGAAAAATCATCTAATTCCAAGCCCTTTCCATGGGCAGGGACACCTCCCAGCAGCCCAGGTTGCTCCAAGCCCCATCCAACCTGACCTGAGACACTGCCAGGGATGGGGCAGCCACAGCTTCTCTGGGAAACCTGGCACAGGGGCTCAGCACCCTCAAATTCAACAATTTCTTCCTCATATCCAACCTAAATCCCCCTTCTTCAAGTTTTAACCCATTTCCCCTTGTCCTCTCACTACAACCCCATGTAAAAAGCCCTTCCCTCAGCTTTCTTGCAGACCCCCTTCAGATATTAATGACCCAAAAGTTGGAAGGATTAAATGTTCCCTTTTCATCTAGAAAAAAACCCCAAACAAAACAGCTCCAGTGCCACGACCCTCCCCAAATCACCCCCCTCCCCACCTCTTTTAGCAGCAAGGTCTTCAGTCCAGCCACCCCAAAGACACAACCCTTGGCTCAAGCCTCCTCAGCCCATCCTGTCTTCACTGACTTCTTAAACCTCTTGAATAAAAGGAGTTTACACTCCTGGTGCCTGCCTTAGCTGGCTGCCTGGCTCCACTCTGTGTTTTACAAGCCATGAAGATGTCAGGAGAGGACAAGACTGGGCTTCCAGAGGATGGTGATGCTGTTACTTGGCTGCCATGAGGTGGGGAAGTGCTGAAAAGCAAAAAGCAGCTTTTAAAAAACCTGCCAGGAGCCCAGCAACTCCAAGGAGACTTCAGCACTAATTTGTCCAACTGTAAAACCTCTGCTTACGAGCCACAGATGTGGGCTGAGGTTTCCACATGTCACTGGTAATTTTTAACCTAATGGGTCTGGAGCCTAAAGGCAACATTTTTCAGCTTTTTATTATTTCCTGGGCTTTTTCCCCCCAGAAAACAAAGTTTGGCCTCATGGATGTGTACACCTATGGGTGGCATCTCTCTTTTTCTTGGCTACCTTGCAGAGACCCCCAACCCATGGGCTTCATCCCACAGTGCTTCTAGGAAAAAAAGAAGTTAGGAAGTCAGGTGCTGAAGTGGGGATGTTTTACTGATCCATCTTTAGACAGCTGAAGAGGGAGAAAGGAACCAGAGGCCTGCAAAGTGCTAACTAAGATGCAAACAGGAGGCTTCAGGAGGACACAGCTTCACCTCTCCAAAATCCCTGTCCCAGCACCCAGTTACAGAGAACACTCTAAAACAGGCACACACAATTAGGGGTGCCTGAGATTTGGTTTCTAACCTGGAAGGCTCACAGATTTTTGCTGTTTGTCCTACCAGAGGAGAGGAAACAAAGATGTGAGATTTCTCTTAGTTCCTGGAGGAAAGCCAAGTTGATTCCAGCTCCCTCCTTCCAAGAGAAAGAGCAGCATGTGTCAGGCAATGTGCTGAGCCAGCTAAGCACCATCTCTGTAATTAAGCATAATCTGAAGAAGGTGGTTTCTTCTTTTATCTTCTCTTCCCTTTGTTCTTTTACTCCAAATCTACGTTTTTAGCCCCATCTGTCCTCGTCCAGTGGGAAGCTGGGTGAGCATGAGCTGAGACACAACAAGGTTTTCTCCACCCCTGAGAAACCCTCTCCACCCTCTTCAAACTGGGAAAACTGGGATGTGATCCCCCAGTGCTACCTCCCCAAAGCACTGCTTTGATGGGCACTGAGGTTTGCTGAGCAAACTGAGGTTTGCTTTGGGTCAGACACCACTTGGGTCATGAGCTGCTGATGCACAGGAGAAAAAAAAGTGTCTCCAGTGAGCAAAAAAACCTCAAGAAAGGTCTCTGACCTCTAGCAAGGGGGTTGAATGTGTGTGTGTGAACTCATGCTCCCCATGAAACAGTGTTTTCCACCTAAAATCTCCACATTGCTCAGCAGGAACATCATCATGGCTCACCTGTGCCTGGACATGCTCCTTGTCCCAGAAAAGGTTGTGTCTAAGTCAAATACCAGTCTCTGCTGTGTGGTACCAGTTGATGCCATTCCAAACTTTTCTTCACCTTTTAAATCCTATTTTTTGTTCACTCCCTCACTGCCACCTGTCCCAACACAAGCCACCAACCAGGTATAAAGTCCACCAAGCCATATAAACCCCACATTTAGGCCACAGACAAAACCCATCACATTTTCAAATACAATTTGGTGAAGCCCCACACTCTTAGGAAGTCACCTGAGGGGTCCATTTTTTATTTCCTGCCCAGAGACACCTCTTAATTTTTCTCTAGCTCAGAGCAGCAACCTACCCCTCCAAATTTCCATTTACCAGTTGGGCTCCCTTTCCAGGGAGAAATTGTTCCTCATCTCCAATCTAAACCTTCCCTGGCACAACATGAGGCCAGTTCCTCTTGTCCTAATGCTTGTTCCCTGGAAGAAGACACCAACACTCAACCTGTTAGAAACTAAAAGCACAGAGAAGTGGTGGAATGACACCCAAGCTGAGTCCTGGATGTCCAGAGCTCACTGGGACCTCTCCTGATGGGATAAGAGAGGAAAGCAGAGCTGCCTTTCCCCCCTGCCACCCTCTGAGGATCATGGTGTTTAGTGATTTCTTGAAAATCTTAGCTCCTGGGCTCCCAGGAAGAATTAAGCTGTCACCAAGATAAAAAAACCCCCAAACCTGTTTTTTGTGGACGCTGGAAAAACAATGCTCAGAAAGGCTCAAAAATGAAGCAGCAAACAAACCACAGCAAACAGGTGATTTTGAACAAGCCCCTGGGATTTCAAACAACTGTCTGAGCTGGGGAGAAGAGACTGGGAAGTGATGGACTCTGAATGATCAGACTAAAGGAGAGAAATAGGGCCCAAATACATCCAGAGGTGAGGAGGAACTGTGTCAGGAGACACCTCCACTCCTGGCAATGGGCTCCTGGTCGAGCCCAAGAACTCTGAGCACTTCTACAATTAATTAATTGTAGAATTTATTGTCCTATTTTTTTTCCTAACTCTACTCTTCCTATATTTTCCCATAAGATCATCACAGAAAACCAGAAGGGACTCTTACAAGGCAAAATTTTCAGTTTCTTTTTCAACTCTACCACGCAACAGTTGCTTCCCCCTGGAAACCCCTGACCAATAAATCAGCAATACAGAACCTTTTTTCCAGGAAATTGGGTTTTTTAATATAGTTTTTAAAAGTCTAAATCCTGACATCTAGAAAAATGAGAAACTAACAGCAGCAGCACCCAGGTAAGGTTCTGCCTCTATAAAGTGGTTCAAATAAATTTGAGGGGGAAAAGAAAAGCATGTGGATTTCTTCTGACTGGCAAATTATTGTTAATAATGGCATTTATTCCTGGGAGGAATACATTTCAATCATCAAAATTAACTGACATTCATTAAAACACTTTTAAAAAAAAAAAAAAGTGTTTTCTGAACAGGCAAGATCTATTTGGTTGTCCTCAAAGTCACAACCTCCCAGGCTCAGAGCTAGAGATCCAGGCAGGGGATGGGGGCTCAGCAGAAAGTTTTATTTTTTTTTTAATGTTCTCCTGAGATGAGGTTGCACTGGGGGTTTTCTTTGAAGAGCAGCAGCTGATGGCAGCAAACCAAATTCCCCAGCTAACATTTCAAGGAAATGAGAAGTGTCTCAATCCGTGCTGAAAAGCTCCTTCTGTCAGCCCCTAGCACGAGCAGCTCCGCTGAATTAATTCTGCAAAAAATCCCCCTCTCCAAGTAAATGCCCTGCAACTTTCTCAGGAGATGAAACCCTGCACATTTTTCTCTGGTGAGGAATTTCTGTCTGTCTGTCAGAAGCATGAATTTGCTGGGAGAAGGGGGGGGGGGGGGGGGGAGGAAATTAAAAAGCTTCCCAATATTTCCTTAGGGAAAGCTTTTGTAATTGGGTTTTCTAGTGATTATTTGGGCAGCAAAAGGCTTTCCCTTTTCTAGTCCAAGATCTGGAGATGGAACAAGGACTTCCCCAACCTCTCTCAGCTTGAAGGGTGGGATGATTTTATGGCATCTGGTGCTTTTGTTGCTTCTGCAAACAGCCACAATCTGTTGGGTAAGACATGGCTCAGCACAGCTTGGGGACAAGAAGCTTTCAAGTGGCACTCTTGGTTCATGGTCTCACTGAGGCCCTTTCTACCTTGAGGGATGTGGTGGTGTCCCTCAGCAACCATCCCCAGGTATGGAATCATCAGATGGTTTGGGTGGGAAGGGACCTTTAAGGCCATCCAGTCCAATCCCAGGGATATCTCCAACTGGATCAGGTTGCTCAGAGCCCCATCCAAGCTGAGCTGGAATGGTTCCAGGGATGGGGCATTGCTACCACCTTTCCCTTTAAGGCAAATCTGAGAAAATTATCTTCTAGCTCCTTTCTGTAAGAAAAGCCCTAAAAATGGGCATGAAGCAGTTGGGATGGCTGAGAGCAGCTGCACTTTGTTCCTTCAAGAGGGTGAGAACAGCCTTCCCAAGACACACTTTTGATGGGAAATGACTTAGTTTAGAGTTGTTAAAGCTGAGGATAACATCCTGCCTGACAGAACAGGAGAGAAGTGGACAGGCTCCTGAGGAACAGCATGTTTCATTTTATTTATTTCATTTTCTCTCTCTTTTTTTTTTTTTTTTTTTTTTTTTTTTTTTTAAAGTCTCATTCCAAAAATACTAGAACACTACTTGCTTGTAGAAATATTAAGCTCAGGTTGGGACTGCCCTTCCTGAAGCTGGCGTGGGATTGTTTACCCAAGCAAAGAATCTCAGGAATAATGTGACCTCAGCTGGGAGCTGCTCCCATTCCTGGACAACCAGGGCAGCTCGTGGGGCCAGGTGATAAAGAAATCCTTATCCCATTTTTTTCTGGAGAAGAATCCAACCTGAAAGCTGTTGCAGAGCCCCTGAACAGGGTAAGATGAAAGCAGTTTTGCTCCATGTAGACCAAGGGGGGAGCAGGAGCCCTGTAGCATCCCTCTGTGCTACTCAGCCCATGGTGGGATGGGTGGTGGAGTCCTGGGGATTAGGGGAAAAATCATCTATTTGAGGGATAGAGATAATGGAGATGGAGAAAAATCACCCTCTTCCTCAGAGCTTGAAGGATGTAGACACCTCCTGTCTTCTGGGTTAGGTGGAAAAGAGCCCATCTGGAGAGCTAAGCAGCAGCTCTTGCTCAGATCTGTGTTGCAGGCCTCAAAGGACAGTGTTGAGCCTTGCTCAGTGCTTCCCTGGCCAAGTTTTGATCCCATTCTGTTGGGAAATGGGTCTGGAAGAGTTTTCCCAAGGCAAGGGAGGTCACCTGCTTCAGCCAAAAACCTCATGGGTTCCTCTCTCCTTTTCTTTGCCATTCAGCCACTTCTGATCTGATGTCTGGAGGTCTGCAGCTCCACAATTTGCCCCTCTTCCCACCCTCCCCATCAGCTGGGTAAGAATTCCAGCAGTGTCCTTCCTGCCGTGAGGTCTGTGGGTCAGGAGGGTGGCAGAGCCAGGGACAAGTGTCCTCAGGCAATCCCAAATTTGGGGATCAAAGGGAGGTGAGGTCTTCCCGGTGGTACCACAGATGAGGCTGCACCCCCCCTGTCCCTTCTGACATCTTTTTCCTACAGATAAAACAGAGACCTCATCCTCTTTGGTTCTGGGATGTCTCAAGCACACCAGGAGGATGAGAGAGAGTAATATAAACCAGAAACACTTTTCAGCCCATAATGAGAAACATTTTCTCTCTAAGACAAGACTTCCAGGGATAGAAGCATTAAGAAATCATCTTCATGGTCAAACCAAAAAGCCAGACAAATTATTGCAACAAGGAATCACATAAATCTGTGAAATCTGGTGGTAAAAAGGGAGAGACAAAATGCATCTTCTTAGGAAGCCAAAGGTGGGTAGCACTCCAGAAAAACCCTGGCTGAGGTGCTGGGGGCTTACCAGCCCTTCCAGTTCACCCCAGTACCACGTAGTGATGGGATCCTGGAGTCACCATCCTGGCCAAGCAGTGAGCAGGACACCAGGGAGCAGCTTGGAGAGAGCTGTGAGGTGAAAACCTCCTTCAAAGCAACCTCACACCACAGCTAAAAATCCTCTAGGCCAATTGTTCCACAACACCCAAAGTTTCTTTGTCCCAGGTAGGAATTTCAGCAGGTATGAGAAGCCCACAGAGCATTTAGAGGATTGGATTTCACCTGGCATGGCAGTGACTCAGGCTGCCAGCACAGTTAAGTCATTTCCCACCCCCCTTTTTTTCCCCTCTCCTTCTTTTCCCTGCCCCATCTGCAGGAATTACACGGGTGCAGAATTCCAGAGGCTGAATTAAGAATGGGCTTTTATGTGGCTTTAATCATCTCTCAGGATCTGCCAGGCCACAAACTTGAAACTCTTTCTGAATGTGACTCACTCCCCCGACCAACGTTCATTGGTTGACAAACTCTCCTGATTTCACTCTGGAAAAGTCCTTTTCCCATTGGAAGAGAGGAGCTGAGGTGTTACCTATGCTGCAATTGAAGTTCACTGACACGAAGTAACCCCAGATACTGGTACCACATCATTTGATATTCTTTCATTCTGCCTTCCCCAGCAGAAACCCTCACAAAAAAACTTCCCCCAAAATGGGATTATTTTTTTTTCTCCTTAAACATCCAAGGTTTGCCAGGGTGCAGTTAAAAGGATTTTGATGACAAGTCTCAAGCTGTTCTGAATCACTATCAGCCCCCACTTAAGGGTTGGTGTCTGACCTGGAGATAAATGCAGCCCCAGCTGGAGAGGAATGAATTTTAGAAATGTTTCTTGAGTCAAACAGGGGCTTTGCAAGTGATTTATAGAGAAGGAAGATAGATCTGGGATGCTGCATGGTTCAGCAATTTCAGATGAGCTGGGGGGTTCCTACAAGATTAAAACTGATTGAATTGCTGCATTCCATACCAAAAACTCTCAAATTCCTGCTCTTCTGCAGGATGGATGGAGGATCCCAGCTCAGTAGTTTGCACACCTAAGGCAGGGAGCAGAGAGCTGCTCTTTGCTCAGAAAAGGAGAAGTTTCCTGGTTCCAAAGAGCCAGGGAATGTTCAGCTTGGCAGAGGTGTCAAATGCAAACCCCAGACATGGAAGATGGGCTCAGCTGCTACACAGGAAACTATTTATGGGGGGGGAGAAATATAGAGATGTAATTTTGACCTCATTAACAGCATCTGCTTTTCAAATTCATCCTGGCCATGAGCCTACAGGTACCTCCTTTAGGGGGGGGGTCTTCTTTAGACCTTTATTTCTATATGTGCATTGCTAGCTCTATCTAAAACATCTCCCACCAGGACCAGGCTTGCTCTTCAAGCAAGCTCCCAGGTCCCCAGGGTAAGAGAAATCATCCCCCCAAATCCAGTTGTAGTTCCACACCCCTTAAACTGCAGCCTTAGACAATTCAGAGCAAAGCAGCCACACCAGAAATTAATGCAGTCATAAATTTCTTCTCCAAGGCCTGGCAGAACAGGACATCAGAAAACCCTCACATCCCCATGGCTTCTCCTCCCCAAACTGAGCATTGGATCAGGCATTAAAGAACACCTTTGGAAGCTTTTATGGAACACAGCTGCTTGCTGACAGCCTACCAGACTATGACATGAATGGTTCTCTATAGATAATCACTTCTTTCCTCCCCCACTTTAATTTAATCCCACCTTAGTAGAAAGCTGAAATATAAGCTGAGCTCTAAAGCACACTAAAATCTTACTTTAAAAAGCTCAACTTTGGGTTTACATGCTTCTCAAAAGCCTTCAGTTTACTCAAGTTACCAATACATCATTTTCTCTGGAGCAAACAGCTTCAAGGAGTGTTCTTCCTCCTTTTTCTGTGGGGAAGTTGGTACCAGGGGTCAAAGAGGAGTGGAAAGTCCCAAGGATGGATGGATGGATAGATCACAGAATCACAGAAAGTCAGGGGTTGGAAAGGACTTCTAGAGATCAACCTGTCCAACCCCCCTGGCAGAGCAGGGTCACCTCCAGCAGGTCACCCAGAACAGATCCAGGTGGGTTTGGAAGCCTCCAGAGAAGGAGACTCCACAACCTGCCTGGGCTCCCTCACCCTCACAGTAAAAAGAAGTTTTTCCTTAGATTTACATGGAACCTTCTATGCTCCAGCTTGTACCCACTGCCTCTTGTCCTGTCATTGGGCATCACTGAGAGGATCCTGGCTCCATCCTCCTGGCTCTCTCCCTTTATGTATTTCTGGACATTAATGAGCTCCCCCCTCATTCTCCTCTTCTCCAAGCTGCAGAGCCCCAGCTCCCTCAGCCTTTCCTCACCAGGAGATGTTCCCAACCCTTTCTGCCTCTGCTCTGGACTTTTTCCAGCAGTTCCCTGTCCTTCTGGAACTGAGAGGCCTGATGGAGAAGGAAAAGATCTCTCATCTCTAAATACCCACTTCAGACACACTACTCAGCTCACAATACCTCCCAGCCTTCTTCTGACCTAGGGAAGGTCACTCACGTCCCCATTTTTCCCATGCTGTCTTTCCACAGGAGACTGGGCTTCCCAGGAAGCTGGGACCACATCAAGGTTGGCAAAGTCCAGCCCACCCTTGAGCTCTTTTGCCAACACTCATCCAACAAACAGCCTTCAAAACCACACTGCGTGACCTGAGATGTCAGCAGAGCCAAATCACACACACAAAGAGATTTTTTTTTTCCCTACATACTCAATGAACTGGAGAAAATCCTCAATCACACAAATTAGAAGACATCATGTTAAATGATTAAAAAAAAAAACAAACAACAAATAAGCCTTAGATAGAAATAAAAACACTTATTTGCTCCTCGTGAGACTAAGGTCTGTGTTGGTGAGGTCTTTGAGCTCCAAGCTTTGAGGAGTCAAACTTGCCTGGAAATTTTTGGGATTGAAGTCATCTCTGTGTGGTCAGGAGTTGGGTAACTCTGGGAGACATCACTCAACCCCATGGTTCTGAGCCTTGAAGCTGGCAGCCCCTGCTGAGTGGGAGATGCAGGAAGGAAGCTCCTGACCCTCCTTAGGAGCTGATATTAGAGGAGAGGAAAAAAAAACAAACTGAAAATAAGTGCCTGGTCTCCAGCTGGCACATAAACCTCAAAAAAAAAAACAAACCCAAAAAACTCCACCCTAAACAGTGATGTCCAATGCCAACATCTGGATTCTCTGGATCCATGCTGGGGCTTGGATTTGCTGCAATTCATTTGTGTGATCAATTGTTCAGTGAGCTGCAATGGCTCTAAGGGAGAAGAAAATCTTTCAGGAGATTTTTTTCTGGAAAACCTGAAGTATTTAGATATCTCAGCTGAGGCCAGGCTCAAGGTTGCCTTCCCAGGGAGGTTATGGAGCTTCCCAAGGAAGCGTCCATGGCAGACTTTCCTAGAAGCTTGTTCCACTCATTGTCTGGTCAGAACATCTCTAGATGTAAAGATATAAAGCAACACAAGCAGTAGGACAAGGGAGGGAATTTTACTCTTCTACTTCACTCTCAGGACATTCCACCTGGGGTGCTGGGTCCAGTTCTGGGGTCCCCAAGGCCAGAAGGAGCTGGAGCTGTTGGAGTGAGTCCAGAGGAGGCCATGGAGATGCTGGGAGGGCTGGAGCAGCTCTGGAGCCAGGCTGAGAGAGTTGGGGTTGTTCAGGCTGGAGAAGAGAAGGCTGCAGGGAGACCTTAGAGCACCTTCCAGTGCCTGAAGGTGGTTTATAGGAAAGACTGGGACAAACTCTTTTAGCAGAGCCTTTAGCAATAGGACAAGGGGTGGTGGGTTTAAACTATAAGAGGGAAGATTCAGACTGGATAAAAGGAAGAAATGTTTTACTCTGAGGCTGGTGAGAGCCTGGCCCAGGTTGCCTAGAGAGGTGGGAGCTGCCCCATCCCTGGAACCATTCCAGCTCAGGTTGGATGGGGCTCTGAGCAACCTGATCCAGTTGGAGATATCCCAGGGGTTGGACTGGATGGCCCTGAAAGGTTCCTTCCCACCCAAGCCATTCAGTGATTCTATTTAAGGATGTTCAAAAAAGACAGAGAGAGGCACAATCACTGCTGGATGGAATCCAGAGCCCATGTGCTCCATCACCACGAGGTCCAGCTGCTTGCCTGTCCCCTCACCCCAGCTAACTGCAGGGAGGTGGTGATGGAGTGATGTGCCACAACAAAAGCCTTACTTTAGTTGGTTGGTTGGGGTTTTGGGTTGTTTTCTTTTTTTTTTTTTTTTTTTGGTAAAGAGCAAATACCTTGGGAGATCTTCCAAGGCATCTAGAAAGAGAGATGGACATGCCAAAACATGCTGTGTGCTGGACACTGCTCTCTGCTGAGCCTGCCAACCAGCTGCTCCAGCTGGCTGCTGGCTGAGATGACAACTTTTCCCATGTGCCAGGAGCAAATTTAGAAGCAAGGAGCAAGCTGGCAGTGAAATGTGCAGATGGTTTCTTTGTTAGGACAGCAGTAAGGACAAATCTTCCAGCTCTGAGGCTGGGGATCTCAGGTCTCTTTGTTGATTCACACCACTTGTCCTTTTTCCTAGGGAAAAAAAAAAAACAAACCCAACCTTGGCAAACTTTGAGAGGGTTGGAAGAGCCAAGCTCATCCCAGGAAGGAGCTGCTGGATGGGCCCCTTGATGTCCCCCTTGTTCTGTGACCCAAATGCTTATTTGATGTGCAGGATTCCTGGACCCTTTGGAGAGCCACCACCTGCTCCAAGAGAACTTTGCTCCTTTTCCAGTTGTTATATTTGCAATAAATTGGAGCAAGCTCATAAAACCAAGAGAAAAAATCCAGTTCCAGTGCAAGTTCAGTCCAGGGAGAAGCAAGAGTTGCATGAGGTTTAGGTAGGAGGTGCTCAGATCTCAGCCTGGGCTTCCTGCCAGGCACAAAAAGCTTCCTGCAAAGCCAGTCTGGAGTTGGAGCTTTGTCATGGCCTGGATTGAGAATTCCCAGCTCTGAGGGAGCTGGGATTGTTCAGCCTGGAGAAGAGCAGACTCCATGGGGACCTCAGAGCTGCCTTCCAATTCCTGCAGGGAACCTCCAGGAAGGCTGCAGAGGGACTTTTCAGCAGAGTGTCCAGCAATAGGAGAAGGGGAAATGGTTGGAAAGGGAAGGAGAAGAGGTTGAGGCTGGATGTGAGGCAGAAGTTCTTCAGCAGGAGGGTGCTGAGCCTCTGGAACAGATTGCCCAGAGAAGCTGTGGCTGCCCCCTCCCTGGAGGTGTTCAAGGCCAGGTTGGATGAGGCTTGGAGCATCCTTGTCTGGATGAGAGGTTGGAGGAGAGGAGCTCTGAGGTCCTGTCCAACCTCAGCCATTCTCTGATTCTATGGAATGGCTCTGGAAGGGCTCCAGGAAGCCCCATGGACCTGGAGTGAGGTGGGATGGCCAGCAAGGACCCAGAAGACAGCTCTAGGCAGCAGGTTGGGAAGGTTTAAAACTTGAAAACTTCAGGTCTGAACTCCCTGTAAATCCCACCTTGGACACCTGAGCTTTCTGATGGCTCCCACTCCAGAGAGGGACAACTGCTTTGGTTCTCTCAGTGCCTGGGCTGCTCTTTCCACCTCCAGTCCAAAGTCATTTCCTCACCTCAAGTCAGGACCAATGTGCCTCAGTTTCCCACCCAGCAGCACTTCTCCAGCAGTGCTTTGAAGTCTCTCAGTGAAACTCCCACCACGTGTGAGACCTGAGTGTCACTACAAGAGAATTAGAACCACTTTCCTTGTGAAATGGGGCTTTTTTTCTTCTCCACCCAGAGTTTTCTCTGCCCAACCCCAGGCAGTCCTGCTCACCCCACTGCTGTTTCAGGCCACGTTGTTGGACTGGCACCACCCTCCTGCCCCATATCCCTTTGGGGAACCCTACACAAAGAGCGTGGGAAGCAGGGAGGGGACCAACCCCATTGATCTCCAGCCCTCCCAAAAAATCCCATCCTGCTCCCTCCTTCTCCCTTGCCTCTGCCTCTTTGTAGTTGTGACCTCTCCCTGGCAAGGCCAAGCTTCTCCTTGATGGAATTTCAGAGCTGACCAGGGCACTGAATGGAGAATTAGCCAGAACACAGAGTTCTTTGTTCAAATCCTGATTTTAATATATGGAAATGGGACAAGGTTGCTGTTCAAACTCGTGCAACCCAGCAGCAGGTATGGACTTTCCTGGAGTGGCAGAAGCCCAAGCCTATGTTTCTGCTTGAAACTGGAGCTGCATTCCTCCCTCCCAGCAGAGAAACCTGCCTGCCTAAGACAAAACAATCAGCTGGGACATTCTGTAGGGCAAGAATGCCCTTTATCCTCTCCAGGAAGCAGAGGGTTTTCATGCCATCTCTTCTTGCTGCCAGATTATTGTCACTCAAAAGGTTTGGGGCTCCCAAACATGGCCCAACACCCCACGGTGCAAGCTGGCAGTACCTCCAAATTTTCTTGCTCCTTGTGTTTTTCCTGGTGTTCCCTTCTCCTTTGGTGTGGTGACCCTGTCAATGGACTGGAAAGCTTCCCAAGAAGGCAGCAGTACTCACAGGACTCCATTATCTCCTCATGCTTTGGGGCACTAGGATGATGTTTAGATACCTCCTGGTGCCTGGGGTGGGAGAAAAGGCTCAGAGATGCCTCATGCACTGCAGCTTTCCTACCACTGATTAAAAAACACCTTTCAGACACTGGCTGCTACCATCAAGATTCATTCTGGGGCTTCAAAGCCCCAAGAAAAGGGAATTCAAAGCCCTTTTCCACAGAACTGTCACCTGAAGCTGAGGAATTGTCCCCTGGTTTGGTCAACTTGGTCAATAAAGACAAAAATCAAGGTTTGCCTGAGGGACACAGATGTAGGAAGGGAGCTCCTCAGGCTTTCATGGCACAGGAACTATGACTATCCCAGGAAAGAGTTGATTGGAGTCATCAAAAGGAGAAGCAAGGTGGGATTTTGTTCTCCATGGCCCCTCTTGCACTGCAGATGGGGGTTTTTTGCCTTCTAGTAGCAAATAGTAGGGCTAAAAGGCAACAAAGAAAGCAAAGGAGAGAAAAAAAAGGAAGAGGAGGAGAATGAAGGGGTGGAAGATCAGAAGCTAAAGGGCACCCAGAGCCTTGCACAAAGCACTTGACTTTCTTTTTGATCTTTCTCCTTGATCAAGAGGATCCATCCCACTTTTGTAGAGGCCACTTTTTGACTTCTGTTCTTGACTCAGCAACACACAGCACCAGGTGTCTGCAGATATCAGCTCTCACATCCAAACCTGAAGCAGGCTCATGTTTCCAAAGAGGCTGGTGTTTATTATACCCTAAACCAAGGACATGAGGGCCCCAAAAATCTGGGGCTTGCCTGCAGCTCTGTTTTCAGGGTGAAAGTAGATGAGCAGCTTAGGATCCCTC
The DNA here is from genome assembly GCA_023637945.1 of Phaethornis superciliosus. NCBI lineage: Eukaryota > Metazoa > Chordata > Aves > Apodiformes > Trochilidae > Phaethornis > Phaethornis superciliosus. The sequence goes on from JAJQWJ010000004.1 coordinate 70,577,920, forward strand.
TCCCTCCACCATGCCTCAAGTCTTCAAGCAAATTGGCCAGAGAAGGAGTGATCTTCAAGGAATTAATTATTTTGTTTTTCTACAAGATTTCTGAAAGTTTGTGTTCAGGAGAACAGGAGGAGAAATAGAAACTCCAGAAGTGTATCCACTCAGAGGAAGAATCAATCTGTGAGTCCACATCCTCTTAAATATTGTAGAAACACACATACCAGAGACCTCTTCAAATGCCTTAATGGATGGCTAGGGAACCCCAGGAATTGTAGTCAGAGAGCACTGCCTGATCTCTTTTTTGGGCTTCCTCCTCTTAGCAACACTTATCAGCATAAAAAGGACTAATAGTTTTGATAAAAGTCTAGAATAAACCTCAGGTTATTTAAAAATAAACCTCTACAAATAAAGCTCTCCAGGGAAAGTGCAGGGTGCAGTCTTTTTCCCTGCAGCTGCACTGAGAAAAAAAAATAACCCACCCAGCACTCACAGTGATCTCAAGCCCTGAATTTAAACCAGGAAATCAACTGTCATGGAGAAAGTCACCTCAGGATCTTCAGCCACCAAAGAGGAGGATTCCTGAGATAGTCTGGAGCTCCTCCACCACAAGCCCCAGCCATCCAACAATGCCTTATGTGGGAATTTGCCTCCACTGGTCCCCAGTTGGCCCCAGGGATGAGGGTGCCTGAGCAGGTTTGACTGGTGGAAGGTCTGCCTGGTGCAAGCTGTAGCCCATGCTGAAGCTTACTTCCCATTCCCTGCCAGCCCATGATACAACCAAGCCCCCCAAAAGACTTTGGCAAGGTCAAACCTTAGCTTAAGAATGGTTAGAAAAGCCAAAAGGGGTCCATAATTCCAGCCAGCAAGCAGCTGGAGAGGTCCAGCAATGCAGGTGTCTGATGGGGACTTGTCTCAGTTGGCCATGAGGTTCTCCCAAATATTTTTACAGGATTCCAACATTCCATCCATATTTACACACTTGTTGCCTGCTTTCCTACAGGAAGAAATCCCATTTCCAAGAATGGGTGGTACACGTGCAGTGGGTTAGAGACAGCGGGGATTAAAGGGTTTAGATCCTGATCCTAAACCCCCAAAATGCTGTAAGCACCCCATTATTTATTGCAACTCTGGTTCTGGTTGTTTCAAAACCCATTCTGAAACAAATGAGGTTCAGCTCTGCCCCAGTGCTAAAAGTTGGATCAAATTAGAAAAAGATAATGTCTCGGTACAAGTAGCAACCTCTTCCTTCAAAGTTATTCCTGCAATGTGTAACTGTTCCAGCAGGGAGGAATCAGTCCTAATTTTCATCCCTGTATTATTATTCCCAGGCTCTTTTCTCTCTGTTGTTCACACCTTGGCACTGAAGACCCATCCATGGAATTATTCCTGTCAGGGAGCAAATGGGAAAGAGCTCTGTACGACTCTAGATTTCCAGACTCAAAATAACTCCCTGTTTATTTGGGTTTTAGTTGGGAAATTTTGGTTAGGCTCAGGTTTTAGCTCAGTTCTTTGGTGGCTGCTGTCAGAGCATCTCATTGAGACTGGAGTAGGGTAACAAGCACAAGGGGGCTTTATATCCCTTCCCTCAGGCTGGAATACTCAATTCCTTCCCTTCCCACACACACAAAAAATCCTGGTTCTGGTGACACATACCCAAGCACAAAGCATTTGGGATCAGCTCAGCCTTCTTGTCCTTATCCAAGACTCCTCTTCATGCCCCTCTTAGGAAAGGATCTGGGAGCTGCTGACTCACAGATAGGTTTTTTTTTTCTTTTTTTGCCTCTGCAACACATCAATGAAACATTACCCACTCCAGCTGTGCATTCAGCACCTCCCAGCTCCTCATTCCCTTGCTCACAGCTGGAAATTTGCCCTTGGCAGACTAAAAGTTGCAATGCTCCTGGTTAGGGGTGGGGGGAAATCCTGAAATGCATTTTGCTTCTCCCTGTTTCAGATGTTTTCCTCCTCTCTATTCAACATTGCCTCTTTCATCTCCAATGATTTTATCCTCATGGACACAAGCCCAGTCACTGGCTTCTTGCTCTTGGGTGCAACTCACCCTTCCTTGGGTGTCAGCACCTAATTTTGCTCAATTTTCTTCTACCCCCCCAATCTAAACCCCAGTTTCTTAGCACTGGCTGAGACTTTCCCACTCTTCCCACAAATTTCTCCTGTTACCATCAGCATTACACTCCACACCTCCTGGTAGAGGGGACATCAGAGGAAGCCAAACCACAGGGATGAACCAAAAAACTCCAGTGAGACAAAAAAACTCTGCAGATTTCCTCTTGGAAAAGCCTAGGACTTGCCTTTGTGTGTTCCCATTTATTCCTGCTGAACACTCCCTGGGGTTTCCTTGCCTTTGGACACAAAATCCTCATTCCAAAGACACAAGAGAGTCACATGCCAGGAGGGAGCTGCTCCTGGGTGTTTCCTGGGATCACAGCATCACACAGGTTGCATTTGGATCGTTCTAATCAAAACTAATCCTTCAAGAGTAATGTTTTAAAAATAATAATTCTTTTAACAATCTAAATATTTCATGAAAGTCACTTATTTTACCATTGACAGAAATAATCACAGTTTAGGAAGTATTTGACGAACCTTCCCTTGACTAAATGGATTCCAGTACACTCAAGAAGCCACTTATCAGAGCCCACACATCTTTGTAAGGCCTTGAATATGTTATTTTTAAACAAACCAAAAACCTTTGACTCTTCAAACGTATTTATTGGACCAAATTACTTATCTAAGAACTTGAAAGCTTTTTGGAGGAAGGGATAATGCATTTTTGGAAAGCCTGCTCCATGTTTCTGAACCCACTGAGAGCAGGTTTGTGCCACCAGATCTGCCACTTCCATGAAGAGATGCAGAAGGTATCCCTAGGCTAACAAAAGTTGGGACTGTAACTTCATCCAGCTCCTTCACACATACAAAGTGCCTCATTTTCAACAGAGAACAGAGCTGGGTATTTTTTTGCAACCTCTTGCTATCACATCTTAATTATTTCTTCTCCCACTAAACCAGAAATCTGTTTCTTCTTGATTTCTTGAAACAAGGAGACTCCAGAGCTCTGTGCCAAGTTTGTACTTGAATTTCCAGAAGCACAACGTGTTATTTACATTGCCAGTTGCAACACTTTTCTCTGTGTAAAAGCTCCCTTAGATTTCACCAATAGTTGCTTTTCTTTTTTTTTTTTTTTTTTTTTTTTTTTTGAATAAACAGTTGCTGAAGGCAAGAATAACACTTCAGGGCAGAAAAATACCCCAGCTGCTCTTAGAGCTGAAGGCTAAATACAGATACCAGGCTCACTGCTGGCTTAAGTTGATAAATTCACTGGAATTTTTATGATGCAACCTCAAAATTTCATTTTTTTTTTCAGCAGGAATGGGTTTCTTAGCCTTCAGTTTGTAGAAAATGCATCACTTGCTGCTGTTCATTTACCCTGCAGAAGGTCTTAGAACTTTCTGTGATGGTTTGGTGGGAGAACTGGCCAAAAGTGAAGTGAGAGTGGAGAGTGAAGTGAGAGAGAGCAGGAGAAGTGAGTTGTAATCCAAAAATCCAACCCCAAAGATCACACACTGCCACCTGCTCCTACTCAACCTCCACCCATCCCATCTGGGAAGACCTTATCCCTGGAAACCCCTCCTGAAGCCTGCAAACATCCATCCTGGTATTCCTTTGAGCAAGCCAATAGGAGACTCCATGTGACTGCTGAATTAAGAGTTGAGATCCCACATTTTAAATGTTTTAAAAGCAAACCAAGAGCTTGCAGTGAACTGACCCCCAGCTGAATAAGAGGTAGAACAAAAATTAAATGAATCCTAGAACATACGACTTCATAAAAATAAGACACAGAATGTCCAGAAATTAAAAAATTTCATTTTCATCTGAGAATGTCACATTTCTAAAACACAAAGCTCCCCCCCTGTAAGGAGAAAGGAGGAGCATTCAGGCACTCATCAGACCTGAGCATCCCTAACATGCAAGTGGAAAATGCAGAGGAAAGGATTCATTTCCCCTAAAATAAGCTGCCTAAAAGCTCAAGTGGCTGACAGCCATCTTGGCTTCTCTTGAAACACAGATTAAAACAGCTGCTATGTGCTATCTTTCCTTGCCTCTCTCCCCAGAGGCTGCAGAAAGCATTTGAGCACCAAACTTAAATAAGGGGTTGAAATGAAACCAGAGGTATCCACCATCAGCACAGCTCCTGGCCTGCAGCCAAAGAGCTGGAGTCCATGGAATGAAAACCATGGCTGTAATTCTGGAAGGGTGGTTTAGTCCTCTGCTGCTGTCCAGAGGTTTGGGGAGGTCAAGGTGACTCCAGAGAAATGTGCTGTGCTGGCTGGGAGCCTCCTCAGCATCTTCCAGGAGAGCACAGAATTGTCATGGATGGAGAAGACCTCTAAGATCACCACATCCAACTGTCAACATCCCCAAAATAAGCAAAATATGTGTATCAATATCTGTATCACCCAACAGAGCATGTCCTGCAATGCCTCATCCCCATGGATTTTAAATCCCTGCAGGGCTGGGGACTCCCCCACCTCCCTGGGCAGCCCATTCCTCCACCTGACTGCTCTCTCAGGCAGGAAATTCATCCTCAGATCTGGGCTAAACCTCCCCTGGTGCAACTTCAGCCCATTTCCTCTGCTCCTGCCATTGTGCACTTGAGAGAGAGCCCAGCACCCACCTCCCCACAACATCCTTGAAGGGAGGTGTGGAAAGCAGTAAGCAGGGTCTGTTTGCTTTGCTTGGAAAGGAAAAGCCACCATGGAAGCAAGCAAGGTGCTTGCACCCTCAGCCTCTCTGCTGAGATTATTCCTTATCCTATTTTTTTCCAACAGGGGTGGAGACAGAAAAAAGATTTTACTTCAGCTGTGAGCTCCAGCCTGAAAGGATTTTTCATCACTGTACCAGACATTCAAGCACACCCAAACCCAGAAGACAACAGAGCCTGGCCAGGCCAGCTTCTCCTCCACCCAGCTTTGAGTCTCCTGAGGATGTCCCACTCATGTCACCCCAAAACAAGAGTGGAGGTGTGTGCAGGGGATGAGCAGCAGGATAAGCTCCCAGCTGCTGGAAAAGTTTTCCTGGATGAGGAAGCACGACCAGAGATCTAAGGGGGGCTGCAGGGTTAACACCTGGGAAGGAGAAGCCCCCCATTTGGATTGCTGGAGCTTTGCACTGCAAAACCCAAACCAGCAAGGTGGGAGGGTTTTGCTTTTTGGGGGTCACCTATTTAGCACCCAGCCACCAGGAGAAGGTGAGCAGGGAGGGGAAGCAGCTCATCTGCCTGGTGGTTTTTGAAACAGCAGCTGCTGGATTTCCAGGCACACTGCCAGCTCCACAAAAGCTGCTATTTTATTTTATTTTGTTTTTTCCCACACACGCACACTTTACATTGAGAAACAAAGCTTAGATGCAAAACATTGTCCCTGATGAAATGTGGCAAGAGCCCGGGCTGGCTTCTGGTGACTGTTGCTATTCATCTGACTAAGCAGCATTTGACATTTGGGTTTGGTGGGTCTCAAGTTTCCTTCTAGTCAGATATGGGCTGACTCGGCAGCAGCCAATCTGGGTCGGAGGCTGCAAATGATGCCGGGAGGGAGGCGAGGCCCGGGCTGAACACATCCCAAACGCCAGAAGGAGCAGCCCCAGCGAGCCTGACCTCAGCTGCACCACATGCTCACTCCTCCTGCACCTTCTGGGGATGCTTGTTTGCATTTTCTCGGTGGTTTCTACCTGTTTGGTTTGGGTTTTTGGTTTTTTTTTTTTTGCTTTTCTTCACCTACTGATGTGAGTTTTGTGTTTCCTGTCACTCCAGAGTTTATCTCTTGGTGTAATCAGAGGCAGGTGGAAGCTGTTCTACAAGACCTACCTTGAATTTCCCAACCCAGGTTGAGCTGGGTCCTTTCTGCAAGGCAGCGTTTCAGGAGGAACCCTGCAGAGACTGAAATCAAAGTGACAGGCTTGCTGCTGTCACAAGGAGCCTGAGCTGCACCCACAACTCAGACATGTCTTGCCTGGATGAGGAAAATCCAAGTCAGGCAGCAGTACCACAGTCCAGTTTTTTAGGAGGTGTAAGCCACAATTAAAAAAAATAAATCCCTCTTGGTGGATCTGTTGGTGCCCAAGCACAGGGAGGCAGCTGGAAGGAGCTGGCTGCAGGTTGTTTTCTTTCCAGCCTTAAAGATTTAAGTATGGTTTAAGAGAGAAGCTTTTTAGGGCTGGGAAGATCAATATAATCCTTCCAGCTTCAGATTTCACATCAATTGTGGAAATGAAAAAAAAAAAAGGGGGGGTGGGGGTGGAGGGGACCTCAAAAGATCAGACAGTTCAACCCCCCTGGCAGAGCAGGGGTCACCCAGAACAGATCCAGGTGGGTTTGGAGAGAAGGAGACTCCACAACCTCTCTGGGCAGCCTGGGCCAGGGCTCTCTCATCCTCACAGTGAAAAAAACTTTTTCCTTAGATTTACATGGAACCTCCTATGCTCCAGCTTGTACCCACTGCCTCTTGTCCTGTCATTGGGCATCACTGAGAGGATCCTGGCTCCATCCTCCTGGCTCTCTCCCTTTATGTATTTCTGGACATTAATGAGCTCCCCCCTCATTCTCCTCTTCTCCAAGCTGCAGAGCCCCAGCTCCCTCAGCCTTTCCTCACCAGGAGATGTTCCCAACCCTTCAGCATCTTTCTGCCTCTGCTCTGGAATTTCTCCAGTAGTTCCCTGTCCTGGAACTGAGAGCCCAGCACTGGACACAATATTCCAGATGTGGCCTCACCAGGGCAGAGTAGAGGAGGAGGAGAACCTCTTTCTCCCTGCTAACCACCCCAGGTGCTTTGGGCTTCTTGGCCACACTGTTGGCTCATGATCATCCTCCCATCCACCAGAACCCCCAGCTCCCTTTCCCCTTCTCTCCAACAGCTCAGTCCCCAACCTGTACTGGTTCTTGGGGTTGTTTTTCCCCAGATGCAAGACTTAGACACTTCTCCATCTCTGGCTGCACCCTCAGGTTTCCTTCTTCTCCACCCCCTCAGATTTTGCATTAAGCACAAGCAAGGACTACCAGGGGTGAACTGCAACATCAATCACCTGAGCACTAAAATAAATACTATTAGAAAAGTTATTACAACTATTATCAGGTCCCAATTCCAGCACTAAAATCCTCAATCAATGGAAACCACATTTGTACGACACACTTTCTCAATGGGTAAAACTCCTTTCTCACTTTATTTTTGCACCAGGCTCTTGCAATATTGCCACATGGTCTCCTAGCTCCTAACAAATCCCTCCAGGCCTGCTTGTCACTTCTTGAGACAACCCCTCCCTGATGAGTGGAAATGAAATTTGCAGAATTGGTTGCAGAACTCGTGCAAAAGAAGTCAGTCCCTGATGAACAACCCTCAGCCATCCAGCCTGCAGAAGAAGACCTCCTGCCAGCTGATAAATAAAGGTGTAGATGGTGCTGAAGGAGGTGTAGATGGTGCTGGAGGAGGTGTAGGTGGTGCTGGAGGAGGTCTAACCAGTGGGCAGTACCTTTCAGAGAGCTTCTTGCTCAGCAAGCCCAAATAAACAAGGGGACACTCCATTTCTCCCAGGACACCCTCTGAAAAGCCCAAGTGTAGGAAAGCAGAGCAACAGTGGATGGGCCATTTGGAGGGGGGCACACTCATGGTTTTAAGCACAGAGGTCAAATCCAGGAGAGGGGACACCCTTGACACCCCAGATTGAGCCTGACTCCTGGAGATTTGCTCCTAAAAAGCAAATGCAAACAAATCCTAAAGATCTGTCTTGAGTGTTTCTCCACAGATGAGAGGGGATGACCACAAACCCAGCTCTGAGTACTGCCAGGGGGGGGAAATGTGTATCACACAAGTAAGTGAGGAGTAAACCTTTCTTTCCCCATCCTCCAGACAGGCTACAAGCTGGAGTACTCATGGAGTTTCTTGGCTGTCCCACAAGGAAGTGAGCAGGTTTAACCCTAGCCCAGAGGGTGGGCTGGAAGGGCTTCCATCCTGCAAGCAATCCACCTCAGACACCTCCCTGTAGGGCAAGGAAGGTGACAGGTTGCCCAATTATTTAAACTGTCCTTTAAAAATCATACATAATTTTCCTTATTCTAGCACTAACCTGCACTCCTACCATGTTCCCTGAGGCTTGAAGCTGGGGGAGTTCCACCACGTTTAAGCAACTACACTCCTGCTTGTGCATAACTCCTACCATCCAGACGTTGAGACCTGAAAGAGGGAGCAGAGGGATCTCCTTTACTCCTTCTCAGCACAAGGAGAGCTTGGAGAACACTACCAAGAAGGCTGCAAAAAAACCCAAGTGATGCCTATCAAATTATCTTATACATACATGCAACAAGCAGCTCCATAAACCACATAAAACTTTTGAAGAAATAGAGTCAGCATCACTAGAACAATGTTTTCCTTGAGAAAAGTTTTTCCATCACAAACTTTCCCAGCCATAAGGGGGCAGAGGGAGCTCCAGCTTCAAGTTTTTCCAGCAGTTGAACAAATACTTTGATAAACTTCATATTGAGGGTGCTTCAAGGGTTTGAATTCTCCCAAATACCCACTTCAAACAGCTGACAGTCACTTCAAACCCCCAGAGGGACCCCAGTGCAAGTCTGACAAATCATCAACCTGTATTAAGAAATCAAAACTTCCCTCAGGACAATCAACAAGCTGCCCAAATGCTTTTGCTCAGCAGCTGCTGAGCACACTCATTTCTTCATCAGGCTTTGGAAACACTTTGGAACACACCAACGTCACCTTCTCTTACCTCACCTGGGGTTCAAACTGCCTGGCTCACCCAGTAGCAGTGCTACACCAAGGAGGAGAGCTCAAGTACCACCTCAAGATGATTCAAGCAGTTGCAGAAAAGAATGAGGACCTACATGTGCTCTGAAATATTCATGGCAATAATCCTGGCCTCATTTTTTGGCAGTTGAGGATCCTTGAGCTTTAAATAGCTTCTTTGGTGGCCTGGAAGTCATTATCACAAGCAGATCAGGAGCTGTTTCAGCTGGTGATGCTTCAGCTCCACCGAGTTGAATGGCAGGTGTGGAATCACCCCACAGAGCTCTCCACCTGCAACCTGGGATTGGCCAATGGCAACAGGAGACAACAACTGCTTGGGTTGCCATGGGGAAACAGCTGCCTAGTGAGCCAGGTGTCAGGAGGAGCTGGAGGATTGGCATGGGAAATGAGATCAGGGCCACCAATTTGCAAATCAGGTTCATTATTTTGAATATGCCAGGTCCTGACATCTATTTCATGCAGAGTGCCTTGTATCAGGCACCTGGAGTGGCACTATCAGAGGTACAAAACAGTTCAACCAACTATTTCACAGAGTAATTTCAGGATTTTCAGGTCCTTCACAGCAAAATCATTTTCTGCTGCTCAACTTTTAGCCAGGAGTTGACCTAACAGCTCTGCTCCTCAATCCTATCCAGGGCTTGACCTGAAGGCTGCAACCTGACTTCATGCCAAGCTTTCTCTCAGGAAAGTGGTGGGAGAGAAGAAGGGGAGAAGTTGGGGATCCAGCTTTTGGGTGGACTCTGCAGTTTTGCATTTTGCTTCCAAGTGTCCCCTTATTTTTCTCCTTTTTTTTTTATGCAGCATGTTCTGGAGGTCCGTGGATGGGAAAGAGGGAAGAATGCCAACATGCAACATCAAAGTGAAGCAGAGAAGCTCCTGAGACCTAAAAATCTTAGTTCTGTTGGCAGCCCTTGAGGAGCTGCCTGAGGTAGGAAGCTCCTGGAGAGGCCCTTTCCAGCTGTGGCACAGCTGGCTGTCACTCTAAGCTACCTCCAGAAGTTGTGCCACCACTGAGACCTCTGGAAACCATTTTAAGAGAGCATCAACTCGTGCCACACGAAGTGTTGAGCAGTATGAAGTTCTTGAGAACATTCCTTAGCACAAGGTCACCTTGTACTGGAACCTTAGGAAGAAGGTCTTAGAGGAACTTGTGCTCTGCAGGCTGGTAAGGGACAAAGCACCAGGATTTGGGGTTCCTGATCTCCAGGATGTAAAGCTAGAGGTACAGAGGGCAGAGACAGGACATCCTGGTCCTTGTGCAGAGCACCAGAATCTCATATTTCTTTTTTTTTTAAGAAAACAGGAGTCAAGAATAAATACTGGTGTTTGTGGAGGATGGTTTTGTTTGGTGTTCCACACCTACCAGAGGGAGTTTTGGGTTCATAGCCATACTTGCCCTTTCCCTCAACATCAATCTACTCCATACCCTAACAACACACTCAGACTACTCCATACTCTACTTCCTAACTACTTTCCCCTGAACCTGAAGCAGTTGAAGACTGACACTTGCCCCAAGCAGCAGTAATAAATGTCAAGTTCTGCTTTCTGTTCACAACCTTAACATGCTTTCCCCCAAATGAGTCAAATTGTTACTCTTCTACCAACTGTGGATTTCCTGAACCTGACAGATATATTATTAAAGTTCCTGGATTCTACTGAGCAGAGTTTTTCTTAGAAAGGACATAATTTTATAGTTTTGTGGAGGTGAGAAACTTTAGCTCTGGCAGTGTGGGGAAAAAACCTCCTGCAAATGAGTTGTTAAAAAGATCAATTCAAGTCCTGAGGTCCAGTAAATACAACTTCTCAGTGCTCTGCCATCTCCTAAGTTCTCTCCTCTGTGTCTTAATTACACCATCTTCTGCTTCACACTCTTCCTACATTTTGCAAATCTTTCCTCACCACCTGGATGTTAATAAATAACCACAGCAGAGGGGAAAAACATAGGAGTGTAAAATATCCTTACAAAACTCCCAATGATTTTATCATGTGGACCTTAGATAAGAGCATTTTTTTTATTATAAAGACGTATTAAGATTTTTATTGGGTTGTTTGTTGGGGTTTTTTTAATCCCTGGCAAGAGCTACCATAAATACAGGGGCTAGAGGAAATCTGTGAAACAGAAGCCATCTACTCAACCCTGAAGAAAGAAGTTTGGATACAGCACCACAAGGAACTGGCAGAAGCATCTTTTACAGAAGAATCTGTAAAAATCCTGCTCTCCAGCTTAATGTGAAGAGCTCTCAAAGTGAAATTCCTTGGGTAAGTTTTCCTCCCTGATGCAGGCAGATGTTTTTATTCCAAGCTCCATCAACTGATTAGGTAGTAATGGGAAGGATAATTGTTTCACACAGGTAGCACCACAGAAACCTTTCCCTTCATCCTCATCATAGTCCATAAGTTTTGGGTCAGAGAAGTAAAAAAAACCCAAAAAACTTCAAAAATCAAGTGTCTAAGTGGCCTGGGGCTAAATCAGAAGATTTAGATACCACAATCTCTCCTTGGACTAAACATGTACTGTCCTCAGCTTGACAGCTTAACTGCCTTCACCTTCTGAGGAACAGCTCACCCTGTCTCTGATTTTTCCAAGAGATTCAAGCTGGGGTTTCACAATCCTTAATGCCCCCTTTGGACAATTCCTCAGCTCTCAGAAACCAGCTTCAGCCCAGGTAGGGTGTGAGCACACACACAGAGCCCTGCTTCTCCTGAACATGACCACCAAAGGAAAAACAAGAGCTGCTTTGCTTTCCTACCTGAATTTACTGGGCTGAGAGTTTCAAAGTGCTGTGCATTAACAGCCTGAGCTTACATCTTGCAATTCCTACAGCTCCAGCATTTCCACCTGGCACCACCAGCTCTACCAGCTGGGTTTGTTCTCAAACACAGCCTTAAGTAAGTTCAGAAATATTCCCTTTCTTATCCTAAATCACCTTCCAGGAGAAACACTCAGCCAGTACAAAACTCAACCCAGCAATCACACAGGTTTAACTCGTGCTCCAATCTACCTTACATTTTCCATGTAAATGCCACCAACAATCAGCAAAGCTTTCCTCAGCAGATCCTTGGAGCTTCAAAAGAGGGAAACTGCAGCCCTGCTATAAAATCTGAGCTTGTGAACTCTCAGAAGGATTCATTTCCCCTCTGATGCCTCCCAAAGCACCCCTGTGCAGCATCCAGCCAGCCACAGACAGAGCCCTGCCCAGCTTAAGAGATGGAAAATATCTGGATTTACAGATTGAAGGGAGCTTCTTAAAAATATTCTCACAACAAAGTGAGGCTTGCCTGAAATTGTGTGCTTTAGGACCTTCAAGATGGAGTTTGTTTATCACAGGATGCTACACAACATCCTACCTCAGTTATTTGAAGCACAACAGAACTGCTTAGACAGAATCCAGAAAAGAATGCAACAGGCCAGTCCATCTCCTGTGAGTTTCTGTACCTTTTCCCCTTCTCTTGCATACACTTGCTTAGGATTAATAGCTTTTTTTTTTTTTTCTTCTGGACAAAGAAATTATATAATGTGCTCTTCGTTTCCTGCACCTGCCTGTGCAAAACCCACAGAAGGAGAAACAAGACCTGAAATTTTGGTATGCTTCAGTTTCAAGGTGAAACGAAGCTGCCCTTTGGAGAAAAAATGTGCTCCAAACGCCTTTGTGCCACGGGTGGGAGCTGCAGGGTGCTCAGACCGCACCACCTACTGGTAGGAAGTTGCATCTACACTTAGGAGTAAATGCCTCGCAGCTTTACACGGGGCATGGAATGCTTTCCACGAGTCCTTGCTTTCTGCATGCATTTCAAGAAAGATAAAAATCAACATTTTCATTGTTCTGGAGTTTCCTACTCCCAGGAAACTCAGGTGTACACCTGAGCCTAAAAAAGAAGCATGCACTGGTACAATCAATGTGTGTAATTAGCCCACTAAAATCTATCACAGCTCTTTTGGACCCTCTCCTCCTTGCAAGACACTTATTAAATTCTTGAAATCCTGTAAGATGTCCCAGTTTCCCAAAGGCAGAAACACGGTTCTGTCATTGTAATAGCTGGGAAAGTGGAGAAAATACTTTGGAATTACCTACAAGGATCAGGTATTGCTGGTGTTACTCTGTAGTAAATTATTCTCAAGCTTAAGCACCCCTTTATATTGTGGGAGATTGGCTCAGGAATCAAATGTCAATGCTTGTGGTCATCTTAATAATAATTTGGTAAAAAAACCAGTATTTTGATGCACAGCAAACTGTTGGTTGGAAACCTGAAGAAGGGATTGAATTCTCCCTGCCCAAACCCACCCTGGCACCCTTCAGAGGGACAGTTCAGACCACACCAGGCCTTGCAACCTCAGACTGCTGGCAGGCAAAAAGAAAGAAATCCAATTTCTGCCCAAAACATGAGCTTTTTTTTTCCCCCTGTTGCCCCTAAAAGCAGACACCAAACTTTAAGAAGCTGTCTTTGAAATGCAATCCATGAAGTCCCAGCAACTTTGTGGGAAAGGATTCTGGTGGTTCAAGTTGAGTGTGATAAAACCCCTCAGCAGAGGCTCTGATAAGAGGCTAAAAATGGAGAGGTGTTGGAATAAGCAGTTGGCTCCCACATGGGAAAGTTATGAACAGGATCTACAGTCAGCTGGTGACACATTCATAAGCTAGCTGGAAAATGAGATGGCCATCAGGAGGCCTTGTGCAGAAAATACATCATTATTCAGGGTGACCAAATGGAATTCTTCATTTGGTGAGTCTCAAAAAACTGAGTGATAAAAGGGGGAAATGAAACAATATGTGCAAAATAAAGTACACGAAGGGGATTATTCTTTATTGTGCCTACTCAGTGATGAGATCTGAAAGAACTGTTACTACCCAGGGAGGAGATCTTGTGAAAACTGCAGCCAGCTCTCTGAAAATCAAAGTACAGTGATTATCCCCAGTCAAGAGGGAATTAGTTACTGGTTGCTATGGAAAGAACTAAGAACAGAAAACATCCTGCTTTATAAAATCCATGTGGTGTCTTGAACAGGGACACCTCAGTAGCCCTAACTTTGTAAGGTAAGAGTAAAAAGAAAAAAAAAGTGTTAGAAGATCTGGCTGGCTGCCTTAGCAGGTTTGTTTTTTAAATTCATATAAATAGTGCTAAGGATTTCCCCAGTCTTTAAAGAGCATGCCTCACACAAAGCCCAGGAAGGGTGATCAGGAGACTTTCCAACTGTTACCCATCACTTGCAACACTTGACTTGAATTTCTTGCCAGGCTGGGTTGTCAGGTCTTGAATAACCTCCCCTCTTTCCCAACCCTCCCAGCTGGGGCCAGCAGCAAGAAACTGAAGAGAAACAATGTTTTGAGAGTGGACAGAGGGTGAGGAAGAGGAAAGGCTGAAGCCTTTGCTACTATTTCAGGTTAAGTAGCACAGTACCTGCTCTGTCTGCCATGGAATCTGTCCAACTAACTGAGTATCTAAGGTGGATCTCTACGTCAGAGCAAGCTGCAAGTTGTTCTGGGTGGTGCAGCCAGCCTGGAGGATGTCATCAAGCAGGGTCAACGCAGCTCTTCTTTCACCCAGATGTAGTTCACATCACTCCAAAGGGTTCCTAACTTCACCTCCACTGCCTGTGAGGGGCAAGACAACTTGCTCAGGTTTCTCACTAAGAAGTGAAGTGACCCAGGAGATAAAGATGGTGCCATAGAGGGAGCTAAGGAATGAGCTGATGGGTGCACAGTTACCACACGGATGTGGTCAGATGCAACCATCCCCCTTGTCCTTGGAAGGCTGGTGAGTTTGCTAGAGTTCTCTAGAAACTACCTACTAAACACCAAGTTTACTCACAATCTCTCCAAAACCAACCACAAAACTTTTACCAGAAGTAGCAAAATCCTCCCAGCGAGTTGCTTTTGAAATAAACAAACAAACAAAGGAACACCAAGCCCTTTTTTTTATGTTGTTTTCTTTTTTCTGTTACATTTATTGTTCTTTGGGGAGGCACAGTGGCAATTGCAGCTTTTGCTGGGTTTGCTTTTCCCTTGCAAAAGTGCAGGGTACAGGTTATAGTCATCAATCTACCATCAGTATAGACTTCAGAAGATCTCCAATTAAATTTTCACATTTCCTGATGAGAAAAGAGGCACATGTGCCAGACAGCAGCAGCTAAAAGAAGAATTTAAGCAATACTTGCTTAAAAAGCTCCACTGACTGCTATTTTAAGGCAGGTTTGGTGAAAGTTTGACAGGAAACAAAGAGAATTTTTGCCTCCAGAAAAGACATTAACCTTGATTGCAAAGAGGCTTTTAGAAAACACTTCATCAGTATAAAATTCTACTGCTTGTTCCACGTCCTTTCCTTAGAAAGACACTGGGAATTTTTTTTTGTGTTCAGAATTCAAGACTTCTCAACTATTCTTTTACCTTGCAGGAATGGCACAAAACGTAGTGGTGCTTTATTGTCACAAAAGGCAGAAGTTTGCTCAGGGAATTGGTGAGCTGGGCAACAGGACAGGTCTCCAGAACCTCTCAGGCTGTGTTCTCAATGATCAGAGCAATTCCCTGGCCACCACCAATGCAAGCTGACCCAACCGCATACTTCCCGCCGCGCCGTCTGTCCAGGGAAAGAAAAAACAGCAAAAATTATTGAGATTCAGGAAACCACAGTGGCTGTTGTCTTGATTTTTAGAAAAGAAACCAGCTACCAAGGCAGTTCTTCTAAAGATGACCCCTTTTGGAATGTGTGTGTTCTTTTTTCTAGATAAGAATCACGAAGCCTCAGCTGTTGAAATATTTCTGTCAGATAAAACAAGGAGCTGGAGGTCTGAGCCTTATCTAAAAGTTGGTTTGTGATATTGTTTGTGGGCATATAAACTTGGCAAGGAATGACATTATGGGGTATTTGTGGTTTCAGCACGTAATAAAAATGATGTATAAGTAAAACAGCATTTTCTTGCCAAGGTTGTTTTGAAAAGCTGAGTTTCCTACAGCCACACTCCAAGAAACAGTTTTCTACATGGGCTGAGACTTTGTGGTTGGAACTCTAACCCAGTGGTGCAAGTACAAGAAGGATAGAGTGATCTCTGCCCTAAGGGGGGGGGAATGGAAAACAGAGATTAAAAAAATGCCAAGCAAGCCAAAAGAGTCAAAATTTCTGCAAAGTGGACTCCATTATCTTTAGAGCCCCCTTCCAACTCTGATAATTCAATGACTCTGTAAAGGTGATGACAAAGCCTGTTAAATATGCCCTGTGAAATGAAAACCAGACTTTGCTCCCAAGCCATTTCCATAAAGGAAACCTCTCACTGGCCACTGCAGGCTTGGATCAGATGGAGAGGAAGGTAAAAATCCTGTAATTGCAACAGAAATGAGTGAGAGGCAGGGTCTGCAGGACAGCACAGAGGTAACAGACACGCACAGAAAGCCGCAGACTTTGTCACGGGGAGATTTCAGTTAGCAGGGTGGAAGATTTTAGTCACAGACCTGGATTAACATTTTGGGAAGGTAAATGCTTCAGAATTGAGTTTGTGGCCACTTAGGTACCTTAACTCATGGACCAGGTGAGCTGTGATCCGTGATCCTGATGCACCCAAAGGGTGGCCGACGGCGATGGCCCCACCGTTGATGTTGGTTTTTTCTGGGTCAAGGCCCAAAACTTTTTCCACGGCGAGATACTGAGGTGCAAACGCCTCGTTCACCTACAGCAGGAGAGGAACAGCACCAGTCAGGAACAACCACCAGCAGGAGGAGGCCAGGGAAGAGCTCAAGGGAGGGGATTCTGCCCCTCTGCTCTGCTGAGCCCCCACCTGGGGTGCTGGCTCCACTTCTGGAGTCCCCAACCTCAGAAGGACACAGAGCTCCTGGCAGGTGTCCAGAGGAGAGGCACTCAAATGCTCAGAGGGCTGAGCACCTCCCTGGGAAGCCAGGCTGAGGGATTGGGCTTGTTCAGCCTGGAGAAGAGGAGGCTCCCA
This sequence comes from Phaethornis superciliosus, assembly GCA_023637945.1. Classification (NCBI taxonomy): domain Eukaryota; kingdom Metazoa; phylum Chordata; class Aves; order Apodiformes; family Trochilidae; genus Phaethornis; species Phaethornis superciliosus. The sequence goes on from JAJQWJ010000004.1 coordinate 70,594,666, forward strand.
GGTGACCTTAGAGCAACCTTCCAATATCTGAAGGGGCTACAAGAAAGCTGGGGGAGGGCTTTGGACACGGGGGGGGGAGGGAGAGGACAAGGGGAAATGGGTTAAAACTTGATTGAGGTTGGACATGAGGAAGAAATTGTTGAATCTGAGGGTGCTGAGCCCCTGTGCCAGGTTTCCCAGAGAAGCTGTGGCTGCCCCATCCCTGGCAGTGTCTCAGGTCAGGTTGGATGGGGCTTGGAGCAACCTGGGCTGCTGGGAGGTGTCCCTGCCCATGGAACTGGATGAGTTTTAAGGTCCCTTCCAACCCAAACCATTTTATGAATCTATTCCATCTGATTTCCCACAGAAGCTTTCAACAACACGTGCACAAGAGATGAAATGAGGTGGGCTTCTCCTCCAGGTCATTTTGATTGAGGAAAATGTTAAACATTGTGTTTATTGAAGTGCAGGCAACACAGACATTGCCAGGCAAGTGCAACATAAATTCAAATCCTTCTGACATGTGTGACACAAAGCAAAAGAGTGTGCTATTTTTTATTTTAAAAAATGGTGTGGTGTATTCCAAGGCAACAAATTAATGAAAAGCAGATTGCTCTGACAAAAAAAGGCCTTGCTCACAAATGTCTCAATTTGTGACAAACTTGAAACATTAACTGTCAGCCAAAGGACTAAAAAGTTATGTCACATGAAGATGTTTTTGTTTGGTTGTTTTTTTTTCCCCAAGCTTGCTACCACACCATTTGAATTCTGTATCACAACTGCAGCTGTGTGGTAGAAACCAGATGGAGAGAGGTCAGGCTGCAGACATGGAGAAACACCTACAGAGATGATTCCATGTACAAGTGGAATATTTCTGCTAAAAAGATGAGGAGTAAGCTCACTGCTCATGTTAAAACTCCTTACCTCCACCAAATCCATGTCCTTCAGGGTCAGTCCTGCTTTCTTCAGAACCTCGGTGATTGCAAGCACTGGGCCTGTTGGGAAATGGTGTGCAGGGTGAGTTAGATGAAAAAATAAATACATAAAGGTTTATAAGCATTTATACATAGGAGTAGGGAAAAGGAGTAGGGAAAAGGAGTAGGGAAAAGGAGTAGGGAAAAGGAGTAGGGAAAAGGAGTAGGGAAAAGGAGTAGGGAAAAGGAGTAGGGAAAAGGAGTAGGGAAAAGGAGTAGGGAAAAGGAGTAGGGAAAAGGAGTAGGGAAAAGGAGTAGGGAAAAGGAGTAGGGAAAAGGAGTAGGGAAAAGGAGTAGGGAAAAGGAGTAGGGAAAAGGAGTAGGGAAAAGGAGTAGGGAAAAGGAGTAGGGAAAAGGAGTAGGGAAAAGGAGTAGGGAAAAGGAGTAGGGAAAAGGAATAAAGGTGCCTGGGGGACTATAGATCAGCGTTAATGCTACAGGTCAGCATTCAGAGCACCCAACACAAGATTATTTGCCTAATATTTAGAAAATAAAATGTGCTTTATTGACACTTACCAATGCCCATTATGGAAGGGTCACAGCCAGAGGAGTGGAAGGCTACTATCCTGGCCAGAGGAGTGAGGTTGTGCTTTTTAAGAGCTGATTCACTGGCAATGATGACTGCACCAGCCCCATCACATACCCCCTTGAAATCAGAAAGAGAAGATTTCTTAGAGGAGAAAATTTACATACAACCCAAAATATCCACACTTTAAAAATAAATATGCCCCCCCCCAAAAAAAAACCACCAAAAAAACCCACCAAACCCTGAGGCCAAAGCACTATTATTAATATTTATCAGATATATTAGTGTTTGTTCCAAACAACAAACTACAATCTTTCACTGGTTTGTGGGCTAGTTAAACACAGATGGTTAATTCATTTCCATATTTTGGAAAAGTAAAATGTACTTTTGCCATTTAAAGTTTCCTTTACTCTTGAAACATCACTCTGTAGGCTTGCAAGGACACTGTTCAGAGAATCCCAGACTGGTTTGGGATGGAAGGCACCTTAAAGCTCCTCCATTCCCAAGCCCTTTCCATGGGCAGGGACACCTCCCAGCAGCCCAGGTTGCTCCAAGCCCCATCCAACCTGACCTGAGACACTGCAAGGGATGGGGCAGCTAGAATCTCCCTGGGCAAATTTTAATATCATTTTAATATAAATTTTAAAATAGTACCGTTGGCTATTGTATGTACTATTAATTAGAAAAGATACTTTCCAGACACCCCTACTTCTCGTGGCTATGATCTATTTCAGGCAGGAATTCAGATTATATGATCCCAGGGGTCATTCCAGCCCAAAGAACATACATCAATTGATTAAAATAATGATCATAAGAGGAAGAGGCTGTAATGACATCCTGCTAAGCACCCAGTCTTCTCTGGGTAAGAGTAAAATGTAGCTTGGATTACAAATAATAGTAACTGTGGAGTAAAGAGAGGCAGCTGCAGCAAGGCCACTGACTGTAACACTTGATTTGGAAGGGAAATGTTCAGTAATTGTTGCTTCCAAAAGAAAGAATGATCAGTTCTACACAGCCCCTGAAGGCATCAACTGCACAACTCAAGGCTGAAGAGGAAGTCTCCAGATCTCACTACAAGAGCAGTGAGAAGCCACAGAACCAAATTTTAGGAAGGAGGAACAGAGCGAAGAATCCCTGGAAAAGCAAACTAACAGAAGAGTTAAAAATCCTTCTTATCAGGAGATACCAGCCAAAAGTTGCTCAGACAAATACAGCAAGCAAAAAAACCTGGAGAAGCTGAGATGCCACTTTCCCCACCCAAGGCTTGGACGTACTCACTGAAGCATTCCCAGCAGTCACTGTTCCATTCTTTTTAAAGATAGCTGGGAGCTTTGCCAGTTGTTCCAGTGTGGTCTGGGGTTTGGGGTGCTCATCCTTTTGCATGCTTTCTTTCCCCTTTCTTGTTTTTACTTCAATTGGGGCCATCTCAGTGTCAAAGTAACCTGCATCCTGAGCTGGAAGAGAAAAGGAAAAGAAAAAATGAAATTACAATCCCATTTGCATGGGCACACAGTTTTTGCTCTGTTTTAACCCAAAGTTCAGGGGCAGAGGTGTTCATGCTTTATGAACACATCCCTGGCAGTGTCTCAGGTCAGGTTGGATGGGGCTTGGAGCAACCTGGGCTGCTGGGAGGTGTCCCTGCCCATGGAAAGGGCTTGAAATTGGGTGATCTTTAAGGACCCTTCTAACTCAACACATTCTACAATTCTATGATTTGGCTTAAATAACACATTTGCTTACATGTTTTATTGTTTGGTTTGGGGTTTTTTTAGAAACTGGGTCAAAACTCTACAAATGCAAACTTCTCCAAAGAAAGCCTCAAATATTAGTGAACTCCTCCTTTATTTAAAATAAAAACCACCACTAGATTTAATTTTCTTATCCATGTAGATGTGAACACACAGACTAAAAACCACACCTCCTGCTTCCCAAAATGGAACCAAAGCTTCCAAGCACTTCAAATCATTCCACAAATGCAACCTGAAGAGATTTAAAATTAATCCCTGAAGGGATTTTAAAATTAAAACACTGGATTTGCCAGATCTGCTGTTGTTTAGCTACCTCTGAAGCATCTCTCAGTTTTACAAAGCCTCTTCCTTTCCTGATTGGCCACTGGGCTCTTGAGTGTGGAATAAGATGAACTGCTCCTAACAAACAGCAAACAAAACCAAGGCAAAATGTTCGAAATCAAGAAAACTGCAAAAGCCTCCTCGAGGGCAGGGTTTCCAGCCAAGGGTGCGGGAATAGCAGGAGTCAGGGAACAAAATCAGCAGGGAAAGCAACTCACCACTGTTACAACAAAGTTACAAAAAGCATTAGTACAGCCACTGGAAAAAGTACAGGCTCTTCCTTCCAGAGCAGCAGCTGTTGGAAAGCACCATGGATACATTCAAGGCCACCAACCAGGACACATGACAGGACACTGCCTGAACGTAATGTCCCCTTAGAAGAGGTAGCCAAAATTCCCAAAAAGGGGCTTGTTGCTTATGCTGCTGATTTGTACAGCACCTGCCTCAGCAAATTCCAAGCCAATCCCCTCAGGAGTGAGCTACTTGTATCCCAGGGTGAACCAAGGCATGAACTGCAGGTCTGCAAAGCAGAAGACAAATCACCCCAAGACACAAGCTACACAAAACTGAAAAACTCTTCCAATTGATGCTAAAAACTGACCAGATTTGAAACTAAAATGATAGAAATGCCTCCATTCTGCCATTTACTCACCTGCCTTGCACCTCTGTTGCGTTTTGAAGGCGTATTTGTCACAGTCCTCCCTGGTGATGTTGTATTTTGCAGCCAGATTTTCAGCTGTAACTGCCATTGGTATTTTCACATGAGTATCTGTCAGGCCTTCCCACAATGTGTCTTCCAGCTGCAGGGAGCATTATGAAAAGGCAATCATAAAGCAGAGTAATAGTAGCATTTGGGGTTTTTTTGGTCGTTGCTAATGGTTCAGCAGCTTCTTGGAAATAAATGTCTCCTTGTAAAATTAAAGCATGTTACTTAGAGGGACGTGGTTTAATTTGGAACAAACACATAAGAAACAGCATGCAAGTTCTGGTGGGTTTAGTTAAGTCTACTTTGTGCTCTACTGTGGCTCTTTACACTTTTTTGGGGAGGAAAAGTTTGAATCTTAATATTTCAGTGTGTTTCACTGCTTCAGGAATTATTTATTAAAGATCTAGAAGAAAACAAAGCTGTCTTTCTGGTTACCAAGAAGTCAGGTTGAAGAACTGTGTGTAGGCACAGCAGCCTCCTGATTCTTTGGCTCTTGCTCTCCCATCAGGTAAAATCACCTTCCTTGAGCCCAAGTAAAGCATCTCTGGTGAGGAAATACCCACAACTAACTTCACTCAACCTGATAAACGCAAAGCCAGACAGTTCAGAAAAAAACCCAGAAATAACTTCTCTTGGAGAAATCAATGGATTTCACTTCAAGTTTCCATTTTTAAAACAGAGATGCCTACAACTTGGAGGCAGAAGTGTTCTTTCCCAGTCTATCAATCCCCTGCTCACCTTATTAACTTCAAACTGCTTAGGCCTCTTTTCACAGCCTCTGACACCAGAACAGTTTTTATTTTGCATATGGGAAAGCACCAAGTGAACTAAGTTTTGTGTCTAAGAGATTATGAGTATGCTCAACATGGAACAGGAGTTGAAAGAGAAGTTTTGGAAAAGTCAGAAAATTGACTGAACTTATTCTTTTGGTAATGTCTGAATATTGGCTAAACACTTTGAAGTACCAGATGTGGACTTAATCTCCAATAATTTGTCTACAGGCCTGAAACTTTGTTGCTCTGTAAATAGGATTTTATTCACACACATACACACAAAAAAGGTAAAAAAATAAAACACTTGACCTTGAGTTCTGCTCCTAATCTGGTTCCAAATCGGATGTTTCGAACGGCATAAGGAGCCTGGCTCATATTTTCAGCTCCCCCACATAGCACAACTTCTGCATCATTCAGGCAAATATCCTGTCAAAAGCAAAACAAAACAGATCTAGAATTTAGCCTGCTGGTTTGGGGAGAAAAAGAACAACTGTTTTAGGGAAAAGAACTGGCCACCCATAAAACCCCAGCACCAAGAATTAATTCATTTGTAGCCACACCTATTTTATGAGGGGTTTTGCCCTTCTATTCAGATTGTATTTTTAATTCCATTTTCTTTTATCCTCATCATTCTATCAGGGAGGTTGTAACTGTCAGGTTTACAGGTGGTTGACTTTTTATAAAGATATGTGGATTTTATTCTATTTTAGAAAAAGTGACGGCATAAATTTGCCTCTTTGAACAAAGACATTTAAAAAACTCAGGTTGCTGCTTCCACAGGTGAGAACCTAAAGAATGATCAGAAGATGAAAGCCTCCTGTTGTGGTTCTGAAGCTCAGTAATTCAAATTTCTACAAAAAAGATCACAGAATGCAACTCTGTTGCTGCCTGTTACTTGTTACACTCAAAACAGCCACAATGATGATTTTAAAAACCAAGAACAAAACATGGCACTGTGGAGGCTGAAAACCCTGCAGGATAATAGGAAGTCTCCACCAGTGGTAGCTAAAAATCCACAGTAAGACTCACCCCACACACAAATCCCACATTTCTAGGCATGTCTCTCCTCTCAGCAGTGAATTTTACAACTAATAGAGAGGGGAAAAAAAACCAAAACCAAAACTAAGCAGCTTTGTACCTGACATCCATTAGCAATGGACTGGAAACCAGAGCCACAAAGTCTGTTGATGGTGAGGGCTGGGACTGGGACAGGAACTCCCACACGTAAACCCACGTGTCTTGCAATATAAATGGCATCTGAGGAGCTCTGCAGACAAAACAAATAGGAGTTACACTCCTCATTTCTTTGATAAACCTTGATGAAAAGACAAAAGGAAATCCTGCTGGTCAGATGAAACACTTTGATTCACTTCAAAAAGACCCCATCCTTGCTGATCAAAAAGGGCCAAGGTCTTGACAAGCATTTTCATGAAACTGTGTGTCCTAAATGCTAGACATCAGGCCCCAAAATGGGGATGGAGGTGTTAAAACTAAACCAGCAACTTCATCCCCTTATTTTTTATTTCCAAAACCAACACGCTGAGGCAAGACCAGATCCTGACTGACAAGCAACAATGAACCCTAAATTAAAATCACTCAGACTAAGAGGGGAAGCCCCCTCCCCAAACCAGACAGTGTAGAAAAGGGGGAGTTGCTGCTGCTCCTTCATATCCACTCTGCTCTTCTAATTGGACACTGGCCTCTTCTAATGACAAAATCTCATTCCTCTCAACTTCTCTCAGGCTTCTATTCTAAAGGAACTGCAGACAGAGCAGTTTGCTTCAGAGCTCACTCCTTTAATAAACCAGGCTCCAACACGAAATGAAAGAAAAATGATCAGGCTTCTGCATTTCAACTCCTGAGTCAGCAAATGATGGTGAGCACAGATACAGAATAAAAATTGTACCAGCCCTGCTCTAGGTTTGTTTGGTAAAGATCCACTACAAAGAGAGCACTTTTGCTCTTGGGGCTTATGCCCTAAGCTAAGAGGAATTACAAAATTCTGTGCATGATGCTACCTGACAATGTACCTTCAGAAAGAAAAATAAACATTAATCAAGCCACTCCTGCTGAAGAAAAGGAGTTTAAAGTGGTCATACATTCGTAGTTAGTTAAACTTAATAAAGCAATACTTAAAAAGAATGTAGAAAAGAATCTATTGGGATTGGGAAATATAGTGCAAAGGAAATGAAATGTAATTTCAACATGAAGGGTTTTTTATTAAGAGATTGCTACTGTTTTTATGAAAGCATTCAAGACATTTAGATGCAACAATATTTTTTTTTTCTAGGCCAGAAAGAGTTACTCCAAAACTTAAAAAGTGGCTTAAAAGCAGCTGTAGGAGATGGAAGAATCAAAAGCTACTCCTTTAGCTGCAATTCCTTAAGAAGGAACACTGCATGTTTGATCACTTGTCATGAAAAGTTCTCAGACATTAGTTTCTTCTGCACCCTTGAAACACCCAATGGAAAATAGAGCCCAGCCTTAACAACAGCAAGGTGAGAACACAAAAACAAAACACAAATGTTCTTTGCTGTCTTGCCTAAAACAAAGACTCACATCTAGACAACCTGGGTAACTGCAGTCTTGTAATGCTGGTGGCAAAAAACAAGATAGGATTGTCCCAGCCTCTCAGCCAAGCAGAGCAGGTGTCCTTCCAGCTCTAAGTAAACTCATTTTCACCCCCCAAAATCTATTTACAAAACCCAATGGGCTCACATCACTTACAGTCTCCAGAAGAAAGGGGTTTATGCAAGTCAGTGCAAACTCATTGATGACTGAATTCCACAGCTTGAGTCATCCAAACTGGGAAAAGGTACCAGAAATTAGCACCTAACCATCTAATGAAGCCACCTTTTAAAGATCAGCTTGTCCTAGTTTAAACTACTTCTGGTACTAAAGACAGCTGAACCTTGCTCCCAGCAACACCCCAAATCACACAGGGTATGTCCCTTCAACAGGAAACTATGCTACAAAAACTACTCCCCCATCCCACTTCCTCCCCCTTGGGTTTCTTGGCTGCAAAGTCAAGGAATGACTGGAAGGAACCACCCCCCAAAGCTGCTGCTGGAGAAAACCACCACCACCCAGCCAAGTTTCCATGCACCAACCTGGATGACACTGCCAACCACCACGCTGTCAATGATCTCAGGAGGGACCTTGCCAGCAGCTAAGGCAGCTCGAGCAGCATGTTCTGCCAGGTCAGTGGCTGTGAAGTCCTTCAGCAAACCCCCATAGGTCCCAAAAGGGGTTCTCTTGGCTGCCACGATGAAGATACCTGCAAGAGAAGAGAGGATTGGGCAGGTGAGAGGGGACTAACAAAGAGGAGAGCACCCACACAGGCTCAGCTGGGTAATAAGGTGACTGACTCACAAGAGGCTGTGAGAAGAAATACAGACACTGTGAGCACATGCAGCTCAAGACAAAGAAGATAAAGGGGTGATTTAGACAAAGAAGGTGCACCTGCCATATGGAGAGGCTGAGAACTTGGTCAGCCTTCAGAGGGCTGAGGGGAGACCTTATGACCATGTTTCAGTACTTCAAGGGGGACCACAAAGATGGAGACTCCCAATTTCCAAGGAGTCCCATGGACAAGACAAGGGGCAATGGGCACAAGTTGCTCCTGGGGAGATTCTGATTCACAAGAGGAAGATTTTTCCCCCTGAGGACAGTCAGACATTGGGATGGTCTCCCAGGGGAAGGGGTGGATTCCCCCACTTGGGAAAGTTTGAAGTCTCAGCTCTACAGGGTGCTGAGACATCTCACATAAACAATAATATTAGAAGGGTTGGACCAGACAATCCTTAAGGTCCCTTCCAACATGAGATTCTAGGATCCTATAAGAAGCTGAAGAAAGAAGAGCTTAGGGCTTGGAGCAACCTGGTCTAGCAGGAGGTGTCCTGCCCAGGCAAGTGGGTGGAACTGGATGATCTTCAAGGCCCTTTCCAACCCAAACCAGTCTATGATTCTATGGAGATTCCACAAAAACCTCTTTTCCACAAAAAATTGGGAGAAAAACCCCACCCCATCAAGCAGTCTGGATACCAGAGAGACAAAAGAGGCCGCCACACCACATCAGACATTAGTGCCAGTGTGCTCAAAGATGGAAGTAATACCTGTGAAATAATCAGAGGGAACAAGTTCTTTAAGATGCAAAGAGGCCATTCCCTCACCCTAGAAAAAGCAGCAGAGTTTTTTGGCTTATACTCTGCAATAGCTTTCACAAAGAAACCCAAACCAAACCAATAAAGCAAAACATAAAAAATAACTTTTTAGATGAGCTTTAATTCCTTTCACTTCAGAGGAAAAGCAGTCCCTAATTAAGCACATCCTGCTCCTTTTAGAAGGAGGCACCTTAAGGTTGTGAAGCCATGGACTGCCTGCTGGGCCCAGGGGTGGCTGCTCCTGTGAACTTTCCCCCAGTTAAACAAAGGAGCTCAGGTCCCTGCAGCTGACACCAAGGTTATTTAAAGCACCACCAGAAGAACTTGTAGACATAAAATAATGTATATGTCCCTTTACTGGGCTGCTCCTGGGCACTGTTTTCAGGCTGGTGTGTCAGGGTTGCCTCCTCTGCCTCTCAGGTAGCTGGATCTCAGGTTAAGTGATTTTACAAAAAAGGACTTCCCAAACTTGTCATGGTCAAGCTTGCTCCTTGCACACTGTTGGGATCTGACCCAGGCCATGAACACACTCAGAAGATCAGGGAAACCCCCTGAAGCAGCCTAAGGAGAAGCAGCAGCTTCAAGGGCAGGGAGGAACATGAAACCCAAGGTGAGGACATCACAGGCACTGAAAATCTGTGTGTCAAGAGAGCTCAGTATATCCAGAGGTCTGAAAAGTACCAAGGTGCACTCATGGCTCATTTGACGACTGCAAATAATTCAATTTAATCCAAAATAATTCTTAATCTGATTCATTATATTTACTTCTGTAGATATTATTTTAATAAAAAAGCAAAAGCTCTTCACTACCATGAAGCATGAACCTCTGCAAGCTTTTTTTTTAACAGAAGTGAGGATGCTTTATCTGACTTAGGTTCATGGCAAATGGTTGTGATCAACACAATCACTTCAGGAGCAGTTCTTGGACTCAGGTGACAGATTTAAATGTACACCAGCCATTTACCTCACCAAATAAAAGTGTGGTATTAACAATAATTTATGAAATGTGAATTGAGTCTTCATCAAATGTTAACAACACTTGAAAAAAAAAAAAATAAAAACCAAACCAAAAAGACCTGTAGCTCTTTTAAGGATTGTGTCATGTCCTTAAGCTTATCTTCCCTGCAGGCCTGTCCCTCTGTCTCCTCCAAAAGTGTGCCAGGTTTACAAAAGTGTGCAGGTCTACAAAGGTTTTGCTGCACACTTGCCAAGCTTAAAAAAATGTGTTCCCCTCCCTTTTGGCCATCTTGTTGGTTATCCACATTATTTGCCAAGTCACATCCACCCTGCTGCCCTACAAACAATCCAGGGGCAAGGATGGGACTTTGCCCTTGAACCTTCTTTTTGAAATCATAACTTCCCTCTTTCTCTGGCTGAGGTGGCTAAACCAGAGCTCATCCATCACACAAGTGCAGTAGCTGAAGATTAACCCAGAGTGAGGAGAAAACAAAGGGCTAATGGACTCCACTGCCTTTTCCAACTCTTCCCAATAATTAGCAGTGCCCTACACCATCACAAGACTTCCAGAATTTCTGCCAATTTCCAAGGTGACAAACACAGCACGAGAGCAAAACAATACTAAATGCTGGGAACTTCTGGGGCTAGAAAGGAAAGGTCACCCTGAACCCTTCTCAAACTCTCAATTTAAGACATCTTTTAATCTGCTTTTGTCTGCTGCCCAAGGGGCATCTACTATTACAGGTCTGAAACATTCCCCAACCCTCCAACATTTCTCCCCTGTGCTTGGTATGAAAACATTTCTTCATCAGATCCTATTTTGAAGGCTTAAAAAACAACCATTAACATTGATATAAAATAAACTAAGGAGCAAGAGCAGTTTATGAAAAATATTGCAGCAAGAGAGAAGATCCTGACACATAAAACTATCACCAAACAAGCACAGGCACAGCTGCTCCCAGAGCAGTATTATTGCAACACTGCCTGGTTTTCAGCAACAAAACCTCAAGCCATGATTTATCTGTTATTATTAAAGCACAGGCAGTAAAGCAATGGCAAATAGGTAGAAAGTTCTTTTTTTTCAACAGATTCCAGTGTTGTTTTGAGATCAGGTATGACAGGTTGCATCCACCTCACATTTAAGAGGCACAAACTCTACACAGAGAACGCAGCAGTTCCTCACATAAAACACTTTTAGAAAATGCTGTCACTTCCAACTCGAGTTTATCCTGCACCGTTCCTGCCAATACAAGGCAGGGATGTGACAGAAAAAATAAATAATCAAACAGTATCAACACCTCCAGGCGTGAGGCAGACACCTCTGCACCTAAGGGGCATCGAGGTTTTTTGAACAGCGGCATTTATCTGTTAATCTTCACGATGTGAAGAGATCTTTTCCAACCTCCATGATTCTACGATACCCAGTTTTTTATCCCAGGGATGCTGACAGGGCGCCGGGCGGGAAATCTTCCCTCAGCCCCCCCGGAGGGACAAGGACAGCCTCAGTGGCTCCATTTTGGGTTTTCTGACAGACAACGCAAACTTCCAACAACTTACAGATCCCGACCATCCAAAGAAGCCCAACCCGGCCGGGAGAGCCGAGCCCCTTCAGTCACCTTTCCCTCAGGCCCTCCCCGCCACCCACCCGGGAGAGCCGCGGTCCCTTCAGCCCCCTTCCCCTCAGACCCGGCCCAGCCTCCCCGTCAACCTGGACCCCGCTTCCCCTCAGGGACCGGCAGCCCCGCTGAAGAGCCAGGTCCCCGTTATCCCGGGCTGTGAGGAGGCTCCCGGCCACCCCCCCCGCCAGCCCCGCAGTGCCTCACCCCTCAGCAGTGCCATGGCCGCACCGCCCGCTCAGCTCCGCTCCCTCAGCCAGCCCGCCGCGCGCCCCGCCCCGGCCCGCCCTTTTTACGCACCGCACATTCGCCACAGACGGAGCAGGCATGAGCAGGCGACACTTTTAAAGCGTTTTTTTTTTTTTAAGTTTTTTTTTTTCCTTTAATTTTTTTTTTCGGTTTGTTTTTTTTTTTTCTCTTTTTAGCTTGATTTCGTTTCTTCCGCTTCGTCGTTTCCCACCGCCACCCAGCACGCTTTGGCGAATCGGCGGACTACACGGCGTCACTGAGAACGGCAGCGGGAGCCCAGGGTCTCCTCTGCCCCGGCCCGTCCGTCCCTCACGGGGCGAAATCACCTCCCTGAGCGCCTCTCTTGGGTTTTCATGGCAGTTTCACAGGCTTTCACCTCAGGTTTCGCCCTGAGTAATTCACAGTCCATGGCTTCGCCAGCAACAGTGTGTCCAGCAGGGCAGGGATTGTTCCCCTGTGAGGCTGCCCCTGGAATCCTGGGGTCAGTTCTGGGCCCCTGAGGACAAGAAGGACATTGAGGGGTTGGAGTGTGTCCAGAGAAGGGCAAGGGAGCTGGGGAAGGGTCTGGAGCAGAAGTCTGCCCAGGAGCAGCTGAGGGAGCTGGGGGTGTTGATCCTGGAGCAAAGGAGGCTGAGGGGAGACCTTCTGGCTCTCTGCAACCCCCTGAGAGGAGGTTGGAGCCAGGGGGTGGGTGTCAGTCTTTTCTTCCAAGGAAGAAGGGATGGGAGAAGAGGAATTGCCCTGGAGGTTGAGATTGGAGCTGGGGAAGAATTTCTCCCTGGCAAGGGTTGTCAGGGCCTGGCCCAGGCTGCCCAGGGCAGGGCTGGAGTCCCCAGCATTCCTGGAGGGATTTCCAAGCCCTGGAGATGTGGTGCTGAGGGCCATGGGGCAGGGGTGGCCTTGGCAGTGATGATTTTCAAAGCTTTGCCCCCAAAATAATTTTATAAACTCACCTGGGAAGCCAACTCAGCCTTTCTCCACACCATCACCTTCTCCATCTCTCAGCTGACCATGGGACCACCCCAGCAGAAGCTGAGCTGGTGTTTGTTCATCTCCCCCTCCTCTTTGCATTTTCCTCCAGTCTTTTGGAGGACAAAATCTCCTCTGAGGTTAAATATGGAGATGTGGTGCTGAGGGGCAGGGGTGGCCTTGGCAGTGCTGGGTTCAGGGTTGGATTTGATGCTCTCCAAGGTTTTTTTCCAACCCCAATGATTGTGTGACTCTCTGCAGAGCCTTCTGAGATCCCGGGAGATCTGGGTTAACAGTTGAACTTTACAGGTCCACAGTTTTTTTTCCGGCCAAACCAATTCTATGATTCTATTTCCAAGCTTTAGCTTTGTGGACTTGCATGAAGAAGAACAGAACTTGCCCCATGTTCTCCACTTGCTATGCCTGTTGCAACCTTCCAGCTAGGTGCAGAGGATCCACAAACTTTTCAAAGCTCTAGTGGTTGAAAACACACGCTGAGGTATGATTTATGTGCATAAAAACTTCAGTGGACTCTGGGAGAAGATGGGAGGATCCACAAAAATAGTCTACACACCTCTGAAATTCAGTCATAACTTCCAACCCTTAAGTAAAAGCTTTGAGACTGTTCATTTGTGATCATAAAGTACTTTGTAATTTTTAAATAGAAGTGTTCCTGATATCATGGCTTGGAAAATGAAGATTTGAGAAGGAGAGTGACATTGGTCCTGGAGTCAGTCCTGTAGATGTTTAGGATTGTAAGGAGGCAGCACTGATGGAAGCATTCAAGGAGTTGCAGGTGGTGATGACCCCTGATTCAGACCCATATAAAAGAGTAGACAGTACAATGGCTCTGTAGACACCAATCTTTGTACTTTTTTTTCAGTTTATTGCTCCAGACTCTTTCATGAAGTTTTCCAAATGCTCTGTATGCCTTTGCCAATCTGTTGTCTGTCTCTGTGGATCTTGGTGGCCAGGGAAATAATGCATCCCAGGTGGCTGAACTGCTGGGCTGACTGAAGCTCTGATTCCCCTATGGTGATGTGGGGATGATGGAAAGCTTCCCCTGGTGCAGGCTGAGAGAGAACTTCTGTCTCCTTCAAGTTGTCTTCCAGCCCAAAAAAGCCTCTGGAAAGCTGGATGTGCTGCAGAGCTTCTGAGTGAGCAACGAGGGAGGCATGGTCAGCAAAAAGCAACTCTGGGACCTGGTGATTTAGGGTCTTGGTGTGGGCCTTCAGTCACCTTGGGTTGAATCTCAGTACAAAATCAGATGTAAATGCCATTTTCTTCATCCAGGTCTGTTGTGACCCTTTGGAGCATCGTGCTGAAGAAGGTTGTGAATAGAGGGGATGTGAGAAGGCAGCCTTGTTTCACACCACTGATTATTGGGAAGGATTCAGAGAGTTCATCACCATATCTGACTTGGCCCTGCTGATCCTCATGTAGCAGGATGATCATTTTGAGGCAGAGTGACCTGTCTGGCATGGGAGAAATATGCCAACACACAAGCTCATAAGGGCACACAAGCTCCCCCACAACAAGGGGGTTCCTGGGGAGGGGTTTCTGATGTATACAATAAAAGGTGGGTTTTTACATTTCCATTTGTGACCAGAAAATTACAATTTCTTCAAAAGTGTTTATTTCACAAATTTTTCTTTATCCACAGCTGAATATTACAGTGACTATTACAAGCATTTTCCTATAAACAAGAGTGTAGTTTACAGCTTTGTTCAAAATGGAAAAAAAAATATTTTATAAGCAGTAGTATTTCACCTACAGTATTCACTCTTGTGTATCATTCAACTTCTTGGAGAGCAGCTATACCTTCTGCTTGTTAAGGTAATGAGACTTCACAACCCTCCTCAAAAAAAACCCCAACAAAATACATTGCACTGTAGTAGCACATTTTTTTTTTAAATTTATTTCAACTTAAACTTGAAAGTTTTTGTCCACTGGCATATTAATTTTGAAATAAATTGTGTATTTGTAGGGGAATGTGCCCTGTGGATTGTTTTACTTAACTACTACGTTGCTAGAACTTCTTTCAGGGGGAAAAAAGTTAATTAATTTATGGCTGTATTATATGGGAATCAATAAAGTTGGAAGAAAAAGTTCATGCAATTCATTTTGATTCTGTTGTCTTTATAAACACTGGCAAAATGCTGATTTTTTCAGTTAAATAGGGTCTGGAAGAATCAATTTGCATGGTTTTGTTCTTTTTTTTTTTTTTTTTTGCTTAAAATGGAAGTGACCCATTGTCTCAAGTGCATCTTTGTCACCTCAATCTTTTGCAAAAAATTATTGCAAAGACTTCAAGTATTTTGTGATTTCAGTGCTGAAGTTGCAAGATCAGCAAAGTTAGCCAGAATGTAAGCTTCAACTCTACAACATGCCCACATTTTCTTACTGTTTTCCTCACAAATTCATCTTTTTAGACACAGCAGAGTGAAGTTGCATGAGTAAAAAAATGTTTAGCACTTGGGGTTGCATAAATTCAGTCTCAAGGCTTTGGATTCTTTTCTGCAGTCAACTGCTACAGCAGCTTTACCAGCTGAAAGATAAGCAACCTCAGCTACAAAATGCCAATATAAAATAAAAATAAAGTCAAAGCAGCTTTTTTTGGTGAAAAATGAAGTGTGTATGTTGTCCTGGATGCTTTTTTTAGGTCAGACAGCACATGCCTGAACTCACCTCTGAAGCGCTGCCTTGGGAGTAGTAGGGGCTTTTGTATGATTTAGATTTTTATTTTTTGATTTTGTTTTAATGATGTCTTTTCAATAGTGCTTTTTTTCAAAAGTGCTTTCCTTATCTATGCAAAAATCAGTCTGGGTCAGTGCTTTGTTTTGGGTTTTTTTCTCTTCAAAGTGCTTTTGCAGACCTCCCCTGAGTGAGATTTTTTCCGATTTCAGCAACCAGCAGACAACTTTTGATGACAAAACAATAAAAACATTCCCACTTTTTTTTTTTTTTTCTTTTTTAACTGCTTGCTTCAGAGGAACTAGTGGTAGAGTAGTCAGTTACCTTAGTAACAGCTCAAGGCACACAATAATCAATATTTTAAAAATAAAAGACAGGGCTCTGGCAAACCGCCAGTTTTCATCAAAGCCACGCTTTGGGTGAGATTTCCTCCTTAAAATAAAAAATGGAATAAAAAGTGCCAAACTTAGGAGAGAAAAAGCATGCTTGAGCAGTGCAATTTTACCACATTTACAGTTCAATAAAGCCACAAATTTTAAAACCTGCTAACAGAAAATAACAGAGATGAAAGCTATTTCACACCACATTCTCTTCCAGATGGGTATTAGTGGATAAACTACACCATCACAGACCAAGACATTAAATCCCAGTTCCCAGCTATGCATACCAAGAGTTCTTAAGAGAGTTTTGTTGCTGTACACACAAATTATGATCCTAAAATCACCAGTGAAAGACCATTCTCCCCCGGGGGACCATTAACCACATTTTATAATTGTGATTGGCAACGAAATTGTTGTGCAAGAGGATTCTGCAGCAACCTGTCATGTAGCCTGACTGATAAGTATGGCTTTAATCAATCTGTTGGGGATTGTACTCTGAAGAATTTACATCAGGAAGAGGTAGAGACCTGAAAGAGCCTGAGAGGAAACTGCTGGCCTAAGATCAATTCAGAGAAACAGCCTTGCAGAAAGATTGGATTCTGCTCTGATTATTCTGTGTTTAAATTGGGATGTCTAGCACAGCACGGGGGAAAAAAAATGGAAGGTGATGCAATTAAAATCAATTCAGAGCATTGCAAAGCAAACCAACAACATTCATTTGCAAAAAGTGGAAAGAGGTAGGTAAAATAAATAAAAATATTGTAGCTAAGTGACAAAAGAGTGTGGGCTGGCTGGGCACAGGCAGTCAAGTGGTGGCCTTGTCCTTATTGTACAGAAAGGGGAGATGAAGGCACTACTGAATATTTGCAGTAGGTGCAGACACTCCAGGACTGTTATTTAGAGGTAGTGCTGGTGTTGGCTAAACAATAAATTTTCTTCTCTGATTAGGTGGGTGATGGTTAGAGGAAAAAATAACTTCTCCCTAGGGAACAGCCTTCAGTCTGTCCTTCCCCACTCCCAGCTGAAACAAGGTACTGACCCACCCAAGGTAGACCCATAGAGTTCTTCACAGCACTCACCCTTCTCTTTAAAAAAGTGCTTTTGGGGAGAGTAATATACATATATAGTACATACAGGACTATTACAATGTGTATATACATTGATTATATACATGATGTTCAAAACAAAGCCCACTCCTGTAAAAAATTAAAAAAAAAAAGGGGGGATTGCAACATAGTGTGATTTAATCTATATTAAAGAGACTTCAGACTCTGAGTAGACAGGGGACCTGGTCAGAAATTTGCTGTTTGGATATGATTTACACCCACTAAAAGTGTTTTCTTTTGGTTTGTTTTTTTTATCATTGTGGAATTGTTGAGACTTTAAGAACCGCAACCACAAAAGACAAAATTTATGGAAGTGGAAAGGACAAAATACTCATAGTAGAAAGAGTGGGGCTTTTTTTTGCTGCTGCCAAATGTCCTCACCATGTTTTGGCACGTGGAGCTAAGGCAGAAGCTCACCACCATCAGTGGTCCAGCATCACTCAGCCTCAGGAACCACCTTCTCCCTTTCCTGGTGGCTCCACAGCAACTGAGGATTCAATACATTGTAAGAGGCACTGAGAAAAATCAATGCCCCTTACAGCATCTACCTGAGGTCAGAGGGTTGGCTTGGTTTAATTTATGTTAGATTGAAAGGAAAAAAAAATCTTCCCGGATTTTGAATTAATTGCAATTAACTCATTTAAGGCTGAACACAAAACTCTTTGTCTACAACACTCTTAAATGGCTTCCATTACTAACACACAATCTTATGTTTTTTCTGTTAAAACATTTCAGTGCCTATCCATTCCCTTTTGTTTTCAAAGTTTGTTTCTTTTTTATTTTGGTTTTTTTAAAGGTATTCTCCATTTATCTAAGCCCTGCATTTGCACGACTGGTAAGGTTTTGGGTGAATTGAGAAGAATTTTCCTGCTAGGATTAACCTGAAACCTTCAAGTGGGCTGCCTTAGAGTGTCTTTTGGCATGAGTTTCTGCTCCAGGCTAGGTGTAAAAAAACCTCAACAGACACTGAAAGAAAGTTTTTGACTTTTAGAAGCAGAGGGAAAAGCCAAGAGGCAGGATCAGATCTCACCTAGAAGCAGGAGGCCCAAGGCAGTCCCTTGTCTTGAAATGATTTCACTAAGACAAAGCAACTTTGCAGTCACTAACTGGAAATTTGGGAACAGAATCAAGTCCAAAGTGCCAATTTATTTGAATTCCCATGAAGCAGATGCACTGGGTGTAGTTAAGAGGAGCAACAGCATTTCTCCAACACAGAACCTGTGGCCAATTCCACATCAGTGACAACAAAGAGCATCCAAGCCCCGTTACCCCAAAGGGTGTGATAAATAAGTACCTGCACCTTCTGCAATTTATTTTCTCAATTCACTATTGTGACAACAGGAACAAGAGGCAGAACTGCATGCCCTGTTATGAATAATACAAATCCACCTAGCTATCAGACAAATAATATGTCCCTCAAGGCAGCCTCAGTGCCTCAGATTTTGCTTTTGATTTAACTGTTAATTCTTCATCGACACCACTGAAGATCAAAGGAAGTTTCTCCCACTCACCATTCTTCCCTGGTAGTGGCTCTGGGAGATGATTATGGGCTTTGAACTATGGCAACAGCAAATTATAGAGTAAAAAATAAATCTACATTTCAAGTATCCTTATTTCTGAGCTGCAAATTACCCCCCAAAACCCCAAAATCACATACAGATCAGTCTCTTTTTTAACTGTACAGTTTAGCATCCATTTATTTCGGTGTATTGGTTCTTCCAGAAACCTCTTTGGTCCATATTTATTTCTTTTCACCATTTTTCTTTCTTTGCTGGAGGTTTCTGGGTAGGTGGGCTTCACTGGACTTCCTTCAGACTCTATTGAGAAACTCCAAGTTGAGAGAAGCAGGGAGGTGAATCAAGTCCATGGTTATGGAGGATGGGTTGAAGGGAAACATCACAGGGAACATGTGCTTGAAGTCTAAGAGCAGCTGTGGAGGGTCATTTCGTTCTTGCAAGTGCATCTATGAGGTTAGGAAAAGAAAACAAACTGTTCAGTTGTTGCCTTGTCTTTGCCCTTATGGTGTTTAACATCAAAGCTTTGAGGAAAAACACAGTTTCAAAGAGATACTGCAAAAAAACAGACTGAATGATGTTGTTCTCTCTTGCAGCAGCCTTCCTCTGAGCAAATATTTACAGCAGCTTCTACACAGGCTTGGATACTGCTTCAGAAGGACATGGCTACATTTTCTACCTGACCACCAAGCAAGACACAGGACTTGGAAACAACATCAGCCCCTTGGCACAGCCAGAGCAGCACTGCCTGACACCAGCAGAGCATTTGTGATTCACAGAAAGGTATCCCAGGAGTAACTGAACACTTTTGGGTCTCCATTTCCTCCTTGGAAGCATTAAAAGTTTGCTTTCCATTTACCTGGTTTTAATTTGTTGCCAATTTCTGCCTTCTATCTCAGAAGGAACTCTGTTCCACCCAGGCTTCACTAACTCCTTGCTTTAGCTGAGAACTTGGGTGCTTGTTGCTCTTTGTGAGTAACAGCCTGGTTCTCCCTGCAGCTTGCTGCCTGCAGAGCACTAAATTAAGGACTTTACAAAATTCTTGAGCTAGTAATGATTTAATCCAGGTGTCAGCAGAACTCTCTACTCCACTAGAAAGCCTTTCCTTTACCTGGATGTCTCGGATGAAAGCGACCGTCACGCGTTCTTCAAACTCATTCACAGGAGTGTAGAGGTTCAGTATCTTCACAATCTGGTGAAAAAAAAAAAAAAACCAGGATTGCAGACAGGCATGAGAATACAACATGATCCAGGTGTTCCTTTCCTCAATGAAAAGCCTCTAGGGACCCATCAAAGTCACTTCTTAAGGCAAGGAGTGTGGATTGGGAGTAAAATTGAACTCTTTTACTTTTTATAGAGGGACTTCTGTTGGTTGGCACATGGTGACACAAGAAGATTCAGGTGACCACCTCCCAGTACTTCTGATGTCACCTCTACAAGTTTTCCTGTTGCTTCCTCACTCCTGCTCCTCCTCTGTCACCCCTTGGCTTCTCTCAAGAGAAGAGGGAGATGGGGATACAAGGAGAAAGCATCTCTAAGAAGCACTGGAGAACAGCTCACACCTCTTGGTTCTCCCTTACTATGACATCAAATCAAGGCCAGGCAGTCCAGCAGCAAAAAAAAATTAATTTATATCCTCCTGGAATGGAGTCTCCAAGTTGAAAGTTGGATCCAGCCAGCCTAGATGGGCAGTTCTCTACCACCTGCCCCAAATATGAGTCCTTGGGGGGCATTCTGCAGCCTGAGCCAAGCTAGAACCTGGCAAAAGACAATGGGTGGCTGGAAAATTTTAAGTGTCTGATTTAGACTATGAACTCCTCAGGGCTGGGTTTCATCTTTGAACGTTTCTTCTGGAGCTCCAGCAGTGCTTCAAGAGAGGAACCACCATGGTGACCACCTCTGCCAGGGCTCCATCCCTCACAGCATTCCTGTGAGGCTGTCCCCACGGTGGGAATGACATGCAGAGTGTGGGCAGTGAAGAGGCCACCCTTTCCCACCCCTTTCCTTATCCACAGCCTCTGGTGGGTGATCCCTGCCCTGCTCCCCACCTGCTGTGTTGTCAGTGAGGTGCACAAGGAGCAGATGGCCTCAGCATCTTCTGAGGTTTTCTTTTTCAGCTGCAGCAGCTGAGCAGCCTGAATCAAAGGCTCCAAGGTTTGTGCTGCTCCACTCTGCTGCAGGTTCTTGCCACGCAGCCATTCCTCCAGCTGGCTGATGTTAAACCTGGGGGAGCAGCAGAGAGAAGAGATGAGCTGAGAGGGAAGAGGTAGCATCTCAAAAAGCCTCTCTGGGATTCAAGCAGAGCTGGGAGAGGTGGATTTTTGAGGCATATTTGTGATAAGTGTGGCAACAGACCTGCAGATCAAAGCTTAATACTCAACAATTGCATCCCCAGAAGGGTGAGAGAGGGGATTGTCTCCTTCTGCTCCACTCTGGGGAGTGCTGGGACCCCCAAAACAAAAAGGACAAGAAGCTGTTGAAGTAAATCCAGAGGAGGCCATGGAGATGCTGGGAGGGCTGGAGCAGCTCTGGAGCCAGGCTGAGAGAGTTGGGGTTGTTCAGGCTGGAGAAGAGAAGGCTGCAGGGAGACCTTAGAGCACCTTCCAGTGCCTGAAGGGGCTCCAGGAAAGCTGGGGAGGGACTTGGGACAAGGGCAGGGAGGGATAGGGCAAGACAGGATAGTTTCAAATCGAAAGAGAGGGAATTTAGATTGAACATGAGGAAGAAATTGTTGAATTTGAGGGTGCTGAGCCCCTGTGCCAGGTTTCCCAGAGAAGCTGTGGCTGCCCCATCCCTGGCAGTGTCTCAGGTCAGGTTGGATGGGGCTTGGAGCAACCTGGGCTGCTGGGAGGTGTCCCTGCCCATGGAAAGGGGGCTTGGGAATGGAGGAGCTTTGAGGTCCCTTCCAATCCAAACCAGTCTGGGATTCTGTGATTCCTCAAGGGAAAATGTACCCTCTCTGTACCTTAGACACAGATGAGCTGTCACAGCTTTTTCACAGCATTCAGCCATATTCAAGTTTCAAAAGCCAATTAAAATGAAGACTTTAATGAACTTTTAAATGCCAACAAAATCCTGTGAGGTATCCAATTACCTTTGAAAAAAGTCAACACAATAAATGCCTGTGCCTGCACCCACTGCCAGGCTGAAGGGGAGCAGGCAGAGGATCTGCTGAGGGAAGGGGAGAGGGCAGCAAAGGGAAGGTTTAAATCATTTACAGTGAAAAGGAAGTCGACAGATTTATGCCAGGGCTGATAAATATTCATGATCCCATTCTGGCAGGTTTGGACTGGCTGTCCTTTCAAATTCCCATCTTTATTCCAGCATGATGGGGAGTGTGGCCCCCTGATCCCAGCCCAGCAGCCAACAGTGCAGCTGCTGCCCTGCAGCTCACAGGAGGCTCCTCACAGAGCAGAGGGGTTTGGATTTCAGATCCACCTGCAGAATCATGGGGTCATTTTGGCTGGAAAAGAGCTTGAAGATCATTCAGTCCAACCCTGAACCCATCACTGCCAAGGCCACCCCTGCCCCATGTCCCTCAGCACCACATCTCCAGGGCTTGGAAATCCCTCCAGGAATGATGGGGACTCCAGCCCTGCCCTGGGCAGCCTGGGCCAGGCCCTGACAACCCTTGCCAGGGAGAAATTCTTCCCCAGCTCCAATCTCAACCTCCAGGGCAATTCCTCTTCTCCCATCCCTTCTTCCTTGGAAGAAAAGACTGACACCCACCCCCTGGCTCCAACCTCCTCTCAGGGGGTTGCAGAGAGCCAGAAGGTCTCCCCTCAGCCTCCTTTGCTCCAGGATCAACACCCCCAGCTCCCTCAGCTGCTCCTGGGCAGACTTCTGCTCCAGACCCTTCCCCAGCTCCCTTGCCCTTCTCTGGACACACTCCAACCCCTCAATGTCCTTCTTGTCCTCAGGGGTCCAGAACTGACCCCAGGATTCCAGAGGCAGCCTCCCCACTATTCCCACAAAACCCAGCAAACAAGTGTTAATCAGCAGGGGTCAACTTTAACTGTGGCTGCAGGAGTGTCCTGCTGAATCCAGTTCACCATTAATTACACCATTTAATTCTATTTTCCACCTATTTAGAAAATTGACATCACTTTTTTCAGGAGGGACACCCAGGCCCCAAGCCCCCCCCCCCCCCCAGATCCCACCTCAGCTGCATTCCCGTGCTCCAGGAGCAGACATCCTTCCTCAGCAAGAGATTATTGAGGGCCACAGCATTGATCATGTAGAAGAGCTGCTTGAAGACCTGCTGCACAATCTCTGGGTCCAGCCCGTGGTCACTCATGATGCTGTGGAAGGTGTTGAGCTGGCGAATGACCGAGTCCAAGGTGTAGGAGCTGTCCCCATTTGCCATGCTGGAGGAACGATTCCTGTAACCCATGGGTTTGACACCTGAAAGTCCTTGGATACTCTCATTTTCCAGCACTGCAGACACTGAAAAAAAAGGAGAGAAAAAAGAAGAGCTAAAAAAGCCAACAGTTATCAATTTGTCACTTGTAAGAAATGCTCCTTTCTCCCCTCAGCCTCCTTTGCTCCAGGATCAACACCCCCAGCTCCCTCAGCTGCTCCTGGGCAGACTTCTGCTCCAGACCCTTCCCCAGCTCCCTTGCCCTTCTCTGGACACACTCCAACCTCTCCATGTGGGAACAAACCTCTCACATCCCTATCATTTTCTGTGATACCACAGGGTATCTACTACTACCACAAGGACCTGCAAACTTTTTTGAGGCAACATCTGCCTCCTTGCTAATCCAGGCTGTTCCTTTGAGAAGAAATCACACAAGCAAAGCACAAAGGTCTGGCAAATATTCTGAGCAGCTAATTATGGGCCAAAAAAAAATACCTTCCTAAAAGCTGCCATGCTGTCAACATACCAATCATGGGTTGGAGTATGGCCTCTGCTATCTTGATGAGCTGCTGGTAGATCTGGATGGAGAGGTGGCTCAGGACCTGGCGGTACTCGGTCAGGTCAAAGTTCTTCAGGCAGTGCTCGTTCTGCTTTGGTGTGTTTTGTGTCATGAAACCCTGAAATTAGATTAGAACACCCAGTTTTGTTATCCCACTTATTTATAGTCCAGGAAAATTCACTAGATTAAAAAAAAACTTGGAGTAGAATACAGCCTGATGTTACCAAAGGATGTTTTTAGACTCTTATAGATAAGATTCATAAATTACCTCTAATTTCCTCAGCCCTTTGGTCATAAATTATTGCTAGAGGGCTGCTGTTTGAAGAAAAGCATCATTAAGTGAGAAGTTTTTTCCTTTTATCTCTAGTAAGGAGCAACATTTGTATTGATTTTAACATATTGATGAACTAGAACGTGACTTTTTAGTCCCTGAGAAACTTTTTTTAGCCATTTGTCTGTCTCTGCGAGTTCTGATTACTTATGGGAAAGGAGATATTTTGAGATTAAAGATCTTAGAAACTAGGAAAAAAAAAAATATATATATATATAACCACGCACTGTGCTTTGACAACATTTTCATCTACCTGAGGTTCAGAAATCTCTCCAAGTGACTGAATTTATTCCCTGCCTTTTGCTGAAGCAGCAGCTGATCCTGCAAATAGAGCCCTGAGTTCTGGGCTCTGACATGAAATGCTGGCAGAAGCAAATGTGGATTAATTCAACTTTGTAATTAACACAGAGGCTTTAATTGCCTGTTCACAGGATCTTATCCATTCAGTGTCCAATGAGAGCCAGGCAGCTTTTTTTTTTTTCTAGTTGTTTGCTGACTAGCAAAATACAAAAATACAGCTTGTGCAATTTGAGTTGGCTGCAGGTTTTCTCCTTTTTTTTTTTTTCCCCTGACTAATAAAAATATTGTTTGTGCTCCTTAAACTGCAAGACTGCATTGAGTTTGGGTTTTTTCTTTAAGCTCGGCTCCTTATAAACACATTGGATTTCAAGCCAAAAATTGTGATCTTTTGGAAGTTGTTCAGAATGGTTTTTCCTTTCTGGTTTTCTGCACCAAATCAGCAACTGAATTTGCAAATATCTGGTTCATTCAACAAAGCAAATCATTGCAAAAAAGATTAAATCTAACTCTTGAGTGGCTTTTTTCACCCTGCTGGTTTTCTGGGAATTTCTTTAAATGTAATGTTGTTATCCAGGCAGAAGAGGGAGCTTAACTATTAGGAAGTATGATATCAATTATTTCTCTTCTTTATTTAAATCTTGGAAGTCCAGCACTGAGGTTTTACACACCAAGTCATACTCTTGGGAATGATCTGAATAGCCAATTTGATTCCACTTTTTTTTGTTCTTTATTCTTAAATCTTGATTGCTCAATATATCTAAGACAAAAAAAAAAAAAGAAGAAAATTGAGACTAGATGAAAAACAACCTAATTTGGCTCTGTTGAAAATTTTAAATACCTAGGGCATATGGCTACAAGGAAGGCAGAATGTAATGTTCTAAGAGGAGTGTGATGATCTGATTTTGTCAGAAGGGATCAGCTATAATAAAACTTACTGCAGTTTATGAAATATTACTGAGCTGGCAGGAAATGAGAGGGTTTCTTTCCCAAACCTTACACTGTGATTAAGCATTTTTGTTCTCTCAGTTCTAAACTACTTGAACAGGAAAAAAAAAAATCAGTAGAAATATTCAGAACCTTGGAAAAGTTTTCCCCGGCTGAAAATCTTGGTTAATGAAAAGCTGTGGGATGGAATAAAACCAGGGGGAAAGCCTTCAAAACAGCCTATCAGGAGGCAAATCCCTGTTCAGACAAACCAAAGTGCATGGTTGGCTAAAAAACATAAAATATTCTTTTGGGTCTTGTGTTGTAAGGGTCCTGGTTTCCGTTCTCCCATGTCTGGTCTTGGTGTAATGTCCCATGAACCTCTGGTCCAGATTAAATATAAGGAAGAAATGTTTTATGCTGAGGGTGGTGAGATGCTGGTCCAGGTTTCCCAGAGAGGTGGCAGATGCCCCATCCCTGGAATCATTCCAGCTCAGGTTGGATGGGGCTCTGAGCAACCTGATCCAGTTGTCCCTGCTCTCCGCTGAGGGGTTGGTCTGCACAGCCTTGGAAAATTCCACAATTCCAGGAGCTGTCTCCTGTTAGATCCAAATTCCCAAATCTCCAACCCCATGGCACAGGCAGAAAGAAACCACCAGACCTAGGAGACCTGAGGACCTTTCCTGGAGGAATGTCAAGGTGAGTGAGGAGTTTCTTACCGCGTCCCCGCTGTACTGCTTCAGGCAGTGCAGGAGGCGACAGGTGTTGGCCAACCAAAATGATGTCATCTCAAAATCTTCACTGTGTTTCTGGAAGAGCAAAATGAAAACACGTCAGATACAGACCCAGAGCCTTCAGAGGGGGATGCTGGCACAGCATGGAAAAGTGAATTTGGAGTTTCTCCATCTCCATCAGGGAGCTCGTGCTCTGCAGATGGGCAGGATCAGCCCCAGCTCCCTGCAAACATTGTTCCTTTCGTCTGCATGTGTGAAAAATGTCCTTGTTTGGATCATAAGTCTCCTGGTTCTTTACAGGACAAAAAGGATCAGAGGCTCTGGAGCCAGGCTGAGAGAGTTGGGGTTGTTCAGGCTGGAGAAGAGAAGGCTGCAGGGAGACCTTAGAGCACCTTCCAGTGCCTGAAGGGGCTCCAGGAAAGCTGGGGAGGGACTTGGGATGAGAACATGGAGTGATGGGATGAGGGGGAATGGCTTTAAATTTAAAGAGGGGAGATTGAGGTGGGATGTTGGGAAGAAATTCTTTGGTGTGAGGGTGCTGAGCCCCTGTGCCAGGATTCCCAGAGAAGCTGTGGCTGCCCCATCCCTGGCAGTGTCTCAGGTCAGGCTGGATGGGGCTTGGAGCAACCTGGGCTGCTGGGAGGTGTCCCTGCCCATGGAAAGGGCTTGGGAATGGAGGAGCTTTGAGGTCTCTTTCAATCCAAACCAGTCTGGGATTCTGTGATTGTAAAAATGGAAGCTGTAACAGTGAGTGTGCCTGGAAGGCAGCACAAGAGGTGAACAGCACACACCTGGACATGGTTATAACCATCTTCCAGCAACTCAATAAGAGAAAACTGGCACCTACCTTCAGGACTTTCTTCACCCCATTGATGGTGGAGGTGAGCAAGGAGTGCACTTTCTGGTCATCATTGATGTAATCTGCATGCCTGATGCACATGTAGAGGATGTAGGCAGGAAGGCAGGGAACTGTAGCAGACACTGTCTGGGGCTTGAGATCTAGAAGGTTTGGGGTTTTTTTTAAAATCCAAATTTTTTTTTTAAATTTTAAAATTCACTAGCTGCCCAGTGAAGCAACACTAGAGCTGGAGATGTCACCCAACCCCCTCTCCTCCCAGTCCTGGGGAAGCTGGTTTTTCAGCTGTGCAGTTTCCATCCCTCTACACAGCATGGACAGAGAAACAGAGACCAAAGTGCAGGACAGATGGACCTGCTGGCCAAAGCTGAGGAGTTGCAGCAACATGTCAGGGGAGAAGTCCCCAATCTCTGTTGGAGTTTGTGACAATATGAGATTACACTTCAGGGCTGCCCAGGTGGCACTAGGTCTTTTAGCACATGGAAGGCTGACCTAAGCAGCCCACAAGTAAACTTAAAAAAACTCCCTGAAGCTTTCAGGATTATGTCCCACAGGTTTTAATTCTCCCTCTGAATTCACAGCTCACTCAATTGCTCTTTCCCTCATGATACAGACTCCTAATTTTAGCTGCAGGAATTTGCAGCTTCTGAAGGGATTAGAGGTCTGATAAGAGGCAGCTCAAATATCCCAGATAAGAGGCAGCACTGCTTTTTTTGAGCACTTTTTACATCCTCACTAGACTTTGATGGGGTTAGAGAGTGATGGTCAATACTACCCCTTGGCCAGGAAGCACTTACTTCTCTAACAGCATTGAATAAGGGGATGCTGCAGCCATTCTGATCAGACCTTCCAGTGTCAAAGAGCTCCTGCATTTATTATCCACTGCAGTTGCCATCAAAGACCTCAGAAAATAAACAGCCTTTATACTACTGCTGCACACACCCCCCTGGGGGTCTATCCTTTACTATCCCCTCCCCATTACAAGATTAAGCTCAGCAAGTTCCTGCTTACTCTAAAAAACACAGCCCCTTTTTTTCACTTTTTCTGTTGTCCCTATGGATTCTATATCCCTGCTGGTCTGGCTGCTCAGTGCTGGGCTTCTTTTCCCTCCCAAAACTTCCATCATCATAAACATGCAGCCCCAGGCAGGATCAATTGGAGGAGATCTATTTGTCCATCTTGAGATCTCAACTTTACAAACTCTCCCAGGCAAGAGGAGAAGGAGCCAAGCACAGGAACAGAAGTTCCTCACCTGTGATGAGGTTTCGGATGAGGAGTGGTTCATCTTCTTTATGATATTCCAACATTCCCTGAAAATCTTTCTCCTTCCTCTGGACAGCAGTTTGCATGCTACGCTCGTGCCACCTCCTCTCTGCTGGTACTGGGGCTTGGGATACTGTGAAGAGAAAAGAAAATCAGAGGTGGTACCTGGTGGTCAAGAACTCTTCAGTTCCTCTGATGTCCTTAGAGAAGACACCAGGTCAAAGAGTTGTTTCCAACCATGTCAGTAGCTTTACCAGACTTCTAAAAACATAAAAAATTTGGATTACGGGTAAGCAGAAGTTCTGACTCTGAGTGAAATAAAGTGTAAAAGTTAGAAGAAAAAAGGAAAAGATGAAGTCATGTTTTCCAGCCTAGCAGGTAGGAAGGGAAGTTCTTTACTGCACCATTTTCAAAAAGGGGAGAAAAATACCTAAACATCCCATCTTCTGGCTGGCTGTAAAAGTGAAGAGCTGTGGTAGCACATCCCTGAGTGTTGTGCTTTCATAAAAGTTTAATAAAGCAGAAGAGAGCAGAGTGTAAGCACTACAGGGAGAAGCAGCCTTATGCATCAAAGTTCCAGCAGCAGACACCTGCCAGGTTCACCCAGAAACCCTCCAGTTATTCAGCTGAGTTTCACTTAGTGCTTGGTTTTCAGAAATTAGCTCATGAGCAAAAGGTTATGTGATTAATCAGAGCATCTCCAGAGAATGTGAAGCTCCTTCTGTACCACACAGGTGTCACATTTGAGATGTTTTCTTATCGAGGAGAAGATAAGGAAATTTTGGAGTAAATCCAGAGGAGGCCATGGAGATGCTGGGAGGGCTGGAGCAGCTCTGGAGCCAGGCTGAGAGAGTTGGGGTTGTTCAGGCTGGAGAAGAGAAGGCTGCAGGGAGACCTTAGAGCACCTTCCAGTGCCTGAAGGGGCTCCAGGAAAGCTGGGGAGGGACTTGGGACAAGTTCTCCTTGCTGAAAGGCAGCCTAAGCATCACCCAGGAGCTTCATCTGGACTTTTGGTTCCCTGTCACACTAACAATGAGCTTAGTGCTGGCTCAGAGGGACAGAACAAGTCTTGTTTTAATAGAAAAAGAAAAAAAAAATTAAAAAAAGAGAAAAACCTTTTGCTCTCCAAGGCTGTGAACCCAAAGTGTTGTTCCCCCACCCCAATACCTACGATAAGCCATGTCACCTTCAAAATCTTGGACCCTCTTCATGTAAATCTTCAACTGCTTCTTCAGCTTCCTTTCGTTCTTTTCCAACTTCTCCAGCATTTCTTTAAGATCCTGAAAAAACACGAGATGCCTCAGGTTAAAAGCAACAAAAATTAACTCAAAGATAACTCATTTGGGGTGAGTTTGAGGCTGGAGTCACTCAGCAGCCAGGATTGTGCCACTGGCTACAGGGTGGGAGCATCCTGGGAGAAAAAGAGCCAATTCTTTCTGGTTTGCTCAGAGATACCCTCACTTAAACCACAAAGAAGGACCTTGCAGAGAGTTTAGGAGGGATGGAAGTGCCTTCTCCTCTCCTCCATGTGTCCTAAATCTCTCTCAGCCCGGTTTGTTTTTTTCCTCCTGCCTTAGGCTGTGTTTTCAGTGCTGCTTCTTACCAGGTTTTCATTGGTGAGTCGTGTAATTTCTTGTTGAAGTCCAAACTCCACCTGGACCTCAGGAGACAGCTGCAGGGTCTGCAGGAAAGCCTGGTGCTGTTTCTCCATCTCTTCTTTCAGTTCATCCACTTGGTTTCTCAGAGCTTCTAACTCTTCCTCATGCTCTCTCCTCTGATCCTGGAGCTGGGCTTCCAGCAGCCTGAGAAGAAAAACACAGAGATCAGCCTTGTGATTCTAGCACCAACCACCATTTGAATTGAGATCCTTCAAAAGCAGCCAGCTTGAGGTTCCTGCTCAACCTCCCTGTGAAAGTGGCACACAAAGGGGTGCTACAGCTATTTTTGTCACATCAGATTGTCATTTTGCTAAACTACAGCTTCAATACTAATGAAATTAGAGGTGTGAGCTCAGAAAGTTGGACTTTTTTTTTTTTTTTTTTGTAAGCCATCCTACCTGCAGGGAACTATGCCTGAGGCAATTTTTGGTCATCTTGGCCATCACCAGGAGGCTTCAGCAGGGGGTAAGAAGGTTTGTTCCTCCTTCTCTCTATTCTAGGTGGCTACCCCACTTTTTCTCAAAGAGTTTGTGCTGTCACCATCACCTACACCCCCTTTCCCCTGCTCCAGCTCTCCTTCCTGGACAACATCAGGGTGAAATATTGAAAGAAAGGATTTATTTAGTGCATTAGGAATTAATACATTATGAATATGAATACTCAGAGAATCATTTTGGTTGGAAAAGAGCTTTAAGATCACCCAGTCCAACCCTTAACCCAGCACTGCCAAGGCCACCCCTGCCCCATGTCCCTCAGCACCACATCTCCAGGGCTTGGAAATCCCTCCAGGAATGATGGGGACTCCAGCCCTGCCCTGGGCAGCCTGGGCCAGGCCCTGACAACCCTTGCCAGGGAGAAATTCTTCCCCAGCTCCAATCTCAACCTCCCCTGGCACAACTTGAAGCTATTCCCTCTTGTCCCAGCACTGTCAATTCCTTCAGGTCCACTGGGCAATTCCTGGCGAGTTTTGCCTGTGAACTGTTTCCTTGCAGAATTAAAATGTGTTGGTTTAGGGTTTATTTTGAAGGATTATATAAAAGAACATATGCTTTCTTTGCAAGACTTCTGGGTGAAAAGTATTCATCATTCTCTAGTTTAGGGGTTGTTTTTTTTTCTCTGTCTTTCTTTGGTGTTGATTTTAGAAGATCTAAACAACCCAATCTCCTATTTTCCAACAGGAGACAGAAAAGCATGTTTTCCAGCCCCAGAAACATGAGCAATAACACATTAAGCCTCATAATCATGTTGTCAGGAGTTACACTCTGAATAGGCTTGGAAAACACAAGCTCACCAGGACATAAGTACTAAGTTCTTCATTTTCATTTTATTTCTTCAATAGAAAAAACAAAAACCAAACATTCTCCTTCTACAAACTTGGGTTCTGACGTTGCTTGGCAAAACAAATGAATCATCCCTGTTATTTTTTTCCTGTTATTTGTTTTAGTAGCTCATGTCAAGACTTTTTATTAAAAAAGGGCTGCAGGAGAGCACAGACTGATGAACAACAACTCATCAGCTCTTCTGAGCACCATGTTGAACCAGCAAAAGGATCCAGAGGTTCTTCTGCCTTCCTTCCACCTTGATTTATGGTTTTATTTTTAAATCAGCTTTGAGATGAGAGCTCTTTACAGAATCACCAGCATCCCCAGGAGATCTTGAGATTGTCCTGAGGTATCCTCCAGGGTTATGTGCCCATCAGACCAGGATATGGGGGAAACTACAGACTGGATGTCCACCACACTTGGGCATTAGTGACAACAACCAGCATCAGAAATGCTTCATTAGCATCATAATGACTCCTCTAAAAATGAGAGAAGTTTGCATATCCCACCTCCAGCTGCTCCCTGAGAGGACAAAAGGACCTACAGGGGACATCAGGTCCTACAGAGGACAACAGCAGAGGAAGAAAAAGAAATCAAAGGACAAATAAAGAGGGAAGAAGCAGCAGGAGGGGAAAAAAAGAGAAAGTGTTTGACCTGGCAACTTGCTTTAAACCTTGGTAAGCCAAGCCGAGCTCTCCATCTTCATTGAGATATCCCCAGTCCTCAGTCTTGCTAGAATGAAAGGACAGAGAAAAGGAAAGAAAAGGACAGAGAAAGACAAAAGGTCAACAGCAAGAGAAGGGGGAAAGATGCAGAACCCTTATTAAAAGTATTTGGTTTTTTAAAACACACTTTCATGACATTCTATTTCCTTATCCACCATGGTGGGAGAAAACCATGCCCTGGTTGTGCCTTCTACAACAAGTAGAGGTTCTCTTCCCTCCTCATGTCCTCCCTGACCCACCACAGGAACACAAAAGTGTTCAGGTCAGAAGGAATGACAACTCAGGCCTGAGTTTTTATTCCTGCATGGCTGAACTGCTTCCCATTTGATTGCCCACCCCACACCAGTGAGCTGAAATCCCATTTTAATGCTTCAAAAGGAGGGAGGAGAAACAAGGACTGAGAGGGACAAATGAGAGAGCAGAAGTCAATACAAAGGGTAAAGGTGTCCAAACACAGGGTAAAATCATCAGCCCAGCTTGCCCAGAGAAGCTGTGGCTGTCCCATCCCTGGAAATATTGAATTCCAGGTTGGATGGAGCTTGGAGCAACCTGGGAGGTGACCCTGGTGGTGGAACTTGATGGTCTTTAAGGTCCCTTCAACCCAACCTGTTCTATGATCCACAGCCTCATTTCTCTTTTATCCTTGGAGTACAACCCTGGGGCAGAAGCTGGTGACCTGCATTTGGCAGCCTTCATGAGGAGGGGATAAATTTTTGCCCAAACATCTCCCTTCAAGTCTCTTAAAAGAAGTGCACAAACACCAGCCCCCAGAGGTGGTAATTTTACCATCTTCAGATAACTATCAGCTCTTCATAAAGCAGAAAGGGCTTTTCATTTTCAACCACAGACCTACTTGCTTGGTTTGGGTTTCTTTTAATTAACTGGAAAACTAATGCAGATGGCAGATTAGATGTGGGCACAGTGGGAAGCAGTGATAAGAGACACATGGGAGAGTGAGGAGCAGAGATATGAACCCTTGGTGAGCAGAGATAGGAACCCTTTCCATGTGATGGCCTCTTCCAGCTGCAAAAAAATCCTCTATGTGAAGCCAGAGTCATGGGACATACCCAGCAGACAAAAAAAAAATATATATATATTTGGATATCACTTGGAAGTTAATCACAAATTAATCAGGCTTAATTTCAAAGACTAAGCCTGCTTTGAGCTACCAGGTTGTTATCTCTAACATCATCCCCTGCTCTTTTTTTGGCTCTGCATTTCCACCAAGATCAAACAGGCTGGAAAGGAAGATCCCAAGGACTGAAACAAGGAACAAAAAGTTCATTTTCCATTCAGTTCATGAAGCAGAAAATTATCTGGAAACAAACTTGATGTTAAGACATAGAATCCCAGCCTGCTTTGGGTGGGAAGGGACCTCTCAAGGCCATGCAGTCCAGCCCCAGGGATATCTCCAACTGGATCAGGTTGCTCAGAGCCCCATCCAACCTGAGCTGGAATGGTTCCAGGGCTGGGGCATCTCCCACCTCTCTGGGAAACCTGGGCCAGGCTCTCACCACCCTCAAGGATGAGAGGTTTGGGGGTAAAGAGAAATGGGAGCACTCCTTCCAGTTCTGGTTGGAGAAAAAGTGGCTCTTGCTCATTAATCCCACTTGAGAACTGCAATCTCAAGCCAGGAAAGCTTTCCATTCCAATACTTACTGATCAAGCTAAGAAGAAGAAAGAAGTTTGAATTTCTCATGCTGACACACTCAGGTCTAGAGCTGCGTAAGCATGAATGCAGACATGTGCTGTGGAGAAGGAACAGTGATTTCTATTGACAAGTACACCAACCCATGCTGTCCAAGTGTTTTTCATCTGTTTTATTGCCATGGGCTCCAGCCTACTGCTCCTAAACCAAGCAAATACACATAAAAATGCACAGGGAACAGTAATGGGGGAGCTGGTGGTCATTAACGAGCCACTGGATAAATCATAGAAAGAAATTAGAATCACAGAATTGTCAGGGTTAGAAGGGAACTTTTAAGATCATCCATTCCCAAGCCCTTTCCATGGGCAGGGACACCTCCCAGCAGCCCAGGTTGCTCCAAGCCCCATCCAACCTGGCCTTAAAAACTTCCAGGGATGGGGCTCCCACCACCTCCCTGGGCAACCTGTGCCAGGGTCTCTCCACCCTCATGGGGAAGAACTTCTTCCTGATGTCTAATCTTTATCTTCCCATCTTGAGTTTGAATCCATTCCCCCATGTCCCATCACTCCCTGACATCCTAAAAAGTCCCTCCCCAGCTTTCTTGTAGCCCCTTTCAGGTACTGGATGGCCACAGTGAGGTCTCCTTGGAGCCTTCTCCTCTGACAACCTTTTCCAGGCCCTGACAACCCTTGCCAGGGAGAAATTCTTCCCCAGCTCCAATCTCAACCTCCAGGGCAATTCCTCTTCTCCCATCCCTTCTTCCTTGGAAGAAAAGACTGACACCCACCCCCTGGCTCCAACCTCCTCTCAGGGGGTTGCAGAGAGCCAGAAGGTCTCCCCTCAGCCTCCTTTGCTCCAGGATCAACACCCCCAGCTCCCTCAGCTGCTCCTGGGCAGACTTCTGCTCCAGACCCTTCCCCAGCTCCCTTGCCCTTCTCTGGACACACTCCAACCCCTCAATGTCCTTCTTGTCCTCAGGGGCCCAGAACTGACCCCAGGATTCCAGGGGCAGCCTCACAGGGGGACAATCCCTGCCCTGCTCCTGCTGCCCACACAGTGCTGACACAAGCCAGGATGCTGGTGGCCTTCTTGGCCACCTGGGCACACTCTGTCTGATGTTCAGCCCCTGTTGACCTCTGAGCACTTCCTGACACAATGCCCCAAAGATCCTCACTCAGTACAAAACCTCCATCTTTATGGCCCAGCCTTGAGCAGAGCACAATGCAGAACTTGGTAACCCTATTAAAACACATTGTTAGTGTTGCTCTTGATGTCACCTCTCACACTTTGGTCAGTCCCTTCTGCTGGAGGACAGAATTTGGGCCACACTTACCTGTTGGTCTCACACATCCCCTGGTAGGCCTCAATTGCATCCTCCTGATCAACGTGCTTGTCACTGTTTGGCCAGCTGGCATTGGTGCTGATCTTCTCCTGAATTCACCATGCAAAACACAGCAGCATGAGACACCTCCTCCTGCCTTGCCAACCTCCTAATTCTAAACAGTTCCCACACACCCTCAAGATCTTCCCAGGGGCACCCATCAGACCACAGAGCACTCAGGAAACTCAAACACATTCAAACAGGCAGCAGCAGGGATTAGGAGAATGCAGTGAAGCTGGGAGGCTTTGTGGTCTGAAATGCAAAATAAAATCTTGAGGAATGGTAAGGCAGAGAATAAAAAAAAAAAACCCAAGTGAGAGTTTGCTGGAAACATCCTCTTCCAGGTCTGAATAAAAAACTCTGAAAGAACAGGGCCAGGCTCCAGCCTACACACCACTGGAAACAAGTTACACCTGCACCAGCATCACTTGAGCAGAATGTGGTCCAAAAGCTCTTTTTCCCCATATCTCATTTCCTTGGAGGATAAGCCAGATGTGACAAAACACCAGCAGGAACATCTCAAACCAGCCCATCTTGGTACAGGGCTGGTGAAGTTGTTCCCTGATGTGGGCTGGCTGGATTAGGTGTGGGGTCAAGCACTTTTGTACAGACCTCAGAGGATATAAGAGTCCTGGGCTGTCTGAAATGTTGTCATGAACTCTGATCTGTAGCCTGAACCTCTTATCACCCAGCAGAACCTCCTAAAACCTCCCTGAGCCATCCTGCCACTCAGAGCCTAGAGAAGAAATGCCCCAGCTCATGCAGGTGGTGGATTTCCAGCTACAGGATGGGAAAAGGGAAGGGAAATCCCATTCCCTTTTAATTACCATGTTTTTTCCGGTCTCTTTTTGCTGGGCTGCCTTCATTATCTGTGTCCTCAGGATGAGCACCTCTTCTTTTCTCACTTCCAACTCCTCATTGGCTGTTTTCAGCTGGTTCAGTAAGAGGTTGTAACTCTCTTGAATATCATTGGATGAATTATTCTGGGTTGCTCGG
The DNA here is from genome assembly GCA_023637945.1 of Phaethornis superciliosus. Lineage (NCBI taxonomy): Eukaryota > Metazoa > Chordata > Aves > Apodiformes > Trochilidae > Phaethornis > Phaethornis superciliosus. The sequence continues at coordinate 70,630,398 of JAJQWJ010000004.1, forward strand.
TCTGCTACAGCCTTCCTCAGCTCATTCAGTTCATTTTTCAGCTTCTTGTTCTCTGACTCCAGCTCTTGCCTCTGGAAAAAAAAAAAAAAAAACAACATTAACCAGTTCAGATAAACTGCCCTGCAGTGCCTCATTTTTTCCAGAGACATCTCTGAGGGAACTCAATGATCACAGCTGATGCCAGGATCTGGATTTTCTTGCCCAATCCAGCCATGTGTGGCTCAGAAAAGATTTTGACCACTCCCTTGTCATAACCACACTACTGGGTGACACAAGGCAGGTTTTTGTATTTGTTGACACTGTTTTTAAACAAAAAGCCACCTGTTAAGAGAAGCCAAATGAGTTCATCTCCTCTTTACTCATTTGTGTTCTCAATCAAGAAACCACCACCAACCCCAAAATGTTTAACTCATCTTTAATACTTATTAGACAGGATGGAAGACACGGATTTACATGATCATCATGGCAGACCACAGAATTCCAGACTGGCCTGGGTTGGAAGGGACATTAGAGATCATCTCATTCCCAACACCAGGGACACCTCCCAGCAGCCCAGGTTGCTCCAAGCCCCATCCAACCTGACCTGAGACACTGTCAGGGATGGGGCAGCCACAGCTTCTCTGGGAAACCTGGCACAGGGGCTCAGCACCCTCAAATTCAACAATTTCTTCCTCATGTTCAAACTAAATTTCCCTCTTCCAGTTTAAAACCATTCCCCCTTGTCTTGTCACTCCCTGCCCTTGTCCCAAGTCCCTCCCCAGCTTTCCTGGAGCCCCTTCAGGCACTGGAAGGTGCTCTAAGGTCTCCCTGCAGCCTTCTCTTCTCCAGCCTGAACAACCCCAACTCTCTCAGCCTGGCTCCAGAGCTGCTCCAGCCCTCCCAGCATCTCCATGGCCTCCTCTGGACTCACTCCAACAGCTCCAGCTCCTTCTGGCCTTGGGGACCCCAGAACTGGACCCAGCACCCCAGGGGGGTCTCCCCAGTGTGAAGCAGAGGGGGACAATCCCCTCCCTGGGGCTGCAGCCCAGGACATGGTTGGTTTCTGGGCTGCCAGCTCACATCCAGCTTCTCCCCTACCATCCAGAGATCCAGGTCCTTCCCTCTCCCTGCTGCCCTGTGACCCTTCCCACAGCTTTCTGGCACAATCCCTTGTATCCATGTAGTATCTGCTTCCTTATCAGCTTTGGCAGAGGAGAGCTAACAAATCTGAAAAGAGCTGAGGGGGAGTGTTGTAATTTGTACAATTTCTCTAATGTGTAGCTAAGTACAGCTGTGTAAACCTCATTTCCATAGAAAACAAGTGTTATAATTATAAATCTTTGGAAAATAGAAATAGCAGCCCCTAGCCCAGCAGAGGTGTGAAGGGAACAACTGAACTGGCATCTGGACATGAACAAACATGTCAGGAAGGGAGCATAGTCAGGGGCTTGAAACCATCTGCCATTAAAAAGATTTGGAAAAAACAAAAAAAAAGAGAAGAACAAAATGCTTTAGATTCAGCAATTCCCCACACCCTCAACCACAGCTCAGCAGGGGATGCATACAAGCCACTGGTTTTGCTGTAATTGGTTTTGAAAACCAGATGGTAAAAACCCCTTTTTTTCCTCCCTTCCTTTTCTTGTTTTCTTTGGGGTTATTGCCAGGTTCAGACAATTTATTTGGGAGCCATGCAACAGGTGACAGCACTCACCTTCAGGCTGTTGTATGCAAAATCTTCATGGTCTGAAGTCACTTCAGTCTTTGTTTCAATTACCTGCATGGATTAAAGAGAGAAATTAATATTTATCATTAATTATTAGCAGGTTTTTAAGCAAAGAGGAGAAGCCTGGTAAGTTTTCTGTTTCATGTGTTTCATGCAAATTGCTAGAAGTTACTGGGTTGTCAGTAATCCTCATTATTTTTAAGTATTTGGGCTTTTTTTTTTTTAAATGACTTCCAAGCAAAGTAAGAAGATTCTCTTTTTTCTTTTCACCAAGAAGAAAAAGAATATATCTAAGGAATAATCCTCCTCTGCAAAAAAGAAAAGGAAGAACGCTTTCTGCTAACACTTATATTACTATTTCTGATTTACTATACCCTTTTAAAGCTATATTCCTGTAGCATCATGACTGAGGATTAAAAAAAACCACACAGATTATAAATCTAAATCTGTTATAACCACTTTTTATGTACAAAAATTTAAATCTGTTCCCCTGTCCAACTGTCCTTAGCTGCCAAAAAAGTTTCTTCCCATTTCCCAGCTGCCTCATAACTTGATTTTGTTACTCTCAAAGCTCAATTCCTACATCCTCTCCTCAGACCATCCATGAAAGTCAGTTACCAACATGAAATATCAAGGAAAAGCTCTCTCTTACCTGGGATTTCTTGCTCTCTTGCTCCTTTTTCTCCAGCTGGGCTTGCAGCTTCTTCCTCTCCTGCTCGAGCTCCCTGACTCTTTTCTGGAGCTTGAGGAAGAGGGTCATGTCCATGGCTGCTTTCTCCATCCCCACCTCCTGGAGAAGAAGAGGAAAAGGGGGAAAAAAGAGAAGACCTCAGACAAGTTTTAGAAGCACAGTGCCAGATCTGGCAGTGCCAGCACCAATCCCAGCTACACAAGCATCCCAAGACAGGTATTTTCTAAGAGCAACCCCTCATTTTAAGCCCTTATTTTTCATGTCAATAAATAATTGACCCATTTTAATAAATCATTGGGTGTTTAAGAGCCCAACAGAGAAGCTGGTTGACTGTGGCCACAGCTAAGAAGATTAAAAAGCCCCAGTGAGTCCCTTCCAGACATGTATTTATTGGTTGGTTTTTAATTGGCAGTAAAGGGAAGTTTCTTTTACCTCCACTTGTTGTATCACATCCTCAGTGTCTCCTATCTCAGAGGTGGAGATGGATGGATAATTGGAATCAGACTCCAAACTGCTCTGGTTGGATGGGTTCCTCCTGTGGCCTGGTGCTTGCTGCCAAGAAGAGGTGCAGATACATCATGTGGCATATGGTTAAGGAAGGATTCCTCACAGAACTGTGTTTCTTCAAGCAAATAAATGTTCATATCTCAAGGTTACCTTTATAAAAGGCTTGGCTGGTGCCTTCTAGTGAGTTCCACCTTCTAGTTCTTACACCCCACCATAACATTCATATCAACTCAAGGGGACAGTTTAAAATTCAAGGTGACACAGAAGCCCAGTTGAAAAATTCTGCATGAATCAAAGGCTTTTCATGACACCAGATGCCTGTCAAGAGCACCCAGGCAAATCTGAACTCAAGATTATGCTGTTCACAGCACCCTCTGGGGCTTCCTTTAAATTCTTACCAACCTAATGCAGCATCACTTGAATTATTAGCTCATTTTCAACAGTTCTTCTAACATTTGAGCAAAGCTGGACCTAAAAAATTTGGCTTTTGAAGTTCCACATGTTGTTGGGATTTTTTTTTTGGCTTTTGTTTTTTAATCCAACACCTACACACAAACAGAAAGCAAAACAAGAAGTATGAGCTGCTTTTGCTGAGACTCACAGCTATCTCCACTCCCTTTCAGAGAAGGGTGAATGACCAGGCTCCTCTTTCAAGGCACACACATGGTTTCAGTCTTAAAATCAGTTTAGTCTTAGAAATCCTAAGGAAAAACTGCATGACAATGTCAGTGCTTTGGGGATGAGGGAGTCCCACTATCCAGCCACCAACATCAGGTCCAGAACACAAGAGAATAAGGATAATTTCAGTTTTGTTACCTTTATAATTGTCATTTCATCCCTCAAGTTGTCATATCTCTGCTCCAGCCTTGAATACTCTTTTACCAGGTTCTGGTAACGAGATCTTTCTTCTTCCAGTTCCTTCTTCATCTGGATATTTTCCTCAACTGTGTTTTGGGCAAATTCATCTTTAAAATAAGATTTTAAAACAAAAAAACAAAAAAAAACCCAAGGAAAAGAAAGAAAAGAAATTAATCTTCACTTCTCAAATGAACTTCTTGTAATTGTGTGCTACAATAGTGACTAATTAACAAAATGCTCCCTGCCAAGAACCTTTAAAATACAGATAGGCATTCTTCAAGATTCAGAGGCGACTTGGAACATCTCAATGTCTCCTGCTTCTTGAGTTGAAGTCACAGCACCTAGAGACCATCTTTAAACCCACTTAAGAAAAGACCAGCATGGTATGGAAATCAATTCACATTTAAGAAGTGGTATTTGCTACATTCAAAGACTTCTCAGCCTGCTTCCCACCACCAGATTTGGCACAGGAGCAAACTGACAGCAGCATCTCTTTCTCATGTCATATTCAACCATTTACCATGGTAGGATTGTGGAGGTTGAAGGCAATTTACATTCAATTAAACTGATTTGGTTTGTTAAAAATTCTCTCATTCCTGAGAAACCAGGTAAATACAGTCTGTGTGTCCCTTTAAATGGGTGGACACCAAACCAAAAGGAAAAAAGCAAGTGGAGGGGGTGCTTTCCCTGTCCTTGGATGCTCCCAAAGCATCCTATAAGAGAAGAAAATATTGGCAGCAAGTTTCTTTTCACCATGTTATCAGCATTCCTTTCTTTTGCATCAGGCTGAGAGCACGAGATACTTTCAACCTTGCCACCCACCAGCACAAAAAAATCATTTTGAGTGGAAACAGCACAACACTCCAAGAAGTTTTTGGTTTTTTTTTTTTTCCTTCTTACCTTCAGACTGACACAGGATCCTGCTGCTCAGCTCCTCTTTTTCCTGCTTCAGGAGACTGTTTTCCTCTTCCAAGTCAGTGATACGCTAGGAAACAAAGCAAGGAAAGAAAGCAAGGAATGAGTGCTGGCTGCAGGGCAGAGCCTCTGCTGAGGGATGAGGTTTCACCTGGCTGGGGCCAAGGAGCTTTGTTAGAGCTTGGTGAAAAGCTCCATCCCCTGATGCTCTGCAAGTTACCTTCTGTACATCAGGAGTTGAAGTGTAGGGGAAGCCTGCTGCAATTCACAGCCTCACTTTGTTTCTCCTGGGTGCATTTCTCCCTTAAACTCATGTTGGTATGAATTTAAGAACTTGACAAAATATTGAGCAGTGGGATTTGGGGGAATCACCTACAACTGCTCAGCTCCTCAAATCATTATTTTCTCATCTCCAGGGCCTTCATTGCTGTCTTCAACTCATAAAATCACTAAGGTGGGAAAAAACCTTGGAGAGCATCAAATCCAACCCTGAACCCAGCACTGCCAAGGCCACCCCTGCCCCTCAGCACCACATCTCCATATTTAACCTCAGAGGAGATTTTGTCCTCCAAAAGACTGGAGGAAAATGCAAAGAGGAGGGGGAGATGAACAAACACCAGCTCAGCTTCTGCTGGGGTGGTCCCATGGTCAGCTGAGAGATGGAGAAGGTGATGGTGTGGAGAAAGGCTGAGTTGGCTTCCCAGGTGAGTTTATAGAATTATTTTGGGGGGAAAGCTTTGAAAATCATCACTGCCAAGGCCACCCCTGCCCCATGTCCCTCAGCACCACATCTCCAGGGCTTGGAAATCCCTCCAGGAATGCTGGGGACTCCGGGCCCTGAGAACCCTTGCCAGGGAGAAATTGTTCCCCAGCTCCAACCTAAACCTCCCCTAAAGGGTCAGGGTAGGGTTAGGAGATGCCACCTGTCCCCATGGGGGTCCTGAGCTTGCTGTGCCACCCTGAGCTCTGCAGCCTCTGCACTTGGCTCTGGAGTGGCTCTGACCACACTTACACTTGGAGGGATCTCAGAAGGCTCTGCAGAGAGTCACACAATCATTGGGGTTGGAAAAAAACCTTGGAGAGCAGCAAATCCAACCCTGAACCCAGCACTGCCAAGGCCACCCCTGCCCCATGGCCCTCAGCACCACATCTCCAGGGCTTGGAAATCCCTCCAGGAATGCTGGGGACTCCAGCCCTGCCCTGGGCAGCCTGGGCCAGGCCCTGACAACCCTTGCCAGGGAGAAATTCTTCCCCAGCTCCAATCTAAACCTCCCCTGGCACAACTTGAGGCTGTTTGAATTGCTGAAGTTGGGTTTGGTACAATGTATTAAAACCATGGCTCATCTGGGAGCATGGAGATGTTGAAGCTGAAGCTTGAGGAGGCTCTGAGCACCCTGATCTAGGTGAGGGTGTCCCTGCTGACTGAGGTGAGGGTGTCCCAGGGGTTGGACTGGGTGACCTTTGGAGGTCCCTTCCAACCAAAATGATTCTGTGATTCTAAGTGTTGTCTTTAGGCCATATCAGCTGAAAGGCTGCAATGGGACAGTGAGGAAACTCACCTCATTTATCCCATCAGGGAACAGATGTGGGATGATGGCATTATTTCATAATAATGCTCTTTAATGGGTGCTGATCATGAACTCCTCTGTCCAGGAAAAAAAAGTTGTGATGGTTGGAAGAGAAAACTAGAAAAAAATTGGATTCCTCTCAGCTATGCAGGGTGAATATTTTAGAACTGAAAGACTTGGTGGAATCCAATACAATGATTCTCAGGTTTAAAAACATCTATATTCAGTCTGGATTAGAGATCTTTAATCTGTGACCTTAAGTGATTGAGCTTGTTTATTGTATTCCTGCTTCCATATGAAATAGAAACAAGCTGGGATTCAACATTTGTCTTCATGGAAACCCAAGCAGAATGAAACCAGTCCACTAAATACTTGTAGAGGAAAGAATAGCAGGTCACACAATGGCCATCCCACAAACTCCATCTCTGGGACCTGTGCTGGTACATTTTATACCTCATTTATATACTCATTTTCTATAGGAAACATCTCTGAAGCTCTTCAAATACACCAGCACCTGCTTTGAAGGATTTTTATGGAAGATGTTGAGCAATGAGCACCTCTGATGGCTTCAGCTCTTATCTGTTACACTGGAACCACCTGCTCATGACATCTTCCTCCAGCCTTTCCCTAATCTCACAAGGAGAGGATGATGGCCTTTAGGATTTTTCTAATAAAAGTCCTAGCCAGGCTTTGAAGCAGCCTAGCTCTTCAACTGAGAAGATTAAGTGCTACCAAAAAAAACCCAAACAAACCAAAAACCCCTAGGAATTGGTTGATACTCCCCCAGCTCTGATGTTTTAAAGTTCATCACAAAATGGACTAAGAAGGGTTATCTTAAAATTAAGGAGCTGGCAGAGAAAATCTCTAAGGAAGAGATTAAAAGATTTTTTTTTCAGTAACAAAATCACAATTATGATGGATTTGCTGCTCAAGTTGATAGAATTAAGGCTGTCTTCTCAATCTCAGAAGCTTGCATACTGTCCCCAGAGTGAGCACCTCCCACCACAATCAGAGTGCAACCTTGCTCCTGAAGGTGCAAAGTGCTCCTCACACCTGAATTCAGTTTTACAACCCAGCCCACACTTTCTGGGATTATTAGAACCAGTCCAAAAGCTCCATTATAATGTATCTCAGAAGGTGTTTTCACTAAACAAATGGTTCACAAGAGGAAACAAGTCTTCTTCCCACAGGATAAGGAACAAAAGGGAGAAATTGATGTCAGTGATGGGAGCTTGCACTGCTCTCAGCAGAAACATTTTATAGTTAAACCATTTATTGTCACCATAAAGCACAGGGTATTTGCTCTGCTGCAGGCATTTCTACAAGCAGGGAAAGCATCTGCTTTGTTTTCTTGCTTTTTGAAAGCATTTCCTTGGTCATTAAACCAAGCTTTTCTCCTCAGGGGATTTGCAGTGAAGAACAAAGAGGAGCAGTTCCTCCCCAGCTGTGTCACCTTTAAAATAAAGCATCTTTTCAGGCTCTAAAAGCCTGGGCTGGAGCCAGCTAATCAGCCCAGCCCTGGGCCAAAAAGGATCTTCTAATTTGGTGCAGGAGAAAAGAGAACCAAGTCCACATTGGTGCAGCATGTGTGCAAAGAGCTTTGCTGGCAGCTCTTGGTTTTGAGAAGCCCTTTTGAGAAGCACACCCCAAAATGCCTTTCAGATATTGTTTAGATTAAATTACCTGCTGACCACGGAGTCCCCACACACCCAAATCTTCATTAAAGAATGGAAATTAAGTCTTTCCCCTTAGACCTGTGAAGAGCAAGCTTGGACCAGCATGACCACCTATGCAACATGAGAAGAGGCACCTACTTTCCTCAGCAGATCTTTCTCCTTGATGTAGCTGTCTTCCACGACCTTCCTCTCCCCATGAGCTTTCTCCAGCTCCAGCCTGAGGTGCTCCATCTCTTCTTGCAAGCTGACAAGCTGGTTGCCATCACCCCGCTGGCTCTGCTGATATTGTACAAGTTCTTTCTTGAGCTTTTCCACCTCAGAGGAGTGGGCAGAGGCGAGGGTAGAGAGCTGCTCATTCAGGAGTTTGTATTCTTTGTTCTGCAGCCAACAGCCCCCAAAAAGAAGAAAGCAAGATAAATGCACAGATCAACACACAACAAAAATAACTCCCATAAAATCCTGGAGCGTGGTGGGCAACAAGCAGCTGGGAGAACCAGCTTCTCCTTGGCACATGCTAATAAAGCTCACAAAGCTAAACACAATTTCCAAACTCTGACAGGAGCTCAACAATGTTTTGCTCACTACTGTGCAAGCATTTATTAAACTGACATGAAAAGCAAACACTTGCAAGCAAACATTGTTTGACAGTGCTGGCAGGCAAACCACAAATCCTAAACTTGCATTACAGCTTCTAAATGATATTATTTAGTGCTATGAGTTTGTATTTCTTTTTTGGAAAGGGGGTCTGTAATACTGGGTCTGCAGTTTAATTTTTATTCCTGACTCCTTCCCCCACAGGAGCCAGGGGTGACAATGTGCTAGTGCATAATTGCAGCCTTGAACACAAAAGCTTCCTAAACCCCAGCTCTAAACCATGTGCCACCTCAAGAGTTTTTATTTGCTCAGATTTTCTCTTTTAAAACACTCAGCATGGATTTGCTTCCCACTTTGGAGACCTGAAATTGCAGCAGCTCTGATGTTTGGAGCCTGAAACATGTGCTGGCAGCCCAGAAACCAACCATGTCCTGGGCTGCAGCCCCAGGGAGGGGATTGTCCCCCTCTGCTCCACTCTGGAGAGACCCCCCTGGGGTGCTGGGTCCAGTTCTGGGGTCCCCAAGGCCAGAAGGAGCTGGAGCTGTTGGAGTGAGTCCAGAGGAGGCCATGGAGATGCTGGGAGGGCTGGAGCAGCTCTGGAGCCAGGCTGAGAGAGTTGGGGTTGTTCAGGCTGGAGAAGAGAAGGCTGCAGGGAGACCTTAGAGCACCTTCCAGTGCCTGAAGGGGCTCCAGGAAAGCTGGGGAGGGACTTGGGACAAGGGATGGGAGGGATAGGGCAAGACAGGATAGTTTCAAATCGAAAGAGAGGGAATTTAGTTTGAACATGAGGAAGAAATTGTTGAATTTGAGGGTGCTGAGCCCCTGTGCCAGGTTTCCCAGAGAAGCTGTGGCTGCCCCATCCCTGGCAGTGTCTCAGGTCAGGTTGGATGGGGCTTGGAGCAACCTGGGCTGCTGGGAGGTGTCCCTGACCATGGAAAGGGGGATTGGACAAGGTCTAAAGGTCCAAACCAAACAGTTCAATGATTCTATTGCTCAGATTTTGTTAAACTTGAAGTTCTTTTCTCTTAAATTATTATCCAACCCAGCAGAACTGACAGTCCTGGTTTCAAGCCAGGCTCCGTGCCACAAATCCTGAGTTTATTTTGCTCCCAATGGCTCCCATCACTTCTACCCCCAAACTAATTTATTCACAACAAAATGCTCACAGAGACACTGCTGTCTGCAGAGGCAGCTCTGGGAGCTCAGTGTCAGTCTAAAGATTGGCTAAATTAACATTGAATAAATCAGGTAAGTGATCAGAAGTGTCTCAGGCAACTACAATATACACACTGAAAATCAACTCAACAAAAAAGAACTAAAAAAAAAAATATGGTCCAATGTGGAGAGAAAAAAAGTGGCCTGGTGTGGATATTCCACTGCCAAACTGATTTAAATCTTCAGGGGTGTGCAAGAATTCCCTCACCTGATCTACAAAGTGATTTAAAGAGGCCCAGTTGTGGGTGGCAGAGCAGGTGAGCTGAGGCTGACCTAAAATAATGGGATTTCATGTTTTCTAAGAAAGATCTTCTCTCCCTCAGGGGCACAGAGAGTGCTGAAGCTCTATCCATGCGTGAGCTAAAGCAGCAGAAATAGAAATGTTTTCTTCCACATCTTGTCAGACAGGGATACAGCTGCAGCTATCTAGGGTCCCTGCAATATTTCTTTTTTTTTTTTTTTCTTCCTTAAAAAAAAAATTAATTGGCATTTTGAAAGGTTGTTTTGATAGATTAGCAAGGATTGAAATCGAGGTACTTCAGGGAATCTATAAAATCACTGCTGATAGAAAATAATGCAGCATGCTGAAAAGAAAGTTCACTGGCAGGGTGGGCATTAGGACATAGAAAGCATCCTGGGGACACCTGGTAGGCCAGAAACCCCCAGTTCTCATCTTCTTCATGGTAGGACCACTCCTGTCATGCAGGGATGGGAGAAATTGAAGGAAACCACTTGGGATGTTTAAGGGTTCCTGAGACAGCCAAAATGGAAGGATTAGCTGCAATTAGTAGTAAGTACCAATGGGAAGTAGCTGAGACTACAAATAGTAGGTAGCCTGACTCCCAGAGAATGTTTCCCCTGCCTGAAAAGGACAGTTTAAGGAGAGAGGTGGATATAATTTCCCTGTTGGAATCAATGGACACAATTGGGTCTATTCAGCAGTTCTCGTACTCCTCCTTGAAGATCTTGTACAGCACTGGAAGCAATGTAGAGGGTATATAATCATTAAGGTTGGAAAAGACCTCCAAAGGTGATAAACCCATTAAGAAGTGTCACATCTACATGTTTTTTTGAAGACCTCCAGGAATGGGGACTCCACCACTGCCCTGGGTAGTGGAGGTTCACTTTCCTTCTCACATTGGGAAACCCCTCATTCTATGCATGGTAGCAAACAACCAAATCATTTCACAGCTCACTAATGACAAGTGACCACTTGATGAAGGCCTCTCTGTGACCCAAGCAGCCAGAGGAAGACCACCAAGCCTTGATCACTTCCACCACCCCACCCCAACCCTCTGTGCATCCACACCACGGTTACACCAAGCAGCACGAAACTACTCAGAGGGAGTATTGAGCCAGTTGGAAAGAACTCAGGACACACCTGCTCATCAATCTTCCTTTGAAGCTGGACCACCTTGTTCTCCATGCCAATGTTGAGCTTCTTCAGGTGCTGTGCTGAACGGGCCTCAATTTTCAGAGCCTTCAGCTCCTGCTTGGCCTTCATGCGCCGGTAGTAGCACTGCAGGACAACGGTGGCACCACGGACCCGTCGGAAGCGAGTTCGGGCCAGCCAGCCCCGGGTGTACTTCTGGAGGATGGTGGCTTTGTGCTCCAGGAGGATCTGGAGAAAGGAGAGACCAACCAAGGCTGAAAAGTCACCTGGAAAAGCAGCAGCAGCAGCCCAGGTTTTGGCTGCGTGGTGGCACTCGACGTTTCGCCCCCCGGCTGGAGCGCTGATCCCTGGTGGCCTCGTTCCAGAGTCCTGGATTTCCATCCAATTCATGGGATAATCCCTTGTGACTTCTTCCCTGAATCCTTGCTAACCAATATAGCTGCACCACCAATCCCTCCTGGCTACTTCCTTGAGTCCTTGTTAACCAATCCAAGAGCAATCCCAGAGCCTGGCAATTTCTTTATTAAATCTTTATGAACTAACCCACTTGCAGTTATGGCTCCTGGAAACTTCTTCCCAGAGTCCTTACCCAAACCAGATGCAGTTCCATTTCCAGGGGTTTTTTTGCTTTGTTTTAGAAGATTTTAAAGGAGGACAAGTTGCAATAAGTTGAGCCAATTTTTCTGTTACAGTTGTTGCTCCTTTAATTTGTGTTCTATCTTTTAAGTCAAAATTATGGCTATTGATAAGAGTTGGAGGAGATAACTTTATAAAATCTGTCATTTCAGAGTGCAAGGGGGCAACTTTCTTAGGAAAAGGATTTGTTTCTACTTGTTCTGGTAGGAATGAGGGGTGATGGTTGAAGACTGGGAGGAGCCTTTCAAGCCCAGCTCCTGCAGGGTGGTTCTCTGGACACTAAAATCACCTGCTGCAGGAAGGCATGTGCAAACCTTAGAAGGTTTGTAGGGTTTGTTTTTTTGTTATCAGTTTGGGATAAGTTGTATCAGAAAAAGAACCACATCAACTTCTCTTTACAATCTTTTGTTTCACCCAAAGGTTTTCTTTGCAAATATTAAATCAGAAGTGTTGAAGGCCAGGCTGGATGGGGCTTGGAGCAACCTGATCTAGTGGGAGGTGGAGACCATAGCAGGAGGTTGGAACTGAATGATCCAAGGTTCCTTTCAAAGAGTAAGGTTCCTTCCAACCCAAACAGCTGCTCTGGTTCTGAGGACATCTGAAATCTCTGGTGAGTGACCAGCTGTCCAAGTAACCTCCATCATCTCCAGGAGCAGGCTCTCACCTCCTGCCTCATTGTGCTTCTGACTTCTTTGAGTGTGCCTGTGACTAAAAATGGAGGTAACACCAAAGTGAGTCTGGATCTGAGGAGCAGCCAGAAGATTCCTCAAAGCTGTTCTCAGTTTCCTGACAGATGATTTCTCACTCTACCACTTATTGCCATCAAACCTTTAACTCCTTGCTTTCATTTCACTCAAAAAGCTAACGAAGAGAACTAATTAAAGAGGGATTTCCATAATTAAATGACCTTATGCCTTTCACGACAGACCCTACTGGTCTTCCTGCCTGCATCTGCAGCCCAAATTTGGTTTGCCAGGGAGGTTCTTGCAGAGTGTGAGTTGGATCAAATGACATTTCCAGATTTCCACACCACCTCCTGGCATCCCAGTGCCTAATTTCGTTTCGCTGCTCCACTGAGGGGCTGCTGCCAAAATCCTTTTCAGCTTGCACAGCTTTAAATGGCAACTCTGACTGCCTACATTTGCTCTCCAGAAACACTGGAGGCAGTCAGCTTTGGAAAACCTTGCACCAGCCACAACAAACACATCCCTGTGCTACACCAGTGGAGGAAAATATAATAATTATGGAATCCTTGAGAGGTTTGGGTTGGAAGGGACTCTTAAAGGTCACCCAGCAGGGCCATTTGGGCAACCTGGGCCAGGCTCTCACCACTGCCAAGTAGGTGACAGCTTTTCTGACTCTTTTCTACCAGAGTTGGTGGAGTTGTACCTTGTGATAAATCCTCCTGACAAACATGCCCCGAGCAAAAGCCTGAATGGTGATGGTGGCGTTGCGGAGCCTCTGGAAAGCTCGGCGCATCCGCAGCATCCGGTACTGCTTCTGAAAGATGATGGCAGCTCTTGTCCTCCTCAGGTGCTCAGCAAGTCTGCAAAGGACAGGGAAAAGGGTTAGATGGACTGGATGAGCTTTAAAGGTCTCTTCCAACCCAGTCTGTGACTCTTGGATTCTTTCTCTTGGAATCTGTTTGAAGCTGGCTAGAGAGAAAAACCTGGTGTCCAAAAGCACCAAGAAAGACCATCCCACCAGCTGATCAGAGAATCATAGAATGATTTGGTTTGGAAGGGTCCTTGAAGATCATCAAGATCCAACCCCTTTCCATGGTCAGGGACACCTCCCAGCAGCCCAGGTTGCTCCAAGCCCCATTCAACCTGACCTGAGACACTGGGGCATCAACAACCTCCCTAGGCAACCCATTCCAGTGTCTTACTACCCTCGTGGTGACAAATTTTATTCCTAATATCTAACATGATGTGAGGTCTCCCTTTCAATAATGGGAGTCCCTGGCACCCAGGAGCACTGGAACCAGAAATCAGCACACCTCATCATTCCCAAACAGCATTCAAACCCAAATATTTTCCAGCTTTTCCCTTCTGCTGACTCCTCTGCCTTACATCCTTGAGCCAAATAACATCCAAGGTTGTCTCCATCACTGCCCTGACTATAAAAAGCAAGAGTTGGGCAGGGTAGCCACCACCTCCCTGAAACTGGCCAGAAATTGATTTGACATTTAAACCAATGTGCACTGGTTTAGTAATGCTCCAGAGCCCCAAGCCATTCATGGAAAGGAAATAATGAGGGATGTGGTCAACTCCCTGCTGGGTCGCTCCAGTTCTCCGATTCAATTTGTGTTCAGTTTGCTGCTATCTGGGTTAATAAATGTCCATAAAGCTTGCATTTAGTTTCATAATGAGCTCATTTTGCTGAACTTCCGATCTGTTTCTTGCTCTCAGCATGAAGAATTATACAGATTGTTGATCCACTTCTTGCTTCTGAGAAAAGCTTCTCAAAACTAGAAGAGCCAAATCAGAGTCATTTATTACTCTCTTCATCAAGGCCAACACTTTCTCACTAGGATGAGAAGAAATGGCTTCAAGTTGCACCAGGGGTGGTTCAGATTGGATACTAGGAACAATTTCTTTAAGGAAAGAGTAGTCAGGCATTGGAAGAGGCTGCCCAGGGAAGTGGTGGAGTCCCTGTCCTTGGAGGTGTTCAGAAAGTGTGTGTACATAGCACTTGAGAACACAGTTTAGTTAGCTGGTGGTGTTGGGCTGACCAGCCAAATTGGACTTTTCCAACCTTAACAATCCTGTGATTAGGACCCACTGAACTGGAGCTAACTGGAGAGGACACAAGAAGGTCCAAAAAGAGGAGAGAGTTATTCAGGTGACATTCCACCCTGTGAAACCTGCGTGAAGGAACTGAAAAATCCCATTCAAGAAGCACCTTGCAGCAGAAGATTTCAGCACATCTCCTTCCAGCCTCCCTTTCAGCTCACATCCCATTGCTTTGCCATCACCAAGGGTTCCTCCTCATCCACTGAGGGATGGTTGGCTGATGCAAAGTCAAATACAGAGTCCAAGTTGGTAGATGTGCACGGAGAATCCACCAGGGAGGCAAAAGTTAATCACTGACTCCTCTTTTTTCTTCACTTTCCTCTAATTTCTTTAGGACTCATTTACCTTGTCTTCAAGTCAGCTTCAAGTCAGGCTGAGGAGAGGGCCTTGCAGCCAGCAGCCTAGAGAAGCACAGGCTTCAACACCCTCAGGTCCATCAGATGCTCCTCATAAGATTTGCTCTCCAGAACCAAAGCTGAAAGGACCCAAATTTCCTTGGTCCTATTTGGGAAGTGCCTGAGGCCAATTTGTCAAAATGCAGGGCAAGGGTAGGGTTTGACGTGACTAGGGGCACAAGATGCAAGGTGACCTGTGTGTTGGGATGCTATTCCATCCCTTTCCTGCTCCCCCAAACCCACCCTACATCTGTTACCAGCAGCCAGCTTTATCTACAGAATCCCTGCAGGCCACCAACATGAGGAACCTGGAGGTTCCTGCACCATTCTCCATTCTCCTGCACTTTAAACAGCCCCATTGGGAGGGATTTGAAGTGATTTTTCTCATTACAAAGGATAGAACAAATCAATTCTGAGAATTCCCCTTGGACACCAAGGAGGGATAAATTTGGTCTCTGCAGAAGAGGAGTCCCTGTCAATGAGCAAAGTGCTGCCTGCCTGATCCATGTTCCCTTTGCTAGAGGTTGTCCCAGGAAAATATCAACTTTTCTGAAAGAAATATCTTGATTACAGCCTGCCTGCTCTAACCATGGGCCCAGCACCCAGATATCAAACCCCTAGATCCACAACATGGAATTGAGACAAAGGATTTTCAAATAAACCTGGGGAGAGGGGCCAGGAATAAATCTTGACTTTAGCACAGAAACTTTCAGCATCGTGGTACCTCCACATGGCTCTTGGTTTCACACAACACCCTACAGTTTCCATAGGAGGAAATGGAAGAGACTGAAGATGGAAGAGACTGAAAATACAAATTCCCAGTGTTTTTTTTCCATTTGCCCTCCCTCAGAGGGTTTCCTAGGACTCACCTCCTCGCCAGGTGCCCCCGTGTGTGGCGTTGGATGATGAGTGCAGCTTCTCTCAGCCTTTGGTACTTGACCCTCTGCAGCCAGCCCCTCACAGTTTTCTGAATCATGATTGTGGCAGCTCTGAATTTATCTGCTCGGAGTTTCTCCAGATATGCCACCTGGCCTGCACGGAAAAAGATCTTGGTACGTCCAAACTGGAACTTGTCTGGATCCTTTTCAAAAGCATAAAGGAAACTAAATTTAATTACGGCAAACATTTAGGACTTTTTTTTTTTTTTGTCTTCTTCAGTCTATGTTGCAAAGTAGATTGTCACCCAAACCAGGACAGTAGATACAGGTTCAAAAGACCCATTTTGAATCCAATTTATCAGCTCACCTCTCTTATAAATTAGATGGGGAACAAATTATCAGATCCCAAACCACTTGAGCTTCTATATACCCAGCACTCGGATTCAGTCTTAGATTCCATCAATCTACACAGCTTTTCAAATGTTTTTAGGCTTTTTGAGGTTAGTGCAGCACCAGAGGACTTCAAGAAAATATTTATTTCACCTGCAAAGTCATATATGTCCTGCACATGGCTCTGCAGCTCAGGGAAACCCATAATAAATAAGAACTGCAGTGAGGAACCCAACTGAGTCAGGTTCCCAAAACCCCAGGAGAAAACCAAGTACCAAAAATTAAACCTGCCTGTGAAGTATCCCACACCTCAAGATCATGATGGAA
The DNA here is from genome assembly GCA_023637945.1 of Phaethornis superciliosus. NCBI lineage: Eukaryota > Metazoa > Chordata > Aves > Apodiformes > Trochilidae > Phaethornis > Phaethornis superciliosus. The sequence continues at coordinate 70,646,938 of JAJQWJ010000004.1, forward strand.
AAAATGCTGCATTTATTTCAGTTTTCTCAGTTGAGCAAAGCAGCATTTAATAATTGACTAAGATTCATGAGGTTGGCCAAAGCTGGACTTCAAAACAGTGCTCCAGTTATGGCTAACCAAAACCAGGAGGGAGTTTGGGGATGAATTTATTCTAAGCATGGCCAGATGGTCATGTACAGCCAGTGATGGCAAAACCTGGACTTCTCCAGCACTGAAATGGTTATGTTCAGCTGGACTTCAACCAGGAGGTCCCATAGCACACTTGCTCTAACTCTTTTTTTGGAAAAAAACCCCCAGGCTGCCTAGACTGGAGAAGGAATTGCATGAGCAGCAGGTGAAGGAGGAGCAAGGAGAGTAATTTAGAATCACAGAATTCTTTTGGTTGGAAAAGACCTTGAAGATCATCAAATCCAACCCTGAACCCAGCACTGCCAAGGCCACCACTGCCCCATGTCCCTCAGCACCACATCTCCAGGGCTTGGAAATCCCTCCAGGAATGATGGGGACTCCAGCCCTGCCCTGGGCAGCCTGGGCCAGGCCCTGAGAACCCTTGCCAGGGAGAAATTCTTCCCCAGCTCCAATCTCAACCTCCAGGGCAAATCCTCTTCTCCCATCCCTTGTTCCTTGGGAGCAGAGCCCGACCCCCCCTGGCTCCAACCTCCTCTCAGGGGGTTGCAGAGAGCCAGAAGGTCTCCCCTCAGCCTCCTCTGCTCCAAACTCAACATTCCCAATTCCCTCAGCTGCTCAGAAGTTCTCCAGAACTTTCTCCTTGTGCTCCAGACCCTTCCTCAGCTCCATTCCCTTCCCTGGACACAACCCCTTCAAGTCCTTGTGCTGAGGGGCCCAGAACTGATCCCAGGTTTATGATAAGGTTTATGAAGCCACAAGCTTCAGTGCTGCAAATATCATTACCAAAACTTTGGTCCCAGCTCACCTTAATGAGGTCTTCCAAGAGGGTCTGACAAATCTGCTTCTTGTCATTCTTTGAGAGGTCTCTCTTTTTCATAAGAACACGATATCTATTGAAGAAGTCATGGTAGGACCACCTGAAAGCAAAGCAGACACAGGGTTAGTCTGCATGCCAGGCATGATTTCCTTAAAATAAAGTCTTTGGAGGCATAGATGAGTCAAAGGCACCTGATATGTTTTTCTTGGCTGGTGGTGTTGGGCTGACAGTTGGCCTTGATGATCTTAAATGTCTTTTCCAACTATGAGTCTGATCCTAAAATACAGATCCTAAAATCCCCTCATATACCCAGGGATCTTTCAGCACTACTCAGCCTGAACTGAAGCTACCCAAAGCTGATCCCTAATCTCAGCCCTCCCCTGCTGCCATACACCCTGATCAGTGCATTTCCAGCCTGGGACAGAAAGGTCATGGCTCACATTGTTGTCACTCCTCCCAGGCTGTGTCATTTTACCCATCAAATGCAACAACACTGTTCTCTTTGTTAAGGATAAACTAATTTTCAAGAGATGATGATGGATCTCCTGATATAACCAGAAACCTCTTAAAAAGCAATCTTGGGAAGATTGGTAGAGAAAGACTCAACTAGAAACTCTTCCTTCTTAAGATTTTCCAAGCTCTGTTGACTATAAAATAGAAACAATTCCTTCACTAAGCATTCTGGTCTGGGGTCAAGAGCCTTAAAACAAACACAAAACCCTTGGACACTAAAAAAACCATTTGGAAGATGCTTCACTGGCCCCAGCAGTGAAGTTTCCAAGCAGGCAGCAGTAATTACAGGAATTAGAGCACTTTATCTTGCTGCTAGGAAACATCAGCTCCTGCTGCTGCTCCACATAGATCCTGCAGCCTGGATCCTGAAATGAGTTCAGCATCTGCCAAGTTTCAGCCTTCTCCAAATTAACAGGGTGAGTTATGGACCACTCAAGCCCTGTGTGTTTAATTAAAACACTGGTTCCTTTCAGGGCTGTCAAGTAAGGCCATCATTATTTTAAAAAGAAAAAAAAAATTAAAAAAAAAAAAAGAAGAAGAAAAGAAAATGCATAAGAGATGTGAAAGAAAGATGGGAGAAAACTGGAGAGATCTTGATTCTTGCCCTCACCTCCCCTGAGCCTCACCTGCATGGACTTTCTGGGAGCCAAGATGAGAATACACTTTTATGAAGAGCAACCCCATGTATGGATGCTCTGTAAGAAGAGCTCCTGGAAGGTGTCCAGAGGAGAGGCACTCAAATGCTCAGAGGGCTGAGCACCTCCCTGGGAAGCCAGGCTGAGGGATTGGGCTTGTTCAGCCTGGAGAAGAGGAGGCTCCCAGGTGACCTTAGAGCAACCTTCCAATATCTGAAGGGGCTACAAGAAAGCTGGGGGAGGGCTTTGGACACGGGGGGGGAGGGAGAGGACAAGGGGAAATGGGTTAAAACTTGCTTGAGGTTGGACATGAGGAAGAAATTCTTGAATTGGAGGGTGCTGAGCCCCTGTGCCAGGTTTCCCAGAGAAGCTGTGGCTGCCCCAGCCCTGGCAGTGTCTCAGGTCAGGTTGGATGGGGCTTGGAGCAACCTGGGCTGCTGGGAGGTGTCCCTGCCCATGGAAAGAGGTTGGGAATGGATGATTTTTAAGGTCCCTTCCACCCCAAACCATTCTGTGATGCTTAAAAACAGCTCAGAAATCACAGCTTAAATGATCTGTCTTCATAGCCTGTTGCTCTCATTGGTATGCTGCAAGAAAAACTGATTTTCCACTGATTTCCATCTTTAACACAGGTAACTCTTGGTTTAGGATGAAGTCTCACCTGGAACATTGGAAGTGACAGGGAATAAGCTCCCTGATTGCTCTTGGGGGGTTCTGCTGGGCTGGTGGCATCCATAGTCCTCTACCTCACCTCTACCCTCATCTCCCAGAGGTTCCCAGCTGAACGTGGCACCACCACAGCACAACAGGGCTTCACCCTGAGGATATTCTCACCACCCTCCCTGATTTAACAGGAGCTGACAGGCCTGAGATCACACCACTTGTATTATTTGTCTCCAGAATATCAAGATAAAAGCTTTGCCATGCCAGGGGCTGAGTTGGTCCATCAGGAGTTTCACTGAAATATTTGCAGTCCCAGTTCAGGAACCAAAGGAAGCTGAGGAGGGTCCAGAGGTGCTGTTATAGGATCTCATCCCCTAGAGAAAGGAACAATTAAAGCCCTCAGGTTTTATGTAACATGCCTGGTTCAACCACTTCAGGTTGAAAGCAGGATAAAATTACTTTACAACAAGGTGCTTCAAGAGGAACAAACATGACCCTCCAAACCTCCAAGGGAGAAATGCTGAAGCTCCATGCTTTGGTGCACACATGATTTTTATTCTTCTTCTGCATATATATGTTTTGGGTTTTTTGGTTTTGTTTTTTTAAGTTCATCTGCATCTTCAGTAGAGAAAAGATTAAAAAAAAAACAAAAAAGGGAGAAAATTTAGATCCCTCCTGCTAGACCACAAAGCCATTCCTAGACTGAGACAAAAGATTTGCCACCTTAACCTGCAATTCAGGAGGTCAGGAGAGATCATGGAGCTCATTGAAAGGTCAAGTTGTTAGAGGTGTTAATTCAAGTTCTAAGATCCAGACAGATGGTGTAGGTGAAGAGTTGTAACCAGGAGGGTTTTTCTACCCATACAATTGAGATGGAGGCATGAAGAGATGGACTACTCATAATTTTGCCAAGAGAAAAAAAAAAAAAAAGCTTGGAATGTCAGGTTGGAAGGGACCTCGAGGATCTTTTGGGCTGAGAGCAAGCACAACTCACCTCAAACATCAAAAAATGCACAGGTCAGTAAAGGGAAGAGGCAAGGAAAGTAATGGAAGGACACAGGAAAATAAGTTGGAAAAAATAAAACCTCTGTGGGGTTGAGCAGCAAGGAGGACACTTGAGGACTTAACCAGAAGCAAAAAATTTGATCATCTCACCCATTTTAATGTCATTTAGAGGAGAATGAGAGGGAATAAGCACAGCACATGCCAGAAATTAAACCTCTGTGGTTTTTTTTTTAAAAAAAAAACAAGATTTGGATGCTTTAAACAAAACCACAACCAGATGCAAAGCAAAGGAGCTGCTCCTGTCCAACATCACAGGGTTGTGAACCCAAAAGCTGCCCTCCTGCTGCATGGGCTGGATAAATTAACCTCCTCATAATTCAAGGCAGGACTGGGCTAAAGAAAAAACCAGGGATGTAATTCTGGTTCCTGAGGAAGCCTCTCCAAGCAGTCAGCAGCTGCCTGAAATATCTCTGCCCTTTTGTTTTAGGGTGATGACAGCAACACTACTTCAGCAGCACTCAACAAAGAGTTGAAAGGAGTTTAGTAAGAGCTTGAATTTTTTAGCACTTAACCAGAAAATGGTTTCTTTCAGTGGCTCCCCCCCAAAAAAAACTAAAAAAAAAAACCTTTTCCATTAAGAATAAATGAATTTATCATCTCCCAACACTCAAGACCATCCCAGTGACCTGTGCTGAGCAAACCCACCTTCATGTAAGAAACCCAGGTGGTATTATCCCCTGAAAGGATCAATATTTTAAGTAGTGGAGAGTTGGATTGTATTGATCTTTCTCTAGGAGCCAAAGCCTGCTGTGGGAGGTGGGGAGGCAGAGGTTAAATATCTGAGCCAAGACTGGACATGAAATTGTTTTAGAAACTGTAGTACAGGGAGAAAATTCCTCTTGCCTTGTTTACTGCAGCAGAACAGATTTGCCTTTCAATGAGCTCTAAACCATTCAAGCTGTCAGGGCTTGAAATTAGCTAGAATATATTCAAAGAAGAGAATAAGGAGGGGAAAAAATACCCTCTTATTTACATATTACCTTGATTGGGAGTGGGCAGAGAGAACTGCTGGTAGCTGAAGTCACTTTAAAGGTTTTGTTTCCCTGAAATGATTGCAAGATAGCTAAAGGCATGTTATAATAAAAATTATTTTATATGCAATGCTGACCCATTCCAGTGATCAATGAACTTTACAGAGTTCAGCAGCTGTGATTTCCTTCTGAACTGATACAGAGATGCTGTGTCTGACCAGAGCAAGCAGCTCAGTGTCAAAAATATTTAAAAATTAGATTTAATACATAACAATTACCACCAAAATATATCAGACCCTGCAATGACATTACCCAGAGGGACAGCATGATGGGAGACCACTGCCTGAAAACCACCAGAAGCAACAAGAAAAATTTTAACACATGTTAAAAATTGGTTTTACAGGGTATTTTGTTATTAATGGAGATCTCCACCAATTAATTCTCTACAGACTAATCTTTCTGTACCCAGCTGCAACAAAGAAGATGAATGGTTTTCTAGTGTGGGGATTTCTTCCATGCTTTACCCAAGGAAGCTGATGATAGATTTACTATCTCCACACTTCAGACAGTCCATTCATCATAATCACTTAGCTACACCCTAACAAATACATTTCTCAACTGCTGGGTAACATTTCAATTTACTTGAGATAGAGGCAGAGCACAGCAGACCATGAAGATGATGTAATAAAGCCAGGCAGACCCAAAGATTGGAGCACCAGGCTTCCTCTTTCCGAGGGAATATATCATATCTTACTTAGGTTGGAGAGCACTAGAAATTGGATTAAAACTTCTTTTTTCTCAAAGAAACTAGTAAAAAAAATTATTGATGCATTAAAACGATTCAGTTCTTTGACCCAACATTAAGTTCTTAGACCCAAAAATCAAGGTCTTCAATAAAAAAAACTGTAATAAAGCCAACCACATCATGAGCTGCATCAAAAGAAGCACAGACAGGAGTCAAGGAAGGGGATTTTGCCCCTCTGCTCTACTGAGCCCCTGTGCCAGGTTTCCCAGAGAAGCTGTGGCTGCCCCATCCCTGGCAGTGTCTCAGGTCAGGTTGGATGGGGCTTGGAGCAACCTGGGCTGCTGGGAGGTGTCCCTGACCATGGAAAGGGCTTGGGAATGGAGGAGCTTTAAGGTCCCTTCCAACCCAAACCAGTCTGGGATTCTATGATTAAACCCCTGAAGTAACCATGATGGAGAAAACATAAAATAAAGGCAGAAAGTGGCTTTGTGCAGAGATAGATCCAAAGCCACATCCTTCTCAGAAGTTACTCTTGTGGCAGCATGCTGGCAATTACTCATATCTAAAATATTACAGGAGGAAAAGAAACATTTTCTGCTCTTTCTGTAATAAAACTTCTCTAGAGAAAACATTTTTTAAGTTCTCTCTTGTTCTTAAGGTGAACTACTTACACCCAAGTGAAACAAAACCCACAAAGACCAAGTTTTTCACTAGTATCTGAAGCCCTTTAAATATAAAACCTTCATGTAGGGTTTAAATTTGAAGTAACAACCCTCCTTCTTAGTGTTCTCAATGGTTATAATCCAACTTGTCTGAAAATATAAGGAAATATGGAGGAATAATCAAAGACAACCTGAGACTGATCTCATGCATGGATAAATTCTGAATTAATACACCTTTTATCTTTTCCACAGAATTAAATTCCCCAGAATAATCTTATTAATAAGAAGCAGCACTTGCCAAGCTGGCTCAAAAAGTCAATTGAAATCTACAGATTATTCACAACCTTTCAATATTGTTGAGCAGTTCCAGGTTCTGCCTTTTCAAGACTGAAATATTTGATGACCATGGAAGGTGAAAAACTACCAAACCCCAAAGTAAGCATCTTATTTCATGCCAAGTTGTTGCTGTATGCAATTATCTTCTAGAAACATGACAATAAACAAAAAAAATCTGGCCTTGGAGCATCCCAAACCCTGGAGTGAAGAAGGTCACTCTGAAAGGCTGAAATAGCTATTTGCACCTATTTTTTTTTTTTTTTCCCTGGAGGAAGCCAAAAATTGCTGACAAGCTGCAGTGATGGAAGAGTTTTGTATTCTTAGCATCCTGGGAAAAAAAAAAGACCTCATGATGCAAGCAAAACCACAAGCATCCCTTCAGAGTTTAGGTTTTTTTTCCAGGATGGAGTGGTCTTCACCCTGGTCAATGATTTGCTGTAAATAGATCTTGGCTGGGCTCCAGGTGCTGCAGTGGTTCCTTCCCTCTGTTCCCCCTCCCCAGTTACTGATTAGACATCAATTTTAGTGCTGGAGGGTCTAAAGTACAGAGGTAAGTGGTTATGCTCCAGGTTTTTAAGAAAATGATGAGTGGAGAGGAATGGGGTAACTCTGCAGCTACGTGAAAATCAGCAGCAAAATCTCCAAAGCTCCCCTGGAACATAAATAACAGAGCAGTGATGAGGTACAACTGCTTAAGGAGCATAAAACTGCATTTCTGTGGCTTTTCTGAAGAAAAAAACACAGATCTTTGAGTGTTCTAGGGCTTGCACTGCAAGGGGACAGGCAGGTGGATTTAGCCCTGCACCTACTTTGAGAAAAATTATAACAAAACACCTGACCTGTGAGCTGAGTTTTAATTTTCCCCCATGGCTAAGAGATCATATCATTTAGGAGTAATTTTTAATTAGTTACTTCTACAAATGTTTTGAAGACTCCAAAGATGGGAGCCAAAGGTGGTGCTGAGTCTTCTAACAGGGCAAGACCTGCAACAAGAGGACCTAAATCTCCATTTATCTCTCTGGCAACTTCCCATGCTGGCAGAGGAGAGAGAAACTGATTTCAGTGCCTTTTTTTTAATCTTTTTGTCCTTTTTCAAGGAACTGAGCTCAGGAGATCCAAGGAGATCAGCTGGCCAAGGATCCCCACCACCAGTTTTTGCCTGTCCATCACTGGTCAGCAGAAGTTTTCCATAGCTTAGGTGCAGAGGAGACATCTCATGGGACAAACTTTTTAGCAGGGCCTGTAGCAAGAGGACAAGGAGTGATGGGTTTAAAGAGGGGAAATTCAGACTAGATAATTGTTTATGATGAAGTTGGTGAGAGCCTGGCCCAGGTTGCCCAGAGAGATGGGAGATGCCCCATCCTTGGAACCATTCCAGGTCATTCCAAGGTTCTGAGCAAGCTGATCCAGTTGCAGATGTCCCTGCTGGCTGCAGAGGGGTTGGACTGGATGGCCTTGAAAGGTCCCTTCCCACCCAAAGCATCTGATGATTCTGTGATTCATGTCAATGTGCAGAAGCTGCTGTCTGAGGCAGCTGACATCTCCAGCTCTGCAGGAGATAAGAACAACCACCAGGCAGCATGCTCCACCCCAAAAACCAGGACAGGGAGTTTCTCCTGGTGTTCAGCATGATGCTCAGCCAACTCTTTCCTGAGGGTATTTATAACTCCTTTGTCCCACAGAAAAAGGCTGATGGCTCTGCTGACATTAACACAAAGCTGCTTGGCACGAGAACACAACTGATGCCTTTTTTAGAGTTATTCACCCTTGTCATCTTCAGGGCTTATTTATACTTCATGTTTTCTGATTTATTAGGCCCTCAAAAAAACCAACAAATCCTCTTTACAATTTTTTATCACCACCACTCCAATCATAACCTTCCTTTTTTAAGAAGCAAGAGCTTGTAAGCTTCAGATGTGGGGAGTGAAAGCCTGCAATAATGATTTACAATCCTTGCTCTTCAAGGATAATCAGATTTTTGGGGGACTGGGCTATTGCAACAGGTGTGTGAGTTTTGAAGAATATAAAGAAAAGTAAACTTTACATTGCTTTTTTATGAGAAGTGTGCAGCTGAGGGATGGGATGTCATCCAGAGAGACCTTAACAGGCTGGAGAAATGGGTCAGTGTCAGCTGCAAATTCTACAAATCCAAGTGCAAGGTCCAGCATGTGGGGCAGAGCAGCCCCAAGATGGGTACAGGGGGGGTTGAGAACAGCTCTGAAGAGAAGGACTTGGAGGTGTTCATCAGGGAGAAGCTCCCCATGAGCCAGCAGTGAGCTGAGGCAGCTCAGAAGGCCAAGGGATGCATCAGGGGGATCATGGCCAGGGGGTCAAGAGAGGGAATTCTCTCCTTCTACTCCACACTTGTGAGACCCCACCTGCAATACTGCATCCAGGTCTGGTGTCCCCATCAGGAGAAGGACAGAGATTTGTTGGAATGAGTCCAGAGGAGGCCCCAAAGCTGCTCCAGGGGCTGGCTGGAGCACCTCTGCTGTGAGGAGAGGCTGAGGGAGCTGGGATTGTTCAGCCTGGAGAAGAGCAGACTCCATGGGGACCTCAGAGCTGCCTTCCAATTCCTGAAGGGAACCTCCAGGAAGGCTGCAGAGGGACTTTTCAGCAGAGTGTCCAGCAATAGGAGAAGGGGAAATGGTTGGAAAGGGAAGGAGAAGAGGTTGAGGCTGGATGTGAGGCAGAAGTTCTTCAGCAGGAGGGTGCTGAGCCTCTGGAACAGATTGCCCAGAGAAGCTGTGGCTGCCCCCTCCCTGGAGGTGTTCAAGGCCAGGTTGGATGAGGCTTGGAGCATCCTTGTCTGGATGAGAGGTGTCCCTGCCCATGGCAGGGAGCTTGGAGGAGAGGAGCTCTCAGCTCCCTTCCACCCTCACCCATTCTGTGATATGATTGTAAGATTGAGGCAAGCAGGAAAAAAGTCCTCAGGGGCAACACTTAGGAAATAAATAAACAATTACAAGAGGATAAAATCCTGCATCAGAGTACCTGGAGGGGAAGCCAGCAGCACTGATGCGGATGGTCTCCAGCACTCCACAAGCTCTCAGCTGCTGCACTGCTCTCTTTGGGTCAAATCTGCAATTATATCAAAGGTAGAGGTTAACATGAGGAGGAGGAACCCACAGCAGCAATCTGAAGCATCCATGAGAAGATTTCTGTTGGGATCCTTCACAGTATATGTGATTTTGAACACGGTGCACATGGGAAGCTTCCTGGTGGATACACATCCAATATATCACCAAGCTGGCTTGCTTACTGATGCTTCCCCCTCCTTTGCTGCTGGAGCCACCTCTGGGCTCTGAGGTGGCACCAGTGCCCACTGGGACCATCAGATTCCATTGGATCAGCTGGAGGGCAATGCCTCCCTGTTTACAGCTTCTAATTATAACCTTAGTTTTTAAATGTCACCACCTGCAGTGGATGCCAGGGCCTTTAGAAGATAACAGTGAGATCTGTGATGTCCCTGCATACCAATAACAAAGGTTTTTTTGGAGTTTCAGGGAACAAAACTGGGTACAAACACACGGCCAAGAGGTCAAAGAAGACTAACAGCTATTTTCTCAGCTTTGCAGCTTGTACTACATCTCTGAACTGAAGAGGAAGATCAAGCCTGGCTTTTTGCTTCAGCTTCACTCACCCAGAAAACCTGCCTGAAGGTGGCACAAGTCCCATCTTTACTTTTTCCACATTCCTTTTGGAATCTATGAGACTTTTTGTTCATTTTACAAGCCCACTATTTTATTTTTATTTTTATTTTATTATTATTATCCCCATGGGCACAAAACCTCCACATCATTAAACCTACAAGAAATCATTCCAGACCTTCCATTTCCACAAACAACACTACAAAAGAGGACAATCTCTTTAGAAAGAGGAAAGAGTCCCAAGCAGACACTTTTGGGATAATGCTGAGGATATTTACTCATCTTACCAGGGAAGTTATGGATGTCCCAACCCTGGAAATGTCTCAGGTCAGGTTTGATGGGGTTTGGAGCAACCTGGGCTGGTGGGAGGTGTCCCTGGCCATGGCAGCGGGTTAGAACTAGTTGATCTTAAAGGTTCCTTCCAACCCAAATCATTCCATGCTTTTCTGATCTGAAAATGCACTTACTTAAAGGGAAGCTTCTCATCATTGGGCTTGATGCAGCGCACGTAGTGGGGGGTGGTGGCATTCAGGGTCTCCATGAGCAAATGCAGCGAGTTACGGAACTGGGAAGACAAAAAAACCACTGGTGGTGAGGAGAAGACATTGGTGGGTTGAAGGCTTCCAGCTCAATAAAGTCCAAGAGTAACAAGCAATCAAGACTTTACCCAGCTGAACCTTGAAAAGTTCCAAGGGTGCAGACAGCACTGCCTCTCTGGACCCATCTTTGGCTGTCCATGCAGGGCAAAAAAAAAAAAAAAAACCAAACCCAAACATTCTTTTCTCAAGTTGTGTCGATTTAAGTACATGGAGATACAGCCCAGTGAATCCCAGAGTGCCTCCATCCTCCTTAAACCACATCTCAACTGCTTCTAGTCAAGACTACTTGTGCCTGCTCTTCCAGAGATGCTCCCAGAAGGTGTCCAAACTGCAACAGCCAAATGGTCCCCATCAACATGGGAAGATCTCCTTGCTTGCCCAACCCAACAGCTTTTTTTACTTCCCTCTGCTTCAGACTGAAGAAGAAAGATCTCAATGGTAAAAATGTATTTCCATGCCCTGTTCTCCTGCCATCAACCAACCTTGCTCATGTCATACCTGGTGTCCCACTGTCTTCTTGTGCTCTTTGTTGGCAGCTTTGATCACTGGTCTGGCAGAACGGACGCTGATTTTGGATGTTCCCTTTCCCACAGAACTGCTGGAGGCAGCATCCTTCTCATCTTGGAATAAATCTGCCACCATTTGATACTGAAATGAAAGACAACATCTGAGCACCCTGCTCTTCAATGACTGAATCCAACTCATAATGCTCTGGTCATTTATACCCAATCTTAGGTCAGGAAGGAGAAAAAAAGGACAATAAATTGAAAGGAAGAAGTGTTGCCCACATGAAGCACATCAACAGGACCACTGTGCCTTCTTTTTCATCAGACCTTGAAATGTGCACATGAAATCAAATGAGCAAAACTGAAATATTGTCTAAGACTCCAAACCTTCTGACCATGAGGATACTCTTGCTCCCAAGGTTTTGTTTCAAGGTACTCATCCAGCCCAGAGCACAGCAAATCCCCCAGGAATGGGGTTTTCAAACAAGGAGGAGCCCATGGCTCCAAAGGCACCTTTGCTTTTCCGGAGAATTATAGAATCACAGGATTGTCATGGCTGGAGAAGACCTCTAGGATCACTGTGTCCAACTGTCAACACCCCCCCTGAATGAAATATATTGATCAATATCTGTATCACCCACTGGAACATGTCCTGCAGTGCCTCATCCACATGGTTTTTAAATCCCTCCAGGAATGCTGGGGACTCCAGCCCTGCCCTGGGCAGCCTGGGCCAGGCCCTGACAACCCTTGCCAGGGAGAAATTCTTCCCCAGCTCCAATCTCAACCTCCAGGGCAATTCCTCTTCTCCCATCCCTTCTTCCTTGGAAGAAAAGACTGACACCCACCCCCTGGCTCCAACCTCCTCTCAGGGGGTTGCAGAGAGCCAGAAGGTCTCCCCTCAGCCTCCTTTGCTCCAAACTCAACATTCCCAATTCCCTCAGCTCCTCAGGAGTTCTCCAGACCCTTCTCCCTGTGCTCCAGACCCTTCCCCAGCTCTGTTGCCCTGACACAAGCCAGGATGCTGGTGGCCTTCTTGGCCACTTGGGCCCCCCCTGGCTCCTGTTCAGCTGAATCAACCAACACGCCCAGCTCCTTTTCTGCCTGGCAGCTTTCCAGCCACTCCTCTCCAAGCCTGGAGTTATTGTGACCAAAATCTAAAGACCCACCAGCACTTTCTTTAATACTTTAAACTATTTTATTTTTCTTTAAGAGGAAGGACCTTCAAGTTTGCATTTGGCTGGGGAACTTGATTCCTAAGGAAGCCACACTAAATCTGGTCTGGTGAAGAGAGCAGTTAAATTTTGTCATTTTGACCCCACTTTGACCCACACTAGTTCCAGCTCCAGCTGTGCTTCTATTCCAACAGCAATTCCTTAAAGATGGAAATAAAACCAACACTGTCACAAGGTGATGTTTCACTTGTCACCAAGCTGAGCTGGGTGACACTTGCCAAAGCCCCCCAAGATGCCATCCCAGGAGCATGCAGATCAGCAGCAACACCCACTCTGGAGCACCCATGGGAGAGGATACCAGGACCCCCCATCCATCTGCTGGACACATCCATGCCAAAAGCACCAACACAAGGCAGCACTGCACTCCACTTCCTCTTCCCTCCATCCCAAGCTCCTCTGAAAGCTGAGCTGAGTTTATTTCCATCAAAATCCCAAGAAGAGTGCTGAGATTTACCACTTCATGGAGATGAACACACAGCTCCCTGATGGAAAGGGCTGCCTGGCTCTCTGCAGCAACTCTGCACTAAGAGATGCACTTATGGAATATGGAATATTTCCAGCCCCTGTCCAACAGGCTGCTTGCACAGCTTGGAAACACAGCAGCCTAAATACTACTGAGAAAAAGGAAGTGTTTGCATTGCATTAGCAAATTGCTTGCAGGCTCCAGGACAGTTTCTGCTCAAGATCTCCTCCACACTCAGAGTTTTAATTTTTATCTCTGTATCACACTCATTTCCTACCAGAATAAAGGCTCTTGCCTTTTTTGCCTAAATCTCTTCCTCCCCTCAAAAAAGAAGACATCCTGACAGCTATTGTACTTCATGGCATGCTACTGCTTTGACTCCTCCAAACATGGGATGTTTGGGTGGCATGTGCTTGATGCTGGAAGATGTCCAACGTGGCCTCCAACTCACCACCTCACACTTGACAATGCAGTGAAACTCTCAGCTGTAACTTCAGGCTTCAAAGCATCTTCCCAGTGCACAGTTGGGAGTGCCATGGAATCACGGAATGGTTCAGGTTGGAAGGGACCTTTAAAGGTCATCTTGGTCCAACCCCCCTGCAAGGAGCAGGGAGAGCTTCAACTTTTGACAAGGGCAGGGAATGACAAGAAAAGGGGTAACAGCTTTAAACTGAAAGAGGAGAGATTGAGATGACACATGAGGAAGAAAAACTTTGCTGTGAGGGTGCTGAGCCCCTGTGCCAGGTTTCCCAGAGAAGCTGTGGCTGCCCCATCCCTGGCAGTGTCTCAGGTCAGGTTGGATGGGGCTTGGAGCAACCTGGGCTGCTGGGAGGTGTCCCTGCCCATGGAAAGGGCTTGGGAATGGAGGAGCTTTAAGGTCCCTTCCAACCCAAACCAGTTTGAGATTCTGTGATCATTTTATGATTCTTCCTATTCAGGCTGCTTGGCTCTCTCTGTCCATTCAAGCTTCACAGTGTTGAGGGGACTTTGTACTAATATTACAGCCTGGAAAAGAGGAGGTGACCTTAGAGCAACCTTCCAATATCTGAAGAGGCTACAAGAAAGCTGGGGGAGGGCTTTGGACACAGGGGGGGAGGGAGAGGACAAGGAGAAATGGGTTAAAACTTGACTGAGGTTGGACATGAGGAAAAAATTATTTGTTTTGAGGGTGGTGAGACCTTGGAAGAGGTTTCCCAGAGAAGCTGTGGCTGCCCCATCCTTGGCAGTGTCTCAGGTCAGGTTGGATGGGGCTTGGAGCAACCTGGGCTGCTGGGAGGTGTCCCTGCCCATGGCAGGGGGGTTGGAACTGGATAATTTTTAAAGTCTCTCCCAACCCACAGCAGTCTGGGTTTCTCTGATTCTAAGTCAGGTGAGAGCCCCATCCAAGCTGACCCTACCCCCAACTCCTCCACCCACTTGCTATTAACACCACGAGCTCTCTTGCTCCTCCTCCGAGAACCTCAGAGGTGAATTTCCAGCTTGCTTAAAGCAAAACTGGTGTGACTGGGACCCATCAGCATCTATTCCACAGATACTGGAGGACAAGCAAGAACAGATCCCTCCTTCCCAGTCAGCAGAGTTCAAACCACTGGTGTGTAACCCATAATTACCGAGGACTGGAAAACCACATCTTACCAGCAGGCCCGCATGCCTTCAACGAGCATTCCAATCACTCTCTTTCAATCAAAGAACATCAAGCCTCAGCTCTTTTAGCTGACCAGCAGTAGCAAACCTCATTAGCTGCTTTAGAAAAAGTCTCTTTCAGCCTCTTGTTGCTGGCAGTAATTACATTCTAATTAGCAGCAGGCAATTCTGCCTCGGTGAGGCGGTTGTCGGTGGAGAGGAGGTGATGTCCTCACCGTGTTAAATGGAGTGTTCCCCCTCAGCCTGGGCATTCCCATCCCATGGGAATAGAAAGAGGAATGCAGTGAGAAGCAGCTCAACATGAGCCACAGAAGCTCAAAATGAGCCCTGAGAAAGCCAAGCATGTCCTGGGCTGCATCAAAAGAAGAACAGACAAAAGTTGAGGGAGGGGATTCTGCCCCTCTGCTCTGCTGAGCCCCCACCTGGGGTGCTGGCTCCAGTTCTGGAGTCCCCAACCTCAGAAGGACACAGAGCTCCTGGCAGGTGTCCAGAGGAGAGGCACTCAAATGCTCAGAGGGCTGAGCACCTCCCTGGGAAGCCAGGCTGAGGGATTGGGCTTGTTCAGCCTGGAGAAGAGGAGGCTCCCAGGTGACCTTAGAGCAACCTTCCAATATCTGAAGGGGCTACAAGAAAGCTGGGGGAGGGCTTTGGACACGGGGGGGAGGGAGAGGACAAGGGAAATGGGTTAAAACTTGCTTGAGGTTGGACATGAGGAAAAAATTCTTGAATTGGAGGGTGCTGAGCCCCTGTGCCAGGTTTCCCAGAGAAGCTGTGGCTGCCCCATCCCTGGCAGTGTCTCAGGTCAGGTTGGATGGGGCTTGGAACAACCTGGGCTGCTGGGAGGTTGGATCTAGGTGACCTTTAAGGTCCCTTCCAAGCCAAGCTATTCCATAAGTACTGTCACACAGGGCTGATCCCAAGAATAAATGTCCTTGTGGTACAGCCTTTTGCAGAACAAATGGAAGTTTTAGGTCCAATGAGGACATGGGAATGGCCAACATGGCACTGCCACTCTTCTTGGTTGAAGGAAACTGGGTTGGTTCTGACAGCCACAGAAAAAAATGTTTGTTTCTACCCATGGAGAGCATGTGGCAGGGAAGAGGCAAAAAAAGTTAAAATAAATCAGGAAAAATTAATCTACTGGCCCATGGAGTGAGGAAAAGCAGGATCAGATGAGGATTTGGAGGCTTTGCAGAGGCTGAGGATGCTCCTGTGCTGCTCTTCTACCTGGGACAGCTCAGCCTTGGCATGGGCTGGTGACAGACACCACTCTCACATCATTAAAGAAGTGGCTGTAAGGCAGAAGTTCATCAAACTCGCCCAAAATGTTCCCACAGCCAAGAGCATCTGAGAATGTTTTAAGCTGGAACACAAACACAGATTTTGAGGTCTCCTAGAGAGCCTCCCCCATCTTGTCTAGACAGTCCTTTTGCCAAGAAAGGTTGGACCTTGATCCTTGAGGTCCCTTCCAACCTGGCACTCTCTGATCCTCTGAATTCACAGGGTCCTGGCACCTGATCCCAGGGAGCACAAGCTTAGTTTGCAGGCCAAGGAAGTCCAAATCTTTGGATGGGGCTTGGAGCAAACTGGTCTAGTGGAAGGTGTCACTGTCCATGGCAGGGGGGGTTGGAACTGGATGGTCTTTAAGTCCTTAAGTTCTTTCAACCCAAACCAGTCTGGGATTTTGTGACAAAATCTTGTTTAATAGGAGTGCCAGCAAGCATGATCATCAGACTAATTTGTTCATGTCACCTCTTGGCAGCTCTACAGCAGCTGGAATGTCTTGGGGACATGCCAGCATTTAAAAAATAACCCTGGTTTTTGCATACTCACCATTAAAGACATCAGAAGTTGCAGGTTTGGAAAGGCTTTTTCAGATGCACCACCACCAGAGTGGAGGAGAGCAGAGGACCATGCACATCCACACCTGGCTCCAACCACACCCCCCAGCAGCCTCATCCTTCCTCTTCCCACTTATTTCCTTCCTCCACACCTCATTTATTTCCCTTTTTTGCTGCTGTTCATGGAAATGCCACCAACCACTTCTGCACACTTCAGCTTCCAGTGTGAAGCTCCCACTTGGGGAAGTAAAAGTGCTGATTATCTCCTGCCTCAAGCTCTTACCTTGCTGGCTTTGAGGATGTTGATCTGTTCCTCATACACAGTGTCCCTGTTCTTCTCCAGAAATCCCTCACTCTGGTATTCCACCTGGCAGGAGACAAAGGAAAAAAGTTATGAGGGTGAAGTCCATCCATAGAGGGAGAAGGTGCTGTGCCCCATCAGTCCCCAACTGTTGGAGCTCATCTGGAAAACCTGAGAGGGAAAAGGAGGGGGGGACAACATAAAACTGTGATTTCAAGGTCACTTTTTATCAAATGAAGAGAATCTGAATGAAAGCAAAATTCTTTCTGCAAACACAGATTGTTTCGTGGTGATTTAAGTGCTCTGAGTAGGACACTTCTATAGAAACCAGGGACAAAAATGCGAAGTCCAGTTCTTTTGTTCACTCCTGAACTCCTTGTAAGATCAATAAACCTCAAAAGATGCCCTGGGTATGTCTCCTGTAGGTCTCTTGGTTTTGAAATTGGAGAGGGTTGGGATGCAAAGGAAGAATTTAGTGAGGACAGAAGAAAATTTTAGTTTGCTTTTTGCATTTGGAGCTGAAATAACTGACCACAAAGTAAAAGCAACAACAACCAAAAAGGAAAACTTGAGCAGAGATATTGTTTGTGAAAGCTATAAGTGCAAAACACATCTCTAAGGAAAGGTGAGGATCAACCTTTGCCATAAGAAGTGCAACTCACATCCAGGGTAAAACTGGATTATGAGAAACACGTGGATGGGATCACAGCACCTAAATGTGGTCTTGCTCCATGGCCATGTCTCCAGGTTGGCCTTACATTTGCCTTTCTAAAAAAGGTGTGTTTTGGATAGCTGCAAGCTTTTACTATTATTTGCTGCTGTGATGCCTCTTCAAACAAAGCTGGAGCCTACGGATGAGATCCTACAGCATCAGCCACTGGGATTTAGAGTCCACCAGTTGATATCTTCTCCTGGTGGGATCAACCCAGGGTAACATCTAACATGCTCCTCCACACCATGGCTGGCTGATGCTCACAGCTTCTGCTGTTCAAAAAAAAAAAAATTCCTATTTCTGATATAGTTTCAGAAATTCACTTTGCTGTAGCTTTGGGGATTTTTCTCTCCTCTAGAAAGCAGAGTTTTGAAGCTTAGCACAACAGTTTGGAGGCTTAAGTCATCACAGAATGGTTTGGGTTGGAAGGGGCCTTAAAGACCATCTCATTCCAACCCCTTTCCATGGGCAGGGACACCTCCCAGCAGCCCAGGTTGCTCCAAGCCCCATCCAACCTGACCTGAGACACTGCCAGGGATGGGGCAGCCAAGTCTGAACACCCAACCAAGATTACTGCCAACCAGAACCACCTCAGGGGTGCTACAAACTAATTTTTCCTTCACAAGGCTCTTTTTTTCCCCTCTGTACCATTCCAATTTCTGCATTCAATTCCCAGCACATGCAAGAGGGGGTCCCAGTTACCTTATCAGCAAAGTGCAGGATGATGAAGGAGGTGTTGGACATGCGGGGCTTCTGGAAGTGGTGGCTGCAGGCCTGGCGGTCATACAGCTTCTGAGCCCAAGTCTGGTCAGTGCCTTTGGGAACCTGGACAGGGAAAAACCAGGAAATTTTCCTCCTCACCACTCCAATCTCTTTTAAAGCTTGAGAAGAACCTGGGCTTCTTCTGTTCCACGTTCCCCTGGATGTGATGTGCTGATTTTCAAGTTGGATAAAAACTGACGGTGTGAGGTAAGGGAGGGGATTCCTGTCAGATCAGGTGGCCATCCTGAAAGGGCCAACTTCCATCTGTCTGCTCATGGAGCTGAAATCCCCCTGGATTTCAGGGGTGGGATATTCTGATTTCTGAAGTTCAGACAAACCCATCAATCCAGACAAGGAAAACACATTTGCTCAGATCCCCAGGTCCACAGCAACGGAGAGAAACAAGGAGCACTGAACCCTGGTCTGCTAGAAGAAGACTTCAGTGTTTCTGGCTCTTCCCAGAAGGACACAGGGAAGGTTAAAGAGGATGTTTGGAACAGGGTTAGGAAGCACATTTGGCCCTTGGACAGCTTTACATGACAGCAACGTGCCAGAAAACACAAGATGGAGCCACCAGAGAGTTTCAGAACCTGATGGTTTTATGTTGATCTCCTTGCTGCCCTCAAGGACTCCATTCTTATTCCAAGGGTATTCCCTGTGGGAATCCTGGGCAGACCAGGGAGATAACTGGAGGCTGGACCAAATGACCTCCAGGACCCCACTCCCAACTTCCTAATTCTACAACTCTGAAGCTGATGGCAAAGCTGTCTAGAACCCTCCCCCAAACCCACACGTAACCTAAAGCTCTCTCTTCTCAGAGATAAGGGGCTTATGGTTTGCTTTCACAGGTCAGGTTTAATCCTTACAACTCCAATTCCCATCTGAGAGCTCTTTCTTTCCTTGCCAATTTCTATTTCAACCCTGTCTTCTCCTCCTCTGCTCAAGACTCTCATTTGACCTTCATTAGCTGAACTGCTTCAGCACATACCCAACCACCCCCTCCCCAACCTCACATTAAAGACTTAGGAAAAAAAAAAAATGAAAATCCATACTGTGAAGCTAGAACATTTGTGCTGAGTTTTCATTATCCTGCCAGATCCCCCTCAATGCCATTTGGAGTCCCAGAATATATTTCTCCCCTGTTGTAGGTCCTCACCAGATGATTTCTAATTGCTCTTGACCTGCTTCCCCCCCTCCACCACTCCCTGAGAGGTGAAATGCTGCTGCTGGTGATGTGGGGGTGAAGGTTTTCATCCCTAAATTGGTGCTTTCAGTTGACAGGTTTTGCTGACATGTCCATCAAGCTGGAAAAGGTTTGCAGGTTATTATCCAAAAAGCCAATTACAGGACTTGTAATAAAGGCCTGAGCTTGATGTCAGCATCACCCACTGACAGGTAAATACCCAGACAATTGACATGGGGTGTGGGAGGAGAACAGATCTTGTGTTTCCCTTTTTTGGGGTCAAAAAATCATGGAGGAAAAAGGTAACAGCGGGCAAATCTTCAGCCAAGTGGCCCATATTCTCCTAGTGTAACTTCATCCCATTCTATGTCACCAGCAGCCACCACTGATGGGTCCCTCAGAGAGGAGCAAAGGGCATTAATAGCCAAAACTGTCCCTGTGGTCCTCACAACAGCCAAGAGCTGGATCAAGCCTGCAAGGCTGAAGAATTTAACAGGTTTCAGAGTGAAGGGACCAAACAAAATGGTGCTGGATATCAAGGCAATCACAAACTTGTCATGGTTGGAAAAGACCTCCAAGATCATCGTGTCCAACTGTCAACATCCCCCCCAAAAAATAAAATTTAGACATATAAATATTTGTATCACCCACTGGAGCATGTCCTGCAGTGCCTCATCTACATATTTTAAATCCCTGCAGGGCTGGGGACTCCACCACCTCCCTGGGCAGCTCATTCCAACACCTGACTGCTCTCTCAGTCAAGAAATTTTTCCTCAGATCCGGTCTCAACCTCCCCTGGTGCAACTTCAGCCCATTTCCTCTGTTCCTAGGAGGACTGACCTTCATCCTCTGATTTTCACCTGAGCCAGCCCTGTCTGAGATGTGATTTTCAGGGCATCACATTAATTTCGTCTCATTTTTAAGGAGTCTTCCCAAGTCTGGATTCCAAAAAGGGCAAAGCACCAACTTATTTGGATGGGCAAGTTGGGACAGCACCATCGTGCCTGGGAAGGTGACCCTGTCACATGGAGGAGATCATCCCCCCCTTGACATGTCACCTCACTTCCAGACAAGTCACACATCTCCCTAAATCCCAAGAGGGATTTAGTCTAAATAATGGATGCAAAAGCTTTCCCTCTGATGCAATGTGACACTCCTGGGCTGCTGGATCTGTCCCATACCCATGGATCAGAAAATCATCATGGTTGGAAAGGACCTTCCAGATCATTGAGTCCATCCCTCAGTCCTACAATACCTTAGCCACTAAATCATCCCCCAAAGCACCACTTCTACCTGTTTTTTAAACATCCCCAGGGATGGTGACTCCACTACCTCCCTGGGCAACCTGTTGCAATGCTTCACCACTCTTTCAGTGAGGAAATTTTCCCTAATGTCTAATCTAAACCTCCATGGTGCAACTTGAACCCATTTCCTCATGTGTCTGATCAACTATAGCAGCAGAATAAAACCCAAACTTGATGCTGACCCTGCTTTGGGCAAGTGGTTGGGTTAGAGACCTCCTCAAGTCTTCCCCAACTAAATGTTTTGGTTTTTTGATTCCACAGAGCACCTAGCCATGAGAACCACATGCACCTGTAAGATGTTTCCCCTCTGGAACCTTTTCTAAAAAATCAAAATGTCAGCGAAGAGGTGGGGATGGTTCTCTTTACCTTGCACTCTTCATCCAGCAGGTCCAAGATACCAAGTTTTGCCTCTATGAGGTCTATGCAGGGCTGGTTATCATAGAAGTCTATGAGAGTCCAAGGGATTCCTTCTTTCATGTACTCTTCTTGTTCCAGCTTAAAGACATGCTGAGAATGGAAAAACACCCCAATTACTGACCAAGACCCCAGCCAGCCCCTTCCCTCTTCCCCCACTTGGAGCTGAGCTGTCCCTCAGCACATCCAAAAGCTTTAGGTGCCCTTAAAGCTTTCTAAAAGCTCTGCCATTTACACAGTGTAGAATCTGGCAAGGAAAAGAAAAGCATTACAGTAGGAAACCATGGGGCAGGGGGAAAAAAAAAAAAAAAAAAAAGCTTAAAGTGACTTCCAGTGGAAAACTAAAGCTGTCACAACATTTAGGTGGGAGCCCTAAATTGAAATGGCAATGACACAGATATCTCCTGGCTTGAGAAAAATCCCTCCTCTCCTGCAGCTCTGCTGATTAAAGCAGGGAGCTGCAAGCTGGGAGCCCCCAGTTGGGAGCAAAGCTTCACAAAAAGCACCCATTGTCCTTGCAGGGATATCAGCAGCACCATCTGAGTCAGTCAGGAACATTGCTATTGCAGCTTCTTGACCTCTGCCCAAGCAGATAAATTGCCTCTGGCTCTGAGATACCCCAAATATATTTTTTTAATTATTTTTTTCAAAGCCACTTTTTTTTTTTTTTTCCCCTTCAAAGACAGCTTTTAAAAAACATTTCAAACATGTCCTCTCAGAGTTTGAATTTAGAAGCTTCAGAAGGGAGAGTTGGATGTACTAAGATACAAGCAGTGCAAACCCAATCCATAATTTACTTTTCATTTTTTAGCAGCAGGGATCTGATGCATTTGAGACACTGCAAATGTTCAAGGGACTGGATTCCAAAGAGCTAAATGACTCCACAGTACTTAGCCCCTCAAATTTCACAAATTTCCCTTTGTATCCTGAAACTAACCAGTTGGATGGGTTTTTTTTTTCCCCCTGCTTACAACAAAAGCAGAAGTGGTTTCAATTCCAGTGCAGGTAAGCACTTGTATAGAATAAAAAAGAACTAGCTCAGGTTTTGGTGAGGTGTGTCCAAGTTAAAAAATGAGGAGTGTGTCCAATCCTGCTATTTAATACAGTTTCCATCACAAAGGTTTAAGGCTCACTGAATGGGCAGGCTCCCACCTGTGCTTTGTCTCACCCTGGAAATCAGGCCTTGGCACAAGCCCATCCAGGTTTCAGCCAAAAACAACTTGGCAAACTTTCTGCTTCTTCAAAACCCTTGGTCAAGCCTTTGCAGAAGTCAACCTGCTGCCACTCTCAAGCTTATCAACCAAGCAAGCAGCATTTTTGACTTGATAGGAACATTTAATGCAATTCCAATACATAATTATTGCCTGGGAGAGAGAGCATCCCATGCTCTACATTCCTGTTGCCTGTGCAATCCAACCAGGCTGGAGATAAAAGGCAGAAAAGGATCCAACCTTGGTAATTTTTCCTGCTAAGTTTCATGGGATGTTTCCAAGCTGACCTTACCGAGTTGAACTGCTGCTGGAGCTTCTCATTGGCATAGTTGATACAGAACTGTTCAAAGCTGTTCACTTCAAAAGTTTCAAACCTGAAAAAAAAAAAAAAAAAAAAAGAATAAATCAGCATCCAGCAGCAGCTCCCAAATCTCCTTCTCTCTGCCATGCTGCTATCTGCATGATGGGGAACAGGAGTTATTCAACCATCTCCTCACATTCCTCTTCTCCCAGATCTAGATTCCTCCAAATTCCAGATTTTGATTCCTCCAAATCTCCATCACTCCTTGCTACAACTTCAGGGATTTGAGAGGTCTCTTCTGCTACACACAAATGAAATGGTTTGGGATGACTGTGAAGTTTCCTGCCCAGCAGTGCTAAGATGAGAAATGTCACAGCCTCTCACGGGGAAAAATAATATGAAATATTAAGTCCAAATATACTCACTGCAAAGGTGATGGAGCAACAGTAGCTGCTGCCTTAAAAAACCCAACATGGTCTATTTATGTAATTCAGTAGAGCAGAAAAAGAAGGAATGAAATGGCTTAGGTTAGAGGGGAATTTAGAAATCTAGTCCAACCCTCCTGCCATTGGGATGTCCCTCAACTACACAAGGTTAAATTCATAATTGTAGCTTCTGCACTACATCCCTGAGAGTGTGAAAATGAAATAAACATAAGCAACTTCAGGAAGGTAGAGGAAAAGAGGGTGTTTTCACCTCCAACACCTTCCTTGGAGGGAGTTTGGTTTTCTCCTGGTTGATCCCTCCCTCCACCAGGGCATCCAAAGCTTCCCTGGCAAAAACATCAACCCAACCTTTCCAGGGCTCAACTTCAAATCAAGCTCAAAACTGGCTTCCCAGTCACAATCAGAAAAGAAAAAAATCCCCACTTTTAATAACCCAAACTCCAGGCAAGCAGCAAAAATGCCAGCAGAGCCCCCAGGGTGGTAGAAGCTGAAGCATGCAACACCCAGGGATGGGCAGCCAGGGTTGCTTTTAAAAAAAAAAAAGATTTTTCAGCTACCACAGGGAATGATGTGATTTTTATTTCTATTTTTAAAGCACAGTTGGAAGGGGGAGAGGAAAAAAAAAAAAAAAAGTCTTTAATACACGACTGGAAGGATTAAAGGAGGGGAAGAAGCAGCAATGGTCCCTTGTACTTAAGGAATAAGCTGCTGTAAAGATAAATGAGCAGTGAAATAATTGCTGGATAAGAGGTGCTGGCAGAACAGTCTCAAAGCACTAAAAAAATAAAGCCCCCCCCCCTTTTTTTTTTTTTTCCCAAAAGCAGATTTTCTGGTGCTTCCTGAGGACTACCAGGCTGGCATCCACATGATGGAGTTCTACGTTGGGTATTGCCAAGGTGGTAATGGTCTCCTCATGTCAAATGTCTGAGCTCCTGGGCAAAGGCAACATCAAAATGCAAAAGGAAATGGGGAATGGGATGAAGTAGCCATTTTTGTGCTTTTAGAAGCCTCAAAGCCCCCCAAAAAACCTGGAACCACTCGCTTCTCTGTTTGCCCTGAGGCTGGCATTGCCCCCAGAGCTGGTGCAGCCAAGTTTGCTCAATTTATCCCCCAAAAATGAAATTTACAATCATTAATGCAATAAAATTTGGTGTGTGGGACCTAAGAATGTTTAAGATTAAACACGTGGCAAGAGGCTCAGTGATCACAGAATGGGTGAGGGTGGCAGGGAGCTGAGAGCTCCTCTCCTCCAAGCTCCCTGCCATGGGCAGGGACACCTCTCATCCAGACAAGGATGCTCCAAGCCTCATCCAACCTGGCCTTGAACACCTCCAGGGAGGGGGCAGCCACAGCTTCCCTGGGCAATCTGTTCCAGAGGCTCAGCACCCTCCTGCTGAAGAACTTCTGCCTCACATCCAGCCTCAACCTCTTCTCCTTCCCTTTCCAACCATTTCCCCTTCTCCTATTGCTGGACACTCTGCTGAAAAGTCCCTCTGCAGCCTTCCTGGAGGTTCCCTTCAGGAATTGGAAGGCAGCTCTGAGGTCCCCATGGAGTCTGCTCTTCTCCAGGCTGAACAATCCCAGCTCCCTCAGCCTCTCCTCACAGCAGAGGTGCTCCAGCCAGCCCCTGGAGCAGCTTTGGGGCCTCCTCTGGACTCATTCCAACAAATCTCTGTCCTTCTCCTGATGGGGACACCAGACCTGGATGCAATATTCCAGGTGGGGTCTCACAAGTGTGGAATAGAAGGAGAGAATTCCCTCTCTTGACCCCCTGGCCATGATCCTCTTGATGCATCCCTTGGCCTTCTGAGCTGTCTCAGCTCACTGCTGGCTCATGGGGAGCTTCTCCCTGATGAACGCTGCCGAGCAGCAGGGTCAGAAAAGATTTCATTAAAGAGGAGCTGGAGAGGCACAGCAAGGTAGGTCATCAATAATGGGGGTGGAAAAGGAAAAGATCTTGGAGTGGAAACTGTTTCCTGCTTCAGAGGCACCAGATGGGACTGATGAACCTCTTGGCAAGTGCTGGCTGGAGGCAGAGCATCTGTACAGCATCAGCTCCACGAGAGGTTTCACAAAGTCACTACAAAACCTCTGCCAGAGAGGTTTGCTAACTGAGGGAGCAGCCTGGTCACCAGCTCCAGATGTGTCCCCACCAGGAGGTCCTCCCTGCACAAAGTTTCTGCACTAAGATGACATCCTAATGAGAAAAGACAACCAATGGCTGTTTGGTTCCTCTTCAGAGAATCATGGAATGGTTTGAGTTTGAAGGGACCTTCAAGATCATCCAGTTCCAACCTCCCTGCATGGGCAGGGACACCTCCCACCAGCCCAGGTTCTTTCACCAGCCCAGAAATTCTTGAATTTGAGGGTGCTGAGCCCCTGTGCCAGGTTTCCCAGAGAAGCTGTGGCTGCCCCATCCCTGGCAGTGTCTCAGGTCAGGTTGGATGGGGCTTGGAGCAACCTGGGCTGCTGGGAGGTGTCCCTGCCCATGGAAAGGGCTTGGGAATGGAGGAGCTTTGAGATCCCTTCCAACCCAAACCAGTCTGGGGTTCTCTGACTGCCCAGACTGAGGTTGCCATCACCCCAAGCCCCCACATTGCTCATCACTCAGCTTTGAGACCTCAACATCCCCCTTTTAAAAAGCACTTGGGGTCTCTTCAGAAGACATGAGTTCTACACGAGTGTTGTGGTTTGGAGCACAGATCTCCTCCTCCTGCAAACCTGCCTCTTTTCACAGCACCTTCATGTCTCTGTGGAGAAAAAAAACAAAACAACAACAACCAAAAACCCTGCTGTACTCTGTGGTGACAGCACTGAAAGCATCAGCTGGCCCCGTGCTGGCTGTGACGCAGAGTTCTGCAGCTAAGGGAGTTTTTTTTTCCACACTACCAGGTTTTCAGGCCCAACTTAATCTTTCATGAGTGTTATCCTCAAGTCTCCTTTTATTCAGGCTGCTGAAAGACCACAGTTGAGTTTAGAATTGACAGATGTTTTTTCTCCTGCCCCTCTGTCACCCACATGGCTCCATCTCCAAGTTTTATTCACCAGATCCCAGCCTGGAAAAACCTCAGTTTGTAGGAATGCTGATGAGGAAAAAGCTTTTCCAGCTCATCCACTCTTCAAACCAGACTCTGCCAATCCCAGCTGGTGATTTGAGATCTTCCAGGTCCTGTGTTGTCTACTCAGGGGACAGACTTGCACCTGAGCTGGGTGAGGGACTGCTTCCTGGAGCAGCTACAATTCCTCCATCCCACCTTCCCCTCAGGAACAGGAGCATCTCAGCATGTTGAGGGAACACACCAGCTCACTGCTGATCCACTTAGAACCACAGAATCACAGGGAAAGAACCTTTCAGGGGCATTTAATCCACCCCCTTGCAATGAGGAGGGACATCTGCAACTGGGCCAGCAGCTCCCTGCCCCTGCAAAGCTTTGCCCTGGGTTACACCAGAACTTTTTTACCCCTTACAACACCACAGGTTCCCAAAGTCCTCTGAAATCTCTTGGTGCACAACAGCTCTGCAAGAGTGGTTTCACAGATGAAAAGGTGAAGTAAAGAATCATAAGGGGTTTGGGTAGGAAAAGAACTTGAAGATCATCAAATCCAACCAAAACTGCCAAGGCCACCCCTGCCTCATGTCCCTCAGCACCACATCTCCAGGGCTTGGAAATCCCTCCAGGAATGATGGGGACTCCAGGCCCTGACAACCCTTGCCAGGGAGAAATTCTTCCCCAGCTCCAATCTCAACCTCCAGGGCAATTCCTCTTCTCCCATCCCTTCTTCCTTGGAAGAAAAGACTGACACCCACCCCCTGGCTCCAACCTCCTCTCAGGGGGTTGCAGAGAGCCAGAAGGTCTCCCCTCAGCCTCCTTTGCTCCAGGATCAACACCCCCAGCTCCCTCAGCTGCTCCTGGGCAGACTTCTGCTCCAGACCCTTCCCCAGCTCCCTTGCCCTTCTCTGGACACACTCCAACCCCTCAATGTCTTTCTTTTTCCTGAGAAGCCCAGAACAGAACACAATTCCCCAGCAATCCCAGGCAGAGCCAAGCACCACTCTGCTCTCCACACCTGCACCTTTACACCTTGGCTCACCTTCACATTTGATGTTTTAAACAGAAACGGGCAAGTAAGCAGCATGGGAGGGAAACCCCAAAAGCCAGTGCCCAGGTGGATCTTCACACACTGTTCAGGATGACACAACTCAAAGGAGGATCAAAACAGTGAACCACCTCCAAGTGCACTTTCTTTCCATCACTTTCCATGATTCCCACCCCCCTGCCAGAAGCCAAGGTCGAGAAAACAAACTACAAAGGACAAATTTAACAGGCCCAGATGGGGCAAGAGTGCCTACCCATAGATATCCAGCACCCCAATGAAGGAGTGCTGCTTGCTGGTGGTGTGCAGGGCCTTGTTGATGTGCTGCACAATCCAGTTGAAGAGCTGGGCATAGATGTGCTTGGCCAGGGCATTCCTGGCATTCACCACTTGCTGCACAGACATGTTCTTCACATAGGTCTCAGATGTGGTGATCAGCTTACGATGGCAAAGCCAGTGTTGCATCTGGCTGTGCTCCACCCCCAGCAAGCCACAGAAGTTGTTCAAGTGCTCATCTTTGTCCTGAGGGTAAAGAGAAGGAAAGTCAGCAGGTTGGTGACACTCCAGAAGTGGAGTTTTTAACACCAGGTTCCCAAATGGGTGCAAGGAATGAGCAGCACTGCAGAATTGTTTGGGGAAAGAGAGTTGTTCTGTGGTTGATAGGAAACAGAGAAGTAATGAGGACTGCTCCAGTTGCACCAGGAGGACATGGAGGAAACAGCTCATGCAGAGCTCTGAATCTCTGATTTCCTCTGCTCTGGCTATGCTTTAAGGACTTAATAGAATCAAAGAAGAATTTGGGTTGTAAGGGCCCTATAAAAGCCATCCAGTCCAACCCCTGCAGTCAGCAGGGACACCCTCACCTAGATCAGGTTGCTCAGAGTCTCCTCAAGCCTCACCTTGAACATCCCCAGGGATGAGGCTGAATAACCCCAGGGATGTGGTTGAATATCCCCAGGGATGAGGCTGAATATCCCCAGGGATGAGGTCTCAGCCACCTCCCTGGGCAACCTGGGCCATTGATCCTCTGCCCTCACGGTACAGAATTTGTTCCTAACACCCAAACTAAATCTGCTCTTCTTTAATTTAAAACCATTGTCTCTAAAGAGGCAATAATCACAAAGAGAAGATTCACTGTGTTTTTGCCAAGAACACTCTCTCTGCTTTATTCCCCCTCAAGCTGCAGCCACATGCTCCCTCAGAGTGACCTTGAGTGAGCCTCAAGTTAAAGCTCCAGCTCCTCTGTTACACCAAACTGTTTCACAACCAACCCCATTTGGAATGACAGTGGCAGACTGGGCATTACCAGAAGGGATTAAGGTTTGGCCTGCTGAATAAAATGAGATGTGAACTCCATTTTCTCTGATGCATCTCATTTTTCTCCCCCTTGGACTAAGACAAGTCTCCAGTTCTGCTCTGACAGCAGGTGCTGCCTTTTGAACATCAAGAAGTTGATTTCCATCTCTTCAGTGTAATAATACATATCTAAAGGAGGGAAATTATTTGCAAGGTAGATACATGCTTGATGGCTTTGGGGGTGGAGAGGAAAAAGCATTTGAGAAGACCTCCAGGATGCATTTTTGCCGCAACAGCTTTTTAAATCTGGATTCCGTGCCGTAACAGGATTGATTTAATAGCATGCAATTAAACCTGGAAGTAATTAAACACCACAAACTCCACTAAAGATCTCAACGTTGTCAAAGCAGACCAGTTTTACAGACCTGTGTTGCCAAATATCAAGCAAATTACCCCCAGCATCCAACTAATTGCACAGCACAGTGCCTCAAGGGTACCACGAAAAGCGTGCACAGAACCCGTTTTAATCCTTTAATTAGGAACAAACAACCCAGGCTGGGATGCAAGGGAGAACTGACACTATTTTCCATCTCATCCCTTTTTTTATTGCCTTGAACAAATACTAAAGCAAACAAAAAAACCAAAAAATACCCAACAAACCCACTGAGGCATATTTAGTTTTATTTATTCTTGGTGATTAACTTATTTCTTCTTGGCTCCTTGGAATACTTGGTGGCTGCCTTGCAAGCAGCAGCTCCATGGCTTTGCCTGTAGGAAAGTGGTTGTGGAGCATCACACCTTCTGCTGGTGGAAATGTGTTGGGATTTCAAGTCAGAAGTGACCTTGGAATCAGCTTGCTTGTGGAACTAGGTGATTCTTAAGGTCCCTTCCAACCCAACCCATCTGGCTGGATAAAGAGGGGAGACAGCAGACTACCTCCCAGGCATGATGTGTTTTGGAAAAAAAGCCAAGCAAATCAATAGGGAAAGAGCTTTCCACAAAAAGTTACTGCTCTGAAGGTTCAACACATGCAATGTGGCCCAATTTCTGAGCAAAATGCCCCGTTTTTGCCAGCGACTTACCGAGACGCTGCAGGATTCGCCGTCTCGTTCTGCTTGGATTTCCAAGTTCCCCAGGTGCAGAATGGCAGCAATTATCCTAAAAATGGTTGTCTGATGAGATTCCTTCACTCCTGTGGGAACAATTCAGAGGTGACTGTCACAAGAGAAAACAAACTGTCATTTGCAGTTTCTTTGAAAGCATCTGAGGTGGTCGCTTTCCTTCCCCAAGCTCTTGGTTTCCAGAAATCTCAGCCCTCTCCCAAGAAACCTACCAGAAACTCCAGGCAATTCCATGCATGGATGGAGTTTGGGAAGAGAAAGGATTAAGAGCAGAGCTGAGGAGAAGGACTTAGGGGGGATGGTGGCTCAGAAGCTCAACATGAGCCATCAATGTGTGATTGCAGCCCAGAAACCAACCAGGTCCTGGGCTGCATCAAAAAAAGAACAGACAAAAGTTGAGGGAGGGGATTCTGCCCCTCTGCTCTGCTGAGCCCCCACCTGGGGTGCTGGCTCCAGTTCTGGAGTCCCCAACCTCAGAAGGACACAGAGCTCCTGGCAGGTGTCCAGAGGAGAGGCACTCAAATGCTCAGAGGGCTGAGCACCTCCCTGGGAAGCCAGGCTGAGGGATTGGGCTTGTTCAGCCTGGAGAAGAGGAGGCTCCCAGGTGACCTTAGAGCAACCTTCCAATATCTGAAGGGGCTACAAGAAAGCTGGGGGAGGGCTTTGGACACGGGGGGGGAGGGAGAGGACAAGGGGAAATGGGTTAAAACTTGATTGAGGTTGGACATGAGGAAGAAATTGTTGAATTTGAGGGTGCTGAGCCCCTGTGCCAGGTTTCCCAGAGAAGCTGTGGCTGCCCCATCCCTGGCAGTGTCTCAGGTCAGGTTGGATGGGGCTTGGAGCAACCTGGGCTGCTGGGAGGTGTCCCTGCCCATGGAAAGGGCTTGGGAATGGAGGAGCTTGGAGGTCCCTCCCAACCCAACTGGTTTTATCATTCTACAATTGGTTACATCATAGGAATTTTAGGGTTTAATACTATTGCAAACACACACAAAATCCAGGGTGCTGCTCTCTAATGATCCAAGAGGGTCAGAGCTGGAGGGTACAGCTTTTAGAGACCAAGGAACCTCTTCTCTGCCATGGCAGTCAAACAGTAAGATCTTGCTGACACCTCAACAACAGAATTACAACTCCTTGCAGGCATCCCACTAACAGACCAGAAAATTAAAGCCCTGCACAGGATGCACGACACCTCCAAGTCACCAGGGAGGTGGTGAGAAGCCCTGTCACAGTCCCCAGGGTCTCTGGAGGAGCCACATGTCATGGGCCTTCACTGGGGGTGCAAGATATTTTGGTCTGCTCTATTTTTCTGGGAGGCTTTTGCAGGCACTCCTAGGAGGAGCTTTGCTCAGCAGCTGCCTGCCCACAGCCTTCTTGCTGTATCTTGTATTTTTTTTTCCATCCCACCTGGGTTTCTCTGCCCCTTTTTTGTGTTCAGTGCTGATGTCCTCATTATCCACCCAAGGGCTGAGACATCACCTGCTGGTTTATGAATTACCAACAGCTTCCCTTTCTCTCTCCTGGGACTTCTGTTATCAGCACAGCAAGCAAAGTTGGAAGGTTACTAAAAGGAGCAGCACTGGGCTGTTACTTGGGAGCTCTTAATTGGTATTAAGCCTGGCTGAGGGTGGAGATTTGCAGCTCAATTTGACTTCTCCTTCTTAGTGACACAAAGGCAAGACTATAAAGTGTGGCAGCAATTTCACCCAGCCCTGAAGAGAAGCAAAACAGAGCTGAGAACCACTGCAGGAAAAAGAGAAAAGGCAAAGGAATCATGAGAAGAGCAGGAAAACATCCTCAGAATTGGCAGTGGAGGAAGATGCTATACAGGGACCAGCAAGGGGACAGGAAGTCATCTGGAGGAGGTGAAGGGGACCAAAGTGAGACCAAAGGGGTTGGGGAGAGGGTCCTCTGGGGATTAGAGTCCTGTGGGCAAGTTCAGAGCACCTGGAGTCCTCTTCTTTTGAGGAATTAACAGATAGGAGTCGCCCAAGCCAGTCAAGAGGAGGGGAGAGACAAAATCCCCCAAACAAAAAGAGCTTGAGCCCACCTAAACCAAAAAGAGAACAAACTGAGGGGAAATGCTTGCAGCTGTAACACTTGAAATGAGTCCCCCTGTTTGCTGTGGTTGGGATACTGGGGGTGGGAGGGATTTCACAGCTGGTTGCAAAACCTATGAGCTCCTCTCCCAAAAGGAGACACTGAGACTTACTTACCAGGATTGAAAAACTTGGTTTTAGATCAATGTTAATAAACTCTGGGCAAGATTTTCCCTGCAAAAGTTGTTTTTTCCTTTCCAACAAACTCTGTTGAGGGCAGGCCCAGGACACTGTGCAACCCCTGTGGGCAGGGGTGGTTGGTGCAGTGGCAGATTTTAGAACTGGCCATGGAAAAGTTGGCCCTGGCCCAGCAGGGATGTGCTCAGCTCATTATTCCCAGGAATCAGCTGCTCAGTGCAAGCCTGTGATGGTTTGAGAAGTTACATCACCCCTCAACCCAAATACAGATTGAACTGCAGAGTAAGAGCTCTTTTTCCCTGCCTGTAAATAGGGTAAGGAAGAGCAAGTCAAAGCCACAGAAGAGCTGTGGCTGCAGAATGGTTTATTTTGGTTTTATTTTGGTTTTATTTTGGTTTCTCTTATATTCAGTGCCCTCCTCCAGTTCCCTGCCACTTGGAAGAGAGCTGCAAGAAACACACTAAAGAATGAGGTAAAGCCAACTAGGTCATATAGGAAGATGGATTTATAGCTCTTAGGTACAAGAAAGCTCCATAATTCAGGCAAAATACTGACAAACACTTGCAAAAGACTTCTGCTGGGAAACCTCCAAGCAGAGGAAGCCCTTACCAAGCAAAGTGAAGGCATGCCTGGTTTTCTCAAAGTCATCAGCATCATCCACGCCATCGATTGATGTGTCGCCTCCCTGAGAAGTGTAGAAAAAGTCTTCAGCACATGCTAGGGGAGGAGAAAAAAAAAAGAAATCCATCAGCAATTTGAAGCAGGAAAAGGCTACAAATACAAAACGAGATGGCAGGATTTATACTTGCTTTAAAAACCTCGTGCAGTCACCCTGTCTTTAAAAAAAGGTATTTTTGAGGCCAAAACCACTCAAAAATGCACCCAAAAGCCTGCCAGGCTGAGTCCCAGCAGAGTCCATCCCACTCAGAACCAGTTCTCAGCACCAGGTAGGAGAAGCTCACCAAGAAAAGCTCAGCAAGATGGTTTTAACACACTCAAACATATTTCCAAAAGTATCCCAAAAAGAAATGAGAAAACCAGCTGGCTGGGTGTTCCAGATCAGCCTGCTGGCAACCTTTAAAAATCACTGCAATCTGCACTGGTTTTGGACTCACACATTGCCACCAGAAGGTCCCCAGCCCTTCCCAGCCCTCCTGCAGGGTTTTGCATTAGCTGTGCTTTCAAGCTGTAAGAAAAAAATGTGTCAAAATGTGGCATGAAAGCCCTGGGACTGGGAGGTTTCAGTAACTCTGCTGCTTGCCAGGTGGGAAGAAGGAGCAGAAAAAGCTGTGAGGGTCAGAAACATCCTGATGTCCATTCTGGTGTCCCCACAAGACACATCCAGAGTTGGCACCAATTGATGTGACCAGGACATCAGCCTCTAATTTTAACCCTTCACATTGGGATCTGTTTCTTCCTCAAGTCATCTCTGGTATAGCTGATTCCAATATTTATATTTTCATATGTGTGTGATGTAAAAACAGCACAAAACATCTCTGAGTCACTGCAGAGAAATAAAACCTACCCCCTGCTTTGCACCATGGCCTGGACATCATTAAGTTAAACACCAAGGCACCACTTTGAGACATCACCTTTCAAGTCAAATATTTCCTTTCCAGTTTCAAATCAAGAAATGTTTCACCTTGAAGGTCATAAGACCCTGGTCCAGGTTGCCCAGAGAGGTGGGAGATGCCTCATCCCTGGAACCATTCCAGGTCATTCCAGGACTCTGAGCAACCTGATCCAGTTGGGAGAAATCCCTGGGGTTGGACTGGATGGCCCTGAAAGGTCCCTTCCCACCCAAACCTTTAATGATTCTATGCTTCCATTTCAGCACCAACATTTAGTTCACATGACCAGTGCACTCAACTTGATCCAAAATGTCATTAACATGAGCCCAGAATTACCCAAAAGCTCCTCTCTACATCTACCACTCCTCTGCAGCCACGATGGAAACCTCTGCAAGCCTCTGAAGCAGCAAAATCCTCCATCTGGGGATCACAACCTGCCCTCCACACCATTTTAAACACTTCAAAGCATGTTTTAAGCTTCACTTCTCTTTTTAAACACCAGCAAATAACAGAGATCAAAAATTAATTACACCACATCTTTGCATCCCCTGCTGCAAGTGAAAAACCTCTTCTTCAGGTGAGGTTTTGCTGTAAATTCAGAGGAAAAACCCAGCTTGGGAGGCATCCAGTTACCCATTAACAGCCAGTCTAAAAAGAGGATGGATTTAAAGGAAAAAACTGGAAGACACCACCCAGACCACCCTATACTCACATCTCATTTAAACAGAAACCTTTATGCAAGTTTCCTGTATTATTAACCCATGACCTCCCTGCACCACCTACCAGAGTGTGTAGGTTCTGCAGGCAGTTTCCCCAAAATCCACAACCTCCTTCCCAACCTCCAGCAACACCTTCTACCCACCAGGTAGAGCTCCCACCAGCCCAACCTGGGGTATTCTACACAGCAAACCTCAGCCCAGCAGAGATGAGGAGTGCTGGTGGCTCATCCACATCCCTGGAGATGTCACAGCCAAACCCATGCATCACTTGGGCCAAGAGATCCTTCCAGCTCATCTCCCTTTATCTCCTCCTCCAAAATGTTTTCCTCTTGCCATCAAACCCAAGCAGCTGGGAGGCTGAAGTACTTACTCAGGCCAAGGTCTTTGAATTCTGGAAGACTTGCTGAGGCACAAAGTTGGTAGAAGATGTGGTAGTTACGCTCATCCTCTGCCTGGGGGGACAAATGCTGAGTTAATGGAGGGGTAAAAGGAAGTTGCAGCAACATTCCAACCCTCAGCCCAGTGCCTGCTGAGCCTCAGGTCATCCTGACCCCATTCCCAGCTTCCCACCATCACTAAGACATCCTTGGTGTCACTAAGGAGATGAGGAACTTGTTCCATCTGGGTAACGGGAGGTGCTGAGCCTTGCCCTGACCAAAATTCAGTCCATCTAGCAAAGGAAATCAAGAACTTTTTATCCCCTTCCACACTTGATACCACTCTGGAAAAATGGGGCTAAGTTCACCTGCAAGCACCACATTGCAAAGCCAGAGCAATATTACAAAAGGTGGCCCACACTTGGGGCTTCCCAGCATGGTTTGGGTTTAGGATTTTGGGGATTTTTATGTGTAAGGGAGTTCGGCTGCTGTCTCCAGCTTCTCCCTGCTCCTGGGTGAATGTTTTGCCTGAATTAAGGAACTGTGGGATTCCTCTTGGTTGTCAATGTAAAATGGGGCTTTCTGGAAAAGCCTCCCCCGTTCTGCATCTCCTCAAGGTGTTTTATAAAGGGGATTTATTAATTCTTTCCCCTCAAATTTGGGAATAGCTGTTTCCACAGGACTCAGCAGGACTGGGTAATCCCCAATTGCTGTTTTCAGGCTGAAAACTTGGTTTTTTTCAGCCTGGAGAAAAGAAGGTTGAGTGGAGACCTTGTAACCATGGTCCAGTACTTCAAGGGGGGGTTCCAAAGAAGATGGAGACTCCCAATTTCCAAGGAGTCCCATGGACAAGACAAGGGGCAATGGGCACAAGTTGCTCCTGGGGAGATTCTGATTCACAAGAGGAAGATTTCTGCCCCTGAGGACAGTCAGACATTGGGATGGTCTCCCAGGGGAAGGGGTGGATTCCCCCACTTGGGAAAGTTTGAAGTCTCAGCTCAATGAGGTACTGAAATATCTCAGATAAAAAATAATATTAAAAGGGTTGGACCAGATGGTCCTTGAGGTCTCTTTCAACCTGAGATTTTAGGGCTCTAGGGACAAAAGTTTTGAAGGCACTTCTGAGTTACAAGTCAAGCCCAAATCAAGAAGGCTTGTGCTGGGCCGTGCACAAAAAACCCATGGGAGGTGCTATGGGAGAGACATCAGCCTCCCCTTCCTCCTTTCCACCTTCTCAAAATTTAAGGTTGTTCCTTGCAATTTCTTCCTCCTGGCTTTTGATATTCCTCCAGAATGAGGTCACCAGGTTGGATGCAAAAGACTCCGCCTGAAAGACACACCTGGAAGCCCTGTCCACCAAGAAAATGACTTATAAAGCCATATCTTTAATCCAAAGAAAAGACCCAGACTGTTAAATTCCTGGTGTACAGCACCCAAAAGAGACAAGCTGCATCAGAAGCACAGACAATGGGCAAGGGAGGGGATTCTGCCCCTCTGCTCTGCTGAGCCCCCACCTGGGGTGCTGGCTCCACTTCTGGAGTCCCCAACCTCAGAAGGACACAGAGCTCCTGGCAGGTGTCCAGAGGAGAGGCACTCAAATGCTCAGAGGGCTGAGCACCTCCCTGGGAAGCCAGGCTGAGGGATTGGGCTTGTTCAGCCTGGAGAAGAGGAGGCTCCCAGGTGACCTTAGAGCAACCTTCCAATATCTGAAGGGGCTACAAGAAAGCTGGGGGAGGGCTTTGGACACGGGGGGGGAGGGAGAGGACAAGGGGAAATGGGTTAAAACTTGACTGAGGTTAGACATGAGGAAAAAATTATTTGTTTTGAGGGTGGTGAGACATTGGAAGAGGTTTCCCAGAGAAGCTGTGGCTGCCCCATCCCTGGCAGTGTCTCAGGTCAGGTTGGATGGGGCTTGGAGCAACCTGGGCTGCTGGGAGGTGTCCCTGACCATGGAAAGGGCTTGGGAATGGAGGAGCTTTGAGTCCCATCCAACCCAAACCAGTCTGGGATTCGATGAAGAAGGAAAAGCAGCACAGCACCTCACCTGGAACACAACCCTGGACTTCTCCAGGAGGTAGGTCCTCATGTTGGCCCCAATGATGTGGTACCTCTTATCGAAGCCGATCTGAATGTACTTCCCGAAGCGGCTGCTGTTGTCATTCCGGGTGGTCTTGGCATTCCCAATTGCCTGCAGAGAATGCCATGAAACATGCAGTTTTCACTTCATTTGGAAAGCTAATTCCATATGTAAATTTATCATGAAGAATTCCATAAATAGACAGGGGAGGCTGTGGGGAAAACCCTCCTCAGCTGCAAGAGGGAGAGCAGCTGAGGCAGGCAGCGCAGCGATGGGATTTTGGGCAGGGTATGGTTACTGTACAAACACCAATTTCTGGGCTTATGGGGGTTTTTTCCATAAAAAGGCTTCAGATACATGGCACATTTTCATTAATCAGACTTCTAGAATGGTCCCACATTTATTCAACCAAAAGTCAACAGCAGCAGCTCTCCTGGGAGGGGACATGGATGATGAAGGCCTGGGAGAAGCAGGGAACTACCTTCTAACTTCTGAAGAAGTCCAGGCTTTGCTTCATGGATTTGGAGACAAGGACAGAGTCCCCTAATACCTCTCCAATGCCTCCCTGTCACAGGCCCAGGCTGCCCAGGGCAGGGCTGGAGTCCCCAGCATTCCTGGAGGGATTTCCAAGCCCTGGAGATGTGGTGCTGAGGGCCATGGGGCAGGGGTGGCTCAGTTAACAGTGGGAATTAATCATCTTCAAGGTCTTTTCCAACCACAACCATTCAGTGATAGCATCTCCTGTGCTTTAATTCCTTGGCTATAAAGCAGAGGTACCCCTCCCATGTCCCAGCAGGGACATCCCACACACTTCAGCACTAAGGAGCATGTCACCTCCCAAACATCCTTCTGCTCCATTTTTATGCTTCAACCTGGGGGAGTTTTACAAACCCAAAAGTCTTCTTGTACTGCTTTTGCATGGGCAACCTTCTCAACCCCTTCCAATAAAGACAGAGAGGCTCCCTGGGCAATGGGAACACCTTAGAGAACCTTCCAGTGCCTGAAGGGGCTCCAGGAAAACTGTGGAGGGACTTGGGACAAGGGCATGGAGGGATGGGACGAGGGGAAATGGCTTCAAACTGGAAGGCATTAGGAAGAAAAGATTTGGTGTGAGGGTGCTGAGCCCCTGTGCCAGGTTTCCCAGAGAAGCTGTGGCTTCCCCATCCCTGGCAGTGTCTCAGGTCAGGTTGGATGGGGCTTGGAGCAACCTGGGCTGCTGGGAGGTGTCCCTGACCATGGAAAGGGCTTGGGAATGGAGGAGCTTTAAGGTTCCTTCCAACCCAACCCATGACTGACATTTTTGTATTTTCAGACCACCACGGGGCTGCTGTTAGGCTGCAAATCAGGTCTGGCTCACAAACCCTTATGGCTTTCACTGGTTTTGTGACTTCTGGAGAGAGAGAGTGATTTCTGCAAGCAAGACAAAGGCAATTCTGCAGCTTTTACCTCCATAATTGGGCTTGATGCAAGGACTTTGGCTTCAATGTTGGTCTCACTGGCAGAGCCACCAACAGTTGCGAAGAAGCGCATGGCGTATTTGGCAGAGACTGTCTTGCCAGCACCTGACTCCCCACTGACAATGATGGACTGGTTCTTCTCATCCCTGTAGGGGCAGAGAAGAAAAGCTTTGGTACATTCATCCATTTTCTTGTTGGAGTTCCTTCACATCATGCAAAGACCTTCCTCCACCACATGCCTCCATCCCCCCCTGGCCTTGTCACCACCTCCAGGATGGGGATTGGATTTGTTTGGGAAGTAAAAGTGGGGACAGAGCTGTGACACAGCTGAAATGCAAAGGACACTCTGAACATCATCAAGTGTCTCCTCAGGTCAGGCTGGATGTGGCCTTGAGCAACCTGGGTTGCTGGGAGGTGTCCCTGCTCATGGAAGGGGTTGGAACTGGGTGAGCTTTCAGGTCCCTCCCAACCCAAACCATTCCATGATTGTATCTCTGGAACATCTCCAAGGGCTTGCAGAGACAACAGGAATCCCAGACTGCTTTGGGTTGGAAGAGACCTTCAGGATCATCCATTCCCAAGCCCTTTCCATGGGCAGGGACACCTCCCAGCAGCCCAGGTTGCTCCAAGCCCCATCCAACCTGACCTGAGACACTGCCAGGGATGGGGCAGCCACAGCTTCTCTGGGAAACCTCTTCCAAGGTCTCACCACCCTCAAATTAAACAATTTCTTCCTAAAATCTCACTCAATCTCCCCTCCAAGTTTTGAACCATTAAATCCTGTGATGCAGAATCACCTTGGTTGGAAAAGGCCTTCAGGATGAGGATCCTTCGAGTCCCTTCCAACCCAAACCATTCTGTGATTCTGTATGATTCCATGAAATTACAAACCTGATGCCTCTTTCTGGGTTCTGCCTCAATCAGCTGCAGAACCTTGATGGGTCCATGTGTTCAGAAGGTACCAATTTGCCCCATGCCTGCAGGAATTCCCAAAGGATCACTGGGAACTGTTTTCAATCAATTTTTTTTTTTTTTTTTTTTTTGGGGGGGGGGAGCATTTTAGCCCAGTTCTTCAAAATAAATTGTTTGAATTCTAAGATTTCAACATCCTGGACTACAAAACAACTGGAGAAATATCATTTGTGTTATTTTATGTTTTGGGTTTTTTTCTTTGGTTTCATTTTTTGGTCCTTTTAAAGGCAATTTCATCCATGACATCATTCCTCAGCACCCTCAAATTAAAGTATTTCTTCCCAACATTTAACCTAAATCTCCCCTCTTCCAGTTTAAAACCATTCCCCCTTGTCTTGTCACTCCCTGCCCTTGTCCCAAGTCCCTCCCCAGCTTTCCTGGAGCCCCTTCAGGCACTGGAAGGTGCTCTAAGGTCTCCCTGCAGCCTTTTCTTCTCCAGCCTGAACAACCCCAACTCTCTCAGCCTGGCTCCAGAGCTGCTCCAGCCCTCCTGTCACCTTTGTGTTCTCCTCTGGACTTGCTCCAATATCTCCAAACACAGAACCTCTGCCATTTGGCCATGGAGAAAGAGAGAGAGAGACAAGAAGCAGCTAAATGATTCCCAGACACCACTCTTACACTTTCAACAAAACCACAACCATTCTGCAACACCCCACCATTATTACATGGTTGTATCTTTCAGGGATTTGAGCCATCAAGTCCATTTTAATCCATGCCTTGGATATACCACAGCTCTCCTGAGCTGTTTGGCATGAGGAACCTCCAAGGCCACCAGTTTTCAGGCAGTTAAAGCAGAAATACCAGCTGGGAACTGAGGATGCTGGCAACCAAAGCCTTCCTGATGGCTGAGTCACTTGGGGTGGGGACAGGCTGGGTACCTCACCAAGGACTTGCTAAATCCTGGTTGCCAGCCCTCCACACCTCCTGGCCAAGCTACCATGAGTGTCCTGCAGGATCCAGGCACAGGGATGCCAACGGGCTGAGCTTGCACCTGCAGGATTCCATGGAGCTGCAAGAAAGCTCTTTTTGTAGCACAAGCCACCTGACAGATGAACCCAAAGGAGAAAAAAGCAGTGCCAGCTCCAAAGTGAGGAGTCACAGAATTGTTCTGGTTGGAAAAGAGCTTGGAGACCCAGTTCCAAAGTGAAAAGAGTGGAAAAGACCTTGGAGACCATCAAGTCCAACTGTTAACCAAACCCTACCAAGTCCACTGCAAAACTATGGCCCTCAGCACCACATCTGCACAGCTTTTAATCCTCTTTCTCTTTCCTGGAGGTGTTTTAAGTACTAAAAATAGAATTATGCTGGAGAAACCCATAGCAGGTGTTTTCAGACAGGTGATTTATCAACATTATCTCTCTGTAAGTGAGAAGTTTCACCTCTGCTTTGATCATCTTTGTGGCCAAGCACTTGCTGAGTTCCAGCAGTCAATGTCCCATGTTGGCCAGCAGTAGGATGGGCAGAAAACTCAGGTTGGAAACCAAAGCAGGAAAAAACAGAGAGGCTCTGGAGTATCCTTCATTGGAGGTGAAGGAGAAGCAGAAGAAAGAGGTGACAACCAATGTATCTGCCAGCAAGTGTGGGGCCTGCAAAAGGAGCTCTGCAAATATGTCAAGCTTGCTTTTTTTTTTTTTTTTTTTAAGCCAGAAGATGAAATCTACAACTGTCTGGGAGAGCCTTTTCTACTGAATGAAGCCAATAAAGCTCAAAAAAGAGGAATTCTGCACTCCTTGGCATCCAATGAGAACTGCTACGAGGTACTGTTCTGCAAACTGGTTTTTACATGTCTGAAATCCATGATGAAGATCTCTCCTTACCAATTTTAACCTCACTTATAACTTCTCCATAACAACTATCAGCATGTCACCTGGCTGGAGGAGGCAGAGACCAACCCACCAGTGAGCCAGACCCAATCTCCACAGGCTTCAGGTCCCTTTTAGGTTGCATCCCCAGTGGTTTATCTCCCTCTGGTTCATTTTCTTTTTTTTTTTTTTGAAGTACCATCATTCAATCATGGCCAAACCCATTTGCTGCTCTTGCAGTTGCTCTGCCAGGTTACATTTTACCCACAGTTTCTCCAAAATTTGCCCCAATGCTCCATGAAATGGGGCACAAGAAAACTTTTGGAGTTGTAATATATTAAAATCAAACCAGAATAAAGCTGCTAGCTTCCAGGCAAGTCAGCCAGGCCACTCAAGCTCCTGCATCTTCATTGATGTGTCTCTTCTGTTGGGTTTGGGGGGTTTTTTTGGATGGAGACTGCATGTTCAGACATTTCTTTCCCACCTTCAGGAATAAAAGCCTTGAGGAATAAAGGCTGCAAGATCCTTGCCTTTCTTTGACATTCAAACTAACCAACTGCTGGTGCCAGCTGGGAAAACCAAATGAAAACTTCCAGGGTGGCTGGTAGCAAAGAGGCTTCTCAGTGAGCAAAAAATGGTTAAAACCAGGCAGGGCTTCTTTGTATTCAGCATGGAATGAAAAAATACTGAAAGGTTTGGCCACAGTGCAGGTGCAGCTGTTTGAAATGCAGTCAATTTTGGCAGCATCAGCACAGGAAAAAATTATTATGGAAATGAAGCCTGGGTAAAATAAAAAATTAAGGGTGAACAGTGGCTCTGCTGCAGCCTGGAAAATGTAACCAAAGTTGGTTACAGCTTCTCCTGGGGTCTCTGTGGCTCCTGTGCCCCTCAGGGATGTCCCCATGCCTTGTCATGCCACTCCAATGTGCATCAGACCTCTCCTCCCCCTTGCAAACAGCTCACAAGATACACAAACACAGGCACACAACGTGCTGACCCTCATCCAACCCTGGGGATTCAGCTTCAGTGATGAGCAAAGATGCTGTCCCCACCATGTGCCACTGCTACAGCTCAAGGCTCTTCAGTGCTTTTGTTTCTTCTCCTGGAAAAGCTTTCCAAGATGATCCTAGCAACCTGGGCTGGTGGGAGGTGTCCCTGCCCATGGCAGGGGGTTGGAACTGGAGGAGCTTTAAGGTTCCTTCCAACTCAAACTCTTCTCTGATTCTATGAAAAAGAAAACCATGACCTGAGCTCCAGGCTCCATCCATCCCCGATGTTCACAAAGCCACGGAGGTCCAAGTCCAAGCCAGAACAAAGTTCAGGAGTATTTCTTCCAGGTGAGGGGCAACAGCACCTCCAAAGTTGTGCACCTGGAAGTGTGGTGACATCTGAGACAGATGGACTGTGCCTGTGCCATCTGAATGTTTTGCTTCACTTGGCTATTTCCATGTACTCCTTTCAAGCAGGAAAATCTCCTCAGAAGCTGCCACACAGGTGAGTAACAGATTTGGGGTTTGGAGATGTGTCATGTTATGAGCAACACCCATCAAGACTCTCACCCTTGGCCACAAGCACAGCATGAGATGGGCAAAGTGCTCAGCCCAGCATGACAAATAAAGAGTCACTGGAGTTTTCACATGAGGAGAAAACCACCAGAAAATCATCTGTGTGGGAAGGGACCTTTCAAGGCCATCCAGTCCAACCCCTGGGATATCTCCAACTGGATCAGGTTGCTCAGAGCCCCATCCAACCTGAGCTGGAATGGTTCCAGGGATGGGGCATCTCCCACCTCTCTGAGCAACCTGGGCCAGGATCTCACCATCAAACATTTCTTCCTCCTCTGTAGTCTGAAAGTCCAATAGATAACAGAGAGGGGTTTTTTAGGCAACATCTAAGCATAAAAAATTCAGCTGTCCATGAAGAGAAAGGGCACTTCAACCAAATAATCTGGGTTGTTTAGGAGCAGCTGCTAATTCTCAGTCTTTGCATGGAGGAGATACATTTCCCTGCTTGTTTAAGCTGTCAATTGTCATTGTCAGATATGATTTCCCATCAACTGATGTTGTGAAGTCAGAGCTGAGCATCCCTGAAAAGTCCTGATTGCTGAGAGAGGGATGGCCAAGCCATGGGAATAGCTGAACCCAAGGAGAGTGATGGTTCCCACCACATGAAGAGGAGCCAGGGGACAGCTCAGTGCTCATGGATAAATCCAAGATCCTTTGCCTTCACTGCTTGAAAGCAGAAGGACAAACAGACCCCAAATCTTCTCCAAAGCTGAGCCACAGCCTGAATTTTTCCAGTGTGAGCTTTTCTTGAAAGCAGGAAATACAAATCCAAGAGAAAGGACCCAGAACTTGTAAGGTTTGTTTTCATAGGATGGTTTGGGTTGGAAGAGACCTTCAAGATCATCAAGATCCAAGCCCTCTGCATGGGCAGGGACCCCTCCCACCAGCCCAGGTTGCACAAGGCTTTTTCTTCTGTAAACCACCACTGGCTCCAAGCAAACCACTGCTCAACTTCATCTTGACCTCAGCAGCCAGAGCAAAACCTCTTGCCCTAAGACCACAGCTCCTCTGAGAGGGAAAAATATCCAAAGGAAGGGAGGGCAGAGCCAGACCCAGGGAACAATTCTCAGGGGTCACTCCAGCTCTAATCTCCAGGCTAGGGAATGAGTCAATGAATCCATCTGCATTTCCAGTGTGGAAATCACATTTAACCTATTTCTTTGGGGATGTTGGGAGGATTAATGTTCATAGAGCAATCTGAAGATTAAAAAAAAATCCTTTAAGTACCATAGTTTTGACTTCAGCCTAACCACAACAAGAACATCCATAAAGCCTTGCTGGACAACAGGCTCTAACACACTTAACAGGCTAAAAATGGGCATTGCTGTCCCAG
Source organism: Phaethornis superciliosus (assembly GCA_023637945.1). Taxonomy (NCBI): domain Eukaryota; kingdom Metazoa; phylum Chordata; class Aves; order Apodiformes; family Trochilidae; genus Phaethornis; species Phaethornis superciliosus. The sequence goes on from JAJQWJ010000004.1 coordinate 70,690,665, forward strand.
GGGGTTGCTAGGGATAGATAAAACCACAATCATTTCATTACTGTTGAATTGCAGCCCCCCACCCTGAGTGTTAACAACAAGGAGGAAAAACTGAGAGGGTCAAACTCTGCTTTTGTCAAGACAAAACTCAGAAGAGCTACTTCCAAAAAAAACTCCTCATCCCCAGGGCAGAACAAGCAGAATTTGGAGCAGCTTCTTTTACAGCCAAAGATGCACACAACAGAATTATGGAATTTTTTTGGTTGGAAAAGGCCTTGAAGATCATCCAGTTCAACCCTTAACCCAGCACTGCCAAGGCCACCACTGCCCCATGGCCCTCAGCACCACATCTAGAAGGCTCTGAAAGCTCTCCAGGGATGGGGATTACCTTAAGCTCTCCCATGCCAGTGCTGTGCCACTTCTGGAAGGGATATCTGGTTTCTGATTAAAGCTGCTACCAAACACCATCATTCTCAGTCCAAATGATCCCCAAAAAATAAAAAACAAGGAGCATTTATTGAGCCATTTGTCCTCTGCTGCCTCTCAAAGCAGGGACAGCAGGAGCAGAGGGTCTCCACTATGGTCCTTAGTGATACCTGGAATCTATCCCTTTTTTTTTTTTTCTTTTTCTCACCTCTGGAGAAAGTTTAGAGAATCCCAGACTGGTTCGGGTTGGTTGGTAACATCTGTAATAAACTTAGCTCAGCATCTGGAGACACCACAGTGACAGCACTGCCAAGCTGAGGTGGGGAGAAGAAAAATAGGGCTGCAGACACAAAGGGAAACATCTGACCTGTAACCCCAGTCCCCAAAGGTCACCACTGGGAAGCTGCTGTCAAGCAAACTGTGGTCACCTCCACAGAGCTGGCAACAACTGATGGGACATCAATCAAGAGGAAGGTGGGTGAGAAGTGAGAAACAACCCTTGGTCATGTGTGGAAAGGTGCTGGTGGGGCTGGCTTCAGCAGGAAGAAAGTTTCCAAGGGGATTTTTTTCTGCCAGACTCCAGGCTTCTATCCAAAGTGATGACACAGAAGGAAACCTGAGCCACCAGAGGGATTTGAAAACACAAGGGAGCTTTTGTTCTTCTAGAAGAAAAGCAAGAAGCAACCAGCCAGGGCATCAAGGGACTGTGCTGTCTCTCTGAGGGATCCTGGATGTTCCTTCAAAGCTGAGAGTTCACTTTAAGGGGTGCAAACACAGCACCCAAAGGCATAAAAAGCACCAACACCCAATGCACCTCACCAGGTAACATCAGGTGGATAGAGAACAAGACCAGGTGAGGAGATGGTTGAACTACCTGGAGATAATGTGTCCTAAATTGCTTCAATCAATCAATCACTAAATGATCAACCCTTCCACCACTTGACTCTGACACCTCTGGCAGCACCACTTGGAGCAGATTAACTCCATGCTGGGTATTTTCCCTCTAACATTATTGTTCTAATGAACCAAGTGCTCTCAGGCTCACACTGGGCACCCAGAGAGCTTCTAAAGAGCTGGGCACTGGAAAATTTGAGGCTGCCACAGGAGGAATTTTAATCATTTGCCCTTTTTCAGGCTGTTTTAGATGCAAGTGCTGCAAAGCATCCTCTTTGGGAGAAGCTTTCATGTTTAAACAGGAGGAATCAGACATACAGCTTTTCAGACCCACAGCTTTTTTTCCTGTGGTTTTTTTTCCCTTTTTTTTTCCTGTGTCATTTTTTTCCCCTTTTTTTCCTTCCTTTATATTTTATAGTTTTCCTTTCCAACTGGCATTTCCTTATGAGAAAGCAACACCACACACAGGCTGAACTTCAAGATCATCAAATCCAACCCTGAACCCAGCACTGCCAAGGCCACCCCTGCCCCATGTCCCTCAGCACCACAGCTCCAGGGCTTGGAAATCCCTCCAGGAATGCTGGGGACTCCAGCCCTGCCCTGGGCAGCCTGGGCCAGGCCCTGACAACCCTTGCCAGGGAGAAATTCTTCCCCAGCTCCAATCTCAACCTCCAGGGCAATTCCTCTTCTCCCATCCCTTCTTCCTTGGAAGAAAAGACTGACACCCACCCCCTGGCTCCAACCTCCTCTCAGGGGGTTGCAGAGAGCCAGAAGGTCTCCCCTCAGCCTCCTTTGCTCCAAACTCAACATTCCCAATTCCCTCAGCTCCTCAGGAGTTCTCCAGACCCTTCTCCTTGTGCTCCAGACCCTTCCCCAGCTCTGTTGCCCTGACACAAGCCAGGATGCTGGTGGCCTTCTTGGCCACCTGGGCCCCCCCTGGCTCCTGTTCAGCCACTGTCACCCCCAGCTCCTTTCCCTCTGGGCACTTTCCAGCCCCAAGCCTGGAGCATTGCCTGGGGTTGGTGGCACCCAAGTGCAGGACCCAGCACTTGGCTTGGCTGAACCTGACATTATTGACCTCAGCCCATGGATCCAGGCTGTGGATAGGAGAAATCTTGCAGAATCACCAATTCAAATTTAAAAAAAAAGTCAGAAGTCCTGTCCAAGGCACTACACCCATCACACACACCACTCAGGCACCCCTCTCCTTCCAGCCCTGTGGAGGGAAAAGCCTGAATTAAGCTTCCAGCTAAAAGCTTTCAGATTGAAAATACAGCATGCAACACTTCAAGCCACGTTTCAAATCACCAGGCAGAGATCTAGAATCCACTTTACCATCTCTTCTCAGCCTCATTTGAATCCTTCTTTTGTACCCAAGCCTGTAATTCCCTCACACCAGCCTGAGACAGAGAGCACCAGGGCAGTGCTGAACAGCAAGTGGTTTGTTCAGGAGCTTTGAAGGTGGTTATTTCCCTGTCCCCTGGCAGCCAGAGCACTCCTAAGCATCCAGAGAGAGCACTTTTCAATTAGAGCTGTCAAAAGGAGACTTACTCTGATAAGGAAGAGGTGAGCACCTCTGCTTAGAGCTACCTCTCACCCTCTGCCTGCAAAAAAGATGCACAGGGATGTGGGGAACCACCAAAGCTTCCCCAGCACAGGCTGCAGCAGAAAAGCAAGAAGTTGTTTTTTCATTTTTTTCATCCATTTCAGTGATCAGGAAAACTCGTGGGTGCTGTCCACATTGGTTAGCAAAACCCTGGTAACTTCACCAAAGCACTGTGAAGCTTGCTGCTCAGCCTGGATTCACCTAAGAAGGACACAGTCCTCAGCTAACCTCTTCCTCCAGACAGTTCCCCAATATTATTTTTTTTAATTCTTCCCAAAGTTGTTTTACCTCAAGTCCAAACTGCAGGCTGGAGTCACCTTGGGCACAACCCAGGTGGTCTCCAGCCATGGCAGCTCTTCAATTCCCACAGTTTATCTACAAATAAATCTGAACACCCTCTGAGAGTGCAGCCAGCCCTAAGAAAACCATCCCCAGTGCAACAATTTTCAGTTTCATCTCAAATTCTTTTAGCTGATGACTTCTCTGGGAAGAAGAAAAGCCTGCATCTGGCCTCAGCAACACAACAAACAGAAATAAATCAAGGGAAACTCTCCCACCACATTCATTAGGTGAAGGCACTGCTTTGAGAGACCCATAAATACCTTCAAACAGCTCCTAACTCAAAATCATGGTTTCTCCACAAAGACAACTAACATCAGCTTCTGGGTTTAGTTTGATTAGCTCACCAAATGATCTGAAATGCAGTTTCCTCCAAGCTGTTAAACATGACATTTGAAGAAGGGTTTGAATTGCTTCCAAGCAGCTTATCCAAGCAGCAACCCCATCTAAATCACAGATGCACTGAGTTCCTGAGGACCACAGAGCTCCCCCCCCTCAGCCCAGCACTCTTGGCAGAGAAAAAGAGGGGCAAGTGGGTAAGCAGAGTTCAAAATATCTGACCTCAAAAAGATTTCAGCATGAAGCAGCTCTGCCCCATGCAAAGGGTGATGATGGCCACCATGATATGGTTGATTTAGGACTCCAATTAGAATTTAAAGAGGAAAAAAATATTCACAGATATTTTGTTTTCCTTCTACACAGTGGTTTCAGCTTTTAATTGAATTTGATTATCTGAGAAAACTTTTCTGGTCACAAGAAAACCCTTGGAAACTCTTCCTGATTTCTGTGATGGGACAATACCACACCAGCCTGGGGACACAGCACCATGATGGAACCCCCCAACTTCTCTTAACCTGTACTTTTGCAATATTTCAAGGGCTCTTTGCCCATTTTTGATGATCTCACCCCTGACTGAGTGCTCACTCACCTGGCCATCTGCTTGTAGGCCTCCTCAGCCACTGCAAAGATGTGAGGATCCATGTCCCCCACATTTTGGCCACTGTAGGCATAGATGACATCTTGCTCATAGATTGGCAGCTGCTCATATGGATTGATGGCAACGAGGACAATACCTTCCAAGAGATAAAGAGAGAGAGATGTTAACAACCCAAGCAGAGAATTAATCCTTCAGGCTTTTCAGGGCTTGCATTAGTTGTTTCAATCATTATTATTTTTTTAAATACGATGCTTGGAGAAAGAAAAGAGAAAGAGGATGAGCAGGGAATGAGGAAGGACTCTTTATCTCACCATCTCCTTCAAAAAGTGCTGTGCTTTGATAGCAAAGCTCTAAGCTCCAGCACAGCTACAGAGGAGGCACAGGAAAGTGGGGAGGGAAGCAAGCAGACAGTAATCTCCATTGTGTGAAGGCAGGAAGAGCAGGAAAAGCTGAAACAGTCCCTGAGCCAACACTTCAGAAAAGCAATTCCAATGCACCCAGAGCTTCACTAGGCCCAAATAAATACCCCAGATCTTCCAAATAAATACCTCAGATCTTCCCCTGGCTTAAATTCTCAGTGAAAGCTCAGAAGAAAGAATGAACTCAACTCAAAATGCACAAATGACAAGAGAGGAATGCCAGGGCCTGCATTAAAGCTTTAACATCTCTCTCCTCTCCAGCTCTAGGAAGCAGGTAGCAGGGAGCCCAGGAATTAAGGAGAGGCAAAGCACTGTGGTGCTGGAGGCTGCTGGTTTGCACCCTGCAAAACTGAAAGACTCCCAAGTTCCACCTCTGAAGCACCTGCAGGGTGAAATTATTGTGGCACTGGTGGCAGTGGGTGCTGTGCCACCCATTCAGGGCTTGGGGACACTCAAATGACAATAAATCCCTGGCAGTCTCAGCCCACAGGAGATGGGATTGAAGCCACAACAACTGGAAAATGTCACCTGCCTGGTGACTTTCTGCCTGGGATATTCACCCCACAGCTTCACCTCACTCTGCTCTGCCCCAGTCTGTTTGCATCTTGGCTCCTGCAGGGTGATGCAACTCATCCCCTAAGCCACCAAAAGGACACCTGCAGCCACCAGGCAGGAGAGCTGGAATTGGCTGAGGAATTCCTGCCAGATCCATGATTTTTCTCCTTCTCAACCACTTTCCAACCAGAGCACAAGGTAAGCTGCACCAGCACAGTGCTTTGGAGCTGGAACTGTGTTCATCCCATATGGCTGAGCCTGACCTTCTGCATCTTCACTGGGATGAGCTCAGAATGATCAGAAAGCTTCAGGAGAAGTTGCAGTGAGGAAACCTCAGTGGTTGGGGATGAAAGCAGAGCTGGAGCTGACAGGAGCACACGTGGAGCTGCAGAAGTCATGCCAGCAGATGGATGTTACAGCTAATTACACCTGGAGACTGGGAATCCCAAGCACAAATCCAGGTTGGGTGGAGAATGGATTGGGAAAAGCCCTGAGGAGAAGGACTGGGGAGTGTTGGATGTGCTGGAAGTCAAGAAACCAACCATGTACTGGGCTGCAGCCAAAGCAGGGTCAGGGAGGGGATTGTCCCCCTCTGACCCCTTGGGGTGCTGGGTCCAGTTCTGGGGTCCCCAAGCCCAGAAGGAGCTGGAGCTGTTGGAGTGAGTCCAGAGGAGGCCATGGAGATGCTGGGAGGGCTGGAGCAGCTCTGGAGCCAGGCTGAGAGAGTTGGGGTTGTTCAGGCTGGAGAAGAGAAGGCTGCAGGGAGACCTTAGAGCACCTTCCAGTGCCTGAAGGGGCTCCAGGAAAGCTGGGGAGGGACTTGGGACAAGGGCAGGGAGGGGGGGTTGAGGGGGAAGGGTTTCAAGTTGAAAAAGAGGAGGTTGAGATGAGATCTTAGGAAGAAATTGTTGAATTTGAGGGTGCTGAGCCCCTGTGCCAGGTTTCCCAGAGAAGCTGTGGCTGCCCCATCCCTGGCAGTGTCTCAGGTCAGGTTGGATGGGGCTTGGAGCAACCTGGGCTGCTGGGAGGTGTCCCTGCCCATGGAAAGGGCTTGGGAATGGATGATTTTTAAAGTCCCTTCCATCCCAAACTATATCTAAAGGGAAGTCACTGCTATTCCCAGCTGCTAAGGCCACCTATTTCAAGGGTGTTACTCCAAAGAAGAGTGTCCTCCCAACAAACATTTCCTCAGCAAAAGTTGCAACACTCAATGGCAGCTGTAACACATCAACCTCCACCCTGCCACACAGAGTCCCAAGCATTCTGCCAAAATCTTGCAATTCAGCACCTAGAAAATCAGCCTGCATCACTGCTAGCAAGGTCATCTCAAGAAATGGAAAGGAAAAACAGTGCAGCAAGCTTGGTTTTCAGTCTTGGAGGAGGAAAACCTGCAATGGACATTTCTCAGGTAGATGGCACCTTTCCAAGCACAGTGCTGGTCTCCAGTGCTTTGCCAAGTCCTTTTTCCTTCCTAATATCTCATCTACATCTATCATCTGATGAGATATTCCCACCAAGAATTAGGACCACAAGTTCAGGAAGCTCACAGAGCACCAACCCTCAAAAAACACCTCTGGTTTTGCAACCTAAAGCTTGGTGGTGTCTCCCACCCTCCCCAAATTCACAGTGCAGGCACCTCCTCACACCACAACCTTGGCTTGGAATCTCAAGGGGGTTCTATGTGGACATCTTCTAACCCATTGCTTTCCAGGAGCTATACCACGTGGCCTGGCTACTCACCACAGTAGGTGTAGATGTGGTTGGACTCCAGGAACCTGACTTTGAGGTTGTGGAGGACTGCAGGCTCATGCAGGTAGCTCAGGGCTGTCAGGTCATTCTCTCCCACCAGGATGTCTGGGTTACGTAGGAAAGGCAGCTCGTTTCCTTGGAGGTCAAGAGGATACTCATAGAGCTGAAGAGACACACATGAGGACCATGAGAACACAAAAAGCAGCAGCTCCTTTAATAACTTGGGACTTAGCCAAGCAGAACTTCAGTTGGCTGCTCTTAAAATACCTACACACCCTGCTCTAAACAGAACTAAAGCCCCTCTGTGCTCAGAGCTACAGAGATTTGGGTGACACGTCACCAGATGACAGATCATCCCCCTTGTTAAATGGCTTTCAGCTGGCCCTGGGGGACACAGATGGTCCACAAGCACCAGCCTGAGTGTCCTGGAGTTGTTTTCAGGCCAGCCTTGGAGCAAAGAGCCTTTGCTCTGTCTCAGAAAACCACAGCTTGATCTGACCTAAGCATCTTCACACTCCTGGAAAGTCAAAAGAGACCATGTGCTTCCCATGAGAATGACTGCTCCACCTGGTTTTTAAGCTCACTTTTAAGACTCAGAACCTCTTTAGGCAGAGGAGGACATGGAGAAGCACATCCTGCAGCTTCAGCACCTGAGGAGCTGAGGTTATGGTGTGGCACCAGATGGCTGCCCATATGCTAAATATTTCTGGCTCGCTCCCAGCTCCACAGCAGGGCCACCAAATAAAGAAAAAATGGTTTTTTTGGTTTTTTTTTTCCTTGACAGGGAGGAAAAATTGAAACTAATTGCCTGTAACATGGCTTCTCATGGGCTGTCTCAGGAAAGGGTGCTCAGCTTCCAGCAGAAGGGAGGAAATCCCAGTCTGCAACCAGAAAGCCACCACTACCACGTTGTACTGGCCCTGGACAGCCCAAGGAAAAGCTGAGGCAAGGTCAGGCTCACAGAGCACTTCTGACACCCTCAGGCTTGGTTCAGCCTTCAATTCTCTGTTGCTAATGTCAATTAGCAAGGGTTTGCACTCAGGCTCCCATCTTAAATGCAAAGCCACCAGGGATCCCTTGTGAGATTTCCACCTTCAGGAGTGCCCTGGTGTACAGAGTGCAGCCAGAAACCACAAAAAAAAAAAAAAAAAAAAAAAAAAAAAAAAAAAAAAAAAAAAAAGCCATAAGAATTCACTTCAAAGCACAAGAACAAAAGAGAAGCACTAAAGAGTTGAGTAATACATGCTGGCTGTTGGGAACAAAAGGCTTTCAACAGCTTCAAACCCCCTGAAGATATGTGAGGCACAGGAGCTCCATCAGATGCAGACCTGCACTGCTCCCCTTTGCTAAAGCTTTTCAGCCCAATGTGATGGGAAATGTCTGGGAAGGGCTTCACCTGGAAGAGCACCAAACAGGGGGCTCTGGGCCCAAGCACAATCCCAAAATGGTTTTTTGTTCCAGTAAAACACTAGAAGAGGTTGCCCAGACAACATTAGGAAGAAATTGTTGAATTTGAGGGTGCTGAGCCCCTGTGCCAGGTTTCCCAGAGAAGCTGTGGCTGCCCCATCCCTGGCAGTGTCTCAGGTCAGGTTGGATGGGGCTTGGAGCAACCTGGGCTGCTGGGAGGTGTCCCTGCCCATGGAAAGGGCTTGGGAATGGATGGTTTTGGAAGTGTCTTCCAACCCTATTCTGGGATTTTGGGCAGGATGGAAAGCAGCTGCCCTACCCCTGCTGCCTCCTTCCTGCTTTGGGAATGATTTCTCACTGGTCTCCCCCATGCATTGCTATTTACATCAGTTTCTCATTTTGGTCTTTTAGAGCTTTTGGGTTTTTAAAAAAAAAAAATGGAGAAAAAAGGGGATTTATGTCAGGTTATACTTAGAGAAAAACAAAGGTCCAGAGAAAGTTGTCACACAACAGTTGCTTCTGGCTCTGCAAAAGCCTAAGTAAATGCCACCAGCCATGCTCTTTCCAATTTATGCAGCAGCAAAAAACCCCATCAGCTGGTATTTCTATGTGGCTATAAAAAATAAATTATAAAATATCATTCAGGGACTATCACAGCTTTGCCAGAAGCGAGGAGAGAGGTCAAGGGCTTTCTCACCACCTACTCCAACAGGAGTATCTGGGGAGGGAGAGGGCAGGGAAGAGCTGCAAGTGCAAAGGCAATAAAACACATTTTTAAAACACTTGCTAAAAAAGTACAAGGCAGCTGAGGAGCCTTCACACATGAATTCAGAGCTTTACATTACTGAAAAGAATATCAGCTCTCAGCAGCTTACGGTTTCATCTTCAAGCTTCAGCTGGAGGCTTTTATCTCCCTCTTTGTAATCCTTGATAATTTCTGCAGATCTCCAAACTTCAGCAGGGTCAGGAATCCAAACCCGAGTGTACTGGAGAGAGGTGGGGGGAAAATAAAAAGAAGAAAGAAAAAGTTTCAATGCAAGGCAACTTCGGGAAATTAAATCCTAAATTAATTCACTGTGGCGACCACCCCACACTGATTGTAGAGGCAGTGCAGCTAAACTCTTTTTTTTTCAGTCCATAAAATAAAAAAAAAAATGATAATTTAAATTTGGGAGTAAATTATAGATGAGTTTTCAATCAGACTTTCAATCAGGCTCCTCCTGGATGAGGTGTTCATGGGTTTGGTACCAATCTGACAAAGCAGGGTACAGACTCGAGGTAAACATGAAATTTAATTTCCCTGGAAAAATAATTAAACACAAACCCAACCTTCTGGAAGCTTTCATGAAAAATTCAGCCCCAGCAGACTGGATTTCTTCAGCATAAAACAAGGCCCAACCCAAAGCCACCACCATGATGCAAACCTCCCCCTTCTACCTCTCCCCATCAACAGCCTCCCCCCATCAACAACCTTTCCCCACCGCCAACCTCCCCCCCATCAGTAACCTCCCCCCATCAACAACCTTCCCATCAACAGCCTCCCCCTTCAACAACCTCTCCCAACAGCCTCCTCACCATCAACCTCTCCAACACTCTCCCCTTCAACAACCTCCCCCCATCAACAACCTCTCCAACAACCTGCCCCCATCAACCTCTCCAACCCCCACCATCAACCTCTCCAACAGCCTCCCCCCATCAACAGCCTCCCCACCAACAGCCTCTCCCCACCATCAACCTCTCCAACAACCTCCCCACAACAACTGCCCCTTCAACAACCTCCCACATCAACAACCTCCCCACCATCAACCTCTCCAACAGCCTCCCCCCATCAACAGCCTCCCCACCACCAGCCTCTCCCCACCATCAACCTCTCCAACAACCTCCCCATCATCAACCTCTCCAACAACCTCCCCACAACAACTGCCCCTTCAACAACCTCCCCCATCAACAACCTCCCCAACAACCTCCCCACAACAACTGCCCCCTTCAACAACTTCCCCCCAACAACCTCTCCAACAACCTCCCCACAACTGCCCCCTTCAACAACCTCCCACATCAACAACCTCCCCACAACAACCTCCCCCATCAACAACCTCTCCAACAACTTCCCCCCAACAACAGCCTCTCCAACAACCTCTCCCCATCAACAACCTCCTGATCTCCTGGAGGAGCCTGTTGCAGAGGGGCAGTTCAGGTGGCTCCATCTCCTACCACAGGGACAGAAGGCTCAGCCTGACTTCAGGCTCAGGAGACACAACCCCAAGCAGATCACTTAACCCCCTCCCAAAATTCCAGGGTCTCCATCCAGGCAAGAAAAAAAAAAAAAGCATTTCTTCAAACCCAGATGACACTTGGAATGATTAATGAGAAGCAGCTCCACGTGCTCAGCCTCTCAAGAAAAATAAAAAGAATACAATTAAAAAAATGTGGGCTTGGCTTGTTGATGGGTTGTTTGGGGTTTTGGTTTTTTTAACCAGATTCCCAATAAAACCAAAGTGATTCAGTGCTCTCAAAGCCTCTTGCATTATTCCACCCAGCTTAAGGAGAAGCTTAATAAATCCCATCCCCGCCTCCTGATTTGGTTTTGATTTTAGCAATCAGTCACTATGGATTAAAAGCATGGACTGAGTACAACCTTCCATTAAATTAAGAAAATAATATAATTTCCTATTAATTTTTAAATGCCAAAAAAAAAAATAGCTTTCTGTTTGTTCTGTTTGGTGGTGCAACTGCCTTCAAAGCTGGAAGTCAGCAAATTCATCTTTTATTATTGTTATTATTGGATTTTAATCCCTGAGTTATTTGAGGAATGACAATACTCACAGCCCAGCCTGGGAAGTTTTTGTTGCTCCTGGATGAAGGGCACTTTTCCAGGGGCATCCTTCCAATGGGACTTTGGCCAGAAGGAAGGCAGGGAAAAAAGAAGCAAACCACTCCAAGTGATGCAATAGCCCTGACCGCCTGGCAACTAGGAATTCAGTCCTAAAAATTAATTCACTAATAAAAATGAAGGTGTAGTATCTCACCAACATGATTCATCCACAGAGGTTAAGGAAAAAACTGTGATAAGACTTGAGAAGAAACCAGACACAGGGATGTGCAGCTTCAAAAAACAGAAGTGAACAAATGCCAGCTGAGAATGAGGTGGTGGAGGCTGGGACAAACATTTGGGGATTTTTATTTGGAAAAGAAGCATTTGTCTGCTTTTCCCCCTTGGTGGTGGTGGGCTTCTTGGCAGCCTCATCATAGGGTCCAAGAGGACAAAAACACTCATGAAAGAGAAAACAGGACAAGCTTCAGAGAGCCATAGAAACATGGAATGGTTTGGGATAGAAGGGACCTGAAAACTCCTCCATTCCCAACCTTTTTCCATGGGCAGGGACACCTCCCAGCAGCCCAGGTTGCTCCAAGCCCCATCCAACCTGACCTGAGACACTGCCAGGGATGGGGCAGCCACAGCTTCTCTGGGAAACCTGGCACAGGGGCTCAGCACCCTCAAATTCAAGCATTTCTTCCTCATGTCCAACCTAAATCTCCCCTCTTACAGCTTGAAACCATTCTCCCTTTTCCTCTGATGACAAAACACAACGCTTAAACTGACATGGTTCATTCAGGCAGCACAACTGAAGCTCTGGATGTGGTGAGGTTGTTTATTTTTTCCCTTTTTTTTTTTTTTTTTTTTTTGTCCCAAGCCACTACTAAAAAGCACTCCACAGATTTCAAGAGGCTCTTGCAAGAAAAAATCCAGAGGACTCTCACCCTGCAGGCTCCCAGAATGACCAGATGGTTATTTCTGGAGTTTTTAGCTGGGCTCAATGTGCTGCTGGAAGCTTGGTGGGCTTGGGAAGAGCTGTTCCATGGGTGCTCTCAGCAGGAGGGTATCAGCTCTGAGCTTCTCCAAAACTTCTCCAGCCTGAAAAATCTCTCCTGTACCACTTGGCAGTGACTTGGGAGAAAAATCTGCTTTGCACAGCAAGGTACAAGGGAGGTTATTGGGGCAGCAGAGCAAAAAGCTCTCTGCTAGAGGAGTTGTGGCTCATTAACCATTTGATTATTATTTACCATTCTGAACATCAAGGCAGATGGCAACTGTAATCCATCCTCTCCCATCCTCCAAACAAGATTTTCAACCCAGGAGTGATTTCTCCCCCACCCCACAAACAAGCAAAGCCCATATTTAGGTCAGCACTAAGGGGTGGTGTGACTCCAGGCTGGATTCTCTCATTATTGGTGGCTACCACTGGCCACAAAACCTTCATGAGGGTCAGGAGGGGATGAAGAGGCTGTCACTGCTTGGCACAGAGTGGGCTGAGACCAGAGAATCAATCATTGAATCCCAGAATGGTTTGGGTTGGAAGGGACCTTCAAGCTCAGCCATTCCCAACCTTTTTCCATGGGCAGGGACACCTCCCAGCAGCCCAGGTTGCTCCAAGCCCCATCCAACCTGACCTGAGACACTGCCAGGGATGGGGCAGCCACAGCTTCTCTGGGAAACCTGGCACAGGGGCTCAGCACTTTCAAATTCAACAATTTCTTCCCAATGTTTAACCTAAATCTCCCCTCTTCCAGTTTAAAACCATTCCCCTTTGTCTTGTCACTCCCTGCCCTTGTCCCAAGTCCCTCCCCAGCTTTCCTGGAGCCCCTTCAGGCACTGGAAGGTGCTCTAAGGTCTCCCTGCAGCCTTCTCTTCTCCAGCCTGAACAACCCCAACTCTCTCAGCCTGGCTCCAGAGCTGCTCCAGCCCTCCCAGCATCTCCATGGCCTCCTCTGGACTCACTCCAACAGCTCCAGCTCCTTCTGGCCTTGGGGACCCCAGAACTGGACCCAGCACCCCAGGGGGGTCTCCCCGGAGTGGAACAGAGGGGGACAATCCCCTCCCTGACCCTGCTGGGGATGCAGCCCAGGACATGGTTGGTTTCTCACCAAATTCTACAGCACTGGTGCTGGGATCCCATGCATGAAGCCACCACCTTTATCTCAAGGGCCAGAGGGCATCTACTCAGAACAAGGACCTCGAAGAGGGAAAGAGCCACTTCTTCCTCACCATCCAACTCCCAGATAGGCTGGAAGGAAAGGCTGTGAGCAGCAAATCAAAGTTTTGGCCTGCAGCAGGTGACACACACTATCCCAACATCACACATGAGGGGGAAGGCAGAAAAAAAAAAAAATCAACAGTTTTTACTTGTTAAAAATTACAAACCCCATCAGTTTGAGCTGTGGAAAGAAATGTCAACTTGCTGAGAGATTTAAATGAAGAGTGAGAGACAGTGGCACACTGGAGAAACATCTCTAATGAGAAGCAGCAATTTCTGCATTTCCCAGAGCTGATAAAAACACCCAAACAGCTGGGGCTAAAGCAGAGGAGTGGAACCTACACCATCCCCCCTGTTCCCCATCCCCCTCGTGCTATCAGAGCAGGCAAAGGACACAAATGCACCCCCAAGCCAAGGCAGGGCTCCACAATTTTGGCAAGCAGCTCTGCCCATCCCAGAGGATGCAGGAGTTGTTGGAATCGAGCTAGCAAAGCACGTGCTTTGCTGGTGCCTCTGAGATCCAAGGCTATTTGCCTTTTCTCCCCCTCCCTGCAGAGCTGTCAGGCTGATGGATGGCTCCACGTTTCCCACCAGCACTAAATCTGCTCCTTTTCTCCTGGCTGAATTTTATTCCCCTGCCTCAATTAATTCAGATGGAGATTTGCATAAAGTGTCCCAGCAGCTGCTGGGACAAGGACCATCTCCAGCACTCAGCTGCCAGCTCATTAGCAGCATTTCTAATGAAGAAGAAGGGTTTACAAGGCTTCTGTTCAGCCTTGCACCACTCTCACCAACAGCAGAGAAGGGCTGCAGGTGAGCCCTGACACCGAGGGTACTCCCAGGAGTTGTATCCTGAAGGGTTTTTGCTTTAATTAAATGCGATTTCCAGGAGTAATCAAAGGCTCCCATGTCACTAACAGCTTCCCCATCCTGCACCCTGAGCCCTTCTCCTGTGGTGTCCCAACAGCACCCATTACTGCAGATTTAATTAAGACTGATGGGTTCAGTGCCAAGGTCACAAGGGGTTGAAAAGCAAAAATCCCTCAGGATAAGGAGTTGGAAAAGCAGATGGAGCCCCAGGCAAAAGGGATGGCACAAGCAAACCATTTGGTCTGATTTTTTTCTGGGGAAAAGCACTCCCTGCCTGGCTGGAAAGCAATGCCCTCTTGTAGGCTGTGAGATCAGGGTTTGCTCTGGGCAGTGCAACAGCTCTTGGGTTTTTATTTTGTTCCCTCTGCTCTTTCAGAGCTCCAGAAGGAGAGGGAATTCCTTGAAAGAGTCCAGCACAGAGCCACAGAGATGATGGAGTGGAACATCTCCTGGTGAGGAAAGGCTGAGGGAGCTGGGGCTCTGCAGCTTGGAGAAGAGGAGAATGAGGAGTGAGCTCATTAATGTCCAGAAATATGTAAAAGGTGAGTGCCAGAACAGAGCCAGAACATTAACAGTATCCAGGAACAGGACAAGGAATAATGGGTTGAAGGTACAACATAGGAAGTTCCACCTCAGCATGAGGAGAAACTTCTTTCCTGGGAGGGTGAGGGAGCCCTGGCCCAGGCTGCCCAGAGAGGTTGTGGAGTCTCCTTCTCTGGAGGCTTCCAAACCCACCTGGATCTGTTCCTGGGGGACCTTGGGGACAGGCAGGTTGCTGTCTCTCTGGCTGGCTTAGCCTGGATTTAAAGCTCCACTGCCACTGGAAGATCTGCTACAAACTCTGGAAAAACCCTTCCAAAACTTGCTCTTCACCTGGGTAAAGAACTGCACCAAGAGAACATCAGCCACTGGTCTGCTGGGTGGGAGATCTTCCCCCGGGTCCTGTCCCACTGAGTACCAGAAGTAGGGGATCATCACCCCAATGGTTTTCAGGTAAAAGAGGGAAGATTTGGACCAGATAGAAAGAAGAAATGTTTTACTCTGAGGGTGATGAGAGCCTTTAGCAATAGGACAAGGGGTGATGGGGTTAAACTACAAGAGGGAAGAGTCAGACTGGATAAAAGGAAGAAATATTTTACTCTGAGGGTGGTGAGAGCCTGGCCCAGGTTTCCCAAAGAGGTGGGAGCTGCCCCATCCCTGGAACCATTCCAGCTCAGGTTGGATGGGGCTCTGAGCAACCTGATCCAGTTGGAGATATCCCTGGGGTTGGACTGGATGGCCCTGAGAGGCCCCTTCCCACCCAAACCATTTGGTGATTCCATGAACCACAGCAAGAACCAAATTTCTCTGCTGGGCCTGGCTCAGTTGCTCAGCAAGGGTCACCAGGGCTTCACAGACTCATTTGTTTTTTTCTTTTTTTTTAATTAAAAACTCCACACAGGGGTCAAGTGTCTCCTTGAGGCTGACTTGCACCACACAACCCATCATAATTGCAAAAGTTAAATCCTGCCAGGCTCCTTTCTCCAAATCCCTGTGGCTTGGCATTAATGACCCTTCTCTCACTTAATTCTCAATTAATAAAAACCTTGAGCAATGCCCTGCTGTCATCTTGTCTTCACAACAGCTCAGTACACACAGTGGACATTTCCCTGGAAATTAAAGCAGTTTAAAAATGGCCTTGAGGGTTTTAATTGAAGAGGCAAAAATGGTTTTTCACCCCAAGTTTTCAGAGCCCTCTATCTATAATGTAGCCTTGTCATACTTTAAGGGATGGATTGCTCTTGAGTTTTCATTTTATTGCAATATTTTTCAGGTTTTTGGGAATGTGACTTGTGCCCCAATCTCTTGCTCCAGGTGCCACATGCCAGACCTGGGATGGACACTCTTAAGATGCATTAATGTCCATATTTTGTCTCATCTCCCCAGGAAAAAAAAAAAAAAAAACAATTTTGCAACTTCCAAACTAAAATTGGTCCAAAACTCCAGCCTGAGGAAAGGGGAGGAGGGGGTATTTTTAATATATAAAATGGAAAGTACAGGATGGCTCAACAGTCAGCTCCATTTTCCTCCTTATTTCCTTAAAACTTCAGCTGTCCAGCTAAAACATTGAGATTGGGGCTTTTCTTATTTCTATCCCCCAGCAGCTCCCTGGAAAATCATCCCCTAAATCCCACAATTTAAAAATTGTGGAGAAATAATTTCCTCTAAGAAATGGAGGGGAGCTGGACAGATGAGTTTGTGTTGTCCTCCAGCCAGGTCAAAACTGCCTGGAGGAACTGAGAAGGGTTCCCCCAGCCCAGATGGGTGGGGATGGGCAGGCAAGAGTCACTTCTTTTCTACCACTTGCATCACATGGAAGATTTTCTGGGCACAATTCTAAGTTTTTACTAAAGCAGCAGGTATTTATCATGGAATTTCTGCAAAATTCAGGGCAGTTCTTCGGTAGAAATTGTGAGAAAAAAGGTTATTTCATATATATATATATTTATAAAACAAAGCCACAAGTGTAGGAATAAGAACTTGGAGTCACTTTTTCATCAGCTTTACCAGGTCAGAACCAGAATTCAAACTTTCAGCTTTCCAGGCCACCTCAGGAGAGCAGGCAGGGGACAGTCACAGGGTGACCTCTAAGAAAACACCAAGAACCCAAATTCAGAGCTACCCAGAGCTCAGCTACCAGAGGAATTCCCATCCCACCCCAAACTTCTCCACTTAGGCCAGCTCCTCCATTCTCTCTCCTAAAGCCACAAAGGTATCAGCAACACCAGAAATTTCAGATGAAAGTCTCAAGTTACCCTCATTCTTGGGAGTACAACTCATGAAAAAAAGGTGCTGCAAACTTTAGCAGATGCTAAAGGAATAAAATAACCTCAAACCAATGACTTGATAAATATAAAAGCCACAGATGCATTTTTTTCCTCATCAGGGGAGTCCTGGCCTTGCCTCTGTTCCTCCCAGGATGTTGAGATGAGCAATGCTCGAGTGCTTTCTAAACATAAAACCATGGCCACCCTCTTCACTTCCTCCACCCACAGCCAAGGAGGCTGCCAAACATCAACCAATCTTTGCCAGCCTTGCAGTTTGCCTCCTCCCTGCAGCACCTCATAGCTCCCTGATGAGCTGGTTCTTCCTGCACGAAAACCCTTATCAGGGCCACTGTGATGGAGATAAGAAGAAATGGAAGAGTCAGAAATCAGTTATGAAGTTCAGAGACCTGAGGGAAAGAGGAGCAGGTCCTGACAGAGCATCTCTGAGTTGGATTCAGCAGAAATGCAAATATTTGTTTTCCTCTCCCCTCCCCTGGCCTCCTTTGATTGTGATTGCAAATGGGGGTCACTTCCAGATGCAAAGCTGAAGGATGTCAGTGTCTCAGGTCAGGTTGGATGGGGCTTGGAGCAACCTGGGCTGCTGGGAGGTGTCCCTGCCCATGGAAAGGGCTTGGGAATGGATAATTTTGAAGTCCCCTTCCAACCCAAACCAGCCTGGGATTCTCTGATCTTGAAGAAACACACCAGGATCTCACACATCACTTCAGCCCCACAAATTTTCAAGGCTGGTTTAGCACCACAATGCTTTCACACCTGCCTTGGCTGCCCACATCCAAGGGCAATCAAGAAAACATTTCTGGGATGAAGGAAGCCCCATCCACTCCCTTGATTCAGGTTTATTACCAGAGCAGTAAATCCACAAATGCTTCCCTGGTGGCTTCAGCTTTTCTTAAATTCTGCCTGGAAATTGAGGGTGAAAAAAGCCAAGATTCCATTTTTAACTGGCCTGATTCCATAATGTACCTTAAACATCCTTCATACTTAATCCTTTCTTCACCATGAGGGTAGTTAGATACTGGAACAGGTTGTCCAGGGGGGTGTTGATGCCTCTTCCCTGGAAGAGTTTAAGGCCAAGTCAAGTTGGATGGGGCTTGGAGCAACCTGGGCTGCTGGGAGGTGTCCCTGCCCATGGAAAGGGCTTGGGAATGGATGAGCTTGAAGGTCTCTTCCAACCCAAAGCATTCCCTGATTCTATGGAACCCAACTCAAGAGGAATCCCCTGGCAGGACACTGCAGCTCCTCCAAACCTGAAGCAGGGGCACAGGACAAACACGGTCACACAGCAGCCAGTTTTTAAAGCAGACAAAATATGTACAAAACTTGTAAGAGAGAAGGGTCAGTGCTGTTTATGGGGTTGAAACAGGTAAAGCAGATGCAGCCAGGGCCCTTCCTGAAACACCCCACCCCTTGAGGTGTTTCAAAAGCAACTCAGCTTCTAAATTCAGTTTTTAATTCAGAACCTAAGCTCTGCATTCATCTCTAGCACCTGCAGCTCCTAGGCTGGCTCTTTTCAGACTTTGGCCATTTTATTTTGCTCTGTCCTGACTTGCTAAATTCCAGAATTCCAGATATATTATGTGAGCAGGAGGAGTGGAGACAAGTCCTTCCAAAAGTCCTCTCCTTTCCCAGACAAATCCATTATATTGAAGTTCAGCCCGACTGCAGGACAGGTTTGTCCAGATCCCAGATACTTTTTTTTTTTTTTTTTAAACTCTTCCCAACTTTCCAGCTGCTATTCAGGCAGATGAGAACAAGCCAACAGGATCAGCATCACCAGTGCTTCCAGAAGCAGCAAGACCACCAGGTACCTGCCCAACCAGGTACCATCACTCCTGAGTCACCCCAAGATCACACAGCTCCCTGCATCCTGCCCAACTCCAACCAGGGCTTCACCACCCACTGGTAAATAAATGCTCCAGAAATTCCACTTGAGTATTTCATAAGGTCCAACCATAATTTGGAGTCCAGATTCCCCATGAATACCCCCAGTGACCAATTCCCCAAACACCCAGAGGTATGTGCAGAGGAAATGGATTTCTCTAGGCAAGCACCAGAGCAAGGTGGTGGTAACCAACTCACAACCCCCAAGCAATCTTCCAGCTGTCCCTCTGACAGCAGGAAAAAGCAGCATTTACCACCCAGAGATGCAGCCAAAAAACTCTCAGTCTACTGGTGGCCTTGAAGTTTAAAGAAACAAGAATTGAACCTGAGGAAGGTGCCAATTTGCTTGGAGAAGCTGCTAGAAGCTTATTGTAATGTGGCTCTTGAAAGAACAGAATTTGAGGAATTACAGAAAAAAACAAGAAGGTTTTCTTCACTGAGTTCAGCTCCAATACAAAATTCAGCGAGGAAGGTTGTTGCTGTACTCTGAGTTCCAGGATACCAAAGATATTTCTAAGAAGCAGTTACAAGAAGTTTTAAGGAGACTAAGTTGGTTTTTCCTCAACTCAGCTGGCTACCAAAGTAAAAAACAAACCACAAAGAAACAGCCCACAAGCTGAAACAGAACTTGCAACCCTAAACAAGTAGTTAATACTTGGAGGAGTATTCTTTCTTGTGGTTTTTTTAAGAAAAAAGTTGATGAACTCCAAATTTAAACATCACTTTTGGCTTTCTCACAGTTTTACAACATCATAGTGCAACACCTCTGCAATTTCTCCCAGAGTTCTGGCCAGAAACCCTCCAAAAAACCACTGGGACAAGGATGAACTGCATGGAAGGTTTTTGGTAGAAAGCCACCAGAGAAACCTGTGTTTGATACTGAATATTCTTCTACCTTCACAGACTTCAGAAATACTTCATGAGATGGACACCTTCCTGAGCTGGGATCCTCAAGGCAAACCCCCACACCATACTCCTCAGCCCTTCACCACCAGCCTCACCAGAGCAAGACCACAGCTCCCCAACACCCCTCAGCCACCCCTAATTCCTCAGGGAACACCCTAAAGGTGAAGGGGAAGCAGGGAGATTGTTTTAAAAAAAAAAAATAATTAAAAAAAAAAAAGAGAGCAAACCCATCTTGAACCCGGGAAAGGTGCAGCACAAGAAAACAGAGTTTAAATCTTAAGAAAATTAATTGAATTCTATCTTGTGAATTCTTCTCCCTCCCCCACCATGTAAGCACAACCTCTATTGTTTGCAAAGCCTTGATCTGAAAGTGGGTCATGTCTCCTGGCATTACTAAACCTTCCCAAATTTCCCCTGATCAGTCAAAGGCAATCTCCTGGTTGACATCTGAGTGATGGAGAGAGGCTGAAATGCCATTTTTCCCCTGAATGAGCCACATCAAAGAAAGGTTGGGAGCCAAGTGATGGCACGCTGGATAAAAGTCACCAAGAGATTGCCCCCAGTGTCTTAGGGTGGAAAATTAAATTGGGGTGTTTTTTTGGGGGGGAAGACTTTTTTTTTTTTCTTTAAAAATGTTCAGCCTTTAGGATTGAACACAGAGAGACAAGAAAATGCCTTCAGAGTTGCTGAAAGGATGAACTGAGGAGCTGCGTGGTCTAGTGGTTAAAAACTGTGGAAAACCCTGTTATAAAATGCTTTTGTGCACCAAAATCCTGAGGATTTTCTATCAGCCACAACATCCAATTTGCTCTTCACACAGGGACACCAAAAGTCATGGTGTTGGAAATGAGCAGCAGCCTAAATTAGAGTAATAATCCCCTAAATGGTCAAATATTAAAGCAGAGGGGGAAAAAAAAAGGAGAAAAAACAGTGAACTTACTACTCAAAGATAAGAAAATACTCTTTAAAATGGGAATGTAACAGCAAGTAATCACTCAGGCATGATTTATAGCCAAAGGGTTCCAAAAGATCATTCTTTGGAGCAGGAGGATTATGATTTATAACCAAAGGGTTCCAAAATATCATCCTTTGGAGCAGGAGGATGGCAGGGAGGGTGATCAGCTGGGATGAGCATTGCCCTGGGGCTGAGCTCCCTCCTGGCAGAGAAGGAGTTGGGTTTATCAGGGTCAGGCATTAGATGAGAGATGGGCAAAGTTCTGCAAGTAAAAGCAGGGTTTGCATTTTGATTTCCTTCTCGTGATCTTCCAGTGCTGGAACTTTGTACTGGAGGCAAAGACTGCCAGGAGACACCTTTTTCAGACAAAAAAAAAAAAAAAAAAAAAAGAAATAGGGAGATACATTTGGGCAAGATCAGTGATTTTTCTGCTTGATGCTGAACTTCAGAATCATTGGGGATTGTGAGGAGTTGAAGCAGCCTCACCCATCCTACCCCCTCCACAAAAAGAATCTCAAGGGCTGGAAAATCAAGCAAGTTTTGTTCCTCAAGAGGATTCAAACCCACCTGGGTGGCCAAGAAAATGGTTTTCAATCTCAGGGCTGTGCCTGCCACCCTTCACCTTGAGCACCATGGCCCTGCCTGTGGCAGGGGGGTTGGACCTTGGTGATGCCCCTAAGGTCCCTTCCAACCCAAACCAAGATTCTGTTTTCTGGAATTCACATTAACAGAATTGAGGAACCCAGGTCCTTTCTTTTCCTTTTCCTTCCTTTCCTTTCCTTTCCTTCCCTTTCCTTTTCCTTTCCTTCCTCCTTTTTTTTGTCTTAAAAAAGGAAATAATTTCTTTACCCCAGGGCAGGGACAGATGAAACCTTCACCCCAGCACTCCACACAGAGAGGAAAGAGCTCAGGGCCATAAAACCCACACTGCAGGAGAGCCAGAGGCAGGTTCAGCTCAAAAGCAGAGTCCTTTACCCAGGTCCCCTGCAAGCCATCCAGCCACAAACATGTCCCCAGCTGCACTGCAGCACATCACAGGCCAGCTGGGGAAGGAAAAGCAAATTGCATCTCTTCAACGTTGGAATCTGGGGGAGAAAGCTCCAATATTTGGAGCAAGGAAGTCCCTGCAGATGTCCCCAAGGGCAGCTCTCCATCAGCCCCCAGGTGAGGTGTTCACACCCCATGCAGATGTGGCTTCCAGAAAGTCTTGCTCAGCCAAAACATGCCTTCTGGGTACCAAGATGGCAGTGGAGAGGTTCATGGTCTACCCCAGTAGAGATTTCTTACAAAATTAGGTGGAGGAAAGCAAGGGGACAGCACGGTGACACAAGACACTGAGCATCTACTGGATGAGTGGTGGCACTTGGTCCTTCATTTCCTTCATTATTTCTGACCTCTGAAGGTGGTGGTGAAGAAGAAACAGCCATGAGAAACCCCCTGCAACAAGATTCACGGTCCTACCAGGAAATGTGAGCCTCATCCAGAGCACAGCAGCCCAGTACTGCCTCATGAAAACCACTTCCAGCTCTGCAGCACCAGGAGATGAAGCATCTTTGAGCACTGGGTAGGTGCCACTCCTCCATCCCTGCTGGAGGCCAAACGTGTTGCCCAAAACCCAACAATACCCATGGCAGCAGTGGGAGCAGAGCCCAAAGTAATTAAGCAGCATAAATCCCCAGGGGAGGTCCTCAGCTTAATTAGATTGAAAATTAGAGCTGCCATCATCTCAGTATCTCTGCATCCACTCCCAACTTTCTGCTCACTCCAAGGATCAGCTTCATGGCAGGCACAAGGATCAGATTTTATTCTTAATTACTTTTTTTTCAGCTGTTTTTGACACTCATTTGCCAAGACACATGGCAGAGGCCCCACCTGCCTGCTCATATCCAGCCTGCTTGGAGGGCTTGGCAGCTGGAGGTTTGCCACAGCCACCCAGAATCAACAAGAATCAGACTCACAGAATGTCAGGGCTTGGAAGGGACCTCAAAAGACCAAGTTCAACCCCCCCCACCACAGCAGGATCCCCCAGGAACAGATCCAGGTGGGTTTGGAAGCCTCCAGAGAAGGAGACTCCACAACCTCTCTGGGCAGCCTGGGCCAGGGCTCCCTCACCCTCCCAGGAAAGAAGTTTCTCCTCATGCTGAGGTGGAACTTCCTATGTTCTACCTTCAGCCCATTATTCCTTGTCCTGTTCCTGGGCACCACTGAGAAGAGATTGGCCCCTTCCTCTTGCCCCCCACCCCTCAGATATTGGTGGACATTCAGAGATCCCCTCTCAGCCTTCTCTTCTCCAGGCTGAACAGCTCTTTCTTCACAGGAGAGATGCTCAGGTCCCTCAACCATCCTATCCTCATAGCAGAAGAACCCAGACAAACCCCCCCCACTATTCCCCCTGGTTTTAAATGCATTAAGGGTCCTTTTTTGTTTTGGCTTTGGAGAGCAGTGAGTCACCAGGACACATCCCTGAGATGTCATTTTGCTAAGTGGTGGCCATGATTCAACCACAACACATCCTGTAAATGGTGGTTAGGACATCCTACCAGCACCTGGCACCTATCAGAAAGGAAGCTTGGGTGATGATTCATGGGAAGTGTGAAGGCACAGGTTGAAGCACTGCTTCCACACCTTGGGGGAGCCACTTCATGGAGCCCACCGGCCCCCCAGGGAGAAGCAGTCATCAGCTGAAAGGGTTGGTCAACCTCAAGCATGGAGAGGACTTGTTCTCAAGCTGGAAACACAGCACAAAAGGCAAATTGGGGACAGAAGGATAAATGAGGGCTAGCAGGAGCATCCAGCAAGGAGGATGGGCAGGTGGACACAGCAAGAAGCTGGGCCACCTTAGCACCAAATACCTGGAGCACACCAATGCTGGGCATCCAAACACAAATCCACCCCACTGGTACTACCACCAAGACCTGTTGGAGAACCCCATGGGAACATGAGGTATCAAGGAGGTGATGTCCAGACACTAAGGAGAAAATGGCCATGGTAGCCATGGTAGCCCACCACCTACCCTGCCCCATAAATAGAGTTGGTGACCTCCTGACAATGCCAGAGCAGGGTCAGAATGTCCTAGCAGCACCACCAGTTTCAAATGGACAAGCACAAGGGACCAAGAGTCAGGCCTAGAAGAAATATTTGTGGAGGAGAAAATAAATAAATACATTAATTTAAAAAAAAAAACCAAACAAACAACAAACAGGATGTGGTTCAAAGTGGTGAAGGATGGTTGGAAGCACACACTGCACCTCAATTCCACTACCAGCTTGCACCAGGCAGTGGGGTTGGGGCAACTCCCTGCTTATATTTCTTGGAATAAACATTTAGGGATCTGTTTTGCTTCTAGTTTTGGGGGGCTTCCAACCCAGCCTTTGCTTCAGTCAGCTGGAGAAGACTGGGTATGGCCAAATCAAAGAGAAAAGGAGAGCATAGCTGGAGAAAAGGGCATGTTTCCAGGCTGCAAGCTCTTCCCAGTAGGGATGTTCTACTCCATACCCTCTGGATAGCACAAGGCAGGCAAAAAGCAGAATTACCAAATCCTTTGTGGCCTCATGGGTAAAACACAAGTTCACCATGACCTGGGCATCACCTTTGAGAGCATTCAAAGAAGGAAGGCCAAATAAAATCCATCACCCACCAGCCCCTGGTCCTCTCCAGCCCTACCATTATCCCCAGATGGGTCTCAACTTCTTTTCTGGAGGCCCAGGCTAAGCCAAAACCCAACCAAGCCTCATGAGATGAGTCTTGCAGTGGGCCAGGGGCAGACAAGGGCAATTACTTTACACAACCAACTCAAAACACAAAGAGCTCACTGGGAATTTTTATTTTTTCACTTCTGCAAAACAGCAAATTCCTGGCTAAAATGTTTTGCAAACATTCCAGGTGACTCCAAAGCTTGGAGTCTTGCTGCAACAAAAGCAGTCATTTTCCTGACCTGAACTATAGTCCATGCTGATATTTCTTTAGCTAACTGGAAATGCCTGTTTAAGGAACAGGTCAAAGAACAGAAAAAAAAAACCCAGCTCAGGGTTTCACCTACACTACCTGCTACTTATTACACCACCAACTCCAAAGTTCCAAAGTCCACCCTCACACTAAAAAGTTAGGCTACTCCTGCAGTTTCCTTCCCAGACAGCTCTCACAGGAAAAACACAATATGCCTTTTTTTTTCCCAGAGCTACAAACTAATTGGTGTGTAAATTTAAAAGTCCAGCATGCTTAAAACTGCATCATAGAATGGCTGAGGTTGAAAAAGGACAGAGATCAGCTTCAAATATATATATATATTTAAAATACAAACATATATATGCTTGTTTCTTGGTCCTCAGAAGGGATGCTCCTAAACCTGGTTATGGGCTACAGAGAAGAACAATAAAACAGAAATCCTCCACTGTAAATACATTCCTCAGCAGCAGCCAGGCTGCCTGGGACAAACACCTTTGCTTAAACTCCTTCCTCAGGGCAAAAAAAAAAAAGGGTAGGACCTGCTCATCCTACAGGACAACATGAGCCACGTGCTGCTTCAGGCTCTGGACCTGCTGCCATCCCCAGGATTCCATCCTGCACCTTGGGATTAATCCAGCACCATGGCTGCAACTGGGACCTGTGTGCTTTGGGGTTTCCCTCCCCAGTTTCCCACTCATAAGAAAGTAGCAGAGAGCAGGAAAACTTAAAATTATTCTTCCTAATTTTTCCCACTTTAATTCTTCCTTTCAGTTCTTTTCACTTCAAAATATTCTCCATCAAAAATTCTTCTTCAATTCTTCCCAATCGTTTTCAAAATAGTAATAAAAGAAAGTTAAATTGAGTAATCCCAACCAAACCAAGAGGAATTAAGATAAATTAAGTCCTGTTTAGAGTCTTCCCTGGGACTGTGCCCCAGCTCCATGTTCCTCAGCTCCCATCCAAGCCCAGCACAGATGCTGTTAAATACACAACTGAGATGAAGAGAAAACAAAGCAGTTATTTTTTGCAGCATGCCCTGCAGCAGGACATCCATCTGCACAACCCTGCCACAGCACAGGGAGAAACTCAGCCACCTCCTGCCCAGCAGGGGAGGGAAATGCCCACAAAGCCACCAGCACCCACCTCTCACCTCCCTTGCACCTAACTCCAGGAAGTGTAACCAGTGGGCTGAGCAGGGATTTTAGTCCCCCAAAAAGTTAGGCTTTGCTTTTTCTTTCCTCTCCTGGGGAAGCTGAAGAGGTCCCCATGGAAGTGCTGAGGTGGCCGTGCCCTTGGCATGGTCCCCAGCTGCACAGAGACAACCCCAGCAATCCTGGTTTACATTTCAATGATTTTTCCCTCTGCCACTGCAGGGTCAGGAAGAGATCAGGGATGCACACAGCTCATTCAACCCCATTTTTAAACAAAAAAAATCTCAGTGCGGCCTCCAAGCTGGCCCTGAGCTTTGTGGCGTGAGCCAGATATCTTCTTTAGATCTCCTCATCGAAAAAAATACAGAAGAAACCCAAAAATCTTCAAGGAGAACCTGCTTTGTGCCTCTTTTTTTCCTAACAGCAGCTGCAAAAAGCAGGAGGCAGGAGCTCTGCAGCCCCAAGAGCTCTGCAGCAGAGGTCCCGTGGATGTACAGAAACCATATCCCAAACTTTCCCTGTCCCCCCCACTTACTTCCAGATTTTTTTTTTCACAAAACACACAAATCATTTCTACCCTTTCCTAGCTGCTCCTCAACTCTGATCCAACACACAGGCACCTGCTAAGAATGAATCCCCCCTGAATCTTGAAGGAGAAATCATTTTCAGAAAGGTTTTGGAGCAGAACGTTTATTTCGTAGAATCACAGAATTTATTTATGGAATTCTTGAAATTATTTATGCCAATTCATTGACTCAGTATGTGATCACACTAGCAATATGGAAAAGGTTCTCCCCAGAGTCAAAAGCCACCAATTCATTCCAGCTACTTTATTTCATGTAACAACTTCAAGTGAAAACCAGAGCACTCAACACTAACCATTAGAAGAGGATTTTTTTTTAATGCATTAAAGTTCTCTCAGCTATTAAAAAATACTTGGCAAGCACAAATCACCTTGCACAATGGGAGGGGGGGGGGAAAAAAGTAATAAATACTCTGGTTTCTTACTCATCCAGAGCCTGCAAACCTTCTGAAGAGTGTAGCTGGTGCTGCAAAACACCCCAGGAGCAGAAAGGCACAGCCTGGCAGAGGCACTGTTTCACATTAGGTTCAGAGCCTTAAATGCACAATTAACATTTTAAGGAGTACCTTGAAGAGAGCAGAAGGCCCAGAAGCAAAAAACCAATTCTGTTTGTTTAGTTCTGTGAAGAGCTTCACTTTCCAACACCAAAGGCCAGCCAGGCTGCAGATCCACCCCCGTGGGATGAGATGGCAGCTTCCAGGGGTGATGTCTTCCCTCTGTCCCTGTTATCTCCTCAGGGAGCAATAGTGGCATCTGCACAGGTTTCCAGGGCTGCAGTTTAGCTGCAGCAGCAAGAGGTTTCTTTGGAGGGCTCTGGCTGGAGAGGAAAGGAAGAGGGAGCTGCCTCTGCCTCCTGTTTCAGCTAAAGAGAGATTTGAGAAACCGCCCTGCTCAGCTGGACACATCCCCCCACTGCCACCAAACAGCAGGAATCTCAGGGACATGGAAGGAGCAGGACCACACAGCTCCTCTTCTGCTGGGACACAAGGTGCACTCAATTCTTGCTTGCTTCTCCAACAAAATAAAATCCACAGCCAAATAACCCCAAAGCCCCTAGGTACAGCACAGGGAGCAAGAAGAGGTTAAAATGGTCTCCTAGTAACTATTCACCCAAGCAGAGTCCTACCTGCTTGAAGGTTGATGCAGTTTTGGAGCTCCTCACACGTTCATAATTAGGCACAGATGTTAATTACCTTGTTTCATGGAGGCTATTAACCATCAGCCATCCCTCCTGTCAAGGCATCCCATGGAAAGCTTCTCCACCAGCAACATCCAGCTGCTGGTGATTCCAGGATGGGATCTTCTCCAGTTTAAGAGCTCCTCAAGGTGGTGCTGGTTCTAACCCAGCAAAGTCCTTGGCGTGGTTTAACAAGCACCCAGAAAACACCACGTGTCCCACAAAGTCCCAGGAGATCATCTACAAACATCAAATGGAACTGAAGGGTCCTCTACACAACACAGAGCAGCTCCTGTTGCAGCCCAGCAGGAAGGAGAGGTGAAAGGACCTTGAAGTCCCACTTGGCCTCTCCAAAGCAGCTCCTCAGCTGTTTCTCTCACCCTGGTTCAAGCAGGAGGAGGAAGGACTCCAAAATATGTGCTGTGGTGGCTCTGCTAATGCAACTCTGACCATCAGATCAATAGGCTTTTAGCATGACTGCTGTATTGATTCCAGCAAGTCAGGTCATCCACATCTTCCCTCCAAAAGCCTCAGCCCCATCCTCCTGCCAAGGTGATCCAGGAGGCCCCAAACCACACTTGGAAAGTCATCTCCTGGATTTTTAACACCCCACCAACCTCCAACCTGTCTCCTGCTACTTTGGTAATGCAGCTCCTGGCAGCCCTGCACAAAGGGTGCAGCCATGCCTGCTGCTGGCACAGCCCAATTCTCTCCAGCAGGTTGTCTTCTCCTCACCACACCCTCAGGGGCCTCCACCACATAGAAACTCCAAATGCCCAGTGGAATTAAACACCCACATCCTCACAGAGGTGATGTGAAAGCAAGAGCTGGGACCTCCCTTAGTGCTTCCTAAGAGCAGGTCAGAGAGCAACACACCTGCTTCACCTTGGGGACCTTCACCCTCAGGCTCAGCACCTAAAGGTTGTTGGAGTTTTGTTGGTTTTTTTTTTTTTAAAAAGCCTTAGTTCATTTTTTGTGTGTATATACTCCAAGTCACAGCCCTACTAATTCAAAAGCCAAAGCCACCACAGATGCCTCATGCAGAAGACAACCTAGTTCAGTTCTAAACTTCACCACACCATAAAAAAAATAATAATAAATCACAGAATGGTTTGAGTTGGAAGGGACCTCAAAGATCACCTAATTTCAACCTCCCTGCCATAGGCAAGGACACCTCCCACGAGACCAGGTTGCTCAACCCCACAAATGACCCACAGGTATTCAAGACACCATTCACAGCCCCACCACAGCAGCTGTCCCCTTAAAATGTCCCTGCAAGGCAGCCAGCCACCAGCAGAAGGGCCAGCACTGAAACACCAGCTCTCATCAATCTTTGCTGTTAAATCAAATATTAATTACATGCACAGATTGTCACCAAATCCCCACCATTTCCCAGCTGCCTCATTCAAGCCTCCCTATAAAGCAACAGGCTCACAAGCCATGCCCCAGCAGGCATCTTCCACCCATTCAGCAGCTGAACTGGAGCAGAAAACTAATCAAGTCAAGCATAAAAACACGACGCAGGTTAATTACCTGATCAAGAAATTAAGAATCAATTAACCTGGTTGTCAGAACCAGCCCACAGCAGTGCTGGTAGCCAGGCTCCCTCTTCCCTGGAGATGGTTGTCAGCATAGCCAGGCACCCAGCTGGCAAGATGCTGAGGTCTGGGACATTGGTACAGTTTAGCTCTGGCTTTCCTCGGGCTCCCTTTCATATTTTTCAGTGGAAAAAAGTGTTTTACAAACCTAAGCTTGTGACTTTTGAAGAGCTCCTGAGAAGGACCGAGGGCAGCCCACTCACAGGCAGCCCTTGCTCAACCCTGAGTCTTAAATTCCCACAGGTTCAAAGCAGGAGCCCACCAGATTCACACAGTTGGTATCAATGGCCTAAAAGAAAAATTAAATAAAGCCCCCAATATTACATAAAAGCTGTCCACAAAATTAATTAAGAGAAGCAGAAATCTGAAGTGAAGCCTGGGGGGGGGGGGGGGAAAGGGGAGGACTGGCACTGAGACATAAAGCAGTTCCTTGAGAGAGGGCTGGTGCCAGCCTGGCAGCACCTCCACACTGGCCCTAGTCACACTGGAGGAATTTAAAACACTGGAATTCTGAGATGATTTTGCTTTTTCAGAAAAAAAAAAAAGAAAAAAAGAGTCCTGAAGCCAAGCTGAGCCCCTTGCCCAGCCTTGCCCATGGCTTTCCCCGAGCAGGTTCTCCGGCTGAGCACAGGGAAAGGGCTCTCTCCCCATCAGTTATCCCTCTGAACCGGGCTGGATCTACCAGGAACTCTTCCACCAACCTACAAAGCCCTCTCCAGAGCCACGGGAAGGGAATCGGTAACCCCAAACCCCGCGGGGTGCAACCCCCAAAGCCCTCAGGGTGCAACCCCCAAAGCCCTCAGGGTGCAACCCCCAAAGCCCGCTCTTGGCTAAGGAGCGGGAAACACCTTTGCCTGAGTACCTCAGGGAAAACAAGTAAGAAATAAGAGTGACGCCTCCCCTAGATCCCAGCTTCTCCTTAGGCGGAAAAAAAAATCACCCCCAGAGTTTCCCGTGGTCAGAAAAAGCACTTTTGGGGAGCAAAGCCCGGGAGGAGGGAGGGAGGCGGCCCGGCAGGCACCGGCCATGTTCTTTACCTCAGGAGGGAGCGGGTGACCCAGGGACCCCTCGGGTTGAGGCGCCGAAGAACCAGAAAATAAAAATTAATCTGGAAAGAAGCAGGCTTGATTTTTCGGTTACTTGTAAGGACTGCTTTTTTACCTCTCTCTCCAGCCTGCTGGTTCAAGGGGAAAATTATGAGGGGGGAGGGAGGGATGACGCTGTGAGGATTTGGGGAAGCTTGAGGGGTTTTTAGCGGTTCGCCCACTCTGGTGAGGAACCCCACGAAGCTAAAGGCGCCACAACCCGAAGTTCACCCATTCCCCATACAAACCCAACCATGGCCTTCACACCACAAGGAGGGGGGAACCCCGTGAGGGACCGGCCCCCGACCCACCTGCTGGGGCAGTCCGGTACCGACCGGGATCTCCCCCGCTCCCTGAGTGTGGGGAAAGTTGAGGATCTCCCCTCAGGGCTGCGGAACAACGCAATCAAACACAGAGCAGAGCGAACGACACCCCCAGGGCTTTACCCCCCACACACACACACCCCGCCCCGCTCACCTTGGTGTAGAGCTGCGCGGCGGACATGGCCGGGGCGGGAGGTGCTAAGCGAAGGGCATGGGGCCGGCAGGCAGCGAGCGGCGCCGCCGGACCGGCTGCCGGACAGACAGAACAACAGACGGACCGACCTTTACACCCGCAGCCACCGACCGGGGTGCGGGGAAACGAAGGGAGCGGCGGAGGAGGTGGGGAGAGAAGGAGGAGGAGGAGGAAAAGCGGCTCCGCCTCCGCCGCGCCCCGCTCAGGTATGGGGCGGCTCGGAGGGGAGCGGCTCGGCTCGGCTCGGCTCGGCTCGGCTCGGCTCGGCTCGGCTCGGCTCTTTTCTTCAGCTTCGCGCCATCCAGCGCTCTCTCAGGGAGGGGGTATCCTCGCTTTCCCTCACTGCCTGCGTCCGTTTTTATTTTATTTTTTTTTTATGAGGTAAAATTTATTTTAAAATAAAACATTTTTATGCTTATTTATTTCCTTCCACTCTCCGGTCCCGGTCTCTTCCCCGAGGCCGGTTCCCGCCCCTCAGCTGCGGGCAGAGCCTGAGGGAGCCGCCTCACCTCAGGAGCCGCAACGCGGGGGAGCTGGCCTTGAATTTGGGTTGCTTTAAGTTGGTTTTTTTTCTTTCTCTTTTTATTCTTTTCTTCTTTGCCCCTAGAAAAAGAGCCCCGAGCCCACCGGTACTCTGCACCACAGGAATGGCTCTGAGGTGCCATGGGGTAAAACTGTGGGGTGAGCTGTCTGCTCCAACCCACTGGAAATTCCCTCAAGGAATGCACCAGGGTTCGATTTTCCTCTTTTTTTTTTCCTGCCTGGTGGTGGGTATGGGTCCAGTCTGTGCTACTCAGGCTCACTCCATCCTAAACCAGCATCAGGAATTGTGAGAAAAAGCCAAAAACTTGTCCCCAGCTTGGTGGCCTCCAGCCCTGGAGAGAATCCCTGTGCTTCAATTCAGGCTTAGAAAGCACTTTTTGTTGTTGTTGTTGGGTTTTTGGAGCCTGAGAAGGATGATGCAAACCCAAATTATTTCCTAAATAATCTCCCCCGCTATTCATTATTGTCCAAAGGGTTTTGCATATTAACTAAGCAGGCAGAAAATGTGCTGTGCCACACTTGTTGACTCTCAGAGAGAATCCCCCTGGGTGTTTGCAGGCTCTGCCTCTGCCAGGGCACCCACAGATCTCCTGGGAAGTCATCACTGGTGGCATCTCACCCTCTGCTCCTTGTTCCTTAGGGGGGAAATTCTCCCTGCTGTGGCATCTTTTCCCTCAGAATCTGCCATGCAGGGATCTGGTGGGAGGACAGCCAGCATCACACATATCTCTCTTTCTCCATCTCTGCTGTCCTTGGTGAATCCAAATAAATCGCAGGTGGCTCCGGGGGAAGTTTGGGAAGAAGGGGAGAAGAACCTGGACCCTGTGTAGAAATTCCCCTGGGAAATTTATTTGAAAGCCTCCGAGATAGATTTGACAGGCAAACAAAACTTCCTCCTTTCCTTTTATTCAATCAGCTATAGAAACAAAATGTGAAGGAGCTGCACAACGGGGAGCAAAGTCTTCAGTGATAGCCCAGAGGAATAACACAGCTTTCCCCATGAAATACCAGCTGCTGCTCTGTGTGATTTTCCATTAAATTAAAACTTTAATTAAAGACAGAAACTAACCCACCCACCTCCAAATACATCTGAAATCCCTGAAGTGCATCCTGAGTGCTGAGCTGTTGGAAATGTTCTCATTTGGAAAGCAGGAGGATCTTCCCAACTAGGAATCAAAACTTGTGTTGCTCCTAATATTTAACAATATGCTGCTCTTAATATTAACAATGCTCCTAATATTTAACAATGCTTCTCTTAAGCAGCATTTCATGGTCCCACCTCCTGCAGCCACGTTGAAGGCACTTAGAGGTAAAAATGAGCCAAATGCCACTTTGGGGTGGCATCAATTTTTGGGTCCACTCCCCAGCTCAACTCCCTACACGTGTCCAAAAGCATCCCGGTGGAAATTCCTCAGGTCAGTGCCAAAGCCCTCGTGAGCAGGTGAGGGGTTGCAAAAACAGTTTTAAAATTCTTGGCAAGTGCCAAGAAGGCACTTTAAGGGTTCAGAGCTTGGCCTTGTGGGTCTGGGGAGGTGGGATGGGGGGGACAAGTCATCCTTGGTTCTGTCACCAAGGATGCTCTTCCTCCATCAGCATGAAAACTGTATTTTTGTTTTTCTCTGTATAAATGAAGAGGCTACGACTGCTTGGCTTTTAAATGCCAGAGGTTTCATCTTTGGGTCACTTGCCTTCCTGGTGCAGGGACAGGTCACCCAGCCACACACCAGGCTGTGTCACTTAGCACTGGTGTCCCTGGATTGGCTCCAGGACCTCTCAAACCTGCAGGAAAAATACCACGATTGAGGAAAGTCCCCAGTTTAGGCACAGAAAATCATAGAGGCATGGAGAAGGTGCTTTTAGAATCTGGTGACCCACTCAGCAGCTTGGTGTGGGCCTTAGCCATTCTTCTAGCCTCACCTGAAGTCTCCACAGGCCCCAGCAGTTAAGGAGTCAACCCCAGCAAGGTGTTCATCAACTGAGTTTCCTCTCAGAAGAGTTTGGTCACCCGTGGGAATTCATTTCTGCTGACAGCAAACCTCCTCCCAGCTCATCTTTTATTTCTTTTGTGCAGACTTCACGTGCATTGCAGAGGAAATTTTGCTTCCAGGAGCAGGAGCCCAGACACTTTATAAATGCTTGATAGCTCTGACCACCTCCTCTGAGTTATTATTTTATTAAAAAAGGAAAGATTTATTATAGCTCTGGATGGCTCAAATTCACTGAGCTCACTGATGCAGTAGGGTTTTTTTTTTTGTCTCTCCTATTGGGTGTACCCAATATGAGTGTCACAGCCTTTAATAACAGACTTTAATAACAGACTTTAATTAATCCTGGATTGGTGAATGTGCTATTATGTTCATTTTTTCAAAGAAGAGTCACAGCAGTAAAGAAAAATCTCCATTGCAGGACCACACCAGGAGCCTGTGGCAAACCAGGAAATTAATCTCTTAATCATTCTCCCAAGGTGACCCAGGGGTGAGAGCAGAGACCTACCTGAGCTCACTGGGCTGATGAAACCAGTTCCATTTTCTTTTCAGCTCCAGGAGGAAACAAAGGTTCAAATGGAAAAACATGAGAGAGAAAACATTTCTGAATGCCACAGTGCACGAGCAAGAAAGGAAATGAGGTTGTAAATGAATTCTTCTCTTTCCTCCTCTGAAGTGCCCCAAGAAATAACTAAGGAAATACCAGGGAGATGGTTGAGGGCAATGCCCTGGGGAGAAAGAAAGAAGCTGGATTTTCCCACCTCTCCTTGAGTCACCCACTGCTCCTCCTGGATAAACAGCATCCTGGCCATTACCATGGGGGGCTGAGAGGGCAGTGAGGATTAATAGTGACCCTCTCCCCCCTGCCAAAACCCTTCTGAGACCTCCCTGCTGACATCTGGCCATGTTTTGTGTTGCTCTGCCCTAAAATATTGTCACTCCTCCAGCCCCCCTCATCCTACATCTTCAGTCTATGGCATTGCTGGCAATCCAAGGCAGTCCAAAGAGGCAGAGTTGTCACCAACCTGACAAATAACAACTCTTTTTTTGCACTAAAATGATAACCTCAGTCCTGCATACTCCTTTCTGACCAAGGAGAGGTCTGACAGACTAGCACTGGGATCCCAATATTCCAATTCAACAGCTGCATTTTCAAAGCAGCATCAGAGAACATACAGTAGTCTTGTAGTAAATGCTAAACATCTGGATTTGGAGCTGTTGTTTTGTCAAGAAAAGTCTAGGGAAAAAAATAAATCACTTCTAAAGTACTATGTTTATTCTATTTTCCAGACATATTCTGAGCATCACAGTGGAGAGAGCTCAGTTATAAACAGAGTGATTCATAAACACCCTTAGAAAATGTGGTTTAAGGTTACCAAGGGAGCTCAAAAAATTCATCAATTATTTTGCAGGGAGTCAGACATGAGTTTTCTCCTGAAAGGGTGGATTTTGGCTGGTTTCTCACACATCTTTGATAGAATGCTCTGCATCCTGGCTTGGTAAGCTTGCTCCTCTGCTTGAGCTGATTCACCTTCTTGCTGCTTCTCCTCTGCCTCAGCATCACGAGCCTGCTGCCGAGAGGTGATCTGAGCCCTGAGTTGCTCCTGGTGTTCTTTTGCTTCCTTTAGTTTCCTGGAAATGACATGTGAAGAGTTTATTTATGGAGTGTGGGGAAACTTTTTTATTATTATCATTACTTAATCTGTTACCATTCAACCTTAGACTAAAGGGCCACTCAAAACTCCTCTCAGGTGTCTCAGCCTCACACCTGAGACCTGAGACACTGCCAGGGATGGGGCAGCCACAGCTTCTCTGGGAAACCTGGCACAGGGGCTCAGCACCCTCAAATTCAACAATTTCGTCCTAAAATCTCATCTCAATCTCCCCTCTTCCAGTTTAAGACCATTCCCCCTTCTCTTGTCACTCCCTGCCCTTGTCCCAAGTCCCTCCCCAGCTTTCCTGGAGCCCCTTCAGGCACTGGAAGGTGCTCTAAGGTCTCCCTGCAGCCTTCTCTTCTCCAGCCTGAACAACCCCAACTCTCTCAGCCTGGCTCCAGAGCTGCTCCAGCCCTCCCAGCATCTCCATGGCCTCCTC
Source organism: Phaethornis superciliosus (assembly GCA_023637945.1). Lineage (NCBI taxonomy): Eukaryota > Metazoa > Chordata > Aves > Apodiformes > Trochilidae > Phaethornis > Phaethornis superciliosus. The sequence continues at coordinate 70,726,126 of JAJQWJ010000004.1, forward strand.
TGGACTCACTCCAACAGCTCCAGCTCCTTCTGGCCTTGGGGACCCCAGAACTGGACCCAGCACCCCAGGGGAGTCTCCCCAGAGTGGAACAGAGGGGGACAATCCCCTCCCTGGCCCTGTTGATCACACTGCTGGGGATGCAGCCCAGAACACAGTAGGTTTCTGTCCTGCCAACACATGTTTTTGACTCATGTTGAGCTGCTCATCACTCAACGCCCCCTTTTCCTTCTCAGAGCTGCTCTCAATCCCTTCTCCACCCAGCCTGAATATGCCCAGAGTCAGGTAGGGTGTGAATGCCAGCAAGGTCCCTTCAGAAGGGTGAGATTCCTCCCGTAGCCAGGAGCTTGTTCCCAGGAAAGCAATCAGAGAACACAAAAGGTTCTGGCTCTGGAAGGATCTTCTCCATGACCTCCAGGGACAGGTGGTGGCCAAAGAGCAGGAGCACAAGAGGGAAGTGCAATAAGTAAAAGCAGAGCCTTTGCTCTGGGCTTTGCATGACACCCAGAGGAAGAGTTCAGCTACTGCGTGTAACCCTTGAGGAACTGGGAGGTACCAGAGCCTGGTGCAGCTGGGTTAGGAGCAGCAGTTTGGTGTTTTGGTGGCTGAGGATCTGATTGCTTAAAGGCTGGATGTGGGTGGAGGTTAGCACAAGGCCTGACCTCACTAGTTTTCCTCGGTAAGTAACAAACTAACCTCTCATTAAACCTCCTCCCCAAAGCTCTGCCACTCTTAAGAACAGCTCAGACAGCCAGGAGATGTATTTAATAAACACAAGGCAAGTCACACCGTGGCCCAAAAAAGACCAATATGTAACAAGCCACCATTATCTGTGTGATGAGATCAGAGTTGGTGGCAGAGCACCAGCTGCAATGTGAGGCTGCAAGCAGCACTTCAGAGCAGAGCCCCTCTCAACAGAAAGCCCACCCAGCTCTGAGACTTCCCTGAAAATGAGAATTTGCCCAACTTAAGATTTGAAAAGCAATGAAATGAACGGATGGCATAAGAGAAATACCTGGCATATTCTTCTTCTTCTTTATGCTTGAATTCTGTGATTGCATCATCTAATAACTTCCTCTCTTCAGCAAGTTCTTCCCGCTGCTTTGCATTTCTCTGCACTGCAAACAAACAAACAGCAACACAAACTTTCAGTACAAAGTCCCCTCAACACTGTGAAGCTTGAAGGGACAGAGAGAGCCAAGCAGCCTGAATAGGAAGAATCATAAAATGATCACAGAATCCCAGACTGGTTTGGGTTGGAAGGGACCTTAAAGCTCCTCCATTCCCAAGCCCTTTCCATGGGCAGGGACACCTCCCAGCAGCCCAGGTTGCTCCAAGCCCCATCCAACCTGACCTGAGACACTGCCAGGGATGGGGCAGCCACAGCTTCTCTGGGAAACCTCTTCCAAGCTCTCACCACCCTCCAATTCAAGAATTTCTTCCTAATATCTCACCTAAATCTCCCCTCTTCCAGTTTAAAACCATTCCCCCTTGTCTTCTCCCTCCCTGCCCTTGTCCCAAGTCCCTCCCCAGCTTTCCTGGAGCCCCTTCAGGCACTGGAAGCCTGAGTTCTGTTGCTTCTGAAGAGGCACACAAAAAAGGGCAAGGGGATTCTCAGCTTATTTGGTTTTCAGCCACTCACATTCAGATTTCCCATTCAGAATTTATAAGAATAATCTAACCACTAATAATGACTTTTTGCTTATGCAATCCTCATTTTATTAGGTTCTGCTCTGGTGAGAACCAGGGGAGATTGCGGTAAGAAATACCTGTAGGAGGGAAGATTCAGAACCAGATTTTGGGCCAGCTCAATCAGACAGCCTGTGCATGCTGGGCCAGATCAACTTCCCAAAAAGCAGTGGGTTGCACTCCCTCTGCTTTTTCCAAGCCTTGGAGGTCTGGTGCCTGGCCAGCAAGCTCTGGAAACCCTTACCCTTGTTCTCCATCTGCTGCTGTCTTGTCTCCACCACATCTTTCAGGAGCTGCTTTCGAGCCTCCTTTTCCAATCGCATTCGTTCAGCCTTCTCAGCCCAAACCTTGGCTGCCTCTTCATCAAGGATCTTGTCCTCTGCTTTTTTATTCTGTTTGTCCTCCTCCAGCTGTTGAGCCAGGTGTGCCAGGTAAGCCTGTTGCTCCTTTAACAGCTCTTGCTGCAAACACAGGGACATTTGGAGATGTCAGTAAGTGAGTTCTAAAAAGCCTTTCAAAAGAGAAGTGGTGGTGTGCAGCAGCCAACGTGGGAACTGGGAGCCTGGAGCTCCATCCCAAACTCTCTCATGGAAAAGGGGTGTCCAGAATATTTTTCCTGGCCAATCAAGAGTGCCTGGACAGCAGCATAAGAGCAGAACAAATCTAGAGTGTTGCCTTCACCCACAGCAGCTCAGCTGCCTCAACACAGATTAAAAAGTTTCCAGTGCTGCCCAAGCTACTTCCCCCTCACCTGCATTAGAAGCCTTGGGATCTAGAAATAAAATAAATAATGAGTGATAATAAATACCTCCTCTCATTTTGTGCCAAGGCCTAACTCTGAGTTTATCCAACTGACCCACATGAACATTGAGCAGAGGACTGAGTGCAGCTCTCTTCTAGTTCTTAAAGTTACCTGGAAACTCATTTTCACCCTGAAGTTGGACCTTCTACTTGTTTTGAATTTAAGAAGTGACAGACACATCCATGGCTTCATGGATATTTCATGTGAGTTTTTGCATCTATACATCCCTTTTTTAAAAACCGTAAACTGTTTTTTAGTATTAATGAATTAGAACAAATGAAATGTTTACCTTCTTCTGCAGATACAAATCTTTACTAACTCAGCTCTACAAAACCAAAATATTTTTCTAACCTCCATTATGTCCAGGCAGTCAAAGGATGACAAATATCAGGTGATTTATACACCATGAAATCAGGATGGAGGGACAAGATTCCAAGATTTCCTGAAAGCCTCCTTCTGGTTTTTTCTAGCCTTGCTGATTGTAAAGCATGTTTAATGTACTCACTGTGGTTTTAAACAAATAATGAGCTGCTGCAGAGAAGCAGAGGGCTGGCAGGAGGAGAAGCAACAGGCTAAGCAACAAAAGAATCAGCTTGTTCAGAGCAAAAAGGGCTCCTCTCTGATCTCATTGGACAAAATGAGTCCCACAGTTTCCCCATGAACCTGATTTTAGCCCTTACTTTTCTTTTTTTTTTCTCCTTGGTGTCTTCCTGACATTCCTGAAGTGATTTTTCTAAGATCTTCATCTCTAAGTCAAGTTCATTTTGTTTTTCTTCATTAAGATGCTTCTGCTTATCCTGGACTGCACTGAGCAACATTTCCCTGAAATCTTTCTGTTTCTGGAGTTTCTCCTTCTGAAGTTGTTCATTTTCTAGCTTAAGCAGCTGCAGTTCTTCTTCCTGCAACAGGAAAAACAGCCAGTTTGGAAAATGACACCATAAGTTCAAACTAAGTGATAGCTAGAATGAGTTTAATCAGAAAATCAAAAAGCAAAGCTTCAATATTTAAAGCCAAAGCCTTTCCTGCTGACATCAGAGAATTATTCTCATCCATTAGACCTGTTCAAGTGGGAAGATTTTAGTGTGCCACTCATTAGAATTCAGGATTTTCCCCCTTTAATTATCACATGCACTTCAGTACCCAACCACTGGAATTCCTGCTGTAAAAGATCTCACATCTCTTCAGAAAAATCAATTTCAGTGCAGCATGCAGGATCTATAGCCAAGTCTCCTCCTGCAGCTATAACCACTAACCTGTACCAGAGCCCTGTGTTCCTTCTATTTCTGCATATTTTCTCTGCCCTGTGTCTGGGATGGGTGTTCAAGAGCACAACTCCAGTGGACAGAAGGGTGGAAAAATCAATTGGATCCTAATATTCTGATTTACTGAATTTCCAGTGCTTCAAAATTTATGTTCCACTTTATAGTAGGCAGAAAAAATGAATAGTCAAACTGAATTCTTAAGAAAGGAACAAAGAAAAACATTCCAGATCCATCTGGTATATGTACATTTAAGATTATTTGGCTTAAAAAATAAATCCTAAGGTAGCATCCATGAAATAACAGCATAATTCCTGCACATGAGTGAGTTTCCAAACCAAACATTGTCATAAAAGAGTACTTGCCCATCATTCACTTAGCTACATGTCTCAGAACAAAGTTCAGCTGTCTTGGAGGTTCACAGGGTTTTGTTAACCTGGTTTTAAATTAGATGCCTCTTTTATAACATAAATAAATCTAAAACTGATCAGCAGATTGGTCAGAAAGAGCATGGCTAGGCCTAAGGGACACAACTGGTTATGCTGGACAGAAAGCACCCACTGCTTCTTGCAGTGTTTCAAAGCCAAAGCTGACTTTGCTGTCTCTGCCTGGAAGGTCAAAATCACTTTCAGAAGATGGTGAAACAGCTTTGAAACTCAGGATCTATTATTTCAGCCAACCTAGATTGGTTCCCTGCAGGAATTTGACTTCTGGGGCTCTCAGCCAGCCCTGATGTGGGAAGGAGCTGTGTGAGGAAGGGCTGGGAGCTGCAGTTGGGTTCAATCTCAACCTTTGGTGTCTACATGAGTGCAGGAGCACCTCTGCCTGGGGACAACTGCCTGGGGACAATCCTGATCCAGCCCTGCTGCCTTGACTTCCCAGCTTCATCATGGACTTCATCCCTACAGAACATGGAGTAGTTTGGACTGTTGGATGAGCCCAGTTGCTGGCTGCAGACCTGCTCTGCTCCATGGGACTCCTGTCAGGGAGGACAGTGTCCTACTGTCACCCTCAGCTCACCTTCCCTTCTGGGAGCAGTGCACTGAGCATGAGGATTAAACAGATCTATCATGGGCTGAGATCTGGTGCCCCATGTTACAGTTGGGACACAAGATTGAGGTTGGACATCAGGAAAAAATTCTTTGGTGTGAGGGTAAGTCCAGAGGAGGCCATGGAGATGCTGGGAGGGCTGGAGCAGCTCTGGAGCCAGGCTGAGAGAGTTGGGGTTGTTCAGGCTGGAGAAGAGAAGGCTGCAGGGAGACCTTAGAGCACCTTCCAGTGCCTGAAGGGGCTCCAGGAAAGCTGGGGAGGGACTTGGGACAAGGGCAGGGAGGGAGGGGATGAGGGGGAATGGTCTTAAACTGAAAGAGGGGAGACTGAGGTGAGATCTTAGGAAGAAATTCTTGAATTTGAGGGTGGTGAGACCTTGGAAGAGGTTTCCCAGAGAAGCTGTGGCTGCCCCATCCCTGGCAGTGTCTCAGGTCAGGTTGGATGGGGCTTGGAGCAACCTGGGCTGCTGGGAGGTGTCCCTGCCCATGGAAAGGGCTTGGGAATGGAGGAGCTTGAAGGTCCCTTCCAACCCAAACCAGTCTGGGATTCAATGGTTCTGTGGTCCCTGCCCACTCTGTGCCAAGCAGTGACAATCTCTTCATCCCCTCCTGACCCACATGAAGGCTTTGTGGCCAGTGGTAGCCACCAACAAGGAGAGAACCCAGCCTGGAGTCACAACCCCAGGAGCAAACTGGGTTTGGAGCAAGCTGGGCTGCTGGGAGGTGTCCCTGCCCATGGAAAGGGCTTGGAACTGGATGATCTTGAAGGCCCCTTCCAACCCAAACCACTCCATGATTCTGTGATTCAGTAGCAGGAAAGTAGAAATCAGAAACATGCAAAGCTGATTGGCAGGAATTTGAAAACATTTCCATTTCCCGCAGAGGCTCTGAGAACAGCTTTGAATGCCCAAATCCTTTCCATGCTGCATTTTAAAAGCTTTTCTTTCCCTCTTGTCAAGAGGAAGGCGTTGGGGGAAAGAGGCTTCGGTTAATAGGACAGGCTCAGATCCTAATGGAATCAGAGGAGCTCCAAATCGGGTGTGGATTAATCTAAATGTGTAGTAAGCCTGTCAGGAGGAAAACCTCCAACAGAAGCCAGAACTAAGAATGCTGTGGAAATTACCAACAACTGAGCTTCCTCCTCCTTCAGCCTCTTCTCCTCCTCCTGCCGAGCACCGAGCGCCGCCATTTGGGCACTGAGAGCATTCAGGACTTCCTGGGTCTGCTCTGCCAGTTTCTTCCCCTCCATCTCTCCTCTCCTTTCCTTAGCCAACCTGTCTGCTTCCCAAAGCTCAGCAAACATCTGCTCCTCCTTCTTTTGTTGCTTTTTCAGTTCCTCTTTCAGGGCTAGCTGGGCCAGTCGGTCTTCGCAGACCTCCTGCTGATGTTTCTTCATCCACTTTTCATGAAGCTCCCCACATTGTTCTCTGAAAGGCAAGAGAAAAAGTTTAGGAAAACAAAAAGAAAAGCTTAAAAAAAAAAGAAAACAAACAAAAAAACAACAAATCATTAAGTCTGGAGCTGTGTGATGGATGGAGGCTCCTAGCTTGTCACTATTCAGAGGGCCCCATCCCTGGCAGTGTCTCAGGTCAGGTTGGATGGGGCTTGGAGCAACCTGGGCTGCTGGGAGGTGTCCCTGCCCATGGAAAAAAGTTGGGAATGGAGGAGCTTGAAGGTCCCTTCCACCCCAAACCACTTTATGGTTCTATGACAATGGCTCAGGAAGTCAAATTCCACACTTGGGTCTGCCACCAACTCCTTGAGAGGCGTAAGGAAGCACAGAGAGTGATTTGATGGGAATTTGGCCATTAAGGAGATGAAGAACAGGTCTTATGTTTGCATTTGTATTAAAAAAAATTACATTTACATGCACAATGTTACATCCACAAAATGTATTTTCTCTAAAATGCACACAATAGCTGGAACATGCATTATGTGGTTTGTTTCTTGCCTTTTCTTATGAAATCCACACACATCCTTGTTCAAGCATGTGGGTTACTCTTTATTCAAGTGAAGGCTCAGAATACTCACCTGAGAGCTCCTTCATAGCCAGCAAATACGTGGAGAAGGGAATTTAGGTTATAATACAACCAAAACACAGTGAGTTTGGCACCTCAAACTCAAATACAAGAACCTGGCAATTGCTCAGTTCTCAGTCACAGAACCACAGAATTGTGACAGTTGGAGAAAACCTCTAGGATCACTGTGTCCAACTGTCAACACCCCCCCTGAATAAAATATATTGATCAATATCTGTATCACCCACTGGAACATGTCCTGCAGTGCCTCATCCACATGGTTTTTAAATCCCTCAGGAATGCTGGGGACTCCAGCCCTGCCCTGGGCAGCCTGGGCCAGGCCCTGACAACCCTTGCCAGGGAGAAATTCTTCCCCAGCTCCAATCTCAACCTCCAGGGCAATTCCTCTTCTCCCATCCCTTCTTCCTTGGAAGAAAAGACTGACACCCACCCCCTGGCTCCAACCTCCTCTCAGGGGGTTGCAGAGAGCCAGAAGGTCTCCCCTCAGCCTCCTCTGCTCCAAACTCAACATTCCCAATTCCCTCAGCTCCTCAGGAGTTCTCCAGACCCTTCTCCTTGTGCTCCAGACCCTTCCCCAGCTCTGTTGCCCTGACACAAGCCAGGATGCTGGTGGCCTTCTTGGCCACCTGGGCCCCCCCGGCTCCTGTTCAGCTGAATCAACCAACACCCCCAGCTCCTTTTCTGCCTGGCAGCTTCCCACACTTCCTTGTGTGATCCAGGAACCTTCTGACCACTCATTCCTTGGTTGTCCCACCAGCAAAAGCAGGGAGGAGCAGAGCAACAGGCATGCCAGGAGCCACAGCACACTCCAAGAGGTTTCCTCACCTTCAAGGAGGTCAAACTTACCACATCATGACCAGTTTCCTTATACTGGAACTCTAGGATCTACCTTCCAACTCCTGGGTAGGAGTTGGAGGTGATTACAGAGTAGGGTGCTAATTAGTATTCATGAAAGACATATTTCTCCAATGTTCTGAGGCAAACACCATTATTGACATTTGAAGTCTTACACCAGTAGAAAGAACTGTATTACCTTGAACAATGGGTTCAAAGTTGTCTCAGCAGCAGAGGAATAAAGAATTAGTTATTCTTTTTCATGATCAGAAACTAATCTGAATTTAATTGCATGCTCAGAGGGGGAGAGAAGTTCAATAAAAGTTTGGCACTGTTGGAATTTTGATAGAAAATAACCCTGTAATTGCTTGATTTCATCAAAAGAATTCCTTCAAAGCAGCTTTTACAGCAGCCCATCAACATCTGCTCCCCCAGATGGCTGGTTTTCTTCCTCACTTTGCTCTCCTAAGCTTCTTAAAATTAAAATTGTGCCTGTATGTAACCACTTCCCCAAGACAGAAACTGCATTTATTCCCCTTCCTCCCAGTTATTTGTTCACTTTATAGCTGCAGGACAAAGTTGCTGTGAGAAGAACATTCTCACATGGATGCTTCTGATGTTATCACAAGAAAAAGGATGCAATGAGTTGATGTAAATTATTTAAATTACAATTTTCTTTACAGATACCAAGGCTGAACATATCCCTGGGTTAAAAGAGTCACAATTTCTGACTCCCAGAGAATATAAAGTTACCAGCCCTGAGACACTCATCTTTAGGGGCCTAAATCTCAAGCTGAATCCCTTCTCCTTGGTGTGTGAAGCAAGCTAGAAGTACAAAATAAAAAGCATCCCAGCAGCACCCCCCCTAAACAATTTTAGAAGTGAATTTCAAGCACTTTGGGGGCTGCATTTTAGAGCCAGCACCACAAATTTAGAAGTGTGTGTGCTGCCTTAGCACTTGTCTCACTCAGTGAAGTGCACAGCTAAGAAATCAACATTTATCTATGAAATCACTGAATTAGACTTGATGCACAAGTGAAAAGGAGTGTTGGGTTTTCTCCCCAGACTTGAGAAATGGGTGGTGTGGATTTCCAGAGCACTGCTGGAGCCTGGGAAGAGCTGCTTAAAATGATTACAATGACATGAAGTTAATAGTCTTTTCATCACCTCCTCAGAACACCAGAATTTCCAAGAATTGAGCAAGGCAGAGTTCATGGCAAGGCCTTGGGGCCTGAGAAGCACCTGAAAACCTTAAGGACTTCAAAAGTCAAGCTCAGCATCTAGGAAGATTTTGTATGGAAGGGAATTAAAGGCTCAGCTTTGCATGGTGCTTGGGAAAAGTATGGGATAAATAAAACCAGCTCAACTTTTTAAAGATCTTGGATGTATTTGGTTAATAATCATGATTTAGGCCAAATTAACAATCTTTGAACCCTTCTCACTCCAGTTCCAGAAGGCTGAAAGTGAACAGAACAAGGAATAACAAGAGAAAACCCAGGTGAAAGCACAAGGATGCTTCCACAAGGCTTTTGGCAGTGCAGCTGGTGGAATCTTTTGGGGTTTCTCAGCACTGAAATCACCCACTGGACACAGGACACCTCTCTGCACCTCCTGCCTTCACCTTTCTTTTTCTCTGAGCACCACAGCATGGAAAATCCCAGCTCTTTAGAGCCTGCACCTCTTCAAAAACTCATTGCACACAACAGAGCTGAGGCCTTTCAACTCCTGGCCAAGCTCATAGGTCTCTACCCAAACCACTCAAATCTTTCTGTTTTATCATTTTAATCATCTTTCCTTCCTCAGCTTATTATTGTCACCTTTTGTTTGAATTGCCTCCTTGTATGAACTTATTATTTTATAAGATACCTGAATTGCTGCTCCAGTTTTTCAGCCACCAGCTGTTGTCTTGCTGTTTCTCTCTTCTCTCTCAGGAGTTTTGCTCTCTCCCTCATTTTCTCTTGTTTGTCCAGCTCTGTTTCTTCAAGTGACTCCATCTCAGCTAAGTACTGACTGTTCTCTCCCTCCAGCAGCTCATGAAGTCTGTAATGAAACCATGAAAAGAAAAGCTAAAGAAATGCTCTCTGCAGAACAATGAAGTTTTAGTTTCTTTGTTAGGAGCTCAAAATGGGTGCTGGGCTCCTTTCAACACTTCTTGCAAAAGCCAAAGAAGGGAACATCCAAGGAAACAGCAAATTTGAACAGGAAGATCACCCCAGTTGTGCCCACAGAGGGGATCTTTCAGCACAACAATTCTGTTCTGGCACAATTTAAGCTGCTTACCTCACAAACCCATTTCCAATGCTGCTTTACAACTTCAGAGCCCACTAAACAAATTCAGTTCATTTCCAGATTGCATTTTTCACCAGTGGGTATCAGTTTGAGCCTGTACTATTGTTACCCTTCAGTGTGATCCTTCTTTGGTATTTATCCCTCCTTCTCTAATACTGAGAGACCTAAAGTTGTATTTTCTCTCAAATTTGTTACTTTAGCACCACCCTGCAAACCACTCCTCATCCTGAAGGATCTTTGATGGGAGAACTCTGTCAAACTGGCAATTTTTAAACACATCACCTCTCTGAAACCTGGGGCTAAGGAATCCAGAACTTCATTAATTCCAACACAAATGCCACTGCAAAACCTCTCTCCCTTTCATACAGGGATATATCCCTGAATGTGTCAGCAATAATCAGGAATAACTCCCTGGATTAGGACAGGCTGGGGGCTGGCTGGTTGGGAAGTGGCTGTGCAAAGCAGCTGAAGCTGATCCAGCAATGCAGCCTGGTGGTAAAGGTGAGCAAGGAGGAAGGATCTGATTGATCCTTGTTCCCAGCACTGAGGAGACCTCACCTGGGCTGCTGGGACTGGTTGAGCACAAGGGAGATAAAAAATGAGTGGAACAAGCCCAGTGAAAGGCTGCTGAGGTGATGAAGGGTGTGGAGGATCCATGCTAAAAGGAGAATCTCTCAGAGAGAGCTGGGACTGTTCAGCCTGGAAAAAGGTCAGGAAGATCTCATTGATGTCACCTAATGGGATGGAATGAAGGAAAAGGAGAGAGCTGCCTCTCAGAAGTGCCCAGAGACAGGACAAGAGGCAAAGGGCACAGATTAAAATGGGTTGTATTCCACCTGGACACAAGAAAACACTTGCTTTGTTTTCCTTTACTGGACCAGGTTGCCCATAAATGTGGTGGGGTCTCCAGGTGGGAGACCTCTTGGGAGGCCTGAATTTCTTGGTGTGGTGTAATTTTGCCTGAGATTTTATGGGGTGTTTCATGGAAAAGGGGGGGTGGATCCACCAATCCCCTTGTTAATGTCCTTCTGTGCATGTGGAGTCCCTCCACCAGCTTTGAGAAGACTTCCTGCTGAAAAAAAGCAAATTTTAGTGGATTTCTTTTGATTTTGAGCTTATTTTACATTCATATTGAATGAAAAAATGCATCCCAGTCACTCTGATGCTCTCCAGGGTTTCCTGCAGGGAACATATATAGGATACAAACACAGCATAAGGTCTGCCCTGAGATTGCAGGCTTGGATTCTCCTTCCTGAAACCTTTCTCTACAGAACAGCCCAGAAACTTGTCAGGAAAGAAGTGGAGAAAAGCACAGAGAGAGTTGGGGTTGTTCAAGCTGGAGAAGAGAAGGCTGCAGGGAGACCTTAGAGCACCTTCCAGTGCCTGAAGGGGCTCCAGGAAAGCTGGGGAGGGACTTGGGACAAGGGCAGGGAGGGAGGGGATGAGGGGGAAGGGTTTCAAACTGAAAGAGGGGAGACTGAGGTGAGATCTTAGGAAGAAATTCTTGAATTTGAGGGTGATGAGACCTTGGAAGAGGTTTCCCAGAGAAGCTGTGGCTGCCCCATCCCTGGCAGTGTCTCAGCTGAGCTCTCCTGCCTGTTTTTCCCAGGGAAGATGAAAACCAAGCTGCTATTAATTAGCAACTTGTTCCCTACCTCTCTTTTCTCTCCTCAATCCCTGTCTGATGCTCCTGCATGGTTGCATCCACCCTTCTGTGCACAGCACCATGAAGCCATCTCTTGGAGTTCCTTTGCTGCCAGGTGTAAATCCTGCGGTACTGGTGGTAAATCTTGACAAAATTTGTATATTCCAGCAGTTCCTTCTCCTTTTCTCTGTGGAGCAAGATAAAATGATCAGGGGCTTGCCCCCTGGGAGGTTTGGGTCTCTGGAAGAGAAAGCAGAAGCAAGTGGTGAAAGGTTAATGAGTTATTCTGGGGTTTTACTTAGAGGAAATCAGAACAGAACATCAGATTTTCACAGTTCAGGGTTATTAGGATTAATTACCAACAACTTTGCCTTGAAGGGAACAATGTCAGTACAGGAACATGGAATCACCAAATGGTTTGGGTGGGAAGGGACCTTTCAGGGCCATCCCCAACCCCAGGGATGTCTCCAACTGGATCAGGTTGCTCAGAGCCCTGGAATGACCTGGAATGGTTCCAGGGATGGGGCAGCTCCCACCTCTCTGGGCAACCTGGGCCAGGCTCTCCCCACCCTCAGCATAAAACATTTCTTCTTTTTATCAAGTCTGAATTTTCCCTCTTGTAGTTTAACCCCATCACCCCTTGTCCTATTGCTAAAGGCTCTGCTAAAAAGTGTGTCCCTGTCTTCTAGGTCTCCTTTAAGTTCGGAAAGGCCCCAATAAGCTCTCCCTGGAGCCTTCTATTCCCCAGGCTGAGCAACCCCACCTCTCAGCCTGGCTCCAGAGCAGAGCTGCACCCTGAGGCACCGACCTCCGCACTGCACCCCACTCAGTGCCCACCAACCCCCAAAAGAGCATGGGTACCACTACACCCCTTCCCTCAGAGGCCACCACGGCCGGTACCGGGTCCAGCCGATGCCCTCAGCCCTCCCGGTACCGGTTACCTCGGCTGAACCCCAGCGGCTTCTCTCAGAGGGCCCTTCCCCAACCTGCCCCGCAGCCCCTGGCATCTCCTCACCAGCCCCACGCAGTGTGGGATGGATCCCATCACCTCCCGGGGTAACCGGTGCGGCCGGCGCCGTCCCCATCCCCCTGAGGCCTCCATGGCTGCAGCCGAACCGCCGGGACGCGCCGCGCGTTGCTATAGCAACGGAGAGCGACGGAAGTGACGTCAGGACGCGGGGTTGGGCCTGCGGATTGTTTCTCCCTTCCCTGAGGGAATGGCGGGAGGGGAGAGAGGGGACAGGGGACAGAGGGGACAGCCCTGAGAGGGTGCGGAGCTGTGGGGCGGCAGCTGACAGAGTCCCAGAGCGGTGTGGGCGGGAAGGGACATTAAAATCCATCCATTCCCAAGCCCTTTCCATGGGCAGGGACACCTCCCAGCAGCCCAGGTTGCTCCAAGCCCCATCCAACCTGACCTGAGACACTGCCAGGGATGGGGCAGCCACAGCTTCTCTGGGAAACCTGGCACAGGGGCTCAGCACCCTCAAATTCAACAATTTCTTCCTCATGTCCAACCTCAGTCAAGTTTTAACCCATTTCCCCTTGTCCTCTCCCTCCCCCCCCCCCCGTGTCCAAAGCCCTCCCCCAGCTTTCTTGTAGCCCCTTCAGATATTGGAAGGTTGCTCTAAGGTCACCTGGGAGCCTCCTCTTTTCCAGGCTGGAATGTTAGCTTGATTTGAAACCTTGGGTAAAGGTGAATTTATGAATCCTTTTGAGCCCCACACCAAAGAATTTCCTCCTAATATCTCACCTAATCTCCCCTCTTCCAGTTTAAAGCCATTCCCCCTCATCCCCTCCCTCCCTGCCCTTGTCCCAAGTCCCTCCCCAGCTTTCCTGGAGCCCCTTCAGGCACTGGAAGGTGCTCTAAGGTCTCCCTGCAGCCTTCTCTTCTCCAGCCTGAACAACCCCAACTCTCTCAGCCTGGCTCCAGAGCTGCTCCAGCCCTCCCAGCATCTCCATGGCCTCCTCTGGACTTACCCTCACTCCAACAGCTCCATCTCCCCAGAACTGGACCCAGCACCTCAAGGGGTCAGAAGGGGACAGTCCTCTCCCTGACCCTACTGGATGCAGCCCAGGATGTGGTTGGTTTTTGGGTGACAGAGCAAACACATTCCTGTCCTTGCTGTGCATCCATCAGGTCCCACACAGCCCTGGTCCCTCTCTTGCTCAGTGTGACAATGTCATGTCACCTCGCTTCAATGTGCTGGTGACACCTACTGGGAGGAGAAGCTGGCACAGATGTGAAGAAAAATGGAAAAATGTTAATAAAAAGGAGAAGCAGAGGTAGGACTTTAATCACAGGAATGGGTTCTCTTGCAGCCACAAGTTGTGGTGGTGACAACTGGGCAGCCCCCTGATGGAGACCTCCTGTGGCCCATGTCCTGGTGGGGGACAAGCACCAGAGCTGCCCAAGGTGGAGTCAAATGGGAAATAAAACATTGGTTGTGGATCAGTGGTTGCATCATGTCCCTTGTCCCCAAAAAAGTCACAGGGTTGCTGAAGAAGTTTGGAAGGAACACAAATACTGCCAGGAACTTTGCTGTCTTGCAGGTTACCAGGACTTGGCTGATAACTTCTTGGAAAAAATGATCCAAATGAAGAAAGGTTGAGGTTTAAAGTTGCCTGCCGAGGTTGTTCTCATCCAACTGGTCAGGTATCACCTGTGGGATCCTTGCACAAGCAATCCAAAGTCTGTGGTACACAGCAGTTACACCCTGGAGGATGCTACACCACTGGGGTAGTGCTCGACCTGGAAGCTCCATGGAGTTTATTTCAGGATTGACTTTGCTCTCATCCAATCTTGTTGGTTTTTTTTTTTTTTTGGTTTTTTTTTTTCTGTTCAGACAGAGGGAAACAACTTCACAGCAGGGAACTCTGCCTCCACTCCCTGAAAAATCTCAGGTTTAAGTCTTGGGAGGCCTGAATTTCTTGGTGTGGTATAATTTTGCCTGAGATTTTATGGGGTGTTTAGTGGAAAAGGGGGGGTGGATCCACCAATCCCCTTGTTAATGTCCTTCTGTGCATGTGGAGTCCCTCCACCAGCTTTGAGAAGACTTCCTGCTGAAAAAAAGCAAATTTTAGTGGATTTCTTTTGACTTTGAGCTTATTTTACATTCATATTGAATGAAAAAATGCATCCCAGTCACTCTGATGCTCTCCAGGGTTTCCTGCAGGGAACATATATAGGATACAAACACAGCATAAGGTCTGCCCTGAGTTTGCAGGCTTGGATTCTCCTTCCTGAAACCTTTCTCTACAGAACAGCCCAGAAACCTGTCAGGAAAAATCCCCCTTTGACACTCAGGTATTAACAACAGCTCCAAAGTCAAAATTTCAGATGTGGGCTGAGGTTTGAAATGTTTTTAAGAGTGACAAAATGGGATGGAGTCACCTTTCCTTTCTCTCTCTTTCTCTCCAGACAGGTCAGCAGAAAGATCCAGCTCGTGGAGCCAAACCCTAATGATGGGGTGAGGTGGCTCCTTGTGCTCCAACAGCTGCAAGAACCCCAAGGTTGGCGTGAGGGAAGGGCTGGGAATGGGTGGGGAGAAGTCCCACGAGATGTTTTGGAGCAACTCAGCAAAACCAGAGCTTAATCTGGGGTGGGAAAATCCAGCAAGAACAGTAGGGCCTTTCTGCTGCTGGAGGAAGTGTAAAGTTGATTGAAGTCAACTCCTGAACAATTCCCCCTTTGTACAGAAGAAACCTTTTACTTCTTCCTCTAGAAGACAAATTAACCAGTTGTAAGGTCAGCCCCAGCCCTCATAAGAAGACAAAATGTTTCCCACAGTGGCTGCCTCCTCCTTTTTTGTGGGATTGTGGTGGCTCCATGAGCCAGCACTTGGGAACACCAGGTCTCTTCCCTCTACAGGATCAAAAGTTCCTTTTTTAAATTTTTTTTTCCATCAGATGCCCTGGGCTTGCTAGACTGGAGCTCTGAGAAGCTGTCAGTTCTCTGGTTCTGAATTCCCCCTGAGGTTTCCTCACCAGTCACACTCCAGACCATTTCAGGTTCCTCTGGTCATGCTCCCTTCTCCTCCTTCCTGCCAGAACCTCCAGGCAATCTTCAAAATTTAGGTAAATCATGTCTCCTGGGTTTTCTGTCTTTTGGTTATTTTTATGGTGAGGTTTCATCTCTCACCTTCAGGATTGATTTGGATGTGTGCTGGGAAAAAGATCTGCAGATGTTGATCTGAGTCCTGCAGATGTTTCATCACATGGAGCTCATGTGGAGCTCCCTGTGGAATTGCCTGGCAGGGAGCTGCAAGCTTCTGGTGTTGGGGTCTCGTTTGGAAATGAGGCATTCCTAATGTTTCCTCAACTCTGAGCTTCGTGTGAGGACTGGGAAATCCTGGAGTTGGAGCCCAGGAGTAGCTGAGCAGCTTTTAAATTTTAGGAGCTGAAAAAGAGGGGGTTTTGAGCAGAGAAAAGAGGTGGCTGAGGTGGTGAGGTCTGTTTTGTTGATGGTATCAGCTGCATGCAGGGGGTGTGGTTGGTCTTTGTGCTTTAAATGTAAAAATGGAAAGATCAGAGCCCTTCCCTGACCACATCTGAGCCAGGAACCATCTGACAAATGCTCCTTTTCACCCCCAACCCACCCGGTGGAAAGGAGTGGGAGAGCAGATCAGCTGCTCTCCTTTTTCCATTCCCATGGGCAAAGAAAGATGATGTTCTTCTCCTTTCTCTCCCTCAGTCTTGAAAAAAGGTAACCACAAAAAGAGAACGTGGTGTGAATAATCCCAGCATGAGATCATCAGGAACAAGGAGTCTGTATTTTAGGGTTCCCCCCCCCCCCCCAGTGGATTTACACCCTTTGATGGCTCCAACCAAATCTGCCTGTGGTCCTTCCCTACCTCCCTGCCCCAAGAGTGGACTTACCAGTGCTCTCCTCCCAAACTTCTCCTCCTTCATCTCCTTGAAGTGATGGAATGTGTCCAGGGAATGGCAAGGGAGCTTGGGAAGGATCTGGAGCACAACTCTGCCCAGGAGCAGCCGAGGGACCTGGAGGAAAGGAGGAAATTTCCAAGCTGTGGAGGTGTGGTGCTGAGGGCAGTGCTGGGTTAAGAGTTGGACATCAGGGACTTTTCCAACCAAACCAGCTCTCTGATTCTATGGCTGTAATGTTGAGTGTCCAAAGCCACATTGTGGCTGTATTCCTGCTGCTGGGAAAATCAGCAGGAGAAGATGCCAAAGCAGAAAATGGAGAAGCTTTGGATGAAGGGAGACACTCAGCTGTCGTTTAGCAATCCTGGAAAGCAGCTTTGATGGGAACCCTTTAGGCACAGAGAGCACTTTTCACAACATCTCCTTTTTTTCACCGAGCTTGAAAGCTGCAGAAGTTAAAAAAAAAAAAACCCAACCACCCCCAAACCTCCCTGAATTCAACACTCATTTGCTTTGACGTTTGTTCCCGGGATTTCCCAACCCACAGGGCGGGTTCGGGGGCGGTCCTACACGGGTCCCAAAGTTGGTTCGTGCTTACTTGTCCCAGAATTTTGCCTTCTCCCCCTCAGCATGGACTGCGGCGTGATCACCTCCAAAAGCATCCTGCTGCTGCTCAGCCTTGCCTTCTGGGTGAGGGGGCTGGGACCCAGGGGGGGTGGGAGGTGGGGGGGATGCAGACCCCGAGGGGTTTCCAGAAGTTGGATGGGGTTTGGAGCAAGTTGGGCTGCTGGGAACTATCCCTGCTCCTGGCAGGGGGGTTGGAGCTGGGGGAGCCCTTCCAATCCCAATTTTATTTTTTAAAAGAAAGAGATAATCTGGGTTATTTGACGTTTCTGAGAGAAAAAAAAAAATGGTGTTGGCGTTGAAAGTTTTTGTGGGTTTTTTGGTGGTGTTTTTTTTTTTTTTTTATAGAGTGTTTTTAATCCATCAACTGTTTTATTAAAACAATCTACATACTAATTTGGGGCTTGGAAAGAAATGGAGCAGCAGGGTGAGGGGTAGGCACCAGGGCTGCCCTCCCTTTTTGGGGTGAGGAGCATTTGGGGGTGGAAAAGGGCTGAGGACTTTGTTCCTGCTGCATTTTGGTACCATTATGCCTCTCTCCAAATAATTTCCTCAAGAAATACTTAAAGCAATTAAAAAATAAAAAGCAAGCAGGGGGTTTGTGTAGTTTTTCTCCCAAGCTTTTTTGGTTTGGGAGCTGAGCAGCAGAGGAGGCTGCTCTGAAGAGTTGGTGGTTATTTGGGAACCAGTCTTGAGCTTTTTTCTCTGTCTGGGGAAGATTGTGTGGCCCCCCCTCTTATCAGCCAGGGACCTGCTCTGGGAAAAGGGGCCCAGTTAACCCTGGGGCTTGTTGGGGTGTTCCCAGAATTATGAGGCAGGGACCTCAAGAGATCATCTCCTTCCCATCTGCTTTGTAGAGCTTGAGTATTTTCCAACCTGGTTACTGGGGGCTTGATCCTAGGAGTGTCTCTGGTGCTTTTCCTGCTGGAAGGGAACACTCTGATAGTGGTTTAAGCTTGAGGTCATCTGGAGCCATGGACCATCAGTAATTTTTCTTCTGCACGTCTGCAGCCTCTGAATTTAGGGTGACCCAAACCAGCCCTTTGTTGTTTTGTTTTGGTTTTTTTCTCTAGTGAAGAGCAATGCAGCCTCCAAGGCTCTGGTATTTATTTAGAAGCTGCTTCCACCATCTGATGTGGTAATCACATTCCTGCAGCAGAACTGCAGAACCTGGAATTCAGGTTTTAGGAGGGTGGGGAAGGAGGAGCTGATTCTTTTTCTGTTCTTTCAGAGCCTTTTTAACAGTTAGGGCTCTACTAAAGTCCCCTGTAGTTATCAAAACACAACACCTGTCAAGAGCATTAAACTTCTTCTCCAAGGAGTAATTCATGCTCAGGCATTGCATGCTGCAAAGTTTGCCCTGCTTGGAAATTAGTATGGAAAATAATTCACCACCTGCATATTCAACAGCTGGTGTGGCTATGGTGTTTTGCCAAAGGTTATGGCTTAGGAACATCCTAAAAAGGCAACAAATCCTCTTTTGGAACTCTGTTGGTTATTGTTGTGCAGGAGTGAAGAGAGATTTTTCCAGAATGCCAAGGAGTAGCTTGCTAAATGAGGTGGAAAAGCAAGTTTTCTCTTAGCCACCAGGCTCAGCATCCTCCCTGGAGATCATTCTGAAGTGAGGGGGGGGTTGGAAGTGGGCATAACCTCCCCAAACAAGGCAT
The DNA here is from genome assembly GCA_023637945.1 of Phaethornis superciliosus. Taxonomy (NCBI): domain Eukaryota; kingdom Metazoa; phylum Chordata; class Aves; order Apodiformes; family Trochilidae; genus Phaethornis; species Phaethornis superciliosus. The sequence goes on from JAJQWJ010000004.1 coordinate 70,744,901, forward strand.
TGCTTGGGAGCTGCTTTAACTAAGGGTGGTCCTTTAAGCTGGGGGAAATCTGCAAACCTCCAATTTTGCTTTTTAACTCCTAATAATTAGGTCTAAGTGTGTGGGTGTTTTGGTAAGTGGGTGTTGGCCTGTTTGAGGTGAGGATTTGGGATGTTGGTTTGACTCTGGTCAAAGATGAGGGAGAGGAAGGTTCTGAGGAGGTTCTGATGTTTTTGCCACTGTCTTGTGAGGGGATTTGTCTGGGTGAGATTTGATGATGCTTCTGGGAGAGGTGAAATGCTGGGACTCACTTGCTGGTTCAAGGAAAGAAACTGGGAATCTCAAAACTAGCTGGAAGTTTTATGCTCTGATAGTTTTGTCTATTTCTAAACACCTTCCAACGTTGCTTTTCTTCTAATCCCCCCCCCCCCCTTTTTTTTTTTTTAAATCCCAAAGCTGTGCTGCTGAATTCAGCCATTAGCAACTTGTCCCTACTCATCTTCTTGGTCATTAAAATATCTCTGCTTCTAGAAGTTTGGGATCCACCAGGAGTCCTGGAGTTCATCACCAAGAGGCCACCTTATGTGTTGCTGCTGTGAAAATCCTGTTTGCCCAAGTTTCTCCATTCATTTTCTGCCTGGCAGCCCCCCAGCCTTGTTTCACTTGCCCAACAGGAGAGAGAAGGATAAAATAAATTAGAGTCTGTGTGGTCTTAGGGGATTTTTGAGAGCAGAGGTGACAGCAGCAGGACTCTCCAAGGAGGAGAAGCCCAGGACACTGATCCCAGCACTGTTCCTTAGTAGGGTGTGCTCTTTCTGCAAGGGACAAAGCCAGACTTGGATTTTCCCAACCCATCCCTGGCTCTCTCTGCACCCACAGACACTCAGGGGGCATTGGAGCTGATGACAGCTCCTTCAGGAGCTTTAGTGACTCTTCAGAAGTCCAAACTAGTTTCTCCCTCTTGGCTAACAAGTTTTTGCTCAAGTTTCTGGCTTGGGATTTGACTCCACTGACTGGAGAAGAGGGAGGGGCTTTTACCTTCCCACCTTGAATTTGTTGGGAATGTCTCAGCACTGCAAAGATGCCCCCTATCTCCTTTCTCCACTTTCTGTCAGTGGTTTTGGCAAATTTCTTGGACTCAGGAGTTTCCAAAAAGCAGGGATCAAATGTGTTTTGGGTTCCTAGTGTCAGTTGTGCTTTAAGGAGATACTTGTGCTGGTCTGGCATTTGTCTGGTCTGTGTTTAACCTATCTCTTTTGCTCTTGGTGCATCCAAGACCCAAAGCTACTTGTTTTCACCTTCACTGTGGTTTTCTGGATAATTAAAAAATAGAAATGAAACAAGAAAAAACTCAGTGAAGACGGGAATTGCTAATACTCTGGTGGGATTGAAAGTGCAGTGAGCAGCAAGTATTATGCTGGAGATTATTGGTATTTAGAAACATTTCTTTTGAAGGCTGGAGGTATTTTCCAAAGTGTCACTTAGGGGTTGGGTCTCAGCAGCTCTGTGGCCTGTTCCTCACCTTCCTTCCAGCTGTTCTTTATCCTGCCTGCTGCATGTGACAGGGACAGGCTTGTCCCAGGTTTTCCTGCTTGATGGGAAGATGGAAGAGCTGTGGAAGTTCTCCTCCCTGCTCCAGGTCAGGAAAAGGATGCTGCTGGGCCAGGGGGTCAGTTGGACTCACAGCAACACCCGTGGTGGAACAAGCTGCTCAACCAGGAAGTTTGTGGTTGGTTGGTGGTTTGTTGTTTGTTTTTTTAGCACATCCAGTGTGTAAAACTGTGGTGGTTCATCCACTTCTGAAAAGCCTCAGGGCATGTTTCCCTCCAGGCTCCTTGTTTCTGCCCAGCTGATGGAGCTGTGGTACTGGCTGGAGTCTCCTGGGAGAGAGCCAGGGAAGGCTGGGGGACACCCTGACCCAGGATGAGGAGTGTTGGGTGGGAAGCAAAACGTGGTGGGTTTGGTTGTAGCTCTGCTGGGTGGTGGTTGCTGAACTGGGAATGGAAATCATGCACCTCTGAGGACAATGGGAACACTCCTTAGGGAGAAAATGTCCCCAAGCTCTGAGCTTCTTGCAGAAAGGTAATAATGTGGGACCTCTCAACTAGAGGGGACTATCAGAGGCATTTTACAACCTCTGGTTTGAGAGATGTGCACACCATGAGACTCCCACAGAGCCCCAGCTGCATTTGGAGTGGGATCCTGCCTTCTCATGGCCTCAGGGAGCCTTGGGGACTGTGGTTGGTCCCTGGAAGCACAGAGGAAAGGGTTAAGTTTCTCCCACTGCATGTGTCCCACCATCTGAACACTTCCCTTTTCCTGACCAGGCAAGCACTGATATCTGAATTTTCATTTTCCCTGGCAGGCCCCTACACATCCAGCAAAGTGGATTTTCCTGAAAGTCAGTTAAGTTCTGCTTCCTGATTTGGGGCAAAGTATTTGAAGATAAGGAGACACTTTGGAGAGAATCCAGAGGAGGCCATGGAGATGCTGGGAGGGCTGGAGCAGCTCTGGAGCCAGGCTGAGAGAGTTGGGGTTGTTCAGGCTGGAGAAGAGAAGGCTGCAGGGAGACCTTAGAGCACCTTCCAGTGCCTGAAGGGGCTCCAGGAAAGCTGGGGAGGGACTTGGGACAAGGGCAGGGAGGGACTGGAAGATGGGAATAGTTTGAAACTGAAAGAGGAGAGATTTAGGTTTGGTTTTAGGAAGAAGCTCTTTGCTATGAGGGGAAAGAATAATTTTCTTTGCCTGTAAAAAGTTACTGATATGGACAAAGTCAGATCAGGCCAAGTTTTGTGCAGATTTTCCAACTTTCCTTTAGAGCAGGCCCCATTTTTTTCTTTTGTGAATGAAATGCCTTTTTTACATCATCTTAGCTCTGTTCCTTTCCTGCCTGAAGAATGCATCTTGGTGAACACACTTGTCAGGGGAATTTGCAGCTTACCCTGTTCTTACAGCTTTTCCTTTTAACACTGTGGCTCTGTTACCCCAAACTTTCCAGCTTTTGAAAAAATCCCTTTCTGGTCCACACGAACAGACAAGAGGATCAAACAACACTCTTCAGTTGGAGTGTTAAACCAAATCCAACAACCTAACAAAACAACCCACAAAACCTAAAACCAACAAACACTGCCTTTGCATTTCGTGGTGAGTTGTTTGGCACCTTCATTTTAGGCAGGTTTGATGGGAGGAGGAAAGGAGCCTGTGCTGATAAATGCAAATGAACACAAGCTTCTGTTCCCAGCCATCACATAAGGTCAACTTATTAAAACAAAGAAGGGAAGGTGGAAAAATACCTGTTCTGCCTGACTGAGAGATGCAAATTTGGTATTTTTTTTTTTCCTTTTTTCAGAGCAGTCCTATAGAGGGAAGTTTCAGGGCTGTGACTATGAAACTAAGATTTGCATGCCCCCAAGTCTCTCTAGAAGGGCAGGGGCTGGTGGTCTTCAGCAGATAAAAAATTCCCCGTCAGACAGTGGGACACGAGGTGAAAAAAATAATCTTGCTGTGCTTTTAAAAAACAAAGTGGTAAAGTCTGCTCTTTTCCAAGGGTGGTTTGGTATCAGTGAGAGCACTCAGAGTTGTCAGGTCCTACTTGCTTCTGTTCCACAGGGGATGATTGTATATTCATGGCACTGTGTGTGCAATTGGTGGCTTGTTGTCTACATTCCTGCAGCAAAGCATCACTGTGAGACCTTGGAGCACCTTCCAGTGCCTGAAGGGGCTCCAGGAAAACTGGGGAGGGACTTGAGACAAGGGGAGGGAGGGATGGGATGAGAGGGAATGGTTTTAAACTGGAAGAGAGGAGATTTAGGTTGAACATGAGGAAGAAATTATTTGATTTGAGGGTGCTGATCCCCTGTGCCAGGTTTCCCAGAGAAGCTGTGGCTGCCCCATCCCTGGCAGTGTCTCAGGTCAGGTTGGATGGGGCTTGGAGCAACCTGGGGTGTCCCTGCAGGGAGGTGGAAGTAGGAGATCTTTAAGGTTCCTTGCAAGCCAAACCAGTCTGGGATTCTGTATAGTGACTATATGTATTTTTATTACTCTATACCTGGCTCAGCTGGCTGCAGTAAATATGGGAGAAGTGGGTGAAGTCACCTGAGTGAGTAACTGGGCCCAAACATCATCTGAGGAAAACCCTTTGCTTGGTTTGGAGTTTTGGTTTGTTTTTTTTTTTTTAGCTTAGCCTCAAAAGGGCTTTATTATTTGCCCTGAATTTCAGATCTCTGCTTTGTATCAGAGGCATGGCAGATGAAAAAGTGAGTAGTTCTGGAACTGGGTCCTTGGAACACCACAAGCTGTGGTGGGTGAGACAGCAGAGGAGGTCACAGCTGTGTTGCTGGGCTGTGAAAAAAGTTTTCATCCAAAATTTTCACTTGCCTTCCCTCTTCAGCTTGGCTTGGGGAAATCATCAGCTTTATGCTACAGCAGCAGCAGTGTTGTTGGAGAGGAAGGGACAAGGTTTGGATGGTGTGCTCACCATGGCTGGTGACCAGGTGACCTGGTTGTCCCATGTCAACCTTGTGTCACTCCTTGGCTGGCTGTGCTGGGGTTGGTGCCAGTGGCACGGGGCCAAACTCTGCATCTTGTGATCCTATTTTGGGCTGAGGTCTTCTGAAAGTCAGCTTCCAGGCAGGAGCCCTGAAAAGAATTTATAATATTTAATTTTCTGAATAATTCTGGCAACCCTGTATATGATTAGAGGTGTGTTTGAGAGGGTGTTTGACTAATCATCAAGAAGGAATTGTTTGATCTTCTCTTCCCAAAAATAATTGCTTAAACTGGCCTTTGTACTTGTGAAAGAGGTTTGGTTGGGTTTTTTGGTTGGTGGGGGTTTTTTTTTTGAGATCCAACAGTATATTTTTTCAGGAGCACTTTACACATTTGTTTAAAGGACATCTCTCATCAAACTTTTCTTCAAGAGAAATTTCTGTACTTTCAGGAATGGGCTGAAGGTTTTGCAGTATTGGAGGAAAATCCCTCTGCTGGATTTTGGACTTGCCTTAAGTCCTGAGAAAGCTTAAGAGGAGAGCTCAAAGATTTATGTGCTGAAATATTTCTCTCCTCCCTGTTCAAAGTTTAGCCCTGGGACTCATCTCCAAAAACACAACAGGGAACAGACTGTTACCTGAAATGCCTTCCCCTGCTGAGTGACTCTGCTTTTCAGGCTTCAAAGTCTTCACTTTGAATTAAAAACCATGGGTGAAGTCATGGCTGTATCTCAGTTTGCAGGGGGGGCAAAAAAGTGAACTTTCTTTAAGCCAAATCTTTACCCAAAGTCTTTTATTTTTACCTCATTACATTTCCCTTTTCTGTTTGGAAACAGAAGTGCAGAAATTGTAGTAGAGCACTAGCTGGCTGTGTTTTGTCTCTCACCAGAACCCAGACAATCCTGAATGTCACAATAAAACCTTCTCTGAAAATTGACATAGATTTGGGTAAGAATCTCCTAGAACTCAACATGAACCCTCTGATCTTTCTCTTCTGGAGCTAATTTGCTAATCTTGGCTTCATGGGACGGCTGTGAATTGGCTGCACTATTGTTTGGGTGTCTTTTTTTTTTAAATTTGTGGTAGCCCTTCACTCCCAACAAGGTTTATCTCACAGTTGCTCTGTCTTCAGAGCTGAAAATGGGTGGGAAACCAGGCGTAAGGTATAGAGAAGAGATGAATGTGTCTGATGCCCTGCAGAAATAAAATCCGGGGGGGGTTATTTTGTGTGAAACATCCTGCAAGAAATTTAAATTATTCTGCAGCTGGTCTAGAAGTTCAGAACAACTTGCAAAGGATAGGGTTAGGCAGGAGAGCAGAGCTTGATGTCCTCTGGTGATGACCAATGGTTGACTTTGCACTTTGCACCTCAACTTTTACACATTAACTAAGTCTAAGTGCCCCCTGAGGTTGTGGGCACTCAGCTGTGGTAGAATGTCCCAGCCTGGGTGCTGAGCTCCATCAAGAGACTCAGGAAAAAATCATGAGTGGCTGTGCCCAGCTGCAATCATCTGGTTTAAAAATACACATGCAGAAGGCTCCATCCTGCCAGTGGTCAGCTCCACCTTTGGGTTGGAGTGAGTAGGGAGTAAATTCCCTAGCCTGAAGGGTTAAAGCCAGCTTTAGGTTTGTGGTGATGGCAGCAGAGGAGAGATCAAGGACAAAGTGGTTTGGAAAGATGGGATGGATGTTTTGAGTCCTACACCTTGCGTACTCTTTCACAGAATCATTGAATCCCAGACTGCTTTGGGTTGGAAAGGACCTTAAAGCTCATCCATTCCACCCCCTTTCCATGGGCAGGGACACCTCCCAGCAGCCCAGGTTGCTCCAAGCCCCATCCAACCTGACCTGAGACACTGCCAGGGATGGGGCAGCCACAGCTTCTCTGGGAAACCTGGCACAGGGGCTCAGAACCCTCAAATTCAACAATTTCTTTCTCATGTTCAACCTAAATCTCCTCTCTTCCAGTTTAAAACCATTCCCCCTTGTCTTGTCACTCCCTGCCCTTGTCCCAAGTCCCTCCCCAGCTTTCCTGGAGCCCCTTCAGGCACTGGAAGGTGCTCTAAGGTCTCCCTGCAGCCTTCTCTTCTCCAGCCTGAACAACCCCAACTCTCTCAGCCTGGCTCCAGAGCTGCTCCAGCCCTCCCAGCATCTCCATGGCCTCCTCTGGACTCACTCCAACAGCTCCAGCTCCTCCTGGGGTTTGGGTTTCCAGAACCTGACACAGTACTTTGTGCCCCTGAAGGCCAGGCTGGATGCAGGTGCAGTGTCTCCAGCCCCACCTTTAGTACTGCCACCAGGCCCAGGACTTTTCCTGTCCCACTTTCAGTACAAGAAGAGTACCTTGGAGGAGGAAAGGGTGAGGTTGCTGGTGGTGCTGAAGTGAGAAGGCAGGATTTTTCCAGGAAAGGAATATTTCCCCAGAATCTTGCTTTATAGATGACCTGCCCTGTTTGAGTCCCAGCACAGAAGAATCTTGAGTGCCACATGCTAAATGTCTCTGAGGGTTAGTTTAATCCTTGGTTCCTCACTTGGTGCATTTGATCCTGATATTTTGGAAGTCCAGGAATATAAGAATGGTGTGGGATGAGAGCTGGCTGCCAAGGAGAGATGTCTTCTGCACTTGGAGGTAAATGTAGGGCAGACAGCAGGCCTGGCTGGAGGGGAAGGAGCCAAATGAAATTAAAGGAATTAGCAACTCCCAGCTCCAGTGAGAGCAGTGTTTGATTTAATTAAAACACCACTAGGGGAAGGAGTGCACTGCTCTTAAGCCATGTGATGAAATCCAGCTGAAGTCCACAGAAAACAAACCAGTTTTTTCCTTCAGGTTTCCAGAATGTGAGTATGGAAGGTGCTTTGTTTTTACAACCATCATCTTGTGCTGTAGGGTTAAGGAGGGTGGATGAGTTGTTGTAACTCTCGAGAGAATGTTTTTAGGCCATTGGTGAGGCACTGGCTGGGCACTGCTGAGTCTCTTGGTGTTAATTCCAGGGCTGTTCCCAGTTCTGTGGATAAAAGCCTTGGGACTCCAGAGCTTCCAGTTGGGCAGCTGTCAGTGGTGTGCCTTGTGGTGGCCTCCACCAACAAATGAACATTTTGGATAAAAGTGCTGTCATTCTCTGATTTAAGACTCAGAAATCTGTTGCCTCCAGGCAAAGGAGGGACTGTGTTTTGCTGAGGTGAAGAACACTGGTCCCTGTCTTGGTGGTTAATGTTGTTGTGAGCCTGGAATTCTGCCTTCTCTGCAGGGAACAAACAGATGTTGAGAAGTTCAGATGCAGCATATTTTATTTTCCTCTCTCTGCATACTGGGGTCATTCCTCCCCAGGTTGAAATATTAATTTCTCTCTTAGAAAAAGGCCCCTATTTACTTTCCTGGGCAGATGCTGAATAAATAACTACTAATAAATTCCTTGATTGCTATTTGCAGGCAGCAGCAGCTGGTCTTACCTATGTTGGAGCCTATGTCATCAACACCTACAGGAGCTATGACAACTTTCTGCAGGATAAGTATGCCCTGTTGCCAGCTGCCATCATAATTTCTGTTGCTCTGGTCATGTTCATCATTGGTTTGATTGGCTGGTGTTCCACCTTCCGGGAGTCTCGACTTGGTTTAGGGCTGGTGAGTGCTGCAGATTCTTCCATGTCCCCTCTGTCACCTTGCTGGGTGGCATGGGAGGTGCTACCCTAGACCTAGAAGAGAAAGGAAAAAGGTTTTTGGCAAATGGATGGGTGAAGTAACTGTCCAAGCAGATGGCCACACTGCTCACTTCATTTGTTGGAGTGTGGAGAAAATGTGGTTTGAAAAGTAAGGTGGTGGGGAGGGAATAGGAGGAGGTAGGAATGTCCAAAACAAGCAAAAAAATTAAAATAACTTTAAAAAAAATACATTTTTCTGCTGACTTGACTTCTCTGAATCCTGAGTATGCCTCAACTTCTTCTAGAAAGTCCAGAAACTTCTTTTGAAAGCCCAAAAATGTTCAGGCTGAGGAACTTGAGGCCCCCAGCTCATGCCTTGAAGGCAATGTGAGCTCAGCAAGCAGTGCCCAGCTTGGCTGCTGGCTTAGCTGAGCAGCATCCTGTTCCACAGCCACCTCCTGAACAGCTTCAGAGGCTCCTGACCCAGATCACATCATGGCAGTGGTCCAGGAGATTGCCTACACTGGGCACAGATCCTGTGGAACCAAGGTCATCTCCTGTTCTAAATGATTTTCTGGAGACAATTTTGATTAGAGAAGAAACAACAGCAAATAGTACCTTCCCACTGTAAGTTATTGGATTATGTGCAATAGAATTGAAATTCTGTGGAATTCTTCTTTACAGTCTCTCTTTTCATTTCAGTTCTTGGCCATTATCCTGATTATCTTCATTGCAGAAGTATCTGCTTTTGTCCTGGGATTCATTTACAGGGAAAAGGTAAGCAAAGAAAAAGTTTACTTTTACCTAAAAAGTAAAGAATAGATCTTGTTAGAGAATTCCAGTATATCCAGTTTCCTTCCACCTCAGCCTCTATGCTGCAATCTGCAGGGCAAGCAGGGATGGGGATGTCACCATCTGGTATTTGGATCACTCTTTCTTGGTGAAAGAAACCAAAAGGCTGAAAATCACTGTAACTGGGTTAAACAGTTGTTGATGCTCTCAAAGAAGGTCTCTTAGAATCACAGAATGGTTTGGGTTGGAAGGGACCCTAAAAATCATCCAGTTCCAACCCCCCTGCATGGGCAGGGACAGGGACATTTCCCACTTGACCAGGTTGCTCCAAGCCCCATCCAACCTGGCCCTGAAAGGGGACAGAACCTTCACCAGAATCATATTCCTCGGATAGAAGTGCTATCTGTATTTTATCCAAAACATCACATCATTTTTATTTTTATTTCTTTTTAAATTTTTTTTCTTCCCTCACTTATTCAGGCTACAGATCTTTTGCAGTTTCCACTGAGGAAAAAAATTCCTTGCTCTGGTGTGAAAACAAAATGTTTGTGGTTTTTTTTTCTTCTCTAAATAGGTAAAAACTGACGTGCAAGACACAATGCACTCAGTCTTTGAGAAATATGATGGGAAAAGTCCAGAGTCTGCTGTTATGGATTACTTGCAAGGACAGGTGAGGAAATATTTACGTTGTGCTGAGAATTGTTTAGAAAACAACAATTGGAGTCCTCAGCAAGAAATTTAGGCTGGGGAAGGGGGACAAGAGGTAATAATAAAGAGAAGAAAAAAAAGTAATAAATAAGAGGTAATAATGTGTAAAGGGAGGTTGATTTGTTGTCCCTACAGCTGTCTTCCTGCTTCTTGTAAATCATCTCCATTCTGAGGTCAGCTCTTGCCCCAAAAGCCCGAGAGGTTTCACTCAATGTTACAATTCATTGAATCACAGAATGTCAGGGCTTGGAAGGGACCTCTGGAGATGATCCAGTGCAACCCCCCTGCCACAGCAGGATCCCCCAGGAACAGATCCAGATGGGTTTGGAAGCCTCCAGAGAAGGAGACTCCACAACCTCTCTGGGCAGCCTGGGCCAGGGCTCCCTCACCCTCCCAGGAAAGAAGTTTCTCCTCATGCTGAGGTGGAACTTCCTATGTTCTACCTTCAGCCCATTATTCCTTGTCCTGTTCCTGGGCACCACTGAGAAGAGATTGGCCCCTTCCTCTTGCCCCCCACCCCTCAGATATTGATGGACATTCAGAGATCCCCTCTCAGCCTTCTCTTCTCCAGGCTTTTCTCAGTCTTGACAGCAGAGATGCTCAGCTCCCTTCATCATCCCCATAGCTCTCCCTTGGACTCTCTCCAGTAGATCTCTGTCCCTCTTGAACTGGGAAGCCCCAAACTGGACCCAGTATTCCAGGTGTGGTCTCCCCAGGGCAGAGTAGAGGGGTAGGAGAACCTCCTTGGATCTGCTGGACAAACTTTTCCTGATGCCCACCAGGACACCATTGGCTTCTTGGCCTCAGGGGCACCTTATTGACCCATGGAGAACTTCCTGCCCACCAGGACTCCACGGGCTTTCTTCACGGAGCTGTTTTCCACTAGGACATCCCCTCATCTCCACTGGGGGTTGGGGTTATTCCTCCCCAGATCCAGGGCTCTCCATTTGTCCTTGTTGAGCTTCATGAAGTTCACCTTTGCCCAGCTCTCTAGTCTACATCTCGTTGGATTTATGCTCTTGTATATTTACACATCCCTATATTTGTCATGAGGTTTTGTTTGTTTGTTTGTTTGTTTCTCAGCTTCATTGTTGTGGGGTGAAGAACTACAGTGACTGGACAACCACAACTTGGTTTAATTCCACTGGTAACAACAGTGTCCCCCTGAGCTGCTGCAGGCAGGAGGTGGTGAACTGCACAGGACGTCTGGATCAGCCAGAGGAGCTCAACACAAGGGTGAGGAGGAAGGTTCACAGCTGAGCCTGGATCTTTCTCTGAAAGGACTTGAGGCTGAGAAAACATCATCCAATTCTTTTCAGCCATTTGTCCCCTACACCTTTTCCTCCCCATGGCTTTTCCTCCAGCTCACTGCCTTCTCATGTAATTCTATAAAAGCCCCTAGAGGGAGGGACAAGAAGTCTGGATGCTTGGTCTTGCCTGTCTGCTTTGTGCTGCTACAGACACAAGATGACAAGGTGTGGTTGTGGACATTTAGTTGTGTTCAAACAGATTTGGGGTAGGGGAAGAGACTCTTCTAGGACTGACCATTCGTCTGGAAAAGTGCACAGAATCATGGAATTGTTCTGGTTGGAAAAGACCTTGAAGATCACCCAGTCCAAACATTATCCCAGAACTGCCAAGGCCACCCCTGCCCCGTGGCCCTCAGCACCACATCTCCAGGGCTTGGAAATCCCTCCAGGAATGATGGGGACTCCAGGCCCTGACAACCCTTGCCAGGGAGAAATTCTTCCCCAGCTCCAATCTCAACCTCCAGGGCAATTCCTCTTCTCCCATCCCTTCTTCCTTGGGAGCAGAGCCCGACCCCCCCTGGCTCCAACCTCCTCTCAGGGAGCACACTGAGTTCTTCAGGGCACAAGCCCCTAAGTTGAATTTTATAGATGGCATTGCTGTCTTTTTGGCTCTGAGTTTTGGATATTTCTTTGTGACCTGAGACAGAGGGGATTCTGAGAAGCAACAAATTGTCAGTGCCTCTCCCCAACCAAGAGGTCAATGACAAGCCACAGGGTTTGGAAGACAGGTTGAAAGCTTTCAGGTCCATCTTTTATTTGTTTTCACCCATCTCTTTCATGGCAGGGCTGTGCAGAGGAGCTGGAGTTGGGGCTGCAGAGTGTCACCAGCTATGCAATGCTTGTAATCCTGGGGTTTGCCATTGTAAAGGTAAATATTTTTTCCCTCATGGAAAATAATCCAGTTTATCCTTTGATCCCGAGGCTTTTTCTTCTGCCATGTCCTGTTAGCCAACAGCTTTTTTTTCTGGCTTTGAAGTAGACCCAGCCTTCAGCTTCACTCTTGTTTTCTTCCAACTTTCCCCATGCGTGATGAGAAGGGGAGGGATACAAAAAGGCAGTAGGGAATATGGGATACCAAGTCACCAGCAAATCCATTTTGATCATTTAGTAAGGAGTACAAAAAGCTGGGTATTCTAGAAGACCTTGGTATGTCATTCTTTATTAAAACAACCAGCTTTTCTATATTGAACCGGGATTTTAAAAATTGCTCATCAAAGTGTGATTTTTTTACATGTAGCCCAATAAATACTTTGCAGAGCTGGAATCAAAATGGACTAGAAGTCTGACTAGGAATAAAAGTGGCAGGGCTGTTTATAGACTTCTAAGATAGAATGAAATGAAATTAAATGAAATGTGAGACCAGACCCACCTTACGAGGGGAAAACTGGATTTGAAAAACCCTGACTTAAAACTCCTGGTGATTGGCACATCACTGTTGCACAGGTATTTCTTTGAAGATTTGACCCATGAATTTTAGCCTGGTGGTTTGTCATTGTTCCCTGTAGCTGTTCTCCAAGAGGAATTAACCTGTTCCTGGTTGGCAGAGATTTGAACCATTTAAAGCAAAGTGCTTTTATCTTTGACCATCTCTATCAAGGTTGGCTGTAAGGAAAGCCACTGCAGAACACTCAATGTTTAATACCCAACTCCTCAACTCAATGCAGAAGCCAAAGCCTGCCCAGATGCCTAAATTTTGGCCCTAACACAGAAATGATTGTTTATAGCATTTGACCTTGTGAGCTTAAATTGCTCAGTGACACTGCATCATTTCCCTTCCCTCTACTCTTTCTTTACATGTAACTATTTGTGATCAACCCTCCCATCACCATCTCTTCTGTCATCATCTCCAATTATTGTCTTAGCATATTCTGCACTATATCTGGTTGCAAATTTTATATATATATTTATATATTTTATATATGTACATCCAGAATAATCCCACCCTTTCACTGAGAAACTAATCTGAATTTGTAAATTCATATGAGAAACCAGGGAGGAAGAAGTTAACCTGGACCTATTATTGGAAGTAGATATGGAAAAAAAAAAGTTAAAAATCCCTTCCTGCAGATGTGTTTTCTAAGTAGTTTTTTTGTAGAAAAAGAACATCCTTGCTTTGACGGAAGAGTAATGAATGTGTAAGTGCTGGTCTGGTGACTACAACAAAATCCAGCAGACTAAATTTCTTTCTCTCTCTTTTTCAGTTCTTTGGCATGCTGAGTGTCTGTGTGCTTACTTGCAAGACAGAAGAAAGTGAATATCAGCCTCTATACTCTGGGGTGTTTGCTTAGTAAAATGCCAAGATGCCTTTTGCTTCCTAAGGATAAACCAGCCTTGGAAAGCAGAACACTGAAAGACAATTTATGACCTTACTGCCAAATACTTTGGTTTACGTACGTGAAACAGAGCATTGTCTCTTGACTTGGGAAACTCCCTTGTGAAATAGCAATTTCAATATTCTGTGCCCCATGTAGCCTGGTTTTGCATTCAACAGCTTTCTGTCAGGTTCCTGTAGGTTTGGATTCGTGACTTTACATGGCACCAGCTGGTGTGAAAGATTCCAGAAAGAATCTTCCTTAGGCAGTTCTTTGCTCTGCCCTGCAAGCTCGCAGAAGAAATGTTCTTTTTAATCACTAAACTGAGACTGCAGGAAGGGTTTCAGCTGTCTCCATGAACATCAGATCATTCCCATGGCGTGCTTAAACAGCAGAAGAAAGTTTTGAATGCCAAGTTCAGATATTCTGCGTAAGCACGAGGAGTTAGAATACAATTTCTCTGTATCTGATGGTGTTTCTAGTATTTTTAATTTTTTAAAAATCCTCCGTATGGCTGTATGTTGTAACTCACTTCAATGCAGAGGTTCTTAGAGCAGTTTAGCACCTGCAAAACAGCAGGTTTTAAAGCAACTAGCAAATGTGAACAGCTCCAGGCTAGGAGGGGACCTATTTTGGGGCTTGGGACATCTCTGGCTTGCTGGTTTTTGTTTGTTTGTTTTTTCTTTTAATTATTTGTCATTAAAAATTGCTTATGAAGTAAGGCTTTTGAATTCCTTTCTTCTCCTTTTGCTGATGCTTTGTCTGCAGGACAATCTGCTTCTCATTTGTTCAGGTTTTTTTTGCTCTTTTTAGAGCAGCGATGTGGGGAGGGAACTCTAAGCTCTTCTTTGTTGTGACAAATCCAAGAGTGTATTTACTTTTTTTTTTTTTTTCTTTGGAGAGATAAGCAATAAACCTTTGTAACTGTAGCTTAGCAGAAGGAGCTGGGGGTAAATGTAAGCTCTTTATCTTCCCCCCTGCTTTCCAAGAAGCCATGGTTGGCAATGATGTTCTCCCCACCAGGACGAGTTTGTATAAGCTGAAAAGCGACTTTTAATTTTTATCTTGGCCTTTATCGACTGCTGAGCACCGAAATAAACCGAATTGATACAACCTATTAACGTTTGGTGGCTTGGCTTTGCTGGTTGAATCCTGACCTCCTCAGCTCCGCCGCTCTGAGGCGAAATTACCTCAGCAGCCCCGGCCCCGCAGCGGCGGGAAAACTCTTCCCTCAGGTTCGGGGAGCCCGGTCCATGGGTTAACAGGAGCCGGTTCCCTCAGGTTCGGGGAGCCCGGTCCATAGGCAGGGAGGAACCGGTTCCCTGAGGTTCGGGGAGCCCGGTGCATGGTCAGGGAGGAACCGGTTCCCTCAGGTTCGGGGAACCCGATCCATGGGCGGGAGGAAGGAGGTTCCTTGAGGTTCGGGGAACCCGGTCCATGGGCGGGAGGGAGGCGGTTCCCTGAGGTACGAGAAGGCGGTTCCCTCAGGTTCGGGGAGCCCGGTCCATGGGCTGGGAGGAGCCGGTTCCCTGAGGTTCGGGGAGCCCGGTGTATGGTCAGGGAGGAGTCGGTTCCCTCAGGTTCGGGGAACCCGGTCCATGGGCAGGGAGGAACCGGTTCTCTCAGGTTCGGAGAGCCCGGTGTCTGGGCAGGGAGGAGCCGGTTCCCTCAGGTTCGGAGAGCCCGGTCCATGGGCAGGGAGGAACCGGTTCCCTCAGGTTCGTGGAGCCCGATCCATGGGCTAACAGGAGCCGGTTCCCTCAGGTTCGGGGAGCCCGATCATTGGGCTAACAGGAGCCGGTTCCCTCAGGTTCGGGGAACCCGATCCATGGGCGGGAGGAAGGAGGTTCCTTGAGGTTCGGGGAGCCCGGTCCATGGGCAGGGAGGAGCCGGTTCCCTCAGGTTCGGGGAGCCCGGTCCATGGGCAGGAGGAAGGAGGTTCCCTCAGGTTCGGGGAGCCCGGTCCATGGGCTAGCGGGAGTCGGTTCCCTCAGGTTCGGGGAGCCCGGTCCATGGGCAGGAGGAAGGAGGTTCCCTCAGGTTCGGGGAGCCCGATCCATGGGCTAGCAGGAGCCGGTTCCCTGAGGTTCGGGGAGCCCGGTGTATGGTCAGGGAGGAGTCGGTTCCCTCAAGTTCGGGGAGCCCGGTCCATGGGCGGGAGGACGGAGGTTCCTTGAGGTTCGGGGAGCCCGGTCCATGGGCGGGAGGACGGAGGTTCCTTGAGGTTCGGGGAACCCGGTCCATGGGCGGGAGGGAGGCGGTTCCCTGAGGTACGAGAAGGCGGTTCCCTCAGGTTCGGGGAGCCCGGTCCATGGGCTGGGAGGAGCCGGTTCCCTCAGGTTCGGGGAGCCCGCTCCATGGGCTGGGAGGAGCCGGTTCCCTCAGGTTCGGGGAACCCGATCCATGGGCAGGGAGGAGCCGGTTCCCTCAGGTTCGGGGAGCCCCGCGCCCCGTCCCCCTTCCCCGCCCCTTCCCGCCCCTTTCCCCGCCCCTCTCCGCCCCTTCCCGCCCTCCTCCTCCCGGGCGCCTGCGCTTCCCAACGGTCGGCGGAGCGCGGCGGGTTTGAACCGGAGCTGCAGTCCTCGCTTGCGGGCTCTTCTCGGAGCTTTTTTTTTTTCCTGCGGCAAACAGCTCCTCTTCCTGCGGCAAACAGCTCCTCTCCTCCCCGCTCTCAGGAGCTTGGCGGCTCCGGTGCTGCTGAGGGTGAGAGCGGGAGAGCTGGGGGGGGAAGGAAACTCCTCACGTCCCCACCCAGGCCGTGGGGCGTAAAGGGAGAGCGAGGGGGGGTAAGGGGGTTTCCTGAGGTACGGAAAGGGATAAATCCTCATTTAATGCGTTATAAAACTAGTTCAGGCTACCTGGGGGTTGGTGGTGTTTTAAAAGAAAAGCTTTGTTTTCAGGTGCGAGGTGACCACAGGAGGGAGTGAGCTCTGTGCGGTGGGAGTTGGTTACCCTGCGCTTCAGTAATGGGGTTTTATCAATTATTTTCTCTCCTAGAGTTAGTAATAATTCTTGTACAAGAGTAACCGAGAAGGAAGGCTCTGAGGAGACTTTATTGTGGCCTTCCTGTATCTGAAGGGGCTACAGGAAAGCTGCTGAGGGGATTTTTTAGGATCTCGGGTTGGGGTAGGACCAGGGGGAATGGATTCAGACTCCAGGTGGAAGTGAGGAAGAAGTTCCTCACCATGAGGATGGGGAGACTGGAAAAACTGGTGTGGAAGCCTGGAAGTTTTTAAGACCAGGCTGGATGGAGCTCTGAGGAACCTGAGCTGGTGAGAGGTTGGCACTAGATGATCTTAAAGGTCCCTTCCAACCCTGATTCTATGTATAATGTTCTGATAAGATTCTATGATAATGTTCTAATAAGTTCTGATTCTATGTATAATGCTATATTTTTGTGTCTCCATACTCCACTAGCAAGCAAGCACACGTTTTCATTTGTTTAATTACTGGTGTTTTAAAAAACCTTATCTCTAAATCTTGATCATCTGATCCAATCTCCCTGGGAGAGCCTTACAGCACTGTTTTATATAAATGAGGTTATTTCTTCTTTATTGCAGTAAATTGCCATCTTCTTTAGTAGCAAGCACCTTAATTTAGTAAAGAAATACCCAGTTTCATGAGAATTGCACTGATGTTTCACTGCATTTATTTTCAGAGCTCAGGGAAATTGATTTGTCTTGTCTAATGCCAGTCACTTTGTGCTTCTCTTCTTTCCAGTTTAGTAAAATAACAAGTAGTTTCTACATTTACTCCTTCATTTAATTTCCTTTGCTTCTTGGGCAGCTCAGGGTCCTTTTTAAAGATTCTGGTTGTGTGCTCAGTGTTTGCAGCTTAGGGCTTTCTTAAATAACTTAATTCTTTTTTGTTTGTTTATTTCCCCTCAGTTTGACAATAGAGAAATAATGGCATCCTCAGACCTGGAAGATTTGTGCCTTCACATCAACACAAAGATTTCAACTATTAAAAAGACTCTTCAGTTAAGGAACATAGGTAAAAGAAATTAAGAGTGGGTTTTTGGTTTGCACCAAAAAATGGGAATGCTCTGATTAGACAGGGAATGTAAGATGAAGTAGAAATCAAGTTAAATACAGAGAACGTAAAAAAACAACAAAAAAAAGTGATCAAAGAAGGCAAAATGAGGGTATTATCAGGGAACAAGGTGCCAAGCAGAGAACATAGGCTAAGGGGAAGTTTTTCCTGGAGCAGCTTTGAAGTTCTTTGGTTGTGTGGAGCAGGAGGTTGGCAGTTTGAGCATTGCTGCTTCTGGGAAGATATGGTGGCTGGGGAAACACAGGGTTAGTAGAGAATCACTGCTTGTGGAGGGGAGGGAAATGGGATTTTTGGTTTCCTGTGGGAGATTTTTTGGCTTAATGTCTTCTCTTTGACAGGTCAAGAACCATCCCTCAAATCTATGCTCTGTAAAATAGGGCAGGAGATGGTTCTCTTGCATGATCTCCTGAATAAAATGGAAACTGAAGTTCAACAGCAAGAAAAACTGAAGAATTTGCTAAAAGTAATATTTTTTCTGCTCATAAATTGCTGAAATATTCAAAGGAATCTTTGCTAAGTGTGTAGTTGCTCTTTGGTAGACCCTCAGTGGTGTGCGTGGGTGCATGAAGCTGCTTTACCATGATCTAAAGAGCTATTTTACAATTTTCTAATAATACTTTTACAATAGCCATTGTTAGAATATTGGTCTCTTGTTCTAGTGACTGTTTTCTGTGTCTTCTGTGGAAGTCTTGTTCAGGGAATTTAGATGAGTTTCCTGCTCTATCTTTTTTTTTCATCACCACCACCATTCCCCTGTCCAAACCTACTAGGGTATATTGTTAAAGATTTACTTCTTGCCTGCTTAAATTTCTGAAAAATCATAAGAACTTAAAAACAACTTAGTTTTTTTCACTCTTACCTTGTTTTTTTCTGAGCTTTGCTTATTGCTCTTGGGAAATTAGAGAGTTAAAGGGTTAGGATGGTGGGGAGAGAGCAAAAAACATCTCTAATAGTGAACTCATCTTGACATAAAGTTTCAGTTTTTCTCATGAAGTCCAATGTTATTTCAGGAGCTCCAGAGGTCTGCTGAGAGGGAACAAAAAGAAGCACAGCACCTCCATGAAAACATTCCTCCCTACCTGCCTAAACCAACTCAGAGCTGGTAAGTGGTCTCCAGCTGCTTTACTCCTTTTAACTGTAAACTTCTGGGAGAAAAGGTTGGGTTTTTTAGGGTTTTTACCAGCACCCTAACAAATCCCTGAGGTAAAGCCTATAAAATACCAAGCTGGGATTTTATAAATGTGCCTAGAGAGCTCTTGATCTTTTTCAGTTGCTTTTTCAGTTTAGATGTTGCAGGTTTTTGTGTGTGAAGGAAAGGAAGTTCTTCAGAAATTATCGCTGAGGTTCTGCCTTCCTTTTGCAACTTTTGTTTGTTTGTTTTAGGAAAAAAATGTTTGTCCTGAATTTCCATTAGCTCCTGGGAATTCTTTAGATGCAAGTGAGGCTTGTTTAGTTGCTGGGTCATCTCTGATGTCAGAAGGATTCTTTGGGATTTTGGTTTCCCTTCCAGTTTTGTTGTGTTTTGATTGAGAAGTTAAGTGTGGTGCAAGCTTAGCTGCTCCTTCCCTTTCTAGACAGAACCACCCCTGTAAAAATAAGACAGTTTTTGTCATTTTCAACAAATTATGCTCTACCAGTTGATGATTTTGGTTCTGTCACTGTCTGTGGTGCTGGTTTTCCTGAGGAGTCATGCATTAGTTGATGAGGCCATTTGTCCAAACACCCTTTCTCCTCAACAGTTCCTGCTATTATTTCTCTCCATGTTCTTGGTTGTGATGTTCCTGTTAACCAGAGGAATGTCAGAAATAAAAACCAAGTTTCCATCTATTAAGCCCTTTTGTATTCCAGGTGTTTATTGAGAAAGCAGTGTTTGCTCCCAGGTTTTGAATACAAGCTTGTGTCCTTGTGTTTATCCTCCTTATTCCACACCCACCACCAAATACCACAATCCCAGACTGGTTTGGGGTGGAAGGGACTCAAAGCTCCTCCATTCCCAAGCCCTTTCCATGGGCAGGGACACCTCCTCCAGCCCAGGTTGCTCCAAGCCCCATCCAACCTGACCTGAGACACTGCCAGGGATGGGGCAGCCACAGCTTCTCTGGGAAACCTGGCACAGGGGCTCAGCACCCTCAAATTAAACAATTTCTTCCTAATCTCCTTCCCTTCCCGCTGTGTCACAGAGCAGCCAATTTGGGAGCCCAGCAGGTGGCACTCTCTGTCCTCTGTGTCGCGGTCACCTTCCCTGGGAAACGGGACACTGGGTTTGGAGGTGTCACATCAAATCCCAGCTCCCAGTGAGGGACTGCTGTGCAGCTGGCAGACTGCAGGTCTCTGTTTTGTGGGTCAGTTAGCTCAAAGCAGAGGATGAGTTCTTTGTGACACCTCCACTTGGTGCTGCTTTAGTTATTTCTGTCACAGCCCTGTGATGTCCTTGTACTCAGGTGACAATGAAGTTGGCCAAGTGCCTCCTCTTTGCTTTCCTGCTGATGGGGAGGAGAGGAGCAAAGTGTGTGACTGGCCAAAACCTCAGTGTTTGAGGCTCTAAGCTGAGGAAGAGTGGATTTCTAAAAATCATACTTTAATAATCACTCAAAATGGGAAAATCTTCAGCTTTTGGGATCATGCCTAATAAAAAAGAAAATATATAGATATAAAAAAAAATACCCTGGCTTGCTGGAGGGTGTTGAATTTCTTCTCTTCAAAAGATTAATGTTTGAATCAGATTTCCTAAAAGGTAAACTTTTTTTAAGGAGCTGTGAAGTATTTCATAGAATGACAGAATGGGTGAGGGTGGCAGGGAGCTGAGAGCTCCTCTCCTCCAAGCTCCCTGCCATGGGCAGGGACACCTCTCATCCAGACAAGGATGCTCCAAGCCTCATCCAACCTGGCCTTGAACACCTCCAGGGAGGGGGCAGCCACAGCTTCTCTGGGCAATCTGTTCCAGAGGCTCAGCACCCTCCTGCTGAAGAACTTCTGCCTCACATCCAGCCTCAACCTCTTCTCCTTCCCTTTCCAACCATTTCCCCTTCTCCTATTGCTGGACACTGCTGAAAAGTCCCTCTGCAGCCTTCCTGTACTTATATCCTTAATATTTACAGCCTTGCTGGGCAGATTGTGAAAAGTGAAGAACAAAGCAAAGTTGTGGAACCTGAGCGTGTCAAAAAACCCACAAAAGAGCAAAGACCCATTAAGGAAGCAGCTTTAATAACTGCAGAAGAGTTTGAAAGTGTTCCTGGGTAAGTAAATGCTGCTTCTGTTCCACCCCCTGGTGTCAGTTTGGGTGTAAAAACATTGGTTTGGGACCATTTGGAGAGCTCAGAGTGACAGAATTGTTCTGAAATTCTAAGTGTTCCACAGGGTGAAACTCTAGCTAGTTCAGATGCAATACCAGCAAACCTGAAAATAAAATTAATAGTGTTAATTAAGCTTTTATTTATGTGTGTGTTGGGAAGATCCAATTAAAACCCAAAGCCTTTTATTTCAAAAGCCACTTTAATGAACAGAAAATACATGAGTGAAGAGTTGGGTTCTCTTCTTGTTTTGGGGACTGACTTTTTGTTAAAAAAACCCCACCACCTCAGAAGATGGAAGGTGTGGTTACACTTAGAAGCAATATTTATCATTCTTTGTATTTGACCTAATTATTGGTCCCTGGAAACTTCAGATCTTGACTTGTTGAGACAGGAAAATAAATCAGACTTCTTAAAAGCAAGAACACCTCCCAGTGAAATACCACAATTTCTAGGATAAAAAGCTGTGGGGTTTTCCCCCCTCCCTTCAGGGCCTGATTAAGTGATATCCTTGTTTGAAGTCACTCACAAAGGAATAACTTTTTTTAAATGGCATTTTGGGGACAAGGACAAATATTTCTGCAAAAAGGCAAAAATCCTCTTGATGCCTAAGGCTCAGTTGTTCCCTAGACTTTAGATTCAATGTGTTCCTTGGCAAAACTTGTTTCCATCTGAATTTTTTCTTTCAGTCTGTTTTACTTGAAGCTTTCAAATCCTCTTTCCCTATACCTTTCAGAATTTCCAGGTGAGCAGTGTCCATTTTCTTCCACCCAACTGCTTGATCAAAAATAAAAATAAAAATGAAGGAGACTGAATGTTGATCAGAGACTCTTTTTTGGTCACTTCTTAAAAGTGCACTCTCCTGGGGTTTTTATTCTTCAGATCACCTCTAGGACTTGGTGGGATTTTCATTTGGGAAAGGGAAAAAAACTGGAGCATGGAAATTTTGGATCTTTATCTCTTGTAGGGTGAAAGAAGGAGACACAATTCCAGCCAAATGTTGTTTTAACTTCCAGTTCAAGCTGATCTTCCCTGATACCTTCTTGAAGTGCTTCATTACCCTTGGAAGGGGAAGGTTTTCCACTGCTCTTTGTGGGTGGGGACAGATTCATCAGTGATTTATACAAAATTTCCATCTTAGACTGTTCATGGGACTCCCAGAAATATTTTAATTCAGACAGGAGGAGCATTTTTGTTCTTTGGGGGAAGATTTGCATGAATTAAATAGGTCTATTAACCAGTTTTTTTTTCCTGTTGCCTTTCATGGTCTATTTCATCAAACCCAAGCACTGGATGTTTTCTCACCCCAATTTTTTCCACACCAAAGGTATTCTAGAAGAATGAAAATTAGGTTCATATCTCAGTGCTCCAGGTTCTGATGTGTTCAGGTCTCTTTATACCTTCCAAGGTGGTAGTGCTGGGTTAACAGTTGGACTGGAGCATCTTAAAATCTCTTTTCCAACCAAAACAATCCCATGAGTTTATGATTCTCCTGGGTTTTTTTCTTTTTCTTTCTGCTGGTTGCCTCCATCTGAGAGCCTTAATAAAACCCAGATTTGCACATGCAGCACATATGAGTTTAAATCCTAGAGCAGCTGTGGGCAGGGTGGAGTTTGGATCTGCCAAGAGGCTTGTTTCAATTCTTTTCCCACCACAGCTGGGGTGTAACTGCAAAGTCTAATTCTTTTTCACCCCTTTTTGTGCTGAAAGCAAAGGAAAATCTCTTCCCAAAATCATTAAGGGCACAAGAAGGGCTAAAGAGGCTTCAGTGACTTCATCTTTTTAGAGCTCTGGAGCAAGGAAGGAAACAAGGGACAGGCTGGGTTGAAGTGCAGATGCAGAGCACTTGGATCAAAGCAAAGCCTCTCGCCCATGAAGGAACTTGCAAATTACCTCAGCCTTCCAATCTGTTGCAGAAAGACACTTTTTTTGGAGGGAGAAAAAGGAAATTGCACAGTAGATGTCTCAGTTCACAGCAGATTCAAGGCAAAAGGAAGCTGCTTGCTTTATTCTGTGTCAAAAATTCCTCACTGCTTAGGGTATTTTTAGAATTAGCACATTGATGCTAAGTCTCTGAAGTCTCAGAAGATGCTAACTTGAGGGAAATACATAGTTCTTTTAACTTCAGAATTTTGGAGAGGGAGCAAGGGCTGGCCAGGAGGAGGTTTATCTCTTTTCCAGTGTTGTGAATGTGATATACTGATATCACTCATTTCTTTAAAGAACACAGCACTGTGCTTTGGTTTTCATACCTGTGGAAAAAAAATGGTTTGAAAAAGGCTTCTGTGGATTAAAAAAAACAAATTGGGTCACTTGTTTTAAAAAAAAAAGTCTTGAATGTTTTTGCTTTTGATGGAGTGAAGCAGATATGAAATTTATTTTCAGGCTAAAATGGATGAATTTGGAATTTCTCAACTGTAGATTTTGGTTTTTATATCAGTGTATGGGATGAAATAAATGGGCACTTAGGGGTTTGCTAGCCATGGCTGGATAAGCCATTTGCTTAGGCAAATAAGAAAAATTCCAGTTGCTTTTGAGAGAATTCCCTTTGGGATTAAGTGACTCAGGTGTCTCCAACCTCACCTAGAGCTCCTTTTCTGGTGGGAGATCAACTTTCTCTCTTTCTGCTGTGGGATGAGTTGAATTCTCTTGGTTTTATTAAGTGTATTAGCTGCCTCTCTAGTGATGGAGGAACTTAAATAGAGGTATTTTATACCCCTGGCCTTAATTTTTATAGCTCTTCCCATTCTCCCATGAATATAAATAGGGGAAGGGCTGCAGATAGAACACCTACATAAATAAAAACTGAGTTTTAGGGGTGGTAGTGCTGCTTTTATTTTTGTTATTTGATAAGTGTGCCAGAAGAGCTCCCTTATATAAACAGCTGCACCTCTACCTCTGAATCTGGATTAATCAAAAGAGCAATCAAGTTGAAAAGCTGCTGCAAACTGGCAGTTCAGTCTGAAACTGGAGCAATTGCTTTTGAATTCTGGAGGTTTTACATGCCCCTTGCAGACCTATCTTCCTCTCCAGCAGGGACTGGCTGTTAAAAAAATAACCCCAAGCTCTTATTTGTGGTTAGCAACTGGATAATGCCTGCCCACATTCTGGTTTGGAACCTTGAATTTCTAATTGATCAGTTAGTTGTGCTTTCAATTCTTGTCTCTTTTCCAAAAAAGGAGTTTTTGCCATTCAGATTAAAAGGAGGGAAGGGTTTCCTGGTCATTGATCTTTTCAATTTTGTTCTCCTCCAGCTCTTAGCTGCCTGCTGGAGTGACCTGAAGAACCCAACTCACTTTTAAAACTACAATGCTTTTCTCATTAGAATTTTTTTTAAATCCCACACATCTGCAAACTGATATTGAGCCAGTTGTTTCCTGGTGATCACAGAATGATTCAAGGTTACCCCAGCTTTTATTCCAGTTTTCTTTGGGCTTTTCTTTTGTGTTTCTGCCTTTTTTTTTTTTTAATGAAGGTTCAGATTTCATCTGTATATAATGGCTTCTCAGTTTCCTTTCCCTTCAGTCCAAGCCTTTACATCTCTAAATACTGAATAGCTTTACTTGCAAGTATTCCAGTGTTTTAAAATTTCCACAGCACTTTGTTTTTTAGCTTCTGTGCTTCCTGTACCTCCAGGCTGTTATCAAGAGAGCTTATTATTTTTACTATTTAGTTTTAGGAAAGTTCAGAAGAAGATGTTGGTTGTGCAGAACTGGGGCTGGACAGCTTAGGAGGTTGGATAATGAATTACAGAAAACAGCACAAAAGTGGTATTTCTTTAAAAAAAATATGGAAGGAATGGCTATAAGATGAAATTTTTCTAATTATACTATGAACCAAATTGCACTTTTAGGCAAGAGCATTTTATTTGAAGTTTTTGCTCGTGTAATTTTTTTTTCTGCACAGCTTTTTGATTTTTCTCCATTTGTAGTCTCAGTGGCAAGCTAAGGAAAAGCAACTTTTAGCCCATTTTTAAGGGCTCCTTACAGCTTAAGCACTGGGTATTTTTTTACTCCTTAATTTAGCTTTCTAATGTTTCTGGTTTAGGTTATTTGGGTTTTTTTTTTTCCTTCCACACTATTAACCCACCAAGGAAACAAACAAAATGAACTCCTACATTTACTTATTAGCACAGAGCAGAAGAAACTTTCTCTAACCAGGGATATGGTGTTCAATTAAGGTGGGTGAAAGAGCAAACAGAAACACAGAACTTGGTTTGTGAATTTTTTGGTGACTGATTTTTGGTTTTATTGGTAGGTACATGAAAGGTCGTTTGAGCTACGAGCAGATCAATGCAGTTGTGCAAGAGATCAACAAGGCTGTGGTGGGCAAATACAAGATCCTGAACCAGCCTTTGAAATCTATGAGTGCCCCAGTCAGAAATCTCTACCACAGATTTCAGGAAGAGGAAACTAAGGATACAAAAGGTATTTTTGGGTCACATTTTTTTGGTATCAAACACATAACATTTGGATATCACAGCACAATCATAAAAAATACCAGGCAAGCTGGTATTTACATATATTTATATATATTTATATATAAAAACACCATGCCAGCACATGCTTTTCATGTTCTAGCCTAACTTAGAGCAGCTTATTTCCAGAAAATCATCCTGAAAAGTTTTAGAAAACCTCCTATTGGTTATTCTCAGATTGAGAACAGGGGGGGGGGGGGAAAGTAATAATCTTCAGATTCAGCAGGAGTTGCCACAGCCTAAATCAGGTTTGGGCTTGGAGAATTCCTCTCCACTACAGGGGACAAACCCCACTTGAACAGGCTGGAGCAATGGAAGTTCTGGTTCTTCCTTGATAGAAGGGGAGGAAAAAGGAAGATTCATCTCCAGATCAGATTCTAGGAATGTAAATGTCTCCTTATTATACTGAACTGAGTATTCAGTATAAAATCCAGTCACCCTTTCTGGATAAAGTTTAGCAACAAGGAGTGCTGTAAGTGAAAAGTTTTCCCCTATCTGATGTGGTTACTTCTTAGGTATTTTCAGTGAAATCATGTCACTTTCCTGACATATTGTAGCAAAAAACTTTTGGTAGAGATTTAATTGGGAGTCACTACAAGTTTTGGAAGCTCCTACTTTGATAAACTGCCTAAAAGTGCATTCTCAGTTTTTAAGCTAGAACAGACATGAACTGTTAAACATTTGTTCTGAAGCTGGGAAATGTGGGTAATCAGTCATGCTGCAGTGGCTTCGTGGAAGAGACAGGGCTGTCTGATGATCTTAAGAAGTTGTCTCCTCTTCAAAGCACAGAGGGTGCAAAAATGCACCAAAATATCTGCCTTTCCACTTAAAATCAAGGGTTTTTTTTTTTCTGAGCTGTGTGGCAGGGTGAATCTCTAATACTAAAACCTCCTTGCTGACATTCCTTTTCCTTTGGAGTCTATAATTATTCCTGGAGGGTTGTACAGTACTTGGTGATGTCCTTAGAATCCCTTCATGTTTCCAAGTTTGGACTTTAAGCATGGAGCAAACTCTGACAGGAGAACAAAGTTACCTTTGCACCCACCTCTCAATTTTTGCCCTGGCCAGAACACCAGAAGATTCTGTCCTCAGCATTTGCTGGGTGCTCAGGAATCACCTTCTCACAAACTCTCACCTTTTCTCTCTTGTTGCTGATCAAGATTTGATTATTACATTTATTCTAGATTCTCAGTGCAGCTCTTCTGTAGGGGAGGAATACTGATGAGATTTCTTTTGAGATGTCAGACATAATTCAGTGTTGTCCAGGACTTTAATACAAGCCTGCTAAAGGACTGCTGCAGTGATTGGCTTCTGGCTTTATTTCTGCTTTTTTCTCCAGACAAAATTTGCTTCAAGTCTAACATCTCCTATTAATATGGAATTTCTTAAAATATTTACTTGATCATTTTTAGAATATGTTTTTTAAGTGTTATTGTCCTCAGGACAATGACATCTCTTCTAGAAATCTCCCAGGCCTGGAATGCTGCTTTGGCTGCAGTGTAGGAGCCACTTTAGCACCTTGAGAAAGCTACAACTAGCCAGAGAGCATTTTCTGCCTGAAAGTATTTTTATTTTAAGTCTGATAAAAACCAAGGGGTTTCATTTCTTCAAATATCTGAGAGCCAATCATGATTTTCTGGTTTATTTAGGAGAGTTCAGTTAGAAAACTTGGGACATTCAGCACCTGAGTATATGTGGTAGAGGGTTTTATTCTATTTTGGTTTTGTTTGTTGTGGCTAATCATCTAGAAAGCCTGAAGAGGCCTGGCAGGCTGTCAGGCAGTTCTTATCTGGCCAGCATAAAATGATTAAATGTCTTCATCCATTGCATTTTTCAGGATGAGGTTGTGGAGTCATTGATTTGTTTGCTTAAATTTCAGCTCTGAGTGACTCTCTGCTTAGGATTCTCACTGTTTTTCAGCCTGGGCTGATTGCCAGCTGACCTTTTTCCTCTGAGTATAAGAGGAGAGGAAAAAAAACCCTGCCTGGTTTAGCAGGGTAACCTCCCAGCCAATAATGTGATGCAGTTACTTTAGCTCCTTCTTTGGTGCTTGGAGTTACTGTTCCCAACCAAACCACCACCCTTTAGCCAGCTCTGGTTTTTTTCACAAACAAAAACCTGCTGGGCTGAGTAGTGCTGCCCTGAATTCTGGGTGAATAGAGGAGGAAATGATATTTTGCTCAGAATCAGGATGTTCTGATGCTCTCCCCAGATAAAACACCTGCTGGGAGTGGTGTATGGATCACCCCTGGGTTCTGTTGAGGTGTATTGCCCTGTCTCTGGAAATGGCAAGTGCTCTTTCTCCAACTTTAGTTCTATTTTAAGAAGCTATTCAGTTTTTTTTTCTTTTCCTACTAGTAAAGAAACTTTCCACTGCTCCTCTGTGTCCAAATTCAGCAATGTTGCAAGCTCTGAGATTCTGCCTCACACATCTATGTCACCACCTCAAAACAGCACAGTCTGGGAAAACATAACCTGTTCTTCCCCAGCTCTGGCTGAGCAGTATTTTAGGGAGGGCTGCACATGCAAACAGCACTCTGGGACCTTGCTTCTCATGGCCACCACATCCTTAGATGCTCCTGCAGAGTGGAGTTGCTCTCTGCAACCCTCTAAGAGGAGCTTGGAGCCAGGGTTGTTGGTCTCTTGTCCTAAGGAACAAGTGATAGGACAAGAGGAAACAGCCTCAAGTTGTGCCAGGGGAGGTTTAGATTGGAGATGAGGGACAATTTCTTCTCCAAAAAGGTTGTCAGGGCCTGGCCCAGGTTGCCCAGGGCTTGATGGACTTGATGATCTTAGAGGTCTTTTCCAACCTTAATGATGGTGAAATTTAAAGATGTAATTCAAAGAGAAAATGTTGACAGAATTACACAGGTTTGCCCCTGTAAACCTACATGGTACTTGTTGAATAAACAAATAAAAGCTTTGCTGGCAGCTTTCTCCTTATTTGAGAGGAAGGATTCTCCACAAACAGCAAGAGATGCTCCCTCTTAGCTAAGGTGACTCTGCCTCTGCCTTACTTTAAGGGTAAAAGGAGAAGAAGAGAATTCTCTCCTTTTTTCCAAGCTAGAGCACCCTGTGCACCTTGTGACTTCTTTTCATCAGACTTGGAAGTGTGATACTCCAAAAGAATATGTTCTATCCTTCTGCTTCCTCCCCTTAAAGAGAATTTATTATCTCTAACCTTCATTAGCATGTTCCTGGCTTCTGATTCCTTTTCATTCTGAGGGCTTTGGGAAGATGTGTGGTTAAAACCTTATGCCATGCTACAGGAAGTATTAAATGTTCTGTCATTTGACTCCAGCTCTAATTATCTCCTATCTGAGCATAATTATCTCCTTGCTGAATCTGAAATCACAGGAAACCTCTCCATGGAGTCCTGCAGAGTAACTCCTTCCTTCCTCCTCTCTACCTGGGGACTTTCTCTTGGGGGTTCTGCTACAAGCATCTGGAATGTTTGAACTCCAGTCAAGTTGGTGTCTCCCAAGCTCTTTGATAAGGAGAATTCCCTTTTCCAAGGTCGATAATCAGTGACAAGAAGGGATGGACTTCGTGGGGAGGTTGGGAATTTTTCTTTCTGATGCTCAAT
Source organism: Phaethornis superciliosus (assembly GCA_023637945.1). Taxonomy (NCBI): domain Eukaryota; kingdom Metazoa; phylum Chordata; class Aves; order Apodiformes; family Trochilidae; genus Phaethornis; species Phaethornis superciliosus. Next base: position 70,773,534 of record JAJQWJ010000004.1, read on the forward strand.
TAAAGCAGCACAAAGCTCCTGAGGGAGGAGCCCCCCCCTCCTCCTTTGGTGTCTTCCTGCCCGCTGCCACTTCTCTCAGCCCAAATCATTCCTTGCCAGGTGAATTCTTTATCGTGGAGGCCGACATCAGGGAGTTCACTCAGCTGAAGGTGGACAAACGCTTCCACAGCATCCTCAACATCCTGCGCCACTGCCAGAGGCTCAGAGAGGTTCGCGGCTCCAGACTCGTCCGCTACGTCGTCTGCTGAAGAGCTCCCCCTGTGCCCGGGATGCAGAAGGCAAAAATATTTGGAGCTGCAGAGGGATTTCCTTGCCTGCAGGGAGTTTCTATGCTGTTTGCTGAAAGGCAGTAGTAGCAAGGACCGGGAAGTGGTTTGGCAGCCCTCTACCCATGGCAATAAATATCAAATGACCTGGAAGGAGTTGTGTTTTGGTTTGAAAACTGGAGAGGAATGACTCTTTTTTGGTAAATTCCACCCAGATTGGCCTGCCTCTGGTTATAATCCCCTTTGCAGGTCAGCACTTGAAAGTTAAAACTCCCTGCACCTGCAGAACTTTCATTTTGTGTTTAGGAGTTGGAGACTGTTTAAGACTACCCACAGGAAGCATTTGATGCTTTGGGGTTTTTAAATCCCTCAAACCAATTTCCAGATTTCCTTTTAATATTTTTTTTTTCCTTCTTTTTTCCTTCCTTTCCTTTTTTTCCTAATGGTATGGTTTGAAGTTTCCTGCCTGGCTTGAGCAGGAAGATCTGAGGTGGTTTTAATATTTGCAGACTGCTGAGCAGTAGCTGTGTTAGCCATGTGGTTTCCATACCTCATCATGCAGCCAGCTTCTTGGCTTTTTTCCCTTCAGACCAATTCATTAGACTGAAACAATAGAGCAGGGGAGGTTTTTCAAGTGAAAATGTTGACTTTCACTTGGAAAATCCTGCTCAAACTTGTCACAGGTTTTATTACAGGACATTGCTTCCAAAGGACCTATTAGTGTAGGAAGTGCCAGAGGAGAATCAGTGTGATAAATAACAGCTTAGTGAGTAATCAAAACTGTTTTGATAAGAAAAATTATGGTGGTCTTCTTCTCCTATGAGCCTGTGCCTCCTGTTCTCCTAATATCTAATCTGAAATACCTCCTTTTGTGTCCTGTCTGTGTTAAGATGACAATTTCATGAGCAAAAAACCCTGAATGAGCTTTGAACTTTCTCAATAAAGACATCCTGGTGAGTGCCATATAATTCTAGATTCCTTTTTTTTAATACAACGTCCATAGTGGTTGGTGTTTTCTGGAGGGGGGGGTGGGTGTTTATGATTTTTCCTCTGGGATTTTGAGATCCAAGCTGAGGTTTCTCCTCTGCATCAAACTGGGATGTATTCCATGTTCAGCTAGACACACAGCACAAAATCACTTTCTGTAGCTGTTGGTTGTTTCTCACAAAGCTTACTTGATCTTGAACCCATGGATCATCAGGTCCTTTTCCTCTTTTGACCCAAGAATCAAGATACATCCAAGCTTTTGTTTAACCAAAAGAAATCTCCTCAGGAAGTAGTTGCCCTGCCTTGCACCTTGATTTGGTTTTGACATTCCAGGTGACTCCAGACTGCCCAGCAGCCTAACTTCTCTCTTCTCCTCCACCCCTCTGACCTCATCAGCTCTCCAGCCTGCACCAGGAGACCCTTCCCTAGAAGCAGCTTGATCTCTTGGACTATTTCAGTGTTTACAGCAGGCTGACTTCTCTTCCTCTGTGATTTACTCAGTGATTATGCTGCTTGAACTTTACAGGAGTGGGGAAGAAGCAAAAAGAGAACCAGAAGAACCACAGTGGTGTGAACAGTTTGCCCTAAGGAGGGGTCTGAGTGTACAAGACAGTTGTGGCAGGCTTAAAAAAAGGACCTTGTGATGGACAAACATGTATCTCATGGTGTTCTTATAATCAGAGAAAGCTGGGTGACCTTTTATGAATAAATGTTTAAAAGTTGCTGTTCTTTAGAAGTTGGTTTCCTCGCTGTTCAAATGAGCAGGACTCTGGATCCAGAAATTCTCCTGTAGCACCAAGGAGCAGAAAGATGCAGCTGGGGCAGCTCTTCAGAATCTTCTGGCTGGGCACAGATTCTGCCCTGGCAGATTTAAAGACTGAAGCAGAGGAAGAACACCAGAAATCAGGCAAGTTTGCAGTGTCTGTGCCCTCTGACAGCTCATGTGAGGGCAAATTATAGCCAGAGATGATCCCATGCATCTAAAATGGCCCAATGTTGGTTGTGACTCCTGAGAGTTGGGTCAAAAGGTTTTTTTGTTGAGGTATCACTTATGGTGGTGGTTTTATTTTATTTATTTCTTCTTTTGGTCTGGGTAAGCTTGGTTCCTGTATGTATCTTTTCCTCCTGCTTAGAATTCCTTTGAATGTTTTGCTGTGGGGCTTGGAGCTTGTGATGAATCAGATTTTGGTTAACAGCTTTCAGGCTGTTACTCTGGAGTTTTTTTCATTTTCTCAGCTCTTTTCCCCTGGGAGCATATTCTCCCAGCTGAGCTCCTTTTAATCCCTTATCCTAACCTGAGGTTTTCTTTTCCTTGGAAGGAAGTCAACCTTGTGGTCACCTCCTGTACCCTTCCACCTTTCTGCCTCCCCAAAGTTCAAACTGAGCTGGAAAATCATCAGGAGGTGGAAAAAAAAAACCCAGGGAGCTGGAAAATCATAGTACCCTGATGTCCCAGGTGCTTGGTGAGTTCCTGTCTCCTCTCTGGAATGAGTTTTTTGGTGTTTCCAAAGCATTTTGGGGCATAAAATGTTTTGTTTCCAGGAGCTGCCTCAAAAGATAACCATCCAGGTACTGACCTGGAGAGGGAGGTGCAGGGCAACCTCATGAAGTTGAAGGTCTTGCAGCTGGGTTGGGATAATCCCAAGCACAAATCCAGGCTGGGTGGAGAATGGATTGAGAGCAACCCTGGGGACAAGGACTTGGGGGTCTTGGGGGAGAAGTTCAATGTGCTCTGACAGCTTTTTATTTCTAATATATATATATATATTTTTATTTCTAACCTAATTTGTGTCCCAGTGAATTCCCTGCATTTGGAAAGCAATGAAAAGGCAGAAAAACCTGCTTAAATGAAAGGACTTTTAAACACTTTTAAACCTTTTCAAATTTCTGCAATCCATAGAATTTCATGAAGAATTAGAATTCCTTCCTAATTACCCATTTCCTACATATAAACAGAATCAAGGAACGAGTTTATTCTTCCATGTATTGCATTCAAACCTGAATAAACCCAAATATTTTGGAATTCTGTGCCCCAAACTAAGTGTGTCCACATTTTAATGTTTCAGCCTTGTAGCTTCTGCTTCCTTATCTGGAGAACTGAACCAGGGAAACAGTTTTCCCTCTCACCTGGGTTTTTTTGTGGGTTTGCTGGCTGCAAAGCAAGCAGGGGAATAGCAGGGTGATCAGCAGTGGTGTGAGGGTTGTAAATTGAATTTAATTTTATTGTTTTAGGCCAGTTTAGGAGTGCTGCTTCTTGGATTGATGGGAGAGAGGAAATCCAGGCCACGAAGTCACTTGGTGAGCTGGAGCTGCTGAGTCTGCTGGCAATATGTGAGGATGGTTTCACTCAGCCTTGCAGCTTGGTGCCTTTGTGGTTGGGGTTTTTTTTTTGGAATTTCAAGGGATGTTTACTCCTGGGAGCAGCTCAGCCTCACCTGCAGCAGCATTTCCATTAGGAGCCAAGGTTTCATGTTGGATATTTATGCAGCAGCTGAGAAACCTTAAATAATTAAATTTCCCCATGGCCTGAGCAGGCCAGGAGTCAGATGAGCTCCTCTGTAAACATGAGCTTAAAAGATTTGCTGGAGAAATGGTTGCTACCTGAGTGCTTGTTCCTGAAGAGAAAGCATGAATAATTCTGCTGTGGCTCAGCAAATCAGGTTCACCTTTGGGAACCTCTTCAGCTTTGGTTTTCAAATGAATAAAATAAATAAAATTATTCATTTGGAGCAGGGAAAGAGCCCTACAACTTGCTGCTGGGTGGTTTGTTTGAGGAAGATGCCTGTGAGGAAATGGGATTTTTCAGGTCAGTTGTGGTGCAAGTTGGAGGTTTATTCAAACTGCTCAGATGGTTGATTTTAATAATCTATATTTTCCTGTTGGTTTGAATAGTTTGAGGGTTTATGGGATGATTTTTGGATGTGCCAGAGCAACTCCACCTGGAGCTGTACCAGGGATGTTGGAGAATTATGCAGAGTAAGGAGAACCTCTGCTTTGGAGCTGTTGGGTGAAGAGAAAGCTCCAGGGAAACCTTAGAGCACCTCTCAGTGCCTAAAGGAAAGCTGGGGAGGGACTTTGGACAAGGGCCTGGAGTGATGGGATGAGGGGAAGGGGTTTAAGATGGAAAAGGGGAGATGTATATTGGATCTTAGGAGGAATTCTTTGGTGTGAGGGTGCTGAGCCCCTGTGCCAGGTTTCCCAGAGAAGCTGTGGCTGCCCCATCCCTGGCAGTGTCTCAGGTCAGGTTGGATGGGGCTTGGAGCAACCTGGGCTGCTGGGAGGTGTCCCTGCCCATGGAAAGGGCTTGGGAATGGATGGATTTAAAGGTCCTTTCCAACCCAAACCAGTCTGGAATTCTATGATAATGGGAGCACATGGGTGTTACACCTTGTCTGGTGTCTCCTTGCTTACATCTCACCTTGGTCTCTCCTCTCTGAGCCCTTTCTCCTGAGTTATAGGTGGATGCAATGATGTATTCTGAAGTTGGAGGTGCTGAGTTGGTTCATTTTGCTCAAACAATCCTGCCTTGCCCAGCTCCTGGTGCCAGATCCTGGGATAATGACTGAGATTTCCATTGGAAGGAAAAACCAGAGCAGGATGGGAACAAGTGGTATGTCAGAGGAGATCTGATGGTCCCAGGAGAGCCCAGATTAAAGCAGGAATTACATGGGGTGGCTATTGCAAAGCAAACCAATAAATATAGATAAAAACCAAGGTCTACCAGATGGGAATTTGGGTAGAAATGGAAAGTAATTAGAGTGAACTACTAATTACAGGTGGGAACACACCTTGAATCCTTTTTCTGAAGTCCTGGTTGCTTCTTAGAATAAACTGAAGAGCAGTGAGGGTGGCTGAAGGGGTTGGGAAAAAGGCAGGAATTTGGGTTACTTCATGTAAAAAGAGATGGTTCAAGGGGAAACAACTCTGTCTGAGGAAGAAGGACCTGAAGAACCCCTGGGGTGGCTTCCAGAGCCCGGATCCTTGCAATGAGGCTGTGGGGCCTTAACCTTGGGTTCAGGTTTCCCCTCATGGAACTTGAGGACAATAAAATACAAGAAAAAGTCACAGAGGGATGGTCCACAACCCCTGCAGGTTGTGGGTTACACCAAGCCTGGTCCAACACTTAGAAAAGATCATCACCCCTCTACTCAGTCCTGTAATTTCCCAATCTGCCCATTCAAGCCTAATTCTTCCTCAAATGTGGAATTATTCCTCCCTCCAGATACCCTCTGCAAGATCTCAGGAATAGCTGCAAAAAGGGAGGAGAAGACCCAGTCACCTTCACAGTCTGTCTCCTCTTTGTGTGATGCAGTTGGTGTTTGTCTTGATGGGGATAATTACTCAGAAGGATGTAATTGGAAGACAAATGTTTAATTAAAGAGTGGGTTTAGCACTCCTCTCTTGCCTGCTTCCATCTGGAAAGAGCCTTCTGGTTGTGGCAGGTGTCTTGGCAGCCTAGATTGAAGGTCTGATGGGCCAGATTCTGTGTCCTCAGGGAAAAAAAAATCCCCAAACAGGAAATAAATAAAATTAAATTAAAATATGAATGGGACTCTTTGCTCCCTCTCCTGCTGTCAGGGGAGCTTTGAATTTCTAAATAATTCTTTGTCCAAGATCTGCATCTTCAAGTGATGCCTGCTGTGAGTGAGCCAGGTTTGCCTTTGGATGAGTCCATAATCTGGGACAATGTCCTCCAGGTGCCTTGGGAAGGAAATTACTTTTCTAGTCAATGCAGTTATTTGCCTCCAGATGAGCTTAAATCAAAATTACATTTTATAGCTCTTCAGCAATGCCCAGTAATGGATTCCTGCAACACCTTACAAGTCAGAAGGCTTTGAAAACCACAAAAAGAAACAAACCTGACCCCGGGTGCAGAAGCTCCTTGTTTAAATGTCTGGGAGTAAATGGGCTGTAAATTATCAGCTCCTGCAGCCTCCTGGGAAGACTCCACAAAGAGAAAGTGGTCTCATAACCTGGCAGCAGGAGGAATTAACATGAAAAATATTCCTTTTCTCGCTGCTTTCAGATGGATTGGGTGTCAGAGCCATCTCCCTGCCTTACAATAACTGCAGCAAACATCAGCCACCCAAGTCATTGAAATGTGGGGGGTTTTTTCCCTCTGGGGAAATCCCACTGATCTTAATAGCCTTTTTTTTTTTTTTTTTTAATTAAATAATATGCTGACTTACAAGCTGGAAATGTGTTGATTCTTGCTTTGTGTTTATTCTTCCCACTGTTGAAGGAGAGAGAGACTCAGGAGTGCTCCCCACTGGGAAATGGCACCAGGATCCCCCCCTCCCTTGATGACAGAGAGATGGGAACAGAAATCTGAGCAGCCAGGGAAGAGCTGACCCTCCAGCTGAGGCCACCAGGAAACCCCCAGTAAGGTCTTGTTGCATCCCAACCCCAGCACTGATGAAGCAGCCCTCCTTGCTCTTTGGTTTTTTCCATCTGAAAATTTGGGAATTTGGTTTTCTTGCAGCAGCACAGAGTGGGAATAATCCTCCAGCTGAACATTGGTGCTTTGGGGTTGGGAGGTACCATGGCAACATCTCAGCCAGGAGCTGCTTGGGATCTGGAGGCACCAATAAAAAATTAAACAGCTCCCCTGCTTCTCCTTCCCTCCTGGAGGTTTTTAGAGGTTTTGGCTGTTCCATCACCTGCAGTGACACATTCATGGGGTTTCCTTTTGCTGAGCTCTCTGTCAAGCACCTGGCTGAAATCCTTGGTGTTTCCCACCCCCAAACTGTCACAAATTATTTGAAGTTAGGAATATTTAGTGCTGCAGCATGAACCAGGAGGAGTTCTCTTGTGATTATGCCTCAGTCTTCATGTCTGGAGTGGTTCCCAAGCATGGATTAGTATTATTATCCCTCTTGTAGGAAAGGAAAATGAGTTGTCAGGGCTTTAAAGTACTTCCCAAGGCCACCCTAGAAGCTGACAGCTCTGATCCAAGTGCAAAGCTCTTCACTCCTGGTCACCACCTCCCTCCAGCTCTCACTTTGCAAATCCCCTTCTGAGGAGCAAAATGCTTTTGGCTCTTTGACTTCCCTCTTCCAGCATCTCCTCAGCTGGGAATACTGCTGGCAAGGATCTTGACTCCTCCTGTCTTCTGTGGGATTTGGGGACACCTTTAGTAGGACCAAGCAATGCAGATTAAACTTGTGGTCCTTCAGGACATCAGGTAGGGAACCTTCCATTGGCAGCACTGGGTTAAAAATGGTTTGCATCCTTTTAATTTGGGTCCTTAAAGAAGCCAACAAGATAAAATCCTGCTTTCACAGGAGGGTTGGAGGTTCCTTCCATTTCTATGACTCTGTTTTCCATGATTTCAGGTTCTTCTCTATGTTGGGACACCATCCTGATGATGTTCAACTGGGACTTTGAGGTGTCTGTGTCCAGGAGCAAGAAAAACATGGGAAAAATCTCCAGTGAAAATCCCTGCAGATGCAGGAGCCCTTCCCTGAGTGAAGCCACCTGCCTTGCTGTTTCTCCCTCAGGTTTGGTCCCTTCTCTGTTTTATTTTCACCCTCCTCTTTGTTAACTTTGGGAAGCTCACCTGGAAATGGAGAGTGGAGGAGAGACACTGCAGAACAGCATGGGAAACATCAGAAAATCCCCTGGTTCCATTTTTTTCCCTTTATTCTGCCTTGGATTGGGGTGGTTTTATCCTGTCAATGTCTCCCAATGTTTTGGCAGCTCAGGGCTTGGTGTGGAGGCTGCAGAGCCCACCCAGGGACATCTTCCCTGTGTGGCTGGGGAAAATGGTTCCTATTTTTCTCCAGCTTTACAAAATACCACTCAGAGGCAGAAAGAACACGGAGGGAGGTGACAGAAGGACCATCAAATGAGTTGAACAGCACCTCTGAACTTATTCTTTCTGCTGCTTTGACCTCCTATCACCTGACACTGGTGTAGGCTGACACAAAAGCTCTACCAAACTTCTCCTCACCCCAAAAGCATCAGTGAAGGAATGAAATGTTTGTTCTCTCTGCAGCCACATTTTGGGGATAATACCTGGAAGGTGACCTGCATGGTGGCACTGGCTGCAGGGAGGTTTGTTGCTAAAGTGCTTAGAAGATGGTGTGCCTGAATTCATTCCTGTTTTCTGAGCTCAGGTGCAGGCAAGTGAATCCCCAAAGACCAGAAAAAAGGTGCTCAGAAGCCTCCAGCCCAACCATTTCATTTTCTTAACCAGGCTTAGGGGATGTGCAGTCACACCCAACTTCACCCAGATCTTCCTTGCTTGCTGTGGCCACCAAATCCTTTCTGTCCTGACTCAAAAGCACATCCTGGGCTTCTCAGCTCCTCTGATAGCCAACAGTGGCCATCAGAAATCTGTATTTTCAAGAGGCTTCTTTGTTGTTCTCAAGCTTTGATGATTTTGCTCTGGTTGATCTTGCTGAGCCTTGAAGGGCTCACTGCTCTCAATTAGCTTGATTAATGACATTATTTTCTTTTCTGCTGCATCCAAGCTTTTGTCTCAGCTGTTAGGTGGGAGCACCCAACCCACAAACACACCAACAGTGTACAAAGAGATCACAGAGTTCTTCAGATGATGAGAGAAATCAAATTTCCCTGGCTGAAAACATCAAAATCCAGATTAATCCGGGGCACAGGCTTCAGGGGTCTCTTCTGAAATCCTGCAGCACCTTCCTCTTCATGGGCCTTCTCATGGTGGGCTTTAGTGCCAAGGTTTGATGCTTGCTGTCTTCTTGCTGCAGGTTTTCCTGCTTTTTCCTCTGGAGATTCCAGCTTTTTCTTCTCCTTTCTTGCAGTGGGACCTTCAGCATCAACCTCCCAGTGCTGTCCTGCCCTCTGTCCCCAGGCCATGTCTGCCCCACACAAGAAAATGTCTTGGTGATGCCCAACCAGCTTTTGGGTGGTTGGAAGGAAGAAGTTTGGATGAGATGACTCCACATGCTGGTGGTCAATGTTCTTCAGGTGGGAGCTTTCAATTCACACCATGAAAAAAATAAATAAAATAAAATAAGGCCATGCCTTGCTTGGGGGCTGAGGAGGCCTGGACCTGAAGAAGCAGCTGAGAGAGGAGGATGGTGACTTTTTTTTCTCCACCCGCCCATCTGGTAGGGAATTACTCCACAAGAGCCACACAAATCCTCCTTGGAGCCACCCTGGCTCAGCCCTGAGCAAGTTTTGCCTCTGGAATGGCAGGGGTTGAGCATTATCTGCTGCTGTTACCCTGCCCAGGCTTCACTCTCCATCAAAGGACTTTCTTCCATAGAAGCTGTCTAGCAGCTGGAGTCTTCTCCAGTCTGAAGGTACTGGTTATTCTGGTTTTAGTCCTCAGCTGGAAACATCTTCCCCATCTTCCAAGCTTGCGAGGAGCAGGGAGGTCAAAGCAGCACTGGAAAAGCCTTCAGGGCTCTGCAGGACCATGTGAGCTGGGGCTGCTGTGTCCTCTGACTCTCATAAAAGCATCCCTGGGTGATCCTAGAGCCTTTCCCAGTGGTTGTGCACCCTGGGACAGATGTCCTAGTGAGACCACATAGTCCTTGACCTTTGGTGGGGGCCACCAAAGGGAAAAAAACAGGCATGGAAGCCACAGGTTGAGGGGTAGAGCCCAAAGCTCTGCTTCCCACCCCAGCACAATGAAACTTTTGTCATTTCCATCCTCTTTTAGGTGTTCAGAGGGGATCCTTGTGTCCCCACCAGCAACCTTTGATGTGGTGGCAATCCTGGGATGGCCCCTGGGGCAATGAAAACATGCAAAGCTTCCTGGTTGATTCCAAGGCCAAAAGTAGCAGCAGGAGCCGACCAGGAGAAGACAGGGGGGAGAGATGTAAGCAGTTGTCCTCCTGTCCCTTTCAGACAACAACTCCAGCAACATCCAACCCAGGGAAACAGGGAGAAACAATTGGAACAGCAATGCAGGGAAATGGCCAATTCTGGGGGGGGGGGGGAAAAAAAAACCCAAAATCTTGCTGTGCACTTGGCATCTCTCATCTCTTGTGTTTAAATGTTCCCCAGACCTTGGATCTAAAGGGCTTGGATGTTCCTCAGCTGGGAGGAGATAGCTTCTCCTGGTGCAGACAGCTCAGTTCTCCCAAACCAGGCTGCTTGAGGTCATCAAGAACTTTGCCCATGTTCCAACAGCTCCTCCATTATCATCCCTCATGCCTCCATCCTTGCCCAGCTCCTCAGACACCCCTGCAGCTGGTGCAGTGCCACCCCACTTCTCTGGGACCTCAGGGAAGAAGCTGTTGCCACCCTGAAGCCTGCTTGGGTTTAATTTGTGGATAAAATTAAGCTTTATGAGTAGGAAGACCTTGACTGACTCCCATTTTTGTTTCCCTTCTCCTTCCTGTGCTTCTCCCAGGTAATTTGGAGCAAGTTTTTCTGAAGGTCCCCAAAGAAGATAACCTGGCTGCTTGTTTTCTGCAAAGAAGCAGGAATTCAAACACTGAGAGCTGGTGAAACACTTAAATCCTCACATCAGCAAGGTGAGTTGTTCCTCCTGGGGTGGTTCCTTAAAGCCAAGCTTGGATCCAAGTGCTGGAAGGGTGGGTAAAGGGTGTCCAGGTGCCAGCATGTCACTTATGACAAGGTGACTCTGGGGCATCTAACAGCATCCCCTCATCTTGGGAAGCTGGGACAACCTCACCCCTGGGGATGTACAAAGGTGGCTGCCTGGAAGGAGATGACATCTTTTGTGTTGGCTTTGGCAGTTTTAGGTTGGTTTAATAAGGCAGAAATAAAAAGGCAAGTGATGCCAAATTGGTGACAGTTTGGGAAATCCAGAGCTTTGTTTTGGTGGCACTGAGGGTTTCCTCACAGCTGGGGGGTGGCAGTGGTGGCTGCTCTGGTCCTACTTTGGGTGACATCAGCCTTAAATCAAATGTGATGTGGGAAGGTGGAGGGAAGGGGTGAGTGAAGGGAGTTATTTCTTAATATCCAACCTCAATCTCCCCTCTTTTAGCTTGAAACCCTTCCCCCTCATCCCATCATTCCATGTTCTCATCCCAAGTCCCTCCCCAGCTTTCCTGGAGCCCCTTCAGGCACTGGAAGGTGCTCTAAGGTCTCCCTGCAGCCTTCTCTTCTCCAGCCTGAACAACCCCAACTCTCTCAGCCTGGCTCCAGAGCTGCTCCAGCCCTCCCAGCATCTCCATGGCCTCCCCTGGACTCCTTCCCAGCAGCTCAACATCTGGGCTTCACATCTGCTCAGTTATTCCCCAAACTCTCCATTCCATACCATCTCCTGCCCTGTTATCCAGCCCTGGATTCAGTGTGGCTCCCAAGTATCTCAGACCCTTCCTCCTCCATTTAATTCTTCCTCCTCCATTTAATTCCATTTAATTCCTCCTCCATTTAATTCCACCAACAGCCACATTGGAGCCTCCCAACGTGAGCTGACTCTCTAGGAAGTTCTGCCTGGCTTCTTAGCTGGGAAATAAATATTCTTTCCAACTGGGCTGAAATCCCAGTGGTTTGGATTCATCCATCCTGGCTGAGCAGCTCGAGTGGCACCTTGGGTGAGAAGCAGGATGCAAACAGTCCCATAGGTGTGTTTGCTCCCACAGAGCCCACCTGAGCACTCCACTAATTATCTCCATCAGCTTGGACAAGGTCATTCTCCAAGATGTTCTTAAATTGTGTAGATGCGGCACCTCAGGACATGGTTTAGTTGCCATGGTGGTGATGGGTTGATGGTTGGAGGTGGGGATTTTAGAGGTCTTTTCCAGCCTTAATTATTTTCTGGTTCTCTGGGTTCCCAGCTGTCCTGGTCCTCTAACACCTGCCTGCTTCTCCTGGCAAGCTGGGATTTGTTTACCCTGCACCAATTTCTGTCCTTTTCAGTTGAAAATACAAAAAGTATGTGGGTTACAGCAACATAATTTACAGCCTGCTGATTAATAATACAGCTGACAGAACCAAATTGGGCTGCAAGCTTCAAGTGCTGAGGAAAGCTAAAATTTGGTGAGCTGTGTGTAGGCAGGCTGGAGAGAAGAGGAGGCTCTTGAGGCAAGAAGCAGTTTTCTTTTGGGCTCCCTGATGCACAAACCCCAGCTCAGATAAATCTTCTTTGCCCTACTGTACAACTTCATGTCCTTGGAGATGGGCAAGGCTGAACTGGAAGACTCTGTAAGGAACCTGAGTTGAGGAGATGTGCTCTGAGTTGTGGAGGTGACTCTGGAATCCCCTTCTGCCATAAATTATCCTGCAAGCACGTGAAAGCAACTGAAAGATGGGAAATTCTTAGAGCAGTTCCTAAGAGGATTCCCCATCTAGGTAGAGAGAACCTACAAAGTGCTGGTGAATAAAAAAAACTTTTTTTTTTTTTTTTTTTTTTTTTTTCCATGGGTCCCAAGATGTCCTCAAAACCCAGCAGCTGGTCTTGACACCTCTGGAAATGCAGGAACCTTTTCATTTTATGGAATTTGCTGTGAAAAAAAAGTTTTTATTCACTATCTGTTGTGTAGGGACCCATGAAAATATTCAGAGTTCACCCCAGGGTGCACTGCTGCAGGACACTAATAGACCAGGTCAGGAGTAGATCAGCTACTGATGTTTTGCATCATGTTCCAGGAGCTGGAGGAAAAAACAAGGACCTGTCTGGAGAAGGTGGTGTTCTGTGTGTCAAAAAGGATGTGCTGAGTGCACTGCATCCAGCTGGAAATGACAGCTCTGGGCTGGCTGGTGTCACTTGAGGATGTCACTACGTTGAGATCTGGCAGGGGACTTGTGAAACTCAGTCTTTAGACACTCAAGTCCTGTTTATTTCCCACCTGGGGTGCTGGCTCCACTTCTGGAGTCCCCAACCTCAGAAGGACACAGAGCTCCTGGCAGGTGTCCAGAGGAGAGGCACTCAAATGCTCAGAGGGCTGAGCACCTCCCTGGGAAGCCAGGCTGAGGGATTGGGCTTGTTCAGCCTGGAGAAGAGGAGGCTCCCAGGTGACCTTAGAGCAACCTTCCAATATCTGAAGGGGCTACAAGAAAGCTGGGGGAGGGCTTTGGACACGGGGGGGGAGGGAGAGGACAAGGGGAAATGGGTTAAAACTTGCTTGAGGTTGGACATGAGGAAAAAATTGTTGAATTTGAGGGTGCTGAGCCCCTGTGCCAGGTTTCCCAGAGAAGCTGTGGCTGCCCCATCCCTGGCAGTGTCTCAGGTCAGGTTGGATGGGGCTTGGAGCAACCTGGGCTGCTGGGAGGTGTCCCTGCCCATGGAAAGGGCTTGGGAATGGAGGAGCTTCAAGATCCCTTCCACCCCAAACCATTCCATGCCTGTGATTTCAGCAGCTGACAATTTAACTTCTAAAGATGTTGGGTACGTCCTGCTGGAGACAGGACATTATAACAGACAAACATTTTGCAGTGGGTGTAATGGCATCTGGATGCAGCTGGAGGGAAAATTACCCCTGGATGTGGGTATAAGGCCCTCAGTCACCTATTCTGGCTTCTGAACACAGTTTTGACTCCTTTGCCTGAATTTCAGTCTCTGAGTACTCAGAATTACAGCTCAGGCACGCTCTAATTAGACAATAAAAACACCCCCTCTCTCCATGGAGAGAAGTGCTGGGAAAGGAGACATCAGAGAGGCCCTTCCTGAAAGCAACTGATGGTCCAAGCTTGGAGCAGGAAGGGTGAATCTCCAGGCTACACCTTTTGGTCTTTGCCTTCCCAGGGTTTGTGGCTGTCTCCCAGGGAAAGGGGAGAGAGATAGAGCCTGGATTAAAAACCACATGATGGCAGGGGGGGGAAAAAAGAGATTCTTAGAGCTCCTGTTGGTGGCCCTGGCTTCAGGCAGCAGCACTGCCCACTTTGATCAAGTGGGCCAGCTCCTTCCTCACCAATCACCAGGAAATTGATGTAAACACTCAGGCAGGTTTTTGAGAGATTGGCTTCTCCCTGCTGAAAAAAGAAACACCAATTCCTCATGTGAGAAGATGCAGCACAGGGCTGTGATTACCCAGGCAGGCTCTGGAGTGTTTAATTAAGTTGCTTATCGTGTTATCATCCCATCTCTCTTCATCCTGCTTGAAAAACATGCACCTTGTGCTAGAGAGCAGCATCTTCTCTCTGTGCTTGTGTATGGGTGTGTATAACACATGCAGATGCCAAAAACCTCCCATTTTTGGCACCCAGCTCGAGTGGCACCCTCACCCTGCCCTGTAAACACAGTGTTTTCATTCATTAGCTTCACAATGACAAGGAGCTAAGGCTAGCTGCCTGGAGTTACTGCTGTTTAATCACCCTGTCTGAACCTTAATCTGGTTAGCAGCAGGGACTGATCCTGCCAAGCTGGGGTGCTTGTTGCTAGGCTGGTGTGAGAGCTGCTCCGTGACACCCTGCACATCTCTGCCAGGGTTGGCACCGCTCCGGGGATGATGGCCAAGGTCCTGGGAGCTGCTGGGGACTTGCCCTGGTTTGCTGAAGCTCCAACCTCTTCAACAAAATCAAACTGTGTCAACTGAAACAGCATCCAGCCTTTAAAGCAAAATTTTAAAGTGTAGGCTCGTGGGCCTCTCCAAGAAAGAGGCTGCTGGCCTGCTTGTTACAACAGCTCACGGGCACGGCAGCACCGCAAGCTGAGGGTTCAAGCTGCAGAAGGAAAGTCCTCAAATCCCTGGATTTATTTTCCAGTCCCAGATGGCACTTGGCACTTGAGGTGAGCAGAGGTGGCAGCTCCTTGGTGGTAGAAACTTCACTGCTGAAGGTCAGGTCAGGGGCTGGGGGTATCAGCAATAAAACTTTGAAGTGTGATGTCAGCCAATAGACAGAATCATGGAATGGTTTGGAGTGGAAGGGCCTCAAAGCTCACCCATTCCCAAGCCCTTTCCATGGGCAGGGACACCTCCCAGCAGCCCAGGTTGCTCCAAGCCCCATCCAACCTGACCTGAGACACTGCCAGGGATGGGGCAGCCACAGCTTCTCTGGGAAACCTGGCACAGGGGCTCAGCACCCTCAAATTCAACAATTTCTTCCTCATGTCCAACCTCAGTCTCCCTTTTTCCACTTTTAACCCATTTCCCCTTGTCCTCTCTCTACCCCCTGTGTCCACAGCCCTCCCCCAGCTTTCTTGTAGCCCCTTCAGATATTAGAAAGTTGCCACTTCATCTTTGAGAACATTTTTTCCCAAACACCCCTGTTTTCTCCTATGCCCTTTGGTCTCCCTGGCTGTATCTTTGTCACCTGGATCAACCAGGGGACTGACCTCCACTTTTGGCTGGGAAAGGCACAGGGGAAGCCATGCAGAAGCTCCCGGTGATGTGGGCCACAGGAAATTGAGTTTCCCTGGGAGATTTTTAGTGTTGATGCTCCTATTCCTCTTCCTTCTCCTTGATTTCCCCACTTCCCTTTTGTGTACACGGGCATAAGCACCAATTCAATACCTGGGAATTGGGATGGGAATGTTTATTTTGCGAATGAACCCCCCAGTAATGGTTTCTACACCTTCATTACCTCCTTCACGACTCCTTGCAAGTTTAAATTGCTGGACCTTATTTTTTATTTTATTTTTGTCATGGTTTTTCCTTG
This sequence comes from Phaethornis superciliosus, assembly GCA_023637945.1. Taxonomy (NCBI): domain Eukaryota; kingdom Metazoa; phylum Chordata; class Aves; order Apodiformes; family Trochilidae; genus Phaethornis; species Phaethornis superciliosus. The sequence goes on from JAJQWJ010000004.1 coordinate 70,789,283, forward strand.
AGGAGGACAAGGCAGGCTCAGTCCCTCCAGCTCTAACAAAGGGATCAATAGCTATCGAGCTATCACACTTCCTTCACTTAGGTTGTTGAAGCAGTTGCCTTTAATTGTTCTTTCACACTGTAAATACAGTGTACAGGGCTTTTTTTTTTTTTTTTTTTTTTTTTTTAATTTTCCTGTTAAGGCTGCTCAATGGGTCATGCCACCCCAAGGGGGTTGGAAAGACCTCCCCTGTAAAAGATCTTTTCCCCTTGGGGCACCCCCCAAAATCCTCTTACACCTTTTTTTTTCCATGGGAAAAGTGAACAGAGCTCTGGAGGGAATGGACAAAAGGATGCTTCCATGCTCCAGAGCCTGGAAATTCACACATTTAATACCAGTGAGCAAGTCTCTGTTTGCTACAGAGAGAGAAGATGAGGGGGTTCATCTCCAGCTCCCTCTGAGGGACAGAGGGATCCTCCCTACATGGCTCCTCACAGGGACTGTGGTGTGGGACAAGGTCTAACAGAGCCCCTCAGACAGCTTCTGACAGGGGTGGCCCTGGGGGTAGAAGGTTCCGGATCCCCTCAGCGGGTTCTTTACTGGGGACTGCAGGAGGCAGAGGGAGGAAATGGATCCCCTCAGGGATCTTCATAGGGGACTGCCAGGGGGGAGCAGATCCCTTCAGGTAACTCCATATGGGGACAGTGGCGGGGGACTGGATCCCCTCAGGGGGTTCTTTGTTTAGTGGGGACTGCGAAGGGGGAGCGAATCCCCTCAGGCAGCTCCTCCCGGAGGCGATGAGGGTGGGAACCGGGTTCCCTCAGGTGGCTCCACATGGGGATGGTAAGGGAGAGGACACTGTGTCCCCTCAGGTGGTTCTTTACTGGGGACAGTGGGAGGTGTTGGGGGAGAAACCGGATCCCCTTAGGTGTTTTTTAATTGGGAACTGCCAGGGGGGGACCAGATCCCCTCAAGGGGGTTCTTCCTTCAGTGGGGACTGCAAAGGGGGAGCGAATCCCCTCAGGCGGCTCCTCCTGGGGACGATGAGAGGAGGAACCGGGTCCCCTCAGGTGGCTCCACATGGGGACAGTGGGAGGTAGAGGGGGCACTGGATCCCCTCAGGCGGTTCTTTCTTTATTGGGGACTGCCAGGAGGAATCGGATTCCCTCAGGCGGTTCTTCATTGGGGACGGCCATGGAGGACTGGATCCCCTCAGGCAGCTCCTCCCGGAGGTGATGAGAGGGGGCAACGAGGGGGCTCACGGGTGGCTCCACATGGGGATGGTGAGGGGGAGAACACTGTGTTCCCTCAGGTGGTTCTTTACTGGGGACAGTGGGAGGTTCTGGAGGGGGAACTGGATCCCCCTCAGGTGGTTCTTTCTTTATTGGGGACTGCCAGGGGGGCTGACCGGATCCCCTCAGGGGGTTCTTTGTTTAGTGGGGACTGCAAAGGGGGAGCGAATCCCCTCAGGCGGCTCCTCCTGGAGGTGATGAGGGTGGGGATGGGGTCCCCTCAGGTGGCTCCACATGGGGATGGTAAGGGGGAGGACACTGTGTCCCCTCAGGTGGTTCTTTACTGGGGACAGCGGGAGGTTCTGGGGGGGGAACCGCATCCCCTTAGGTGTTTTTTAATTGTGAACTGCCAGGGGGGATTCCCTCAGGTGGTTCTTTCTTTATTGAGGACTGCCAGGGGGGGACCAGATCCCCTCAGGGGGTTCTTTGTTTAGTGGGGACTGCGAAGGGGGAGCGAATCCCCTCAGGCGGCTCCTCCCGGAGGTGATGAGGGTGGGGACCGGGTCCCCTCAGGTGGCTCCACATGGGGATGGTGAGGGGGAGGACACTGTGTGCCCTCAGGTGGTTCTTTACTGGGGACAGCGGGAGGTGTTGGGGGGGGGGGGGGAACCGGGTCCCCTCAGGTGTTTTTTAATGGGGAACTGCCAGGGGGGACCCGATCCCCTCAGGGGGATCTTTCTTTAGTGGGGACTGCGAAGGGAGAGCGAATCCCCTCAGGCGGCTCCTCCCGGGGACGATGAGAGAGGGGACCGGGTCCTTTCAGGCGGTTCTTTATGGGGGACACCTATGGGGCATCTGGACCGGTTCGGTTCGGTTCCTCAGAGGGGTCCCCCCCCCGCCCGCCCCTCCCCCGGCAGGTGGCCCCCGCGCGGCGGCGGAGGCCGTTGGGTGACGTCAGCGGCGGGGGCGGGAGCGCGGTGCCGGTGCGCCGAACCGAACCCAGCCGAGCGCAGCCGAGCCGAACCGAGCAGATCCCGGGGCGGGCCATGGCGGAGCGGAGGGAGAAGCTCCGGTAAGTGCCGCGGGCTCCGGTGGTGAAGGGATTTGGCGGTGTTGGGGGGGGGGGGGGTTCGGCGAACCCGCTCCTGACCCGTGCAGGACCGGACCGCGGGACCCCCCGGCGGTGCCGGTGTCGCCTCGCCCTGCCCTGGGTTCAGCCCGGGCCTGTCGAGGACCCTCTCTCCTGGGAAGGGTGGGATTGGGATCCCTGAGACCCCTCCCGGGAGGGCGGGCGAAGGCGTCTGCCGGGGCTTCTCTCCGGTTTCACGCGTGTTTTCTGTGTGTGGACACGATTTTATTGTGTGTCTGAACGTGTTTTCTGTGTGTGCACATCCAGACATGTGCATGGCCACATCTCCTCACCACCAAGCTGCCAGCAGCTTGCCCAGCAGGTCCCTCACCCCCCTTCCCCATGTCCGGAGAGGGAAACCCGCTTCCCAACCTCTTTCCCTTTCCAAGGAAAACGTTCAGGTTTATTTATTGCTCTGGATCTTCTTTATTTTCTGAACCAGACCCCGAGGTCCATCTCTAAATGGAGGTGGTCCAGGTTTTCTTTGATGACACCAGAGCTGCTCAATGTAGGGTCAGTGTGTCCTTGGCTGCCCACCACACCTCACAGGTTCATCCTGGGCTGCTGTAGTCCCAGAAAGGTGGAGGAAAAACCTGTCCCTGATGTCCCAGTGCCTCAGTCAAGATGTCCCTGAACAGCACTTCGCCTGCCCACATCCTCCAGCCCCAAAGCATAGGAAGAAAGGTCCTCCCAAATCTGGTGAGCACCCAGAGCTCCTCCTTTTCTGGGTGTTTGGGTACCTCTGTCCCTCGAGTCTGTGTGCTTTGGAGATGCCATGGAAGGAGAAGGTGATTTGGAGTATCAAAAGTTATTTTCCCTCCTGGTCTGCAGCAGGAGCCTCCTGCAGAAGGAGGGGATGGTGACATCTTCACCATTGAGGCCTGGGGACAAGTGACATTTTTTTCATCACCTTGGATGTGGGCAAGAGGTGCAACTGTAGCTCAGATTTGCAGTGTGGTTTTCTCCTTTTGGGTGGCCAGATGCCCATCAGGTTGCAGGTGACAAAAAAAAGCCCTATGGAGGTGTGTGTGTGTGTGAAGGGTTACAGGGAAAGGGAGAGCAGGAGCCAGAGCTGGAGTTACACCTCATATTTTGAGGATAAATCTCACACCCAGCAGGTGAGGGCCAACATTTCTGGAGCATCCCAATCAACCTCAAGCTCTCCAGGTTGAGGGCTTCATGCAGGTGGGTTCTGTTTCTTCTTTATACATAGGACAGAGACACAAAGACCTCCAAGTGCTGGAGCAACTTCTGCTTCTGCCCTCTGGGTGCTGGGCAACTCCTCAAGGCAAAATCACCAGAATTCACATCAAGAGCTGAAATTACCTCTCAAGTTTCCAGGTGGCACCAGGCAGCTTGCTTGCAGATGAAGCTGGTTTGGATGGATGTGATTTGTTTGCCCTCACTTGGGCATCTGAAACTGCCTGATCTGAGCTGTTCCCCACCAAACAGAGGAGCCAGGCACTTCCTGGGTGGGATTTGTTTCACCCTGCCATAAATTTCAGGTGTGGGGAAGGCAAATGCCTTCCAGGGTGCTGGTTCTACTGGGATATCTGAGTTTGAGAGGTCTGGATTTAAGTGAGGTGAATCTCTTTTAGTCCTTTCATCTTTTTTTTTTTTTTTTCCTTACCAACACCCTGCTTCTCTCTTACCACTCAGGCTTTTTAAATTTTTTTTTTTGTGGTAGAAAATAATGCTTCTGAAACTTTCCACTGCCCCAGGTGGGAGGTGTTGGAGAAATGCAACTGCAGGGAAGCATTTGCAGCTCATCCTCTGGCAGGCAGAGGAGGCTGGGTTAAGAACCAGCCTGTTAATTTTGTTTTAATGGCTCTAAGCAATGGTGAGCTTCCCCCTCCACCCCCCTTCCCACCTTCCTCCAGTACCTTGTGCCAACATTTAATTGCTCTCACCCTGGAGAGATGCTATCTCATTTCAAGGTTGAACTTCTCTAGCTTTGACTTGCAGAGTGAGGGGGGGGAAGAGGTTGTGGTGCCCTTGTCACAAAGGTCACTTCTTCACCTGCAGGCTCCTGTTCTATCAGGTCAGGGTTTGGTGGCCACCCTTGGGACTTTGCTGCTGTGACCCTGTTGTCCAGGTGCCAGTCTGGATGCAGCCATGACCTTGGGGCAGTGCTGTGTGTTGGTGTGAGCTTGCTTTCTGACTTCTCATGGGTTTTTCTTATTAAAGGACCTTCTCCTTTTGCTCTGCTTTTGCTCTGACTCCAGCTGCAGAAGAGATGCCCCACACTCAGCTCAAATCCTTGTCTGACCTCAAGTATTTGCCACCTGAAAACATGGACTGTGACCTCCACCACGAGGTGATTTGGGTCTCCATGCAACTGTGTCATCAACCAGCCAGCCATTACTGCTTTTTTGGTGTGTGTATCACAGGTTTCTATTTAATAGAAATATTATTGTCCCCCCAGGAGGATTTCCAGATGAGACAGCCCTGAGGGGCCACCCTTGGGTGCTTGGCTTTTCTCCCTGGTCTCACCCCATCAACAGCCACACTGGGGGCTATGCTGGCACAGACTTAATGTACTGGGGTTTGCTTCACCTGCTGGGAGGTTTATCCTCAAAATATAAAGTGCTTTGGGGCACTTTGGGCACAGAATGCTTTGAGGCTGTTGCCTACATTTTGCAGCCCTCTTGGCTGACAAAGAGAAAAGAAGTTTTGCTTTGTTTTGTTTTTACACAGACTGAGTTCCCAGAAAGTCAGCTGGCTGATTGGGATTGTGGTTTTAGTCTCCAGTTTGTCTGTTTCCCTGAAATTTCTGTCCTGTGCTGTTCTCTCTGCTGCTCCTTTTACCTTTCATCCTTAAAATCCTCACTGGTGGGGTGCAAAATGCTTCCTTTCAGCAGGTGTTTGGCAGTGCTGCAGACTCTGGTGGGAAGGGGTAGCAGAGGTTGTTGGGGTGCAGGTGGTTAATCTGTAGATGGAGTTTCTCTCGTCCTCTTTGGTAACTGTTTGATCCCATCAGCTCACAGAAACTCCCTTCCAATTTCACTGATGGTAGCTAATCAAGCAGCTATCTAATTCTCCATTCCTAGCGTGCCTAAATACTGCTTTACTTCACAATTTATTCTGTGGGCTGTTCAGATGTAATGGATTCCTTTAGAGGTCCTCATCACTCACCAGCCCTGGACGTTGCTTGTCAATGCCATTTCTTCTTCCTCTTCAGAAAGATCATGTTGCCATGCACTTTCCCCATCTGATTTTTGCTAGAATGTTTTTTTTATTATTTTTTTTTTTTTTAATTTTTTTTTCCTGATTTCACTCATGCTGCTTTTCTGGATCAGTAATTTTTGGGCTCTTTGGTCGATGCTTTAAGCAGGTCCCCTCCTTTCAGTGATGCCACCCCTTTCAGCTTGGCCTTTTAAATTTGGGCACCACTGCCATTTTTTGAAACTCTCAGTTTCAGTGGTTTAGCACAGAAACAGCAAGAAGCAACAATGGAAGAGGATTTACTCTAGGTGTAGCAGTTCCTTTTGGCTTCATCCTCATTGCCTGGATCTGCTGCTACTCCCCTCGGCAATCCCCATGGAAATGGGAGCTGCTCACTGCTAGCAGTGGTTTTTCATCCACAAGACTCACCAGTGCCTTCCTTGGGTTTTGGATCAATTATTCAGTAGCTGTTTGCATTAGGGTGGTTTTCGTTGGGTGTGATGAATAGTGATAAGGTGGTGTCCTCCTTGGACCAGTGCAGCTCCAAGTGGAGAAGAAATTCCATGTTTTGTGGCCTGTGGATGCCCAGCAAGCAGCCTTTGGGATGAAAATGGAGTGGTTTGAATTATTTTTGTACATTTAAGCACCAAATCTCCTCTTCTGTGCCCCTTGATGTCTTCATAACTCCTCCTCAACAAGCTCTGCACCTCCCAAACCTCATGGGCTGCACTTCCCAGGTTTTGTCATTCCCATGATCCGTGCTCAGGTTAAACAGTGCTCTGCTTCCAGGGCTGAGGCTTTGCAGGAGCCGATTTCCAACCTGCTGAAAGGTGCTGGCATGACCTCCCAACCCCTCCCTGGGGGCTGGATCAGGGGAGAGAAAGAGAGACAAGCTCCCAGATCCCCCTCCCACCAACATCCCTTGGCTTGGAGGTTTCTGGGAGGGGGAATGAGCTCTGTGTGTTCCTGCAGCACTTTGCAGCCAGCGTGGTTGTGCTTGGAAGCAGGAGGAGCTCAGTTTCTATATTTTACACAAGAGTCATCCCTGGAAGAAGCCACTCAGCCCACGCCACTGCAGCAGCCCCATCCAACGTGGTTCTTCCTTTGCTTCTCCTCAGGGTTTTCCTGGGAGGAAGGGATGGAGTAGGGGGAAGTTGGGGAAAAAGCTTTGAGGATGTGAGCACCCCCCCGTGTTGGGTACGTGGGTGTCTGTTGGGTGATGCTGGTGTGGGGTTTCAGGGAAGAGAAGTTGCCTGAGCTTTGCTTTTCTCCCAGGCTGAGCAGGGGTGGACCTACCAGATCCATACAGCTCCCCAGGGATCCCAAGACTGAGCTGCTCCCCTCTGGATTCAGGGAGGACCCAACAACTCTCCCCCCTTGAGGTTGATACCATTGGTGTCCACCTGTCCCAGCTGCTGGGGTGGTTTGCAGGAGTCAGTTCTAAGCTGCACCTGATTTTACAACAGTATTAATTAGATGGTAGCTGCTACACCTCTAACAACTAGCTATGGAAATGGAGATAAAGAGCCTGCTTGCATTGCATGGGTCAGAAAACAGGTTGCTTCCCTTGGGAGGCTCCCAAAATCCCTTCCTAAAGGAAACTTTGCAGATCATCTCCAAACCCTGCGAGAGGCTTGCTCCTAGGTGTAAGTGAAGCAGGGGGAAGGCAGTGTATCAACTACAGACACAAGAGACTTTCTAGAAAGAGTCACTCCCCCATCTCCCACTTCTGTGGATGGTGGTCCTGGTTGGGGGGAGTTTAGGGAGGAAAAGAGGTAGAAGAAAATGCTGCCTGTTTGTGGGCAAGATGGAATATCATCCCACTGCACAAAAGGAATTATCCAGTTGGATCTGCTTGGTGCCACTCCAGGATGAGCACAGGGACAGCAGCAGGACATAGAGGTGACTTGTTCCTTGTTTTAATCCCAGGAGATCCAAACCAGCTCTGTACATCAGACACACTGCTGCTCCATGCTTACATCCTGGGGATTAAATCCTCTTGGGCTGTTCCTAAAGGATCTGGGAGGGGATGTCCCATCCTTGATGTCCCAGCAAACCAGGCTGGCAGTGCCACATCTGCTGTCACAGCACAGGTTGGACCCGGTCCCCTCACCAGGGCTGTCTGCTCCATTAATTCCCCCTGTCCTGGGAGATATGGAAAGTTTGGAACTATTAAAAAGTGCCTTTGGGGAAAGGTAAATTAAACCCTGGCCTGCTGAGAGGAGGCAGGGCTGGAAATGAGAATGTGGAAATAGGTCCTGGCTTAAAATGACTTCAAGGACAAGAGGATAGGTGCTGGGTTTCTGGGGATCTGATTCAGCTGGGGCTTGTTCCAATTAAAAATGAGATCAAGGAGAATGGGAAGAGAGGAAGAAAAGAAAAAGATGTTGTTTCCTTGCAGGTGAAAATGTTGGGACTGGTTTGCATCTCTTTTAGAAGGGTTTCAGTTTATTTCCTTTAAGAACTGCAATTCTTCTGTTCTCTTATAGTTTTGCTTTCTCTCTGCTTTAAAAAAAAAAAAATAATTGAGGTTGTATCAATTTTAATAAAGCCTGAAATGAGCAGGCCAGCTTTAGTTTCCTTCCACATACCTCCCAGCCTGAACGTGGCCAGGAATGCCACAAATTAGAAAATAATGATGTGCTTTTCCTACTGCAGAGAGCACAGGGCAGGCTGCTGCTGCTCCTGGGAAGGTGGGCAAGGATTGTCACTTCCCTGTGCCAAACTGGGAGCAGGGAATGGGTGTCCAGGGAGCTGATTTTATGGGGAAGCCTTCACAAAGCAGAAAAAACCATGCTGCTGGTTGCTAAACATTTGAGAGAAGTTTGGAAGCCAAGTTGGAATTTCATCTTCACCTTTCTCTTTTTGCTTTACAGCCACGGTCAGGTTTGCGTTCCTGGGGAAGAGGCAAACAAAAGAATGTGAAATTTGATGGGATTTTTCCAGCAAAAAAAGGAAGCTGGGGGCATAACTGGTGGCAGCCAAGGGCTGGTGATGTGCTGGGTCATCTCCTTTCTCACTTGAGTGACAGGGACCTCTTGTGTGGCATCTGGAGGGGCTCCCCCTTCACCCAACAGTATCAACAATATGATTCCTGACTTTTCAACTTGTCTCACATTCCAGTTTCACCCGAGTCTTCTTATTAGGCTGGAGTTTGTTTAAAAAGAAAACAAAAATTCCTGGAAGTGAGGAGATGGCCTCAGCCACTCCCCAAATCCCTGCTGGATTTTCAGCAGGACAGCCCAAGCGGCGCTGGGTTTTCTGCACCACTGCAGCCTCCACCCCTGAAGGTGAGCAGAGCAGCTCAGCACCATTTCTCCTGAAATACCAAATGATGAATCCAGTGGGAATGCTTTTGGCAAAGTGGGTGAGGATGGTGAAGCCAGGAGGAAGGTTGTTAGCAGCTCTAATGGGGCTGGTGAAAAGGATTTTGATCAGGGCCCTTGAGAGCCTCATTATCTTGTGACACTTTCACAGCCAGGGAAAGGTTTTTAGGGGCTTTGTCTCCTGGAGCCATTAGGAGTTAGGGATGGAAAAACAATACATAGGTTTGGGTCCATCTCACAAGACAACCTGGGATTCAGCTGAATTCATTTCTTGTGCATCTCAGCCAAGGAAAGGGCTGCTTTTCTCCACAACATTCATTCATTCAGCCTCAGCCATAACTCTTCCTCTGCTGCCTCAACAGCTCTCCCCACCTGGGTTTTTCTAAAAATAGCCACTAGCTTGATGTTTGGGTTGGGTTTTTTTTTTCCTGTTTTGATTCCGTGTAGGACTAAGAACCTGCCTAGAAAGCCTGTCCAGTTCATTGGCATTCCTTTAAAACCCAGCTAATCCATCTAATCTCATTATAGCAGTAGGTGATTATACAGCCAGCAAGCTTTAGCAGGGCTCCAACAAAGGCTTTGGATTCCCCATCTATTATCCAGGTGGCTAAAAGTCACCAGGAGTCTGTTTGGGTTTTCCTCGGGCTATTTTAGGACCAGGACTTAGAACCTTTTGGGCTTAATTCTCTAGGAAATCTCCCATCAGCGTTGGTTCTGCTGTGCTTTGCCAGCTGCTGGCATCTCGTGGTTCCTAGTGTGGTCTGCCCAGAATCATAAGATTGGGAATCATGGAGCTCCAGAGACCTTTTTCCCAGAGTGGAAGAGGAGAATCTCTGCTATGTGAGGCTCTTGGTTTGGATTCCTGGTCCCCTGTGTCTGTCCTACAACTGTGGGACCTGGTGATCCTGCTTTTTTGGGAGTAGGACCAAGGAAAGGGCTGAAGTTTGGGGTGCTCCTGGGAAGGACCTGCCTTTTCCTTCGGGAAGATGGGATATATGGGGCTGGATGTGTAGGTCAGGCTTGGGGAGATGGCCTTTTGGTTGTTCCAGGAGATAACATGGGCACTGGGATAATATGCTCATGAGTGAGAGCTTCTTTCTGTAGGGACACTGAAGCACTTGAGCGTGAAACACTACTCAAACCTGCCCTTAAAGAGGAACATCTTCCAGATGTTGCTACCTAAATCCCACTACTTTTGGCTCAAGGTGGGCAAATCCCAAAGAGCTTATGGTGAAACACCATGTCTGGAGAGTCCTGGAGGTACAATTAACTCTCCTCAAGGTTTGTTCCTGGTTGTAGGTCATGTTCTCTGCCTCCTTGGAACATGACCTACGTGGACTAGGACCTCCAAGACCTCTGGACTTTAGCCCTCAGATCATCTTTGTGACTCTCAGTACTCAATCCTACAGCTCCAGGTCCTTCTGGTGTTTCTGGTCCCATCAGAGTGGAGCAGATGGGGACAATCCCTGACCCTGCTGCCCAGGAATTGTTTGGTTTCTGGGCTACCAGAGCATGTTGCTGGCTTGTGTTGAGCTTCCCCTCACCCAACACCCCCCAGTCCTTCTCCTCAGGGCTGTTCCCAATCCATTCTCCACCCAACCTGGATTTGTGGTGGGGATTGTCCCAACCCAGGTGCACTTTTTGAACTTCAGGAGGTTGCCACAGGCTGTGGTTCTGATTGCTTCCACATGGATCTTTCTGCATGCTCCCTCCTCTTGAGGAGGATGGAAGGCAGAGCATGGAGCTGGAGGTGCAAGCCCTGAGCTCCTGGGAGGAGAGGGGATATTGGGTGGGGGTGTTTCTGGCAGGGACATCAGGGACCTTTATCTCCTTTCCTCTTTCTGTCCCTCAGGGAACATCTCTTCTGCTGTCTGGGGCCATCACTTTGGCACCACAGTGGGAGGTGTAGAGGTGAAAGCCTTTTATGAAACAGTTTCTGAAGAAAAATGCAGGTTGCTTTTTTCTTTGCTTTTTTTTTTGTCCTCCTCTCTGCATAAATCCTGGCTTTTTGTTTCCCCAGGCTCCCAAACCATCTCACCCCAGCCCTCCAAATAAACTGGCTGAGATGAGTCTGCGAGCAGAGGGATTAAGAGGGAAGTTCATCTCTTGAGGGACACAAGTGCAAGCACTTTTGTGTTTTCAGAGGCTCTCTGCTCCCAGAGGTATCTCCTGGGGCCCAGGGAGGGTAGGGGTGAGCTGAAGAAAGAGCTGCTCCACCATCCCTCCTGGGGATGTGCATGTTGCACATTCCTCCTGTGGGGCAAATTCCTCCTCAGACACCATCAAAAAAAAAGCTACCAACCTCTTGGGTTGTTTATTTTTTTTTAATTTTTTTTTCTTGCTTATCTTGGTCCACCCCCTTCAGTGCTGATACTTTTAAAGTCTTGACCCAACTCTCTGAGGAATTAAAAAAAAAAAAAACAAACAAAAAACCCAAGGTGCCAAACCAAAAGGGCAAAGTGATTTGCCCCAATGAGGGATTCCCCTCTGATTCCTGAGGAAGGGAAAAGCTTCTGAGCCCTCCATTCCAGGGACTGCTTTATTTTCAGCAAGGGAAATAATTCTGCTGGCTGGAAATCAATTCCTCAGGAGCTGGGAAAAGCTCAGGAACCACATCTGGCAGGAGCAGGGCTGGAGAGGAGAGCAGCTTGGAGGCTACAGGTGCAGTGCAAGGTGTTGGCTGGGAGATGTATTTGCCACGCTCAGCCTGACACAAGCTTTCTCCAGCCAGAGCTGGGCTTTTCCAGCTTCATCCCATGTCAAACAAATGTGTTTTGGCTGGGGGGAGAGGGCACTGGGGATGTGCTGAGCCCTGTTTGTTCAAGGCACTGTCTGGTCTCTGTCTGGTCCCAGACCTGCTGAGCCCGGGGCACTTTCATGAGAACATTTTACATTTTTTTTCATCCCCTCCATGCCCTGCCTGTGTCAGGCCACTCAGCCCCACCATGGCTCATTTCCCAAAAATCCACTGGCTGGCCAGGGGCAGCCGGGTGGTTTTCCAAATCTCTGTGAATGTCAGCAAGTTCTTCATTGTTTTCTGTTCTTTCTCTGAACTAATGAGCATTGCCTGAGTTCTTTCTTTCTTTTATTTTTTTATTTTTTTTCCGAGTGTAATTTGGCCAGGCCACGAGTGCCCTTACCTTTAAGGAGGAAAATTCCAGTTTGGACTTTGCAGTGCCAACTGCTGCTGCTCCATTTGCTTGTGGTACAGGTGGAAAAATTGTTTGTGCCCTACAACCACTCCAAGCCAAGATTCTGGGGTCGTTTTTCTGCTGCTTCCCTTTGGTTTTGTCTCCTCCCTCCAGCTTTTCCCACAGGCTTATGGAGATTTCACCTTCCTTCTGCTGCTACCTGATGCTTTCTGATCTTTTGCTGCTGGCATCTCTGCTCTTCCCATAAATCACAGAATCCCAGACTGGTTTGGGTTGGAAGGGACCTTAAAGCTCCTCCATTCCCAAGCCCTTTCCATGGGCAGGGACACCTCCCAGCAGCCCAGGTTGCTCCAAGCCCCATCCAACCTGACCTGAGACACTGCCAGGGATGGGGCAGCCACAGCTTCTCTGGGAAACCTGGAACAGGGGCTCAGCACCCTCAAATTCAACAATTTCCTCCTAATATCTCACCTAAATCTCCCTTCTTTCAGCATGAGGAGTGTGCTGACTCCATGTGAGGTGTCCCCTCACTCCATGTCCTTTCCAAAAGTTTCTTGTGAGCCCCTTTGGATCCTAGTGTTAGAGGCAGCTGATGAGCATTATTTTGGGGCAAATCAGTGCATGATTCACTCATGAGCAGCTTGCTGCAGTTCTCTACAGCTGGGTTGTCAGGGCCTGATAGATCCTAAAGGAAAAAAAAAAACCCCACAAATAAAACGTCTTTGTGAAAAACAGGTAAGTTCAGATCACTCAGAGTACCTGATGTGCTGTGGTTCCTGTTGCTGGCTCATCAGGAGGTTTGGGGAACACCTTGTTCCTCAGAGATCAGAGTGGGTTCTTGTCCCAGATTTTGCCGTTTCCCTGGGCTTTTTTTCCTGGGGTGATGCATAGAGTGGTGTAAAGAGGGGCCAGGGTATGGAGCTCCCATAATTCCATGATAGAAAACTTCTGCCCCTGGGAGGTGGAGGAAGTGGGGAAGCAGAGAACTTCATGCTGTAGTTTCTAGCTTGAGCTGCAGGAGGGAAGGGAAGAGGCTGTTTTCCAAGATGAAAGCAGAAGTGATGCCTCTACCTGCATTCAACCTTGAGGAGTGAACATTCCTGGGGCTCTCTGGGAGATGTTCCTGCAGAAATGAGCACCTGGAGCCTCCCTTGTTCATTAATGGGAAGGCCTAATTAAATTTAAGCCTTGAAGCCCTCAGTGGCCTGGGAGCTGAGAGCCACAGGAGGTTTGCCCACATTTCCCTCTGCTTCAGTAACTCCAGTTCTGTAACTAAAGCTTGGAGACACCTCCTGAAAACATTGAAGTCCATCCTGGGGCACCCAACTCCTCAGTCTTCATCCCTCTGCCATGGAATGTCTGCTGCTTCACCTCTCCAGCTTGGAGATGACTGATAGGCTGGGATAAAGGATGTGGGAAAGGTTTTTGCTGGAGGGGGGAGGGATGCCGAGTCAAAGAGTTGGAAGAGAAAGATGAATCTCCTCGTGCTCCTGCCAGATCTTGATATGGGGATCAATAAGCTCAGCCTGATGAGCACAGCCCTTGTGAGATCCTCTTTGCTTTGCTCCCTGCTTTTTTTGGGGGGGGGTTTAATTCAAGGCACTGTGGGAAAGGGTGCTGAGATGTCAGGGCTTGCAGGATCCAGCCCTTTACAAGTTTTTTTTGAGTGAGAGATTGCTGTTATTTTCCTTTAATTACCAGTGGTGGTAATTCCAGACCTCTTGTTCCAATGCTTGAGCTTTAATGAATCAATCCAGCAAGAGAGAGAGAGAGCTTGCTGCTGCTTGGAGTGGGTTTGGTGGAAAGGAAAAGCTCATCCAAACCTCTCCACTGGGTCTTGTGCTGGGGGATGGCACCCACAGCTCCCCCCAAGAGCACCCAGAGCTCTTTGGAGGAGTGAAGGGAGCAGAAAAATCAGTGCAAATCCCAGCAGTGACAGGGGGGCAAATGCTTTCCTTGCCCAGGGTGGGGTGGGAGGGAGAAAAGCTGAAAGAATTAAAGAAACTTCCTTAGAAAGGCTGGAAGAATTAAAGAATTAAGAATCCTTCCTGAATTCCCTCACCCTATAATTTATGGCACGAGGGGCCCTGATTCTCAGGGGTGATCTGTGGTGTAAATGGTGAAGCCCGTGTGCTACTCCCAGGGAAAAAATGAGTCAGAGGTACACTGAAACTGTAAAATAAGTTCACAATTCCTAAGGAGACAACATCCCTCTCCTTCTCCTGCATTATTCTTACATGCACAATGTTACTTGGCAATGGGATTGTCTAATTCTCTGTATAAGCAACTGCCTTGGCCTCTCTGTGCCCAGGAGACTCTGCATGGCCCCAAACTCTGGCCATGCTGCAAGTTTGAACAATGATTTTGACCTCATACATATTCCTTAAACCGATAGTTTCATTCTCTTGCAGAGCAGGAAAAATTTCCAACAGGGAAAAAGGTTTGGGATATGCATTCTGAAAGCATTCCAGAAGCTTTCCTAGCTTGGAAACCAGGGAAAAGGGATTGGGAAGCAAGTTAAGGCTCCAATCCCTTAAAACTATTGTCCCTCTGTGGCTGACCATTTCCCAGCACCCAAGCAAACAATTGGGGTGACCCCACTGATACAAACAAGTCTGAGATATTTCCCCCATGTGGTATCTTGCTGTGACCACAAATTTTATCAGTGTTGAGCTTCAGGACCTGCTCCTTGGCCATCGTTCTGCTGCAGCTTGCTCTGAGGCTCCCACTGAATTCAGCTTTTCAAGTGGATGGCAGATCCTGACCTGAAAAATCCCCTGGTTCTCTGCTTCTCCAGGAAAACAGACCCTGGTTTCCGTCATCTGCAGCCAACAAACATCACTGCTGGTTTTATGACCACTGTTGCTCTCAGCAGCTCTTTTCGTTGAGGCACTTAAATAATATTTTATTATTTACAACAGACTTGGAGAACCAAGAAAAGAGAGAAAAAAACCCCAAAACCAAAACAGGGCTTGCTGATGATGCTCTGGAAAATAACTCCTGTAGATTTTCAGGTTTCGCTCCTCTGGGTTTGCTGTTGGAGGCAGAGATAAGGTGGATCCATGGAGATAATGGTGGAGAAGGGGGGCAACAGTCAGCCCCACAGAAACAATTTGCTGGTCCCTTGGCCAGGAGGCACCTCCCTGGTGTCACCAGGAGCCCATTTCCCTGGATGGGTCAGTGAGAGGGACACAACCATGAGAGTGAGGACAGGAGGACATTTTGCCATCCTTCAGGGCCACCTTTTTAGGAGTTCTTCTGCCTCTAATTGCAGAGGGTGCTGCAGGGTCACCACTCAGCTGGGGACTGGGATGTAGCCAAGAGCCCCAAGAAGGCCATCCCTTTGCTTCTGAGATGAAATGGGGCTTGGCTCTTCCCTTTTTATCTCCTGCATCACATTTTCCCTTTCAGTGCTTCTAGAGCTGTACTAATTATTAATAATTAAGCTGATGAGGCAAAACTTGGTTTCCTTCCATTGCATCTAGACCAAGCCAAGCAGCTTGGTGTGGGAGCTGCCACCTCCACCTGGTCTCAGCAAACCCTGGGGACTTTGGTAGTGCCAAAAAGCTGAGAAACATGGTGGGGGTTGGGTGAGGGGGCACAGAGATGGATCCCAAACCCCAACGTAGCACCTCCTTGAACCCAAGTGCTATTTAGAGTTCCCTTAAGAAATATTTTACCACTTTTTTGGGGTTACCAAGCAAATGTTCTACCAGAGCATGTAGCTGGCTCATGTTATGCTTCTCGTCACTCAACACCCCCAAGCCCTTCTCGTCAGGGCTGCTCTCCATCCATTCTCCACCCAGGCTATTTCTGTAGCTTAGTTTTTGTGTGGAGAAGTTCTGGGAACCCTTGGCCTCCTGGAGGAGAAGAGCAAAGCTGGGAGGTTGGGAGTTTTCTGTGTATTCCAAATCAAAATGGAAATATCAAGCATCTGAAAATATGCTGGGAATGATGTGTGCTTTTGGAAGGGATAATGAATGAGGCTCCAAAAGGTCACAGTTGTGCTCGTGGTTAACCTTCAGCAAGCAGGCCATTGGCAGTGCTGGGATCAAATGAATCCATCTCCTCTTTTCTTCCAGGAACGAGACTGAAATCTGCTGAAAGACAACCAGGATCTGCTCCTGCCAAGCTGCAAAGCTCAGATGGTGTTTGGCATAAGACCTGCAAGGAGAAGGTGTAGGAACTTCCAACGTGGAAACTCACTGTGCAGAATGGTAATGTGAGCTTTGGTCTGCAAACCATCAGGATTTGGATCTGCTGCTGGGGAAGATGGGGTCTGCCCATAGCCAGAAGGGAGCCACGAGAAGGCCGAAGCTTTACTGACCTTCTGGAAGCCTGGCTGGTGCCTGGATGCTCTTCTCTGGTGGGGAAACCACCATCAAAACTTGTGGGCAGGGGGAGTTTGGGGCAACAGAGGGGCCATGGGGCTGCTCTGGGCTCTGCCCCACGGCAGGGTGGGCCAGTTGGCCCAGCACTGAGCCACTGGGGACACGGGGACAGGTGTCCAACTGTGCCACCAGCCCTACACAGTGCATCATCTTGAGGAAGAAAAAGGAGGTTGAAAAATGTAGCAGTAGTCTCAAGAACAAGAACCTTCCTGGTTTGCTTGGCATCTCCAGGCAGCGTTATCTCCTCCCACTTGATTTCTTGCCCAGTTTAAAATAAATTTGCATGTGTCTGACCTTGAAGCGATGGTCGCTTGGGAGCAACAATGAAACTCTTGATTTCCACCCACCTTGGTGAGCCGGAAACCCGGGCTCTCCTTCAGCTTTCCAAGTGAGGAAGAAGGGAACCAAAGAGGAGAGGAGGGAGCCCGCCATGGCCGAGAAGTGCGACCGCATCGCCAACGTCTACGGCTACGACCTGGGCTGCCGCTTCGTCAACTTCCGGCCCTTGGGTTTCGGGGCCAACGGGTTGGTGCTGTCAGCCCTGGACAGCAAGAGCTGTCGTAAGGTGGCAGTGAAGAAAATCACCATCAGTGATGGGAGGAGCATGAAGCACGCCTTCCGGGAGGTCAAAATCATCCGGCGCTTGGAACACGAGAACATCGTGAAAGTCTACGAGGTGTTGGGGCCCAAAGGCACCGACCTCCAAGGGGATCTTTTTAAGTTCAACGTGGTGTACATCGTCCAGGAGTACATGGAGACAGACCTGGCACGGCTCTTGGAGCAAGGGAAGCTGGCTGAGGAGCACGCCAAGCTCTTCATGTACCAACTGCTCCGGGGGCTGAAGTACATCCACTCGGCCAACGTCCTCCACCGAGACCTCAAGCCAGCCAATATTTTCATCAGCACAGAGGACCTGGTGCTGAAGATTGGGGACTTTGGGCTGGCCAGAATCGTGGATCAGCACTACTCACACAAGGTAGGAGGGAATTTTTAGTGGGAGGGTGGGGAGGCACTGGAATGGGTTATCTGGGGAAGCTGTGGAAGCTCCGTCCTTGTGTGGTGCTGTGGGAGGGCTTGAGAGAGACCCTGGGATTTGAAACTACTTCTGGTTTGAAATTGATCCCTTTTTATTTTTTTTCTTTTAAGAGACTCCAGTAGTTCTTCAGTTCAGAATGAGTGCTGAATCCACGGAATATTGTCGTGGAGCTGTATGATCCATCTTAATTACAATTAATTAATACGCTTCTGCTTTTGGTTCTTTCTGACTGGTTGAATCTACATAAATAGTGACATTCCTTTGCTACAGCTTTGCAGAGGTGACAGCTGGACGTGCTGTGTAAGCCTTGGCACTATGGAGAAAACAAAATATGTATTTTATCTTCCCATCCCAGTGTTTTCCCCCAAGGAAGAGGAGGGATAACCCAAAGCCCAGCAGCAAAATGCCCTGAGAAGCAAGGAGGGCTCCAGCTGTATGATCCACAAGTTGGTGGGATGGAGAGAAGCTGTGGGTTACTCCTGGGCTTGGTGGTGGCTGCCAAGGTGAAATGCAGTGCTCTGGGTTATTCAGCAGGTGAATTTTGTAAGGAATATTTTCTTCAATATGTGAGAGATGCCCGAGGATGAAAAGGTTGGGATTGTTGCAACGTTATAGATCGTTTGCTGATGCATTTTGCTTGGTGCACACACCTGCCCTGAGAACTCAAATACACCTTGGAGGGCTCTGGGAAAGAGAAGGAATTGCTCCAGCCAGGAATTGTCCTGGTTCACTGTCTCCAAATTGTATTTTCTTAGGATTTTCCCCTCATCTCCATTGTTGGGAATAATTACAGTAGCTGAAAAGTCTGATCAGAAAACGCCTGAGGAGGCTTCTGGGCTGGTTTGGTTTCAGCAGCATTAGCAAAAATGTAACATCATTAAACTTCTCAGCTCATCAGTCTCCAGTACCACTTCTCTTAAAAAGACTGAAATGCAAAATGTTCTTTTTAAAAGAGAATAGTTTATATCAGTTTCTGAAATCCTTATCAGTTTTGGCTGGTGGGTTTTCCCCAGTTCTCCTGTCAGCTGTGTTCACGCTGCTGTTGCATTTCCAACACTTCGTGGCACTCAAGTGCAATTCAGCTTTATAATTTCATTTTATTTTGCCTTTTCCCACTGTGTTTCCATCTCCCTCCTTCTGTTAACACCTTTACATTTAATATGGAAAATGACACTCATGGATACCCCACCATTCTCCTGATGGAATGAGGAGAAAGAAGTTGGGTCCAAGCCTTTTGTGGCACCCCCTCATCTGGAGCTTGGCCACTGAGCGAAGCTGGGAGCACTGGGACATTCCTTCAGATCCAGGGTTGTTTCCAGGCTTGGACACATCCCCTTTGATTTCCCTGGAGCTGCCAAGCTCTTGGCATTTGTGTGAAATCTCCAGGGTGAGTTCAGGAAGGAGAAGGCAGTGCTCCAAAGAGATGCCACTGCTCAGACATTGTTCCGTGGGGCATCTCCTTTCAAACCAGGTCAAGCAGCAAAGTAGGACAGAGGATGGATTTTTTTTTTTTTTCTCCTTAAATTTTGTTTTTCTGCCTGTTGCCTGTTCTGTAACTGTGGAGGGACTACAGAGATTTAACAGCAAAAGGGTACAAACTGGTAATGTTTGGAAAGCCAAGCACTGGGCTCAGAGGGACAGAGCTCCTTCAGGCACTGGTGGGATGTAGCTGGGCTCCAGCAAAGTGCTTCATTTCCAAAATGTCTCTGGTGGTGGTGAGGGGAGATTTAGGTTAGATCTTAGGAAGAAATTGTTGAATTTGAGGGTGCTGAGCCCCTGTGCCAGGTTTCCCAGAGAAGCTGTGGCTGCCCCATCCCTGGCAGTGTCTCAGGTCAGGTTGGATGGGGCTTGGAGCAACCTGGGCTGCTGGGAGGTGTCCCTGCCCATGGAAAGGGCTTGGGAATGGAGGAGCTTTGAGTCCCTTCCAACTCAAATCAAGCTGGAATTCCATGATAATGCATCTAAGTCCTCTAACAGTAACCTTGAAGTAATTTTTTCAGGGCCAATATGCAAACCTGTGCTGTTAAAGCCATCTGTCCTTTGCAGAAGATGCTTCAACACCAAGGTGACAATCAGGAAATAATTTTTTAGGGAGCAGCAAGTGCTTTGCCTCCTAGAGCACCCAAACAGCTCTATTTCCCATGGTGGATGTTTCACCTCTTTTTCTCTGCTTCCTGCAAGATAGGTGCAACACCAGCCTGGTTTGTGGGCAGGTTTCTCTGCAGGATCCCAGGGCTGACTGGGGAGGAGTGGAGGAGTTTTCTCCTAAGGTTGCTGATGTCTTTGCTTTTTCAGGGTTACCTTTCTGAAGGCTTAGTGACCAAATGGTATCGCTCCCCTCGCCTCCTCCTCTCACCAAACAACTACACCAAAGCCATCGACATGTGGGCAGCTGGCTGCATCCTGGCTGAGATGCTGACAGGAAGGATGCTCTTTGCTGGTAGGTTGATTCATTTTCTTTTAATTTTTTTTTTCCTTCCCTCCTTTTCGACCCGATTGGAAAGCTTTTTAGCCTGGCAGAGGGAATTCCTCTCTCTCTGCCCAGCTGTAGTGTTGCTTGGGGGATCTGGTGCTTGTTATGAGGGGTGTCTCCAGAGCAAACTTCACTTGCATAACCTCTGCTATTAGCTGGTCCCTTGTCTGGTGCAAAACTCCATGGTTCAGGCAAGCAGAAGAGTCACAATCTTGATTTTCACCCTGCCTGGGATGGACACAGGGTGTGATGGCACCCAGTGGGAAGCCACCAGCTCGTCAGGGTCCATGGTCCCTCTGTGCCAAGCTTTGCTGGACTGGGATTTTTAACCTTGGTTGGTGCCTTCAAATTATGTCTTGTCTTTGAGGGAAAGCATTTGAATGCCACTGCCTATTTGCAGGATTTTCTTGTAAACTGATAGTGGAGTTGTAAAGAAAATGGGATATAAAAAACACTGGCAAAGATCTCGTAGTTACCAGTGAAGAAGCTCAGCTGCCATGTTCTCAAGAAGCAAATCTTGGATTTAACACGACTGAAACGTTCCCAAGCTGGGATGCAGAATCATTCCTTCAGGAATGAAGCAGCTGCTCTCCTGCTATCGAAGAAGCTCCTTCCAGGTCTGCAGCACCTCTTCCCCTCGGTTGTCTCTCCCACCGCCTGTTGGTGTTCTGAGTGACAAGGTTTAATGCCTTTCACCAGCAGCTGCTGGAAGCATTGTGTAAATAAATAATCAGAGCCATTAATAATGGAGAAGGACATTTTCTTCACAAATATTCCAGCACGCTGCAGAGCTCTGCAGCCAGGCCCTGATTGCAGCTGCTCTTTTGCTCCCTCCCTGCCTGCAGCTTCCATATTTCTTTTGTGAAAGCTGAAACTGAAGCAGTCGGTGGCATTTTGAAGAGATCATTAAGAATGCCCTTCCTCTCCTCTCCTCTCCTCTCCTCTCCTCTCCTCTCCTCTCCTCTCCTCTCCTCTCCTCTCCTCTCCTCTCCTCTCCTCTCCTCTCCTCTCCTCTCCTCTCCTCTCCTCTCCTCTCCTCTCCTCTCCTCTCCTCTCCTCTCCTCTCCTCTCCTCTCCTCTCCTCTCCTCTCCTCTCCTCTCCTCTCCTCTCCTCTCCTCTCCTCTCCTCTCCTCTCCTCTCCTCTCCTCTCCTCTCCTCTCCTCTCCTCTCCTCTCCTCTCCTCTCCTCTCCTCTCCTCTCCTCTCCTCTCCTCTCCTCTCCTCTCCTCTCCTCTCCTCTCCTCTCCTCTCCTCTCCTCTCCTCTCCTCTCCTCTCCTTCCTTCTTTCCCTGCTTTTCTGCTTCCCAGCCCTGTTGATGGCAGGATCCTTAGTTAATGGGTGGGGATATAAAACCAGAGCTCAGAATACATATTCCTTTTGGGTTGCTTTAAAAATAATCTCTAGAGTTGTTATGGGAAGGTCTTGGCCCCATGCCCTGTTCTCCTGGCCTCCTCCTGTACCAGTAAGGAAAAAAGAGGTGGGATGGAAGTGAGGCAGGGTGCCTGTGGTGTCCCACACCACTCACCAGCATTCATCTGGTGTCTGAAGAGGAGGAGAATAAAAACCCAACCAGAATAAAAACCAGAAGAGCTCAAACTGCCAAACACTTGCAGGGCAGCAAGGGTTCACCTTTGCTTTGGCTTTTCTCTCTGCTGGAGAGAAGGGGATTGTCCCTGGGCAGCTGCAGCAAGTGACAGGATGAGACTTTTGGAGAGTCCTGGGTCACCAGCAGACAACAGCCCGTGGGAAATAACAGCAATGGAGTTCTCAGAAAGCTGCAAACCTCCAGTGATTGCCTGACACTGGTTTAATTTCACCCTGCTACTCAAGTTAAGCAGCACCTGGCAGACCCTTCTTTGGGTAAGGTGGTGGCAGGAGCAGCTTTAGGTCTGGCAGAGCCCTGGGAGGGCATGAGAAGTGCAGCTAAGCCAAGGCTCAGAGGAGCACAGCTCAAATCTGGTTCACAAACCTTGAGGGAGCTCCCCCTGTGGAAAAGAGGGAAGAGCATCTGTAAGAGAGTGCCTACAGCTCCCTCCAGTGACTTCTTCCCTCTCTGCTGCTCAAGAGGATCTGAAAGGATCACTAATAGGAGCAGGAGAAAACAGGAGAAAGATTCTGCCTGTCACAGAATCCCAGACTGGTTTGGGTTGGAAGGAACCTTAAAGCTCATCCATTCCCAACTTTTTGCCATGGGCAGGGACACCTCCCAGCAGCCCAGGTTGCTCCAAGCCCCATCCAACCTGACCTGAGACACTGCCAGGGATGGGGCAGCCACAGCTTCTCTGGGAAACCTGGCACAGGGGCTCAGCACCCTCAAATTCAACAATTTCTTCCCAATTTCTTCTGTCTCTGCACATTTCTGTGGGGCTGACCAGGAGCTAGAAGGTGGCAGAGTGGTTTTTCCCATGGGATCAGTGCTTGCTTCTGGAAGAGCCACTAGCAGGACTCAGATGCTCACCTGGGACTTGGTTACAAGCCCAGGGAAAGGTTTCCCTTTCCACGCCAGGCTGCAGAGGTAACCACAGCACCTGTAGTTCATGTTTTCCTTTTCAGGGCTTCATCATTTTCCTTTTCAGGGACCTTCACCTCCAGAAGGTCCTTAGGAATGACATAAACAGAAGGTAATGGTGGAAAAGTGAATTCTTGAGAGCTATAATTCAACATTTCCATCTTGTTTGTGTAACTCAACCTTTCAGCTGCCAGGTGAGCAGCAGTGAAAAGAGAGCAGCCATCAGGTTGTTGTCACCCTGTGATTTTGATCACAATTTGGGAATTAGCCCGACCCCATCTGGCTCCAACCTCCTCTCAGGGGGCTGCAGAGAGCCAGAAGGTCTCCCCTCAGCCTCCTCTGCTCCAGACATCTCCAGCTGGCTAGGGCAGTCACTAAGCTTGGTGGTCAGCCTCAGGGTGGTCACACCAAGAGCACAAATTGTCTGGGTTAACTCTTTCCCCCTGAAAAAGAGGTGTCCTGGCTGGGAGTCACCAGTTTAACCAGTTTCCCCACGGTTTATCTTCTCAGTCTAATCTCTGCTATTTTTCTCCCCATTTAGGAGGTCACGAGCTGGAACAGATGCAGCTTATTCTGGAGACAATCCCTGTTATCCATGAGGAAGACAAAGAGGAGCTGCTCAAAGTGATGCCCACCTTTATCAACAGCACCTGGGAAGTGAGGAAGCCGCTGCGCAAGCTGCTCCCCGAAGTGGATGGTGAAGGTACCATGACGTGCCTTCAGCAGTGTCCTTCTCCTGGCACTTCAGGAGAAGGCTTTCTGGACCTATTTCCCCAGGGGATCACTGGAATTATCCTTTAAGGCCAAGTGCAGGAATGCTGGGGAATGGAATTCTGATATCCAGGAGTCTGCAGGACATTCTCCCACCTGTAGCTTGTGTGTCCCACCTCAGGTCCTGCTCATCAGCCTTCCACGGGAGGGGTGGGCTGCAGGATGGTGCTCATGATGGAGCAGCTTTGTGGCTTATCCAGGAAAAAAAGGTGAAATGGTCTTCCAGGACTATCCAGGACACATCTCCTTTGTGCTGGGCCTTGCTTCCCTCCCTTCCACTTCCCTCTTCTGGAGCTGGAAGTGAGGGTTCAGCCCCAAGGTTTTTTCACTTCCTGCTCCTTCTCTTGCCATCACACAGGACATTAGATAGCACAAGAAATTCAGTGCTTTTACTCCACAAAAATCTCAACTCCATGAGATGGTTGCTACAGGCAGAAACGTTGTCCAAGCACTATAATGAGAGGGCTGCAACCCCCCCCAACTTTTGGATCCAAACCAGACCCAAACCTGGACCATCTTTGTAGGTTGAAGTGAGAGGTTGCCAGAGTTGAGCAGCCTGGAGCAGGGCCTGTCAGCTCTTCCAAACTCCTTCCAAGGGTTAAAGCTGGTGGGTCTGGCCACTTCCTTTTGGGAAGACATCAAGGCCAAGCCCAGCTTCTGTTTGCTGGCAGAACTCTTCATTAGGAGGTGTCTTCTACAGGGGCTTGGGTTACCCACGTCAGCCTCCAGCAAGCAGGAGTGGATTTATTCCCTGTCATTACCACCAGAGGAAAGGTCAGCTCTGTCCCTTGCATAATTCATGGACGTTTTTCTACCTCTCTGACCCATAATATATCATCATCTATGACTCGTAGTACATCATTCCACTGTGACCTCCTGGAGCAATTGATTCCTTCTTACTTAATTAGTCCAAGCAATGAAATAATCCCGTGGGAACCAATCAGATATTGGTTAATGTTTAAGCCCTGGGGCAAGAGGTGTGGCCTTTTCTTTCTCCTGAGTGATCTGGCCCTGAAAGAACCCATCCCAGTCACACACTTGCACCTTTAATGGGGATATTTGGGACTCTTCCATGCCACGAGAATCAACTGAATCATCAGCATTTTTGATGGTTTTTTTCACATGACCTCAGTCAAAGGAATCATCCCAAGAAATCCCAACAACCCCTCTGCCTGTAGATTTCATTCTAATCGCTTTCATTGCACCGAATTTCCTCCTTCCATCATCAAGGTTGCACTCTCCAGGCTTTTTGAAATAATTTTAGGACTCAGAATTCTTGAAATAGTGAGGGGGAAAAGAATTTCATAGTGTTTGTCACGCCAAAGATATTTATATTTTTTTTAAATAGGGCCTTACACCTCATCCCTCTTCAGTTGCATGTGAGGATGTGAAATGGGTTGTCCAAAACTCAGTGTGCTCATCAGGTGGATCCAAGGGCATGGAATCAAATCCTGACATGATCCAAAGGTTGTTTTTTTTTTGAGAGGGGTGGGATTGCAGCACACGTGTGCTGTCCTGGGATGGTGTGGTGCTCTCCCCATCATTTCTGCTGTCAGCACACAGCTCCCACAGAGCTGCACCCCAGGTTTTAGGTTTAGGTTTTAGAATTCCAGTTCCTTCCTTCCTCCGTTTGTTATGGGGGACCTGGGAGGCTGATCCTGGAAAAGAAGTTGGTGTTGCTTTTGAGGAATTAGTGAGTTTCTTTCTCTCTCTTTCACAGCTATTGATTTTCTGGAGAAGATCCTGACATTTAACCCCATGGATCGATTAACAGCTGAGATGGGGCTGCAGCATCCTTACATGAGTCCCTATTCCTGCCCCGAGGATGAGCCAGTGTCTCAGCATCCCTTCAGGATTGAGGATGAGATTGATGATATTTTACTGATGGAAGCCAACCAGAGCCAGATGTCTAACTGGGACAGGTAGAGTCCTCAGGGTTGGGCTTTAAATTCTGGCTTAAATTCTTCAGGCAGAGCTTGACTCTGGTCTGCTCTTGAATGGGTTCAGTCACGTGGGCTTCCACCCATGAAGGACACCAGATTTATTTTCTTCATGCTTTAATGTCACTCCAGCTCAGGCTGGCACCTTGCTGAAGCCCATGAGCCATCATTGGTGGCCTCAGGTGACAGATGTTGAGTCTGCACCTTCCACTCTCTGGTGTCTCTCCACTCTTGGTGTCATCATTTATATTACATAGCCCCTGTCCCTACAACAAATTATAAAATAAGGTCATTCTTGTACCTTCTGGGGACCAAGCCTGATTTGGAGCTCTGTATTTATCACTTTTCAAGACATGCAAGCAACAGAGGCCACAGGTCCCGGGGTCTTTTTTCCAAAAAATCTTTAATCACGTTAACTTTTAAGTGGTTTGCTAGAAGTTTAGAGCAGATGGAAGCCTTGAGTGGAGACCTCTCATATGCTAGATGGTTAGCCCAGTTACCAGACCAATCCCAGCACCAAAGGTAGCACAAAATAAGGAGTTAAGAATTAACTAGGGTGACTTTCCTCTAGAGCTCCTCTCCAATGGAGAGGTGATGATCAGCTAAGAAGAGCATTAGTGGTAGGACAAGGGCCAGGGTTTTAAAATGGAAGAGAGAAGATTTAGGTTGGACATGAGGAGGAAATTGTTGAATTTGAGGGTGCTGAGCCCCTGTGCCAGGTTTCCCAGAGAAGCTGTGGCTGCCCCATCCCTGGCAGTGTCTCAGGTCAGGTTGGATGGGGCTTGGAGCAACCTGGGCTGCTGGGAGGTGTCCCTGCCCATGGAAAGGGCTTGGGAATGGAGGAGCTTTAAGGTCCCTTCCACCCCAAACGATCCCAAAGGGGCTGGCAGGTTGGTTTGGTTGTGCCTTTATTGCCACTGTTTGTCCCCTCTGGGCAGCCTGGACAAGCCTGAGGCTCCTCATAAATTACTGAGCCCCTCGGCCTCTTTTAACACAAAAGAAAAAGGTTTCTAATATTTATAAAGGAATTTTTGAGCTGCAGGTAAGAGACATTAGCAAGAAAAAGGTAAAAATTGGAGCAACCTCTGCATCTGTTTGAGCAGAGCTGTTTCTAAGGAAGCCAGTGGTCTGTCTCTCTAATTTGCAGTGTGTCTTTTGCAGGTATCATGTCAGCCTCTCCTCTGATTTGGAGTGGAGACAAGAGAAATACCATGACATGGATGAGGTCCAACGGGATCCCCGGGCAGGGTCGGAATCCATCGCTGAAGAAGCACAAGTTGATCCACGGAAATATTCCCAAAGCAGCTCAGAGAGGTTCTTGGAGCTCTCTCACTCCTCCATGGACAGAGTATTTGATGCTGATTGTGGGAAATCGTGTGATTACAAAGTGGGGTCACCTTCCTACTTGGACAAATTGCTGTGGAGAGACAATAAGCCCCATCATTACTCAGAGCCCAAGCTGATCTTAGATTTATCCCACTGGAAAAAAGCAACCATAGCACCTGCAGCTGAGCTGTCCCTGGAAGAAGAACCATCCAACCTTTTCCTGGAGATTGCTCAGTGGGTGAAGAGCACTCAGGTGGGTCTCGAGTGTCCCAATCCTCTTCCAGAGGTTCAGGAACAGAACCTGCCACCTCCTCCTCCCCATCTCCACAAAGAACCCACGGAGGTGAGTGGTGAGACAGACCCTGACTTTGACTTGGACGTCTTCATCTCCAGGGCGCTGAAACTTTGCACAAAACCCGAGGATCTTCCAGACAACAAACTCAATGACATCAATGGGGCCTGCATACCTGAGCACCCTGGAGAGATTGTACAAACAGAGGTGTTCCAGAAAGAGAGATGGTGAGGAACTGACACCTGGGAAACCCTGATGTATCTCCTTGTTCCTCTCTGATAGTGTGGCCTGGGGCTGAGTGGTTTCCCCCTGTCACTGAGCAGCTGTTTTTCACACTGTCCCCCATGCCTTTCCCTGAAAAGGCAAACACAAATCACCTGCCCCTTTTGATGCCTTAGAAATACCTTGAAGGGAAGCAAGAGGTGTGAATGAAATACTGAGTTTCTTCTACTGCCTTAACTCTCTTGCCTTGCAAATCTCTGGGACCTGTTGGGAATTGAAATGTATGAAGGAAAGGTGTGATGGGGCACAATAAGTTTACAAACAGAAGTCAAATCAACTTTTCCTTTCTTTTTCTGTAGCATCTTAAAATGACAAGGACAAAATCAGCATTTTCCTGGGGGTCAGGTGGCCTCCTGGTTTGATGGCTTCCCAAAACACCCAACTTTGAGCTGCTCTGAGGCACCCGTGTGAGTCCAGGTGAGGCAGAGGGAAGTGATGCCAGGCAGCAGAGAATGGAATTAGAGGTAGAGTTTGACCATCGGGCAGAAAATAACTTGGAGAAGAAATCTGACCTACAAAATATGGGCCACTTTGGGGTTTCATTTGATTTTTTCCCATAGGAAGATGAAATTTTTTGCTCAGCCCGTTCTCCTTGTTTGGTTTCTTGCACATCAGTTTTCTCCCTTCTGTTGCACAGGGTAGATCTGAGCTTCCCAAGGCCCCATATGATGCATATGTGCATTTTAGTGCTTGGCAAGTCCTGTCTTGGGCAGCTGCCCAGCAAATTCTGGTGGTCCAGGCTGGACAGGAGTCAAGAGCTAAACCCAGGGTGTCTCCCCGTGTGACACTGCCTGGCACCACCAGCCACACAGACTCAGCGAGGGCACCTTTGCTAATTTAAAAAAAAAAAAAAGGAATTCCAACACAACTCTCTTACCATCTGAAAAAGATGTTGTGAAGGAAAGTTCCTGTGGCATTAGATTTGGAACTGGCCACTTTGCTTCCAGCTTTTTTGGAAGATGCTGGCGTGGGCGTGGTTTGTAAATAGACATAAACACAACTGATCTACTGTAACTCCTGTTTTCATCCACTGAGCACCTTACTAATTAATCAGCTAACGAGAGTTTGTATATGGGAGAAATGTTCTATACTTAGATTTAATCAAACCTGGCAGTTTTTTAAATGGGAAACTTGTAAATAGTGCCATAAAAGCCAAGCTCTGCTTTCCTTGTGTTGCGTGCTCTCCGAGCACTCCTTCCAGTTGTAAAAGAGTTGTACTTAGTAACTCCAAGGTCCATATTTAACTGTTCCTCTACCAATTATTTCAAGCCTAATTACTACATGTTCTGAAACTCACTTGAGCCTTGGGTGATGACTGACAACAGCATTTACTGTATTAACCCTGGTTTCTGGTCTTGGTGGGAGCAGGTTTAGCTGTAGGAGAACTTGTGCAAGACACAAGCCCCCAGACTTCTTTGTATTGTGAAGATCTCTCCTTAAGGTGATTAAAATCCTTCAGCTGATTAGCAGCAGAGATGTGAAGGTTGATGGCTGCACGGATGGGATGGGGTGGAGGTCCTGGGGCAGGGGAGGAGAAAGCATCTGGAAGGCAAAATCATCCAAGAAGGCATCTGGGAGGCTAAATCATTGGAGAAAACTTCCGGAAGGCAAAGTGATGGGGCTTGGGTCTTTGTTTCCAGTGTTTGGACATCCCCCCACCAATGGAAAGGAGAAACAAGGAAGCAAAACAGAGAGTTGGTTTCCAGGTTGTTACAGATTCTTGATATACCTCAACTAAAGCTCAGCACTTTTACTCCTGGTGGCAGAAATTCAGCTGCAGAAGGAATGGCTGCTCTTGTAGTGGAGCAGATCTGAATCTGTCCCCAGCAGCCGCCAACTCAGCACCCGTGGTCCTGCTCAGCAAAGTCTGGGAGCAGGATTGTGGGTGCCTGAGTGAGTGAGTGTGTGCCCAGAGAGGAGGAGGTGGTGGCACCTGGGGAGGAGCAGAGGACAGCCACCAGGAGGTGCACAAAGACAGCTGCAGACCAGATGTTTGGGAGGGGGACAGAGCTGAAACCTGCAAGATAAGATCAGCAAGGTGAGGGCTGACTTAGAGACTCCTGCCAGATTCAGCCATCGGGTGACACACACTGAGACAGGAAACCAGCAGCCACCAAACCCACCCTGGCCAAAATCAGGCACTGTGTCCTCTGAAACCAGAACCCATTTGTTGTGTTCAGCCCAAACGTCTTCACCAGAGGTGGATGGGACTGTTTGTGCCATGAAACGAAGAGTTTTGCTATCTGAATGTCATTTCCTAAGGAGGAGGGGGAGCTTGGGTCTAAAATTAACTTCACAAGAAGCCAAACTTCACAGGAGCTTGTTGCCCCTGCTCTGGGTTCATGAGCTGTTATTTAATGTTGTTCCAAACTTTCAGGTGCTGGGAAAGGGGGAGATGGGGGGGGGGGGGCTCTGATTTGTTACCTGAGTGTGCTCAGCCAGATTTGTTTCTCATCTGCAACAATAAACTTTGAAGGCCTGAGCCTTCCCTGCTTGGTGGCTCCTCATTATTTTGCTTCTTGTGAGACTTCCAACATTTATTCCAGCACTCCATTTATTCCACTCCAGCCTCTGATAAGCTGGAGACTGGGAATCTGTCAGGGAGATGAGGATGCAGCTGCTCTTAAGAACTCCTTTAAATGGCTCAGCTGCTGGTTGAGTGATTGTTCTTTCCTGATCACCAACAGGTGACTTTTTACTGCACTTTATTTTTAACCACGTTGGGATTCAGCAGAGCTGCATTCACCAGATCTTCAGAGGCATGAAAAGCATCAGCTCACTTTTAAATCTGGTGTTGGAGACATCCTGGGGAGCAAATCACAGCCAGATCCCAAAGTCAAACCACAACAGAGCATCAATGAGTTTCTTTTAACCCCAGGAGAATGTAGCTGAGCAACTTCTTGTTGAAAATCAGGTGTTTTAGGAAGCCTGGATAAATTTTTATTAAGCTTTGGAGAGCACTTACCCACGTACATCTTCAGAGGGACAGACTATATTTTAAAATATAATTCATTCCTATGATGCTTCACCATTGTGTGAAGTGTTTGTGGGCACACACAGATGGTGTTTGGGTTTAATTTCAAGAAATTTAGAATATTCCTCCCAGAAAATGGCAAGAGGTGTGGGTAAAGGTGCTTCAAGGTGAGAGTTGAGGACAATATAAAACTGACAGCATCCCATTTTCAGTGTGTTCCCTGGAGGCAGAAGGGAGGGAACCCCATGGGACTGAACTGATAGGTGTTCCCACTAAATCAGGTGATGCTTTGTAGTAATATTTTTAAAATTATGTTGGAAACTGGTTTGGTTTTTTTTTTTGCTCACTTCCATTGCCAGCAGTGCTGATGAAATCTTGATGGAACTGGGTTCTCTGGGATTTAAACTACAGAAGAGCTTCTGAGGAAGGGCCAAAGCTGGATTTCTAGCAGGCTTGTAACTCTCCAGCCCTGTATCTCATCACAGAGATGTCTGATGCTGCTCCAGATCCAGATGGCTAAAAAAAAAAAAAAAAAAAAGATAAACATGAGGCACAATAGATGGAAAGGATTTATGGCTTTTAGTGTTTATTGGAGATAAAAATACTACCTCTGTAGCTGTTTCACCTTGATCACAATTTTAATATCATCCTCCTGCAGGAGGAGTTAGATTTCTGACTTAAAAGGCACAGGAGTCCAAGCAGGACACAGATCACAGGTGTTACCTCGTGGTCAGCAGCTGTAGGACTGCTTTAGCAGAGTCCCTGGATGGTTTTGCCTTCAGCAACCTTCAGCAGGCCAATGGTAGCTCCCAAAGCTCTGCTTCACAGCTCACAGTCTTTTTTCACACTTCTTTTGTAGGCAACTAAGCTCCTTCTCCAGCCTTATAGAGAAATCAGGGTGGAGGTGATGGTATTGTGTCAACAGATAAGGAAAACTCACACTTTGTCCTCTCGGGCTGGTATAATTTGGAGACCTGTGAAGGTTACTGATGGTTTTTGGCAAATTTCACCATTATTTTTGTCTGTGGGTGCCATAGAGAGACAAAAGCACAGTGTTCTCCTTAAAACCCCATGTGTTGAGTTATCAGGCTACTCAGAGCCCTGTCCAACATTCCAGGGATGGAGCATCCACATTTTCTCTGGACAGCCTGTTCAGGTGTTTCACCAGCCTCAGAGTAAACCTCATGAGAGAGAGTTTCAGGTCTGAGACACCAGTGGGAGCACCAGTGTGAAATTTTGGCACAATTTTCTGATGCAAAATGCATGGCAGCCACAACAACAACACACACACACACACCACCACCAACTAACACCAGCAACAACTAAACCCAACAACTAGCACCAAGAAACCCACCAAATGTCTATAGCATATTCTGATAATTTATGCAAAGTTCTCTCCCATCAACAGGTTGACTGTCCTAAATTATATAAATATTTTGGGATATAAAGACATTTTACAAGGCAGAGTTCAGGCTGCTTTAAAAGCAGAAAGAATCATTGAGTGTTCATATGCTGATGGGACTCAACCTTTAACCTTCAGTCCTCATCTGCTCAGTCCCTGCCAGGTCTCTTTCTGTCAGAGACAGGAAAGCCCTGGGTGCTGTTTCCAAGATTTTAAACCCAGATGGAATGTCACCAAACCCTTCCTGCTGGGCTCCGACTCTCCCCCGAGGTGTCTCAGGAACACCTCTGTCCAGTTCAAAAGCGACCCAGTGGGATTTTAGGGTTTCCAAACTCACAGCGAGTGCTTTTTACCCTTTTTTCTTTTTTTTTTTGGTCCAAGACGACCGCAACTTGCTATCCCCTGAGGGACCAGAAGAGGGCAGTCTGTCCCCTCGCTTCAGGCTGGAAGGAACCATCCCAAAGCCGCGACTTGGTAGTGGTGCTGACCCGGTGACACAGGGCAGGGGGAGGAAAATTAATTGATTCATTGGAAATTTCATGTAGTTAACACTGAAGACAGATTTAATTTTTTTTTTTCTCCTGAGCCTAAACTGCCAGCCTGAATTCAGGCCCTGTGTCCTTCTGTCTTCCCAGACACAACTCAGCCTTGAGAAGAAAGAACTGATGCCAAAGGAGATGGTTGAGGAGGGCAGAGGAAGCTGTAGGTGCTGTCTGAAAGACAGTCCCCGGTTCTAAGGATGGTGTAGGAGAAGGTGAAGGTGTGTCTGCACTCACCTGATGGTCTCAAGTTTGGGCAAAACCCTCCCTGCCTGCTCAGGAGCTCAGCAGAGTAGAAGCAGCTATGATCTGATGGGCCCAGCCTAAAAAAAGAGGCTTCACATCAAAAGTAGAGAAAACCAAACAGGTTTAAAAAGCAGCAAATGTCACACCTGTTATTGTACAAGCAGTTGGTTCGGGGGGTGTAAAACTCTAACAGCATGGGTGCTGTAATAGCTTTTAGTGGAATTGGTGTAATAAAACCCACTATTTTTCATCCCAAACCATGCCTGGAGGTAACAATCACCTTCACTGCCTAGCTCCTGTTATAGCCTCATCAGTTAATGGAGATGAGACATTAGGGTCATGCCTCTATGGGAGAATTATTCTAACCATGTAATTAACCCTCAGCCCTCTTTAATGAGTTGGGGGGAAGATGCCAGTTTATATCCAGCTCCAGGGACTTTCTTCCCAAGAGCTGGCTTGCTTGCCAGTCCATGCTGTCAAAATTTTGGAGATGAAAACTAAAATGAGTGCTGAAAAAAAGTCTATTTATGGCAGGGACAGTGTAGGTATTGAGGCAGGGATATGGAGGGAAGGAAAAGAGCCCTGGATCTAGGTGAGGAGAACAGAAAAGTGATTTATAATTTTTTTTTTGGGGGGGGGGGGAATGTGTTTCAAATTTGCCTGAAGAATCAGTGATATAAGAACACCGAGTCTAGCTATGGTGATGTTGCTTTAAATAGGTTATTTGAAAAAAAAACAAACTGAGAATGTTAGAGAAAGGAGAGACAAAATTATCTCAGGGCTGGGGAACAGCAGTCTTCTGTTTGATTTAGCAGACCCGATGGCAATCACTGAGGTTTATCATGAAAAAAAAAAAAGAGGCAGTGTCCAGCTCTGGGGTTTAACAGAGAGAGACAGAAATAAAGATACAAAGTCCAGGAAAACTTGAATGAGAAGAGTTTCCTGGCCACCTGGATTTCTGAATGGATTCATGCCCTGCAGGGAGTCAGCTGTGACGCTGCTCAAGGCTGCCCCTCTGCAGGCAGGAGGGAGAGCAGAGCCCTGGCAAGTGGATCCAGGGAGCTGAGGAATGCCAAGGGCTCCCAGTTGCTCTCTTGGCAACAGCAAAGCAACAACATCGCCTGTGCCAGAAGAAACTCTTCGGTGTTGAGCACCAAATATGGTGATAAAAACCCTGAGGAGGAGGAGGAGGAGGAGGAGGAGGAGGAGGAGGAGGAGGAGGAGGAGGAGGAGGAGGAGGAGGAGGAGGAGGAGGAGGAGGAGGAGGAAGAGGAAGAGGAAGAGGAAGAGGAAGAGGAAGAGGAAGAGGAGGAAGAGGAGGAAGAGGAGGAAGAGGAGGAAGAGGAGGAAGAGGAGGAGGAAGAGGAGGAGGAGGAGGAGGAGGAGGAGGAGAAGGAGAAGGAGGAGGAGGAGGAGGAGGAGGAGGAGGAGGAGGAGGAGGAGGAAAAGGAGAAGGAGGAGGAAGAGGAGGAGGAGGAGGAGGAGGAAAAGGAGGAGGAGAAGGAGAAGGAGAAGGAGGAGGAGGAGGAGGAGGAGGAGGAGGAGGAAGAAGTGCAGCCTCCCCTACAGCACAAGCAAGCACATGGATTCACTGTGGATCTAACAGTTTGGGGGCTGTGGAGGAGCAGGAGGTGAAGAACCTCCTCCCCACAACAACCTGGGGCTTGGTAAAGGTTTGGAGGGGTAGAGTCTGGATTTGCAGCAGTCACTGGTTTGGGTGGGAAGGGACCTTTCAGGGCCATCCAGTCCAACCCCAGGGACATCTCCAACTGGATCAGGTTGCTCAGAGCCCCATCCAACCTGAGCTGGAATGGTTCCAGGGATGGGGCATCTCCCACCTCTCTGGGCACCTTCAGCATAATTTTTTTCTTAATACCTGAGCTGAACTTGCACTTCATGACAGGTCTCCAAAACCATAAGAAAAGGGGAGGATTTTATGAAGTGGGTTCATATTTTTTGTTACAGTTCTTAGAGCAACTCTGCTCCTTTTGATGTGCACGGGGCTGATGGGGACATCTCCCCATTGAGACAGGGTGAAGTGCCAGCAGGGGGAATTCACAGCCCCTGTATCTGCAGCACTGGGAAACATCTCAGGGGCTGGGCTGGAGATGGGCAAAGCCTCAGGTGAGCTGAGCAGCCACAGTTCATCCCCTTGCACCTTCCCTTTCCAAGCTTCTTACCCTGGCTGGGGGAGAGTTAGCGCTTCAAGAGCAGCATTCAGACATTATCATGAAATTGATGCTTTTCCAGACCGAGATTAATTTTTTTTTTCCAGACCTGACAGCCTTAGTCCTGCCTCACCACCTTCTGCCCAGCCTGGTGTTTTAATCCCACCTGTGACAGGCACACTGCAGGTTCCAGCCCTCCAGGCTCCGTGTGGCATCACACAGGACAGGGATTAACTCCTCAGTGGCGTTACTCCTCCGTGTAAAGGCTCCTGGGCCCTTGGGAAACAGCATCCATCTTGTATCCCCCCCCCCCCCATTCCCCCACCACCCAGACACCAGGGCTCTGCCACCTGCTTGTCCCCTCCTCTCCCCCCCAGTGTGCCACCCCATAGATGTGGCCCCTGACATCCTCGGGGCCACCTGGCACCACTGTCCCCATCCCCTCACAGCCCCAGCTCCTCACTGTCCTCATCTGCTCCTTGTCCCCAACTCCTCACAGTCCCAACCCCTCACTGTCCCCATCCCCTCACAGTTCCTGTCCCCTCATTGCCCCATCCCTTCATGGCCTATCCCCTCATTGTCCCTGTCCCCTCACTGTCTTCATCCTTTCACAGCCCATCCAGCCCCTCACTGTCCCCATCCCCTCACTCTCCTTTTCCCCTCATAGCCCCTCACAACCTCGGTCCCCTCACTCTCCTCTCACTCTCCCCTCACACTCCCTTCACTCTCCCCCCATTACTCTCCCCTCACTGTCCTCTCAATGTCCCCTCACTGTCCCTTCTGTCCCCTCAATGTCCCCTCACACTCCCTTCACTCTCCTCCCATTACTCTCCCCTCAATGTCCCCTCCCTGTCCCCCCACTACTCTCCCTTCACAGTCCCCTCACTCTCCCCTCACTCTCCCCTCACTCTCCCATTACTCTCCCCTCACTCTCCTCTCATTGTCCCCTCACAGTCCCCCCATTACTCTCCCCTCACTCTCCTCTCAATGTCCCCTCCCTCTCCCCTCAGTCCCCCAATGTCCCCTCACAGTCCCCTCACTCTCCCCTCACAGTCCCTTCACTGTCCCCTCATTACTCTCCCCTCATTGTCCCCTCACTCTCCTCTCAGTGTCCCCTCACAGTCCCCCCATTACTCTCCCCTCACTTTCCCTTCAGTCCCTTCACTGTCCCCTCATTACTCTCCCCTCACAGTCCCCTCACTCTCCCATTACTCTCCCCTCAATGTTCCCTCACTCTCCCGCCATTACTCTCCCCTCACTCTCTCTTCACTGTCCCCTCAATGTCCCCTCACAGTCCCCCCCTCACTCTCCCCTCCCTGTACCCCCATTACTCTCCCCTCACTTTCCCCTCACACTCCCTTCACTCTCTCCTCAATGTCCCCTCACTCTCCCATTACTCTCCCCTCACTGTCCCTTCACTCTCCCTTCACTGTCCCCTCACTGTCCTCTCAGTGTCCCCTCACAGTCCCCCATTACTCTCCCCTCACTCTCCCATTACTCTCCTCTCAATGTCCCCTCACTGTCCCCTCACAGTCCTCCCATTTCTCTCTCCTCACTCTCCCCTCAATGTCCCCTCCCTCTCCCCTCAGTCTCCTCACTCTCCCCTCCCTGTCCCCCCATTACTCTCCCCTCACTTTCCCTTCAGTCCCTTCACTGTCCCCTCATTACTCTCCCCTCACAGTCCCCTCACTCTCCTCTCAATGTCCCCTCTCTGTCCTCCCATTACTCTCCCCTCAATGTTTCCTCACTCTACCGCCATTACTCTCCCCTCACACTCCCTTCACTCTTCCCTCAATGTCCCCTTACTCTCCCTTCACTGTCCCCTCACTCTCTCCCCATTACTCTCCCCTCACTCTCCCTTCTGTCCCCTCAGTGTCCCCTCACACTGCCTTCACTCTCCCCTCACTCTCCCCCTATTACTCTCCCCTCAGTGTTCCCTCCCTGTCCCCCCATTACTCTCCCCTCAATGTTCCCTCACTCTCCCACCATTTCTCTCCCCTCACTCTCCCATTACTCTCCCCTCACTGTCCCCTCACTCTCCCCTTACTCTCCCCTCACTGTCCCCTCACTCTCCCATTACTCTCCCCTCACTGTCCCCTCACTCTCCCATTACTCTCCTCTCAATGTCCCCTCACTCTCCCATTACTCTCCCCTCAATGTCCCCTCCCTGTGCCCTCACTCCCCCCCATTATTCTCCCCTCACCCCGCTCCCTCCCTTCCCGGCTCCCGATCGCCCCGCCCCCCGATGCTGATTGGCCGTCGCCCCTATCCTAATTAGCATATAACAGGCCCGGCGCTCTTTCCCCGCTGTCACGGCGGGGAGCCGCGCTGAACAAAGCTGATTGGCCGAGAGCTGCCGCCGGCCGGCGCGGAAGCTTCCTCGTCATTGGCTGGCTCTGGGTGTCAATCATGGGGAACGTCCCGCCCTCCGGGGTGTCCCTCCCTGGTGCCTCCGTGTCGGCTCCAGTCAGTGGCGGGTTCTGAGGCGGACGGAGCTCCGGCGGATGGGAGCTGCTGTCGCACAATAGAAACAGGTCCTCGGCCGGCATCGCTCAGCGGGCAACAGCCGCAGGAGGAGGTAGATCCCATTCTGGTAACAATTTTACAATTGCAATGGCGTACGAAAGGCCTCTCCCGACAAACCCGTATCTTTGGGGGCGTTTTCTCCAGAGCTTCGACCCTTACCGCCTTTCTTCCTCCAGTGCCTCCTCCCCCCCCCCCCCCTCCTTCTTTGAAACCCTTCGGCCCTGCGTGTTGTGCTGCCTGCCCCAGCCCCAAAGCCCGCTGTGAGGCGGGCAGCGGCCGGGAGGGCCCGGGTTTGGGGTCAGCCCCTCCTGCCCTCAGGGGGCAAAAAGCCCTCCCGGGAGCGGGAAAAGGGGGATGGAGGGAGAGGTGAGGGGATGAAATCGCCTCGCCCCAAAACACCAACAGCTGGGGCTCGGTTTGTTGGCAGGCCCCGGGGGCTCGGCCTGCTGCGGGGACCCCCCCCCCCCCCTTTCCCGGGGTGGGTGTTTAGGGGTGGGGGGTGGGATGGAGGCCACTGCCCGGTTCCCTGAGCCTGGCAGCAGGTGGAAAACACCCAAGGTGGCTGCTTGACTTAGGAGGAAACAGGATTTAAGCTTAGGTGTGTTGAGCAGCTGGCAAAAGGCGGGATAAACAACTTGAAAACACCCCCCTCCCCCCCTCCCCTTCACCCCCTCCTCTTCTGGGAGAGCCGCGACCCCACAGCCCCCCCTAACCCTAACCTCAACTTCTGCCCTAAAAAAGCGGAGAGAGTCGAAAATTTGGGAAGGCAGCCTCGGTGTTTTGTTGGAAGTGCTCTGAGGGTTTGTGTTTGTTGGAAAGAAGTGCCAACCCTCAGCCCGACCTTCAGTGGGGTGAGGCAGACGCTGGCTTTGGAGAGATGGGGTGTGCTGGGGGCTTGGAGAAATGTACAGGCATGGTGAAGAGCTGATTAAGAAAAAAACCAACCAGACAAACCAACAAAATCAAGCGGACCATCTGGCAGCCAAGTAAGATGTTAATTATTTGGGGTCAGTGTTCTCAATTCCAAAAAGTTAATGGTGAACAGCAAGGGGGAACTTTATATGTACACTTTATATACATATGTACACTTTATATACATATGTACACTTTATATACATATACACACTTTATATATATACATTTTCTATATATACACATACACTTTTAATATGTAATACACATGGAAATATTAATATGGAACACTGCAAGGGATCCACGTGTGCATACAGCCAGCAGTGTCTAAGGTGTTGCTGGCTCTATCAGATGCCTGCATTTTTAAAAGAAAATGTTCCAATGCCAGGACAAAACTTCTGATGGTCCCGT
This sequence comes from Phaethornis superciliosus, assembly GCA_023637945.1. Classification (NCBI taxonomy): domain Eukaryota; kingdom Metazoa; phylum Chordata; class Aves; order Apodiformes; family Trochilidae; genus Phaethornis; species Phaethornis superciliosus. The sequence continues at coordinate 70,827,465 of JAJQWJ010000004.1, forward strand.
GCAGTAAAGTTCTGAGTCAGCAGGGTGAGTGCAGGCAGGAGTTGAAGCTTTGCTTTCCTGCAAAGGAAGGAGACAGGAGCTGTCAGGATGTGCTTGTCTCAGTGCTGCTTGAATGTGTAGATTTACTACTGCTGGTAGCAACAGAAGGAGCACTTTGCTGGTATTGTGTGTATGGAGAGTTTTTCAGCTTGTTCTGAGATTTAAGAGTGGATTTATTTTTATATATATATATATTTATTTTTAAGGAGTCTTGTTGGTAAGTGGTTGACAGGTTTACACTTTGCATAATCTCCATGAAAGGTAAATCTGAATTAGGCAGTTGCTTGTTTTCTCTGTAGCTGCTGCTGTTTTCCCAGAAAGAATTCCCTTTTGAAAATGTGCAGATGATGTTTGGGACATCCTTGTTTCTCTCTCAGCTTCTAGCCTTTCCCCCTTCCCCCCCCAAATTCTATTTTTGAACTGAAGAAAACAGCTCAAATGCAGCTGTGTAGCAGTTCTCCAGAATAAAAAAACAGTGGCTGTTTATTTTTGCAATCTTTCTGAGGAGTCTGCAGGATAAAGCTTCTGTCCCACACGTATAGATATACATATAAATATATAAAAATGTGAATATACCTTGAATAGACCAAAAATACTGCTGCTGTACTGCACAGCAGTTTCCAAGATGCAAGGTAATGGACTGTCTGATGCTTAAGGAGAATATTTAGTTCAGATCCATTAATGTATAAATAAAAAAATATCTCTGATGTTGTGTAGTCAGAGCTTTTGTGAACCAAAACTCCAACACCAAACTATTTAGTCCTGCTTTCCAGTTGTGCTGTGAGAAGTTTTTTTTTTTTTTCAGAAAATACATCTTTTTACAGAGGAGTTCTGAAATTACTCTCATTTCAACTCACCATTTGCTGGATGCTTCAAGCCTTGAACTTCTTACTCTGCTGAACTACTTCACATCTTAACTTTTCCCCTGGTTGAATTGGTTTCCTCAGAAGAAGAGGGAAAGAAAGGAGTTTGCTTTCAGTAAAAGTCTCACTGGGAGACACATTTATAGTTGGCATTTGCCTAATGTAATAATTTTAGACTGCTTTATCATTAGTGAAGTGATGAAGCCAGCTCTTGGGTGCCTGGTTTGTGTCATGCTTGGCTAGACTAGGTTTGTCTAATTAATTTATTTTCTTTTTAAAAAAAAAAAAGAGGGCAATGGTGATGGTGCAGACTCAGAGGATCTTTTGCTGTGCTGGGTACATGAGAGCAAATGTTTGTTGAGCAAATGTGTGTTGGTCTTCTGTGCCTGAAAGAAACACTGGAAATCTTCATTTCTAGAGGATTTTAGGACTAGTTGAAGTCTGTTGATGTCCTTGAAGCTGAAGGAAAGATTGCAAAGTCATCAGGTGCAAGTTGCTGAGCACTGAGAGCTGCTCTTTGGTATTAAGGTATAATCAAGACAACTTGTGCAGTAATTGAAGCTTTAATTGACACTGAGCTTCCTGACTCTCTGAGCAATGTAATTGTGCCTTTTAAAAGTAGGATGAGCCTTCCCCTTAAAAGGAGCTTCTGCAATTTAACAAATCCATAATTGCAGCAGCCAAACATTTGCTCTTAGATAAGGCCACTGATGTAGCATTGGGAATGAGTTTGACCTGGCCAGATGCCTCCTGATAAGGCACAGCAGAAGCTGTCATCTCAGATGAGGAAGATTTTAGTTCTCTTCAGTTGGGACCCAGCAAATACTGAGTAATAACTTCAGAATTAGCAGGTGTATCAGATCCAGTCTGGTGGTGCTCCACAGGCTTGTTTAGTCCTTATCCTTGGCAAGGACTGCCTGGAGAAAAGACACCCTTGTTCTACTTATTTTATTCCTCTTTCAATTCCTCTGCTTTTGTCCTATTTCCTCCTCACAGGACATTGCACAACCTCAGCTTTCAGAGCATTGACCCCCCCCCCCCCATCTTCCCCTCAGTTGCCATCCTCCCCCCTTCTCTAGCAGCCTCAGCTGTCACCATCAGCTCTCCTTTTTCTTATGGTTGAAGTGCCACCATCTCAAGCCTGCCATCTTCTACAAAACCCATCATAAACCAGTTAAAAAACTTCCCATGAAGCAGCAGGACCCAACCTTTTCATCTCCTTGGACCCAGGTATGGGTTTGGGAGACCTTCCAAACCTCTCCTTGCAGCAGGACCCAACCCTTTCATTTCCTTGGACCCAGGTATGGGTTTGGGGCACCTTCCAAACCTCTCCTTGCAGCAGGACCCAACCTTTTCATCTCCTTGGACCCAGGTATGGGTTTGGGGGACCTTCCAAACCTCTCCTTGCAACATGACCCAACCTTTTCATTTCCTTGAACCCAGTTATTAGTTTGGGAGACCAGACCTCTCCTTGCAGCAGGACCCAACCTTTTCATTTCCTTGGACCCAGGTATGGGTTTGGGGCACCTTCCAAACCTCTCCTTGCAGCAGGACCCAACCTTTTTATCTCCTTGAACCCAGGTATGGGTTTGGGGGACCTTCCAAACCTCTCCTTACAACATGACCCAACCTTTTCATTTCCTTGGACCCAGGTATGGGGGACCTTCCAAACCTCTCCTTGCAACATGACCAACCTTTTCATTTCCTTGGACCCAGGTATGGGTTTGGGGGACCTTCCAAACCTCTCCTTGCAGTAGGACCCAACCTTTTTATCTCCTTGGACCCAGGTATGGGTTTGGGAGACCAGACCTCTCCTTGCAGCAGGACCCAACCTTTTCATCTCCTTGGACCCAGGTATGGGTTTGGGGCACCTTCCAAACCTCTCCTTGCAGCAGGACCCAACCTTTTCATTTCCTTGGACCCAGGTATGGGTTTGGGGGACCTTCCAAACCTCTCCTTGCAGCAGGACCCAACCTTTTTATCTCCTTGAACCCAGGTATGGGTTTGGGGGACCTTCCAAACCTCTCCTTGCAGCAGGACCCAACCTTTTTATCTCCTTGAACCCAGGTATGGGTTTGGGGCACCTTCCAAACCTCTCCTTGCAACATGACCCAACCCTTTCATTTCCTTGAACCCAGTTATTACTTTGGGAGACCAGACCTCTCCTTGCAGCAGGACCCAACCTTTTCATCTCCTTGGACCCAGGTATGGGTTTGGGGGACCTTCCAAACCTCTCCTTGCAGTAGGACCCAACCTTTTTATCTCCTTGAACCCAGGTATGGGTTTGGGGGATCTTCCAAACCTCTCCTTACAACATGACCCAACCCTTTCATTTCCTTGAACCCAGGTATGGGTTTGGGGGACCTTCCAAACCTCTCCTTACAACATGACCCAACCCTTTCATTTCCTTGAACCCAGGTATGGGTTTTGGGAACCTTTCCTCCAGACCTGTCCCTGCAGCTTGCTGCCTGCCCAAAGAGCTTCCTAAAAACAGAGCTGGCAAACATAAGCCACCAGGCCTGAAGCTCCATGGTCCTTCCTTTCCCAGGAGGAGAAGGGGAGCTGCCTGTGTGGCTTCTTTATTATCTGTTAGACCACATTGCATCCAAAGTATTTTTATTGTCGGGTGGTATCTTGCCTGGAACATCCTGTGCATGTATTCTGGAAGAGGATTTAGGACTTTTAAAGCAGAAGGACCTGTGCAGATGGATGGTGGCTTGTTCTTGCCAGGTTGGTGGCCAGGAGGAGAGGGGGGAGGCCATGCAAAACACAACCCTTGGCACTCCTACAGAGAAGTGTGGAGAGAGCATGGGGAAAGGATGCTTGCTTGGGGGTTTCAGGGTAAAGTTTCTTGGCAGAACATGTTTAAAGGAGACAAAAGAAGTTGGAGATGTGCAAGCAATTAGAAGAACAAGGGGAGGAGAGCTCAGGGCTGAATAACCTGTCAGGTTTTAGGCTGGATATAAATTAACCAGGATCATATCTCTTGGGTCTGAGACGAAAATTAAGCTGGATTCTCCCACTTGCTTTATGCAGCTGGGATATCTCCACCATGACAATCATTTTGGGTCTTGGTGTGGCACCTCAAGGAAGAAAATCTTCCCTCTCCCTTCTAAACCTTACAAAAATTGTAAGGTTTGAATCACATCCCTGAAAAGTCTTTTTTTTTCCTCTGTGTTATTGATGAGAGAATTAATTGATCAAGTTCAGAGAAATCTGGGCCACAATCTTGTTTGGTTCCTAAATGCTCATTTAGGAACCAATGCAAGGGAGTAATTTCAGATTTAATTAGAGAAGGTGTAGTGGTGTTTGGCCTGCTTTTTAATTCCTTGCTGAAGGTTTTTTTGCTCAGGACAGGTTGGAGCCAAGCTAATCCAGGCTGAGGTTGTCTGTGGCCACAGATCCATGAGGAGGAGATGGGCACTCGGTGGGCCAAGGAGCAGGGGGAATTAAAACCACTTCAAGCTGAATTTGCCTTTCCTAAAAGCTGGGTGTTTTGCAGGACAAATTGAATTTTGCTTATCTGACCCTGATTTTTCAGCTGCCCCTGAGTTCTGGCCCAGCAGCTGTGTTTAGGCCACCCCAAGCTGGTTTAGGGAGGAATTAACATGTTAAAAGCAACATTTGTTTGTAGTGCTGGCAAGGCTTCCAGTTCCTCCTGTCTCCACACAGTAAATTTATGTTCCTTACCACAAAACAACTAAACACCAGGGTTTTGAGTGGAACTTTTTCCAATTGCAAGGCTTAAACAAATAAATAAAGGATGAGAAGCAAAGGTTCCAGCTGAATGGCTCTGTCCTTTAGAAGAGGAACTCAAGTGCAACTGATGGTGAAAAATATTAAATGTTTGCATGTTCTTTTCACACTTGGAAAGATTTTTGAAGCAGATCCTCAGACTGGAACTTGTAAATCAGTTTGCCATCTGAGAAGTTGATTATGTGTAAATTTGATTAGGGAAAGGTCCTCTAAAGTCTTCAGGCTATATTTAAGATAATGAAGTTTTGTTCCTTAATCAAATTTTCCCTTCCATCTGGAAGAAATGAAAAATCCAAACCATGCAGCATTTCGTTCCTCAAAACCAAAAAAAGTCTCATACCTGCTTGACTGTCCTCATGTATGGCTTGGATAGGAACATCCAACAGGGCCAGGACACATTCCCTGGTGGTCCTGAGTTATTCAAGGATTTAAAATCTAAGCATGGAATCCACTGCTCAGTCATTTTTTTCCTTTTTTTTTTTTGACCGTTTTAATTCTATGTTTTCTTCTAATCTACTTTTAATCTCTTAACAGACAGTTTCTTTCCTTACTGTCCTCCAGGCTACAAGATTTCATTCTCAGAAGGCTAATGGAATAAAAAAAACCCAAACCTCAGCTTACATCTTCTTGCTGCAGTAGCCCAAGTCATTTTTGTCCTTCCTGGTATTTGCTCTGGTGCCAGTTGCACGAGTCACCAGGGAAGGTTAATATTTGCTCATGGCAATTCTGCTCTGGGTTTCTGGTGCTGCTATAAAACAATACCCAGTGAGTTCAGCCCATGGTGTAGTCCTAGCTCACATTTTTAATAATTTAATAACTCTATTTTCTCTCCATTCAGGTGCTCTCAGCCTTCTTCTTCTCCCACCTCGCCTCTGCGGGGCAACTTTGGGTTTATTCTCACTGTGTTAGGGCTTACCCAGCATGTACCTTTTTCTCTCCCAACAGATGGCCTACAAATAGGACCAGCAGTTCCACCACCTCTGTATCTGAATGGTTTTCTTTCCCTTTTCCCAGGTGACAGGAGAAAAGAAGCCCAAAATGTTCTCCCGACTCCGAGTCGCTGCCGTTCCCTGCGTGGCCGCACGTCGCAGCGTCCACACGAAAGAAAAAGGCAAACCACTGATGTTAAATCCCAGAACAAATAAGGTTGGTAGCCTGGCATTATCAAATATCTTCATCTGCTAATCACCCAGTCGACCTTCTTCCACGGTTAAACCATTCTAGGAAGTGGCTTGGGCCACAGCCAGAAAAGAAAAACCCAAAAGGGGATTGGGGATGGAGGAGTCAGTGATCATTTCCAGTTTACTCCATGTGCATCTTAAAGTACAAGGACTTCCAAGAACACCTTCTGCTGCTGGCAGCCTGCTTTGCTGGGCTTTACACAACCAATGCTGCTGCTTCCTTGTGCCAAGCAAGGAAGCTTGCTGATAGCTGCCTTAGTTTGGGGGCTGCTTGAGTTGTATTCTAGCAGATAAAGGGTCTTATAGTTTGCAAAAGCTAATTCCAAAGTCAGTCTTGGTGAAGCCAGAAAGTGTTAGCCTCTCTGTCCTAATCCTGGCTTTTTCTCTTGGGACTGTGAATTGGGACCAAGCCATATCAGTAAGAAACATCCCTGTGCAGACAGGCAGGCAGAGAACATCTAAAAATATCCCAAGTGGAGCTAGCTGGAAGGTAGAGACATTATCTTAATGCCATGCAGAAGAAGAAACTTCTCCTAAGAAAGTGACTTTTTTTTTTTCCCCCTCCACAACACTTTTTCTTTTAGTTTTTTCCCTATTTTCCACCTCCCTATCCCCAACCCCCCTTTCCCCCCACATCCTTCAGGAATATTGAAACAATTCATGTGTAAGCTAAAACTAATCAGAGATGAGATGAAGGTTTTTGGTTGCTGAGCCCAGGTGTCTGAAGTGGCCAAGAAAGGTGACAAACCTCACTGCTTCTGGCAGGACTTTTCAGGAGCAATGGAGCTATGAAAGCTGGCCTTCAAAGTTTTATCCTGTATTTTTAATGCCTACCTTTTCTTCTTGCCCCCATCCTCCCATTTCATTTCCCCCCCTCTTCTAACACCTTGTATTCCCTTTTCCCTCAAAATTTCCTTTTCTTCCCATGGCCCTGACTCCTTCTCTCCCTCTGTAGCCTTAGCTCCTTCTTGTGTCCCCTGCCACCTCCTAGACACAAAGCAGCATGTGCTGCTATAAACTGGCCAGCTGGCAAGCCAGGCATGTAGCCCTGAGCCTTTCTTTCAGCTTGTCCCTCTGCACAGCAAAAAATCTTTTCTTTTTTCTTTTCTTTGTCCCTCTTTTTTTTTTCTGGGTCAGAATTAAAGTTGGCCCACAGGCTTAAAATAACAGGGGAGGATATTCAGCTTGGAACTGCAAGCTGCAGCTCTTCTGAGAACTGGAAAAGTTAAGAGACTGCCTGATGGCAAAAAATAAGGTGGGGATTGCCATGGTGGGGAAGGAGAAAAGAATAGGTGGGTGTGATTTGTCAAGGGCAGATTATCTCAAGACTTTTCTGCACTAGAACGTGCCAGCAGAAATTATTTCAAGCTCTGTCAGCTTTTCCAAGTGCTGATTATGCAATGGTGTTCAGAAACAAAAACAATAGATGGCTTCTTACTGTTTTTTGTTTTTTTTCTAGTCGTAATATCTTTTAAGTTTGGGTTTTGGGGGGTTATTTTTCTTGAAGCCTGGAATTCTCTGGTGGACTGAGCACAATGTAGTGTTTTCATGGTTTGTTGTTTTTCTTGAGGAGGAGGGAAAAGCAGAGAGCTGCTTGTTAATAACAGTTGATTTTTTAAAAAAAATGTAATGTCTCCAAGAAATAATGCTTGCAGGAGGGAAAAATAACTTTGCACATTTGTTCTGCTCTGTTGTGCCAGTGTGTCCTTAAGGCTGATAAGGTTTGTCTGGATCTGGAAGCTGGTGAAGTGATCCAGCTCAATACTGGAGGCAGAAATGCCTTTAGGAAATTGAGAAGAAAATAAATTATTGACTAAATATGCAAAATACTTTACCCTTTGTGCTTCTCTTCCCCATAGTACCTGGTGTGCAGATATAAATCTCAGACATCCAGGCACAGATAAATGGTTTTATCTCTTGAGATTGTCCTTTTACCACTCTTGTTTTAGCTGCTTATGTTTCGTTTTTACAGCCCCACAGAACACTTGATCTCCTTTAATATCTCTGGGCCCTAAAATAAGACCTGCAAGATGCATCACTGACAGTAACCCACCCCTTCCTGTTCTGCTCATTAATCTGCTCTTCTCCTTTGCCATCTCAGCAGCTTCTTCTCTTCCCATTTCTTCTTTTTTTAATTTTCTTTCCCATCCTTAACTTACCTTCTCCAGGTGGGCCCTGCACCTCCCTCAGCTGGTTTGGGGGTTTATGTTGAAAAGGCAATTTTCAAGTGGTTCTTGGTAGGGTGGCTCAGAAAAGGTCATGAGCTGTAACAGTAATTCCCAAAGCAATTGCAGCACAGGCTGTAACTGCATCCTTGGCATCTGTGTACAGTTACAGACTTCCATGCTGTTTGGTTTCAAATTGCAGTAAATTGGCTTCAGGACCTTTTATTCTGCTGGGGATCCCTGCTGGGCCCATTTTAAGCTGGTTGGGTGCTTAGAAGACTGCTGGGCCAATCTCATTTGTTTAGCATTTACTGCTGAATAGTTATTTTTTACTGGGATGATGCTTGGGGGTCTCACTGAAGACCAAGGTGATGTTGGTCATACAGCCTGGTGTCAATATGTCTTTGCCTTCCCTAGAAATATGTGGCCTGTGACATTATTCATATTTTTGTTTCCTGGGTGCTTGCAAAAATGACTCTGAATAACATGTCACACTCTTGCTTGGTGATTTTTCAACTTCATGGCATCAATTCTTGTTATTCTCCAAGTGTATGACAGTATTTTCTACAGTTCATTCCATTACCCCTTTTTTATTACTCTGTTCCTCAATATTATTTGGTAATTTCATTCTTTAATATCATTCTCCTGTACTGACAATGCCTCTCAGATTTTTTTTTTCTTTGGGAAGTGTCATCCAGACATGGGATAAAAACACAGACATATTTGCACACATATGTATGAATGTGTATGCTTGGGAATATGTGATAAATTTTAAAAAATAATTCAGTGGCAGTGTCACACCTTAATCCCAGACTGCTTCCTGAGGAACTGTCTCAGTGTCCACCTTCCAGATTGGGTGGTTATCTTCTCATATGTTGTATTTAGCTGTACCTTTAATCATCTGTATTCATTCCCCTCTCTTTGGACCCAGTTTATTTTCATTTGTGCCTCACTCAATACTTCAGAAACTCTGCTAGATTACCTTTGTTTAAAGAATCACTTTCCATAACCAAGATTCACAGCACCTCCCTGGCTTCTGGCAAATATCCCAACAGGGTGTTTCCAGTTCAGGGTGAAAAACAAATGAACAAAAAGAAACCAACCAAAAGTTGTGTGGTTTAAAAGGGAATTCAGGGTGGAAAGATGGAACTGTTTAATCTGTAACCAGCTTTTATTGTTTGTCAGAAAAAGGGCAGGTGATATTACACCTCATTTAGCTTTGAACTGTTCTGCTCAGGACTTATGAGCTGCTGGGACAGAGGGTAGAGAAAGGAAGAAAGCTGTCTTGTTTTTTCACTTTTTGATTTCTTTTTGTTGTGGGATTAATGCCATTAAGGGAGAGCAAAAGCAATGGCATCAGAAAATGAAGCATCTCTGAGTGTTCAGTGATGCTGGATGGTGTAGATGAACCATTTCAGAACCATTTCAGCCATCATGCTCCATTATTTTGCTTTTTTATGATCACTGGTACATGGAAATAAACCCCAGAGAGCCTGGATGACCCTCTGTAAAGTCTTTCTGCTTCTGACTTTTCCCCATTTGCTGCAGGGGAATGCCACAGCATTAATAAAGGAGAGCTGCTGGGGGTGAGGTGAGGCTGGCTCAGCAGCCAGAAGGGTTTTCATCTTGATTCCACACATCCAGAGGTGGTGCAGGAGCTGGTGGCTCTGATTCCACACCAAGGCTTAATAACCTGGGAAAGGTCTGGCTCATTTCCCACTTCAGCAGGGAGTAGATGTTGTGTCAGTTGTACCCTCCAGGATCTACTCTGCTGTTTCTGGGAGAATAAAGGTATGAAACTGGATTTGCAAAAGGAAAGAAATCAAAGGAGGTTTCCATATTCTAAACCTCTCTCCTAAACACAGGGGAAACTTGGAATCTGTGGATGGGATAGCCAGTACACTTTTGATTCATCTGAGTGAAGTTTATTCATTTGCAAGAGGAGATGTGTAAGAGTGAACTCTGTGATTCAGCAGAAGGCATCAGAATTAAGCAGCCCACAAATCTGTTTGATTTAAAAAATGCTTATAATGCTGCTTCAAAGCCTACAATCTGCTGCTTAATGTGCTGTAACAATTATTAGAAGTTAGGTGAAACCCAGTTGATTAAATCTTCCCTGGGAAGCAGGCTAACTCATTTTTCCAGATGGTGGCATGTTTGGATATGTTTGTGCATTTACATCTTCATCAGGGGCTTTGAATGAGTTCCATATCCTAAACTGTAAAGGTTTTCAAAATGCTTGAGAGCATTTATGCTATCAGGTAAAAACATCCCCTCCTATTTACATGTCTGCAAGATTTTGCAGGTAGGGAAAAATTGATCACCACTAATACTTCTCTGCTTAAAAACCTCTCAGTAATATTTAGTGGTGCTTTAAAAAAAAACAAAAACCAAACCATACTTGCAGCATTCAGGTCTCCCATTCACCTTCATGCCCAGTAAAAAACCAGAAGTTTTTTTATGCTGGTATTTATAGCACCACTGGCTTTGTGCTGTAAAAGCCAGTTAGGGCTTGAATGATGTCCCAGTGCCAGGTAGTTTGTGGATTAAAGGCACAGAAAAGTGTCAACACTTCATTTTACTTTCCTTTTTTAATTTTTTCCCCCCTTTTGTTGAGATAAATTTGTCCCTGCTTATTAATTAATTCTTTGGGGGTCTTGGAAGTGTGCTGGGTTTTCTCCTAGATGAGCTCCTGGGTTTGTTTGTAATGTCTTTGAAAGGACACCTGGTTTTTATCTGAGCTGGAAAGAGGATTAAGGGAACTAATCTAAGTGAAAGTCAGTGCATGACACCCTGAGAAAGGACACCTAGCACTGTGGGTCAGAGGAAACCAAAAAGAGATGCCTGGGACTTAAGTTCAAATGATTAAATTATTTAGGCATTTAATCCCAGTGGAAACCAGACGGAATTTTGCCTTCAAGGTGCTTTTGAGAGAATCAGTCCCCATGCTGCAGGTTGCTGAGTGCCTCCTGGACTGGGAACTGGGGGCTGGTTCTCTCTGGTTGAACTGGGGCTCATAAAATAAGGGAAATTAGTAGCACTGTTACTCTTAAAATGATATTTTAAGGAAAACTCTCCATCCTGCCAAGGTGCTGTGCAGGGAAGAAGCCACAGTCCCCTAACACAACCCAAAAGGCAGCTGATGGTCAGGAAAAAAGCTAATAAATGGGAATACAAGTGTTGGAAGGGCTCTGGGGTTTTCATAGTGCTTGTTCTCTTCTTGCTGGAACAAGGATTGACTCTCTGGATGGAGGCTGATGGCATTCAGCTTCCTGAATTAGGCCTGGGAGAAATTAAAGCATCTTTTAATGTGGTAAGATCTAGTAGTCAGGTAAGTAAACAGCTGGAAGTCCTTAATACCATTAAAAAAACCACTGTTTAATGTAACTGTAACTTCAGAAACACTGAAAAAATCCCAACCAGCTAAACTTTGCCTATAGAGTGGAAAAATGTGACTAAACTGAATGAAGTTGGGAAGCTGTTTTGTGTAATCCTCAGCTCATTTGCTTTTATTTAAGGCCTCAGGTAGGTTAAGGTCACTCTTTTCCCTGTTTAGGGGAATTAAGGAAAAGCCACATCCCAGTGTCATGCTATTAGTGGAAATTAGAAATTAGGTAGGCTTTATTTTTCAGGAATTTGGGGGTTTCTGTTGAAGAGGATGTAGGGTTTGCCTGTGAAATATTTCAACTAGTTTAGAGTAAAATGGTAGCACTGAAGGAATTCTGGCCTTTTCAAATTAGTGGCTTCACTGACCAGGGTTTATGTATCTTCTGAAAAGAGACTAAACTTTTTTTTTTTTTTTCTTTCTTAATATCACAAAGCTTTTGGTATCTCTTTTTATAGTGCCTAAAGTCACAGTTAAAATCTTAAAGGAATTTTAGCAGCTGGGCTGGGCTTCCTCTCCTAAATCACTTGTGCTCCAAGTTTGTGTTGAGGAAAGGGTTGTTTAGAAAAGACATTGACTGCTGATGGGAACAAATTTAGGAGGCACTGAAGGAAAAGGGAAATTTCAGTGGAAATTTCAGATTATTCAACTCACTTTTCCAAAAAAAGAAATTATCAAGTGGCTCTTAGACCCAGCAAAAGGTCAGCAGCAAGGGTAAAAAGTACAGGAATAAGCTGTCATCTTAAATTTCCTTGCAGGTATACTTGAGAATAACAGTTACAGCAGGAAAGGGGAAAAAATGGTTTAAAAATGGCTCACAGATAGGATATAAATTCAGTGTTCAGTGTTGAATTTTCTACATGGGTGTCAGAAATATGAAGCATCAATCTAATTGAGGGTTAAGTGCTTGAGTTTTTTGCAAAAAAGATATTTCAATTTTTCTTTTTTTTCAAAGCACTGTACTTTTTTCTCTCCTCTATTTAATGCTTTTGAACTCTTCAAATATTTTATTAGTTGAGAACCTCGTGTAGAGTTAGTATAGAGAAGCTGATGGAGTGCTTAAAATTTGTCAGAACAACTGATATGAAGTGTGATTTAAATAAGCAAAGAGGAGAAATATATTAAATGTACTATTATTTTAAAATAAGTTTTTTTCCTATGGAGTAGTTTGATTATAATGATACAAATCTGCTGGATTCCACTAAGCGTGGCCTCTAAAACTGGAGATTTTTTGTTTCTGGGCATGTTTTCTACCAATATCAGTGAAAATCTTTTCAAACATAAGGTGAAAAATATATAATCTGAACTTGTGTTTTTTCATTCTACAGTGGAAAAAATAATGTTGGGTTTTTTCCCCCTGTGATTTTTCTGGTTGTGGGAGGAATTTGAAATGTAATGACAAACTTTTAGAAAGGTTTTGGGTTTTTTTTTGTTTTTTTTTTCAACGTTGGCAGTAAGAAGTGTGAGGAAATTTGAGAAAATGGGCACTTGTTTTTTTTAATCTGTCTGCTTTAGTCAACAAAGGCAGTGTTGTTTGTGAGCAGAACTGGTGTTCCTTGTGCCTGTCTCTCCAACCTTTTCCTTCCCAGTGTTTTTATTTTTTTGCCTTGCAGCTTGCTGTACAGCTTGGGCACAGCAAAGGCTTCTCTGAGTTTGCAGCTCCTGCCTTCTCAAAGAATTGATTTAATCATTCACTGAACTGACCCAGGGTGAGCAGCTGAAATCAGGGAAGTTTCTCAGGGTTCTTTTGGAAGTGGCAGATGTCATGTGGGGTCAGTTGTGGTGGGAAATGGGCTCAGTATTTTGGGCCAGCTTGGCCCAAAATGTGAATCCCACAGCTGCCTCTCCACTAGCAGGTAGCTCAGAGAAGGATATTCTGTGTAGAAAGCCACTTTTATTGAACACTGTAATTAAATAATACAAATTAGTACCTAAAACCCCAATCTATTAAGCTTTTCATCCCCCTTGAAACAGGGAGGAATGGAAACACTCTGGGTTTGCAGTTTAAATTTCTGAAAATCTGTTGCAAATGAGGCTTTTTGGTAAAAAGCAACTACAGTTGGAGACAAATATCTTAGTTCTAACCCCAATGAAGGGTTTGGGTTGAATTGTGATCTCCAGAGAAGCAGTGGGGGAGTTCAGGAACTTTGGGAACTGGCTGAGTTACCTTAAAGCATGTAGAAAAAAGCAGCAAATAAAGCAATCCAGATAAACCTCCCTGGACTACATGGGACTGGAGGGACCAGACTGGGTGATTAAAATGTTCCTGGTCAACCTGATGTTCCTATGAAACAATTCAAGAAGCAGCTGTTATTTTATTTTCCAAGTTTAGCCTGCCTGCAGTGGGATTTCATAGCTTGTTCTCCAATTTCCCAGAAGGAAATGAAATCTGATAAAGGAAAACTCAGAGATGTGGAAAAGGGATTCTTACAAAGGATGTGGAGAACCCCTACGCTGGCACCAGGAGGAAAGGATGCAGACAGAAGTGGCAAATGGAAAATACCTTAGTGATGCTAGAGGAAGAACTGCTAATTATTTCTCACCTCTTTTTTTTTTTTTTTTTTTCCCAGGGTATGGCCTTTACATTACATGAGAGACAAATGCTTGGGTTGCAAGGACTTCTGCCTCCTAAAATTGAGACTCAAGACATTCAAGCCTTACGTTTCCACAAGAATTTGTCAAAAATGACAGACCCCTTGGAAAAGTAAGCACTCCTCTGGTCTTTCTCAAACAAATAAATGGAAATTACAGTAAAATAATTGGGGATAACCAAAGAAGTTTTTGATGCCTCTGAGTTTCTCAGTTGCTGGAGGTTATTTTTACTTTTGCACAGAAAACTTGCATCAATCATGTGTTCATCATGTGGCTATATAAGGTTGTGGAGCTTTTTTTTTTCCCTTTATATTGTATAGTCACAAAAAAGAACCTGCACGAATTAGGCAGCAGCAAAGGTGCAAAACTTGCTGTGGTACATACTGTGTATTCCTGTAGCATCTAGGATTTTGGGGGAAGGTTTTTAGAGCACAGAAGGGGAGGAGAGAGCAGCTATGCATGCTAGAAAAATACATAAGAACTAAGAGAAATGGAGAGTTTGATTTTTAGGTATGCAAACCAGTGCTTATATCCAGTTAGATATAAGAGAGGAGTGCTAGAAAGGAATGACAGGGTTAGAATTTTGAGTGTTAGAACTGTGTAATGTTTTTCTATCAGTCTGATTTTTCTTGAGCCCATTGGTTTGGTGAAAAAAAAAATCTTTGTTTTAGAAATTGCATGTTTTTAGCCCTCTGTTATTCTTTTTAGAGAAGCCTGTGTATAACTGCCTGTGAAAATCCATCAGCTCCTAAAGGCAAGAGGAGCACTGGAAGGGTTTGAGGCTTACTCAGCCACATCAAAACCCTTTGGTTCCCAGGAAAACTGAAAGATGACTTTTAAATACACATCCTGTCACTTGCTGATCTGAAACAGTCATCTCATCTGGCTTGGCAAAGTGCTTGGTTGCTGCAGCCTAAGACAGATTGCAAATTCATTATGTTGGTGGCTCAGCAAGACTGAGTATGAGTTGATATATTGATATATTTAGCAGGTAAATTTGCAAAAATGCAGGGTTCATTTCCACACCTCAGTAAGTCCTTCAGAATGAACTTTTTGTGAGGAGTTAATTTGTTTGACAGCTGTGCTAGTGTCAGGATTAACAAGACCTTCCAGTCAGGGTGTTGCTTTTTAGGATGACAAATTCTTTCTCTGATAATTTTTGGCTGTAAACAGTTATGAGATTCCCAGCTGCATCCTGTAATAAATCCATGGGTTACCTTTTCTTGACATGCATACTGGGGCATTAATTTGTATGGTCTGTCACAGGCAGTGGGTTTATGTCAGCTTTTTTGTGCTGCTCTTTTTTCCAACTTTTGTTTTGTGCTCAAAGCCTGACTTGAGTGGAAGCAGGAATTTGATGAAAGAGGTACAACATGTTTTTTGCTTTGACATTTATCCCATTTTAAAGAAGCACAAATGTGAAACAATAAGTGTTTTGTTGTTTTTTCTTTAATTTCAGGTACATCTACATAATGGGAATCCAAGAGAGAAATGAAAAGCTATTCTACAGGGTATTACAGGATGATATTGAGAGGTTAATGCCAATTGTATACACACCAACAGTAGGCCTTGCCTGCTCCCAGTATGGGCACATCTTCAGGAGACCAAAGTAAGAACAGTACATATATTGCTGCTACTATAATCTTTTTCACTTTCCTGAGGTTTGGGAATAGTTTCTTTTCGTTTGGATTCAGCTACGTGGGACCTGTGCCAATTTAGGGCAGTAAAAGTTCATTAAATAATATCTCAAGACCCAGTTTACACTGGAAAACAGAACATCCGAAAAGAGAAGGGGTAATGTGTCACAAACACCACAAGTGCAGAGCTTCAGCCCCATTTCCAGCTCTTAAATTCTGAGGAGATGCTGTGGCTTTCTCCAGCTCTCAGAATCACCTTTTTGAGTCTGTATCAGGACAGAGCATGAGAAAGAAAGTGTAGCTGAAAAGGGATTTCTGGAGATCTCTCCAAGAAGTCATTTCAGGTGGCTTCATGAGAGACATTCCCCTGTGCAACCCATGCACCTTGCAGTTGTTCTGGCACAATCTTTATTGCTTGGGATCTGCTTTAGGTTCAAGCAGAGGCTTCCAAACAACTGCTCAGTGTTGGGGAAAGCAGTTCAGAGTGGCAGGCATTTCAGCTCATTTCCATGCTCCTTTCACTGCCATTCAGAGTGATATTTCTCCAGCCCTCTTGTTTGAGTTCTTTAGTGCTGTGGCTCAGCCTTTGCTGGGATTTAGTGTGGCTGCTGGGATAAAGACAGTGAGAAGCTCTTGGTTTGCCTCCTGATCTGGGGTAGGGGATGTCAAGGATGCACTCTCAGTTCTCACATATTTTCCACACCTCTGAATGTGTTACAGACCAGTTTAAAGCTCTCCTCCTCTAGAAGCTGTCTGTACAAAAAACAGCAGCATGGGCTGGAACTCAAGCTGTGCCCCTTTCTCTCCCAGAACCAGCATTTTCCAAAGAGTTGGGAATTTTGTCTGTCCCCACCTCTGCTGAGCCTTTCATGTTCCCTTTCCTCCTAACCACAGTAAGCTACTGGAGCAGGAGAAACCCAAGCACTTCACCTCCATGTTCCCACAGAAGAACACTCAGTGGCACTGCTCTCTTCCTGGCCTTGGAGAAGACAGTATACTCAGTCCCTGTCTTTCTCTTTCCTTTTCTTTTCCCTCTCTTTGTGTAAAATTATGAGCAAAGATTCACAAAGGTAAAGCCAAGCTGAGGACCATGTTCTCACATCCTCACAGGGCTGTGTAAATCCTGCCATGTCTGATCCTGACACCAGAGATGCTTTGAGTGTTAGACATCAATATCTGTAGTAGCATAAAATCCAGGTAGCATCATGAAAAAGTCTTTTCTCTACTGTTTTTTCTTTTAGTGTCAAGTGGCCAAATAAACTTCTGTATTAAAAATTTCCCCACTTTGGAGAGTTTGAAGTCTCAGCTCCTTGAGGTCCCTTCCAACCTAAGATGCTATCAGATTGGCATTAATTATGTCAGTAACTGCAGCACTTCCAACTTTCAACATGTAGTTTTGCAAAGCAATGTGAATTTTTTCATTGCTGCCTATAAGATCTTTCTGCTTTGTTTGTTTATTTTTTTTTTCCAGAGGATTATTTATTTCTATCTCAGACAGAGGCCACATAAGGTCAATTGTGAACAACTGGCCAGAGAACGACGTTAAGGTACTACCACTGGGTGTAATTTTATTTTTCTTAGTTGTTTTTTTAATCTCAGTTATGCTTCTTAAGATTTATTAATAGGTGGTGTAAATGTAAATGCTCAATAAGGCATCTTTGGCAGTTAATTGACAATAATGGCAAAATATAGCTAAAGAAGATAATACTTATTTTTAAGATATATATTACCAAGTGTTTTATCCAAACCAGGAGGTTTATGGCTTGGGTAAACAGTGGTGATGAGATAGACTTGCCAAAGTGCTTATTTTACTTCACTATTCCACTTTTTGGGAATGTGTTGGGGAAATGCACCTCTGAATCTTATTTTATCCCAAAGCAGAAGGAGGTGTGATCTTGTCCTCAGATGAGGGCACAGAAGTGGTAGCTGGGAAGCCCAGATTTGGAAATGAAAACCTTTCTTTGACCCAGTTGGGTCAAGAAGCACAAAGGGAGATGAGGGGAATGATAATTATCCAAACATTTTACGTTGGGATTTGCAAGGGGAAATTCTAAACCCAAGTGTCAAGCTGCTGTTTCACATGGCAGCTTGGATCCTTCCCAATTATTTTTCAGGGATTATTGGGCAGGGGATTTCATCAGAGCAAAAGAAACATAGCAGATTCTAACATTAAGCATTATTGCTTCAAGTAAAATAATCCTTGGAATCTATTCCTTTATGGATTCAGGAAACCAACTTGAATTTTTGCTTGGGAAAAAACCCCACAATTGGTATTGCTGTAAACTTGGTAAATTTTAGTGATCATATTTAACTTCATCTCCTTTTGTTTTCAGGCTGTAGTCGTCACTGATGGGGAAAGAATATTGGGTCTTGGAGACCTAGGTGTGTATGGGATGGGAATTCCAGTTGGAAAACTCTGTCTGTATACAGCCTGTGCAGGAATCCATCCAGACAAATGTTTGCCTGTCTGCATCGACGTTGGGACTGATAATACAGTGAGTCTGACTGAATGAAATACATCTCCCTATGAAAATACCCCTATGAAAATTATTTATTTAAGAGTGGTACCGGAAGAGTAGATTTTTATTTGATCACTGCTGTTTAAGGGAAATTTTATTTAAGGGCCAATAAGGGAATTCACTGTATGGATACATATCAGTGATGGAAAAAAAGCCAGTTAATTTGTCAGTGAAATGGCTCATATGGAAGTAATTTCAGTGCTGAGCCACTTAAAAAAAAACAAATAACAGGTTGATTTGACTTTAAGAAGCTGGAAATGTGAATCAGATTTATTAAAGGAGTTTCTTGTTCACAGTAGTGATTTGTTCCATTTTAAAAGCAGCCATCACCACCCTCAGTGGCCAGCTGAAATTCCTGAGCATTGATAGAGATTGGAGGCAGCTACAGTGGCTCTGTCAAGGCAGGATATTTGGTGTGAAATGTGTGACTGTGAACTCTGGGAAGTGCATATTGAGGAAGTGATTCATCCTACTGTTGTCTTTGATTTATTCCTTTATTTTTTTTTTCCAGACACTCTTAAAAGATCCATTTTATATGGGTCTCTACCAAAAAAGGGATCGCTCACAGGTCTATGATGACCTCATTGATGAGTTTATGGAAGCCATTACAGACAGGTATGACACTGAATATTCTCCAGGGAAATATTGCCAACACAGCTGGCAAAAAACCCTCCAGAACATTCTGTCCTTGAAACAGTCATCTGAGGAAAAAAGACAGGACTAGAAGTTGAGAGATGTGGCTGTATTTCTGGCTCTGTTGTGGTTTTTCACTGTGACCTGGAACATGCTGTGAAATACTCCCAGAACAGAGGTGGAACTGTTATGAACAGTGAAAGGCCTGAGGACACCTTCTTTCCAAGGATAATTGACTATATACAGGATTTGTTTTGAAATGGTATTATTTCTTTGTTGTGTCTAGTGATAGGAATATTTGCCATCTTCTGTAGGTATGGCCAGAACACACTTATCCAGTTTGAAGACTTTGGAAACCACAATGCTTTTCGCTTCTTAAGAAAATACAGAGAGAAATATTGTACTTTCAATGATGATATTCAAGGTAGACATTTTGTTATACGTCCCCTAAATGTTCATGAAAAAAAAAAACCAAACCAAAAAACAACAACTTGCCTAAACCCCTACCTGTGCTGCTTTTTACAGGGACAGCATCAGTGGCCTTGGCAGGACTGCTGGCAGCACAGAAAGCCACTGGGAAACCACTTGCAGAGCAGAAAGTGCTGTTCCTTGGAGCAGGAGAGGTGAGTTCCCTGCAGGGATCTGGAGCAACAAGACATTAAACTGTCTTTTCTGCTTCTGTAGGACTTCTGGAGAGCCACATTTTCTGAAGAACTTTTAACATAAGCCAACTGAAATGTATTAACAGATATTAACTTGCTTTTAAGATGATTGTTTTAACATTTGCAAGGACTTTCTTCCATGGATTTGAAATAAGCACCAGGGACCTGGGTGTCATTGAAGGAGAATTTATGATGAAATCATGCTTTAATAAGAAAGGGGAGAGAGACATCTGTGGATTTTAAAGCATTGGAGAGAAGCACAGTTAAATGAGTGGCTGTTGGCAGCAAAAAATAGTCACTGGGGCAGCAGCAGCAGGACCAGCACTCTGCTTCTTGGTGTATCAGCAAAATTGCTTCTCTGGTGCTGACAAAATAAACTTAATTAGCTGCAAATTTCTCCAGCAAGGGAAAGGCCAGATTGCAATAATTGGTTGATGCTGCCTGAGCACTGTGATCTGCTCTGTGCTTCCCTCTCTCACTTCTCCTGCCAGATGTAGCAGCATGTGCAAGGAGCCAAGAGAAGGGACACTGTTTCAGAACTGACTTCCTGACTGATTTGTGTGAGGAATCTTGAAAAAAGGGTGGCTGTTGTGATGACAGACCCTTTTTGTGACTTGGACACAAATAACCCAAATCCTTTCATCCCCAAGGCTGCCCTGGGCATTGCAAACCTCATTGTTATGGCTATGGTGGAAAGTGGTGTTTCTGATGAGGAAGCCTACAGGAGGATATGGATGTTTGACAAATCTGGCTTACTGTTTCAGGTAAGGGGTTCACCATGCTTTGAACTACCACAGTAGCCAATACTTTGTGTCCTCACAAAAAATAATTCACTTTTTATCCACAGGGTCGAGAGCAAAAGGTGGATTCCAATCAAGAACCATTTACTCATCAGGCTCCAGAGAAGATACCAAAGAGCTTTGTGGAGGCAGTGAATATCCTTCAGCCTTCAGCTATCATTGGTAAGAAAGGTTATTTTTATTCCTGTATTTCCACCATTTGGTTATTTGCTGCATTTAATTTGCTAATGTGGCCCCCAGAAGGTTGGTGACAGTGAAGTGCCTTCTGCTGGTGTGAATAAGATGAAAATGTGAAGTTTCTTTTCTGCAGGTTGCATCTTGGTGCATCCTCCACTGCATCTTGTGTCTTTGGGAACTCTAGTTCTTGTCTACTTGGTGTTGGACCTTTCCTAGAAAACTATTGAGACACAAAACTCCAAGAGAAAACTCTCATGGCCACAATCTAGAATGGTTTGGGTTGGAAGGGACCTTAAAGCTCACCCAGTTCCAACCCCTTTCCATGGGCTGGGACACCTCTCACCAGGTTGCTCCAAGCCCTGTCCATCCTGGACAATGATCTCAAACTGTCATGAAGACAAAAATACATCATTTTTCTCAGACACATTCTAGCAGAAAGGGAAAGGGCAGTCACAAATGTCCTGTTTTCTGCTTTACAGAAATTGCCTAAATGGAGTAAATTTTTTTCTGACCTTCCTTTTCCCATTCACCAGATTTTTCCAGCAGCAGGAGCTCCTTCATCCTGCAGATGACCAATACCTATTAGGTCACTGACATATTGTCAGTATTGTTTTCAAACTCTGGCTGTCTGCAGAGATGGGATTCCAGGTATTTCCTGATACAACCCTGCAGTTTCTTTTGCCCAGGATTTATTTGGACAAGTGTTTTGGCTGAGGAGCTACCCTGAAATTTGTAGCCAGTGTACAAATGCACACCATTTTTTATGGATTTGTGCCTGGATGTGGTCAGAAATACCAATATTAAATCCCAATATTAAGGGTCTGTTTCTTGCATCATTGTTCACACATCATTGGTGGAGAACCTGGACTTCCCACTTGCATGTCCAGGGCAGTAATAAGTGTTCTTTACACAGATTAATATAACAAAAAAAAAAAGTGATGTAAAATAGGCTTTTGGGACACAAAAATTAGATGTGAATGAGAATTTTTTAGCAACCAGTGCTTGGTTTCTACCTCCTGCTGCTGGCAAAGCTTTGCTCAGAGTGGGATACTTCAGGGATGCCATGAACTTCAGCTGCAGTCTCTGTCATCTGCCCAAGCACTGTTTTTCTGTCTTTCTGTTCACTCCAGGAGTTGCCGGAGCTGGGAGGCTCTTTTCTCAGGATGTGATCAAAGCAATGGCCTCTATCAATGAGAGACCCATCATATTTGCACTAAGTAACCCCACAGTCAAAGCTGAATGCACAGCAGAGGAAGCATACACATTAACAGAGGTATGAAACCTTTAGAGATGTTGGTATTTGGTGAAAGAATGATCATAGAATCATCCTAAAAGGAACTTTTTACTGTGAGAATGCAAGCACTCTAATTATTTTATTAATATTTGGGCTTACTGACGTAATAACACAGATTTTTCTTGTCTTCTGGCAGAAGGAAATGGAGATTTGAAAACAAAACAAAAAAAAAAGGCTTGGTTTTTAAACATTTTGCAAAGCTGAAAGCAGCCTAAATCTTGTTACTGCTTTTTAAGAGAAGGACCATTAGGTGTTGTTTCATAGCTATGATCAACTGACTTGTTCCCCACCAGGCTTTTTAATGATTTGGGGTTTTAAAAAAACATGTTAACATCCAAACAGAGATGAAGTGCAACCTTTAAAAGGTAATGGCTGAGCAAAGTCCTTGTGTCAGTCAAGGAATTCTGCTTTGCACTCTGTCATTTCCCAGTCTCTGCAGGTCAGACCTCATTAACAGTCAGATGTGGAGGGCAGGAGAGGCTGGTGGCTCTTTGTCCTCATGTCCCTTGTCACAATGCCTGTGACTTGTGGACTGGGCCCCCCAAACATTGAGTTGAGTGACCCAAGGATAAAAACACCTTCTGCACTCTTACCTCAAAGCCATTACACTTTTGAGGTTTTGGGGTGGTGTTTTCTTTTTAAAACACTCTCACCAGCTCAGCCAAATCTTTCATCCTTCTGCACAACTTTTTATTTCAAAAACATCTCATTTTTGGGGAGAGCCTGAGGGGAAGGAGGTGGGGCTGAGGGAGCACCAGGCAGCCCAAGCACACTGAGCTGGCTGGTGATGCCTTTCCTCCAGCTCCCTGTGACCTCTCCTGCAGACTGCAGGGGTGGAGCTCATCAAAAGACTTGTGTTTAGGGTTTTTTTCTTTTCTTTTTTTTCCTAAATACAGTCCCAAATCTAGTGACTCACACTGAAAACAAGTGGGTGGAGATCTCTCCTCCTTTCTTGTTGCAGAACTACAAACCTTCCTCTCACTGTTAGCATGGCCCAGCAGTGCAACCTCAGTGGGGTTGGTTTCCAACTGGGGAGGGTAAAACTTCTCCAGTAGGCACCCAGATTTTCTTCCCTGAGCCCATCAGCTTGAAGGGAATTCCTGCTGCAGAAATTTTCAGGTCCACAGTGAGCCTCACACAGCCTCTGGACAAGATCTAGACCTTTTCTTTTACCAGTAATTGAGAGTGAAGATGGTTTAATATCTCATGGATACCTTGCATTAGCCAGAGCAGTGAGCTGGGGAGTGTTTCAGTATATAAAATTAAATTCCAGTATCTTGGATGTCTGTAAACACAAGTTAGTAACACAGCCAAGCTTTTAGCTGGCACAAACAAACCAGCATCTCTGGTGGCTGGAGGAGGCCAGCAGCACTGTTAAAAGGAGACTCAGCCTCATTTTTCCTTGCACTTTCTACAGAATATCAACAGAGCAATAGATGTTTTCAGGGAAAAGTTCTCCATGGCTGTGTGTTGAGTGCCATGGACCTCAGGGCAGTTGTTGCAGAAGATGAAGTGCTGCTTAGATTGGGGTTTGGTACATGTCTTCACTGAAGTGTTCTTGGGCAAAACCTCTTTAAAAGGTTTGTGCCAAACAGGGAGAGGATCTTTGGGGTTTTTTTCTCTGTATTGAATGTATATATCCTCTTATTCATGATTTCCATAAGTTATTATTTATAGATATGGGTTATTTGGACAATTAAATCTTCTTGGTCAATAGATGAACAGGTATCTTTATTAATGAAGGACTGGAATAAAAATTTTTTGTAATGTTTCTGGCTTTTTAGACTTTTGTATCTCATGTTTGGTTTCAGAGTGCTCTTCAGTTCTCTGAAATATCCTCAGTTTATCCATTGCTTCCCCTTCAAAACATGTAATATTTTCCTCTACAAGATAAGGATAGTTGCTTAGAAAATCCTCTCTGACTGCCCTTAGTTTTTTTTCCACTAGATGGCACTTGGAAAAGCTGTAGTGCCTGTGTATTGTGTGGGATTTTATTGGGGTTTCCTTTTTGTTGTTGTTTGGTCCTCTCCTTCAGTGCATCCATAGGCACAAAAAGGCTGTTGGCATGGGTACACCCTAACACCTCAACCAGAGTCTTCAGCTTCTTTGGTAATTTTTTCTCAAACACAATCATCCTGAGGGGCATTAAGTATTTTAAAGTCATGTTATTAAAGCTGTTACTCAAAAGAAAGTCAAGGGGTTTTTACTTAAAGGAGTTGTTTCCATGGAGGTTACATTTCACCCTCCAAACTCTGCATTTCTTTTCATATTTTGTGTCAATTAAAATCATTTTCCAAGGAAAAAAATGAGCAAACTGCCTTAATCACTCCTCTCAGAGCCCTCAGCAATCCAAGAATGATAGAACAGTCCCTCCTTCACCCTCCCACCCAGCAGGAAATGACTGATTTTTTTGTTCTGGGCTCTGTTTCAGTCTCCCTTTGCTCAGTCCCCACAGTGATGGGTCCTGGCCATGGTTCCTGATAGCTCTATGGTTATACTAATGGATAACACAGCAAATATTTTATTTGGTGTGTCTGAGTAGTTGCTTGAAGTCATTGCTGACTTGAAAAAGGATAAATGATAAAATCAATAGGTTGTGCTCCCCTGCAAGCTGCACAGTTCAATGGGTGTGCTGGGCTCTTTTGCTTTCCAGGTGTTGGAAAAATGTGCAGATGGTGCTTGTGTCCCTCTCAGGCCCTGCTGGTTTTGGTGGGTGTCATTTTGGGCTTGTAGGAGTTGAGTCAGTAAGAGGTTTAATTATGTTATTGACATTTGCCTTTTTGCACTTGACTCTGCTTGAGTGACTCCCAGCCCCAGGGCTGGCTGGGAGCTGTGGATTTATAGAATCCCAGATGGGTTTGTGTTGGAAGGGACCTTAAAGCTCCTCCATTCCCAAGCCCTTTCCATGGGCAGGGACACCTCCCAGCAGCCCAGGTTGCTCCAAGCCCCATCCAACCTGACCTGAGACACTGCCAGGGATGGGGCAGCCACAGCTTCTCTGGGAAACCTGGCACAGGGGCATCCTCACAGCAAAGAATTTCTTCCTAAAATCTCATCTTAATCTCCCCTCTTTTGGTTTAAATTAATTCCCTCTTATTCTCTCCCTCCCTGCCCTTGTCAGAAGTCCCTCCCCAGCTTTCCTGGAGCCCCTTCAGGCACTGGAAGGTGCTCTCAGGTCTCCCCAGGACCCTGATGTCCCTGTATTTCATATTGACCTTATCATTCCATGGGATTGACTGGAATTTTTCCTCTTTTTAACAGGGCCGTTGCTTGTTTGCCAGTGGCAGTCCCTTTGAGCTGGTGACTCTGCCAGATGGAAGAACCTTCAAACCAGGCCAAGGAAACAATGCTTATATATTTCCAGGTAACAAATCAAATTGTCATCTTTTAATCTTGAAGCTTAGGCTTTTAGCCCCTTTTTTGGGGGGTTCCGTGGCTTACACAAGGCAGAGTTAGTGAAGCAACATAAAGAGGTGATACCAGCATTTAAAAGCTGAAGGAAGAATGCAAGAAAATCAGTTGAGGATGCAGTTTAGGTGTGTGCAGTGAGCTCACCCAGCTGGATATTTCCAAGAAAACAAAAGGGTGTTATTAAAGGCTTTGAAAGCTGCTGCATTAAGGGTGGTTCTGCTTGTTTTGGGGGGAAGGAGAAAATAAATGTCAGCATGCTCCTCTTGAAGCTATATCTGAGCAAGTGAGCATACAAAAGCAGCAGCAGGGATATTTCCCTGCTTTCCCCTTTCTCTCCCTTTCCTCCCTGAGCTTCTGAGCTCCAACCTCTTGTCAAAAGCCACCATGAGCACACATGGTAACAGTTACATGAATGTCTGTAGAGTGCTGTGGGGAGATGGAAATAAAAAATCTTGTTCTGGGTGATTGGCAGCTTCACAGCAGCAGGCTGCAGATTTTAAAATGATGTGGCCCTAATTGGCAATGATTTTATTGTAGGAGTGGCTCTGGCTGTGATCCTCAGCAGTGTTCGACATATTAGTGATAAGGTTTTCCTAGAGGCTGCTAAGGTAAGTGTGGAAGCAGAGTAGGCTGTGGCTCCTGATGGTTGACAGGATGGGCAATTTCTTAACTCTCTGTGGTTCTTCTCTTTGTTTTCTGTTGGTTTTATCCTTCCCCAATGGAAAAAAACCCCTGTGTTTTGATCAAACAAAATAGTGAAAAATACGAGCTTCCTCTGCAATTTTTTTTTTTTTTCATTCAGAAACTAAACACACAAATAGGAAATTTATCCAGGTGTAAACTGCCTCTCAGCCTCATAGGTCTGGCAGCAGACAGGCCTCCTCCTCCTGCCCCACTCTGGCTTCCATAGCTCGTGGTATGGTCAGGGTTACACTTGGTCCTCAGGCTCCCATCCTCTCCTGCCTTTCCCCTCTGGAGCAGGAGCTTACACATCAAAGTAACCACTGAATAAAGTGGCCAGAGACACAGGGATGTTGTGCTTCTGGAACTTCCATGATTACAAACAGTTCAGCCTCCAAAAAAATAGGATCTTATTTTGCTGAATTCTTGCAAGCAGAGTTTGCTGGCGTGGGCACAGATTACAGAGAATTTGGGGATTTGATTGCCTTACTCTAGTGCTTTGGCAGCACTCTAGGTGTAAGAACACTGGAACTTGTTTCCTCTCAGGTGTTTTAGCATGTTGTTGATCTCATTCTGGATGCAGTAAATAGAACTTGTTTGTTTTTCTAACTCAGGCACTGGCAGAACAGTTGACTGATGAAGAACTTGCACAAGGAAGACTTTATCCTCCACTGTCCAATATCAGGGAAGTTTCTATTTATATTGCTGTCAAGGTGAGTATGAAGCATAAGTGTACATTGTCCTCTGTGCTACAGCCAAAATGTTTCAACTGGTCTTCCTACCCCTTGAGAAAGTGATAAATCATTTTAGTTTCACCGTATGCAATGGGGGAGCATGTCTGGGGCTATGTAGGAAGTCTCTGAGAAGAACCAAAAGGAGTTTCTGGCTCCCAATCTTTGCTCAGGCTTTCCTCTCTGATGCTGGAGATAAGAGCTCCATCCCCAGGACCTTGTGAATGTTTGAAAGGTAGATGTGCTCCAACAAAGAGGCATTTGGGGCTTGGACCACCCTGGTCTTGGTGGGAGGTGACTCTGCCCATACAGGGGGTTGAACCTAGGTGATCTTCAAGGTCCCTTCCAACCCAAACCATTCTGGGATTAACCTGCTGAACTGCACATTATGGTATGAGAAACCCAGTTCCTTGTGCCTTTCATAAGAAACACTTAGAAAATCTTGGGTTTGTTGGATGCTTCCACACCACTGGGCCAAAATCTTGCTGCTTTGATTTCTCAACCGAATTTCTCAACAAGGCATTCGGGAGCTGTAAAAATGAGGATTTTGGTGTTTGTCTTCACCTGTGTGTCCTAAATACAGCTTAGGGGGAGCGTTGGGTGTTGTGTGAATGTGGGAACAGGCACAAACCTGCCTGGTTATGGAATTTTTTCCCAGGTTATGGAATTTTTGTATGCCAACAACATGGCTTTCCACTACCCTGAGCCCGCCGACAAGAACCGGTACATTCGATCCAAGGTTTGGTCCTATGAGTATGAATCCTTCATGCCAGATGTCTATGACTGGCCTGAATCTAAGGTTCACTGATGCCTCAGAAGATCACACTCCTCAGGCAGTACCTTCTACTCTGCAGGGATCCCTTTTCCAGACCAATTTAAATCATCATCTTTGAGTCCTGTAATTTATTTTTCGCTCATTTTGTTGTCTCTTGGTTTTTTCCCCTGATTTTTCACTTGCCATAGATTTCTCCTCCCCCTCTCCCAAGTACCTGCTAAACTATATGGATCACAGGAATGAGAGAGCTCTCCAAGATGATTTTAAATAATGCCATTGCACTTCTAGCTTAGAGCTGGCCCTGTGCTGAAGAATTCCATTAATGATCTTTTAGCTCTGTGCGTTTGATGAACTACAGCTCTCTCATCACTGCTGATTTCCAGAATGATTTATTTCTGCTTTTAATAATCAGTCTTCTAATTGCCCTGATGTTCTCACAGGGTGACATCACCAGAGAGCATTTGTCCAAAAAAAAAAAAAAAAACAAACCCCAAAGAACAACAACAACAAAAAAAGGCAGTTTAAAACCTTTTTAACACTCTAATGAGCTTTCTGTTTTGTCTGATGTTTCAAGAGGCCCATGTCCAGGCTTCCTGGTGGCACTGGCTGCTCTGTTTCTCTCCATTTGGTCTGAGGAGCAGTGTGGGATGGATCTGTGGGATCTGCAGCAATATTTTCATCTCACATTTGTGTTGCTGTGTGAAGTCTTACTGAAAAAAAAAAAAAAAAAAAAAAAGAACCAGTTAACTAGTTAAAGTTATCCTTGGGAAGCCTGAAAAGAATATTAATCACTTAATAGCTTTTAAAAACAAAGCAAGGCTGTTGCAGAATAAATTCTATCACCTAAAGGCAGGATCTGGAATAATCTACAGAAATCTTTTCAAGATTTTACAAGATTATCTGCAGCAGGCTCCAAAGTGATGTACCAGAGGGGTTTTGTTTCATTTGTTAATTTTTTTTCAAGGCTCTGGTTCTTCTCAGCTTAAATTGTTTCTTCCTTTTGTACCCTTCTCACAAAAAAAGAGACTTGGGTGTGATGTTTTTGTGACATAGCTGACAAGGAAACTCCTCAGTGGGCTCATGTGCCACCTTGAACAAACCCCCCCAGGCAGCTGGAACAGAGAGTGTTAAAGACAGCTATTGACATGCACATTTTTAGAGGTTTGACAAAATTTCTTGTGGTCTCAGTCCAGTACATCCAGTTTAGTTGGTGCCCAGTGACCACAGGGCTTGAAGAATCACAAGCTTGAAGGTGATCACTTCATTTCCTTCACTCTGTTTACAGGTTTCATTTCTTGGGTTTTTTCCTGTGTGAAAAGAAAAATTGCAAGTTGATTTTCTTTTTTTTCCTTGCAATGCATAGTACTGCACATTTGATACAGCCACCATAAAGTGCATTTCTTTTTCTTTCATTCATAGTCCCCCAACCTCAGACTTTGGGTGAGCAGGCAGGGACGTGGTTTTTTCAGGCTGTGACTTCTCTCCATCTCATCTCTGTGGTGACAATGATGTGGCAGGAACAGAAATAAAGGTAATTGCTGCATCAGGGTGAAAAAGGATGAGGATAGATTATAAAAGGGCCATATTAGCAAACTTGAAGCCAGAATCCAAAGAGATGAAATAAAGCTTGCTCAGGATTTTTCCCTGACAAGCACCTCAATTCCTATCCTCATTTATATTGAAAAATGCAGAATAGGCCCAAAATACAACAGGCAAAATAGTCTCTCTACCTCCTTAGGCATGATCTCTGTCACTTAATGCCTAATATTTGATTTTAAAATTAGGTTTCTGTATTAAAGAAGAAGATGAATTAACTTTGGGAAGGCTTTACCTGTGTGAGGAAAGAAGACTGATTATTTAAACACAGAAAATAGTGACGTGGGGAATAGGCTGCATGTTCAAACTGTGGTAAAGTGCTGTCTGGTAGGGCTCAAAATGCTGAGTTCCAAGTTGGGTGACCTGTGTGGTTTGGAACTTGTATATGTAAGTGTATGTAGAAAAAAAAAAAAAAAAAAAAAAAAAAAGACCAAGACACACATGAGATGTTTTTACAAAGAATGTTTTTTTTTTTCATCTATTTTTGCTATGCCTGTTTTTTATTGTATTTAAATTTGTGATCTTACTGAGAAATTATTTATTTAGTGTACCAATTCCTTTTACCTTCTGAAAAATTCAACTCCAGCTGAAGCCTGTTGCAGGGTGCCAGTGGGGTTCCTGCAGCATTGGATTCAAGTATTTTGGGAATTCACACTTCTTCCCTTCTGCCCACGTGCTAATTAGGCAGATGAGTAATAAAAATACCCCATGTGCACTGATCTTGTGTCCTGGCTGAGAATGATCAGAGAGGCAGGGCAATCACTCCTTAAATAATGACTCCATCTTGCAAAATAAAGTTCTGCATCCATCTATTCAGCATGATGATTATTTCAGGCAATGAGGGCATCAATAGTACTCAGGAAAACACTTGGGAAAATAGCATTACCTGCACTCAGCAGAATTCTTGTTTTGGGGAGGAATGGGCTTTGGTGCCCAAAGGGAGCTCCTGTGCAGAATTTCCTGGAAATCCCAGTGCCCAGGTGAGGAAAAAAACCAAATCTTGAACCAACTCTGAGGCTGCAGTTCTAATCCAGCCCTGCCCTGGCTGCAGATTTGGCAGAGCTCTAGAGCAGAAAAGGTCTCACTTTGTCTTTAACCCATCCCAGTTACAGCAGCTCAGTGGTACCAGTTAGACTTCACCCGTGGACTTGGTTTAATTGGGTTCTGTGGATCATGTTTAGCTTGCAGAATTTTACCTTTAATGTGTAGCTCTTGTCTTCCTCTAGCACCAGGAAACATGCCAGCTCCCAGAGTGTTAACTGCATTTCAGTCTCCCTTTCATCTTTACCTGATTTTTTTAAATCAAAGATGTATTTTAAATACATCTTTAGGTTTGTGTATTCTTCAGATCTGATTTGTCTTTGAATGATTACAACTGCTAATATTGCCACTTAGTTAAGGAACCACAGCAGCCTGTTTCTTATTCTGCTTAACTGGATTTTTTTTCTATTTGCTGGCTTATTCAAAAGCATTTACCAATCTTTATCTATACAGAAAATTCTCTTACACAGTATGCAAAGGGAAAAAGTTGTCAGCAGATTGCATTTTCTAATGCTATGTAGTGTAAATCAAGCTTTTTAAAACAATGTATCACCTAAAGGATGAATAATATTCTAGCTCTTCACACAGCCCTGGTGACTTTTGCCCTCCCAATAGTACAGAAGTCTCTCTTTAGTGTCTCTTCTGGAAGGATACAATTCTGGATGTACAGAATGCTTCTGAGAGGATCAGAAACTCCTGCTGAGGTCACTCACTCGGACTTTTTCCAGGCTTTCTCCAAGATTTGATTCCTTAAAATGAGCAGGACTGAGCCTCATATAGCACTGTCTAATAGAGGAGAAGGTAGCAAAGAGAGCAGAGTTTTATTTTTATTTTTTTTTTAATTAAATATGTGTATCCTTGTTCAAAGATGTCACAAAGGTTTTTATGCTCCTGAAACACGTGCCCACAGGTCAACACTTGACATATAGAGGGGAGACTATTAAAATGTTGTGTCTGATAGATTCGAACCCCCAAAATGTGACTTCTGGTGTCAGGTCTTGGTTCTGTTTGTGAACAGTGATGTTTCATGATCTGGTGTTTGGTTTCCAAGCCTAAACCATAGTGCCACTTCCCACGCAGATGGGTGTTGAACAGGTTTCCTGTGGTAGGGTCTGTTCCTCTGTACTGTTTTGGGGTTTTTTTCCCATAAAAAAATGTGGGAGGGGTTAAAGTAACCCTTTGTCACACTCCTGTGGTAATTGCTGTAAAGATAAATGATAACACCTTTTAGTTTTTCACTAGCAGCCCTACTTAGTGGTTACTCCTGGAGTACAAGACTCTCAGATCTGACTGTACAGTTTGGAGTCCTGTCTCAGCTGCAAGTACTGTTCCTCAGTTTAAGAAAACCACTGTCATTTTTTTTGGACTCTTGAAGATGATGTGTACTGCTGTCCTGTTTCATAACAGCCATACCTAACAGGCAGGGCTGGGTGTTACACTGGATACTGAAGCAAGGAGAAAATCCAGAGCAAAGCTCTAATTGCGCCCACTCGACGGCTGAATTTGAGCAAACTATTTCAGTTTGCAAAGGGCCATCAAATTCTGTGTGGATCTACCTTGACCTACCTACCTACTCCCAAAATACATGTGACTGTGGTACTGGAATATTCTGCAGATGTTCTGGGTGAACCACGAGGAGGAAAATTCAGCAGACTTCAGATTTCTGCTTCCCGAGTCGCAGCACTGTGTGAGGATGCAGCTTACTCCTCCCTTTTCCAGAGGAATGTGCTAACAGTGAGGTGGGACACGGGGAATCTGATACCTGGTGGCATGGTGGACCATGGCTACAACCCATGGGAAAAGCTTTCAGCATCTGCAGGAATCCTGGGCCCTGCATTTATATTCCCTGCACACGAAGCGGGCTCTGGGTTGAACTCAACTCTCCGAGTGGATTTGACTTGGACTTACCCATTCTTGAAGTAATTCTAATGCAAATGGGAATAAAAATACTTTTAGGTCTACACAGATATAATAAGATGGCCAATTCATCAAGAAATAACATGTCACCATCATCTGTGTTTATTTGGAACTTAAACATATCTACCTTACACAAACATAGGTCTACTGGAGTGAGAACAGTTCTGCCCTCAGCTGCCTGAGGTTGACTTTCCCTGGGAGGGTCTTTGCTCAGCTGAAACTGAAATTATATTTAAATGTGAACTGATTGGGTTGGTTGGTTTAGTTTTGGGGTTTTTTCCCTCCTTTATAATGTTGTAACTCTATTGATAATGTGTATTCTGGTCTTCTATTTTCTTAGTAAAATGCATTCCCTTTGCCTAAATTACATTTGATTTTGTGTATTCGGGGGAGGAAAAAAAAAATCATATGGAATTATCTGGAGCTGCCTAAACCACTGATGTTTTTTTCCCTGTTTCCCTTTAGCCCCTTACAGGTGATCAGCAAACAGAACAAGCACTTGGGCTGCAGGTGAAGCAATTACAACTTCATCTCCAAGCTGATTTTCTAGCACACCTGGCTGCTTGGCAGCATTTTTAAAGAGCTCCTTTAAATGAAGTCCTTGGAGAGGGACTTTTTATAAGGGGATGGAGTGATAGGATGCAGGGTGGTGGCTTTAAACTGGAAAAGGGAGGATTAAAGGGAGATATTACGCAGAAATTCTTTGGTGTGAGGGTGCTGAGCCCCAGGGTGCCCAGAGAAGCTGTGGCTGCCCCATCCCTGGAAGTGTTGAAGGACGGATGGGGCTCGGGCAACCCGGGCTGGTGAAGTGTCCCTGCCCATGGAACTGGATGGATTTTAAGGTCCTAAACCTATCAGGGATTCTTTAGGAAGAGCCTTGGGGACCTCTTGTCCCAGCGCCAAAACACCGGGAGCTGACAGCGGCTTCTGCCCTCCCATGGCGGACGGTGCCCTCCTCTTAGGCTGCTGCCCCACAGCTATCGGAACCGCCCTTCCGTCGGGCCGGGAACTGGGCCGGGGTACCGGCACCGCCTCCCGGGGAGGAGGAAAGGGAGAAGGCAGAGGAGGAGGAGAAGAAGGCGGAGCAGGAGGAGGAGGAAAGGGGAAGGAGGAGGTGGAGGCCGGGCCTGCGCGTTGCGCGTTTCCTGACTGAGCTCCCTCACTTCATGCCCGCGGCGGGAGGCTCCCGATCGCCTCACAGCCCCTTCCCTGTCCCGGCATAAAGCCAGTGCAGCTGAGAGGTGGTTAATCTGCTTGTAGGCTGAGGATAAGGGAAAGAAATGTTTATTTCTGCTTTTTTGGGGGGCGTGATGGGCACCGGTCCTCCCCCCCACCCCTCTCCCTGAGCTGAGGTGATCTTGCGCCCGGGCTGCTTCCCTCTGGAGAGCTCTGTTGGCTCCCCCAAAAGCAAAGTCTGAGAAAAACGGTAATTTTGCTTTTTTTTTTTTTTTTTCTCAAAAGGTATCTGAAGCTATTGAAGCACCTGGAGTAGTGACAGGAGGTGGGAATCCAACTGAAAACGAGGTAGGAACCAAGTCTGGGAAAAGTGAGGCTGGAGATAGCACACAAACCCTATGGTGGGACAGCATCCGAGGGGTGCAGGTGGGGGTTCTGCTCCTCACCAGCTTCCCAAAGGGTGTCCTGCACCTCACCAGCTTCCCAAAGGGTGTCCTGCACCTCACCAGCTTCCCAAAGGATGTCCTTCTCCTGCAGGCTCTCCAGGCTCCTTGTCTGGATATGTTGGGTACCTCAACAGGGTATGGCAGCTGGTGGTATAGGTGTCCCTTCATCTGTCACACAGCTTCCAGGCCTCCTGAAGGTGTTTAATTTGTCACCAGGCACCAGAAATCAAATATCAGTCACTTTCATGGATGCCATCACAAAGGCAAAGTGAAACTAGGCTGTTGTCCCAAACTTGTGGATGTAGCGTGTGAATTTAGTTGCCTGGTGGTGCTGGGTTGATGATCTTAAAGTCCTTTCCAACCTTAATGATTCTAAATCCAGTCACTTCTGCCACTTGCAGGTCTCTGAAGTTGTTTAGAGGGAAGCAAATTCTGCTCCTGATGGCCAGGAACAGTGTTTAAATGTCAGCAGTGGCTGTTTGGTGTTAGTTATCCTGAAAAGGCTTTTAGATAGAAAAAGTGTGCAGGAAATTTTCAAGTTTAAATCAAGGGAAGAAGAAAATTGAAGTGGGTTTAAAGATGAGAACATTTCCAGCTGAATAGACCTGTTTCTGTAGGAAATGGAACATAGAACTTAACATTTGGGCTATATGTTTGCAGCCTTCCAGTGACATCAAAAGGAAACAGATTCATATATTAGATAGTCTGAAAGTCATATCCCTACTCTGGGAAGTTTTTATTGGTAATTTTTAAGGGAAGGGACACTTGATCCTCACACTGAAGCACATAGGCTGCCTTCAAGCAAAAAACTCTCTTTCCCAGCATGCATGCATAAGTTCAACAGCTGAAAAATCTCTCTTTCAGGTGTCCCAGCAACATATTTAAAATGTCAATGGACATAACTTTCCTTGGCACAGGCTCAGCCTATCCCTCTCCAAGCAGAGGAGCCTCGGCGCTGGTGCTCCGCAGGGAAGGGGAGTGCTGGCTCTTTGACTGTGGAGAGGGAACTCAGACCCAGCTCATGAGAAGCCACCTCAGAGCAGGTTTGTGTTGCTGGGAGGTGTTGTGGTGAGAGAAGGGGAGAGGTTTCATGAGATCTAAACAAAATCCCTTGTCCTGGTGGGATTTGAATACGTGCTAAACAGCCACGAGTGTCTGAGGGTGGCAGCTGTTGAACCTGCTGAGCAGTGATCCTTGGTTGCCCTTTGGGAAAAGAATTGCATTTGGGAACCAAACTCTTCAGGTTTGATTTCTTGGGCTTTGTGATTTCAAACGGGCACCACAAACCAGCTTTCAGCTGGTGGGGTTGTGTTTGCCTGAAGAAAGGTCTAGACAATACCTGCTTTGAGTCTTTCTGTCAATAAATAAAGTGCTTTTGTTTTCATGTAAAGTACTGTGTATCGGGGGTAATATTTTGGCAAATAAAGGAGAAAGCAGGTTTGCCTTCAGTTGCTGTGCTTTTGCAATCTGCTGCTGAGTCTCAAGTTGCAAAGATGGAATTATCAGTTATAAACAGAAAGCCAACCTCCTCCAAAATCTGAAACTCTTGGGGGATTTAATAACCAAATGATCAGATGAAATTTAGTGAGTTTTACTAAACTGTTCTTCAGTCAAAACAAAGAGATTCTGTGTTTCCTATTTGGACTAACAGATGCTGGAGAAAATGCCCTCCCACAAGGATCTGAGAACTCAGTTCACTGAGCTAGGAGACTGAGGCAGCCTGGTTAAAGTCCATGTGTCTGTCATGAGAGAAAATTCTGGGCTTTTTAAATCCAGCAAGGGCAGGGCTCAGTGTCTGAGAGCTGGAGTGAGACAAAATCAGATGCAAAAAAAAACCAAAACCCCAGATCTTTTTAGCTCAGCTTTTCATCCATTTGAAACAAACCAGTCAGGAACTGTGGGGTTCTTTTAAAAAGCCTTGAAATCAAAACTGGGTGCTTTTTTTTTTTTTTTTAATTAATTTTATGTTCTAGGTCCAAAACAAGGAACAACATGATTTTTCTTTTTCTTATTAGTTCACAGTTTCCATGTAATGTATGAAAGCACTTTCCAGCCCTTCTTTGCATTTTAATGTGCCAGACACCACCAGTCAATTCTGTTTCATCCTTGTAGCATGTTTTGCTTAGCAGCACCTAAAACTTGCCTCTCTTTCAGGCTTTTCTTGATGATTCAAGCCAAAATAAACCCTGTGAGCAAACCTATCACTACCGTGGAAAAATAATAATGCTTTGTGGTTTGGGATTGATTTCTTAAGCACTGTTTTTAGTTGAATTTCCCTCCTTCTTTATTCTCTGCTTCTTTCCCAAAAGTGATGATTTCCAAGTTGTTTTGGGGTTCATTTATCTGTGTGATTTGTTCTGGTTTGTTTTCTTTTTCCTGGCCTTCTAATCAATAGGCAGAATTACCAAGATTTTCATAACTCATCTGCACGGTGACCACTTTTTTGGCCTTCCTGGCCTGCTGTGTACCCTCAGCCTCCAAAGCAACCCTGACCCAACCAAACCACCAAAAATTGATATTTATGGCCCATCAGGACTGCACAACTTCATCTGGAGGAGCATGGAGCTCTCCCACTCCCAACTCCTCTTTCCCTACTGTGTTCATGAGCTGGTACCTACACCAGACCAATGCCCTGCTGAAGAATTTAAAGAGTTTTCTGCCTTGGACAGAGCTGAGGTGTCTCCCCAAGGAACACAAAGGAGAATTCTCCACCTGGATCCAGCAGAGAACTCTTACCTGCTGGTTGAGGATGAGCAGCTGGTTGTGAAAGCTTTCCGCCTCTTTCACCGTGTTCCTTCCTTTGGCTTTGTGGTGGAAGAGAAACCCCGGCCTGGTAAACTCAATGTAAAGAAACTGAAAGACCTTGGTAACTACTTTGACTTCTTTTTACCTCTTTTTAATTTTTTTCAATGTCTAAATGCATACATTCAAGCTGAGCTGGGACTCTGGTACTCGGTACACGTAATAAATTGGGGTTCCCAAGCAGCTGAAATCTTTTCAGCACCACCCTTCTAGGGGTTCAGCAAATTAGAGCTGTTCTATCTCTCTGCAATCCATTTGAATTTGTTTCTCCTTTTCCTAGAATCATAGAATAGCAGGCTGGAAACCTCAAGGACCATCTGGTCCAACCCTTCTAATATTATTGTTTATGTGAGATGTCTCAGCACCCTGTAGAGCTGAAACTTCAAACTCTCCAAAGTGGGGGAATCCCCCCCTTCCCCTGGGAGACCATCCCAAGGTCTGACTGTCCTCAGGAGGAAAAATCTTCCTCTTGTGAATCAAAATCTCCCCAGGAGCAACTTGTGCCCATTGCCCCTTGTCTTGTCCATGGGACTCCTTGTGAATGACTTTAAACTTGTAAGTGACTTTTTTAATGCTTCATCCCACTGCAGCACTCCAGGTTGGTGTATGACACTGGGCCAGAGCATTCTCATCCTGGGAAGAGCAAAAAAGTTCAGATTTTGAAGTTTAAAAAGCATGGTGTGGCTTTTGGGGGAAATATAGGCCCAGTGGATGTGCCTGACTTTATTGACTTTAAGCTGAAGAATATAGATTTTCTTCAAACACACTTCCTGCTATCATTGCAAGCTCTTTATTTGTATGAAGGATGTGAAACAGCAATTGCTGCTTATATTGGGGTTGGTTTTTTTCAGTGAGACAGCTCTGTGTGTTATACATCCCTTCTTAAGTGTTTGGGGTTGTTTTTTTTTAACCTAGCATCACAATACTTACAGGGTCTTTGGCTTTTATTTATCAGGACTTCAACCAGGTCCTTTATATGGGAAACTGAAGAATGGAACTGCAGTTGTTCTAGAAAATGGAGTCACAATTTCTCCTTCGGATGTCTTGGAAGACCCTATACCTGGGAGAAAAATCTGCATTTTGGGGGATTGTTCAGGGGTGGTTGGAGATGCAGCCAGGAAGCTTTGCTGGAGAGCAGATGTCCTGATACACGAAGCCACCTTGGATGACAGCCAAGAGGAGAAAGCCAGAGAACATGGTCACAGCACTCCCAGAATGGCCTCAAGTTTTGCAAGGTTGTGTGAAGTGAAGAAACTGGTTCTGACTCATTTCAGCCAACGATACAAACCAGCTGCACAGAGAGGGGAGGGGGATCTGGACATCACCCAGCTGAAGAGACAGGCAGAGGCAATTTTGGGTGCTCAAGAGGTAGTGCTGGCTGAGGATTTTATGACCATGGAGATTCCCATGAAGAAATAAAAGCAGGAGCCTTAGCAAGTGCTGGATGAAGACAGAAAAGGGAGGAGGGGGTTGGATAGCAGGGAAAAATAATGGTGAGGTTTCTGGTATCCAGTCAGTTCTCTTCTGTGGCAGGCAGAGAACTGTTGCAAACCAGAGAGAGAGGCTCATGTAAAGCAAGAAAAAAGGATACTCAGACATCAGAAAGTTGGAATAAATTCTTCAGTGATGGTTTTGGCCAGCCAGCCTCCCCAGAAACCAACCAGCTGGCCCAGGGGTTTTTCCTCAGAGCCCTGATTCCTAGAGCAGAGCACTGGATCTTTTGCCTTAATGCAGCCCTCAGGAAGGTTTGTGGTGCAAATCTTGGGTTGTGCACCAGGTTCTAAGGTGTCTTGCTAAGCTAAAGGCTTTTGAAGAACATCTATTTCCAGCTTATGTAGAGGATTTTGTAACTGTTATCTGATTGCTATGTAAGAGGACCATTACACTGCACCTAATAAAGTTATTTATAGCTTTGCCAAGTGTTTGTAACTGGGGGTGTTGCTATGATCAAGCTGAGGAGCTCTTATTATTCTCCCTTTGCCTATGAAGTCTTGTCATAAGTAAAAATAGTTTAGGCTTCCTGGCAAAAGTGAATCTTCTCTTCACAATTTGATTCATTTAAATGGGCAGTGAGAGCCCTGAATTTGCATCCCTGTTCCCTGCAGCAGGAGAGTTTTGGGAGTATGTTCTTGGCCATCTTTGGGGCTGCTGAGAAGTTGTCTTTTTCCTGAAGTGTTCCTTCAAGTGTGTTTTCATAAACAAAGTGTGTTTGTGTTTGTAGAAATACCAGTTGAGGGACCTACAGCAACTTTGTAGACTCTGTTGGAACTGGTGCTCTGCCCACAGTGCTCATCCTCACCCTGACTGAGCTGCTGAGATGAGGAAGTTAAATCCTGGAGGTAATTTTTCTGTACTCTGTTAATTAAGCAACAGCCTTCAAAGGAATAGAAACAGAGTGGGATTTCCTGCTGTCTAACAAAGACTCAAATTGGATCTCTTGTCCCAACCCTTCCAACAAACTGTCTTACCTGCCCTTACAGTAACTCCAGCTTGAATTACACCAGTGGTAAGGTTTCATGCTTTAAATACACTCCAAATACAGAGAAAGTCTTTGATTTCTTTAAAAATTACATTATGAAGTGTTGCAGGCTTAAAAGAACAGAGCTTGTGGGGTGAAAACTCACTGCTCTCTCTGCCTTCTCTCTTCAAATGATGTGAAGAGGGCAGAGTCTCCAGATCATGCAGCTTGCATGTGCTTTTCCTGCCATAAATTGTTTGGTTTTTTTTTTTCTTCTGTTATAAAATAGAAACTAATGCCAGGTGCAGACAACTTGGTGTCAGGAGCAGAGCAGCCACCACCTATTCAGTTTCCTACAGTGAAGGAGCAACCTTGTTGTCCTCACCTGCTCTGCTGCCTTTTCTCTCACCTTGGAACAACCAACAAATTCTTAATTCTAACCCATTCACAGCTGAGATCCAACGTTTTGGGAACACCTTCCAGCTGCTCTGAAAATTCCCCAGCTACCAGCTGCAAACCAGAGGAAAAAAAAAAACCAAAAAACCCACAACAAAAAACCCAGGGGGCCTTAAAACCACCTGAAATGTGTGTGCCCACCTCTGCAGCTCTCTTCCCCACTTCCTGCATCCTGAGGGTAAATATTGTTTTGGGGTTTTTTGGTTTTTTTTTTTTTTCATTGGTGTGGTTAGTTAATTGCTGTGAATTCCAGAATCTCTGCAGTTCCCATCCAAATGAGGGTGTGGGGAGGTGGAGCCATGGTGTGGGCTCCCAGGATGGAGGGAACCTCCCTGTCCCTCTGCTCCAGCTTGGATGAACAACCTCTGGTGCTTCCTAGCCTGTAAAAAAATGGTCTGTGGGATAATTTTTGGCTGGATTATTGAGGTGATACAACAGGGAGGATGCACAA
Source organism: Phaethornis superciliosus (assembly GCA_023637945.1). Lineage (NCBI taxonomy): Eukaryota > Metazoa > Chordata > Aves > Apodiformes > Trochilidae > Phaethornis > Phaethornis superciliosus. Next base: position 70,867,109 of record JAJQWJ010000004.1, read on the forward strand.
GTGGTCAGCCAGAGAAGAGGAGCTGCTTGGGAGCCCCCTTTTTAACAGGGAGCTGATAAATCAGGGCAATCCTATCACACAGCTGCAACCTAGATAGGGTTGAGGATTTAAACCCTAAATATATTTTAGGTTCTAAGCCCTAAATAGGTTTTTGGTTTGAAATCATGAGTGGTTTTTAGGATCAAAATTCTACATGTGAACCCTGAATATGTCTTAGAATCTTAACCCTAAATATATTTTAGGTTCTAAACCCTAAATTTGTTGTAGGTTCTAAACCATGAGTATTTTTTAGGATCAAAATTCTACACATGAACCATGAATGTATTACAATCTAAACCCTAAATGTGTCTTAGCATCTAAAACCAAATAGGGTTTAGGTTTTAAACTCTAAATACATTTTAGGCTCTAAGCACTAAATATGTTTCAGGTTCTAAACCATTTGTATTTTCTAGGATGAAAATTCTATATATTCAACCCTGAATATGTCTTAGGATCTAAACCCTGAATATGTCTTAGGATATAAGCCCTAAATGTGTCTTAAGATCTAAAACCAAATAGGTTTTAAACCTTAAATATATTTTAGGTTCTAAACCATTTGTATTTTTTAGGATCAAAATTCTACACATGAACCCTTAATGTCTTAGGATCTAAACCCTGAATATCTCTTAGGATCTTAGCTAAATATGTTTTAGGATCTAAAACCAAATATGTTTTAGCTTCTAAACCATGAGTATATTTTAGGATCAAAATTCTACATATGGACCCTTGAACCCTGAATATGTCTTAGGATCTTAACCCTAAATATATTTTAGGTTCTAAACCCTAAATATGTTTTAGGTTCTAAACCATTTGTATTTTTTAGGATCAAAATTCTACACATGAACCCTTAATGTCTTAGGATCTAAACCCTGAATATCTCTTAGGATCTAAGCCTTAAGTATGTCTTAGGATCTTAACTCTAAATATGTTTTAGGATCTAAAACCAAATAAGTTTCAGGTTCTAAACCAGGTGTATTTTTTAGGAGCAAATTTCTACATATGAACCCTGAATATGGCTTTGGATCTAAACCCTAAATATATTTTAGGATCTAAAACCAAATATATTTTAGCTTTTAAACCTTAAATAAGTTTAAGGATATAAACCCTAAATATGTCTTAGGTTCTAAGCCATGAGTATTTTTTAGGATCAAAAATCTACCTTTGAACCCTGTCTTAGGATATAAACTCTAAATACATTTTAGGCTCTAAACCCTGAATATGTTTCAGGTTCTGAAGCCTGAATGTGTTTTAGGTTCTAAAACCTGAATATATTTTAGGATCAAAATCCTACATAAGAACAGATCAATTTGGATAATTTGGATAAAAAATTGGAAGCAATCAATGCCATTATCAAAGGGAACATCAGGCCAGGCCCTCTTCAAGTATTGGGTTTTGGGGACTTTGTTGCACAGAATTGATGTGATAGTGCATTTATTTATTATTTTTTTTTAATGGCAATTTCTGAGGAAATGCTCATTTCATTTAAGCTGAGAAGCAAAGCTGGTCTGTATGGAAAGGCAGCTGAACAGGCATTTTAAAAACCTTTTTTGGGGGGTTTTTTTTGGTACATTGGTGGAGGAGGTTACACTGAGTGTGATGGGAAATCCCTGTATTTTCAATTTAATATATTAATTACAGTGTGTATTAATAATATTAATTATTAATTTACAGTGTGTCATCAGGTTGGAGTTGTCTCTCTCTTAGCAGACCCATGTGTCTTTGCTTCCCATGGGCCACTCTTTTGAGTCTGGATACTAAATGACTTCATAAATCTGACTGCTAGGGAGATTTCATCCCAGGAATGACATTAATGGGAACATGGATGCTGGGAAGGACAGAAAAATTGGGACCATAAATTCTCTGTTTTTTCAATGAGTTTATCCTTCCATTAATTGCTTAATGAGCAAAGAACAAAATTCCTTTACATTAAAATGTATTTTCCTGAGAGTATTTTTTCTGACAGCAGGTAAAGGATTCTGGTCTGGTCCTGGGGGGACCCAGAGGATGTTTGAACAAGTTCTGAGGATGTAAATGAAGATTTCTTTCTGTTTTAGCCTTGAATAACTTACTCTAAAAATTCTTCTGCTTTCCTGGAAGAGTTCCTCTAAGTTTAGTTCCTTTTTTTAGCTGGTAGAAGCAGAGGGACTTGATAAGCTGCAAGAGAAGCTTTTTATGTGATGGGAAAGAGGAGGAGGGAGGAGATGAGACATGAAGAATTTAGTAAGAGCAGAGATGTTCCTGCATTGTCCATGGAGCTGCTCAGGGAATGGGTGAGTGCTGATCCAAGTAAATCTCCACCAGCTTGCAAAACAAAGGTGGAGAAGGAAGTTACCCAGAGCACAAAAATAATGAGGTGCTCCAGGTGGGGGGTGTGGTCTGGGATGAGGATGGAGAGCTCTAAATCCAGGATTTAGGAAGGGGAAAGGGATTCTGGATGCTGGAAGTGGTTCTGCTCTTGGTATCAACCACTCCCTGTGGTCCATGGTGGGATTCTGTGTCTGTCAAAGCAGAAGAAACACAACCTGCATTTGGGAGCATTTTGATTTTTTAAACAGACTTTTAAAATAATTTCTTCCTACTGAATTATGTTCATTTATAAGGAAAAGGTTATTAATTATTTACCTGGGGTGGCTTGATTCTAGGAATCTAATTTCTGGCAAGGTGGTAGGGCTGATGCAGGTCTCACTGACACTGGTGGTTTGGCACCAAGTGACTACAACAGCTTAATGTATTTTTTATTAATAATAAAAACATATTGATCAGGATCTTGAAGTAGAACGAGCTGCAGAAATGTGATGAAATGAACATTTTGGAGAAGGGGAAGGGGGCAGATGCTAAACCCCAACACATGAAATGGATGCTGCTCATACCAGTACTTGAAAAATGGAGTTAAAGGAGTTGAGGTGGTTGGAAATTTACCATTTTTCTGGCCACCCTGCAGCCTTTTAAAATCTGACTTGATGGCTGATGAAATCCCTTCCCAAGAAGAATTGTTCTTGGAGCTGGTTGGGTTTGGATTAATATGAGGCAGCAAGAAACTCAGCATCTTCCCTAGTGAAGCACCTGCATGCTCCAGGTCAGTCTTTTCCTCAAGGTTCCCCCCGTGTCCCCAACAGCCACCATGCAGCTCCTGGGCACTAAGCTGAGCTTGGGACACTGGGGAGTGATGGTGACAACAGCTCAAGAGCTGGTGCTTGGTCCCCAGTGGTGTTCCCCAGGGTGCTGGGCCCAGTCCTGGGGATGAGGGGATGGAGTGCAGTCTCAGGGATGTTGGTGGTTCTGCCTGAGGGTTGGAAGGTTCTGCAGAGGGACCTGGCCAGGCTGGATCCATGGGCTGAGCTCACTGGGATGAGGTTCAGCCAGGCCAAGTGTTGGGTCCTGCACTTGGGTGCCACCAACCCCAGGCAATGCTCCAGGCTTGGGGCTGGAAAGTGCCCAGAGGGAAAGGAGCTGGGGGTGACAGTGGCTGAACAGGAGCCAGGGGGGGCCCAGGTGGCCAAGAAGGCCACCAGCATCCTGGCTTGTGTCAGGGCAACAGAGCTGGGGAAGGGTCTGGAGCACAAGGAGAAGGGTCTGGAGAACTCCTGAGGAGCTGAGGGAATTGGGAATGTTGAGTTTGGAGCAGAGGAGGCTGAGGGGAGACCTTCTGGCTCTCTGCAACCCCCTGAGAGGAGGTTGGAGCCAGGGGGTGGGTGTCAGTCTTTTCTTCCAAGGAAGAAGGGATGGGAGAAGAGGAATTGCCCTGGAGGTTGAGATTGGAGCTGGGGAAGAATTTCTCCCTGGCAAGGGTTGTCAGGGCCTGGCCCAGGCTGCCCAGGGCAGGGCTGGAGTCCCCAGCATTCCTGGAGGGATTTCCAAGCCCTGGAGATGTGGTGCTGAGGGACATGGGGCAGGGGTGGGTTCAGGGTTGGATTTGCTGCTCTCCAAGGATTTTTTCCAACCCCAATGATTGTGTGACTCTCTGCAGAGCCTTCTGAGATCCCTCCAAGTGTAAGTGTGGTCAGAGCTAAGTGCAGAGGCTGCAGAGCTCAGGGTGGCACAGCAAGCTCAGGACCCCCATGGGGACAGGTGGCATCTCCTAACCCTACCCTGACCCTTTAGGGGAGGTTTAGGTTGGAGCTGGGGAACAATTTCTCCCTGGAAAGGGTTCTCAGGGCCTGGAGTCCCCAGGAATTCCTGGAGGGATTTCCAAGCCCTGGAGATGTGGTGCTGAGGGACATGGGGCAGGGGTGGCCTTGGCAGTGCTGGGTTCAGGGTTGGATTTGATGCTCTTCAAGGTCCAACCAAAAAGATGAATCATTCCAATTCAGGTCCTTCCAGATTTAATTCTCTCCCAAGTCAACTACCTACCCCACAACTCAGCTGCCACCTCATGGTTGGGGATTTCCTGGCTGAATTTGCAGCTGGTTCCCACCTGCTTGTGAAATGAGGGGAAAGATTGCACCCCATTTCCCACCACCCTTTCATCTCCTCTCCTAAACCCCAAATTTTTCCCCCATAAAGGCAGCTCCACGTTGAAAAAATGTTTAATGCCCAGGGTCAGTGATGGTATTTGCCTCCAGTGATGGGCAGCCTTGAAAGCCAACCACAGCTATTGCTACCAGAAGGAAATTTAAAATATTTTCTTGAAATTTAAGATTTTCCTGGGAGCAGCTGGAATTTCTCCCCCGTGGTCCTCGAGCCCTGCATGGGCCATGCTCCCTGGTGAACCAAAGCTCTCATCACCCATCCAGAAAGCTTCAAACCCTCTCAAAATAGATAATTTGCAACACACTCAGCAAATCCTGCTGTGAAGAAGCTTCAATTACATCTTCTCAGGGAAAGATGACAAATATAGCAGCTTTTTACATTGCTTTTCATCACTGAGGTCTTCAGGATGTGGAAGTGACTCCTTAGTGTGAGCAGAGGAACTTTTTGGTGTGACAATACAACAATTTTCACAAATCTCCAGCATTCTGCAGCCTTATCAGGGTGGCTGTCACAGCACCTTGCCAAACACCCCATTTCTTTCACCAGAAAGATCTTCCATTTTGCAGCAGATTTGGTATTCTGTGCCCTTCATTCTGGGGAGAAAGATCCAACTGGTTTAAAACCCTCAACAAATGAATTAATCTTCTCTTTTACAGCTGAATTCCATGGGAAATTTTGCTTCTGGTGGACAAGGTGATGAGGAATGGGGAAAAAAATGGTTTGGATTTGCATCCCTGGGCGTTTTGGGGGATGCTTTTGCAGGGTTCTCAGCTTCTGGGGGTCTCATTTGGGGGTTTTTGCAATTTTGGGGATTGCATTGATAGGGTTTGGGGGTTGTGTTGTCAGGACCATGCATTGATAGTGCAGGGCTGTGTATTTATGGGGTTTGCATTGTGGGGATCTGCGTTTTTGGGGGGCTGCAGTCGTGGCCCTGTGTGTTTCTTTGGGTTGCATTTGTGGGGTTTTGCAACTGGGGGGGTTGGATTTTGGGGACTGTGCATTTCCAGGGATTGCATTTGCATCCATGGGCATTTTTGGGGGTTCCATTTGTTGGGCTCTGAGCTCCTGGGGGTCTCATTTGTGGGGTTTTGCAATTTTGGGGATTGCAGTATGGGTTCTTTGTTGGGGCCATGGATTTATGGGGGTTGCAGTTGCAGGGCTTGAGATTTGGGAGGGTTGCATTTTGGGGACTGTGCATTTCTAGGGATTCCATTTTTGGGGTTCCATTTGCAGGGCTCTGAGCTCCTGGGGGTCTCATTTGTGGGGTTTTACTATTGGGATTGCAGTTTGGGGGTTGTGTTGTTGGGGCCATGGATTTATGGGGGTTGCAGTTGCAGGGCTTTACATTTGGGGGGGTTGCATTTTGGGGACTGTGCATTTCTAGGGCTTGCATTTTTGGGGTTCCATTTGCAGGGCTCTGAGCTCCTGGGGGTCTCATTTGTGGGGTTTTGCAGTTGCGGGGATTGTGTTGTTGGGGCCGTGGATTTATGGGGGATGCAGTTGCAGGGCTTTAGATTTAGGGGGGTTGCATTTTGGGGACTGCATTTCTAGGGATTGCAGTTTTGGGGTTCCATTTGCAGGGCTCTGAGCTCCTGGGGGTCTCATTTGTGGGGTTTTACTATTGGGATTGCAGTTTGGGGGTTGTGTTGTTGGGGCCATGGATTTATGGGGGTTGCAGTTGCAGGGCTTTACATTTGGGGGGGTTGCATTTTGGGGACTGTGCATTTCTAGGGATTCCATTTTTGGGGTTCCATTTGCAGGGCTCTGAGCTCCTGGGGGTCTCATTTGTGGGGTTTTGCAATTGTGGGGATTGCAGTTTGGGGGTTGTGTTGTTGGGGCCATGGATTTATGGGGGTTGCAGTTGCAGGGCTTTACATTTGGGGGGGTTGCATTTTGGGGACTGTGCATTTCTAGGGATTCCATTTTTGGGGTTCCATTTGCAGGGCTCTGAGCTCCTGGGGGTCTCATTTGTGGGGTTTTGCAATTGTGGGGATTGCAGTTTGGGGGTTGTGTTGTTGGGGCCATGGATTTATGGGGGTTGCAGTTGCAGGGCTTTACATTTGGGAGGGTTGCATTTTGGGGACTGTGCATTTCTAGATTCCATTTTTGGGGTTCCATTTGCAGGGCTCTGAGCTCCTGGGGGTCTCATTTGTGGGGTTTTGCAGTTGCGGGGATTGTGTTGTTGGGGCCATGGATTTATGGGGTTTTTAGTTGCAGGGCTTTACATTTCGGGGGGTTGCATTTGCTCCTGGGGGGTCTCATTTGTGGGGTTTTAATATTGGGATTGCAGTTCAGGGGTTGTGTTCTTGGGGCCATGGATTTATGGGGGTTGCAGTTGCAGGGCTTGAGATTTGGGGGGGTTGCATTTTGGGGACTGTGCATTTCTAGATTCCATTTTTGGGGTTCCATTTGCAGGGCTCTGAGCTCCTGGGGGTCTCATTTGTGGGGTTTTGCAGTTGCGGGGATTGTGTTGTTGGGGCCATGGATTTATGGGGTTTTTAGTTGCAGGGCTTTACATTTGGGGGGGCTGCATTTTGGGGACTGTGCCTTTCTAGGGATTGCATTTTTGGGGTTCCATTTGCCAGGTTCTCAGCTCCTGGGGGTCTCATTTGTGGGGTTTTACACTTGGGGGGAGGGGGGGGTGTTGCATTTAGGAGGCAGCGCATTTATGGGAATGGCTCCGTCGATTTTTGTTGGGATTTTTTTTGTTTGTTTTCCCGCCGAGTTTGCGGGCCTGCCCATTTATCGGGGGGTCCCTTTTTTTTCTTTTTCCCGCGCTCTGCTTTTTTTGGGGGGGAGGCGGGGGGGACACACACACACACAAACACCCTACGCGCCGCCGCCGGACGCTAACCACGAAATTAACCCAGCCGCCCGCCTCACTTTCCACCCACCCGCCAGCGCCACAACCGCGGGGACGCCTTTTGCGCAGGCGCAGTGGCGCTGTGTGTGTGTGTGTGAGGAGCCGTGTGTGTGTGTGAGGGGAGGGGGGGTGCCGGGTACCCGGATGTAGCGCAGGCGCCCAGGCCGCTGGACGTGTCGGCGGCGGAGTGTGAGGGAGCGGAGCCGCGGCAATAACAACAACAACAACCCCGACCCAGACAGCACCCCGCCGGGGGATACGGCCACTCCGAGCTTCCTTTCCCCCCTTCCCGGGCTTACAAGCTCCGGTTGCTAGCCCGGGAAGGGGAGGGCGGGCTTGGGGGGGCGGAGGCCTGGCCCGCTCCGGCGCACCGGGGCCGGCTGAGGCGAGGGAAGGATCCCGACCTCCCTCCCCCCCCCCCCTCACCTCCTCCTCGTCTTTTCGCCTCCCGCCTTCTCCCCGCCGCCCCTCAGGTAACATCCGCTCCCGGCTCCCTTCCCTCAGGCCCCGCTGAAGCAGCCGCTGCCCCTTCCTCAGCCCTGGGTGGGTGGGTGGATGGGGGGGGGGGGGGGGGGTTCTCCTCAGCTCCTCTGCCCCCTCTTCCCTTCTCCTGGCGGTGGGAAGGATCGGCTCCTTCTTCCCCCACCCCGAAACTTTCCGTGTTATTGATTGAAAATCCCGCTGGCCTCTGTCCCCGGGTCAACTTTTCCTCACGCTGGATGTTCTTTTAATTTATTTTTTTTTAAATTATTATTATTTGAGTGTGTGTGAGCCGCTTCGCCTTTCTCCTTCTCCCCAATCTGCCATCTTCTTTGCAATAACCACAGAAAACGGGGCTTTTAGCTGGTTTGCACCCAGCGCCGGGCTGCTCATTAAAAGGCTGTTAATTAAAGATTAGTCCAGCTTTACTATTTCTTTCCCCCCCCTCCTTCCCATCCCCTGTTCTGTTGGGTTTTTGGGGACTCTCTGCATTTCCTCAGGTTTTCCTGGGGGGTGGGTGGTTAATTTCCTGGGGTAACCTGGTTAAATTTCATAGGGTAATCTGGTTAATTTCCTGGGGTAATCTGGTTGTGGGTTATGGTGTTTTTATTCCTCGGAACCCAAATTGCACTCCTGCCACTCTCTTGTTGTCAGCCACACAGCCGGAGCAGGATCCTGGTGTTTTTCCCCACCTTTCCTCAAATTATCTCGGTGATGAACGGTGTTGCCACTATCAACAGGCGAGAGAGGTTTGGGTTTCTTCCTCCGGAGCTTTTTAAATCTGCTTCTCGGCTCTGAACACCCCAGGTTAGCCCAGGCAAGGCTGCTGAAACAACTGCCCCATGAAAGAAAGGTGTTTGCAAGCAGGCAACTTGTCCTTCTGGCCCTGCTCTTAGCTTCCCCAGCTTGCTGCTAGGAGTTGCTTCTCTCTTTGCATTCAGGAACCTCTTTTGATTTGCTTGTTGCATAAGCAGCCGCGTTTAATATTGATAGAGAAACTTTCTTTAGGCTTCAGCTCTTTGAAATAGAAGCAAGCAAGTGTCTCAAACTGATTAGAATTCCCCTTTTTTTTTTTTTTTTTAAAGTAGATGCCTCTTTACATAATGCATTCGGGTGCAGCCAGCACAATAGGGATGGGAGTTTTGAGAGGTAGGAGCAGATTTAGTGGAGAACAAAGGTGCTGAGAGCAGCCTGGTGAGGAGCAGCCTTTGCCGTGCTGTTGTTAAGCTCTTGCTGGAATTTGAGGACTGTTTTCCTATGTTGTTAACCTTGTGAAAAACTCGACTTTTGGTTGGGACTGGAATTTTCCATGCTTGCTTTGCCCAGAGGTGATTTTTTTTTTTTTTTTTTTGGTGTGTGTGTTTTAAAGCTCGAACCAAATGCAGAGAACATTACCCCTGTGCAGATGACAATAAAGAACAGATGTTATCTAATACACCTATTGCTAGGGCATTGAAACATTATGTCCAAGTGAAAAATCACACCACTTCTGCCTGAGCAAGGGCTGACTCTTCCCTTTTATTACGTGGTGTAGCCACAATTGTTTCCTCTGTTTGGGAGGTTTTGACAAATTACTGTTTTTCCTTGTTGAAAGGAGCCTTCTGCAAGGGGATGGGTCTTGGAGGATCCTTTGTGGAAGAGTTCAGGTTTGCTGTCATCCTCCAGCTAGGATTTCCATCACCTTCTCCTTTCTGAGCATGGCCTCTCCTGCCCTTCACAGGTTTCCATCCCCTAGGAATTCTAGGTGGTGGGAGTCTGGGGGAAACAGATGCAGTTGTAGAGTTTATTGTCCTCCCCACTCTCCTGATGTGCCCTGGTGTTCCTTCTCTGGCCAGAAGCCTTTATTGAAAAGAGGAGTTTGTCCTCTTTTGTGCCTTCTCAGAAATAAAAAGGAGAGAAAGGGAAGGGGAACAAAAATGAAAAAAAAAAAAGGAACTTTCTGGGATTAAAAACCTTTGCATATGTAGTCACATCAGCACAGTACCATGATCTTACCATATCTTGTCCCCTCCATGCATTACAGACAAGACAGGGTTGCCTTTTTTTTGCCTTTTTTTCTGTTTTCTTAGTTTCTTGAATGCGAAAAATAAACCCCAACCCTGGAACCTGGTGTTTGCTCTGTTTATAGGCTCAGTCTGTTGCATTTGTAAAGTGCTGCTGAAAGCAGTGCACAGGTGGAAGCTGAGAGGAGGAAAGGTGCTGAGGGGCTGCAGCTGGGCAGCTCCATCACAGCAGTTGCTGCTTCAAAGAAATAGCTCTTCCTGCTTTTCCCCCCTGGATTTCCTGTGGAGATGAATGAGTTGCCACTGAAATTGTCTGAAAAGTCTTCTCCAGTTCCCTTCATGCTGTCACTGCCAGTGGGATGAGCAGATTTGACACTGGTACATGGAGAAAAAGAGTATTCTGGGGAATGTTAGCTCTCACTGTGCAAGTGCAGGACCTTCTTGGGGCTCTTTCTTTTTAATGCTAATTGTTCTTATGCCTACAAACATTTTGTTCCTGTTCACTCTTTGGGCAAGTAGATAATAGTCTAATGTGCTGGAAAGTATCTGCAGTTTAATCACTTATTCATAATCTTCATCAAATCCTGACCTGCCTTTTGTTATATTGGTTTATGGATTTACTTTTTTTTTTTTTATTATTATAAAACTTAGACCACTGCATTATTAAACAGCAAAACTCTGTGTTGGGGTAGTTAAAAGCTATCAAAAGCATATTCTGCTTTTCTGCCATCCTTGTGTTTGTCTCCTTTTGGAGGCAACAGAGCCTCTCTTGTCCTTTCTGCACGTGAAATGTTGCAGCAAGATGTCAGTTTGCATGCTGTTCTAATTAGCCAGTTCATTAGTGTTGCATTACTGCCCAGTTTTAGAACACTGGGAGGGCTCTTTCTGGTAAATTGTGCTCCCCAAACATCAGTGGCAGCTTTGAGGAAACAACTCTTATTTTTTTTCCTAAAAATTATCTTCATATTTGCAATGTGGAAATACACTGTTGGTCATTGAGGTATTTTTTTGCACAAATTCATTGCCTTCCTCACCCCAGTAGATGCCTCTCCAGTTTTGCAAGCCTTAGTCTGGCTGAGATCTTTGTTGCTACAATAAATATAGTTTTCTTTTCTTTTTTTAATCGAAAGCTCAGATGTTAGGAGCTTTCTTTTTTTTTTTTTTTTCTTCTGAAAACCATAGTGGTAATACTTAAGTCATGGCTCCTCACAGAAGATATTTTGCCTCCAGATTTGCTGACTTGAAGACCCTTCTACCCTGTGTTGCAGTGGATGCTGGCCAAGTTCTCTTAAGATTTGTAGCACTGATAGAAGGATTTTTTTCTACCTGGTGACTGCCACTAGCCACACTTTTGCCCTGCATTATCCCCTTTAACAGCTCCGTGTTTGTCACACCAGCCCTTACATGGATATACCAGTGCTAAAAATTCCCAGGCTTGTATCTTTCCAGGCATCACAAAGCCTTTTTGCATAAATGCTGCTAAAAAGCTGAAATCCTCTGCTCTAGAACAGCCCAGTTCAGTGTGAAAGGACCCACACCCATCATCTGGGGTGACACAGGACTCTTGTCTGATGATTTTCCACAGAAAGATGGCAAATCTCTCTTCCCCCCTTCCCCCCCTTTGCTGTTTCAAGGCTTCCTGAGCTCTGAATGTGTCATCTGATACTTAGCACGTGGAAAACCTTTTTTTATTTTTTGTTTTTTCTCTTTCATTTTAACTTTGCAGCCTGGTTGGATTTTCATCACCACTGGTTACTTCAGGTTTCTCATGGGGTTGCAAATCCATCTTGTGTTCTACACAAGCCCCTCCAGCAGCATCTCTTGGACCTTCAGCACCATGTTTGTATCCAGAACCTCCTCTGGGTTTAGCTGAGCTGCAAGATTTATCCATCAAAAGCTATTCCAAGGGGTGGTCATTGCTTCCCTGACACCAGCAGGAGCTGTTTTTCCAGTTGTGCCAAGGCTGTACTATATTTTTTCATGGTTATTTTTTTTTTCTCCACGATTTTTAGCATCTTAGTTTTTAGAACTAAGTGTCAACCCCTCCTCATCACACTACTTCCCACCTAATTTCTCCTGCAAACAATGACAGCTCCAAGGGATGTGGGGATTTACTGAGTTTGTTGTCAAAACTTCATGAAATCCATGCTCAGAAAGTGACGGGGGAGGCAGGAAGGGGGGGTTTTGGCCTCTTGCCCATATCTTAAAGTAATTATCCAGTGGCATTTGGGCTGTCACATTTTTAGATGTGAGTTTGGTGGTGAATTTGATCCCTCCACAGCTGTGATTGGTTCCAACCCTACTGTAAATGAACCAGGCAGTGCATGGGATCAGCACCAGCCCCAGATTAACCCTCTTGCCTGAGCTCTTGCTTTGCTGATTGCCTGGATTGGGTTCCATCCCTGACTTCCCAGCTCCATCCCTAACCTCCTGCTTTGTCTGAGTAAGCCTTGTTATTTCCTTTTCTTGTTTTGGGCTTGAGTTGTTTTTCTTTTCTTGCCCCCAAATTGCAACGTGTGTGGTTTTTGTGGGAGGAGAGGGGGAAGAGAAGCCACTTGAGGGGGAGAAGTAAAGAACACGAGTAACTTCTCAGCAAATTTTCATTTTCATTTTTGAAGTGGGAATTGTTGGGATATAGAGATTTTTTTTTTTTGACAAGTTTCAGAGTTTGCTTGGTTGGAGGTTGAGGGGAGTTCAGGTGAAGTCTTCACCTTTTTTTAGCTCTGATGTCTCACTGCCTGTAGTAATGTCTCTGTAAAAGCAGGGAAAACAAGTCTGTGAAAAGCAGAAATCCTTTTCCCCCCCTTCTTCCTAAATCCTTTGTGCCTTCTTCAGACCCTGTATGTATGTGTCCTGCATGCTCTTGTTGAGGAAGAATTTCAAACTGAAATAAACCCCAGCAGCTCTCGGGCTTGGCGTGAGGCTTTCCAAGAGATCCTATCTTACAAATGCTCGTGTGCTGCCTGAAGAGTTGCTGCAAAATATTTGGAAGTCATGGCTCAGGCTGTTTTTGTTACCCTTGGTTTTTGGCACGTGAAAAGCACTTGTTCTTAAGCCCTGCTGGCTTAGAATATTCTATCTTGCTGGTGCAGCTTGAAGAGATCTGGCAAGCAAGGTGGAATATTAATTTTCTGTTCCATCAACTCATTGATTATCCCTTTGGGTGAGATCTCATCTGCTTTTTGGACTTTGCTCCATTGTTTCTAGTTGATCCAGGAGCACCTTGCTTCCATGAAGGGGAATGCTCTCCTGGAACTCTGAGCTAGTTTTTGCAGGAGATACTGAACATTAAACCCCATCTCTGTTTTCTAGTCACAGGAGCAGAATGATTTCTGTTTAGCAGTTGATCTGAGAACAGTGGAATAGTTTGAATCAGTAGGGTGCTTATTTTGCTTTCCTGCCCATAAGTTAAATTAAGTGCAACGAGTGTGAGAGCTCAGTGAAATTATTTCCATGTAGAAAAATCAATAATATTTGTAATTTTAATTACAGAGGTCGCATAGGTGCCTGTGTTGTTTGTTTGGTTTTTTTTTTATAATCTATTTATATTATTCAGTTAACCATTTCTGGCAGAATTTACTACGGACATGAAAAGGAGGCATGTGGCCTCAGTGTTGCATTTTTAATTTGAGACAGCTGCTTCATGTTTTGAATTTCATTGCAGAGGCTAAAAAGATCCATCACCCTTCAGCAGGGCAGCCGCAGGGAAGTGGGATGCACTGAAGAATGGTGGTGTTTATTCAAGTCTGCAGCAGTCTTGGAGGAAGAGTTTCAGTTAATGGTTACTTAGCAGGTCTCTCAGTAGTGTGTTGGCTGTAGATCATCAAAGATGGTTTTAATTACCTGGCAATCTCAACTTCTTTTGTCTTGCAGATTGATGTCCTCTCCAGAGGATCTTATCCTTGTCCCCATCCTTAGGCGGTGGCAGGACAGGAGTTGTTGTTTTGGGACAGACCTATTAATACTCAGTTGTTGAAATAAATGACTTGCTCTAACATAACCTCTTGATAACTTTATAAATTGGCAGCATTTCACATTAGCATGTCCCATTTTTTTATTATTTTCTGTGTTCTCCTTGCATCCCACCACAGTCAAAGGGAGAGGAACACCTTTGTCTTCCTTGGGAGCCAAAAGTTTTGCTGCAAGCCCTGTCTCCTGCTGCTGCTTTTCTCCTGTTTCCTGCCTCTCTTTCTGCCCCTTTTCCCCCAAAACATGCTCTTGCCCATTGAGTTGTCCATGAAATTCCAGGGTGAGGGAAAACAGGGTCTGTAAAGCTCAGCCTCAGCTGCTGCTTGGGCTCTCGCCTCCTTGGGCAGAGGGATGTGCTGAAGAATGACTTCCAAATTTCCTGCTTGCAGCAAGTAAAGGTTAAATCACACAACCACACTGTTGTTGTGCAGAACATGTAGCACTCTGGTTTTTTGAAGGCGTGCTGGAACCTTCTCTTCAAAGGCTGTCTTCTAAAAATACAAGGTGTTAAGATTGCGTTTCACTTTTATTTGCACACAGGGAAGTAATAGAGTAAGGAGGTGTCAAGGCACCTCTTGAATGTGTGACTTGGTCAAAGATAGGCTTGTTGAGCTCTTGGGTGAGAAACTGAAATTTGTGGAAAGTCCAAACTTGGCTGCAAAATACACTCATGCTCCTGGTGCCTCAGAAGAAATACGTTGTGGTGCCAGAAATACGTGCCAGGTTGGTAGCCCCTGACCTTACCCCATTTTTTTCTGGGGGGTGGAAAAGGCAAGAATAATAGATCCAGGATTTTTGGAGAGGGAAGCTTCTAAAGGAAGGCTCCTGAACTACCCTGTAGTCATGTACCAGCAGTGTGTAACAGCATTCAAACCCCTAAACAAGTGGCCTGGCTTTCAAAAATGCTGAATAGTCAGAAGCTCCTATTGAGTGCAGTGGCAGCTGAGGGGTGACTCAACATTTCTGAAGATTATTTCACTTAAAATAAGGGTTTATTTGCTTGATCTTGGTCTTCTGGAAGTCATCAGGCAAAATTCTCATTGATTGCTTTAGGGGTGTAGAAGGTGGAGCTGCATATCTAATTTTAAGCATCTTATTTAAAGCTTTTTTGACTAATAGCTTTATCTAGTTGCTTATTTATGATTATGCATATCTCTCTGGGATGCTGTTTTATATTTAAGGAAAATGATGTTCTATTCTGTTTTAGCTGGCAAGCTTTTATGGATTTATGTGAGTTGCCATGGAGAATGACTGGCAGGTTGAGCTTGACTTTTAAAAGAGGCTTATTGAGTTGAAGTGCAAAAAAAAAAAAAAAAACAACGTAGCACTGAAGGGAGAAATTTTATTAGCTAGGTAAAATGATCTTATTCAAACTTGCAGCTGATTGTTTTCTTTTGGGAGAAATCAGGTCCAAAAAACATCCTTGCAAAAGAAGAAAATGATTAAAAATGGAGTGGAGGGGAAGGATTTGGGATGGGTTTTTTCCAAGTGTACCAAAGCATGCTGTATTCAAGTTAAAATTGGAGGCAATATTAAACAGGGAAGACTTAATTTCCTTTTATAATTGTCCTGGATTTGTGGTATTTTGGATTCCTTTTACAAGCAAGGAAACCATGCATTCACACTGTAATATGTGTGAAGCATTAACTTTCTAAAGTACCATCCCACTCTTATTTTTGGGCATTTGTTTCCAATAAATAGCTTCTACTCCTGTACCTCTAATACCATGGAAAATTCCAGTGCAGTGACAGGTCTTTGACTGGTTGTGTTCCTCAGAGAATATGAAGAGACTTTTTTTTCCTTACCTGTTAAAGTTAAATGTATTTTATCTACGTTGCTGAGGACAACAGAAAGGCTTATATTTTAAGTTCACTCAGAAAATATTAATGTAAAAAAATAATTTCTGTGTGTTTGCTGCCAGTGTCTTTAAGTCAGACCACATAGTTGGTAGAATGGTGTTAGTGGCTGACTACCTGAAGCTTGAAGAACCAGAGCAGCTTTTTGACAACATTGGACTCTTTCCCTGCAAGGGCACAAAACCTGCTGCCCTATGTTTCTGGATCAAACAAGAGAAAGTGTAGAAATGAGCTGATAGAACAGAGAAAATCAGGCCAGCTCTTCTAGTTTATGAATTAAAGGAAACTTGAAAACCATGAGGTCTTCTGGCTTTGAGAAGGATGACTTCATGAGCAGAAACTACTGCAAGTTCTTAAGAGATGGAGTTGAGAGGCCAAATGTTTTGGGATAGACTTACTCCTTTTCTTCTCTTTAGTGTCATTCAGACAGTTCTGCTTGAGACCATTTCAAAATGCTTTTTTTCCTGACTTCAGTTGATTTGGCTTGATCCAGAAGAAACTGGATCCAACCAACAGGAGACAAATGTGCCAGTTGGGATTTTCATACATAAAGATACACACAGTACTAATTTACATAAATGGGTATTAAGCTAATGGCCAGGCAGAGTTTTTGCCTTTCTGATTAGCCAAGAGAATTAGGGGTTAGCCTGAGGTCAGAACATAGCTCTAAACTATTCAGACAGGATTATTAAATAAAGATGATTCTGGTTTGCATTTGTGCTTCTAAACTATTCAGATTTTGGGTTGGTCACTGCCCCTTGATTGCCACTCAGTATTTTCACTTGGTTTCATCCTCCCTAGGAAATCATTGTCACTCTTCTCCTTTTCCTGATTCAGAGCCTGTTCATCTAATAATCCCTCCTTTTCTAGATGTACCTACTGTGTGTACATGTATACAGTCTTTATTTAAATCCTGGTAGTAGGGGAGAAAAAAAATAACCTTATACCTAAGCAGTGTCTTAAGCATGTTTTAGCTATCATGGAACAAGTGATGCAGTTTGTTTTTTTTTTCATGAGCTTTTAATATCCTGCACTTAGCTTGAAAATAAAAGAAGCAAAAAAGCCACAGCCTTCCTTAGAAACATGCTCTGCAGTTTGTGAAAAACAATTCTAATGTAGATATTTTTTCCTCCTAGGTTTTCCCAAGAGCCAGTACATCTAACACTTAACTGGGATCATCTCTTGTGTTCATCAGCTTGAAAATCATAACAGCCCCCCCCAAACTGACATTTGATCTGAAAAAGAAAAAAAAAAAACCCATCAAAAAGCTGTGACAAATGGACAATATGTCTATTACTAACACCCCAACAAGTAATGATGCTTGTCTGAGCATTGTTCACAGCTTGATGTGCCATCGACAAGGGGGAGAGAGTGAAACTTTTGCCAAGCGTGCAATTGAAAGTTTAGTTAAAAAGCTAAAGGAGAAAAAAGATGAATTGGATTCTTTGATTACAGCTATAACCACAAATGGAGCTCATCCTAGCAAGTGTGTTACAATCCAGAGAACGCTGGATGGGAGGCTTCAGGTTAGTACCAGTGACAATCAGCTCTTTTCCTCCTCCTGAAGCTGGAGCAGAAGGGAGTGAAGCAGGATCCTAGAGTGTTGAGGAAGAGTAGCTCTCCTCTTGCATCCCCCCCTCACCCCCATTTGTGGTTTTGTGGCTGGAGCTGCTGCAGTGTTTGCTGTTTTTTTGGGTTTTTTTTTTTCCAAAAGGAGCAGAGGGCGTTGGATCAGCCCTGCTAAACAAGTGTGTGTGTGTGTGTGTGTGTGGCAGGAAAAAGCAGGGTCATGTAACAAATTGGGCTGCTTACCCTGGTGTTTTCACTACAAGCTTCTCTTAGCTCTGTGTTGGCCAGCAGGGTGAAGAAAAATCTCTCCTCCCTTGCTAAGGTACTCTAAGGAGTCTGCACTGAGGAATTAAACATTAGCCTTACATTGGCAGTACTCAGTACCTTACTAGCTTGGCTTGTGATTTCCTCCTTCCAGGACTTATGTTTGCTGGCTAGCTTTCTGTCTACCCTAGAAGCATTTTAAAAATTATTTTATTTATTTTTTTAATTATTATTATTATTTTTCAGTATAATGGATTGGCATTCTTCTACTTGTAAATTCCTTCTAGCATAGCTCTAAGTGCCTCATTCCTCTTCTTCTGGGGCAAAGCTCCATCATCCATGGTGGGGAAGGTGACCATACATAAAACATTAAACATAAATCCTGCTTCTGACATTTTGTAGCCAGTATTTTTTTTTCTTTTGACTTAACCTCAGCAAAACTGATTTCCGTGGAGTACAAAACTTGGGGTAAACAGCGCACACCTTTTTGTTTGTTTGTTTGGGGTTCTTTTTTGACGTCTTTTGATGATGGGAGAGAGGTTGTGGTGGTGTTTGTCTTCTTCCAGCTTTGCTCCTCACTTTAGTAAAGCAAAAAACCATCTTGCTACTTTTCCCAGTCAACTTTTGTGTCTGCCTTTTTAGGTGGCTGGTCGCAAGGGATTCCCTCATGTGATTTACGCTCGGCTTTGGAGGTGGCCTGATCTTCATAAAAATGAACTCAAGCATGTTAAATATTGTCAGTATGCTTTTGACTTAAAATGTGACAGTGTCTGTGTAAATCCTTACCATTATGAGCGTGTAGTATCACCTGGCATCGGTGAGTAGACACTGGATTTCAAATAGAACAGGGGGAAGGATAAAAATGTGAAATGTTTGCCTTTTGAGTGGAGAAAATGCAGGCCTAAATTTAAAAAAACAAATATTAACTTTTAAGGATTGAATTATAAATTGCTTCTTTGTGCTCTTGTCCACCTTAATGGAATTGTTCTTACACCTTCCTGAAGGAACAGTTTGTGGCTTTTGTGTAAACCTCTCTGCTGGCTTTGCTCACAGTTCTTACTGTTAATGTGCACCTTAGGAGTAACTTAGCATTGAAACTTGTGTTGGGGGGGGTAGAATATGTAGAGTCTGTTGTACTAATATCTAAAAACTTATAAACTTAATGTTAATTGTGTATATAATCCTCCACACACATCCTGTTTCTTTTTCTTCTTTTTAAAGATCTCTCAGGACTGACACTACAGAGTTCTGGTAAGTAATTCTGTTTGTTATTGCATTTCTGTGAGCACAAACTCTTCAATTTATTCCTTTGTATCTCCTTGGGAGGGAGTACAGATAACAACAGAGCAGATGGGAAGTGCACTTGTCTCTCTAGTTTTGGGAAAAAAAGGTAACTAGAAGATGAGAGGCAAGTTCTGATAAATTCTTTAAGTTGAGGCTTTAGCTCAGTATGCAGGTATGTTCTGCTTTCAGTGCCTGCAACTTAAAAACTCCAACCAAAACAAGAAAATGAAAAATCTCACTGTTGAACATCCCTGATTAAAAACCCCAAAACGTGTGCAGCTGTATGATATGCTCATTAATTGGATTGGGAATAATAGATGCATATGATTTAATAAGTAGTTTAACAAGAAAATAATAGGAATTCTGTAATTAATATGCAGTCGAATGAAGTCTTCCAATATTTGTGCTGCAACTTGTGAAAAATCAGTCATTAAATGGCCAATATACATTATTCAGAAGTCTGAGCTTGTGCAGCTGGGAACTGCTCTGTTTCAAAGCTGAATCTTTTTGTTATTCCAGAAGAGACTCAGAGAGAAGGCAATTTGGGAAATCCATTGTTTTTAGCACCTTATTCAAAGTATTCAAACAAAGATGACTTAAAACCCAGACAACCCAACCAACTGTTAACTTCACAAGCTTTAACTTGTGTGCTCATTTCTACTAATTTGCATTATTACCTCTGCCTGGTGAAAAATGATCCTTTTGTACAGAATCAAAGCTCACAAGCCAGCACTTAAAAGTATTTCCTTGTGTGCTACTGTTCCTGTAGCAGGAAACAGAACATTGCTGCACATTTGAGCACTTTTAAGGCTGCTTTAAAAACGAGCATGGGAGCTTAATGTAGTGTTAAGAGTTTTACTTGAATATGCTCAATAGCACAGCTAGAAATAAATTCTGGTAGAGATGGTGGTAGGAATTTCCTGAGGCTGTCTGTGGAGTATTCTGAATTAATGGCTGAGCTGTTAAATAGAGGGGGTGGTGTTATATTGTCTTGGAATGGGAATTTGATGTTTCTAGTCAGTTTGGATGGGAGTTGCTTAAAATGACTGGAGGGATTCATGAGGTTTTTTTCTGGGCTGTGTTGATGGATTCTGCTTTTCACAGGGGCTTAGGGTAGGTTCTTCCTTGGGAGCTAGAAACTGGTTTCTTAGCTCCTTCTTTGTGTGTTTGGGGGGCTTGCATGGGATTTACTGTGTCCAGTCACACACAAAATGCTAGTGTGGGACTAAAGTGCATGTTTGCTAGCAGGAAGCAAAAAAATCAGTTTGCTTCCCCAGCCAGTTCAGCTCTGAAAATTCCCACTACTGACTTCCAGCATTAATTTCTCGGGTTAGCAGAGTCCTTCAGGGATGCTTCCAGAGGTTAAATCCTCCTCCCAGGAGTCTTGACTTGGCCTTGGGATTGCTTGAAAGCTCCCGTGCTGTTTTGTAGTTGAAACCTGGGTTTGTTTTGCTTTGCACATCCAAGCCTTTGCTCCTCCACAGCTCCATCAAGCATGTTGGTGAAGGACGAGTACGTTCATGACTACGAGGGGCAGCCGTCGTTGTCTTCTGCTGAAGGCCATTCTGTCCAAACCATCCAGCACCCACCAAGTAACAGGGCATCTACAGAGCCTTATAGCACCCCAGCCATGTTAGCTCCTACTGAGGCTAGCACTACCAGCACCACTAATTTTCCCAACATTCCTGTGGCTTCAACAAGTAAGATCATCGAGATTGTATGCCAAAATGGGGGGGGGGGTGGGGGGGGGAAGGAAAAAAAAAAGCTCAGAGATAACCACTCTTGTCCTGCAGTGCCACAATAAACTGATAAAGTGTGTGGCCAATATGATTGGGCAGTTTTACACCTGTTGAGAAAAGCTTCTAACTTACAGCATCCTCAGAGTAACTTCCTGGTGTGACCCAAGGATTTTTAAGTGAGATTGAGGCTAGATGAGCCTTACACAACTCTTTCAATTATGCCTGAGGTTCAGTGATACAATGTTAAAACAGTTGACCACTGACAAAACGTTGTGACTGTTATTGGAAAAATTGCTGTAGGAATGGAAGAATTTGATTATTTTGGTACAAACACCCAGCAGAACAACAAAAGGTGGCAATATCCAGAGTTTTCCAGATGATTGGTCAGTGTCCCACAGCTGACAAAATGAGTCTTCCAGTTTTGAACTAGATTATTTTTCTCATGGTCTTCTCTACTACCAGAGTGGCAGCCCTAATTAATATTTTCATCAGTCTGAGTGCTGTGTTGCAGTTTTTTGTACTTTTTGTGTGTACTTGGTGCTAGTGGAAAACTCTGGATTGCTAACATCAAACCTCACACTTCTGCAGGACAGTAAAGCAGTTCTGTAGGCAGTGTCCTGCACCCCTAACTTGGAAACTTGTGAAGTTTGGAGGAGTTTTCACCTGCTCTTTAGGAGTTTCATATCAAAGATGTGTGTGAATAGAATGGATTTTGTGTTATCAGATTTGAATGATGGTGATATTGGGGTGTTTTGATAATGTTGTTTCATTTCAGCTGGTGACTTTTTTGCTTAAAACTACTGATGGTTTTGCCAAGCTGAGATACAGTGTCTCTGTTTGTCTCCAGCAGAGAAAAAAAGGAGAGGAAATTTAATCCTATTGCCTTTGCACAACAGTTGATAGTCAATAACTTTTATCTCATCAGTGCTGTAATTGTTGGAGCAAAGTGGACACGAAATAACAACTTACTTTTAGGTTTTTAGTTCAAGTTTTTCAGTTCTGCTAGGCAGACCAGCTTGAGAGTGCAAGAATACTTGAACTGCTGATCAGTTTAGTGTTAATGGCTGAGCTGAAGCCTTCTTAAAATCAAATTCTGTTAACCTGTTCTGAAATCTCTCTAGTTTTACTTCAAAGCTTAGGCAACTCTTGAATTATTTATTTGGGAAAAAACCAAACCAAACAAAAAACAAACCAGCAACTTTTTCAGGAAGGATCATGGTGATGTATGCAGCTCTATTCCAGCACTAGTTTTAAAAATAAAATACTGTTCAGTATGCTTTGGAGGCCATGAATTCAAGCAACTGTCTTCCTTAGGAACAGCAGGTAAAAAAAATTGCTGCAAATAAGCAACTTGTTGGACCTGCTGCTGGCCTGTTTGGATTGCAACCAAATCTACTCCAGCTGTTCAATAAAACCCTGCCACATCCCTTCTTTCCTTTCAAACTGAAAAACAAGATGTGAACAAAACAAAGATGAGGTTGATAACCAGAGTTCTCTGCATACTTCAACTCCTGAAATGTGAAGGGTGTCAAAATGAGCATCTTGCTCCAGGTTTCCTGAGACACTCTGGTGGGTGGAAAAAAAAAAAAAAAAAAATCTTGAAACCAGACTTGTAGCTGTCTATTGCAGTGCCCTGAGTTGGGTGTATTTTCCTCCCCAGTAGTGCTGAGCTCTTCTTAATTCAAATTTTGGAACGTTCATGAATAGGTAGTGTGTTCTTTTACCAGGTCAACCTACCAGTATATTGACAGGTAGCCATAGTGATGGACTCTTACAGATTGCTTCAGGGCCTCAGCCAGGAACTCAGCAGAATGGGTTTACAGCTCAGCCAGCTACTTACCATCACAGTGAGTATATACATCTGTGCACTCTTCTTAGTTTTCTAAAACCAGTTTCCAAACGTTCCGGAGAAAATAGAGGATTAGAAGCAAGAGGAGGCAAAACTCCCTTCAAAACCAATTCCTCCTTTCTTTTTTTAGACAGTACTACAACTTGGACTGGAAGTCGGACAGCAGCCTACACACCCAGCATACCTCACCACCAAAATGGCCATCTTCAGCATCACCCACCTATGCATCCTGGACATTACTGTAAGTAGTGCAGCTTTGCACATCACTTCCTTTCTTTTCACTTTCCTTAAATGATAGGAACTCATTTGACATCATTCTCGACCCTCAGATCCCCTTTTTTTTACTATTTCCACTCCCCTGATTGTGTTTAGTGTATTCTGACAGTTCAGCATGAGAGCTGGATGGGCTTTCACAGAATCACCTTGCTTGGAAAAGACCTTCAAGATCACTGAGTCCAACCAGTGGGGTCCTCCATTAAGGCATCAGAGATCAGAAAATCAGATACCATCTGTCCTATAGATGTCTTAAACAAAACTACCATTAAACTTTTGTTTTTTTTTTTCTTGTAGTAAATGTTTCCTCTACAGAAAAGGAAATGGATTCAGAATGTGTTGTTGGGATATTTTTCTTTCAAAACTTGGAAGTTTGGCTTGGTTTTTATTTTCTAGATTTGGCTGGGTTTTATTTTCTAGATTATTTATTTTCTAGAAATTTCATAATCATGTCTTAATGATGTAAGAACCTCCAGTATGCTTTGGAAGATGTGTGTCCAAATCCAATAAGCAGTTTAAAAGAACTCTTTGAACAGTAAAATACTTGTCACTAAAGTGGTCTTGCCCACAGGAGTGCATTTGACACACAAACTTGAAAACCTTTCTCATCTATGAAAGCAGGACCAAACCATCTTGTTTTAAGGTACAGGAGATGAGAAGGAAAAAGAAGTGCTGAAACTTTCTGTGTGTCTAGCACAGCATATGCATTTTAAGAGTTTAGTGAAAAAAAAACCAAAAAACAAACACCCAAATGAAATTTTTTCTAAATTTAGTGGCAAAAAGCTACAACAGTTCTTTATGTCCTACTCCAGCACTGAACCACATCACCTGTTTGCAGCAGTTGTTGGTAGGGGAGGGGAGAAAAGGCTGGGAGTTGATGTCAGGATGACTTCTCAGCTTTTCTCTTTCCAGGAGATTGTGGCTTTGATGTGGTTATTGAGTGTCATTATTTTGTGCTGTTAGGATCCCACTTCATTGTCATCTTATTCCTCAGCAACACCAGGATGTAAAAACTCCAGTGGTGCAGAAAATGCTCTCTAAAGGTTTCTCAGTGCTTGGATCATTCCATGATTAATATTTGTAGCTGGCTGGTGAGACCACTCAGAGCTTTTCTTCACAAAATGCACCTTTTGGCACCTACCAATATGGTGCCTCTTTTGACATCTTGTTGCAAAAGATGCTTTTACTTGGAAGACAGAGTTTCTTGTTCTTTGCTGCCTGTGAGGGGTCTCCTTAGTTTGTAAAAGTGGAGATAACCAAGTAAAAAAAGTGGAGCTGTATCAAGATAATGTTCAGTATTTTGTCTTTAGAAAATGGCTTCTTTAGGGCATTTTTTTCCATCTTCAGGCAGTGTCCCTGATGGGACTCAGGAAATGCCATTTCTGACAGATTTCTGTCACATGCCCCTATCTGATGGGTCTCTCTTTGCCCCAACCTGGGGACAGATGTGAATATTTCTATTTCTGTGTAATATTTCTATTACATCTTCACACTGCCTCTGGGTTCTGCTCTCTCCTGGAGCTGGGTCTGGCTTGAGCAACTTGCAGCCTTTCCTCCTGAGATACTAATGGAGCTTTTAGCTTTACTCACCACCTGAATTTTTAGGAAACCTCTCTCTGTAGGCATTTTTCTCCCCTGTCAGATTTAGCCAATTGGTTCAGAAATTATTGGGATTTACAACACCTGACATCCTCACAAGTCTTTTGTTGTAGGAAAACAGGTTAAGAAAGCAAACCTTATTTTTTCTTTGTGTAAAACAAATTGCATGTTTTCTTTTAAAGGGCCAGTTCACAATGAGCTTGCATTCCAGCCTCCTATATCAAATCATCCTGGTGAGTAAAATCTAACATGTAATTTTAGTGCTGTGGAAGCCAATAGCTTTGGTTTGAGTCTTGATTGGTTTTGTTTGGTTCTGTTGCATCAAGTACTCTGAAATTTGTGAGATACATGTTCAGAAGGGGTGGGAGAAGAAGGAGAAGGAACCATTTTGTGAAAAGTCTGGTTTTGAATTGGGATCTTTTTTTGAAACAGCAACCTACTTTCTGAACTGAATTTAATTTAGATGCCCAAGTCAAAGATTTGCAATCCTTAAACCCCCCCTGAGCCAGTTCTTACCCCTGGAGATGCCTCAACTATTGAATGTCCTCCATCCTAACATTTTGGTGCTGAAGTACCTCTTTGGACCTTTGTATAGAAGCTTGATCCAAAGTCCTTATTAATGGTAGCAGTTCATGGAACCAAAGAGATCATGTCTTGAGGTACAAACCAGCCCCATTGCAGGTGTGGGGTGGTATTTTGTTTTTAACAACATCAAAATTGTTGCCTGCATGGGAAGAGCTGCATAGTTGAAAAGTCTGAAAGCTGTAACACTTTTTTTAGTTAATAAATCAGATAATTTTGTTGATAATTGCTGGCTGAACTTAACTTGAGCAAAGTTGTATTTTGCTTTATTGAAAAGTCTTTTTCACCCTGTTGCTTCATCCTGGGGTTTCACCTTATTCAGTCGTAAGACACAGGAGTATTTATTGGAAGATTAAAAAAACTTCAGGGAATTCAGGCACTTTGGTTTATTTATTTTTTTTAATAAAAGCAGCTTCTTAAGGTGAGCTCTGGGGTGCAGTAAATGAACAAGTATCACTTCTGGCCCTGGCAGAGCTCTTTTTCCTTCTGCATTTAGACCCTGGCACATCAGCTCTTCTGCTGCCCTTTTTTTTGAGTACACTGGAGTGCTGATTTTCTTCACCCTCCCCAACAAGCTGCTTTTCTGCTGTGGGAGTGGGCTCTTGGAGTCAGCAAAGGTCCCCAGAATCCCCAGTGGCTTCAGCTCCTTGTGCCTTTAGGTTTTAATGTGTCTGAAGAGAGAAATTCAACACTTCAAAGCACATGCAGCGAAGTGCAGAAGCTTGAGGAGCTGGTTTCTCCCAGGCAGAGAGACACACATGTAAAAAAAATTAATTTTCTGTGCTTTGTCAGCTTTCCTCCTTCCCTGGAGTGCTGGGGTCTGAGTAGCATCCTCCAGAGAGCTGGGGTTCACTTTCCTCCCCTGGTTGCTTCTTCCAAATACTGTCTTCAGAGCCAGTTTTAATTTTTAAAATAGCACAAGGCAAAAGGCACCTCTTTGCTGTTAAAACATGCCATTTTCTTCTGCTCCCTTGCTTGGTACTTCCTTGTTTTATCCCAGGCCTGACTTTGTTGTGTGCAGACAAGATCACTCTGTGATCTTTGATGGCTTTTTTCCCCCATTGCCCTGCTTCCCAGATACAGTTTGCTTTGCAGGAAGGATAGAGAAAACAGACTTCACCTAGGAGGTATTTCTATCTTCACCCAGATCTGTTTGAGAGTTAATTTCTCTCAGCCTAGCCCTGAGTAGGCAGATATTTATTCTTTATGTTAAAAGAGGACAAAAATCAAGCTGCAGACAGAAGGCGCAGGAACGCAGATGGTTTACAAAATTTAACTTGTATTCTAAACCTTTCAAAGGCTTGATGTGTGCTCAAATAAAACCATCAAGCCCCTGTTTCTTGCAGTGTGTAGTATTTTTCTCTGCTAGCAGACATGTCTCTGCCTGCCTGAACTTGCTCCTCTCAGTGTGCACTCAGACCCTGCACGACAAACGCCGTGGAGTGTCTGGAATGGTTTTTATTGGTTTGGTTTCTCTTTCCTTTTTTTTTTTTTTTGTTTTTTTAATATGCTTTTATCTCTTCTTCAGCTCCAGAGTATTGGTGTTCAATTGCATATTTTGAAATGGACGTGCAAGTTGGGGAGACATTTAAAGTCCCCTCCAGCTGTCCCATTGTCACTGTTGATGGCTACGTGGATCCTTCTGGAGGAGACAGGTTCTGCCTGGGCCAGCTTTCCAACGTGCACAGAACAGAAGCCATAGAGAGAGCAAGGTATTCTTTGGGCAGAATCCCAAAAGCTTCAGCTGGCTGTGGCATTTGATAACACTTTATTCTCCTCCCTGTCAAAACAACCAGCAGGGCATGGTGCTTTTCATTGATTTAACCCCAGTAGAATTTTTTTTTTGAGGCTGCTTCTGTGACACATTCAAAATGGGAGCTGCCTGACAAAGACCCTCAGTGCAACCCCCTTGCTTTTCATTGCTGTGCCTTCCAGGATCAAATTAGCAACCCGTGCCATTATGTATGCAAGCCGAATATTAGCTCTCCCCACCCCAGAGGGATGTGAGAAGATCTGCAATACAGAGCTTTGTCAGAGGAGCAGAGGGTTGGGTTTTCATTCATTCTCACCCTGCACGCCTCAGGCTCTGATGTGGAACCAAAATCTTGCACCTTTTTTTTTTTTTTTTTTCCTTCTTTGAAACAAAGAGGAAGAAAACAGCTCTATGTCCTCAGGAACATAGTGTTACAGCAGTCAGAGAGCTCGATTGCTGGAAGGTGATCCAAAGGAACATTTCTGCATTAAGATGTGGCTTTGAGTGAGTTTTCTGAACTGAAATACTTGTGGGATTTTGCACTGAATGTCTTTGGTGTCTCTCTGAGACACTTTTATAGGTGCCACTTCATTATCATTGCTTCTACATTCTGTGTTCCCTGTAGACCTTTGCATGCTATTACAGATGGTTATTTTTTTTACTTTCCAGGTGGTTTTTTTTTTTTTTTGTGGCTGTATGCCTGGGATAATAACTACAATTTCAAGTCCTTGTGTGAGTGGTGTGGAAATGAAAATCTCGCAGACCATAAAGAAACCATAATGAGAATTAGGGTTTATTTAAATAAAGGTGTGATTTATAGTAGATATACACAGGCATGATGGGACTGGTTTTCTTTTTAAGGTTGCACATAGGTAAAGGGGTGCAGCTGGAGTGCAAAGGGGAAGGAGATGTGTGGGTGAGATGCCTCAGCGACCACGCTGTCTTCGTGCAGAGTTACTACCTGGATCGAGAAGCAGGGCGTGCACCAGGGGATGCTGTTCACAAGATTTACCCAAGTGCATATATAAAGGTTGGTTTGCTCTTCCTAGGTGGTAGATTTCTTAAAATTGTTAGAGGAAATGATGAGACCCTGAAATAAATGTAACTTTGCTTTTGGTTATCATAGAATTGTCGAATGGTTTGGGTTGGAAGGGACCTTAAAACTCATCCAGTTCCAACCCTCTGCTGTGGGTAGGGACACCTCCCAGCAGCCCAGGTTGCTCCAAGCCCCATTCAACACTGTTCCAGTGTCTCACCACCTTCAAATTAAATAATTTCTTACTAATGTCCAACCTAAATCTCTCCTCTTCTAGTTTTAAACCATTTCCCTGTGTCCTTTGTGTCAAAAGCCCTCCCTCAGCTTTCTTGTAGGCTCCCTTCATTATCCTTTTAAAACCTAAAACTTTGCATCTGACTTAAGGTGACTTTTGTAAGTGACTCTGAACTGGAAGTATCATCCAGATGCTCCTGAAGGAACTAATTGTTTATTTTGTCACAGTCTTGATAGGAGTTTTTTCTATTTTCAGCCTTACAGTTTTCAATTAACTGCTCTTAAAATTCCCAGCATAGATTTTCTGTTTCCCTCTCCAAAACAAAAAAAAAGTTGGGCAAGTATGTGTAAATGTGTAAATCCAGAAGTTTGTGTTATGAGCATGAAATAATGCAGAGGTCACAATTTTATGGAAACAAAACCATTTTCAGGAGATTCTTACTTGCACGAGCAACTTGAGAACTTGAAAATTCATCTGGGACAAGTTTAACTTGTAAAAACAAAAAATTTTTGAGTTAGAGATCAACTACTTGCAGCTTGCAGTGATGATTTGTATTTTTTGATTTTGCAGGCAGGTTGTGTAATGAAGGTGAAAGAAACCCCACCAGCCTCTGTGTAGCAATGGCTGCAATTGCTTTCAAACAGACTTAATACATTTCAGTGAAGCAGAATGAAGTCTGAGAAAGTTAAGCAAGACTTGTTGGGTTCCCCTTTTATTTACATGCCTATTTCCATGGAAATCTGGGGATTTAGTTAAAGATTTTGGATTTTATTAGCCTGTAGGCTTTGATTCTGCAGTTAGTTATATCCTGCTCAGCTCAGGCAGGTTGTGGTATTGCCAGTGGTAGGGAGAATCTCCAAGACTCAGCTTTAATATTGAGAAATAACACTTTTCAGCTAGAAATCAAAGTCAGGGTGGGTTTGCTGTTACCCAAGTGTGTGTGGGACAGAAGACAGGTCCAGATTATTGGGGATGGGACTTCAGGAGTTCTTCCCCTTGTTGTTTTGGGTGAGTTTCCATGGTTTGGTATTTTCTTTTTTCCCAAAGGTGTTTGATTTACGCCAGTGTCATCGTCAGATGCAACAGCAGGCTGCCACTGCCCAAGCTGCTGCTGCTGCTCAAGCTGCTGCAGTAGCTGGAAACATCCCAGGACCAGGATCAGTAGGTGGAATAGCCCCAGCCATTAGTAAGTAAATTAACTCCTTGCTCTCCTGTTTGGTTTTTTTTCTCTTTCTTACCTTAAAACCACACACCACAGCTCTCCCTCCCCATCCATCCGCCCGCTGCCCCTGCAGCACTGCAGCTGAACTCTGAATGAGGCAGCAGGATGTGTAAGTCTGGAGTGGTTCCCTCTCTACCTTTTTCACTCTAAAGCCTTCAGGAGGTGTCAGATGTGCCATACAACAGAGAAAGTTCATATAGAAGGATAAATGACATAACCCTCTTACATTAAACAAAGATACTTTTGGCTGCTTAAAAAAGTCCTTGAGTAGGTTTAGGGAAACTTTAATGTTATTCTTGAGAAGAGGAAGAAGAGAGTGTGAGGGTGTTTTTTCTCTTGATTTTTTTCTTCAAATTTATTCTGAGCTAGAGTTTTCTCTTGGTACTGAATTCTAAACCCTTGAAATTTTACCTGGGTACTTTTGAAAGTGCAAATACTCCCATGTCTCTGACTGCTTCACGTGCCACAGTGTTTTCTGAATTCCTTGCCTTGCCAAATTCTCTAAATTCCTGAAGGCATTTTGGGAAGTGGATTGAAGTTGTGCCTTAGCCATACTTGTGATTTGAAGCTTGCCAGCTGGATTCATCTTTTTATTTTATTAGATGTCAGTAATTTGTTAACCCAGCTTCCTGCCAGGTGATCAGTCTTGAGTTCTTACACTGAAAACACAGAATTTGGCAAACCTCAAGAAGAGATTTTTTTTTTTTAACCTCATTTCCTAAAAAAGATTTAAATGCCTTGTGTGTCACTTAAGACACTGGGTTTCATCATATCTCCTCCATCATAAGGAGCTCCATATTTCAGCACCCTTTCAGGATGGCAGAACAAATTGTAACTGGAAGAAATGCAAAAAAATTGCTGCCTTTCAGAGATCCGCCTTGGCTGTGGCGAGAGGGAGTTGTAGCTGAAGAGCCAGCCCAGCAGACAGGAATGGCTAAAAAAAAGAGCTGAAAAAAAACCAAACAAAACCCAACAAGCAACCAAACAAAAAAACCAAACCAAAAAGCTCATGTCTGTGAAGATTGACTTGAACCCTTTCCTGTTTAGGTTTGTCAGCAGCCGCTGGGATCGGTGTAGATGACCTTCGCCGCTTGTGCATACTCAGGATGAGTTTTGTAAAAGGTTGGGGACCTGATTACCCAAGGCAGAGCATCAAAGAGACCCCGTGCTGGATTGAAATTCATTTACACCGGGCCCTCCAGCTCCTAGATGAAGTCCTTCATACCATGCCTATTGCAGACCCACAGCCTTTAGACTGAGACCCCCCCCTCTGCACTGCTGCGGGCCCTTATATTGTGAGGATGGTGGATTGTAAAATACAATTCTGTTTATAACCTGAAGATATATTTTACTTTTTGTTCTGCTTAATCTTCTAAAAAACAAACACACACCACAAACAAAACCAAAACTCCCCTCCTCCCCTCTGGTTTTAAAAATGTGTTTGCCACCTTGCTCTTAGCAGAAAGAAACTGAACATGCAGAATTTGGATTTCAGTTCTTTTCAGAATTTTTCACAATACATGGCTCAGGGCTTGAAGTGAATTATAAATGCCTTCTAGAGACTTCACAGTATTGGGTTTGTCCCCTGTGAAACTTTCCTTCTCTATGATGGCATCTTGGTGTTGAGCCTCACAGGAGCCTTTTGTATGCAGAATATATATTATATATATATTTATATCGGAAAATTCCTTCTACTAGTTATAAAACATTTACCTGACAGCAACTTTAAAATTCCAGCTGATTGGTGATGTTCTTTTGAGGGAACAAGAAGAACTTTTTATATTTTGTTGACTATCTTGTCATGGGTTTTTCCAGATTAAAAGGTGGAAGCTGCCAAAAAGTGAGGGACGAGACGCATCAGTTGAAAATAGGAAGGAAAGGAAGTGTGGCTTTCCCTTCACTACTTTAAAAAAATATATATATATCTTAGATTTTTATTTATATAGGCAAGTAAGTTTTAAAACACTAAAGAAATGGATGCTTTCAGTGCTGCCACTCCATTGAAAACAGAACATGAAATACCCAGTCTGCAAAGTTGCCACTGAAATTACTACTGACTTCTCTGATGTTACTCAAATCAAAAATTGGCAGGTATTTTAAAACAAAAGTTGCATGCCTCTTTTTCCTTGAGTGTACCATTAAAATCATGTATAATATCCCATCTTTAGGATCCAGTTTTTGTATCTGTTCACCATTTCCTCTCAGGGCAAGATGGCAAACTTGTTTTTATACCTCTTGGTTCTTTGAAGCCCTTCTGCCATCAACGACCGTATCAATTGGCAATGACTTTGTATAGAGAATTTCTAGTAGAAAAGGAAAAAAAAAAATGCAAATGTATTGACTGTATGACAGATACAATATGTATGCTTTCTTCTCTAGTTAATAGTATAAATAAACTAATGAAAACCCTGATATTTTTTTTTTAATGTAAATTTAGTTTGCTTCTCTTCTGTAATTCTGCACCTGATGGATGATTTTCCTTCGCAGGACCAACAGCAGCCAATAGTGGGAGGAGTATTTTTGTTGGTTTAAAGTCACCAGGGAGCAAGTCCCAATTTTCTTTCCCTAGATTTTATCTCAGAGCATGAAGAGGCAGCAGGAATTCCTGATGATTTTTTTTTTTTCAGCCTGTGTGGAAGGAGCTGGAGCTGAATTTAACTTTGAAATCCATTGGCTCCGAATTAAATCCTTCAAGCGCTGCTGGTTCTGCTCCTCCTGCTGGGCTGGGCTGTGCTGAGCTGACCTGGCAGCATGGTTGTGGTGGTTATCATAAGCAGAAGTCTTGGAAGAGATTATTCAGCAGCTTTTGGCCAAGTTTCTTGAATAATGTCAGGAATCTGCAGGCACAGAGTGTTCAGGTAGTGCTTCTCCAAACGCTGAAATCGGACTCAGCGGTTGTTGTTTCTACCTTAGGCTCAGAAACACACAGAGATGATGCTTTCTGGCCAGAAATGGAGGAGTTTTCTCCCTATTTTCAGTGTTGCTTTCTTCAGACTAACCTCTAAAAAACTTCACTGCTCCCCCATCTCAAGTGGCATCTTCTTGACATTTGGAGAAACGGCGTTTGCTTTTTTTTCTTTAAATTTCAAACCTTTTTAGTTCTCTTTGCTCCCCTAACAATCTCATTTCTTCAAAGAGCAATCAGATTCTTGAGGAACACATTCAGTAGAGGATTCTGGCAGCATCCTTGGAGAAGGATTACCCTTCACCCCCCA
The DNA here is from genome assembly GCA_023637945.1 of Phaethornis superciliosus. NCBI lineage: Eukaryota > Metazoa > Chordata > Aves > Apodiformes > Trochilidae > Phaethornis > Phaethornis superciliosus. The sequence goes on from JAJQWJ010000004.1 coordinate 70,899,409, forward strand.
AAAAAACTTGACTTGGGGGAAGAAATGGAAAGTCCAACTAAAGTTCTCTTTACCAACCTCCTTGAATTGTCTGCCCTGCTCTTTCTGCTGAGTTTCAGGTTCCCCAGCATCTCACCTTTTTTAGTGATGAATTGACTATTAAGACCAGGAGTTTAATCCCTGTTTCACTTTGCAGTTTTGTGAGGGGCTCATCTGGTTGGAAGACTGATCTGTATGAGGTTACTTCACAGAACCCCCCCTGTACTGGCTGCTTATGTTTTGATTGTGCCAAACTTTGATAAAACAGTGTAAAATTACTTTTCCCTGCCTGTTGGGGTTCTTGTTTGTCTTAAAGTCTGAAGGAATTCAGTTCCTAAGGGGTTGGTTGTTGTTTTTTTGGTTTTGCAGATGTTTTGCAAATCTACCTACAGTGAATAGTACCTCCAGCGTAGTACTTAAATGTCCAAAACTGTTCAGAAAATGGAACAAAAAAAACCAACCAAACAAAATCAGATGAGTTTATCAGACCCAAGAAATCATAAGGAGAAGTCTGGATACTGCAGTGGCCTTCATCTTGCCCACCAGGTAGTTACTGAGAGGATCTCACCCTTAGGTTCTTACGTGCCTGTTACATTTTGTACTTTGATGGCAAGGCAGAAATGGGCTGGGAACCCTTCAGCTTCAGCACCAGCATGTTGAACCTTGAGAGTCCTGCATTCAGCAGCTCCTTGATGCTTCCCATCCCCCCTGGAGCCATCAAGACTGCTCCAATCCCTTCCTCAGCTCCCAGTATTCCAAACTTGGTGAATCCAGTGAGTAATTTTTCAGCTACCCAGCTCCCCTTGCTCTCCCCATGTTTCTCCTTGGTTCTTTCCATGAAGATAATCACCCCCCCTGGGTATCTCACCTTCAGTGACTTGCTCCTCAAAATGAGCACTTGGTCATTGGCCTTTGTGTCCTGGTGAGCTGGGATCAGCACCAGAAGATTTGGGTGGTTTTGGCCCTGTTATTGGTTTGGAAAACCCCAGGGTGTTTGATGTTAACATGGTAGAGGTGAAGGAAAGGAAAGCTTTTCCCTGGAATGCTTTAAAATTCTCCTAGGGATCCCTTGGAAGGAGCTGAAACTGCAAAGCTGGTTAGAAATGGTTCCATCTTCTGGGCTTAGACCTCCTGGCTGTGATCTAAAGCACTTCATGAGCAGCTGAGGACTTGAGGGAGTTCTCTGGCTGCTTTATAGAGAGGGACCTGAAGTACAGAGGGTACAAGGTGTCTCCCCTGGTCACCCAACAGCTCTGTAGCAGCAGCAGCAGTCATTGAACCTGTGTCCAACTCCTGTGCCTTACCTTTGAGACCATCTTCACTTCTTGTGACACTTCTGAAGGTGACAGCATCCTCTCTGTGGAGCTCAACTGCCTCAAATCTTTTCCTAGGAACCGTGCAAAAATCTTCCTATTTTGCAGGAAAAGAGGGGGAGGAGAGTGGGGTTCTGCCTTAGAACCCTTTGAATGTTGTTTATGTCTTGATGGTGGTCTTGCTGGAGACAACTTGAACCTCTTCTTGGAAGAGTGCTTTAGAAAGGACCTTCTTGAGTTGCATTTTTGCTGCATGGTGTGACTGAGGGAATCCCTGCTTGCTTCTTAAATTCAAGGCAGCCAGATGGGGCTGCTTCTAAGTGGGCTTCACTGAAAAAAATCCTTTTTCTTCCCCTCCTTCTCCTCTCAGGCCCCATAAAAATCAGAAGCTCCATAAAAAATCAGAAGCTGCTCAGTTGTCAGGTATTGTGTAGGAGGCAGTTTTTGAGAGGTTCCTTTCTTCTTGTCTTTTGAAAGTTAAGACTTCAACCATAAAAGCTCACTTGGTCCTGCTGACAACAGGAGTGTTCCCATCACTGGGAACAGGTTTGTGAGGAGCACAAATGGGTTTGGGGTCCTCTTGTAGGACCTTGGTGTCCCACAAGACACCAAGCTGGTGGCTTTTAACCCCCCTTACCTGGAGAAAGTGGCACTTGGATCACAGATAAAGAAAAAGCACTGGGAAAGGACTTCTCCCCCAGATATAGGAGCTGGATGGGAATCAGGGGGTGACCCACCTCAAAAACCTTGTTCTGGATGGTGTGTTCTGAGAACCAGTTGGGAGGTAGCACCAAGCTGAGTTCAGGAGGTGCTGCTGAGGTCCCTGAGAACCAACTTGGCTTTTCAAGGCTGGGAAAGTCCTCCTGGGTGAGAGGAGAACCTCTGGAGGGGTTTTTGGCACTGCTGGCTGCTCTTGTGCCTTGTGAGTGAGCCATCCTTTCAAAATTTACAGGACTTCCATTCTTTTCAACCAGAAAAATCCATCACCTCGTGCTTTCTTGCTCCAGTCCCTTCTGTGTCTTTTTTTGGTGACATTTGGTAGCACTGCCACGTTGTGCTTCAGCTGGCTTGAGAGCTGCGAAACACTGTAACCCAAAACTCACCTTGAGAGGGTTTTTTTTTTTCTTTTGTTTTGTTTTGAGCATGAAAGCCTGGTGAAAAGTTTCTTCTTTTAGCCATTGCCTCTTGATAAGCGGTCAAACAAAAATTCCCAGTAGTTCCTTTGTAGCTTTCCTGTCTGTTTTTCATTAGACCTAGTTTGTGGATAATCTCCTGTAGTTAACTTTCCTGAACTTCTGTAACAGAGTATGTTTTTGATTAAAAAAGGTCAAGATTCAAGGCTTTGGCTTCTTTATTTTATTCCCTGGAGAGCTCTCACCCAGCTCTCAGAATTTGGAGCTGCAATCTTCTTGTGTCATGGTCAGAAGAGCTCTGAGGGCCAGGATGGTGATTTTGGAGTCTCATGTGCCACCAGCATTAAACCCAAACCCAAGTGGAGTGTCCAGCATGGTTGATGCTCTACAGGGATGCTGTTTTCACTTGGTAGGACACAATGGTTTTGTGAGTGCAAATTTAGGTCTAAAAAAGCCACCAGCCAAGCTCTGTGCAAGGAAACTCCTCCCCAGAGCCAGATAAAACACCAAGCACCCCAGTCATGGAGCTGAGGAATTCCATGGAGACAAGAAATGCATTTGCAGGTCTCTGCTGGTCTTGGGAAGCAAGCAAGAACTTTGGGTGAAGTTCTCTTTGTCTGCAGGATGTTAGCAAGGGACAGGGCCACCTCAGGGCAGTGCCTGGCAATTTGAGGTGGGTTTGTTGAGTTGAGGAGCCAGGGTGAGGTTATTCCTCACACTTGGGCTCAGCTTCCAAGGAACAACTGGGGAAGGAGTCATCAGGGAGCAAGAATTAACAGAGACACCAGCAAGTAGCAAAGGAGAGGGCAGGAATGCTCTCAAAACCAGAGTCTAAACTGAGAGAAGAAGGTGGCAAAGAGGTGACATGGTGGCTTTAGAAGGAACCATTAAAGGACAGGCTGCAAAGCTGGGAGAAAATGGAAAAGGAGAGCCACAAAACGTGCCAGGAAGAGGAGGTCCTCTGGCAACCCTCCAGTGGAAGAGGTCCAGAGGAGGCCATGAAGATGAGCAAGGTTAGGGTCACAAGTTGCTTTTGGAAGCCAGCAATGAACACAGCCCAAGATTCTGCCCCTGAGAAGTCCCTCCTGGTGTGGTGAGCATGGGGAAAGCCTTTGGGGGGTGGGAGGACAACCAAGGAGCCCCAGCTCCAAGCATGAAGAGAGCAAAACGTTCAAGTTAATGGAAACAAGTCTTTATTAAGTAACTTTTAATATCAGAAAAATAAAACTCTTATAATTCTCTTTACAGCAAATATATAATATCAGTGCTTTGGCCATCATAAGTTAAAGGCCCTTTTATCATAAAATATATGGTTTGTTTTTTGTTTTTTGTTTTTTTTTTTAAACTTTACTCAAATTTATAATCCCTACGACCTCCCTACATATACATAACAAAAAAAAAAGGAAAAAAAAGTGTATTAAAATTAGCAAATACTAAACTAGCTGGAGAGTTTCCTCCTCCTTTAGTTGGTGGTTGCTAGAAAGGGTACACACCCCCCCTGGCTGCAGAGTTTCCTTGGCTTTGGAATTGGAGGAGGCAAGAAAATAGAAAAGACATGCGGCGGGGAACCTGGGGTTGGTTTTGTTCCTTCCCTGCAGGGCTGCAGCCAGAGGTGAAGGTGTTTTTTTTTTCAAATACTGACATGGAACTAATTCTACAAGCAAAACCTCGCCTGAAAGCCCGGCGGTACCTCAGGTGCCCTCAAGGCAACTCTGAGAGCAGAAAATAAAAACCGTTGTTTGTAAACTTTGAGACGAAATGTAACTTTTTTGTTTGGTTTTTTTTCTTTTTTTTTTTTTTCCAAGTGGAAGTAAAAAATAAAGTTTTTCTATTTAGCAGTTCCGTACACATATAATTCTTTTTTTTACATTTTTTTGTTAGACTGAAGAAAAAAAAAAAAAAAGCTTCCTCTTGGGAAAAAAAAATGCTTCCAAGAAAAAAAAAATGATAGGAAAAAAAAAAAAAATCCACCAGAACTCCACTTTTGTTTGTGTCTTCTATATATGCCAGCACAGATTTGGGAACTGAGGATGGCAAAAAAAATTCCCCAAGAGCTTGAAACATCCACAGGTTGAAATGTAAGAAGCACATTCAAAAAAAAATTTTTTTTTTTTTTCCTTCTGCCTGGAAAGACACTTTTGAAATGAAGTAAACTGCTTGCAGGGCCACAGCTGCTGTCAGGAACAATCCAAGGGCACATACACACCTTTCCCTCCCCCCAATCTTCCCCCTTTTTTTTTTTTTTCCTTTTCCTTACTAAAAATAAAACCTCTATGTGCAAGACAAAAGATGGACTGAACGTAAAAACGCTTCACATTTGCAACTGGAGACTCAGTAAAAATGTAATTTAAGAACAGCTTGATCGGAATGTCAGCATCCTCACTCTTTTTTAAGTCAAAATATCCCAGAGCCCTTACTGAAACAGGATGAAGCCAGCCAAGACTTTTTTTTTCCACATCACATTAAAGAAAAGCAGTGGGTAAGGAATTTACAAATGGAGACGACGTTCCTGCTCCTCTGAACATACTGCCCTGGAACACGTTGGGGTGACATGGAGGTGGTGGTGGGCAGCTTTTTTCTTCCCTCCCTGGAATTTATTACCTGAACCTGCCAAGAAATCAAACTACGCTTTAAAATAATAATTAAAACAAACAAAACAACAAAACAAAAAAGGTATTTGCAATGCTGAAGAATTAGGCATAAAGTTGTCAAACAATGCGAAAAATCAATTTCCCCAAACCTGTTCTTGGTTTCTTTTGTGGTTTGTTTTTTTTTTTTTCCTGTTTTTTTTTTTTGTTTTTTTTTTTTTTTTTTAACTGGCAGTGTAAAGAAGGCAGCATTGGAAGTGTTGGTTTGATGTTGTGGATAATGCCACAACCCCTCCGTGGCAGAGGAAGGACTCCTGCAGTCAGGCAACGAGGTCGGGTGCTGCCGGCGCGCAAAAGTCCGAACGCTTCCCAGAGATCCTTTGGAAAAAACCTGTAAAATTTGGGGTTGGGGTTTTTTTTGTTGGTTTTTTTTTTTTTTTTTTTTTTTCCTCCTTCTCTTTGTTGTCTCCTTGATGCCAGCTTGCCAGCACACCCACCACCACCAGCTGGATCTCTGCTCCCCACGCCATCTGCTTACACTGAGACCACTGAGGTTTAGTGTTACCGTAGCAGCCTTTCCAGAGAGTGGAAATTTGAGGAACAACTTCAGCCTAATCCCAAGAAAGCCCAAGAGTCAGAAAAAAAAAAATTCATCAGGAAGTTTTACTAAGAGGGTAACCATTCCACCCATGCCTTTTTTTTTTTTTTTTCTTTAAAGAGTTTGGGTTTTAAAAAGTCCGTATATAATAATAATATCTATCTATTGATTTTTTTTTTTTTTATTTTTTTTAAGAGTGGATTTGGATTGCCTGAGTAACAGGGGTCTGGCAAACGGGGCAGGAGGGTGTCTCCTTCTCACAGATTTTATTGGCACACTCCATGCAGAAGAGATTGTGGCCGCAGGGGACCAGGGCCGCAATGACTTCGCTCTCGAAGCAGATGACGCAGTCGTGCTTCCTCCTTGACTCCGGGGGGGAGCTGGAAGTGGAGCCCCCGTTGGAAGAGGAATAACTGTTGGTACCGTTGGAAAAAGCTGGGATGTAGATGGGAAGCCCGGCTTGGTGGGTGGCACCGGGCGGGTCGCTCCTCACTCTCCTTGCCAGAGGGTGATCCAAATTTTCGGGGAAGGTGGGGGAGAGGCGAGGCGTAGAGGGTTGGCTCTCCCGGCGTTGAGGCTTGGAGTTGCTAAGGGGGTCACTCCCGAAGTTGGAGAGGGAGCTGACTGGTTCAAAAGGGGTCCAAATGGTTTGGGAAGGAGGCGGGAAAGAGTCGTAACCAGGAGAGTCGACCCCGAGGTCTTCGGCGCCCACGGGAGGCAACGTTTCTCCAAACCAAAAATTCCCCGTGCCGAAGGGACTCGTGGGGCTGAAATCGGCCAATCTGTTGCTTCCGAAATAGGAATCCGTGGAGCCACTTCCCAAGGAGCTGGAGCTGTCGTTTCTGTAATTGGAGATCAGCCTGGTCCGGCCTGGGGGGACGGGGTTAGAAGCAAGCCAGGCAGATCCCAGAGGGCCTCCTTCAAAGCTGACATCCGTCCCGTTGTAGTGGAAATCGTTCTCCTCGTTGAGCTCGATGTAGTTGCCCGTCCTCATGGCAATGTGCATCTCGATCTCCTCCCGCGCCCGGTCGACGTTTTCCGGCATCCCGGTGACTTCGAAGACAGGTTCCTTGTCCCTGCTGGGAGTGACGATGTAGGTGTGGGTCTGTTGTTGAATCCTTTTGATTGTAGCTCCTTTAGGTCCCACCACCAGCCCCACGACCCGGTAAGGCACCCTGACCTGAACTGTGGTCTGCCCCGGGAGGTTGGGGGTGCAGGGCAAACCTCCCAGGCTGGGACCGTTCTTGTTGCGGGAGGCTCGGATCATGGAGAAATGTTCAGCAGCTGAAAGGATTTCCCTTTTGGCCATGGCTACGTCTTCTTTTCTCCCAGTGACAACAAAGATGGGTTCTTCTCCACGAACTGGGGTCTTGATGTAAGTATTGGTCTTGGCCCTTAGTGCTTTGATTTTGCAACCTGGTGGAAGGAAAAAACAAAGCCAGGTTAGAGGGAACAACAGAGCTGAAAAAGCCAGAAGCAAGCTGAGGCTGGTGGAGAGTTTGAAGAAACCCCAGAAGCAGCTGGTTTTATCTCTGCAAGCCACACCAGAGAAAGCTCTACAGCTTCTTTATTTCCCAACAGACCTCTCTGACACTTCCAACCACAAACTATTTCAGCACTGGGCTCTTTTAGCTCCTCAACTGCTCTTAGGAGCAGTGAATCAACACAAATGGCTTTTTTCTCCAGGACAGCCACGTTTGTGACTGTCCCATAAATGCTGGTGGGTTGGGATTTTTTCCCTATTGATTGGGTGTCTTTCAGTTATTTCAGGGATCTGCTCACATGTCCACATTTGCTGATGCCTTTCGCTGACAAGTGTGACCTGAAAAGCAAATTAAACATTGACAAACAGGAGAAGGGTCTGCAGCACAACCTGTGGAGGTTGTAGATAAAGTTATTGATTTGTTGAGAACTCTCCCTGTTGTCACTGAGTTATTTAAATCTTACTCTGGGATGAAGGAGCCACTCCTTGAACTGTCAAGGAGGAGCTCAAGCAGTTTTCTGCCTGCAGATCAGGCACTTCTCCCTTTAACTGGGGAAACACAGCCTGAAAAGGAAGGAAAATATCAACAAAACCCTTTGGTTTTTATTTTAGGGGGACTGAATGGTGAAGTTTGCTTTCCTAAGATGCTCAGGGTGTTTTGGCAGGGTGCAAAAAGAAAAAAAATGGGAGGGACAAGCAGGTCCTGTGACAAGAGGCAGTTGAGTGGATTCACATCTTACCTCAAGTCAGTTCATATTGAAACTAATTCCAACCTGTGCTGCCCCAAAACTTCATTTTATAGGGAGTTAAATCTTGAAATTTGCAGAGCAAGTGTGTGAAGCATCTTGGTTTTGGTTTTTTTTTTTTAACTTGCAGAGTGAAACTTGTCCCTGTAAATATATAGATGCTGGTTGGAATAGAGAGAAGGAAGAGCTTTTTCTTCTTGCAGGGCCCCTGGAAGGCTGGAGGGTGAACACAACAGCCCTTTGTTTCCAGGCCACAGCTGGAGAGGAAGTTCTTTATCTGCAGCAGCTCCTGGGGAGGGCTCTGGGAGGCCCAACCTCCAGCAGAACATGCAGAGAGGAGCCCAGGGAAGGAGTGAGGAACAGACAGACCTGAGCAAGGCAAGAACCAACCTCCTGCCTCCAACCAAAAAGGGCACTCCCTGCTCCTAGCAGCCCTCACTTCAACCCACAAGGGTTCCCCCCCCCCCCCAAAAAAAATGGGGCCACACACCAACCAAGCCCTTTAGGAGCACCTAAAATGAAAGTCAGCCTCTTGCCACATAGCAATTATTCTTCAATTTACACAAATGACTTTCATTTACTCCATTCCACCCAATAATTTCCTTGAAATTAGAGGCATTTTAAAAGATAATGCTAGGAGCATCTAGCATAAGGTTTATATATATATATATATATACACACACACATCTAAATATATGACTCATTTTTATAAACCACAATTCAGAGCCTACTTAATTCTACTTTCCAAAGTGCCCTCCCAATTCTTAGCATTCATATTTTAGGTAAGATTTTCCTGATGTCTCAGAATCTCAAATGGTGTTGGAAGTCTGTGGCTTCCTTCCCTATTTTGGGCTACAAACTCCCAGAGATTGCTTTTCCAGTGGGAAAGCCTTCTCCTTTCTCCCCCAGGCTGCAGAATGCCACGGATTAAGATGGGCAGAGCTTTTGTTTTGTTTTTTTTTCCAAGGTCTGGGTCACATACTTAGAAAGCAGAGGCTGAACACTTCCTGCAGCAATGAAACAAGACTTTCAAACCTAGGAATGATGGCTTCAAGTTGACTCCACCAACCACCTGGATCACCATCCAAACTTCCTTTGTGAAATCAGAAGGAGCTAAAGGAAGGCTCCACAGACCAGGAATCAACATTTCTGAACGAGTCAACACCCCCAGATGGATTTTGTTTGCAAGGATTGTGCTGGAAAACCCCACCACTGACAGGGACATCAAAACACAAGGTCAGCACCTCATTAGATGGCTCCATCCAGCAGGATGAGGTTTCTGTTTGCTTTCTCTTTGTCCTCAGCTGCTCTGCTTTCCCACCCCCTCCTCCATTACTCACTGCCTGGGTGATGAGACCAAGCACTGCTGATCCCATCCCCTCTCCCACAAGTCCAGAGGCTCTGTGGCCACGATGACATGAGGTCAGCCAGCTATGAAGTCATGTAGCCATGGGATGAATCAAGAAGTTTCCCAATCTCCTGACCTTAGCCATTGGGAGACAAAGGAAATTAAAAAAAAACCAAACCCAATGCACTGCCCCACGCTTTTTGCAAGAAATTTATCCAAGAGTTTGAAAGGCAAGAGAGAAAAACACCTGAAGAGAAGACTTCTAGAGTGGGAATTCAATTGAAACAACAATTTTCCAAGTAATTTCAGTTTTTCTAAAGACACAGAATGTCAGGAGTTGGAAGGGGCTTCAAGAGATCACTGACCCCAACCCCATTATCCTACCATACCTCATGGCTGCTCAATACAAGTCACCACCTTTGGTTCAACTCAGTGCATTCCTGAGCAGCACCCACAGCCCTAAGTACCAACTGAGAGAATGAAAGCAAAAGGAAAGTTGTTTTGGGTTTTTTTTAATAGGTAATTTTAGGTAAAGATTTAATCCTTGCCCTGGACCCAGCCCTGCAGGCAGCGTTCATCGTGCGCCGGCTGATTTGCATCATTCTTCTCAAGCCTCCTCCCAGTTTTTCCCTTCAGAGGATTATTTGACATTTTAAACACACAATGAACATGATACTCCCCAAGAAACTTCAGGGGAGCTCTGAAGGAACTGTTTATCTCATATGCTACCAATTTTAAATGATCAAATAATACCCTATTTAAAAAAAAACAACCAAGTAATAGGAAGACAGATTTTCTTTCCCCTTCAAGTTTGAGTTAAGCCACAGCACCCACAGCCCTCACCCAGCTCAGCCTCTCACCTTTCATCATCACTACCAGGAAGAGCTCCATCAAACCCAGTCCCAAGCCATTTCACCCACAAGGGAAACTCCCCAGCAGAGCCAAGCCACCACAGTGGGAAGCCTGTGCACGCCTGCCTCACCCCAACCTGCTGCCAGCAGTCAAGAACCACCCCCCAAAAATTAAATAAATTAAAAAATCAAGCATCCCACAGATTCCTCTTCTGCACAGCCAGGGCTACAGCCCAGGAGAAATGAAATCTTCCCCTGATTTTCTTCCTCCTGCTGGATTCGACCCTAAGGCTGCACGTTGGGAGTGGGACAAGGGTTGGTTTCCAGGTGAGGAACCTTTTGTTGAAGGGGCTCTGCTGAACAGCTACACCCTGGGAAGGGAGATCTTCATGCAAAAGGCAGCCTGACAAAGCAGGGACACACATCTCAAAGCCACTTTCTTCTTGATGATGATCTTAGAGGTCCTTTCCAACCCCAACTGAGGTTCAGGTACACACCATCAGGTCTGTTTCAGCTTGAATCCCTGATTACATGGGGCTTTGGAAAAAGAAAACACTGAAAAACTGCAAGAGTTCATCTAAACAGAAGCTTGGAAATCCTGGGAAAATTCAGTGAACAGCCCCTGTGACCCACTGACAAGTGCAGTTTATTCTCCTGCCCTGTTCCTGATGGGTACCTGGCTAAGGGGCTCAAAACTCAGAACCTCCTGGAGCTCTTCCCACAAACCCTGTGCCAAGACACCAGCATCCCCTGGGCTGTATGAGAAGCCAGCAGGGTGAAGCTGCACCAAAACTCATCTCTTCCACACCAGACAGGGCTGATGAGCAGCCCTGACCATACCTGGCATCCTCCAGCTCAGCCCTGAAGCCACCACAACCAAAGATCTCCAAGGTTGGTCTCCATGGGTTGTTTGCACTGAGGAAAAAGCTGTAGCTCAGAGGAATATTTTTTTCAGTAGCTTATCTGATGAAAGGCACTACTGGATTCCACCTGAACCAGGTTTTCAGCACACCAACCACTGCTCTGGTACCACACTGACACCAAGGAGGTGGTGACAAGAGGAAATCAAGACCTCAACCTGGAGCTGCTGGCTGAACCACAGCAAATCCCTTGCCTAGAAAGTCAAGGGGTTTATTTTCTACAAACCTCTGGCTGCCCTGAGTGTGGATGGAGCTTGAGAGCCTGGACACAGCCCTGATTTCACTGCTAGGTTGTCACAAACTCTTGGAATTGGCAAGCTGGGGACTCCTGCAGCCAAAGCAACAAAGGATTTGCAGAGACTGAAACACTGGCTGCAGTGGGACACTGCCCACCTGATGGATAAGCAAAGAAAAATTAAGTTATTCCATTAAGAATATCTGTTTTTTCCAAGGAGTTAATTCCCACCTGTGGTACAAGCTACATTTTTTAAAGCCCATAAGGGGCTTCCTCTTGCTTTGGACCTGGCTAAAAATACCTATCCAGTTTATGGTTGTATGGCAGAAAATTGGTAAGTGCCCTCATTTATTAATTGGGACAGAAAATTAAATCTTACTCTGTTTAATGGTTAAATCTCCTCAGGCAGGCTGGCTACACCAGAAAATTAAGCCCAGAATATTTTTGGTGCTTAGTTATTAAAGTCATGAAACAGCACCTGTGGCCTGCCCACAGAGTCAGAGTGACTCTGGTTATCCTCACCTTCCACCCAAAATCAATTAATTTATCTCACATTTATTTAGGGACTGGAAAATTTCAATTTTTTAATATTTTTTTTCCACACTGGCTGTTGATTACAACTTAGTTGAGTCAAGGAAGATGAAAGTAATTTCTTTAGCTGGAACCAGGATGAGATTAACCACCAAGAGCTCTGACAGTTCCCCACTGGTGTTTTGTACTACAGGTAGTAAGGAACTCATTATTTGGGTTAATTAGCTGGTAAGATTAGGGCTCCCATGTGACAAGGAGACATAAAATGCTGGAGAGCTAACAAATAGGAATATTTGCAGCAGGGATTTGCTCAAGCTCCTGGGAGGTTTGGAAATGGCAGGTGACAGTCCCCAAAGAAGGGAGGAGATGAACTGCTTGAGTAGGGACAGGGGTGTAACACAGATTTGAAGCAACAGCTCTTTGGTTCACCTTAGAAACCAGGGAATCTTCTCCCCTGGTGGTACTGAAGCTGTAATTCCTTGGAGTTGCCCACTTGCAACGTGGAGTTGTGAGACTGATGCCCTTGGGCAACCTGGAGGCTACTCCAGGAATGTGGTCCTGCCTCTCCCCAGGTTGTGTTTTTTCCATGAAATTTTCTATTTCTCACAGTAGGGCTGCTTCCTGAGAAGCCACCACGCAGAGGAGCTTCTCAAATTCAAGTGCTGCAGGTGGGTAATCATCATCTTTTCCTTCCTACTCCACCACCACTACAATAAGCAACACTACAAGTAGTGTACAACAGCGAGTAGCCCAGAGGAGAAATAAAACCTCCACTGACAGCCCCACTGATCCACTTATTCCAAGGGAAGATGACACACAGGTCTTGGAGGAAAAATAAAGATGAAAGCATTTAACCCCAAAGTCATTTTTCCCTGCCTCCTGACCCCCTCATTAACTTCCCAGTGCAATCAAAGGCTTGGAGTTAGGCTGTGGCTGGAAGCCCTGGTGCCTGCCCATGGAATGTTTCCATCACTCTCTGTCTCAATATATATTTATATAGCACCCAGGCTGCTCCCATCCTGATTCCATCATCCTCACCCACTGCTGCCTGCTCACTTCACTTGGGATTTTTCACAGGGATGACTGTGGAGATGATGCAGGACTTTCCTCCTTGGCATCATCCAGCTGGAACTGCAGGAAGGGCTTTTAGACAAGACACTCTCCAGACAAATACTTCAAGCTTGAGTGCAAAAGCTGCTGGAATGGCCTGGTGCTTGCCCAAGGCTAGCTGGAGATCTCCAGAGCTTTGCAAACAAGGGCCAAGGAATTGTGGGCAACCACTTGGCTGTGGCAGTGAGGAGGACTTTGTTTGGCCCTTCTGCTGCCAAACTAATGGCTAAGAAAAAAAAAGGGAGAAAGAAGGGATGATGCCCAAATTGAAAGAGAGGAGATTTTGATGAGAAATTAAGAAGAAATTCTGGAATTTGAGGTTGCTGAGCCCCTGTGCCAGGTTTCCCAGAGAAGCTGTGGCTGCCCCATCCCTGGCAGTGTCTCAGGTCAGGTTGGATGGGGCTTGGAGCAACCTGGGCTGCTGGGAGGTGTCCCTGCCCATGGATAGAAGTTGGAATGTGATGAGCTTGAAGGTCCTTTCCCATCTGATTCTATGGAGAATCTTTAATGATGTTAAGAAGCAAGTTTCCCAAGAGGAGGCTGCTCCTCAGCACGTGGAGACATTTTCCCCTCTGGAAAACAAACCCTTTGGTTCAAGAACCAGGTACCAGCTCTTTCTTCAAGATTTCACAGGCATGCAGCAAGTTATAAATTGATTTATATCTCAAGTAGTCAGCCTGCACACTGCTTCCTTCTACATGTCAGGCTGGGATGAGCTATCAAAGCAGGAATTTCAGAAGCAAAGGAATACTCCAATTCCCAGAGCAGATGGCAACTCAGTAAACAACTTACACACAGCCCAAGAGCCAAAGGGCAGCAACTTCTAGTAGTAATTTCTTGCACTACTGCAGCACCAGGACTAAAGCAGCAACTGCTGAGAAAAATTAGAAAGATAAGAGTGGGAAAAAAGCACTAGTAAAAAGAGAAGAAGTATGTCCAACTAGTCAAGTAGCTACAGGTTAAAATAAATCATGTTTTCATTAAAAACACTGATGTAGGGAATGAAACAGATGAGGAATGTTGGGAAAGGGACCACAATTCAACAGCCACAGTGGCCAAGAACAGGAAGGCTGCAAAAAAACAAAAAAAACACCTCAAAACAAAACACAACCCCCAGATTTCAGCTACAGTTCCACAGTGTATCATGAAATGATCAAGAAGGTTAAAAAGTGAGAGATCTTGTTCAAAGGAGCAGCAGAGAGCTTGATGCAGACTGCAGAATTCCTGACACACACCAGGGATGGAAACTGAGATCTTGGATGCTGGGAAGATTAAGAACTTAAAGGAATACCTGAAAGAGAGTGAAATGGAAGATGTTCTTAAAGAGAATGGGGAGTTGGCCCTGGAGGGTACAGATATTGCATGAAACCCAAATTTAAGATGTTTGAGATAGCCAACACTTTGTTCTAAAGAAAGTTTCTCTTCCAGAAATTTGGATTATGGTGTAGGAAAGAGGGCTTAGAGAGGGAAATGCACATCATCTGCTGACTTCAAAACAGCACAGAAAAAATTCCCTGTTTTCTCATGCCAGAGACAGGTTAATCACAGATTGCTCAGGGTTGGAAGGGACCTTAAGAGACCATCAATCCAGAGGAGTTGAGAAGCACATTAATCAGGACTCCTTTTGTATATTAAACTTTAAAAAAAAAATAACTTAGAACAGAGCTTTTTTGTGAGAAAAACAGAAGGACCAGAGGATTGGAAATTTAAATTTTATGTTGCAAGATTTGTATTATTTTTAATTGCAGCTTCGTTTAAAAAAATTTTTTTAAATCTTACTTTTGCAGGTATTCACTTCTGGTGTTCATATGGCAAAATCTACAGAATTTCCAGGAGACTACACAAGGAAAAAAAAAAAAAATCTCTTTGAGTGTGCAGCAGACTCAGTGTGCTTCCCAGCCAACAAGAGAGCAGGATTTCTGACTGAGGATTTCAGATCCCAGCTGGAGAACCTGCATCCTTCTGAAAGACTTTTGCAACTTGGATCCTGCCACAGCATGAATGACAACCAGCAGAGCTGAAATGCTGTTTGATACACAGCCCCAGAGCAAGAAGCCACTGAAATTTGGGCAGAGATTTCAGGCTGTGCAAGGTAAGACTACAGCTTCTCCCCAAAATAGTTGTTATATTGGATTTTAACTAATAGCTTTTTTATTGGATTTTAACAAATAGCTTTTCTATTGGATTTCAGCAAATAGCTCATTTTTCCAGTCTTTGGAGCAAGCCATTTAATCATAGAATAATTTGGGTTGGAAGGGACCTCCAAAGCTCATCTAATAACCTGCTTGTTATAGAAGATGTAATAAATAAATAAATCTAGGGTGTAACTGCCTTTTCAGCTTTCACTGAAAATAAGTGAGCTGAATCTGTGGTCTTTGTTGTCTGGGGCAATCAACTGCCCCAGAGCTGTGTGATGACTTGAGTCATGCAAATTAAACTTATTCTGAAGAGTAGAAATCTTAAGCATCCAGTTTAAAAAAAAAAACAAACCACCAATATGTAATTCAGACTACTCAGCTCTGCTCACACTGCTCAGCAGCTCATAACCACTCAAGGTTTTGTAAGCATTGTCAATAATTTGGTAACATCAAGACAGAAAACCAGACAGATAGTTCTTTTGGAAAGGACAGGAATTATCCTCCCAGAGGACATCTACATACTGTACTCAGGATTTGCTCCAGGATTGTTTTAGCACTCCCCAAGAGTGATAGCTGTTGTTTTGATTTGGCTGTCCAACTACACCCTTCAGAATTATCAGCTACCAATTTAGCAGAATTCTTTTTTTTTTGTTTGTTTCAAGTTCCAGGACTATTTTTAAGCCAAGTGGTCATTTTTTTTTTTTTCACTGAAGAGCCCATATTCAACAGCAAACCCAGGATTATTAAATATGCATCACAACTTATTTTAGTGGCAGGGCTGTCTCATGCAAAGCTGATTTGTCATTATTGATTTCATCAGTGAGCTGGGATGATATCATTCCTCATCCTCTTACTCAGCTGGGGTTGAGAGACTGCCCTGCCCCTTCTGCAGCTGCCATCCCAGTGTTTCTTCCTAAAGAAAGAGAAGCATCAGGCTTCAGGAGCTCCCAACCTGGGAGAAAACCCACTCTTGTCAGCTTTATCAAGGCTACAACCACTTGGAAAACCACATGGCTTGCACAGGGTCACAATGCTGGAATGCAAATATATCCCAACAATTCTTATCTGAAGAGTTAATACACTCAGGGATGAAGCATCTCTCCACAGGACAGACTCTTGTCCTTTCCAGCATCTTTCAGGTTTTCTCTTTCTTGTCTTTCAGGCACCACCCCTCTATTTTGCACTTTTCAAAACATCTTGCAGTGTCTAAACACATCTTTTTTGGGTCAAGAAAGCAGGAAGGGGGCACTGAAGTCTCCAGTGAACTCTGTCAGATCCTTCAAGACCCATCAGAATCACCACAAAGTCACCACCACCTCTGGAAACCAGTTTCCAGGTGATGGGCAGCAGACTTTTCCAAGTCCTTCACATGATTTGGAGATTAAAACACAATCCTAAGTTAAAAAAAAAAAAACACAAAACAACCACAAACTTCTGGACATCTAAGTCTGGCTACACACTTATGCAATTTTGGGTATACACCCTATGCCAGCTTTTCTCAGGCAAACAAGGTCACCTCCTCAGCAATGCAGCTTTCTTCCTACCATTTCAACAGCACTTTCTTCAGCTTTATTTTTTTATATTTTTTTTTTTGAGTTTGTAGCTGCTGACAGCAAAGAAAGTCACTTTTCTGCCCAGCTGAGTGAAGGTTGGATTCAACAGTTCACATTCATCCAGGAAGCCTGTACAATGCCATGAATGGAATCTGGTTTTCCTGGCTCCCAGTCACATGCCTTAACAAGAATCAAAAGGCTACAAATATCTTTTTCCTTTGTTGTTCACCTTTGAGATTCTTCCACTTCAAAGAATTTGTGTTACACTACTCCAGCTGTCAGCTTGCTTTTTGAGAGGGGGGTAAGGGGAATCAGAAAAAGTTTGAGATTAAAAATAAAAAAAAAACAAACACAAAACCCCTCCCAAGATTCAGAAATATTACTTCACAGAAAAAAAAAAAAAAAAGGAACACCTACTATTCATTAAAGGAAAATCTTATTAAGCCTTTTTCCAGTGCTTTTTCCAGTGATGTAAATGCTTCCAGTAGCAACACGTTAAAACACTGTCACAGGAACCCAGCAGCCTCCTCTGCAGCTCCACAAGAAAACCACCAACCACAGGGTGCATTTTCAAGGCACTCCCAACTTTCTAGAGCTGTGACATCCCACATCTGTGCCCAGCCACCAGCAGGGCTTCAATATATCCATGGGGCAACCTGCAGTGCAGCCACCCAAGAGCAGGGCTGTGGGATCACCCCCTCTATTTCATTTGGAAACTTGGACACAAGTGGAGAAAAAATAAAACCCCAAAACTTGAAGTGCAAGCACTGTAAGGTTTTTTTCCTCGTTTACAGCTCTCTGAGGAATTGAGGGCTCCTTCAGTCTGATCAACAGTGCCTGGAAATGCTCTTCCTCTGTGCAAAATTAAATTAAATTTGGATAAAGAATACGGTGGAATTCCAGTTGATGATCATGGCTCTGTCAGCCAGGGGGTTAGGACTTACAATAAACACACTTTCAGACACAGCAGTGGGGCCTCCAGCAAAGCCTCCCTCAAAACTCAGCATTCCTGGTATTCCAGAGCTGATGTTTTACAGAAATGCAGCCATTTGGAGTTCTTTTTGTACCTTCAGGAAGACAGCAGCAACAAAATATCTACTTCATCTTCCTGAAAACCCATCCGAAGTAACATTCCAATTGCATCACCCTTCAATAATGAGATCTTAAAGTATTAACAGCACGCAGGAGTCTGGCAATAAAACTTCAGCTGAACTTGGGCAAGCTAATGCCCAAGCAGCTGGTTATGATGTGTGCTGGAAAGAGAATGTGCAGCATCTTCATTTTGAGAGAGAGAGGAGGATGGGTGAGGGCTGGAGCTCCATCCAGCCTTCCTCCAGGCACTCCAAGCTGCTCAGCAGCTGAGGATGGAGCACAGACACATGCAAAGCAGGTGGATCAGACACCAAAAAGCCCCCAAGAGCTCTGGGCCAGGAAAGGAGAGGCAAGGACTACTATTTCTAAGAAATCTGACAAATATTTAGTGGAACTGACAACTGAGGGAAGTGGGTCTGCAAGCATCAGGCTCCCTTGGCTAAGCATTGAGAAGGGCCTCCTCATGCAAAGCTTTGGTGCCAATTTATTTGGTAACAATTTCTTTTAGCTCTCCACTCCTCCTCTTTCTTTTGTAGCCCTAATCCTTTTTCTGAAACAATCCCTCCCCACCAAGGCTAAATATTTTATCACAGTTGTGACACTGGATAAGAAATACAAGCAAAAGCAGCAAACAAGCCCTGCAGGAACAATGATCCCATTTTTATGCAAACTCCATTATCTTTGTTTTTAAGTGACTGAAAGGACTGGAAGATAGACTTCAGAGAACAATCTGGAGCTGGTGGAGAAGAAACCCAGGAGCCTAATTGGTCCTCAAAGCCCAGCAGTTTGTATTTCTCAGAGGACTGTAGCAATAAACGTTTTCAGTTCTGTTTTCCATCTCACCCTCCCCTCCCCTCCCACCCATCCTCTCCAATGACACACAAAGTCTAAAGATACTCAAATGCCATTTCTTGGAAAAAAATACATTTTCTGCTTGAACAGCACGGCCTCGTCTGCATCAGAGGAAGGTACCTGCCAATTCTGACAGCAGGGCCTTTGGGTCTCCTTTGACACACCCAGCAAAAAACCCCAAAAAAGCCAAACCAAAAAACAACCCATCCCTGACCCAAAGTGCTACAAGCCTAAAATAAATGTAGGAACTGGAAACAAAAGCCTCAACATCAGTGCTCAGCAGGCACTT
Organism: Phaethornis superciliosus; assembly: GCA_023637945.1. NCBI lineage: Eukaryota > Metazoa > Chordata > Aves > Apodiformes > Trochilidae > Phaethornis > Phaethornis superciliosus. Next base: position 70,918,207 of record JAJQWJ010000004.1, read on the forward strand.
TTTTAGCATCACTTTGGTTGAGAAAGGTTTTTTTTTTTTCCACTATTTCTTCCATGCTCAAAGGAAAAAAAAAGGAAACAAAAGCCACATTGATGGAGACCAGACAGCATAACCACTCGTTATCTGAGCTGATCAGCCAACGAGACAAAACACTCCCAAAACTCATGAAAAAAGGGAAAAAGGAAGAAAGGGAAGAGGAAAAGACCAGTGGCTCCATTGTCTGCTTTTCCACACCTCCACTTCACCTCGTGCTAGGGATTAAAAGAAAAAAAAACCCCAAAAAAGTGTTTTTCAAACAAGGTTCACCACCAGCAAGCTGGGGCGAGATGGCATCTTCCCAACTCCTCCAAGCAGGGCTCCCATGAGACAGCAGGAAAGGCTGACAAGGAACCTGACATCACTGATATGACCTTATCTTTAGAGAACCCCACGGAGTGGAGCAAGAACCAGCACCAGGAAGCCACAAAGCCAGCAGAAAGAGAAGAAAAGGGGCTGTGCAACGTGGCTCCTTTCTCCAGCCCGCTGGAGGTGCCCACTTTGTCTCGGGGTGCTGGGGGGGAAGCTGGAGGAAGAGCATCAACTCACAGCCTGCTCTGCAAGGCAAGCAAGTTAAAAGCCCTTCCCCCTCAAAAAATAAAAAGTGGGTGCAAACAGGATCCCAAGTTCCTAGGGGGGGAAGGCAGCTTCTTGCTGAAGACCCTAAGTGTCACTGAAGACCCCAAAAGTGTCGCTCAAGACCCCAAAAGTGTCGCTCAAGACCCCAAAAGCGTCGCTCAAGACCCCAAAAGCGTCGCTCAAGACCCCAAAAGCGTCGCTCAAGACCCCAAGCGCGTCGCTCAAGACCCCAAGCGCGTCGCTCAAGACCCCAAAAGCGTCGCTCAAGACCCCAAAAGCGTCGCTCAAGACCCCAAAAGTGTCGCTCAAGACCCCAAAAGCGTCGCTCAAGACCCCAAGCGTCGCTCAAGACCCCAAAAGTGTCGCTCAAGACCCCAAAAGTGTCGCTCAAGACCCAAGCCTGTGCCAGCACCTGGGAAAAATCTCTAGCCATCCACATCAAATCTCTACTTTCATGATTGCCTTTTCCAGCTCAAGCAAAGCCAAGGTTTGAGGTCACCCAGTGCTGCCTCTCGGCTGCTCAAACCGGAGCGGGCTTTGGGAGAGGAGAAGCAGCCCCGGGGAGCCCCAAGGCAACCCAGGGGCTTCTCCACCCGAGCCCATCCCGGGGGAGAACGGGGAAGCTGCCGCTCAGGAACCCCGGGAAGCCCCAAGGCAACCGAGGGGCTCCTCCACCCGAGGCCAAGGCGGGGAAGCTGCCGCCGAGGAACCCCGGGGATGAGCAGCGGGCCCAGGCCAGGTCCCTCCCTCCCCCTCCCGTCCCCGCTTGTCCCCCACTCACCCTGTCGCCCCACGATCTCCGCCACATGCTCGGAGCTGGGCACCGGGACGCACTCGGTGGTGTTGACGCTCTTCCTGCGGAGCAGGGCCGCTTGCTCGCCGTTCAGCCCCGCCGCCCCTCCGCCGCAGGCGTGGGACAGCATCGCCGCCATCATGCCCTGAGGATCCTCCGCCCCGCACAGCGCTGCCCCCCCCGCCGCCGCCGCCGCCGCCACCGCCGCCTCCTCAGCATCGAAGGCAGGCGAGAGCAGGACGGAGCCCAACGCCGGCAGCAGCGGCAGCGGTTGGGAGGGCGAGGAGGACGAGGAGAGCAGCAGCAAGGCGCCCGGCTCCTCTTCCTCCTCGTCCTCCCCCGCCAGCAGCTCCTCCTCCTCCTCCTCCAGCTCCGGGTCTCCCTCGTCCCCCGCCTCCTCCTCCTCCTCCTCCTCCTCCGCCCCGCCAGGCCCCGACTCCCCGGGGGGGTCAAGCGGTGCCGCCGCCAAACCCGCCCTCCGCCGGGCCGCCCCTCCGCCGCTGCCGGCGGGCAGGTCCCGGAGGCTGAGGCCGGCGAGGCGCCGCTGGAGCAGCAGCAGCGGCTGCGGCGGGTGGGAAAGGGGGAGGCGCGGCGGCTCGGCGGGCTCGGCGGCGGGGGAGGCCGCGGCGGTGCTGCCGCTCGGCATGGCGGGGGAGGCGCTGCGGGCCGGGCCGGGCCGAGCCGGACCGGACCTAAAGGAGCGGAGTCGTCATGCCGCGGCGGGCAGAGAGAGTGGAGGGCGCGGCCTGAGCGCTGGGGCCGCGCTCCTCAAGGCGCCTTTTGTCCCATGGCGCTTCCCTCGGCGGCGGCCGCGGGCGGCGGCGGCGACGGCGGTGGAGGGGCGGGCGGGAAGGGAGGAGGTGGGCAGAGCTCGCTCCGAGCTGCCCGAAGCGGCATTGGGCGGTGGAGCCGGTTCCGGGGCGGGCCCGGGGGTTGGGCGGGGGTTGGCAGGGGACGTTACCGGACCGGCGGTCCCTGGGGGGAGTGAAGGGGGTGGTGAGGGGATCCGTAAAATGTCTGTGGGGGGACACCTGAGGGGGTTGGGAGGGGATCTGTGAGGGGAAACCATGGGGGATCTGTAAAGGGATCTGGGGGGGACCCGTGAGGGGTCTGTGAGGGGAAACCATGGGGGATCTGTAAAGGGATCTGTGGGGAATCCGTGAGGGGTTTAGGAGGGGATCTATGAGGGGATCGGTGAGGGGTCTGTGAGGGGATCTGTGGGCGACCTGTGAGGGACCCGTGAGGGGTTTAGGAGGGGATCTATGAGGGGATCTGTGAGGGGTTTAGGAGGAGATGTGTGAGGGGATCTCTAGGGGATAGGTGAGGGGGTCTCTAAAATGTCTGTGAGGGGATCTCTAGGGCATAGGTGAGGGGGTCTCGGTCTCTAAAATGTCTGTGAGGGGATCTGTGGGGGGACACCTGAGGGGGTTGGGAGGGGATCTGTGAGGGGAAACCATAGGGGATCTGTAAAGGGATCTGTGGGGAATCCGTGAGGGGTTTAGGAGGGGATCGGTGAGGGGACCCTTTAGGGGTCTGTGAGGGGATCTCGGGGGAAACCGTGGGGGATCTGTAAGGGGATCTGTGGGGGACCCGTGAGGGATTTAGGAGAGGATCGGTGAGGGGATCTCTAGGGGATCGTTGAGGGGACCCCTTAGGGGTCTGTGAGGGGACCCCTGCAGGGTTTAGGAGGGGATCTGTGAGGGGATCTCTAGGGGATCGGTGAGTGGACTCTTTAGGGGTCTGTGAGGGGATCTCTTGGGGGAAACCGTGTAGGATCTGTAAGGGGACCTGCAGGGGATCCATGAGGGGTTTAGGAGGGGATCTGTGAGGGGACCCATTAGGGGTCTGTGAGGGGATCTGTTGGGGGAAACTGAGGTATCGGTGAGGCGATCTCTAGGGGAACGGTGAAGGGACCCATTAGGGGTCTCTGTGGGGATCTGTGGGGGGAAACTGTGGGGACTCTGTAAGGGGATCTGCGGGGGACACGTGAGGCGTTTAGGAGGGGATCTGTGAGGGGATCTCTAGGGGATCGTTGAGGGGACCCTTTAGGGGTCTGTGAGGGGATCTCTAGGGGATTGGTGAAGGGACCCATTAGGGGTCTGTGAGGGGACCTGTGAGGGGTTTAGGAGGAGATTTGTGAGGGGATCCCTAGGGGATTGGTGAAGGGACCCTTTAGGGGTCTGTGAGGGGATCTGCAGCGGACCCATGAGGGGATCTGCAGGGGACCCATGAGGGGTTTAGGAGGGGATCTGTGAGGGGACCCTTTAGGGGTCTGTGAGGGGATCTCTTGGGGGAAACCATGGAGGTTCTGTAAGGGGATCTGTGGGGGCCCTGTGAGGGGTTTAGGAGGGGATCTGTGAGGGGATCTCTAGGGCATCAGTGAGGGGACCCTTTAGGGGTCTGTGAGGGGATCTCTTGGGGGCAACCGTGGGGGATCTGTAAGGGGATCTGTGGGGGCCCTGTGAGGGGTTTAGGAGGGGATCTCTAGGGGATTGGCGAGTGGACCCTTTAGGGGTCTGTGAGGGGATCTCTTGGGGAAACTGTGAACTATCTGTGGGGGGATTGGTGAGGGGATCTCTAGGGGGTTGGTGAAGGGACCCTTCAGGGGTCTGTGAGGGGATCTCTTGGGGGAAACCGTGGAGGATCTGTAAGGGGACCTGCAGGGGATCCATGAGGGGTTTAGGAGGGGATCTGTGAGGGGACCCATTAGGGGTCTGTGAGGGGATCTGTTGGGGGAAACCATGGGGGATCTGTAAGGGGATCTGTGGGGGACCCATGCAGGGTTTAGGAGGGGATCGGTGAGGGGACCCTTTAGGGGTCTGTGAGGGGATCTCTTGAGGGAAACTTGGAGATATCTGTGGGGGGATTGGTCAGGGGACCCTCCAGGGGTCTGTGAGGGGAAATCTGTGTCAGGATCTGTCAGGGGACCTGTGAAGGAGGCTCTGAGAGGTCTGTGAGGGGATTTTTCAGAGGATCTATGAGGTCACCTATCAGGGGGACTGTGAGGGGATCTGTAGGAGATCTATGAGGGAATCTGTAGGGCTTCTGAGAGGAGACTTGGGAGGAGACTTGTGAAGGGAGGCAGCCTGTCATCCTGATTTTAAAGTCACCCATCCTGGTTACATGGTGTGAGCCTCAAAAAAAGAAAAAAAGATGCCTGTGGTCAAGACAAAAGACAAATTTTTCAGGTGAATGTGAAGAAAATTGTTTCAAAATATGATGGTGTCACGAGGAGTCAGAGAAGGACTGTATCTCCCTTACTGGAAAAGACCTTGAAGAGCATCAAATCCAACCCTGAACCCATCACTGCCAAGGCCACCACTGCCCCATGTCCCTCAGCACCACATCTCCAGGGCTTGGAATTCCCTCCAGGAATGCTGGGGACTCCAGGCCCTGACAACCCTTTCCAGGGAGAAATTCTTCCCCAGCTCCAATCTCAACCTCCAGGGCAATTCCTCTTCTCCCATCCCTTCTTCCTTGGAAGAAAAGACTGACACCCACCCCCTGGCTCCAACCTCCTCTCAGGGGGTTGCAGAGAGCCAGAAGGTCAGAAATAAGGAAGAAGTTCTGGAATCTGATGTGAAATGAGGAGCAGGAACTGAAGAGCACTCACCCCTGTTTCACAAGGAACACGAAGGAGAGGGTTGGAATGGTCTTCCACAACAAGAGACTGGAAAATAATTTTCAACAGCAGCTCCTCCTGCGAGAGGAGCAGGGTTGTCCTTGATATTGTCAAAGAAGCCATGTGCAAATGGTTGAAAGATGAACACAACTGGGCTTGTGTAGCCCCTCCCTGGAGGTGTTATGGTGAGAAAATGTTCTGGGGAAAAGTCCAAGTCTATATTAGAGATGCCAATGGCTTTCCCAGTGCTGCTGAAAGGAAGTGTTGGAGTAGGAGCAGGCAACCAGGAGATGCAAGAGGGACAGCAGATCTTTAGATGGTGTAGAAGGGCAATAGAAGGATCAGCCTATGGAAGTTCAGCAAGGGAAAGGGAGATTTCCAAGAGAGGAGCATGATTTAGAAAATCATAGAAGCATCAAATGCTTGGATTGGAAGGGACCTTTTGAGGCCATCTGCTCCAACCCCAGTGCCATGGCCAGAGCCATCTTCAGCTGCTCTGAGCCTCATCCAACCAGACTTCAAATATTTCCAGGGATGGGGCATCTGCCACCTCTCTGGGTGATTATGGTGTCACATAAATGTGGACAGGAGAAAGAGGAGGGGACTTGCAAGCATGGCAAAACAAATAGGGTGCTGAGATGAAAGACTTTTGAGAGGTGGGAGGTGACACTTGCCCTCAGAGAACTCCTCCCTGGATCTTCCTGGAGATGCCTTGGTCACCATGCTGGAGGCACAGGACCTGTGCTGAGCTTCAGACAAGCAGGGCCTTCACTTTTTCCAACCAGTAAGTAGATAAATTATCACAATAGCCTCTCTGTCTACTTGGGGAGAATATTTTTAAGAACAAGGATTAGATAATTGCCTGCTGGAGCCTGTAGTTGAGACAAAAAGAGTTCTCAGAAATATTTTTTTGAGCAGTGGGGGCTGAAAACATTATTCCTGCCTCAGGTCAGAGGTTAACAGCCAAAAACCCAGGGTGCAGTGAGGGAAATTTTACTCCCCTGGTTCACATTTGCTGCAGAAATACTCAGTAAAAACTTTCCTGACAGTGTTAGCATTTGGGGTCTATTTCAAAGGCATCACTAATTAACCCAAGCTCTTGATTTTTATTTTGAAAACCTTTTTCCCTTTGTGTGTCTTTGTTTCCGAGTGTAAATCCCTGGACTTGTGAGTGTGACTTCATGAAACCTAAAAACAGACTGATGGAATTGGCTTGAAACAATCCAACCCTCACATTTTTAATTATGATCAGAGGGGGTTCTTAGGCTCTGAGGGAGTTGGAAGTAGGGTTGAGGGAGGGAGAGCAGAGGGATGAATCCTCCCCAGGCTACTGAGAAAGCTCACACAGGCTTTAATGTCCTTGCTGCCTTTTTTCTTATTTTTTCCTCCTTTCTTGATAAAATTAGATGGAGAGAAAGGCTCAGTTGGACCTTTACACTGGGTGGAACACATTGTGCAATGCCACCACTTAGGTTTTCCTTCCTAAATCCCACTTGAACCCAAATGTTGCCCTCACCTACTCCATTAGAAGTTAAAGCTGGTGCTCTGCAGCCTTGATTTTTAGATCTAAAGTCAGGCTTTCTGGGAACTCTCCCACTTGTAGTTACACACAAGTATTTACAAGCAGAGGGTTGGAGGGTGCACCCAGCCTTGGGTGCCCTGTTGTCCCAAGGTGACCTCGTGGTGGAGCCTGGAACTCCTCCTCCATGCCAGGTAAAATCCTCCAGTCCTGGTTTTGTGCTCTAAGTGACTTCAGGTTTCAGAAAAGAATTTTCTCTATGAAGCAGAGGGCTCGTGTGAAAGAAATAGTGAAATAAATGTGGGTTCCTTCTGTTTTGTTTGGGGTTTTTTGTTTTTTTAGGGGGGGGGGGTGCAGAGGGCTCAGTACAAAATGAGCAGAACTCAGCAGCTCAACTTGCCTTGAGCCACAGATCTTGGAGCATCAAAGTCATTCCTCTTCTTCCAGCCCCATGTGTGATGGGAAGGACACCTGCAGGGACCTTTTCCAGGGGTTTCTGGGCTTTCCAGGGTATATTTCCAAGCATTCCCTGCAGGTCCTTGGGAGGTGTTCTATGGCTTTGGGGGATGGATGAGAAGCAGGGCAAGATGGGGCAATTCCCATAGAAAGCAGAGGCTCTGTCTGCACGGTGGTTTCTTTTTTTGGCCCCTGCTGATTTCTTCCTTGCCCAGACATGTCTCAGCTCCCTTTGGCTTCTTCCTCCAGGTTTGCTTCCCATGGGAAGGGGAGGGTTGCAGGGAAAGAGAAGCAGCTGATGCCTTCCTGGGTCTTGCTTTGAAATAACACCACAAGGCAGCCAGGGTGTTCACCCCAATCCAGCAGCTGGAGGGGGTTTCTGGGTGCTCTGCTTTGGTGGGAGCCAGAGGAAGCTGCTCAGCTCCTGGTTTTTTGTTGGAAAACTGGATTACAACTCTACATGATATATGTAGTATTTGTTTAGAGACTTATTCAGTGGAGTAAATGGCAGTTGTGTTGGCTTCTATTTGGTCATAGCTTTTTGAAGCTGTAAAATAAATGAAAATTAATTATGGCAGCATTTGCAAAAAAAAACAAACAAAAAAAATTGAAGTGGATTAAATATGAGACTAAAGGGGAACATCTGGTGGCCTAAAATGAAGAATAATGGATCTCTGTAAGATATTTACACACAAATTACTACTGCTGTGGTGAGTGAAGTTTTCTGATGAGATCTGATGGCTGGAAAGTTCCTTTTTTGCCAATGAACTCTGTCAAAGTTTCAAAAATGCCTGAATGGTGCCTCCAGGGAACTGCTCTCCAGAGTATATTTTGGATTGAGGGGGGGATGTGTGTGTCACTGGGGCTGCCCCATCCCTGGCAGTGGCTGAGGGCAGGTTGGATGGGGCTTGGAGCAACCTGAGGGGTTGGGATTTGGTGGACTTTAAGGTCCCTTCCAACCCAAACCAGTCTGGGATTCTGGGGGATTTTTAGAGTTGGTGTTGGGGGATTGAGGAGCATGTCTGAAAATTTGGGGGTTGAATGATTCCACTTGGTAGCTCCAGGCAAAGCAGAGGAGGGATGGGGGTTATAGACTTTTTCAGCACCATTTTGGCAATAAGATTTCAGGCACTTCTTGAATTTAAAGGAGCTGTGAAGCCTGCAGGGGAAGCAAACTGTTCCAGCTCCCTTTTTTTTCCAAAAAAGAGGCTGAGTTTCAGGGAGGTTTTGCCTCCCCAGAGATCTTGTGAGGGCACGAGGAAGGGTGAGAATTTTGGAACTTTGGGGAGAGTGTTTAAACTCAGTGTGGCTTCTGCATTTTTGAGCCCAAAGCTGCAGGTAGCAGGTCCTGGAGGAAATGCTAAGGAGTGACCTGATTAAAAACCCTCTGGTTAAAAGCCAGAGCTGCTCCACTGGAAAGAGAAGCATAATCCTGGCTGGCTTTTGGTGTCAACATCAAAACCATTTGGCCCAGCACCTCTCTGGATGGATCCAGTTACCTGGCCAGCAAACAAACTGGTTTCCTCCCAAATGGGGACTGGGATTGTGTCTGGCAGGCAGATGGTTTCTTGTAGCAAAAAAAAAAAGAAAAAAGCTAAAATAGCTTCGTATTCTGCAGAAGGAAATCTGCAAGGCTGTAGCACCAAAACTGTATTGAAAGAGCCCCGGGGAGAAAAGGAATAAAAAAAGAGAAGAAATTGTGTAACACCAGGGCCCACAATTGATTTCAGTGGGGAAACAGGGATAAAAATGTGAATATTGTATAAGTCAGCACCATTTCATCTCATCTTCTAATTTGGACCCGTTTTGTGCTTGTGTGTCTTTGTGGAAAGGTTGAATTTATTTTTTTTTTTATGAACAGCAGGTCCTGATTTTGTATTTTTGCCTGCAGGTCTATTTATATACAAATTAATCTCCGTTGATGACGTGGAGGGATTATTAAGGTTGATTATTCAGTGTAGGTGTGATTTCTGTCACCCAGGCTTCCTTCCTTTCCTCTATTGGACAGCTAAAGGTTTTACAGAGCAATAAGGAGGTTGGAATGCTGGCAAATGCAGGTATTTCCATGAAAAAAAGAACTACTCCTTTCCAGATAAACGTGCAAACACACAGAGATCCCTCCAAGTGCTCATGAAAAGGTGAATCAAAGCTCATTTGAAAGGAACTGCTTTTTGCACTTTTCTTTTTCTGTGACATTTCAGCCAAACTCCAGAACAATTCTGGCTTTCAAATGGAGGAGAGGTGTGTGTTAAAAACAAACAGCTTGAGATTTTTCAGCCCAAATCCACCAGGTTTTGTCCCAGCCACTGAGAATCTTCTCCTTTCAGGCTGAGTTAAACCCTTTTTGGTAAAAATACACCTCAGATTTTAGTTCAGCCCTGCCTGTTTGTACAATGCTGAGCCTATTTTAAGCACTTGATTAACAATTCTGTCCTCATCTTGTGTGTAGCCTGAAGAGATTAATATTTTAATATTAATATAAATAAGAATATTTTTCTGGTAGTCTTAATTTGTGTTATTTTAGTCTACCAGCTAAGCAAAGATAGCCAGATCCAGAATATAGGGGGGACTATGTATTTATTTACTGATAAAAACACCCATTTGGGAGATTTCTGGTAGCCCTGAGACAACATCAGAGGAGCAGAAAATGTTGGGTTTCAGCCATCAGGCAGCCAAACATCTGAGCAGAGCTTCCTTAGGTGATTTTCTTCACCCTCCAAACACTTATTTATTACAATCAATTCTGATATTTTTGAGTTTCAGCCTCTGAGAGTCAAGGAGGACTTTTTCTGCTTGGATTATTATTATTTTTTTTTTAATTTTCTGGAGGCATCTGAGGTGGTGCCCAGAGGTTGGGTACAGCCTCTGGTTCCCTCAAGGTGGTGATGCCTTCTCCTAGAGATGTGTTGGCAAAGCAGAGAAGCTTTTGGGTATAATTTCTGCTATGCATCTGACCCTGACCCAAAAGTTGAGTTTCTGGAGAAAAAATCCAACTCAACCTGGGAAAAATCCTTCCCTGCAGCAGCACCAGGGAGGATCTGAGTGGCTTCTGGGGAGAAGATGAACTTGGTTGATCTGATTTGGCTTTGTGAGCCTGCAAGCTGAGAAATGACTTATCCTGGTTGCATTTTTGGACCTTTTTCCTTATTCCTGGGCAGGAGGGAAGCATCATTCCCATCCTTAAAGGAAAAAGAGAGCAGTGGGATGATCTGGGAAGGCAAAGAGAGCTCCAGGAAGGGTTCTCTGTGTATACTGTGAATATAAATAACAGGATCAACCTAGAATCAACTGATTCTGGTTGCATTTTTGGACCTTTTTCCTTATTCCAGGACATGGGGGAATCAATATTCCTATCCTTAAAGGAAAAAAAGAGCAGTGGGATGAGCTGGGAAGGCAAAGAGAGCACCAGAGAGGGTTCTCTTTGTGTACTGTGAGTATAAATAACAGGATCAACCTAGAATCAACTGATCCTGGTTGCATTTTTGGACCTTTTTCTTTATTCCAGGACATGGGGGAATCAATATTCCCATCCTTAAAGGAAAAAGAGAGCAGTGGGATGAGCTGAGAAGGCAAAGAGAGCTCCAGGAAGGGTTCTCTGTGTATACTGTGAATATAAATAACAGGATCAACCTGGAATCAAATGATCCTGGTTGCATTTTTGGACCTTTCTCCTTATTCCTGGGCAGGAGGGAAGCATCATTCCCATCCTTAAAGGAAAAAGAGAGCAGTGGGATGAGCTGGGAAGGCAAAGAGAGCTCCAGGGAGGGTTCTCTGTGTATACTGTGAATATAAATAACAGGATCAACCTAGAATCAACTGATTCTGGTTGCATTTTTGGACCTTTTTCTTTATTCCAGGACATGGGGGAATCAATATTCCTATCCTTAAAGGAAAAAAAGAGCAGTGGGATGAGCTGGGAAGGCAAAGAGAGCACCAGGGAGGGTTCTCTTTGTGTACTGTGAGTATAAATAACAGGATCAACCTGGAATCAAATGATCCTGGTTGCATTTTTGGACCTTTTTCCTTATTCCAGGACATGGGGGAATCAACATTCCCATTATTAAGGGAAAAAGAGAGCAGTGGGATGAGCTGAGAAGGCAAAGAGAGCTCCAGGGAGGGTTTTCTGTGTGTACTGTGAATATAAATAACAGGATCAACCCAAAATCAACTGTTTTGTCAGCTGTGTGCCAGGGCTGTGCCAGCTACAGGCTCCACATATGTAATTCTGCTGGTAATCCTTTCCCTTCCACCCATCCCATAATCATTTGCTTGCATAAGGAGGGAGCTTTAATGGGGTTAGAAAAGGGAAATATTCCTTCCAATCCATCACCAGGGGAAGGTGAGAGGGTGAACCAGCCCGCTCTCAGGTTCCTAAGGAAAAAAAAATTATCCCTGGGGGACTGAAAAGAGAAGAAATAAAGCAGGCAGCCAGTCCTTTCATTCGAGGTGAGTGAAAAAAAAAAAATATTTCTGGGGAGCCAGGCAGGAGCTGGGCTCGTGTCTCTTTTGTGGCAGTGAAATGCAGCCTTGTGCTTGCCACCACAGCTGCTGTTTTACACCTCGCTGGGTTTAATCTTATGAATAAACAGTATACTAATTGTTTGGGCTCTCAGGGTTTGCAAGGCAGCTAAGTCATGCCAGGAATTGAAGTTTATGTAATTTGGGTTTTGCTGAGGATTGCAGGCATGGCCTCTGGGCAGCTCGGGGGGCTTGGAGCATCCTCCTTGGGCAGCAGAGCCCATTGCACCCCCATGCCAAAGGACCACCCCACCATGCTGCTGCAGGGAATAAGAAGCAAAGCAGCTCTGGTAGCTTGGAACATGATTTTTTCCTAAAAAAAGAAAGCAACACATGCTGGGCTAGCACTAAGGGTGTTCAGCAGGAGAGAATTACAGAATCATCATGGTTGGAAAGGACTATCAAGTCCATCCCTCAGTCCTACACCACCTTAACCCCTAAATCATCTCCCAAAGCACCACCTCTACCTGGTTTCTGAACCCCCCCAGGGATGGTGACTCCAAAACCTCCCTGGGCAGCCTCTTCCAATGCTTCACCACTCTTAGAGTGAAGACATTTTTCCTAAAACCCAATCTGAACCTCCCCTGATGCAACTTGAACCTAAAGAGAAGTGGCAGGAGAGAACATAAACTTCCTTTTTCTTCTCACACGTGGTCCAGAAGCTGCTGTGATGCTTCATGGACCTGGTGTGGATAAAGCTAAGGCAGAGGTTGTCTATCTAGAAACCAAAAGGAAATTTGGGGGGTGCTTTTAATGGGAAATTTTTGGGATACAATCCAGACACCTCCCTGCCCCTTTGCATTTTTACTTTTAGTCCACCCTGGAGACCCTGCACCACTTTCTGCCCACTGCAGGGAGCACCAGAACCACCTCCCTTCCTGCACTACCAACCCAAACCTCCTTTGCTTTGCTTCTCAGCTTTCCCTTCCATCTGCTCATCTCCTCCCCTGTGGCCCTGAACATCCTCCTCTGCCATATGCTCCTTCTCTCCCCCTCCTCCAGGCACCCTCAGCCTTGCCAAGCCCCAGGATTTTTCTTGCAGAGCTCGTGAAACTTAATGTTTTAGTGATGTCCCAGCTCCTGGGATGATGGCTGGATCCCAGCTGTTTCCTTTTATCCTCAAAACCAAAATTTCCAGACCCAGGGCTTGCATTTTTGTGCCTTGGGAGTTTTTAAGCTGATCAGGTGGGATTTTTCCTTGATCTTTGAAACCCACTAAGCTCTCTGACTGCTTTTTTTCCCCTCTCTGCTTCAGGGATATTCTCCATTTGCCTCACTCCTTTCAAATTTCTGCTGACTGCTGGGATCTGCACTCTAGTTTGGGACTGAAATTTCAGATTTCATCTTCTCTTATTTATCAGCACCCCTGAATAATATTTCCCTGTCAGCTAGGTAGGCATCCAGCTTCCTCTGCAGGGAAGGAGGAATTTTTTAGGAATAAGCAGGTGGAGGTAAGACATTAACCCATCCCATGCTTTCTGCTGCAGGATGAGGATTCCCATGGGAGGTTTGATGTAGAGACTCACCATGATGTGGCCTTTCTTTTGGTGAGCATTTTTAATATTGATTTTTTTTGGCATCTTTCTCATCAGTCTAGGATCAGCTGGTTAGAAAAATCCAGGCTGGATGCAGCAGGGACAGAAGGAGATGGACAAAGGGTTGTCCTGGCTGCTAGGGTTGAGGGATCCAGACAAACTCTTCTCAGGGAATTTATGCTTTTTTATTTTAGGCTTTTTAAATTTATGCTTCGCAGGGAATTTATGCTTTTTGGGAGGCATTTCCCCCCACCCTTGAACAGCTGATTCCAAAGGAAGCCATCCCAAGCTGCTGCCTCCCAACAGGATAGCTGCCATCCCAAACCCACCATCTGCTGGCTTCCTTGGGGGATGCAGCCTCTTGTTCCCACAGCTCCAGATGGCCTGAAAACTTCAATCAACTTGCCACAACCATGGCAGAGAACTCCTGTGTCTCAGGCCAGCCCATTATGATCCCTGGTGGTGTTGGGTGGGTTGGTGAGGGAATTGGGAATGTTAATCCTGGAGGAAAGGAGGCTGAGGGGAGACCTTCTGGCTCTCTGCAAGCCCCTGAGAGGAGGTTGGAGCCAGGGGGTGGGTGTCAGTCTTTTCTTCCAAGGAAGAAGGGATGGGAGAAGAGGAATTGCCCTGGAGGTTGAGATTGGAGCTGGGGAAGAATTTCTCCCTGGCAAGGGTTGTCAGGGCCTGGAGTCCCCATCATTCCTGGAGGGATTTCCAAGCCCTGGAGATGTGGTGCTGAGGGACATGGGGCAGGGGTGGCCTTGGCAGTGATGAGTTTCAAAGCTTTCCCCCCAAAATAATTCTATAAACTCACCTGGGAAGCCAACTCAGCCTTTCTCCACACCATCACCTTCTCCATCTCTCAGCTGACCATGGGACCACCCCAGCAGAAGCTGAGCTGGTGTTTGTTCATCTCCCCCTCCTCTTTGCATTTTCCTCCAGTCTTTTGGAGGATAAAATCTCCTCTGAGGTTAAATATGGAGATGTGGTGCTGAGGGGCAGGGGTGGCCTTGGCAGTGCTGGGTTCAGGGTTGGATTTGCTGCTCTCCAAGGTTTTTTTCCAACCCCAATGATTGTGTGACTCTCTGCAGAGCCTTCTGAGATCCCTCCAAGTGTCAGTGTGGTCAGAGCCACTCCAGAGCCAAGTGCAGAGGCTGCAGAGCTCAGGGTGGCACAGCAAGCTCAGGACCCCCATGGGGACAGGTGGCATCTCCTAACCCTACCCTGACCCTTTAGGGGAGGTTTAGGTTGGAGCTGGGGAACAATTTCTCCCTGGAAAGGGTTCTCAGGGCCTGGAGTCCCCAGCATTCCTGGAGGGATTTCCAAGCCCTGGAGATGTGGTGCTGAGGGCCATGGGGCAGGGGTGGCCTTGGCAGTGCTGGGTTCAGGGTTGGATTTGGTGATTTTCAAAGTCTTTTCCAACCAGAACAATTCTATGATGCTGGAGTCAAATATCCTGCAGCCATACTGAAAGCCATGGTGTTGTATCAAGCTTCAGCATCCTTATTTTCTTAGCAGCGGCTAAAAAACCATCTGCTTGTGCATCTTCATCAGGAAAAATCCTAAATTTGGAGGTCTGGGTTGTTTTTTTTCCCATATCTCTCTGGCCTGGAGCTGTGACACAATCCATTGGCTGTTCAGCCAGCAGGCAGCAGGGTCCAAGTGATCCAGCAGGATCTCATCCCACCCTCTCTGTGGTCCATGTCAAACTCAACAGGTGGCTGAATAACTTTTTTTTTTTTTCTTTTTGTAGGTTTGGTGCCTCTGAAGTCATTGGACTCGTTCCCCTGCAGCCTGTGAGATTTGGGGCAGAAATCTCATTTTCAGGAGCTAACAGTGAGTGAAAAAAATAAGTTTTGAGACAGGGATCATGATTTTGGGCCCTGTCTTCTCTCCTCTTTTCCACTGAAGCTCCCACCTGAGGTCCTGCCCATGCTGCAGAGGTGAAAGAGCCTTTAGCAGGACACATTTATCCCTGAATCATTCAGCCTCTGGTCAGTAAAGTGCAAAATGTACCAACCAACAGCACACATTTGTTACTAAGAGCCTCCCAGTCCTCAAAGGGAGGTGTTTCTTTTCCTCATGGCCAGATGCAAGCCCTCCATGGGTATTTTTGCTGTTGCTAATGTCATCCCTTCAGTCTCTGAGTGTCCCAGGGGACGAGCACCCCAAAAAACCCAGATGTAACCCCAAATCCCACAGAGAGGAGGATTCAGCTCCCCATGCTGACTGCTTTTGGGTAGTGGTTGAAATGGGGAGGCTGAGGTGGAGCTGGCTGGCTGCTGACACCTTAAAAGCTGTTGTCTGAAGAGCAAAAAAACCATTTTCCAGCTCCAAAAGGGAACATCTCAACTTTTTCCCCTTCTCCTCTCCAGCTCTTGGGGGGGGGAGCAGGCAGAGCACCCTCTTCTCCACGGATGGAGCTGCTGCTCAGATGCTCTGCTTCTTCCCCACATGCTTCCCATGCTGAAGTTGCATTTTTAATCTTTGGCTTCACCATTTTCCCCCTTCATTTTTGCCATCTTTGGCTTCTCAGCTGACAAAATGGGCAGTAAAATAATTGGAAACCCTGGAAATGTTGTGCTTCCCCCCTTCCTTCCCCCCCCAAACTGCAGATAGAGCAATATAAATCTTACTTGTGTTACTTATTAGGCTTTTAGTTGGAGTCCTTTGACAGCAGCAAATAAAGATGGTCCCAGACAGAGACAGCTGGTAGAAAAGTGTGGTTGACACGCATAAATAAATAAAATTAATAGAAATAGAAAGGCCTTCTGCTTCTTTCTGGTGACAAATGAAGTGCTTCACTAAAAATGGATCGACTGCAAAGAAGCCAAAAAAGAACAAAGAGGTGCTGCAACAAGCTGGGCAAGTTGTTTCCTCATCAAAACTTTTCCCTGGGGAGGGGGGGATGGAAAAGTGGTTTTTCAGTCTGATTTTTTTCATTAGTAGATTGATTTTTTTGTTAAGGGATGTTTGGTTTAGTTTTGGGGGGGAAAAAAAAAAAGATACAGCCTAAAGGCTGCAGATAACTGGGGGAATAAAGGATGAGTTTAAAAGAAAACATAAATATCCTAAAAAAAAAAAAAAAAAAAAAGCCATCCTTATCCTATTCCTGACCTCTCAGCTGGATGTAGCCTCAACCTGATTTTGTTTGCTTTGGGCAGGGGTGAGTTGAAACCTCCTTATTCTAGCACAGTATTTTTAACTCCAAAACACAGAACACCCATTGTGGGCCTTGCCCTCAATTGATTTTCTTTTCAGTCTCTTTTGTTCCCCTGCACTGTAATAATCTTGTGGCTTGTGTTCCTGGGGGCCTTTTGTGCAGCTTGGTATCTTGGGAAATAGCCCATGGCAGGAAACCTTTGGTTGGCCCTGGAAAACAGAGAGGCAATTAAAACCCAACACTCCTTATTTTCTAATTAAATGAAAGCACCTCCCATATGATTTTTGCACCACTTGATGAAGTGAGTGAAGACATTTCTGTGAGCAAAAGGGGGTGCTGGGTGAGAAGTGGGACTAAATTTCCTCTCTTTCTCTTTCTCTTTCTCTTTCTCTTTCTCTTTTTCTCTTTCTCTTTTTCTCTTTCTCTTTCTCTTTCTCTTTCTCTTTCTCTTTCTCTTTCTCTTTCTCTTTCTCTTTCTCTTTCTCTTTCTCTCTCCTCCTTCTCTCTCCTCCTTCTCTCTCCTCCTTCTCTCTCCTCCTTCTCTCTTCTCTTCTCTTCTCTTCTCTTCTCTTCTCTTCTCTTCTCTTCTCTTCTCTTCTCTTCTCTTCTCTTCTCTTCTCTTCTCTTCTCTTCTCTTCTCTCCTCTCCTCTCCTCTCCTCTCCTCTCCTCTCCTCTCCTCTCCTCTCCTCTCCTCTCCTCTCCTCTCCTCTCCTCTCCTCTCCTCTCCTCTCCTCTCCTCTCCTCTCCTCTCCTCTCCTCTCCTCTCCTCTCCTCTCCTCTCCTCTCCTCTCCTCTCCTCTCCTCTCCTCTCCTCTCCTCTCCTCTCCTCTCCTCTCCTCTCCTCTCCTCTCCTCTCCCTTCTTCTCTCTTCTCTTTGCCAGTTGGCATCTTCAAAGAAAGCACAAGGGTGGATAGGGAGAGCTGGGAGAGTGGTTGTCCTGTCCCCAAAACCATGCCTGAGGGTTTCCACCTCCCCTCAAGATGCTGGCAACTCCATCCTCCCTCACAGACAACTGCTGGAATCCCAGAATTATGCTTTCGGTTGGAAGAGACCTGGAAGCTCATCCAGTTCCAACTTTTATCCATGGGCAGGGACACCTCCCAGCAGCCCAGGTTGCTCCAAGCCCCATCCAACCTGACCTGAGACACTGCCAGGGATGGGGCAGCCACAGCTTCTCTGGGAAACCTGGCACAGGGGCTCAGCACTTTCAAATTCAACAATTTCTTCTGAATTTCTCATCATTCCTGGGAAGGAATTCTTTCCTGTGAGGATGAGGAGGCACTGGTCCAGTTGGCCAACCCAACACATGGGCTGGCATCAAACTGGGGGCTTTGGGAGTTCTGACTGACACATGGACTTGGTGTTATCACTGAGAAGAACTCAGTGAAAGGTTGACAACCACTTTTCTCATGGAGAACACTCTATTTTTGGAAGAAGAGTGTCCCAGGTAAGGCCCTACCCAGCTCTGTGACATGCTCTCTCCAGGGAAGGATCTCAAAGGCAGGCTGTAATTGCACAGAAGAACTTTATCTCTCTGTATAAATTTAATCCTATTTCCTCTGCTAAAGCTACACCTACACACTGAAATGCCTCTCATCAAGTATGCCAAAGATATATGTAATAATTAAGTAGTCTTCCCATATAATTTTTTTTTTCCAGGAGATGTTCTTTCAAGAAGTTCATCTTTATGCTGCTGCTGCTGAAACTTGCCTGTAAAGAAAGCCAGTGGATGTCTCCTGAAAAATATGTCCTTAGGGACAAAAAGTCCTGCTGCAGCTCCAGGTTCCAGCCTGAGGCCACATGGCTGAGTGGATAATAAGGTATGAGAGGTGGATAAAGGCTTTTTTGAGCTAAAAGCACCTGGAGGATGGTTTTCCTGGGAGAGCTGGAGGGGGTTTGGTGCTCAGAGCTGCTCACAAGGGATCTCCATGTTATTATATCCTTTTCTCCCTGATAATGTTGGAAAAATCCTTGGGACATCAATTGGGAATCATCTTAAAATGAAGATCTCTGCTGATGAGCAGCTGGTAGGGCTGGTAGGCTGGAGCTGTCCAGTCTTTTCCTGTCCCAAAACTGGGATTTCTTGGAGCAGGTATACAAATAGATGTCTGTTCCCAAGAACCTACTGCTCTCCTTCCTTCTCCCGCTGTCCTGAGTTCAACAGCTTGTCCAGGACAGCCCAGGAAGATCCTGGTGAACTAGTACAGCTTTTCCAGGTGTGGTAGAAGAACTAAAATAGTCAAAGAAAGAACAAGATATATGCATTATACATATATATATACATTCAGTTTTCAAACTCAGCATCAAAAATCATCAGCCGTATGTCAGAAGAATTTCTGATTCATCAGAACATTTTCTGATGAAGTGGTTTTGTGTTCTTTCTAGCTTTGGGAGCTTGTGGGCCACATTTTCTGCTTTTCCTTTTGAGTCACTAAAGCTTAACAACTTGTGCTTGGTGTAGAGTTACCATTTTTTATGATTTTATGATTTTTTAATGAATCTACTGTCATCTGGCTTTTTACTCCTGGGCTCCAGGGCTACCGGAGAACATTAGAAAAATCAGTGAGTGAACTACAACTCAATGAAATCATGGTGGCCATGATGTCCTGGGCACTGTGCCAGGTGCTTTGGGTCCCCAGGGGCTGGGGACAACTTGGGTTGGCTGGGGATGAGTCTGAGGGGTTCAGGTGTCTCTCCTGATACAGCCACAGCTCCTCCTCTCACCCCACTCCTGTCCCCAGGGTCATGTTGTCCCCTCTCAAGCCACTTAATTGAGGGGGGCTCCTATTAATTACATTCTGAAAGAAAAAAATGCTTGAAGCTTCCCTCTTAGCTCACTAGAACTGCAGCTGGGCTTTGAATGATGTCCTTTAATAAAATAAATTCCTTCAGCCTTGGTGGGGAGTGAGAGTGAATCAACAGGGGAGGGCAGAGGGTTAAAATTGCTCAGCTGGTGTGAAGTGAGCTGTGAGGAACAGGTCCCAACAGGCCCCCACATAAGTAATTCTTCTTTTCAGACTTAATCTTCCACCTCAGTTTATGATTAAGCACATAATTCTTCTTGCTTTTATATTTTCCCCTCACTCTGCACCTTCTTTGTTCTACCAAGCAGCTAAAAGAAAAAAAAAAAAGGCTAAACCAGAGTAGGATTTTCAGGTGTGTGTGAACCTTGTGGTTGCTCTTTTCTTTGGGGAGGAGGTTCCAGTTCTGGTGTCATGGGGCAAGTTGGATTTGGATTAAGTAGGTTGAGGTCCAGGATTTATCTCCCTGACCCCATGTGCCAAAGCAGCTAAACAAACCAATCCCAACAGTTTGGGGTGAGATATCATTTTGCAGAACACTAAGGAAATTGGGACCTCCTTTGACCTGCAGCTGTTTGAAAAATGCTCCTCTGAGGGGTTTAAATGCCTTTGAAAGGACTGGAGGTGAGCAGGAGAGTGGTGAAAACCAGACATTGTTAAGCTGTGATCCAAAAATTCCCCCATCTCACTTTCCTGGATTTATGGGGAGTGTTTCTTGGGCTCCAAGTCACCTTGCTGCCACAGCTCTGAATTTTGCTGAGCCAAAGAGCAAAGTGAAGGCAACCAAGAGGTTACATCAACTGAGCTGCACCTGCAGAGTCATTTGATATGCCCCATATTCCTTCCCTGCTGCCCATGCCTGCAGACTCCAGATTTATGTAGCTATTTTACAACCAATATGGACAGGAGTTGAGGGTATCACACGTTTTTTTTTTTTTTAATTGACTGTAAAGTCATTAGAAAAATCTTATCACCTAAAATATGAGCACCGTGGCTTGATACTCCTAAGGCAGCCTTCAGAAAAGCTTGGAACTGGAATTTGAAATTTGAAAGTTATGATTTGAACTCCTAGCATGGGTTATAAATTGTGCAATCTGCAGAGCTCAGACCAGCTCCCTGACATGGCATCTGGTGGGCTGCCCTTGAACCAACCTCAACAATAAAGATTTTTTTTTTATGTTAAATACATCCACGAGAAGACTTCACCCATTTTATTCTGGTTGGATGAAGCTGTCTGGGGAAACCTCTCACAGCCTTTGTTTTTAAGTGTGGAGAGGGTAAATGATATCCAGAAGGATGGTTGGATTTTGCAAACTGTTTTTTGAGGGCTGACATCTTTCCAACCAGTAGTTAAAAATGTCCTTGTTGTAGAGCTAAGCCAGGGCTCCCAACCCATGCCCTAGTGTGGTCCTTAAATCCTCTCACTTTAACACCCATGGATTAGGTTGGATATTAGGAACAATTTCTCCCTGGCAAGGGTTGTCAGGGCCTGGCCCAGGCTGCCCAGGGTAGGGCTGGAGTCCCCAGCATTCCTGGAGGGATTTCCAA
This sequence comes from Phaethornis superciliosus, assembly GCA_023637945.1. Lineage (NCBI taxonomy): Eukaryota > Metazoa > Chordata > Aves > Apodiformes > Trochilidae > Phaethornis > Phaethornis superciliosus. The sequence goes on from JAJQWJ010000004.1 coordinate 70,938,779, forward strand.
GCCCTGGAGATGTGGTGCTGAGGGCCATGGGGCAGGGGTGGCCTTGGCAGTGATGATTTTCAAAGCTTTCCCCCCAAAATAATTCTATAAACTCACCTGGGAAGCCAACTCAGCCTTTCTCCACACCATCACCTTCTCCATCTCTCAGCTGACCATGGGACCACCCCAGCAGAAGCTGAGCTGGTGTTTGTTCATCTCCCCCTCCTCTTTGCATTTTCCTCCAGTCTTTTGGAGGATAAAATCTCCTCTGAGGTTAAATATGGAGATGTGGTGCTGAGGGGCAGGGGTGGCCTTGGCAGTGCTGGGTTCAGGGTTGGATTTGATGCTCTCCAAGGTTTTTTTCCAACCCCAATGATTGTGTGACTCTCTGCAGAGCCTTCTGAGATCCCTCCAAGTGTAAGTGTGGTCAGAGCCACTCCAGAGCCAAGTGCAGAGGCTGCAGAGCTCAGGGTGGCACAGCAAGCTCAGGACCCCCATGGGGACAGGTGGCATCTCCTAACCCTACCCTGACCCTTTAGGGGAGGTTTAGGTTGGAGCTGGGGAACAATTTCTCCCTGGAAAGGGTTCTCAGGGCCTGGAGTCCCCAGCATTCCTGGAGGGATCTCAAATCCATGGAAATGTGGTGCTGAGGGCCATGGGGCAGGGGTGGCCTTGGCAGTGCTGGGTTCAGGGTTGGATTTGGTGATTTTCAAAGTCTTTTCCAACCAGAACAATTCTATGATGCTGGATTCAAATATCCTGCAGCCATACTGAAAGCCATGGTGTTGTAGCATTCCTGGAGATGATTTTATGGTTCTCTGATATATGGCAAAGAAATGTTCCTGCACATGTTGGCTGCCTTTGAGGTGCTAAATCTATCTGAACATAACTGGGGTTATTAAGACACTTCCCTTGGGGGGATTAATGTTTATTTTTTTTAAAAGGACTACATTTACATTTTCTGTTCTGAAGGTTTTGGTCCCAAGCACACTTTTAGGAAGAAAAAATTCCTCAGCAAAGGAATCAAAAGAGGCTGAGAGGAGACCTCCTGGGTCTCTGCAACCCCCTGAGAGGAGGTTGGAGCCAGGGGGTTCGGGCTCTGCTCCCAAGGAACAAGGGATGAGACAAGAGGAAACAGCCTCAAGTTGTGCCAGGGGAGGGTTTTTGATTCCCCTATTTCTGGGGGAAAGAATAGAAAAGTTGCCATCAGGTGTGACAGAGGAAAAATTGAAGCACAGGAGTATAATTAATGCCTCTCCACGTGGTTTCATGGCAAGCAGATCTTGTCAAAGAAATGGGATCTGCTTCTTTTGAGAAGGAGAAGAGAGAGAAACAAAACAAAAAGAGTTCTCTTCTTCTGAGAACTCTTCTTTTGAGAAGAGAACACGTGGGGTGGCTGGAAGTGGCTGGGTTGAGGTAAAAGACTCCTCAAAAGTGGTTGGTGCCATGTGGGCTGAGTGTCAATAAAGAGAACATTATATGGATGGAGGGCTGGCTAAGGGACACCATCCAACAGGGATATTTCCAGTTGGATTCCTCCTCCAAAGTTGGGACTGCTACCCAGAGTGGGCACTGTGGGTTTTAACCCTCTCCCCACCAGCTTCTCACCATCTGTATCCTTCATGCCATGGGATGCCCAAGGAGCTGAATGGAGGGAGAACATCCCAGTTTTCTTGGAGTCTTCAACTGTGGGATTTTATTCATGTTTTGCATTGGAGGTGTGCAAATGGAGAAGGGTTGGACCAGATGATCCTTGAGGTCCCTTCCAACCTGCTATGATCCTACGAATCAAAAGCAGAGCTGGGAAGGGATATTTAGTTGGGAACTTTTGTTTTTTTGAAGCACCTACTTCTTGGCATCCTTTATGGACCATGTTCTGTAACTCTCCCCAAAAGACTGAGCTGATGAAAGAAACTGGACCAAGAGCATAGCAAGGACAAAGCCCAAATCCAGTTTTTAATGAAGCAAACATAACCTTTTACTGAGGCAAACTCACCCTGAGTTCAGCACAAACCTGATTAAAGCCCAGAGAGCTCTTCAGTGTGGTGTTTAATTATAGCTGAGCCCACGAGCCCCCTTGGAGCTAAAGGATTTTCAGGATTTCTAATACAATTTCCTTTTCCTTCTTAGATTTTTGGAGGCTTATAACTTATTTATAATGAATTGTGCTGCAGGCTGCAGCTTGCTGAGGCAAAACTGAGGAGATGGTGGGTGCCCACCTGAGACTGAATAATTTTGGGAGGTGGCTGAACAAAATTCTCACAGCTCAATTTATTTTCCTTGATATTTTTTAATGGAGGAGACACACAGGATAATTTTCCTCCTTGGAAAACATTTTCAATCACCTTCCCACTTCTTGATCCTGAAGCAGGGCAAACATCAGAGAAGTCTGGAGGCTCCCACCTGGGAGGACAAAAACTCTTTTTGTGGTGAGAAATGAGATGGGAATATAAATGTTTCTTGTTTTTTCAGAATCACAGAATGTCAGGGCTTGGAAGGGACCTCTGGAGATGATCCAGTCCAAACCCCCTGCCACAGCAGGATCCCCCAGGAACAGATCC